>CM048822.1:1587708-3987708 GCA_026586065.1 Dioscorea zingiberensis | reverse complement strand
AGCTAGCTAGCTCTCAACATCATCAATGGCTCAGCACTCAGCAGTGATAATATTAATTAAGATCATCATCATCGGCTATGAATATGAACATGAATGTGAGGATCGACATGTGGGAGATCTTGTTATTATAATCCAAGAGCAATCACTGGCCAAATACTATTCCAGTGTTGGGGTCCCGGGTGGCAGGATGCCATCCATCACACTCAATGCCACACCGGGCGAGATGCTCTCTAAATGCATCACTGCAACCTTGTCGCCAATGCCCACTCTATATATATATTACATCATCCTTTCTATTTTTTTTAATTTTTATAAAAAACTATATATGTATTAAAAACAATATATTAAAAATTATGAATTTAAAGTTTTAAATTTATTGGATCACGTACTGCGAACATATCTGAAAAACACAAACAAGATCCTGAATTGTACAATCGGCCTCTTGGCTTGTTAGTATCGGGTTCCTTATATAAGGCTTCGTTGGTTGTGACAAATTTAGGTTTGAATCCCCATGATTATAAGGTGAGGGCATGTGCGCAGAGAGCCGCGTTGCCTGCTCCTGATTTTCGGAAAATGCTTGTTTCTTTTTTTGAAAAAAAAAATCTCGAATTATAATAATAGACAAAGAAGTTTCAAAATATGAACTAAAAATACAATAAATGTACACTTTCACCACATACTAATTAATTTTTTTTTGGTCATCCAAAAATTTCACCGCATCATAAATCGCACAGTTTATGACCGTCAGAAGCAAGAGAGAGGAGGGAGAAAAAAAAAATTTGTTGTCTTTGTTGATTATCAACTGATCTATTAATTGATTGTTAATTGACTATCTACTTCGATTAAGCCATATTTATTGATATTTATAGAAATAACTTTTGTTCTAATAAGAATAAGACTAAAACAATATTTAGAGATTCTGTTATAATTAGAAATAACATATAAAATAACTATGAAGATAATTAAAATTATGAGTTTGTGTTTACCCTATAACTTCACATTAGTGACTAATAAAAATAACTAACTAGATATAATAGTGGTAGAAGTGCAAGAAGATAGTGAAAGTTACAATGAGTCCCAGACCTATTATAATATTTTTGTAATTTTAGTACCAAAGGGTTGTTGTAACATTTATTATCAACTTTTTATCATAAATATATGTGGTTTATATATATATATATATAAAATATATCATCTAATATTTGATGTTGCATGTGTGTTCTGTCTAGCTGGTATTGACTTTAAATAGTAGTGATAATCTCTCGCTGGACCTACTAATTAATCTACTATTTATTACACAGAGAGAGGTGTATAGATAGAGATCTAGCTAGCTAGCTACACGTGCAAGACACTAATTAAGTTTGGTGTAGCTTGTTAGAGGAGCAAGAAGACATGCACAACCAATTTGTTAACTAATTATCAAGATTAATGGTGGATCTGACTCTAATTCATTGACCTAATAAGCTGGCAAACAAAATACCCAAAGCTGTCTCCCTTCTTTGAGGGAAGGACATTTAGAGTACCAATGGTGTACATTAACATATAACAAATTCCTTTAATTTGTTTCTCTACTGGGAGACAATGAGATGAAAAATCACAAGTATGAGTTTTTGTTTAGGATTATTAGCATTATTTGATGGGTTTTATTATTTGTTTTAATTAAGGGGAACATGGGAGATTGCAGGATTGTCCTATGGGGATCCTACAATAGTCTGGAGATCTCAACATATTTTTGAGTTTCTTTTTATATCATCTGGTTCAGTCCTATCAATTCAAGGAAGCATCACACAGCTGCTATATATATAATATATTCAGGCTAGCTACTTGTATTATTAATTTTGGTAGTTGATTATTATTTCTTATGTTATATAAGCTAATTGTGGAGCTTAAGATATAATTAGTGGAGACATGGTCTGATTAATTAAGAATTAAAGAATGGGTGGTAGTACCATCAAGGAAACTCACTATAAAATTAATGCAGTAAATACAAAGACATGCATTTGTTTTCCAGTGCATGCATGGTGAAATATGGCTAGCTTTCACGTGACTTGGTATCAGTTAATATATACATCCGAATCTAGTAATTACAAGAAAACACAAAGAAAAAGGTGAGCCAGATACATTTCATCTATTTGATATCATGATTTTATCTGTTTGTCATGCAAGTGGTGGAGTACTGCCTTAGTCTGCTTGCTGCAAGGGTTGCATCAACACATTTTCTATTTTCTATTTTTTTTAATGAATAAATCATAATTTATTTACAATTTAAATAGATGTTACAAGGACCCTTTAATTTAATGATAATAAGGATTAGTCTAGAGCCCTGTTGCTTCTTTGCTATGGCTAGGTCTCCTACTGCACCATCCCCCATTTGGTTGTCGAGGTAGGTTATTCTCTGTAAACTGAAGAGATCGTTTGACACATATTTTCTATTTTTAAAGTTAAAAATCTTATCAACTTTCACGAGAAAAGTTGGTTAACATATTCTCTCTCACAATAAAAGGTTGGAATTCTAACTATGTTTGTGACATGATTCTAATGGCTTGTAAAGAGAAATTTGTAAATTTTATTGATTATTCCAAATGAATACTAATTTTTGTGTTACAGCTGAATGGAGTGGAGTCTATTTATAGATCTCTAATAAAAATGGAACTAAAACATTTATTTATAAATCCCATAAAAACAGATCTAAAACATCTACTTTTAATAGAATATAAACTAACCACAAAAATTAGCTTGCATTTATCTTTAACTTTATCAATATATATAACATTTGGACATATAATTGTGATTATTATAAATAACATGATACTATAAAACATAAACCGAAGATCCATGAAAAGTTTTTATATGACATAATCAAAATGTTAATTTTTTTTTAAAAAAAAAAATCTTGTAGTTTTAATAGACATGTGGATCTAATCCAAGGAACAGTGGGTCGAATTTTATAACTCTAATTATACAGTTCTAGATGACTCATCAGATAACATGCCAACTACTCTGCATGGGTACAAACTACACTATGTGTGTGTTTGTGTAAACAGTAAACATATAGTATTAATATATTCCCCTACAAACCTCTATAAATGAGCTTGTTTCAGCTGCAGTCTGGGAAACTCATCCAACAACAGCTAGAAGAAAGAAAGAAATCAAGATGGCATGGTCTGCTGAGAATGCCACCAAAGCCTTCCTCAGAACCTTGAAAACTGTAAGTTCTCTCAAACTTTGAAAACAATCAAAACTAATTTAGAATGAATTAATGCCTTTGATTATTTTCTCAAGTTTCTGAACCATAGAACCATATATATCTTCTAATTTTACAGGGAAACAATGCAATGGAGCCAGACGTGGCTGAGTTCATCTCAGCAATGGCGGCCGGGAGTGGCGCGAGACTCATGGTTGATGTCTGCGCGGACTCGGCAGGCTCCACCACGTTGGCGCTCATCGCCGCTGCTCAGCAGACAGGAGGCAGAGTCGTGTGCGTCGTCCCCGGTGCTGATGAGCTCCACTCATCAGTGATGTCTCTAGGAGTGCAAGCAGAGAATGTGGAGCTGGTGATGGGGGACGCTAGGGAGCTGTTGATGGGGGAGTACCGGGGGGCGGACTTCGTGCTGGTGGACTGTGATCTGGCCGGGCATGAAGGGGTTTTCAGGGCGGCGCAGGCCGGAGCGATGGAGGCGTGCGGAGGGGTGGTGGTGGGGTACAATGCTTTTCATAAGGAGACGTGTGGGAGTTGGGGTGGGTTGAGGGTGGAGCTCCTGCCGATTGGGGAGGGGTTGAGGGTGAGCCGAGTGCCGCCGGCGGCGAAGAGGAGTCAGTGGGTGGTGCGCGTGGATGAGTGCACGGGAGAGGAGCATGTCTTCAGGGTGAGGTCTCCGAGGAGGAAGTGGATTGAAGCTTGAGTTTGAGCTCTTGTTCTTGGAATCTTGAGACTTGAGAGAGAGGAGTAAGCAGCAGTACGTGTATAGCTTTTTTTTTTTAAAAAAGTTGTTTTTTAAATAAGAAAAAAGAAAAAAACAAAGCTTTCATTTCTTGTGTTTTAAAAATATTGCCACATTGAAATCAGATCGAAACAGAGAGCAAGCAACTTTATCATTCAAAACTTGTGTTTATGATATACATTACATATGTTTTATGATAGGGGTGAAATTGGGAAAACACGTGACCTTCTATTGATCGAGCACGTGGCAGAACCATAAGCCGTTATTCCTTTAACTCAAGAGGTGAATACCCCCCTGAATGCTATGCTATTATGTCGAATATGCTGCATAAATGCCCTGCTGAACATTCTGTGTTTCTTCTTCCTAAGGTTTTACTCAA
This sequence comes from Dioscorea zingiberensis, assembly GCA_026586065.1. Taxonomy (NCBI): domain Eukaryota; kingdom Viridiplantae; phylum Streptophyta; class Magnoliopsida; order Dioscoreales; family Dioscoreaceae; genus Dioscorea; species Dioscorea zingiberensis. Next base: position 3,983,388 of record CM048822.1, on the reverse strand, counting down.
GTATTCCATCAATTATACAATTGTATTGTTGAGTATTCCGCTTAAAGTACTCAACCGAATATTCTAGCTTGACCATTATCCGAATATTATCCCTAATTAGTTTGCTGAATGTTTTACTGAATGTTTGGTCAACCAACCAAACTTGCAATAAATGAAGAATGCTCGGAGGCAGGCTACCTAGTGAATCTGCTCATATCATTGAGCATCATGCTTTTCCCCAGTTCCAAGGGGTTTTTCACGTAAGTTTTGTCACTTCTCGTATGTTTGGATAATTCTTTCAATTTCTTCATGATCTCATTTCCCAAATCAAATAAATTTAACTGTTGATGTGAAATTGGACCTATCTCTCGAGGCAAAACTAATTTTAGCATCAATATTTTATATAAGGATACATGATAAGATAATAAAGACATGGGAGAATGTAAAGTTTTTAGATAACACAGACTTTTTGAAAAGCTAATAAATGTGCATGCACTAAAAAAGGACTAAGTAATAATTTAACTTTTATTTGTAAAAAGAAATAAACTTTCATTATTAACAACAATATGGTGGTCGTCCAGCTTTAGTCAATCTAAAACCTTGAGAAATGAAGCTTACAATGGCGAGATGGATAGTGTGAGAGATGGAACTTGAATCCAGTCCCTCTACAAAGGAAATTTTTTCTCATCTTATTCTCCACGTATCTTGGTAATGTTTTTCTAAACATATATATATATATATATATATATATATATATATACATAGATCTCTGTTAAAAATAGAAAAACCCACAATAATTAAAACCAATAAAACAAACAACAAAAAAAGACATAAGATATTAATAGATGCAAAGAACTTAGATATGCTATTATCAATCGGGTACATTAATTACAAGCATATGATTCTGATCTATTAAGATCACATAGGACTATTTGAAGAGTTAACATGATTTTATACTTAACTGGTTTCCTCTCCTTCAGTAACTTGAATTTCAAATAACACAAAAGAGTAGCAGCTAGAATCTTCATTTGTTTATAAGTTTTTCTTAACACACAGAGGATAAGTTTGAGTGCACAAAAAAAAAATATATTAATTAATTAATTAATTAATTAATATATCCAACTTCGTTTCACAAATTTAGTGCAAAATATTCATCTCCTATAGCTTTGTTTTTCAATTCAATCTAAAATAACTCACACTAATGAAGATGGGTCACAATATAAGCCCATTTACTCCTCCAACTGTTTTTGTGTGACTTTGTTTGCATTCCCAAATAGATCACTTATTATTCAACCATGTTTTTCTTTTATGAGACCATGATATTTATATTTAACCAAAAATTTACATATTATTAAGTAAATTTGATTAATTCTGTCAATTAGATTTTCATAGGCTAACTTCGGAATTTAGCTAAATAATTTTTTTAATAAAAATATAATTGTTAGATTTAATAGGATAAAATAAATAAATAAAACTATTGGACCAACTGAGCTCTGGTCGAACGTAAGCCCCGCCGCACATTTCACCTGCTGCTGCTCGGAAGGGGCGATAATGGCGAGCATACGCAGTGGTCTTCTCGTGAGGCTGTTCATTCATGCTTCGCCTTTCGTGGGGCTCGCTCAGAGGACTTCGATTCCGGTGGTGGTTCCACACAAGGTTGGGGCTTTGCGGATCCGGTGCGCAGCCTCGAACACCGGAGATGGAGAGAAGAAGGTATCCGCTCGCTTCGCTCTGATGCAGCAAGTGCTTCAGGGGGCTGAAGAACGGGCACTCTCCGCTAGCTCCGAGCCAACCCCTAAGATCACCCTTGGTAGCAACTATTAACCCTTTTCAACTCCTTCTCATCTTCGGATTCATTGGGTTCTCTTCTTCGTGTTCAATTTATTCTTCTGAATTTCTTTAATGATGATTAATTACTAGGAAAAAAGTGTTTTTTTCTGTATTAGTACAGGGATAGATGGAGAAAATTTTTGAGATTGGATTCATTAGCAAAGCAATTGGCTAGGAATGTTAATACAATCTGCTTGCAAATATATCAGTCTATGCTATACATGTACATCCAGTCGTGTACACTGATAGATAGCTGGACAAATTGAGAGACGAAAGTGGTGTTATTACATTTATTTTTGTGAACAATATGCTTTATTGTTGGTTGATGAGTATGAAGATTGTTAGAAGAACTGGTGTAATGCATCTTTATTGGAATACATGGGAGGGGTCCTGTGAACTGTTTGAGTTTAGATTTTCAGATTGAGAATTGGATAAATTTGAACTCAAAACATTTTTAGTGTGAGTTTTAGTGACATATTCAACATATTTGGATTTTATCACCAGTGGCTCATCGGCCAATTGGTTTGTTGTACTTGTAATTTTGGGCTTTTGTGTAACTTTGGATTCTACTCATTACTCTTTAGAAAATGCTGTTCAAGGAGCTGTTTACTTTTGCAGACCATGTTACTGTCAGTTTTGCGAGAAGTGGAGGACCTGGGGGTCAGAATGTGAACAAAGGTCCGTTGATGCTGTTCCCTTTATCTGTTTTTCTTCCCCTTTGTTGAATAATAGGACATGAGCTGTATAAGATATATTCCTGAATTAGCAATCTATGTTCTAGAGTTCATCAAACTAAATTGCTAGCACTTGAGCATCATAGTAAAAGTGATTGGAAATGGCTTGAGAAATGGTTTTTGTTGTTCTCCGTCTTTTGGTAACCTTTTAGATGTATTTATTTGGTGATAATGGTTTAATAATTTGAACAACTTATATCTAAGATCTTTTTTCCAGAGTATACTGCAGTTTTCCCTTTTCCATTTCTAGTAAGCTATTTTGTGAAGTAGGAGTTCTACAATGGTTTAGACGGTGGGTTTTCTTTTACTAGAAAACAAATGCTGTGGAATATTTCTATGACTATCTTTTGTGTTGCAGTGAACACTAAAGTAGACATGCGTTTCAATGTCAAAACCGCACATTGGCTCAGCGAAAGAGTGAGGGAGAGAATACTCCAAATGGTGATTTATCAAACCTTCTGCATTTTCTTAGAACTGTTAATAGTGGTTCCAATTTTCTGAGTAAATAGCCTTAAGCATATCGCTGCATGTTCATGCTCTGCAACTTGTTTTAGCTCAAATGTATCAGACCTTCTACTTGCTTCTATTTTCTTAGAACTGTTAATACTGATTCCAGTTTTCTGAGTAAATGGCCCTAAGCATATTGCTACATATTTATATTCTATAGCTTGTTTCAGCCCTCTTGTTCTAAATTTCTTGATTACTTACCTGCAGGAAAAGAATCGCATCAACAAAGATGGGGAGATCGTCATTTCTTCTACCAAGACTCGAACACAGAAGTTAACTTTCATTCATTCTACTTGTTTCTAGTCATGTTCTTTGTAGTTGACAAAGCATGAGGCTATGTTCTGTTGTTCTTCAGGGGTAATATTGAAGATGCTCTGGAGAAACTGCAGGTACAATTATCAATGGTGTTTGAATGACCTGTTTCATCAAGCAGATGTGATGAGCTTTTTGGAATTAGCTTGTTTTATTGTTATACAAACACCTTCAATTTGCTTTCACTGCTATGCCTTTGTTCAATAGGCTATTATTGATGCTGCTTCGTATGTCCCACCTCCTCCTTCAGAAAAGCAAAAGAAGAGGATCCGAGAATTGTATGTTCAAACTGTTCCTATGTTGGTCTTTGCTTCAATTTATATTTTCTGTGCATGAGTCAATTGCATCTATATTTGCCTTGTGTTGGCTTTACATTACAATGCATTTTATGATTTAGATGTAATGGCATCATGAAGTTTATTAGTAACTTGATAACCTTGATGATTGAAGGGCTGCTATTGAAGAGTATAAGAGGAGTCAAAACAAGAAAGCTCTCTCGCAAAAGAAGGCTATTAGAAGAAACCGAGATAGTTGGGACTGACCCTCAGGTGACTTCATGGTCACACAACTCATCTTCAGTAGATATAATATATTCTTGATATTGGTTTCTAAAAAGAAATTTGTTGGTGTTTCTTCACTCTCCTCATCTTCAGAATTAGAGGAAACAACCTATAGAATTCTTGGGCATTCTGTTTCCTGCTGAATGCTATCCTTAACTCTCTTCTGATATCATTTTGTTTTCCTAGTTCAATCATCAAAATTCAAGCTGGTTTTATTTAACAATGGCTTCATTACCCTTGAGAAATTTTCAAGAATATTTGATGTAGGATGTTGTCTGTTCCCGCAAGTTGCTATGTGAGCAATGTGTAATCCTGATATCATTCTGAAAGCTTCTCTCTTTTCATTTTTAGGTAATTTAACGTGAAACCTGAAGTTCCGTATTTCATCTATTGAAGCCACTGACCTTGGAGGGAAGAATGTATACCGTCGCCAGGTATGGTGAATCAAGTGCCTTTACATACACTCACAGTTAACATCATCTATTATTATATTGATCTCTATGCAGTAAAGTTGGTTCTTCATTATAATCCCTTTCCCTTGTGAATTGAAGTGATAAAATAGACATCTTGAGCATTGAAACTAGATGAATTTGGATTCTTCATGACACTGTAATCATCTTGGATCTGGAATGAGAAAAGCATAATAATTCTGCCTCTGTTTGTCAAACTACCTCTAGTTGTAGCCTGGCTTTAGTTCGCTCATACTTTCTTTGTTAATCAAGCGATACCCGTTTGTTTTTAGATTACATGCGCCGATGCATACTATTTTTGTTTCTTAATGTTGAAGGTCTTTCTTCTGATTCAAAAATAGATTTTCAAGAGTCAGCTTATTTTCAAGGTCTTCCTTCCTACCAATTCTGTGGGAGAGGTTTTCACCTATTTGGGGCTAACTACTATCCATCTGATGATTATTAAAAACACAATAATAGCAACAAAAGTCCTTGAGTTATAGAGTTAAAATACCAGTCTCAATCTGAACAGATGAGAATCTAACTAATCTTTCTTGAAAACCATAATTTACATTACATCATTCAATGTCAACCCTTTAAAAAAAAAAGATATAATAATAATAAATAAACAAAAAAATGAAACCCGGAGTTCACCGCCGGAAAACATGGAGCTCGCCGGTATCATGATCAACACGCCTGATCCACCGTCCACAACCACCTTTCAACCCCGGGCCCTTCCCAACACCAACATGGAGAATCTCCAAACCTCCACCGATCGGCAAGAACGCAGCCCTCACCACCCTCGTCCCCGTCCCCATCATCCTCGCCGCGCCGCCGTTCTTCCCGGACGCGCTCTTGCACACCACCACCATCCCTCTCGCTCCCGGCCTCGCCCCGCGCAGCACCCGCGCCGCGTCCCTCCGTCTCATATCCACCACCATGAAGTCAACCCCTTCCAACTCCCCAACCCTCTCCTCCCCTTCCCCAACCACGACCTCCGCCGGCGTTGCCCCGGCTTGCTCCATCGCCCGCTCGTACTCAGCCCGGGACCTCTCGTCCGGCACCACGCACACGCGCTTCCCACCAGTGTGCACGGCCGCAGTCGCAAGCCCGAGACTCGTAGCAACTCCACTGCTCCACGCCTCAACGATGTGCTCCGCTCGCCAGCCACCGGCCATGGCCGAGACTAGCTCGGCCACGTTCATGTCCTCGATCTCCTTCTCGGCCAGCGCCTTGACGGCGGCTATGTAGGCCTTGGACGCCATCTCCGGACACCAAACCAGCTTCATTAATTGATTCCTCTTCAGTTTCCTTGTTAGTGAAGGTAGGTTGCTACTAGGCAGCCATCATCTCTATATATAGACAGTCATAAATGGTTCATTGAATAGATTATAGACTGGGTTGACTTTGAAACTCAAAAGAGTTTAGATAAAGATTACACCCGCGAATACAGCCAATTTTGTGTTTTTTTTAGTTAACAACATGCTCTGTTAAACTGGGGAAACGTGTTGTTTTGTATCTGGATGTAATTGTTGACTGGGTGGTGATTAGGACAGAGACCAAGTAATCTCATTGCTTGCGTTGTAATTGTATATATTTGCATTTTTGCGAAGAGAGAGAGAAAGAACAAGGCAAGTACGAGCAGGGAAATAAAGCCTTAAGGCCGTACTTATCTAGCAAGTGTGTTTATCATTTTGGTCAACTCTTCCGACCAACCAGAAGCAAATGTTCAGCCTTGTTTGGCAATAGATTTAAAATGGTGAAATTAAAATTTGGTGGGTTCCAATGCACTATTTTTCTGACCAAATATTAATAAAATTTAAAGGATAAAATATATGTTAAAGAGGTAATAATTGTAATATTAATTACTCTACCAATTATGCTATATGATCAAAATATCCCTATAAGAGGCCATATCAACATAAGAATGTTACTTTTCATTAAAATAGAAGCATTCTTGTAATTACAAACCCCTATATTTATAACAAAAATAAAATAAAATTATATCATTATTAAGGTTTATGGTTTAAAGTTTCCTTTCAAATTTTTAAAAAATTTCAAACATAAACCTATTAGTGCCCAAATCCATTTGTTTTATTCTATTGCCAAATATGGTCTATATTACTAGACAAATTTTATATTTAAATATTTTAAAAATAAATTTCTCTTTTATCTAAATTTATATATATGTGATTTTTCTTTTTCAAGTTGACATAAGATTAGTATTTTTTTAAAAGTCTTTTAGCAGCCAAAGATGCAATTTTTTTAGTGTAGCTCTGACATTAGCTTACACAAAATCCAGTGTTCTCAACAACCTCAATGTCTGACTTTGAAGTTGCACATATATATAACTTCTTTTATACCTGAATTTATATTTATATATATACTCTTTGGACATATTCAGTGCATTAGGATGAGAATAATCTATTAATTAAGTAAGAGTCAATGGTGGCTACTGATAAAAGATGACAACCTTCCATCCTTATGCTTATATCATTTGATTCTTATTTAGCAAAGAGCTTCATTGTCTAATCTTTTAGATAAGATACTGATAATATATGCTCTTTGATTGATTGATTAGATAAAACCAACTTAATTAACTACAGCTATAATTAGTCATAGCTTAAGTGGTCCATTATGATCACAAAAAGAGATCCACTTGCAATGTAAGTCAACAGCAATAGCTCTCAAGGTTGAGTTATAATTAAATAGTTTCACGTGTTAAAATATGAGATTAGCTAGACAATAAATACATACATTGGTAGCAAGTGGTAGTTGTTTCTAAAAAATACGAATACTCATGTGTCAAATTGATCAACTTGCCTTCCTAAAGAACTCTAAGTCCAATCTATCAATGCTTTATGCTTCCACTGGACCATGACTTCGTCTTAGTGTGCGTCGTCTTGAATGTGACCTGAATTCATATTAACCACCAAAGAAAAATCAATTAAGTTCCTACTGAGAAGGTTGGGATATTACCCTACGGTAAGGCCGATATGGCCAGAATACAATCACACTGAAAGATCCGGGGAAAAAAACAAACGGTGTTTTCTAGATAAACAACGCGTTTTCTTAAAAATCATACGTGACATTTCATTTCTCATAATATCTTGGACGTAGCCCTATCAGAAAGTGAACAAAGTTTGGAGGTGGCGCAAATAACCCGTGGTCAAATGCAACTTGGAATTTACAGCCATCACGCCAGGAAGGGCCGATGAGGGAGTTGATTCCCCAGGGAGGATGTTGGACAAGCCCAAGTCAAGGGAAGATAGGGGCAGTGTTGCTGTCAGAAAGATCGGATTAACACAACTCTGTATTCTATTTCCGCTGTAACTAGCAATGTAACAAACCCTACTATCATTAATAAATAAAATATGATTTATCCACTTTATCAAAAAAAGAAAAAAATCCTATTGAGAAAAAACATTTTCTTAATGCTTTTCATATGTTACGTGTAAAGTTATAAGATAAAATAAAGTTTAGCCGTGAAATTTGAAAAACAAAAGAAAGACTTAGCATTTATTTCTTATGTTAATTTTAAGATGTAAGGATATAAGATTTGAGTATATGATTTTTATAGGGCTTTTTAAATTGGAATTTTTACCCTTGTATTTTTATTTTTATTTATTTATTTATTTATTTATTTATTTTGTATACCCCTACCCCCCTATCAAATGTTGACCAAGATAATGGAAATTTTTTATTTAATTATTACATAATATTTTTTTTAAAAAAATCTCCTAACTACCTAAATGCCATTAAATTAAAATTTTATCAATATATCAAAATATATATATATATATATATATATATATATATATATATATATATTGATATATTGATAAAATGTGAACAAGCCACTGGCCCACTAGTGGCAGTGGGTTCAAACCTTCTACCTTTTTATGAGATTGAATGGGCTAGCCAAAGTTGGCTCATAACTAATATATTTTTTTAAAAAAAAATAGATAAATAATGTTTTTAGCTTAACATAATATTACATGGGATCCCTTATTACATAATTGATGTAAATAAAATTAGTACAAAGTCTTGCTACTTCCTTGGTTGTCACTAGGCACTTTCCAACACTCTATCACCCCCCTGCTATAAACGGGATGCCTTCTGTGAATTGAATGTTTTATTTAACTAATATTTTCATAAGTCATAAAAGAAAAACTTATTTTTATATGTACTATAAATGTACTTTCTCCCCATTTATCCTGTCTGGTTGACAAATTTGAATGTATATATATATATACAAAACAGCCCACAGGATACCTATGGACTTCCATTCATTCCACTTATTACACTTGCATTTTTTTCACTTTCCTCTGATTAAACGTGTCCAAGTGGGAAAATTCAAATTGCTTCATGACCAAGCTAAGCGTGAAAATTGCTAACTATATCTTAGTCTTAATCACCATCAAGTCACCAATTCCAACCAGTTAAGATTCCATGCATTCCCATGCATTCTCCCTTGTTACAAGTTTAGCATATAATAAATGATTAACATTTCCGGGTATTTGCTGGTACAATCTATATCTACTCCTTATTTATGATCACATACACCGCACGTCACCATTAGCATGAAGCTTGTTTGGTGTCCGGAGATGGCGTCCAAGGCCTACATAGCCGCCGTCAAGGCGCTGGCCGGGAAGGAGATCGAGGACATGAACGTGGCCGAGCTGGTCTCGGCCATGGCAGGTGGCTGGCGAGCGGAGCTCGTCGTTGAGGCGTGGAGCAGTGGAGTTGCTACGAGTCTCGGGATTGCGACTGCGGCCGTGCACACTGGTGGGAAGCGCGTGTGCGTGGTGCCGGACGAGAGGTCCCGGGCTGAGTACGAGCGGGCGATGGAGCAAGCGGGGGCAACGCCGGCGGAGGTCGTGGTTGGGGAGGGGGAGGAGAGCGTTGGGGAGTTGGAAGGGGTTGACTTCATGGTGGTGGATATGAGACGGAGGGACGCGGAGCGGGTGCTGCGCGGGGCGAGGCCGGGAGAGAGAGGGATGGTGGTGGTGTGCAAGAGCGCGGCGGGGAAGAACAGCGGCGCCGCGAGGATGATGGGGACGGGGACGAGGGTGGTGAGGGCGGCGTTCTTGCCGATCGGTGGAGGTTTGGAGATTCTCCATGTTGGTGTTGGGAAGGGTCCTGGGTTGAAAGGTGGTTGTGGACGGTGGATCAAGCGTGTTGATCATCGTACCGGCGAGCTCCATGTTTTCCGGCTGTGAAGCTGGATTTTAATATTAATATATACTCTTTGTAATATGACTCTTTTAACAATATTTTTTAATAAAAATAACTATTCAACTTGGACATCCACCGTTAGTTATGTTATGCAAAAAACGGAAACTGATTAAGATCAACGGTTGTGATTTATAATCATGAGAGATGTCGACAGTTAGAGTGAACGGCTAGGAGCTTCTCTGTTTCACTTTTGCGGGAGATAATTGATGAGTGCGGAAATTCGTTGAACACTTGGCATGTAACTTCACCAACACTTAGCAATAGCACAAGATCAAAAGAGAGACCAAATTTACCGTGGTTCGGCCAAAAAAAGGCTACATCCACGGGAGGATAATGCTTCACTAGAATTTGTGGATTACAAGAGCAACAAGGAGAAAATAATAGTTTAAACCAAGCCACCAGAGATTAACAAGAGACACCACTTTTTCCTCACCTCCAAACACCAAGGAATGCACCTTAATAAGATGAAATCTAGGGTTTCTTCACCTCTTGTTCACCTTCTCCTTTTTCTATTCACACACTCTCATAAGATTCTCTCTTATTCAAAACCCAACAAACATAACCTTATATCAACCATAGAGAAATCTAGACCATTGGATTAAAAGAGATGGAGATTTGGATTTATTCCAAATATAAAGCCATATCCCAAGAAAGACCAATATTTAATAATAATCTTGCACAAAATATAAGGTTGAGATGGGGTGGACTTCGTTCCCTGAGATGGCTTCGACACCTAAATTAGTTAGGGGTCTCACCTAGGAGAGAGATCTCTAGAGAGGATGAAAACGAGAGAGTGTAATCTTTCATATATTTTTTTCCTTTATTCTTTCCTTCTATTATCTCTTACTGTCCACTTATTGTTAGTGATATTTTTTTGCCGTACTTATTTCTGTCATTCTTGACTTTTGTAAGTCTTATTTTGCCCAAGATGAGTGTTTGAATTGGGAACTTATGCCACTTGTATGGACATGATAGAATCACACACGCCTTCGTTGTTGGTGAGATCACGTGTCTATCTAGATTTATCCATATCAAATTACGGAGATATAAAAAACTTATATTCCAAACAAAAATCATTCTGAAAAATAAGTTGGGGGAACAATTAATCAACAGAGCCGGGAACAGATGCCAGTATTAGTATATAAATATATAATTTAATCGGTTGTATTAGTATTTAATTAGATAATTTCCGGGGTTATATGTGAAAAAGAAGCCCAAAAAAACCCATCGGGAGAAGCGACAACAGAAGCGAAGATAGATACCTTTCACACAATTTACACACACTCGCACAATTTATATAAAGACATATTCATAAACGTACTGTTTTACACCACGCGGGCCCGCTTACAATTCAACGCACACAATTTCTACTACATTACACACTCAGATATTATTACACACAAATTGCAGATGCTACTGGGTTTAACCCCCAAGTTGGGTATCTTATAATTCACCGGAGAAGGCCCAAGTAAGCTACCTACCTTGCAAGGTATCTTAGAATTCACCGGAGGAGGTGTGGGATTGAAATGGCGTCCGCCTACCTGTGCGCGCGGGTTCCTCCGCCGCAAGGCCCGCAAACCCGCCCCTCTCCGTTCACTGGGCGAACGTCCTTCTCCTTCAGGTCTGAAACCCCTCCGTGTCTGCTCCCCTCATCCACTCCCCTGCTCTCGTGTCCATCTCCGCTTCTCGATGGTACAAACAATGGCGGAAGTAATCGCAACAACAACAATGGCTGGGGGTGGTGGTGGTGGAACTCGGATGACTGGGGGAACCCTGAAGAAGACGACTATCCGCCATTGCCACCATCGGCGGCGTTGTTCACCTTCCTTTCTTTGTGCTACCTCTCGATTCTCCCGGCGCCGGCCCTAGCAAGGGCTATTTGGGAGGTGAAGGGCGGCAAGTGGACAAGACTCGTCCCGGATCCTTCTGGCGCCGATTCCTTGGTTGTCTATCGCGAAGGCGATGGCAGCCATAAATCGTCCTTCCTGGCTCTTGAGGCCTGGTGGCGGAGTAGCTGTGATCTTGTCTTGAGACTTTTGCTGCCGGAGGGGTATCCCCACAGCGTCAGCGACGACTACCTCGAATACTCCCTCTGGAGAGGCGCTCAGGGGGTTGCCAGCCAAATCAGTGGCGTTCTCTCTACTCAGGTATAGCGGAATCCCTTCCCAAATTGAGGAACGTTTCTTCTCTTATTGTCTTCTGATTCATTATATCGCAAGCTTTAGGTCTGTGAATCTTATAGTTCAAGTGCACATATAAGCTGAGGACTAATCTTAATGTCAAACCAGTTGTTCTTTTGTTTCATGTTTAGTAGAGGAATCTTGGATTTGTGTACTTGCTGTTCTAAAGAATGACCTTGTTCTTCACTAGGCTCTACTGTATGCTGTTGGATTGGGAAAAGGCGCCATTCCAACTGCGGCTGCTGTCAATTGGGTGCTCAAGGATGGAATCGGGTATCTCAGCAAAATATTGTTGTCAAAATTTGGTCGTCATTTTGATGTTAACCCTAAGGGATGGAGGCTGTTCGCAGATCTTTTGGAAAATGCAGCTTATGGACTTGAGATCTTGACTCCTGCATTTCCTCATCTGTTTGTTTTCATTGGGGCTGCTGCTGGCGCTGGTCGATCTGCGTCTTCTCTGATACAGGCATGGATCCCTTGAACCTCTGTTATTCCTATCATAATTTTCAAGTTCAATCTTTCTTGTGGCACAAAGTAGAATGTTTCCAATGCCCCTTGCAGCTAGATTTTTTATTTTAATTTTTTTTATAAAAACCTTGCAACTAAAATCTGCTTATGCGAGCATAGCCGGTCCCAAGCCCAGATAAAGGATGAGGGTTATGCAGAAATACAAATACAGAAATCGCTACCTTATTATACTGATTCTTTAATATATACTGCTAGACGTTGCTACTCTAAAGACGCTACTACACGACTCCGTGACGTAAGCTAAACGAAAGAAGGGGTTTCTTATCACATCAAAAGGATGGAAAGATAAAAGTATGATTCCCACATCATGGACAAAGCGCGGTAAAGAAGTATCCTACATCTGGCTACCCTCGGGAGATGGATGTTAAACGAAGAAATGGTTCTCGTGATCTTGTACTTGACGCAAGGAAGAAAGGTTTAGTCCATAAGTAGCAGTGACAGGAGAATGACATGTGATCTTCGATGCGAAAAATCCATTGAAGCATTGACACTCTACAAAGCGAGGATGGATAGATATAGATGCTTCATAAAGCAGACTGTTGGATAAAAACAAGGCTGTAGTAGACGCAGAATACTGCACTATAAATTACAGACGCTGAGCTGATAAAACATGTAGAAATCTGCCATGTGATATTGGTAACCAAAACGGCTTAATAAAAGTTTCAAGTGAAAAGTAGAGAGAATTATACATTTAAAGTTTCTAACTGGTAGTTAAAGAATTAACATAAATGGTCAGCCAGTCCCCAAGAGGCTTTAGGAGTAAGCAAGATAGCCAAGTTTTTAAAAGATTTGGATACCTGTAGCTCTAGTGATTCCTGGCTTAACAAAAAGCTTTTATCGTACGATCTTAATTGGCTACGTAGTAGACTTAATATTACTACGAGCAAAGCGCCGGATTACATATGCATTGATACTAAGACTGTGATACGGCGGCTTAAAATCTATATTGGGATTTTTGGCTCATGATTCGCGTTAACCAACATCATGTTAAAAAGCGAATCACACACTCGATTACCTTTAAGAACGAGGTAATCATGTACCCAAATCGACTTTCGCTACTTGGTAAGTGATAAATTTATTCAGTAAAGATCGGCAGCTATACCCTGAAAGATTAACCACACAACATGGTGCAGTGTTGGATGCAAGAAACGGCATAAGTAAAAATAGAAAGTAAGTTGAAAGAGGATACTACAAGTAGTGCCGAATCTAACCAATTAGATTTGGGCCGATAAAAATACTAAGAAAAGAGGCACAAATGCGAAAGAGACGCAAAAACACCTCATGGGCGAGATTGCCGAATCAGACTGGTAAAATAGTGAGCTGAAATTCCCAGGGTCTCTATGATCAGACCTCACTACGCGAATCAGCTGAACGTAATATGCCCGCGCTTATTAAAGAAAAAAGATATCGCAGATAAGAAATTACCCACAACTGAGAATCTAAGTAAGGTCTTTGAAAAGATAAAAGACAAAAAAAAAGAGGCCAAGAAAATCATAGAGATACCCGGCGTGAACTCCTACCGATGATACCAAAAGTTCTGTATAGACGGCAAAAGAAGTATACAAAGATACAAGGCTAAGAGATAAAAGCTGAAAGACTGAACCAAACTGCTCAGATGAAGGATTTAGCCTCCAAATAAGTGCTCTCGACAAGTGAGATAGCGAAATCAACGGTACGAGAAACTACTTTGATCACTGTTCAACGCAAGCCGCTTATGGATAACTTTTACTGGATTTTACGATTAACGATAGAAAAGCGAACCTTTAGTTATACACGTAAGATCGTGCCTACCGTCAAGGAATATGACCTGAAAATGGTTACTGGAAAAGTCATACCGACAGATCCCTATCAAGCTTTAGCTGTCACTTCTATAAGAGTGGTTGCTAACCAAATTCTTCAACTCTATCTTTAAAAGTAAACGCTAAATTTTAATCTGAGAAAGAAAGATTTTGCTCCTATTTATAAGAATAATGGTAGATATTCAAAATCGCACTAACTACCGCCAGATAAGCTTAACGAGTCATACAAATCTAAACTACGGGTATAGGTAATAGAAAGCATCGACCGTGATATCACGGCTGCCGAGAACCACTCTTTTTACGCCGTGCAGCATCCACCTATGTAAGCTATTTTCCTATTACTTAAACTCATGAGATCTACAGTAAAAGTTAAAAGCGATTCCATACTGCTTTTATCGACCTGTAGAAAGATATATGATAAAGCGCATACAAGTTCTTCTACGGTATCGTATATGAAAAACATTCACGTAAAAATATATAAATATTATTACGATATGTATTTATGAAAGGAAGAAGCTGCAATAATGAGTATACTGGATGAGTTTCCTATAACAAAGAGGCCTACATCGCGATCGGCCTCTGCCCCCATACTCCTGCTAATTCTAATTAATTAACTATTATATCCAAGCATTTACATCCTACCAGCAGTTGTTCATAGATAATGCATTCCAAAATTTGCATTGTAGTACGAAAGAAATCAAAAAGTTCTGTAATTACATGGTAAAACACTTTAGAAAGTAAAATACTTTATTTTGCTAAGTAAGTAGCATATAATATACGACCGTAATTTTAGTCCAAGTAGATATAGATGGCTTAAGTGTTGGAAAACTGAAAAGTGTTTCTGCTAACCATTTTAGGTATTTAGGTTTCATTTTCTGCGACGATCTGATCGACGTAAGACGTAAACCCATCAATCAAAAGTTCTACTAATAAACGGTGTCACACGCAGAAAGTATGCATGATAAAAAGACATTTAACAAAATAAAATTTAAAAATTTTATATGCGACTAGCTAGGGACCGCCACGCTTATACCTGAGCGAGTTCAAGTAATTAAAAGTTCAACATACGATAGCATTTAATATACTAAAATGCAGGGACAAGTTAAGACTTGAAAGCTGGCCATACAAGACGGACAAGATTAAACGAATACATCCATGACGTTGCACCAATCAAGATAAAATACGGTAATGACGCTTAAGATGGTTTCGTGACGACGCGCTTGAGACCCACAGTGCGCTCCAAAAACGTGATAGCTTTACTGGTAGAATCTAAGAAAAGTGGTAGAGATAGGCCCAGGATTACGCCATGGGCGGCGGCTCAAGGACCTACGTGACAAGGAGATATCGAAATTGATCTCGCTGGCTGGACAGAGTGATACTGAGACAAAGAATTCATATACGACCCCCGCTTTAGTATAGGATTACCGAGCAAGTCTGGCTTAAAAGGCTTTCCTTTTATCACCTAGCTTTGTTTCAGAAAGATATCGTTTCTATTTCTAACATCCCAATCTAATTATTTGATGTTATTATAATTTATTTATGTGTTTTTATTTTTTATTTTATTTCAATTTATTTCATTTATTTTATTTTATTTTTATTTCATATTTGAGAGCGACATGAAAACAGAGAATCCATATAGCCGACCCCATCTAGTATGGGATTAAGGCTTAGTTGTTGTTGTTGTTGTTGTTGTAAAAACCTTGCAACTAGATTTCACACTCATCCTTGTAAAGATAGTCTAACAATCCAAATTTTATTGCATTATTAATAAGAAAGGATAGTTTTTGGATTGTAATTCAACGTTAATCTTCTCCCTGTGAACCTCCAGCCTGTATCATTAGCCTCTCTTCTATCCTAGTTTGCAAATTTGGGTCATCATTGGCCATTTCTGTGTTCTGATATAGTGATATGCATTGGGATTTCATCCTGTTTTTGGATGCCCTTAACTTGATATGGGAAACCCTTAACATGTCCTAGCTCATCTTGGCTGTCAAACTAAATTTTCAAGGTTTTTGTCGAAGGCGTGTTTTTCTCACAGGTATGAGTGCAAAAAAATTGTTGAGAATGATACTTTATGAGCACTGGTGCAAAGATGGGGAAAGGACTGATACTGCTGACATGGAATATGAACTTTAATTTTGATGCACCAGTTATTTACTTATTTATGTGAATCTTATTCTTCTGCGTACTTTGTGTGAAACAAAATTTTATTGGTTCTATGCTATGTTCTTTCTTCGATTTCATTTGTTCATTTTGTTGATTTCCTAATCTCCCAAAGCCATCAAATCAAACTCTATTTGCCATGCCAAGCCACTTCGGTGCTTCTGTAGAATTTTTCATTCATGGGTATAATTTTATGATGGGTCTACTCCGACTAAAAATGTATCCTTTTGTTCCTGTAGGCTGCTACCAGGAGCTGTTTCTATGCAGGTTTTGCTGTGCAGAGGAATTTTGCAGAGGTGAGAAGTGAATTACATTTAGGTCTCATACATTTACCAGATTGTGGACAATTAAGCATCGGTTTATAATTAGCATTCTGCAATTTCCCAAGTAAAGCAGCTTTCTCCACAAATTATTGTCTTGCTTCTATGCAGGTTATTGCAAAAGGTGAAGCTCAAGGAATGATTAGCAAGTTCCTTGGAATAATGCTTGGAATAGCCTTAGCTAACTGCATCGGTTCCTCTGTACCGTTGGCTATGGCTTCCTTTGGAGCAATCACTGGAATTCACATGTTCTGCAATTTTAAATCTTATCAGTCAATTCAATTGAGGACACTAAATCCATATCGTGCAAGTAATTTCTATCACTATCACTCTCCTATCGTCAATTTGTGACATACATGTTTTTAGTTGGCTTCTTTTCCTTTGAGTTCATTGTATTTCTATTTTTTTTGAAGTACTATCCATGATGAATTTTGCCCTTGGGAACAAAAAGCGAGCATTAAATGCTAACAATGTGTAGTAATTCTCTCAATCTAAAAAGCTTTTGGCTGATTTAAAAACTCCATTAATCCAGCCTCCCTTCAACCTCTGCACCTAATGAAAAATTCAACAGAGAGCAAACTTTGTCGGATATCGTTTGAAATTTGTCTATCTTTTTGAGTTTTTTTTTTTTTTTTTTCCAGTTAAGTGGCCTGTGTAAATTGTATTTCCTAACTATTACACAGGTTTGGTTTTCAGTGAATATTTATTGAGCGGGCAGGTTCCTTTGATCAAAGAAGTCAATGATGAGGAGCCATTCTTCCCAGCATTGCCTTCTTTTAACATCAAGGCGC
Source organism: Dioscorea zingiberensis (assembly GCA_026586065.1). NCBI lineage: Eukaryota > Viridiplantae > Streptophyta > Magnoliopsida > Dioscoreales > Dioscoreaceae > Dioscorea > Dioscorea zingiberensis. Next base: position 3,965,998 of record CM048822.1, on the reverse strand, counting down.
ACAATGTAAGCAATACCATTTTTTATGTTGTACAAGTAGCCAATTTTCCTGTATGAATTATGCTATCTAGGTCATGGTATTTTGTAAACTTCAAATGCAGACATCACCTATTTGAACTGCTGGGCTCTTATGCTAAAGAATGTCAAACGGCCTTTTGCAATACGTCATAAATTTAACTTTTGTTTGGAGAAATGCTTACTTTAAGAGTTTGGAACACATCGTAGTTTGGTTGGAGGAGTTGAATTTTATTACCTTTGTTCTGGTTTTATCTGCAGGGAGAATCACAGATACTTTCTTCAGAAGCCAAAGAAGCCGCCGCTGAGATTTACCACAGGCTGCAACTTGGTTACAAGCTCAGTGAAGTTGTTAACAACAAAGAGGATTCTTGTGCACTGTTTGATCTGTTCAGCGATGAAGGCTATCTGCTTGCAGTGAGCAAAGGAAAATTTTGTGTAAATTTCGCCTGCCTATTTCTGTATCATGCCATACTGAACAAAATTTGGCTTTAGTTCATCTTTCTGTGTTCTCCCCTGTAGGTGATACTCAAAGAAGGTTCTTCTCCACAAGACATGATCAAGTCCCTGTTTCACGTCAATTATCTGTATTGGCTAGAGAGGAATATGGGGTTCGAATCAAGAGGTATTGCAGATGACTGCTCGCCCGGTGGTAGGTTGCGGATATCCTTAAACTACGTGCAGAGGGAATTCAGCCATGTTCAACATGATGGCTCAGAATGTGGCTGGGTTACCGATGGTCTAATTGCAAGGCCACTACCAAACAGGATACGCCCAGGCCATGTTGCTACAACTAACACAAGTTGACTGATACATTGATTTGCTTATTGACAGTTGAGAACTTCCACTAGAAATACACACTCAGAAGGATCAAATCTATGATTTTTAGCAGAAACTTAGTGCCAACTCTCTGTTCAGCTTGCCTCACATGAGCTTCAACCCCTTTTCATGATTTTGTACAATTCTAAACACTATTGTTCCAAAATTTTGAGTTTTTCTTTAGCCTTGCCTTCGTTATTATTATCTTCACTTTCTTGAATTGTCTAACAACTAACAAGAGAGGATGGAGGAAAGACTGAAGAGCTTGTGGGCAGAGGCAAGGGAGTTAAGCCTGGGGACATCCAGCTTGGTTGACCGTCTCGAGTTAGCCCCATCTTCTCTCCGGTTCTTAAGAGACTACGTCTCCGCTAACAAGCCCTGCATAATCTCAAGCTCCGCCACGCGCCATTGGCCGGCCATCTCCGACGCTCTCTGGTCCAACGACGCCTACCTCCGCCGCACCCTCGCTTCCACCACCGTCTCCGTCCACCTCACCCCTCACGGCCGCGCGGACTCTCTCGTGCCTCTTGCCGGCAAGGGCCTATGCTTCGCCTCAGCCTGCGTGCGCGCAATGCCATTCCCAGCCGCGCTCGATCTCATCACCTCCAGCGGATCACCCACTTCCCCTGTTGTCGCCTACGCCCAGCAACAGAACAACTGCTTTCACGAAGAGTACTCGGCGCTGGCTTCGGACGTGGATCCCCACATCCCCTGGGCCACCGAGGCTCTCGGCTGCTTTCCCGATGCCGTCAACCTTTGGATCGGCAATGGCCGGTCCGAGACCTCCTTCCACAAGGATCACTATGAGAACCTCTACGCTGTGGTCACTGGAGAGAAGCACTTCCTACTCTTCCCTCCCACCGAACTCCACCGCCTCTACGTCCGCCCTTACCCCGCTGCCTGCTATTCATCCGTCTCTGGCCTATCTCCTGTGTGTCTGTCTACCCGCCGTTCGTTATGCACTTCAAATGTTTGTTGTTTTGCCCCTTAGAGATGATTAACTGTTTATAGTGTGACAGGAAACAGGAGGGCTGAGACTGGAGTTGGAAGAGCCTGAGAGGCTGGTTCCCTGGTGCAGCGTGGACCCATGCCCTCCCACTAAAGAAGCCATGGATCAGCAAATGTCAGCCTTCCCTCTATACTTCCAGGGGCCGAAGCCATTCCAATGCACCATCAAGGCCGGAGAAATTCTCTACCTGTGAGTATACATACATACATTGAACCATATCATTCTTGATGAAATTGCTTTCTTTTCATCACTCTAGTTTGCTCATTGTGACAACAATGCAGGCCGAGTATGTGGTTTCATCATGTGAGGCAAACTCCTGATGATAACGGCCGCACCATTGCTGTTAATTACTGTGAGTAGTATCTCTTCTTTCCAAAGATGGAACATGTTTTTCAGTTTGATTTGATCAGCCATTTTGTATGGCAGGGTATGATATGCAGTTTGATATCAAGTATGCATACTTTAATCTTCTATCTTCTATCGAGTTCCCTCCTACTTCAGTCACAGAACCATCAGAGGAGAAGAAGAATCAAGAAGATTGTTTGCATTCCTCACCCTCTCATGTTTCTGATCATTGAGCATTTTGGTGTTCACCATGTCATGGAGCGTGGTTTTGGGAAAATCATTGTGTGTGTGTGTGTGTGTGTTTAATTATTTATATTTATCTAGTTATTTATTTATTTATTATTATTATTATTTTTTAAGGTTTGTTTGTAAGATTTAAATTTCTTAGTTAGAATTATTATTTTAGTTAATATATATTCAGTTTCATAGGGTCATATTTTCCCATCTATATTTCTCTTTTTATATTCTCATCATCTTTATTCTAAAAAATTTCCCATTTATATAAAACTAGATTATGACAAACAATAAAAGAATGATACGTTTGATATACAAGTTAGAGAAAAAAATTATTATATATATCCTCGCACAAAATCGGAAATCACATGTAAATTTCTTATATATATCCTCGCAAAATCTCTGTCCTTAATCTCACAAACATGCTTGCAAAAGATCAAGAGGAGGGAGACGGGTGGTCCAGCACTTCATTGTAATTTCATTATAAATATATACATACAATTTCATCCTGTCAGATTTCAAACATAAACGCCCCTAAAAATCAGAAGATATTTAAGTTTGTTGGTGTGGTTTCCCACTGGAGATGCCCCAGGACATTAAACACGATTTGAAAGCTTTGCTTATCAGCACCACACAATTGTGATTTGTTCTCGTCTGGAGCCTCAATTTTGGATAAAACTTGCATTATTCCCGGTCCCCAATATCCATCAAGCCAGTCTCTCATCCACCTGACAAACTTTTAGCCACTCTTACAAGTAATACACACCCACACATCCACTCCAAGCCCAGAGGTCCCAGACCCATGAATTTATATAAAACTCGATCAATGGAGCACTTATACGTGGGGGTATAACTGTATAAATATCAATGCAGCAAAAACTAATCCCTTGGTCCCATCTTTTTTATTCCCCAATCTCTATTTTTATTTATTTATTTTTACTTAGGCCATAAAGTCCCCACTCATAAATCAGTTATCTCTAATTTTTTATTATATGTGTACAAATTTGAGGAATAAACTAAACCCAAATTAACGGAGAAATCTCAACCTATATAGCTGCAACCATGAACCCAATAAAAACCACCAGGACTCAGGAGTCAGGAGTGGTGTTTTCTTCTATTTGATATTATGATATTTCCTTTCCACTCACTCTCAGTATCTATAAATAATAATTTAGCAAACCCAGCAGAGTGGACACTCTGACTCTCCATCACTCTCCACCACACTACCCCACCATGGATTCTCTTTCCTCATCTTTCCTCTCCTCTCTCCCAGGTCTCCTCTCAACCACCACTGGCACTCCACCACCATTGCCTCGTTTCTCCTTCTCTGCTGTCAAGACTGAAGATCAGATCAAACCCAATACCCAGACACAACCCAAACAATATCCTTCAGACAAGAAGACGACAAACAGCACCAGAACTACCACTCCTCCACGTTCACCACCACCACCACCACCACTCTCTCTCGCCGCCACCTTTTGCAACGCCCTTGACGATCTCATCAACAACTTCATCGACCCACCTCTCCTTCGCCCGTCCGTCGACCCACGCCATGTCCTCTCCGACAACTTCGCCCCCGTCGCCGAGCTCCCCCCAACGCCTTGTGTCATTCATGGAACCATCCCCCGTTGCCTCGCCGGCGGTGCCTATATCCGCAACGGCCCTAACCCCCAGTACCTCCCCCGTGGCCCTCACCACCTCTTCGACGGCGACGGCATGCTCCACTCTCTCCTCCTCCCCGAGACCGCCGGCAACTCCTCCCCCGCTATCCTCTGCTCCCGCTTCGTCCGCACCTACAAGTACCTCACCGAGCTACACGCCGGCGCTCCCGTCCTCCCCAACATCTTCTCTGGCTTCCATGGCTCCGCCGGTGTCGCTCGTGGTGCCGTCACCGCCGCCCGGGTCCTCACCGGGCAGATGAACCCGACACAGGGCGTGGGCTTGGCTAACACCAGCCTGGCCTTCTTCTCCGGCCGACTCTACGCTCTTGGCGAGTCGGACCTCCCTTACTCCGTTCATCTCTCCACCGACGACGGCGATATCTCCACCCTCCGCCGTGAGGACTTTGCTGGGAAGCTCTTCATGGGGATGACGGCGCATCCTAAGAAAGACCCCACCACCGGCGAGGTCTTCGCCTTCCGCTACGGTCCCGTCCCTCCATTCCTCACTTACTTCCGATTCGACCGGGACGGCAAGAAGCTCCCGGACGTGCCCATCTTCTCCCTTCGTGACCCTTCGTTTCTCCACGACTTCGCCATCACCGAAAACTACGCCATATTCCCTGACATCCAGATGGTGATGAAGCCTATGGACATGGTGCTTCGTGGAGGAGCACCCGTCGGCTCCGACCACGCCAAGGTCCCGCGTCTCGGCCTCTTGCCGAGATACGCGAAGTCGGAGTCTGAGATACGGTGGTTCGAGGTCCCCGGCTTCAACATCATGCACGCGCTGAACGCTTGGGAGGAGGACGACGGCGACACGGTGGTGCTCGTGGCTCCTAACGTGCTCTCCATCGAGCACGCTCTTGATCACTTGGAACTCGTGCACAGCTCCGTCGAGCTCGTGCGCATCGACCTGCGAACCGGGAAGGTCTCCCGAACGCCGCTCGCCGCCGACAACCTCGACTTCGGTGTCATCAACCCTGGTTACGTCGGCAAGAAGAACCGCTACGGTTACCTCGGCGTTGGCAACCCCATGCCCAAGATCTCTGGAGTGGCGAAGATCGACTTCTCTCTCGCCGGCGCCGGAGACTGCGTGGTGGCCAAGCGGGAGTTCGGTCCCGGTTGCTACGGCGGCGAGCCGTTCTTCGTGCCGGAGAACGACGATGGGGAGGGAGAGGAGGACGATGGGTACCTCGTCTCGTACGTGCACGATGAGATTAGTGGGGAGTCGAGGTTTTTCGTGATGGACGCCCGATCGCCGGAGCTGGAGATCGTCGCGGAGGTGGTTCTGCCACGTCGCGTGCCCTACGGCTTCCACGGCCTCTTCGTCACCGCCGCCGACCTCCGCTCGCAGCGCCTCCCTAAACTCGTTAATAACAATGATAATTAATAATTAAATATACAGTATGTGTATATATATACAAGGCCAACGTATACTAAATATTATTATACGTATTGTTAAAACTTACGACCTTTGCATGCTCCTCCCATTACTCCCATAATCCCATTCAATGTGGGGATATGAAATTATGGATTCCAATTTCCAACCATTACTTCCATTCATGCTTTTATTTTGTTTTGTATTGTATATGTTGATGATGCAAAAATCAGTTTCTCATGGAGATCTACACCGATCAAAATCAACTGTTATGATTCGTAATTATAAGAGATGTCAACGGTGGCCGAAGTAAATGTCTGGATGCTTCTTTGTTCTGTCGGAGGTCTTTATCAAGGTGGCTCTAACACCCAAGTTATGAGAAAGAGAGAGTGCCTTAGAGAGTTTGTTTAACCTTTTTTTTTTTCGTTCTTCTCTTCTGTATTTTTTATTCTTATATTATCTCTTTCTCTAGTTGTTAGAGATATTCTCTGTCATTCTATCTCTTGGTTTTCACAACCCCTTTTGCTCTATTTAAACTTGGGATTTATGCCGCTTATATGGACGCTCAGGATAAAGCAATATATGTGTTCTAGTCTTCTAGATGAGACCATATGTCTATTCAGATTTATTAATATTAGAATATAAATTATATAAACTCCATCTTTCAAAAAAAAGGAAGAGCATGTGATTTTTTTATAAAGAATCTGATTAATATTTCTTTTGTAATTTTTGTCTTTTTTTATGTTTGTATTATTATTATTATTATATTATTTTCTCAAAAGGAAACCTTGAAAAAACGCTTTCAATAAATCACGAAAAATATTATTTTGTTTACTGAAAAACTTTAATCATAAATTAGTAAATTGGTCTTTTCATAACAATCATCAATCTATTATTTTCTGATATCTTTAGCAATTGATTGTGACTAGGCAACAGCATATGGATTTGTAACTTGATCTTATCTTGTTATCAATTAACATGATAGTTTCAGTCTTTTCATGCTTCCTTGCCAAATGAAATTACATTCCGAAAACAGAAACAGACAAAAAAGACTTTTGTGAAATGTAAAATTTTGTTCAACTAATAACTTCGATTTTGATATCATGATGGACAGCAGTCGCAAGTCAAACACTGTTGAATTAGATGTCTGAGTTTGCTTGAATAGTTTAGTTAGCAGGAGCCACAAGTCAGATATATAGTTGAGTGTGTTGAGTGTCATCACATTTTTCTTCTTTTTCCTATCAAAATAAGTCTATTTCAACGATATTGTTTTCTGAAGGACTGCATGATTATTCTTTCCTACATTAATTAATTCAAGGAGTATTATATATTCTTCAGTAAAATTTACAATTGCTTGTATACATTGATAAAACCAAGATTTTTACCTATGCAAGCAATTACAACTATCGAGACATTAATGAAGGCCGATAAGACATGTATGTAACACTTCATTTTGATAACATAGCAGAAAAAAAAATCTCAGAATATAATGAATTATTTGGTGGTTTATTCATCTTGTGAGAGATTCCAGAATTATTAAAATTTTGTAATCACAATTTTTTTGACAAAGGTAATAAGCGCTTCCCTCTCGAAAATCAGGGACGGACAATGCGGTAGCGGCGCCCATGAGTGCATGTCATCACCTTGTGGTCGTGGGATTTGAACTTGAGATTATTTCAACCAACAAAGTTCTACATAATAGACCCGATACCAATAGGTCAAAAGGCTGTTTGTAATTTTATAATCACAATTAGAGCTAGGTTTACCATCATACATGAAAAGGTAGTCTTGTTTACATGCAGGCCGGCCGATGTCAACTCATGGAAGGCCTCACTCAATACTCCCAATTAATGAAACCACTACTCATTTTCTCTCTTGTTATTATTATACAAACTTACTCGCAATAAAAGTTAATTTATATTGTGGATTCAAGGACACGTACTAGGAGACAAGCTAAGTAGAAGAAGTTGGACGGAGACTTCAATGGTGCAAGGAAACTCAACTGAATTCAATTAAAAAAACCAAGTTTAATTTATCAACTGATAAGACCTACAAATGTATGTATATCAATATCCTTTTTTTTTTATTTAGTTGGTGTGGGACAAGGTTTTATAATAAATAGAAGATGAAGTGGGAGAAGAAGCTCATCCTCTATAAATTTATGAAGGTAGGAGAAGCTCATCCATTCTCCAGAAGATGAAAAAAGTTCAGTTCCTGCAAGCACTGAGCATTTTATTGATGCTGCTAATGGCTTCAGCTGCAACAGAAAATCTTGCTACCACTCTTCATGCAAGCAATTCAGCTGGCAAGATCATCACATATGACAGTAGCAGCAGCAGCGGCAGCACGGTCTCTAAGGTACTAAAACAATATCGGATTCTATCAGAAATACTCTAAGATAGAAGTGGTTCGACTCTTCCCCGGACCCGTGCGTAGCAGGAGCTTTATAACACCGAGCTGTCTTTTTTCTTTTAATAACACTAAGATTTTCTCAATATCACCTAATAGAAGTAATTATGGTGTATCATGTGCAGGGGGATGCAGATGGGGAGATCGGAGAGTTGGAAAGAGAGCTGCAGGAAGAGCATGTAGACTATATATACAGTGAACACCCATAACTCTTTCTCTCTCTGTAGTTTGGATTCTAATATCAAGACTCAATCAGCAACTCTGCTCTGTTACCATGAATCTATGTAACAGTGTCTGATTCAATCTAGGAATGTTTCTGCCAAACATACAGTCATTTGATCAATGTGTTACAAGAGCCATCTTCTGAACATAATCAGTACCTTCAATCTCTAAATCAGGAAAACAGTATGTATGAAGTACAACAATATCAGAAACTTTGGAATCACTTCCAAGAATAAATAGAGAAATCATCTGTTTTTAACTCGGTTTTTATTTATTTGAGAAACTGGATGGCCATGTCCATAATATATATGTTCCATAATAATTGTACCATTCTTCTTATTTTATACATACTACAGTTCTACAGCACACAGCACAGGCGAACTGTTTTACGTAATAGTTGTGAGGTTCTTTTGCTTCTCACTTACCAATTGGTGCTGTCTTGGACCCTGTGACCTGCATCAAACATTCAAATTCAGAAATAAACAGAAGGAAGATGATCTTAAAAATACTAAAGAGGAAAAAAAAAAAGAAACTGACTTTGGCTGGCTCCTTTGGCTTCTGCTCAACCTTCTTTGCAGCAGCTTTGGTTACTGCTGCCTTTGCTTGCTGAACTTTTGATGTCGCTGGTGCAGCCGGGTTGGAGCCCTGAGTTTTCATGGCTTTCATGGATGCCATTGCTCAAGGAAAACTCAACTAGAAACTCAATTGCAGCTTGCACATTGCAAGGCTGGTTATTTATAGTTTCCTCGTGAAGAACAGAACAAGAAACAAGTTGACTAGTGGAGAATGCAAATAATGTTGAGGAACAAAAAGAGACATGGCTCTGATAAAAAGACTGGCAGATATAACATTTCTGAATCTCTTCCTATAGGATATATCATCAATTACAAGTAAAAGTTCACTGAATCTGTATTCTGCTGTAAAAGTCCAAAATAATGCATCACAATTCATGTGGCTCATTCCAGGGCCTAGGAAATGCAATTGTGGGGCTGGAAAAAATGTTTGCCTCGCAGGAAGGTTCAGAGATGCACTTAGCATAAGTAATCCCGGTTATGGTCTGTCTCTCTCTGTAGCGGGCCCAAGTTACCAGGTACAAGCCACAAATGATCAAAAGCCCCCCAATAATGCTGCTAGCACACAAGAATGTCAGTCATGGATTGAACAGACATCCACACACTAAAGTCGAAGCATTATCCCATGATTGAAACAGGTGGTCCCTAAATAAGTGTACACAAACCAATAAAGCATGTATTCGCTTGAAAGATATACTGTTTTCATATCAGATGGCAAACACCCACAAAAAAATTGAAATAACAATAATATGAATTGCAGAAAATACTCAAAATTCAAGCATATAGAATCCTCATGTAGCCATCTATGCCTGCTACATTCAATCCTTGCCAAAAGAGCCAACAAACTTTTACTAATCTGACAACTGAAATATTTGATGGAAGTCATTTCCAATCAGCTAGCCCAGTGGGGGCACCTTCTCTCCAGAGGAGAAATCCTACCTATGGCATATGAGAATATAAATCCTCAAAAAGCTAATAGCAATAACTAAGCTTTGGTTCTAATGAGAAACGCCTTCTGTCATTTGCAAATAAGGTTGTTGAATCTCATGTCAAGTGTTTAATAAGGTGCCTAGTCTAAGTAAAGAACAATATGTTTTCAGATATCACCAGAAAAATTCAGAGGGAAAGAAATGCATACCATAAATTGCCTAAGAAAAGCATAATAAAACATCTTATGTAAAAGAGGTTAAGTTTAACGATGGATCTGTAAGGAACCTTCCGAGGTAAATGGGACTTCCAAGGATTATTCTTGACAAAATGGCAGCCACAGCAGGTTGAAGGGGCATGTACAGAGCCACTAGTGCAGGCCCTAGCATCTTATTTGACCATGTCAGTAGCCCATAATTAAGAGCAGATGCAACAATACCCTGCAAAAAAGGAGTAAGTATAGTTGTTAAATGCAGGTTGTGTTGTGCAGTTCAAGATGATATAATCAAAGCTTTCTCCAAAATTCTAGGACAAGCTCCATTTTTTATGTTTGTTTCTTCTGTTCTTTCACTTGTAACTCATGAAGCTAATTGCTATAATTTATCATTTCCATGAGGCAGAGATGTTTGCACCACAATTCTGTTTCGCATTGTAAACTGCATTAATAGCCTAAGCTAGTGTCTTACAATTTACCAAGGCTAATAGCCTAAGGTTGAGTCTGATGTAAAGTGTGGTAATATCAGTCATTGCATCTGGACGAGTATTGCAAGTACAAATTATTCCTTGTAACAGAGAAATTCTAAATAAACTACGTTGTAATGAAAAACATCTATAACAAGACATAAGTGCATTGACTCAGCATTGAATATAAAATTTATATGTAAAAAAGGATAGATGCTTTAGAAACTTACAGCATATAGCACAGCAATTATTTCAGATTGAGTCAGAGTCCAATCAGTATAATCATTGGTTGCAAAAAATCCGCATAATATCATCAAGATAACACCAAAAAAGTACGAGTAAGCTGTCAAAGACAAGCTAGCAGGATACTTTAATAGAACCGGAGCCTGAAATGTTAAGAACAACATATGATAACATACAAGAAAACAAAGTAACCACTTGATAGAAAGAGAAAAAGGAAGCAAGTAAAAATTAATATTTCAGTGGTGCAAAGGGGCACCACAATTGAGTAATAAAAAAATGTCAAATAAGTGAAAGCTTGAAGGTAATAACAATTATTTTTCTAACAATTTGGATCCTACAGATAATTCAACTTATTGTTAATACTGACACTGCATAGACAATATTGCCTACCTAGCTATGATAATTTCTGTTAAACATTTAGAGATTTCTCATTCAACAATATTGGCTTGTTTTCTTTCCATTTTATCTTGACATGCGATTAGACTACACACCAACCCCATCAAATACAATCCATTCCAAACCGAGTAGTGTGAGTCAAACATGATTCACACAAACACAACACATTTGGGCTGGATTGGACACTAAGAACCCCACTTCAGCAAGGAAACTCCAGCTTTGCATCTAAATTTTCCCAACCTTGAGAGATAAATCCTGCCAATTGAAAGGTATCGAGTTTTTGTTTGATTCAAATCTATTTCAAACAGAAAAGAAAGGAATCATTTCTAACAAAAAAATGTAGTGTAGGGCCTTTCTAAGGATTTAACTCATGCATTTCCTGGATGATGTTTCTATAGATCTAACAAAAATCAGCTTGAGCTATTGGCAGTAAAGTAATAAGGCAGAAGTGATAGCTAGCACCTCTCAATACCTGTAAAGCAAGATAAGTAGCCATGCATATGCAATTGCCAATTAAGCACAAAACACCAATATGCCACTTTTCAAGCCCAAACTCCATCAAACCAGATGCTAACCATCCAGCTGGTTCAGGCTGAGGTTTTGCACTTATTTCACTTAATGGGTCAAAAACAATGCTGCCGATAACAGCTGGACCTCTGTACAAGGCCATTAAAATGGCACCTGAAACACAGATCAGAGTGCCTCCAACTTTTGCTCGACCTTCACTTGTCAGCAAGGTAACTGTTTCAGCACTGCAACCATTAAAATTTCATAATAATAGAATAAGGTCAGCAAGAATCAGAAGAGGTTAGCAAAATAAAATAAACAAGGGACTCACCCCATTATTGCGGCCAATAAAAATGTAAATACTGGAATTGCAGGTTGAAAAGCTGCAGCATAAGTTGGAGTTGTATAACTAAGACCAATAAGAAATAAAAGCTGATTGCCAAAGATCCTACCAAAAAAAAAAACCTTCTGTAAATTAGACAACTGAAAGGGACATAGGTTATAAATTTTTAATCAGTGGAAAGTAAATAAAGGGAAAGAGGAACTCCAAAAGGGCACATTAACATCTTACCCAGTTAATCCAAGAATGAAAAATGACACAAGTAGGCGACGAGTAAGTGGGACACGGACCTTTCTGCAAAGCATCAAATTTGGCCATTAGCAGGTCTCTAAAGCAGGAGCAAATAATACATAAAACTGGGAAAGCATTCTTCTATCAAAAATTAAAAACTTCTGAAAATGTCTGAAAAAACATAAGATCATCCAAATAAAGAGGAACACATACATGTGTACAAGGTGTTCCTAAACGTTTCATGATCGAATCAAGTGCATAGGTCAAAGATTGATTTTGGTTAAGGTTTCTTTTGCCAAATTCATAAAAAGAGATCTTAACATAAAATGGATTTCTTTTTCCTTCCATTGCTGATTCAAGGTTTCAAGGGACCAAAGTGATCATGGAGAAGCCACTGAATACATTACTTATCAACAATATTTTCAGTCTAACTTCTCTGCTCATTGACAAGATTTATCCTCAAAATACAAATAGCAGGAGTTCAAAAGAGAGAGAGAGAGAGAAAAAAAAACAATTTTGAACAATAATTCAGCATTTACTCATATAACAACTCCATCTAGCATAGTAAGCAGAATCAAAATAGAATCATTATGCCCTACAAGACGAAAGCACCCTGGCATGAACAGAACCGCCCCACTTCTTTTCCATGCTAATAGCACATAAAATATTTATTCTACAAACAAAAGTAACACCCTTGTTCTCTTTCCCTCGCAAATTTCCAACATGTAAAAAAAAGAAAGAAAGAAAAACAGTATCTCCTCTGCTCTCACCAAAGAATTGTGTTTCATAAATCCATTGACCAGACAACAGATCCGAACAGGCAGAAAAAGAAGAAAAAAAAGCCCTAAAATTAAAAAAAAACATAGACTAATTAAAGACGAAGAAAAACGAGATACCTATCGTAGAAGAAGGCGAGGGGAGCGAGGATGGAAAGTGCGAGGATGTCACGGAAGACGCAGAAGACCAACTGGTTCATTCCCACATTCAGCGCTACCTTCGTGATGACATGGTATCCGGCGCTTATCACCTGCACCATCACCATCGTTCCATGGGCCCTCTGGATGAGATCCCCCGCCATTGCCGTCCTCTCCGTCTCTCCGGTCACACTTTCTTTTCATAACCCAAATTAAGCCGAACCGCTTCTGATTAAATTATTAATTAAAATAAACAAAAAGAAAAAGTAGACTTTGTTCAGTCTTTGCTTGCACTTTCAGCGTACGTGGCAGATGACCAACTAGTGGGTGTGCAAAATGGACATTTGGCTCGCCATACGATGCGACCCTCTGTTTGGGCTCGGTGTATACGTTTTAGTACACAGTTGCTTAAAAACATTTTCATATATATTTTTAGATCTCAGCTGCACCACCAACTGTATATTGTCGTACCATAAACAGGAGAAAAATATATATTAAATATAGGCCATGTTTAAAATTGTATGGAAAGGTTTCAGTTTCACATCGCCAAAAAATGAATGGTTCTATCCTCGCAAGTTTGTGGATGATTTGATGATAAAGATGGCTTAACATACTGCCTCAAATTTCCAAAATGGTTTTAATTTGATCAGGTGAATGCCTGAGAAAGGACTTGGGATCAGGATAACCATTTTTAGGATCCATGATTGCTTGGTAGAGGAGTTCATAAGCTTGTGCTAGGGCCCTAGCCACCCGGGCGCATGCATCAGAGCGTAAACTGGGGACTTGCAGCTGATCAAACTCTGGGAGGAAACCTCCAGTTCCAGTCACAAGGCCGAAGAAAGTTCTCAAGCACTCTGCGATTGCTGGAGGTGACATCTCCTCTATCTCTGCTAAAGGCATGGGTTCATCTTTAGGCTCTTGGGCAGTGGAATTCTGGATGTAGGTGATCTTGTTTAGCAAATCACATCTCCTGAGAATGCCATCCACTTCTTTTTCGGCAAGGGCATCAATATGAGTCTCGAGGATCGAGTTTAGGTTGTTCGCATAGTTTGTGGTAACTTCATGCCCTAGTAGTGGTTGTTGAATAGCAGATAAGCAGTTGATGAGGTAGATTTTTGACGAAGATTCAGCACTCTGCATTGCATGAAGTTGGAGAAAATAATTAATTGCTACAGAAGAAAATAACTAGTGACCAGAGATTAGTAACTGGTCCATTGGAATTACAGATTCATCATGGGAATGCTACTTGTGCTGAATATCACATTGAAGAATAGTCCTGGGCTACTGGAAAGTTGGTTTGTGTTCTAGTTCCAAAGGATGACATAGTTGTTAGGTGAGAAACATATATTTATATATCAAAAATTATTTTAAAATAATTTCTTAGTATTAACTTAGAATGGGCCATTTCAAGAGCCTCTTATTGATAGTAACGATAAAAAAAACAATCTAATTTTATATGAATTTTAGTGTCAAGGGAGGTTTTATGACATAGATTACATTTGCTGATTTGACTTTCCATTTTAAATTTAAAAATACTTAAAAGTTAAAAAGGCAATTGGTAGGATTTACACCATTGAATCCTACCATTGTAATCTCTGTGCATGAAGGCATATATGTATTTGCATAATTGCATATTCTTTGTATCCACAATCTCCGGCATGAAATTAGCAATTGGGAAACAAAAAAACATGGCATGGATTATGCAATTTCATTTCCATTTAGCTAACTTGATAAATGTAGACAAGCCACTAGAAACACGCTCGAGACGTGGTTTGAATCCCTAACCTCTCTTCGTGAGGGTGGGCGGCATTTAGCCTACCTATTAATTAAGAAAACTCTGCATACCAACTAAGATCTAGTGCCAGAAGGTATAACAAACCTGAGGTGAAATGGATGTTTTTCTGGCCAGAATTGCATCAACTGATAAAGATTCCCTATTGCCAGGGCTTATATCTGAATTTGTTCTGCTCCTCCTTGAAAGAGTTCCTTTAGACTTATGATGGGCTTCTGCTGCTTTTTCGCACATCTACAAGGAAACCAGATCAGCCATAACCTAAATGATGCAGAATAACTAATGCAATAAAAAGAAACTCCCTCAAACTTTGCGCATTAGTTTGGTGAGGACTAGTACAACCATAGAAATTACAGAGAAAAATCAGGTCCTGTAGGATCTAAAAGATAGAAGGATTGGGCTGAGTAATTAGAATTCAAGAGATAAATATCTGAAACCTAAATTTAGTTTGCCTGGGGAAAAAAGCCCTCTACAAATAGGCATAAAGACACTTTTCTGATTCTCAAATTCTATGGTAATGAATTGCAAAAATGATAATAATACTCCTATTCAGTGGTTTTAGGACAATGAAAAAAAAGTAAGCAAAAGCAAACCTGAATCAAAGGATCAAGCAATGCAGATAATACTGGATCAAAATCAGTTTTTTTTCCAGATGCAGGAACCATCATGCTGCTGTAAGTCTCGATCAGTTCAAGCAACAAAGAGACTCCTTCCCTCACAGCTGGTGGAGGGGATAGATCAACAGCAACCAGGGGAGGATATCTTAAGAGCTTATCCCCTCGTGTCTTCAAAATATTAAAGAAGGTCTGCTGAGAAGCATCCTTGAGTAGCCAAAGTGTATTACAGAGAGCTGTTTCTCTTCCCAGCAAGTCTGAAATCTACAAACACATGAACAATTAAAAGTTGGTAAAATGGAAACCGACACACACATACGACAGGCCGCAAATAGAAACTCACGGTGTAGCTATAGAACTCCAGAGTGTTGGTAAGTTTGTAGGAAACTATAAGACTAGGTTGAGACTGCAAAACTTGTTCGACTCTGATTTTAAAAGGCCGGCATGCACCTTCAAATATTCTATCAAGAACAAAGGTTATCTCAGACTCTGTTGTTGTGGAATCACTTTGGGAGTTCTTGGAAAAGCCGTGAGCAATGGGCCTAGTATCAATCATTGCATCTGGATCGAGTAATGCAAGTACAAGTTCTCTTTCTGATGCCAAAGCCTTCTCAGGAAGCAAAATATGAACAATTAGCTCCACTAATGTACAGCAAGAAGAAATCCAAGCACAAGTAAAGACACTAACCTGATGTAGCCAACCCAACATATCTCCTACATAGCGCAAGGGGTCATGAGCATGCACTTCAATTGGTCTGGGCATCCCTCCAGGTCCCCCTCGTGTAAGAGCACTTATAAATCGTCTAAACAATGCATGATGCCTCATATTTGCAACCTGTACAATCAAAATAATTATGTTCAACCATGATATGATGCATATAAGATCAATCAGTCAGATAATGCACTATACCTCTTCTGCACAGTATTTGAAGAGAACAGGTCTTTCTTTAAGGCATCGAACTGCCGTCTTCAAAAGATCATTGACTTCAGGATTATCACTATCACCTAACTTCTTACACTCTCCTTGCACCCACCTTAAAAAACAGAAGCCCTAGAATATATCAAGCCTCATGAAATTTAAAAAAAGAAAAACAAAAAGAAAAAAAATCCCCAAGGAGGAAACTAATGATTGATTCATTCAGTTCCAGCATAAAAATACTGTATCTTTAGAACCAAGAAAAAGTTTCGATAAAACCAATGAACATCAACAGGAAGTTTGCTACCACACATGATATGAACAAGCTCTACCAAAACTGGTTTTGTTGGTTTTTACAGACAGCCTATGCCTTGTAATCCATTTTGCATCCATCCTAAAAGGGTTTTGTCCTCTGGAATAACCAGCTTATGCAAATATTATCCTTTCATCTTTCCTGACATTTTGAATCATGTGAGAGTCTGAGACACACACATTATGAGGACCTATCAACATGTAATAAAATGACCTAATATTGATGGAAACATACAAGCATTAACATTAATGGTTAAACAGCTTTATGAGACATATCACCTGCAGAGTCTCTCATAGGCTCCTTCTTGGTATACAGACATCATATCCATAAGCTCTAAGCCAGCACGCTGTGAAATAAATAAAGTTAAGAGAGAAGCATCATCAAATTCATATTCCAAGTGAAGCCATTCTACCATATAATTCATGGTGAAGCCAATCTATCATATACTTCATGGTGTTATCCATATTTTCCTTTTAAAAAGAAATAGCATTGTAAGAAGTAAGAACTCATATTCTCGACACACATCTCATTACTACCAGCACCATACAAACCCTTTTCCCTTCTGTCTTTTTTTTTCAGTAATGAGACTGCTGTTGAGCAGTATACAACGCCTGACCTTCCCATTCTGACTAACCAGACAGTGAAGACTCACTTGAACAGAACCAGTTGTATGATGAAAAAAAATGAAAAAGGATAAAAGCAAGCTACCTGGTGGTGTGTCCTTAGCAGAACTTTGCAGTTGGCATGAATTTCTTGAACATGTGCAAGAGCTTTGAAGAAATTTTCATTCAATTCTTCATCTCTTAGTGCATTTATCTGAAACCGATGCACAATGTACAATTGGATGACTAGATTATGAACTTCAATGTAGCATGGTGCTCAATGTCAAATATAAAGAAACATTATCGATAAGCATCATCTGTAAAGCATACTAGATGGCATCAACAAAGCTTAAACAGAATACCTCTTCACTGGAAAGCTGGTAATCACGAAGAAAGCAAGACACAATTTCTTGCCTCTGTGTAGTAATCTCAAGTTCCTGCTGTAGTCTCTCAGTGGTACTGATGATATCCCCTGTGGTTGCACTACAACTGTTTAATGCCTTTGCAATCCTGTAAATAAAATTTTGACCCATACATAGATATGAGGATTTAAAATACTTATCTTGGCAGGATGAACACATTCAAAAGAGAGAAATGTAGAATTTATCTCAGTCGAATAAATTAATGCAAATTGATGCAAGTCCAAAAAGAATCGATAAAAAATGCTTGTCTGGATAGAGTTCACATTGCTAAGAATTATATAAATTGAACAGACCAAGAGTCATAATGCACAAATCATAGTTTCACAAAAAACTAAAGTAACAGTTACTCACACGAACAGTCAAGAAATCAAGCCACTGTAAAACAATGAATCTTCAATCCTTATTTCATGAGAAAAAAAGTGTTCATCACAATAACAAAACAAAGAAGAAAAAAAACTATATTTGGAAACTATTCATGCAGATCCATTTCACAGAAACGGGATGAGAAAATCAGGAGGTGAATCTGTGCTATTTCCAAACCCTGTCAACCAGAGATTCAGATTCAACTAATGATCAAGCTAACCCTTTAAGCTGCAAGATATTATTTTAGACATTCTAGCAGCAAATCACAAGAAAAAACACAATTTTGGGCAACTAAATGTGGATGACAACAGATGGACACCAAAACCATCAATCACCATTCCCAAGATGCTCAGAAAAGGACTCACTGATCGCAGCATTCTGTAAGCGCATTCACCTCCTCCTCAACTCTATCCAGCGCCTGAAACATCAAAGAAAGGAAACTAAAACCCTAGATTGAAGACGAGGCCATCCAAATGAGAGGAAACAAGAGAAAGCGGCAAGAGACCTGTTGGGCAGGTAGCGAAGCGAGAAGGAACGTGTGATTGATGGCGAGGGCCCGCTCCTCGATCGAGGACTTGAGGTTGCGGCGGGCTTGCGGGGTGTTATCGCCGTAGAAGGTGGAGAGCGCCGACAGCGAGTCGAGCAGATCCGGGCTGTCCGTCCGCGTCTCCAACACCTTCTTCAGCTTCCGCGAGAGTCCCGGCGCCAGCGTCGCCGCCATAGTCCTTCTCTTTTCTTCTTCTGATCCTCTCGCGCTGGATCTCTTTAGAGATCTCTTCCTCGCCGGAGATGACCTTGGATACTTGAGTTCTTGCTTCCTGATTTGTTTTTCGGGGGAAACGGGACTCGAATCGTTTCCCAAATAAGAATGCCCTTATATTAATATCGATTTATTAACATTTTAAAAATAATTGTATTATATATATGGGTTAATTTTTTTTTACCCACCTGAACAATGTTGCTTTTTCGAGATCGCGCGGCGGAGGAGGAGGGCAGAGAAAGCGGGATCGCGGTGGCGGATGGCCAGTAAGTCAGAGCGGACGACGTCGAGCGAGGCGACGGGGAGTGCTGCGATCGACGAGATGGCGACGATGGAGTTGAGGAAGTTGCGGATCAGGTTCTCTTGTGTCAACCAATAGAACTCGCCTCCCCCGCCGGCGGTGATCTTTCTCCGGCGTATGGGGACCACCAGGGTCTGTGGTAATCGCCGAGGATCAAGGCCCAACGCATCCAAGATACTGGAAATGTCAAGATCCGATCAGAAACTTCGAGATTTCAAACAAATCCTTGCAATTAATTAGAAAAACAACAACGAAAACTCTAAGAAAAGAAGAAGAATCGGAAAAATAGCCCTAATTTTCCGATTCAAAGATCCAACCAATTGAAACAAAGAATAGAGAAATAAAACTAGGAAAATCAGGCGAAAAAGAATGCGAACCTGAAATTGGGCTCAAGACGGCAAACAAGAGCAGAGTCCTTAGGGAGGAGAGCGGACACCAGGCAGCGAGGGCGCAAACAGGGTCGGAGATGTTACTCTCCGAGCAGAGGTAGCAAACGACTTTTGCGACGGTGACCCAACCGGCGATAGCCTTCTTGTCGGCTGTCCAGAAGCTAACACAGAGCTCCCCGTCACATCGGCTCTTCAGGGCAAGTAGGGCTTCGCCGACGGTGGCGATCAGCGGCCGGAGGGAGAGAAAGGTTGGGTTGGGTTATAATATCATAATAATAATATTATTATTATAATAGAGTAGTTATAATAGAGTTAAATAGGGTTAATGAAAAATTTGGAGTCTTAATCTCACGGTGTTACATGGGATGATAACGGAGGTATCATTTTGAGATTTATAAAAAGTTGCGGCTGTTTTTTAATAAAAAAAAAGTTAAGGTGCCGAATCGAAAAAACAACATTATTCATGTGGGTAAAAAAAAAATTAACCCTATATATATGATAACTAATTTTTATTATCATTATTATTATTTGAAAAACAAAGAATGCTATAATTAGTATTAGAGTCTAGCTAGCCCGATCTTGTCGCGTGGCTACACCCACAACCAGCTCTCTCTTGCCCATTCTCTCTCTCTGTTCGCACTCTCTTGCTCCGCTCTCTCCCCATCGCCTTATCCACAAGCGCAAGAGCGCTCATCACTTCCGCGGCCGCTCCTCGTTGGGGCAAAACAACAAACAGGAGAAGAGCACAAACACGTCGTCGCGCTTCCTCTTTCTTCAATCGCTGGATGGCATGCCTGGCACCGCAGGTCAAGTGTCCTCCCGCTCCCGACGGCCATCTCAGGCTATGCCATCACTCCCTTCATCTCGGTACTCCTTCTCCTCTTTCACCTCCTCTAGTTTCTCCCCTTCTTCTATATGGTTGTCTTTAGCTGCAGACTTCTCCATTATCCGGGTATGTTCGCTGCTTTCAAATTCATAGTTTGCGTGTCATGAAGCAATCTGTGGAAAGGCAGAATTTTTACAATTTTTTTCTGGATTTTTGGTTGAGAATTGTGAGTTTTGAGTGCTCTGAAAGTAATGTGTTCCCTATACAGCAAGAGAATAGCCACCTGTTTTTTAGCATGTGCTTGTGTGTCTGGTCATCAGGTTGGATTTTCATTAAAAAGGGAAAATTTTGTTTAAGTTTGTTCCTTTTGAATCGTAGTTCTTGTTGCCCACTGTCCGCTTGGTTTTGTTCTGGTGTACCATTCTGGAAACACTCTCTGTTTTTCTTGGATGGTGGTGACACTGGCCAATTGCCACATTTCGTTGACTCATTGTCCTTATTGTTTTGAGTTTGTTTTTCCTCATCTTTCTAACTGTTAGTAATACGCCAACCTCAGCATGATTTGGGGAATGCCTTCTGATAGGGTTTTTTTCCAGGTGATTGGAACTTGACCCAAAATTAGTCATCAAAACTATCATTGTTACTTCTCTCCATTCAGTTCAATTTAATGACTGAGCTGTCAAAGCAAAGTCTGAAGCTATTGGTAAACACAAGTGCATTTTTTTCCTTTTTTTTAGTTTGACAGTAGAACTTCTTGTAATCAAGCAACCACCTCTTACATTGTTGAATTTCAAGATGTATTCTTAAGTGGAATCTTTGGCAATTTGCTTGGCAATGCATGTAGTTTATGAGTTTGTTGAACGGAACGTGCTAATGCTTGTTATCTATATGAATTTTGTGTCTGTCCAGTGAAATCGAGAGACCATATTAGCATTCGCAAGAATTGTGTATTATCCTCAATGACAGCTGTGGTTGATGTTGAAAAGCTCCAAATTCCTTCACTGGAGACTCATTCAACCTCACTTGCTGCTGTGAGGCCCTTGACTTATGTTGGGGCTATCGGTCCACCTCCAAAGGTCAGATTTGTTTTTTCCCTATGTATATAGACTTGTAGAGACACTTTATCCAGATGACATATCATCGAAAATGAAGAGTAATGAACAATGCTTTAACCGCTGATTGCTCTTCAACATTTTAAGCATTGAGGAAAAGTGTTTTGACACGCACCAATTGTCATATATTTTTTCTCATTTAACTACAAGATTGTTAAATCAGTTTCTTTAGATTTAGTGTGCTTGTTGGCTCCAACTACATAAACATATATTTTGACATCAGACAGATATTGAGAATTCCTTCTAAGTTATTCTCAAACTTTTCAAAAACCATTGAGGAAAAGTGTTTTGACAAGCACCAATTGTCATATATCTTTTTTCATTTATATGAACCTTAAACTACAAGATTGTTAAATCAGTTTCTTTAGATTTAATTTGTTTGTTGGCTCCAACTACATAAACATATATTTTGACATCAGACAGATGTTGAGAATTCCTTCTAAAGTTATCCTCAAACTTGTCAAAAAGCTTTAGTGGTGAATGTTTTTTAACTCATTTAACAAGCCACATTCTTGTTGGGAAGAACTTTAGAAAGTTAAAGAATTATATTGCACTTTGGAAATGGCGTTCCAATCAGTGAACAATATCCAAATGTGCCATTTCAAGTGATTCACTGGTCAAACTATGTCTTTTGCGGAAAAGATTAATAATTATTTTATTAAAGTTCTTAAAAATATTCTAAGTGATCATTCTTTGAATAAAGATTGTAAATCTGGGGCTTCAGAGGAAACATGGAACTTTTAAGAGGTTGATTTTTCAGTCATTATATGTGTCCTACAGCATTGTTTTCATTATCTCCTAGTCACTTGAGTTTGGGCACTTCCTTCCATGACAATTTTCTTAGATTCAGAAATCAACTTCTCACCATAAATTAATTTTATAATTAATTCCTCCCATATATTTGTTCATTCAGAGGAACTTTGAAGCAACAATAGCCACGGAGAAGTTGCTCAAAGATGAGGAGGCTGTAATAGCAGCTGCTGCAGCTGAAGCAATTGCTCTTGCTAGAGCAGCACTTGAAGTTGCAAAAGATGCAGCTCAGATCATTGGAAATAACATGCCAGTCAATTTGGAGAAGTCTCAGGTTCTTCCAGCTGAGTCAAACCTTCTCCTGCGTGAGATGGCCAAACTGAGTGAACTAGAGGCTGCAGTTAAAGTTGACCATTCTTCTACATATGAAGGAAAATCAAATGACGATCTTGGCGCTCAAGTTATGACAAATTCAGATCTCTCTGATTTAGCTCAAGCCGAACTTGAAGATAATCCTGTGGAGCTTTCTGAGCAAATAGCTGTGAGATCTGGGCGTCAAACTGAGAGAAGAGCCAGAAGAGCAAGAGCAGCAACAAGGGCTACTGCTAGTGTTCTTTCCATGAAGTCAGGTTCCTCTAGCCGTAAGAAACGGTCTACTATCCATGATGTTGATTATAATGATCCATTGCGTTACTTGAGGGGGACAACAAGCACTTCAAAGCTTCTCACAGCTACTGATGAGCTAGAGTTGTCGAAAGGAATTCAGGTGAGCCCTTATGCATCATTAAACATTTTCAAGATCATTTTACGGCCTCGGAGGGTTTCCCATCACATGGGTGCATGTAAGATTCCTTTCACGGGTATTTTCCTTGACCTTGTTGCCTCTAACATTGTTTGCTAGAATTTTTCGTAGAAGGCTATGACAACAATAACCCCTTGTCTCATGAATTTTTTCTTCCTTGACATCCGATTTCTGTGAAAACATCTTGGGATGATAAATTTCAACTTGCAACACCTTATTTTATAAAATTGTTTTTTTTCCTTTTCTATGGATCCTGAAGGGGAGCCTTGGCGCAATGGTAAAGTTGTCGCCATGTGACGTGGAGGTTACAGGTTCGAGTCATAGAAATAGCCTCTTAGAAAAAAAAAAGTAGGGTAAGGTTGAGTACAATAGACCCAAGTGGTTCGACTCTTCCTCGGACCCCATGCATAGCGGGAGCTTTGTAGCATTGGATTGCCCTTTTTTTTATGGATCCTCCACTTCTGAATCAAGTACACCTACACAAAACCATTTCCTTGGATGCATTCATATTTTCCCTCACTGTGTTCCCTTAACTTTTTAGTTTTGTTTCTAAATGTTCCTTCTGATTACTCATTTTTAACTTTATGCTTCCTAGTTCAAATATCATATGCTAAGAACCTAATTGCATCGACCTCTTCCTTTTTTTTTTTGTTGCTTGCCATTCTGTTTTTTTTATAGAGATTTGTTCGTAGGTCCTCAATGCCAGTACCCTTTCAGTTTTGATTTTCATCCAATCCCAAATTTTCCCAAATGAAATGTTCCAAAATCGTAGATGTAATCTGGAAATCTGATGTAATTGGAAGTCTTGAAAACTTCTCTGTCCAAGTACCCTACATGGACTATTCTAGCCCTTTCACGGGGAGAACCTGATTCACATTACCATGAACCTGAGCATGCTTATCTCTCTTGTCAATGAATCGGGAGAGATTATTTTATATCAAGTGGTATCTTATCATGTGAAGGGCATTCATGAGTATTTTTTCCAATTTTTTTTTGCTGTGGATAATTTAGTTCTGACAACTCACAATATTAGAAAAAGCAAAACAATCTTAAGAAACCAGCATGGATGAGAAATGAACTCGAATGCATACTAAGTGGTTTTTTTAGGCCTAAGGTATGCTTGTTTTGTGAATCTTGATGATGTATGTGACGCAGGTCCTGTTGAAGCTAGAAAACCTTCACGAGGAGCTTGCTGAACGCAATGGTGGTCAACCCACTTTCGCACAATGGGCAGCAGCAGCTGGAATTGACCAGAAGACACTGAGAAAACAGTTAAATTATGGTATTATTTGCAAGGATAAGATGATCAAAAGCAACATAAGACTGGTCATTTCTATTGCTAAAAATTATCAGGGTGCTGGGATGAACCTGCAAGATCTTGTTCAGGTGCTTCAATATTCTACCAGTTGAATGCCTGCTGTTTGTTTTTCCCTTATCAAATAAAAGGAGAAAAATAAAAAAGAATGTTTGTACTCTGTGTTTTGCCTTCTGTGGCTCTCATGCTTATCTTTAATCTTGTCAACAGGAAGGGTGTCGAGGCCTTGTAAAAGGTGCTGAAAAGTTCGATGCATCAAAAGGGTTCAAGTTCTCAACCTATGCACATTGGTGGATCAAGCAAGCTGTTCGCAAGTCTCTTTCAGACCAGTCTAGGACAATCCGTTTGCCTGTAAGTTACCATTGGCTTTACACTATAGTTGGATTACCCAAATTGATATATATATATATATATATATATATATATATATATATATGATTATGATTTTTTGATGTTTCCTTACTCAAAACAATACTACTTATAATAGTACTAATAATACATTTCAGAAATTTGGAATGTCTCTTATTAGAAGACTGCCAGTAAAAGACTATTTGTCTGTTTTGTGGTCGTTATCTAAACACTGATGAAGCTCTTTCCTGATGTTGATATTTTTCAAACTGAACAGTTCCACATGGTTGAGGCTACTTACCGGGTAAAAGAGGCTAAAAAGCAACTCTACAGTGAAAATGGAAGACATCCTGGCACCGAAGAAATTGCAGAAGCAACAGGTTTGTCAATGAAGAGACTTACGGCTGTGATGTTAACCCCTAAAGCACCAAGATCTCTTGATCAGAAAGTCGGGATTAACCAGAATCTAAAACTTTCGGTCTGTCCTCTCTCTTTATCTTGTGATTTTTTAAAAGCATGTTTAAAATCTCTTCTTTCTTGTCATTATTATTCAATTTTCTATCTTCCTCTTTTCTCACAGGAAGTGATAGCAGATCCTGATGCAGAGACAGCGGAAGACATACTCATGAAAGAATTTATGAAACAGGATCTGAACAAAGTGCTGAATAGTTTAAACCCAAGAGAGAAACAAGTAGTCAGATGGAGATTTGGCCTAGAAGATGGAAGAATGAAAACATTACAAGAAATTGGAGAAATTATGGGTATCAGCCGGGAAAGGGTTCGGCAGATTGAATCCTGTGCTTTCCGAAAGCTGAAGAATAAAAAGAGAATTAAGCATCTGCAGCAATACATAGTATCATGACATCTATCCAGTTTGAATTTCCGAGCTGTAGAAATACCCAAGGCCTCTTTCTCTTCCTTCCAATTTGTTTCTTCACATTTAATCTATTTGCGCACTAAGCTATATATGCTCCTACTGTGGACCTGTAAAATCTATTTGTGCAGAGGATTGAAATTCTTTCAACAAGTGAAAAGTTTCAAGAGTCAATGATGAGCCTCCTCTTTCACTTTGATTTCTCTTGATTATATTGCCAAAAATATCAAAGTTGTCATCTTTTCGGGTTTGATTACATAAATGAGACAGTCTTACTCTGAGATCATGGATTTTTGCTGTGAAAAAGCGTAGTGAATTGCAGGTAAAACCTTGGAAGCAAAATCTATTAAAGAGCCTGTCCGATTAATTCTCATTTTGATATCTCTGTATTTATACAAGAATTTGATTGTGAATGCAGGTACGCAGGATTCATTCATCTGCAAGCAGCCAAAGTTGATTCTTTCTGGGCGCTTGTAACGTCCCATTATCTGTTTGTAGTTTTTGTCTTTATGACAGAAACAGTTAGAAATCACCCTTTTCCTGCCGGAAGTTGTCTACCTTGGACGCAGTCTGCGCAGAGCCAAGTAGGCAATGAGTCGATATCCAACCAGCATGAGAGCCATAATGCACACATCCGTCCAAATGCCTGTCAGCCCCACCGACTTGATCGCTGGGTAATCCGCAGCCCTGCAGGAGGTCCCATCGGGGGAACACTGGTAACGGTCATTGGCATCAAACTGCACTCCGATGAGAAGCTTGTAGCAGTAGTAGCTATAGCTCAAGTACTTGAGCCACACTATGAATGCTGGTATATGTTGAACATAATAGCCACCGGCAACAAGGAAGACAAGGGTGGTGACGGAGGCGAGTGTGGTGGCCTGCTTGACATCCATGAGAATGGCACCCACAGCCAGGCCGAGACTCTGTGCGATGAGCACAGAGTAAAGGACAACAAGAAGTGATAGGAGGAAGGTGACAGGATCGGCTTTGAGTCCGCCCATCCAATAGATGATCACGACGAAGGCAGTGGGAAGAGCAAGTTCCATCGGGAGGTCTCCGGCCGTGCGGGCGAGGAAGTAGGATGAGAGACGGTACATGCCCGAGGACCGCTCTTTGATGAGCATGGACCTCTCCTGAGGGAAGGTGAACACTGCATTGTAGAGAGGGTAGAAGCCCCAGAACACAGAGAAGAAGAAGAGAAGGGACACCTGCAGAGCAAGGGATAACTAATTACAAGCTTCTTACTTAGATACTATAGATTCATTGAGAGTAATGGCATAAGACAAACCCTGTCTTGGATGTGGGATTGAGGGGTATGCCACCAGAGAAGACCACCAAGAGTGGCCACACTGATAACCTGGAAGATCCTAAGATTGTTGAATGAATCATGCCTTCTCTCTTTGAGCCCTCTCCTCAGCAACACAGTGAACTGTTCCCACCAGCTTGTGCACCATTCTTCTTTTCTCTTCTTCTCTCCATTACTTGTAACAATACTGTTGTTGTTGTTGGGGTTTATAGAGGAGAGCTCAGTTTTCAATCCGGTGGATATGTTCTTGTGATATGCAGAGATGAGCTTCTCTTTCACTGACTTGCTGCCGCATTCTGGCTCAATGCTGTTCTCAGCCGTTTGCTCCGAGTCCAGAGAGATCCCTGCCATGAGTCCAGACAATGGAGCTTTTTCTTGTTTGATGGTGAATGATGAGTGATGAATGAATATGCTAGCTAGCAGATATACTTACCATTAGCCAGGTCTAGTAGTAATTCAGGAGGGTTGACAGAGATGGATGAAGAAAAACCAATGGATGAGAAGTACTCAAGCACTGAAGAAGGCTGGCCGTAGTATATTGGACTTCCTTCAGAAAGCACAACAATCTTGTCAAACATGTTGTAGATCCGGTTGGATGGTTGGTGAATAGTGACAACCACGGTGCGGCCATCCTCGGCGGCGAGACGCCGGAGAATGCTCATGGTACGAAGCGCCATGGTCGAGTCCAGCCCGGAAGTTGGCTCATCAAGAAGAAGCAAGCTCGGGTTCACTAACATCTCCAGTCCAATGCTGACCCGCTTACGTTCCCCGCCGGACAACCCGCGAAACAACGGCCCACCAATCATGCTGTGCGCAACCCGGCCAAGGCCGAGCTCCTCCATGACACGCTTGGCTTGACATACCTTCTCGGCCTTCGTCAGAGACCCGGGCAAGCGGAGCAATGCGGTGAAGACCAGAGTCTCGGTGACGGTGAGGTGTGGGTAAAGCACGTCATCCTGGGTGACAAACCCGGTGCGGCGCTTGACGGTGCCGGAGAATGGCTGGCCATTGTAAGTGATCTTGCCTGAGAGCTTGCCATTAAGCCTGCCACCAAGAGCAGTGAGCAAGGTGGTCTTGCCACTCCCTGAAGGTCCAAGCATGGCCAGCACCTCCCCAGGACAAACCACTCCACTGATCCCATTGAGTATGGTCTTCTCATTCACGTTCTTTTGGCCACCATAGCAGCTGCTCAGACACCCTCCTTCTTTCCCAACTCTCACTTTGTACCCCACCTCCTCAAACTGCTCACCAGATTGAGGACTATTATTATCATGCATATTCAACTATATTATATCTATATATAGATAGATTTAGATAGATAGTTCTTACCTTGAGTACCAGTTGACAAGAGAGAGAGGAGTCTGGCTTCAAGTGTGACATGGTGGAGGACTGAGGAGTGTGCTTTTGTTGCCTTGTTTGGGAGATGTGGGGAGTAAGGAGAGGGTGGAAACAGGTATATATAGAGGTAGCTGGGGATGAGTAGCATCACTGAATTCAGTAGTATGTCTTGCTTCTTTTTAAGCACTAGTAGTGGGTGGTGGTGGCCCTTTATTTGCTCTTTAAGCACTCATGTTTTTCTCTTCCAACATACTAATGACACTCCTTAATAACAAATTTTTGATTGGACATCATCTTTCACTTATGGTTTCGGTGCTGTTTTATCATTAGCTGATGTAAACTAAAGCATGGAATGGAGTACACATGTAGAGATAGATTTTTTTCTCTTTTTTTTTCTTCTTTTTTTTTTTCTTTTTTGTGATTTTGATTTAAAGAATGTGCGAGGCTTGTAGACTCAAATTTTTTGTTGTCACTTGTCACATCAACTAGTTTTATTGAGGAATAATGTTGTAAATTTGACTAATGATTTGGTTTTATGGCCGATTAGTTGTGTCTTATGATTAGGCTCCATGTGGGACGGTGAGGCTAAACTGTCCCAATATGCTAGGAAGACAGACTTAGGAGTCTATTTTATCTCTCAAACATGATAACTACTTAATTAAACATAAGCAATGGCACTAATTAAGTCCAGGTGGTGAATGCCCACATGCTATCCTCTCTATTTACTAAAGAAAAAAGAAAAAGGGGTTGTTTACATATGTGCCCCTATACAACCTCAAAGGCAAACTATGTCCCAATAATAGGGTAACGTGGTTAAATGCCACTTGGGTAATTTGCTTGATGAGCAAAATTCTCAGATTCAAGTCTCCGCCTCCCTAACAGAGAGAGTTGTTTGAGCAATTCACTTGGTGAGCACAAAGCTCCTAAATTCGAGTCTCCATATCTGTACACATACGGTGAAAGGTTAAGGGTGCTCATCATTTAAGGCTACGTCTTTTGACAAGCCCTCTGGGGAGGTCTTTATGGTCTATGTCAAAAAAAATATAAACTTGTTAAATCATGAAGGAATATCCCACTTGAGATTAGGAATAACTTTTGAAAAATTTTAAATTTTTGAGGGAAAATTTTAAAATAAAAGTATTAATGATAAGATAGTTATGTGGCTTCCATGCATTGGTTGGTGGGTTATTATTATATTCTTAAACTTAAATTAAAATTTTTGGTGGAAAAAATTTTCATTGGGGAATGTGTTGGGGATATCCCACTTAGGGATATCCCCTATCAAACATGAGCGAAGGGTTTGAGGCAAGACTAGAACTGAGTGTAAATTTTGTATTTTATTAAGGGGGCTTGTATAAGTGATTATACATGATTATAAAAGTTAAAAAAAAAACACAAACCAAATTATTGTGATTTGATTAGTTACATGAATGTTAACAAAAGAAGTCAGCAGAAAAGCAGAGAATAATATCAATTCATCAAAAAAAAAAAAAAAGGAAATCAGATCTGTGAGTTAAAGAGAAAGCATATATGGTTCTTGTTCTTTCCCTGTGCTTTGAACAAGAAAAGGCGAAAGAGAAAAAGGGAAGGGAACAAAGGGAGGACTATAAAAAAGAGACCTCTTCTCATATGAATTCCCTCCAGTCAATTGATTCTCAATAGCAACCATTTCCATTTTCCAAGAGATAGCTTCCATTCATCATATGATCTCAATAGTAGTGATAATATCTATCTATATATATATAGATGGAGCATCAAGCACTAGAACAGACCTCACTTTTAATAAAACAAGATGATATCTTTTCTCATTTGGTTAGTCTTAGTCACTATTAAATAAGATCACAAGCTTCTCTCGAGACATGCACCACTATTTCTAACTTTGTAAGGAAGATTCTGTTGGTCTTATTGGAACTTTTTAATGCTGTTCTTCTTTATTTGGATATAACTCTTGACAATTTTCAAGTATATATGTAAATATAAATTTTTTTAACAGAGATGCACATGTTAAAAACCTAAGTTTTAAATAATGGATGTTTTCTATTGAAAACATTTGGGATTTGGCTCTGTTTGAGGGGGGGAACACTTCACCAGGTAGCTTGATTGGAACTCCATCCATCTTCACCAACTTTGTCAGGCCTGCCTTTTTTTTAAGCTTCCTGATCTTTAGAGAGAGAAAGAGAGAAGAAAAAAAAAAGTTACAGAGAGAGAAAGAGAACATATTGTTGCATGATGATGAGTTCCAAAGTTGGCCTTTTACTTTTCAGTTGAAATCTTGTTAATGAGCAGGGACAAGGATTCTGTAGATCTTCTCAGGATAATACAATGCTTTGCACATCTGGGATATGATAGATATGTCTGAAATCTACTCAATAATAATAATAATGTTTCATTTCATATATACCTCCACAAATCCTCATAATTGCATATAGAACTATTGAAATTTGCAATTATGAGGTTTTATAAGGGTATATGTGCAGAAAAAAAGCCTAATGGTGATACCAATGAGAAGAGAATATCACATTTATGAAAGGAGTTATGCTAAGACCAACTTTCTCTCTGACAAAAAGAAGTTGAGGATTAAAATCATGCTTGTGACAAGCTTCTAGTGGCTAATCCATATTTATCAGGAAAAAAAGGAGTTATGCTAAGAATAAGAATCATTTGCAGACTTTATTGAATCCAATAAGTAGTGCATGCTAGAAAAATTGTTGGTGAGAAACAAACTTAAGGACGATTAGTACTAAACTTCAAATAATCTAAGAACAAAATATTTAATATATCATAAAGAAAAAAAAAGTTGTTGAAAAGTACGTGTTAACTCAAACCAAGCAATGCGCACTCAACAAGTGGTAACCATTTGTTTGCTGGGTGGAACAGGAGAATCAATTCATTGTAGCACTGATCCAAATTATATGAGGAGATTAGCATCATAAGTAAAGTGAAACAATCAACATGTAATATGATCTAGAGTTTCCAATTTCAGTTTATGAGCCAGAGAGTTACCTTTAGTCCAATTGGTGGCACCCTAATTGAAAGCGTCATCCCACCATCATCTCTTCCAGCAAACCTTGACAAAAGCCAATTCCACTTAGCAGTTAAATTAAGCAAACTCCAATCATCTATTTGGAAGTCACTATTAATCGAATCACTTGCACAAATATTATAAGCTAAATTGCAAAAAGAGCAGCTTCTCAACGATCGAGATGCATAGATAAATTTGGTATGTTGCAAGGACTCAATTAATGCCATGAGTGGAGTGCATGGGCCATGGCAAACCCACTTGCCTTCTTTGCTTGCTTGATTGTGATCCTTCCCCTTCTTTTTCCTTTTCCTTTTTTTGTTAATATGAAAAGAACGAGTCAGGTTGTGTAGCTCCTCTCCCTTGGTCACCATTAATCCCAGGATGATCATGCTCTTCTTGACACTTGATGCTCCTTCTAATCCAGGAGAACATGATGAGATGATTAAACAAACACATCTTAGCTTTCAGGCCTGTTCTTTTTGTTGATATGTTTCATCTTTAGGCTAAACTTTATCTCAATTTGCTGAAAGAGGGGGGGAGCATTGCCTTTTGTTGGAGCTCAAATGAGTGTCTCATGGCCACTAACTGCATCCAATGTGGCCCCTTTATCTCTTCATCCTTCTCCACAAGCTTCTCATGTGCCCTCCCTCTTCAGTGGGAGATGTGGACATTGTCAAATAATAAACATACAAACATACAAACAGACAAATCAGAAGAGCTAAATCAAATCTAAATCTCAATTCAAAAGTAAATAAGAAATGGAAAAAAGGTGGTTTTCTTAAAACATACTCGGGAGATTGGAACATGAGTAGGATGAAGTGGAGATGGAGTAGTTCTAAGATTCTGTGGAGAAGTGAAGGGCATGAGGCACTTCAATTAGTGGAAGCCGATGGAGACTGTCTTATCTCTTCATGTACGTTTCTCTCATCATGCTGCCTTGACTTTGAGCTGGAGTTTGTGCTCAATCAGTTCTTCCACTTCCACAACAAGGACTCAATAGGATCCTTTTCTTTCCTAAGATTGCAATCTCCCCTTGGTCTTGATTTAACTATTTTTGCATTTGTTATGGTCTTGTCTGAGGTACACTGATTCGACACCTCAACTTTAGATGTGTAGTTGTTTGCACAGACACGTCGGGTTGATATCGCCATTGGTACCATGTTTGAACAGTCAAGTCTCATCTAAGTGAGAGTGCCTGCACACTCCTGCTCCCTGTTGTCGTGGTCACTGGCTACCCTGAGAATTCCCATGATGTCATTACCAAGCTCAACAAAATATCTCAGAGTTGGTTACCATGATGTCTGATTGACCAGCCAAACCAATGAGGGGCTTCAGTTCGAGTAGCATGATTCCCTGGTTTCGTGGCCAGCCATAGCCCGTTGAGTGTAGTTGTGCATGTGCCTGTGACCTGTTGAACAAACAGAGATAATCTTTGCACAAGATAGTTTATTTTATTGATGCTCACTAGTAATTGAAAAGAGTATAGCAAGCAATTCAATAACTATTCCAAAACAATTCATGAAGCTTGCTAGAATTTGTCCAGCAATACAGACCTCAAGCCCAGGAATGGAGCACGAAGTCTACACCCACAAGATTTTGGCAAGTTGAGATGATTCATAAGAGTGAGATGAACCAATAGCAGGATTTGCAAGGAAGCAATTGAAAAAAAAATAATACAATATATATAATAATAGTTGCAAACAATATGAACTAAAAATAATAATAAAAAATAAAAAATAACTCGAAGCACTAGTTCAGATGAACCATATATGCAAGTGATTGCTTACATTACATTTCCTGTCAAAGAACCCAGAGAAGCTATGTATATTATCAAAACAAAACAAAACCTAGTGTTTCTGACTTACATCAAGCACATAAAATCCCAGATTAAGCACAACTGATTTGGTAAACAATCTCTAGTTATCATAACAAAAGAAAACAAATCAGAGCAAGAACAGTCTAGAAATAATTGTACAGCAGATATTCAACTATGAAGCAGATCAGAAGCATTATCATAGCATCAGAAGAAAAGAGAGAATAAGAAAGGAATATACAAGATAACCAGAACAAAGCTCTCAAAATAAACAAACTATATACATGTGGTCCAGCACAAAATGATAGAAAGGAAACAATGGAAGCAATGACTGATGAAATCACAGTCCTTGAAACCAGAAAATAACAATGGCAATATACAACTTTCATATATAAATCCTGACCTTTTCAACATCAAGATCCCCAGAGTGGCAATCCTCATCTAAACATCCAACTTTCAGAGAAAATTAATAGTGAGAACAATCATGAGTAAATTGTGTCCATCTAAACATCCCTTTTTTCCTGTGACACAGGCTTGATCGAAATAAAGATTTTCCAAAAATATTTAGAAGAAGTATAGATAAATATGACACATAATTAATGGAATAGGGGGGTTCTGCATTCTCATTCAACTAATGAAATAGGGAGAGAAAAGGCCCTGCAAGGATATATGGGGCATTTGTTAAGTCAACTAAAAGAATGAAACCCAATAATTTTCGATTCAACAAACATTGGTTCTGCTGTATCTACTCTTTTAATGTTTCGAACAACATCACCATCAAATTGGACATCTGTTGATGATTTCTTTCTTTGCAGCCACAACCTCCGCAAAAGCCATTTGCAATGCTTCCTTTGCAACATTATAAACCTCTCCGGATGTTGACCCCTCCCTTGCATATTTCATGGCATCACGACAAAGCTCATTGTACCTCACAGATTCATCTAATACAAAACCACTCTTGGCATCCCTTGTCCAGCGTTTCAAGATATAATATTCTGGAAGTGCACGCACATCAACTGTTAAGAAGACTCTCAATATATGCCTACATAAAATGCCAGATGTCTCGAACTTGCAGCAACTACAACTTGTTCGCTTTTCAGAGAAATCATAACTGACAGTGCATGAGGAATTGGCATCTTCATCTCTTGCAACACTGTATTTGTTAACCATACCATCCTCAATTTTATCAACATAGTAACCCAAAGATTCAACAAATTCCTCCTGAAATATATCAAATATTGTCCTCGTGTAGATTTCTGCAACTTGTTTTAACATGTTTGATGGAGTCTTCAGGAGTGGTCTTGTATATTGTGTAGCAAGATCTTCTAAAGCTTCCCTTTCATACCAACCTGTCATTGCTTGTTCAAACAGAGAAACAAAGACAAGTAAATTTGTCTTCATATTGAAATACTTTTCAAAGAACTTGTTCAAGCTTTCCGGTCTATGAACTGCTGAGATTTCTGCTGTAAATGTATCTTTAAGGTACACTGGCACCCATTTTTGCCGCAGGCCGTATAAGAACTGCAACCATGAGTTTTCTCCCAAGTCATACTTATCAAGGATAGCTTTCCAACTTGCTTCAAATATTTCAACTGTTTCAGACTTAACACATTTTCCAAATTCTTCTTCAAAGGTGGCATGTACTGCATATAGATTGGAGAGCTTTTCCTTGCATTTATTTAGAATATGCCACTTGCAAAGGCAGTGACGGGTCTCAGGGAACATCTTTGCAATGGCTAATTCCATAGCTTCATGTTGGTCTGTAATCAGTGAAACTGGAGGTCTCCCCCCACACATAGCCATAAGCCAGTTCTCAAACAACCAAACATATGATGCCTCTGTCTCATCAGTAATCAAGGCACATCCAAAAATAACAGACTGCAAGTGATGGTTTACACCTGTGAACATGGCAAATGGAATCATGCTTTTATTCCTTTTGTATGACGTGTCAAGGGTAACAACATCGCCAAAACAATAATAAGCCATTTTAGCTTTTGCATCCGCCCAGAATACGTTCACCAAGCAGTTATTTTTGTCCAGTTGAAATGCATAAGAGAATGTAGGATTTTCGCTCTGCATCCTCTTGAAATACTCCAGAAGACCCTGAGAATCTTCTACTCCAAAGGCATATTGGCGCACCTCTTTTGTATCAGTCCTGAGTTCTTGATCATTCGGAGGTGGATTACTAAATCCTGTCACTGATTCAACAAGCTGCGGCTTTAAATTAGCTGGGGTGGCTGACTTATCACGATTAACAGTTCCACTTTTTGCAAGAACTACCACTTCACTCTGAGATTGGATATAATGCACTTTGCTTGGAACAACAGCCAGATCATGAGTATGCTCTGTGACAAGCTTAGAAACAACCCATTTGTCATATTCCTTTTTAATAACCTCAAACATTGCTTTGCAACCCTCCCTTGTGGGTGTCCGTGATCTCTTTTTCTTGCTCTCATCATAACTCTCCTCATATGGAGTAAAACCCTCCTTTGTACATACAAAGCGCCGCATAACAAACGAATCATCACGGGTCGATCGGCGAGAGAGCCTAATACGAACATCAAAGCCAACACGACTAGCATAGGCATAATAGAATGTCTGTGCAGCTTCATGTGAATGAAACTCCATGCCGAGAAATGGTTCTATGCCCGCATATTCCTCTGGTGCAATAAACCGTACTCTGCTAGGTGCCTCCACCAGATGGTTATGCTCTTTCACAAGCTTAGAGACAACCCACCTGCCATAATATTTTTGAATTACCTCAATCATCGCATTACAACCTTCCCTTATGGTGGCACGCTTTCTCTTCTTCTTGCCATCATCAAAATTCCCCTTTTTCGTATGAAAACCCTCCTTGGAACATACAAAACGCCGCATAATGATTGATTCATCATTCCTGGAACGACGAGACTTGCTGATACGCACAGAGAACCCAACACGGCTAGCATATGCCATATAGAACGACTTGGCCGACTCCTCAGTTTCAAACTCCATCCCTACAAATGGCTCAGGATTTTCAGCATTCTGCTGATGGGGCACAAAAAGGCCACCTTCTTCAGCCAAATGACTGTTAACCTCCAATCCCATATGGTGCTCCATGTTTTCATCATTAAGGTCCACATTGTTATCTCTCGTTGATCCTTCTTCTTCACTCGACGTACTCTCCATGGATTCCAACTTCTACTCTACAAGCACCAGTTTTCAATTCTCCTGTAACATTCCAGCGATAAAATCCACCACTATAAAAACCAGTAACAATTCAAAATCTTATCTTTGCTCATTCAAACAAATTCATGTATCAAAGCTTCACATAAACTAAATAAAAACCCACAAGCAGTACAAAATCCAGATCACACATTCAAAGAAAGAACACAAACACACAATTCATCGATCAACAACATGGAATCGTGCAAAGGCTTCTATCTTTCAACCAAGCACTTCAAATTACACAAATAAAAACCGAAATCGAGAAACAGGGAACAGAGATTGCTACCTTTTGGTTTAGTTTTCGAATTCAAAGAAGAAGACGGGCTCTATCTCTCGCGATCTCTCCTCGAGGAGGCGTTGGTCCGGCCTAAGCTACAGTGGATCGGAGGAACACCGGAATCGATCGCGGGTTTCGGGAGTGATATCAGCTACCTCGCGGCTGAGCCCTAGCTAAACCGGGACTCCTCCATCCACCTCCCATCATACGATATGGATATCAAATCTCAGCCGTCCTTTATCTTGGCTCGATCGAATCCCTACATTCTCACTCGGGTTGGGTGCGTTCGTTGTAGATCTGGCTCGAACCAGACCGCTCAATCTTTCATTATTTGCATGTTATTTGAGTCTCTGATTTAATTATATCTGGTTATAAACTTTTTATTCCTTTATTCCTCATTAATATAGCTTTTAAAAATTTCAATATCTACAACCTTAAATAATAGTTAGTGTGTAATGGCATGGCTCACAAAATTATGAAAATAATTAATGGACTTTGGAGATTTTTTATGAAAAAACAAAAACAAACAATTTTACTTCCTTTATCGAAGTATTTATGAAATAAGAACTGGATTTAAAAATATTATTATAAACCATGTTCCAAAACCAAGTACTGGATTTGGGTTTGCATTCAAGATTTAGAAGTAAAACAGTAATTTATGCACATGATAAGATGGACAATAACTCTAATGACACCATGGTAAAATAGAATGCAAGTTTTGCTGGTGGCTGGTGAGTGGCAGTACCTTCCAGTTGAGCAATTTGAAGGAACTGTAAATGAAAACTCATGCTCTATTGCATTTCTTTTATCAAAAATATTGTACATGTTTCTACAATATGAGATCAACTTAAACTCAATGTATGATAGAAACATAATCTAGGTCAAGTATGGAATGAACAACATACATGACTGGAAAGAGTGGCAAGGGGCCAGGGACTCAGTCATTAAGCGAGGGATAGATATCACTTGGACTCTTGAGAAGAGGAGGTGAAAGAATCTAGATTAAGATTAACTACCAAGGTGGATGATCATCTTCCCTGGTTTTTGGTGGTTCTGGCTTCCAACCAGGTTTCTCGTCCCAGAACATGTCGTAATATATGTGACCAGGGTCACGAAATGGCAGACAACACCATATCCCGACATATCTCTTCACTCGATTTCTGAACTTGTTCTCCATTTCCTAATCATATTTGATAAAGTTTAGTGAGACAGGGGAAAACATGTTTACAACATACAAACACATGGGAGGGAGACAGATTGCCTTGTTGGTAAATCCTTGAAAAGCATCCTCCATTGATGAGAACTGTATGACTTTGACATCCTTGTATCGGGAGAAGACTTGCAGAAACTGCAGCAATAAGATAATTTCACAAGAACAATTAAGAGCTACATTATTTCATTGTTTGCATCTTGTCATCAATTAACATCTGATCCAGAAAGGCCAGGAAAAAGTCAATACAGAAAAGTACTCCAAGAAACATAAAGGCAGCTAATATAATACAGTACAGCATAGCTGAATAAACGTGAAAGGCCAAATAAAATCGTAAATGCATGATCATGGAAATGAATCAATAATTTTCAAAGCCACCAATTAAGTACAACAACATACCTTTTCTTGATTGCTTTGTTTAGGAAAACCAAGTACACCTAGTTGAGTAGTTTCATTGTCAATGTTACATTTCATTGATTGTCCATCACAAAGTTGAACTTCAAGCACCGACTCCTTAACCTGAAAACTTTAATATATTTTCTTGTTATATAATTGAAAGTGAAAAAAATTTGTTTTAAGGATAAAGCAGAGCTGTATAGCATCACCTGGTTGGGCACTAATGGATTCTGAAGAAAAGAGTACTCTCTAAAATCAATTTTTGGACCAAATTCATCTTCAGGAAGATCCTTCAGCATGACATTCACCTGAGAATTTGAAAGCTTTGTAGTCACAACAAAAGATGACACAGCAAGCTTGAGAAACATCTAAAGTTGAATAGAAATGAGAATGATAAAGATGTCTGGAAAATTATACTATTAGGTTTATTTCAACATGAATGTGTGTCACTTATACTTCACCCACTGAAGATAATCTTGTAACATAATCCTTCAATTTATGCGATTATTTACTTCCATCTGCATTAACCAATTAAAAATAAAAAAAATTGCATGATAATTGAATATGATGAGACATGAGTCAGTATAGAAGGATTTGGCTAATTGATGCAATGACAAGCAGGTAAACTAAGATAAAAAAAGACAGTGTAGAACCAAGAACGATATGTGATTATTTTTTTTAAACGGTTAAACCCTATATATAGCCAATCTTATGTAAAAATTTAAGATCTCATGCCACCAACATGATGAATTACCAATATCAATCATCACTAGTTTCAAAAGTGGTTGCACAATGCCAAATTTTGCAGATAAATTTGATAAATTAAAATATTTCCATATGATCAACAGTGAACATACTTCAAAAACATGGTCCATAGGACAGAGGAAAGGCTGCCTGGTTATTGTCCCTTCCATAATTCCAGGATGTCCAAACCACATCCTATCAAACCTGCACCATATTGGAGGCATTACCTAAAATAAATGAAGAAAGTTAATTAGGCCATGGCCATTAATACACAAAAGATAAGATATCTGAAAACAAAGGATTTGAAGGATCCACATACAAAAAAAAAAGTTCTACAGGGTAGCCTTAGAAATGGTATCACATATAATAACCTCCATGTCTTTTTTTGTTTGGTTACTAGAGGGTAAGAGATTTTCAATTTTTAAAATTAAATACCAGAAAATCAGAATTCCCAGTTTAGCTGCCCCTCAATTACAAAACTGTCAGCATCTCTAATAGTACATGCAGAACATCCCACTCACCAGCGTGCGGTTCAACAGTGAAGCAATAGCAAGTGCAG
The DNA here is from genome assembly GCA_026586065.1 of Dioscorea zingiberensis. Taxonomy (NCBI): domain Eukaryota; kingdom Viridiplantae; phylum Streptophyta; class Magnoliopsida; order Dioscoreales; family Dioscoreaceae; genus Dioscorea; species Dioscorea zingiberensis. The sequence continues at coordinate 3,926,725 of CM048822.1, read as the reverse complement.
TCCTTATATTCTTCAACTGAAAGGTTTACAATAATAGAATAACTAGGCTATGATGACCAAAATAAACTGAGATAGGAAAAATTGGAATTAAAACTAAAATCAATCATTGTTTACCTGGTAGTTGACTAACGAAAAGTGAGTTTCAAGTGTGTGTGCACCGTCCAACAACAAGCCCTTGGGTATTCTTGGCTTAAATGACAGGAACCCTCCTGCAAAATCAATTCAATCAGGCCGGACCAAGGCATCATTGCAAGAAAGGAGTCAGTAAAACAATAACCAGAGTGAGAGCATGAATTTAACTCACATTAGAATAGCCAATATGGTGAATATTTTGATAAAATATGTCTAAAAACAAAGTCAGGTTTGTATGACATCATATTGACCCATCAAGCATAGGTTCCAAATACCTGGTGAATCATAATATTCTGGTGGATCATAAAAAAGCATGGCTTCTCGTAATCTATGTCGCTTTCCCTCAGTACCAGCATACTGAAAGGTGGTATGCACTGCATATGCTTCCAGTCTAAACTGTGCATACATAGCCTTCAAATTTCACATACAGGTAAAGTCACATGAGAAGTAATCCGAAAGTATTCAAAGATGGATATCATGGGTTAATAAAAGTACAGAGAGGAGTAAAACATTTAATTAAATAAGTATAAAGAAGGAAAGAGGAATATCTACCTGGACAAAGTATGTGTGACCACTGCAGAATATACTTGCTGGCAAAATACCCAGTTTGAGAGTCCCGTCATAAGCATATACAAGACCTTTTCCACCTTCAACAGATGGACCTAAAACTCTATGCACAATATCATTAAAGCCGTTTTGGTCCCATATTTTCTCATCAGCTAAAAGCAGCTCCTTCCACTCTTTAGCCAGTCTTTTAGAAGGATCAGTTGGCCGCCAATGAAAGATCCCAATATTGTACGCACCACTGACTGTCAAAGTTGCAGGAATAGTGCTAAATAGGTTGTTGACGTTATTGTTTCAAAACAGAGAGATCATGTTCACAAGAACACCATCCAGATCAAACAACTTTGTTAGATCATGTGTTTAGCATGTTCTAGAGAGTCATGATTGTTGTAAACGAGAACATGGAGAAAAATATTAAGTTCAAAAAAAAGTTGTGGATCAAGGGTAATAACATGAAAATAAAGAGAGAGAACCATTCCCACTAGATTATGTGGTTATTCAAACAATCAATCTTCAGTTGGTTCTTCTGAGCTTAGGCATATACTTGTCTTTAATCTTCTAAATAAGATGAGTATGCATCATCATTTCTCCAAGGAAAAACAAGATTTCAACCTCTAGAAACCTATACAATATACCTCCTCTGAACAATATTAAAGAAGGAATAGAAATGCATCATGAGTTGCATCAGATCCATGTCACATATCTGTTAGATGATACAAACATATCTAGCAAGCTACACTGAGAAGTAAAACTACCAATGATCTGACATAGGCAAAACATGAAACAGACATAAAGCTATTCCTGTATGTTGTCTGTCCTTGGGGCCCAACTAGAATAGATGGCATCACTCACATGTATAAACTTTGGATCTTTTAATGTTCGATGAATTGTAGAGGCATACAAATTTAACTCAAATATTTACACCTTAAATCATGATGGTCTTACTGCAACAAAGGCTGATTTAATAGCTTAAAGCTTAGAAAACACGCAGCATATGAAAAGTCAGACTAGCACTGATAGAACCATACCTTGCGGCCACAAATCTAAACTGTCATCAGTAACTGTTGGTATCACTTGATCGCTTGATGTCAAAACATCTGCTTCAGGATAACGAGCAAGATAGGGAAGTGGGTTCTGTTTTAAAAGGAAAAATTCATAACTAAGAAACTGAGTGATTGCTGATACCAAAAAGATCAAATTCACTAAATATATGGAGCTTCCATCATATAGGGTTATGAATTTCTATTACATTACAAGCTATACAATAAGATAAAATTTTTAATGAGGCTTCCTGACTAATGTCAAACGGCCAAGATATTGATGGCCACTACTAGGGGTATATTATGCTGAGCTAGGCTGATAACCATAAATGAAACTTGTCTGAGTACAAGTCTGCACAGGCGTGATATACAGCTAGCTATCATGGAAAAACATGAGAAAATTTGCATATGCTCAATAGTCAAAGCCTCTCTTTTCTTCTTTTTTGTTCTTTTTCCCCATCAATAGACTATCACAACCCTTCCACTCTAGTACAATGATGACAGATACCTTAGCATGAGCTTCGATAAACTTTAAATTTGATAATTTGCATATCAAATGATACCTTGCTAGAAGAATAGCTATGTGGACAAGTCAGGCATACCTTTAGCCAAACCATGTCTGTATCACACATAAGCAGCTCATAGCCATAAGGAAGAAGCGCATTTATCAGAAGAACCTTTTCTCTCCCCATCTTATGAAATGTAGGTGATCCCCAGCCAACATCTATTGTATTCATATTGCTGCCCATGTCAAAGACAGGAACTCCTTTCCAATAAAGGGCCTCCAAAAGTTTGGTGTCCATTGCTCCTGTATATTTTTATATTTTTTCCATTAGTAGGTTAAACAGAAGGTTTGGTTTCTACAGATACACAGGAGGAACATTTCACTGGGAGGAAAGCACTATTCCAAAGAGGATTAGAAATTACCAACAAGAAGGTTAAAGACATTGAGATCTGTCAAGTGTCTAACCCAGTTTAAGATAAAGTCCATGAAAGCATAGTTCCCAAAAGTAACAATGATGACATTATCTTTTGCACGATACTCAACCATCTCCTTCGTTAGCTGAAAGACCTTTGGATCTGGCATCTTCTTGTCAACTGGGACCTCCCATATAGCTTTGGTCAATATGTTTTGAGGTTTTTGTACTGCATGAGAAGGATGATTTGCAGAGGTATTAGGAGTTGGTTCAGAGGCACTGTTTCCATTCCGGAATATTTTGTCATCTGCATCAAAAAAACCATCAACATACAGCCAAGCCATGTGCAAATCGGAGTTCAGAGATGTGATGGTAACTGAAAACAAATGCTGGTCACAACAAAAATTCAAATCACCAATTAATTTTCTGTGATGTAGGAACTTGAAATCCTATTAAAACCTTATTACTTACTATACCCTCCATGTTGACAGCCATAGAAAGAAGTGGATGATAGCGGCGCCTAAATAATACAACATGATCATCTGAATTACCATCAGGATTATATAAAATCAAAATGAAGTTTTTAAGACACAGGTGCATAATTTCTAAACTTTCATTTAACATGCTAAACATTTTCCGTCCATCCACCTATCAATCAACCAGAAAGACAAGAGGAACACCAAACCAAGAGCTCGCACTCGCCAAATCAAAATCATTCCTAATTTCTACCACGCATTCGTGCTTGAATTGCCAACCAACAGCCATAATGCACCAATTTTTCAACATTTGCACATCAAAGTCTATGAAGCATCGTGCCGCCGATCTCAAACACTAGAAATCACTTAAACGTTCAATGATGAATGAGCACAAACATCCCAATATAAAAAATAAAAACAAAATCTAAGTTGAAAAAAACCAACAAAATTCACCTGGGAGGAGAGAAGGCGGAGGAGATTGCGAGGAGGACGTGTAGCCAGTGACCGAGAATGAGACCTTGTCGCCGGAGCGCAGTGTGGAGAAGATGACGATCGCGGAGAAGATAGCGCCCGCCAAGACGGTCACGTAGATGGACGTCAAGAGCGGCTTCCCGCCCGATCCCTCCCAGCACCCCGCCATGGCCACTGGAACCCTAGCTACTCCCTCTCCAATCCCTCGCCGCTCGTCCTGGTCACCGAGGTCAGCGGAGGCGCAAGCGTGGACTTGAATAGGCTAATGAAGAGAACATGGAGCTGCGAAATGAGAGCGGATCGCCAGCCAAATTCACAGACTTCGGAATTTTTTAAATCATATCATCAGCTCCATTATTAACTCGATTTTGTTTATTTTATTTAACTTTAATTTTATTACATCTTAACCGTTTATTTCTAATCTATCAATCATTACTCAATAGATATGGAAATATATACCTATATTACATATTTACATGTGATGAAAGTCATTAACTTTAAAAATTTAATGTTGATAAAAGGATGTATATTTAAGCATTAATGGTTCGTATAATGGATATAGATATAAAAATCTCTCCATTAAATATTATGCATGTTGTGTCTTTTGTACAATAAAAAGAAGTAGCTCAACCGTACACTAATGTAGGTAGGTACAGCTTGTATGTGCATTATTTATTATATGCCATTTTAATAAAATTTAAACACTAAACTTGATCAAGATAAACAAAAAATGTGATAAATACTAACAATTAATACCTATTTAATTTTGGAAACAAAATATATTTATATTTTGAGGAGAGGTCACGTGAGTATCACGCGAGCCCTAATTATGGAAAAGAGCAAAGGATTCGATCAGAGCCAGTAAAATCATCAAACGGATCGCGTTGCGTGCGACGAACGCTCGAAGAAGGAGAATAATAAGCCATGAGAGCTCCTCAAGCTCTAGTGCTGCGATCCTCCTCCCCGATCGCCGCTCTCCTTCGCCGCCCTTCTCCTCCTCTTGGCGTCATCTCCTCCCGTTCCATCATCTCCATTTCATCATCTTCATTCCTGGGTTTTCGGAACCCCATTCGAGTTCCCGCCGCCACGAAGCTTGAGCTCAAATCCGCCTTGTTAGTGGGGTCTGGACATGGATTTGGGGTCTCCCAGGCACGGAGGTTGTGTGGCGTACGTGCAGCGCCGGTGTCCGATTCGGGATCCATCGACATGCCCTTGATGCAATCCATGGAGAAGAAGGTTTGTTCTCTGATTATCTCTCATTTGATTGTTTGTTTGTAACTATTTTTATGTACTGTTTATATTGGACCACTGTTTTCTACGGAGTCTCTTGAGATTTTTAAAGTTTAACACTAATAAGCCATAGTCTTCGTTAGCCGAAAAGACTGTTTTATTGAGGATAGCTTTCATTCTCTCATCAAGATGGAAAAATTGTAGCTTGGGTGACTAAGTGATGTTGAGCAGAGCTTGATTAGGTGATGCTGTCGAGTCATATAAGGAAATCTGATACAAGAATTTAACTAGTGAACTCCTTGGAATGTTGTTTGGTCGTCCTTAATGGCACTCTGACAGAAAATGAGACTTTTAAGACGTTCTTTGATGTCCCAGGGACTTTTGATTGCTTGTGACTGTGTGACAATTGAATAGATGGGAGATGCTTCCTTTCAGGTCTTCCAGGGCCCCCTAATGTGAATTTGCAATCAATAGTTTCTAAGAGACAATTGGTGATCTTATTGTATTATATCTGATTAAGTAACTACACAGATTTTAACTCACTCAAAGCAGTGGCAATTATTTGTTTGAAGGTGTGTGGCAAGTGCATTAAATGAATATACCCGTGCTTTAAGAATTGATCTGCTAGCGGAAAAATTGTGTTTATTGTGCTTGTATTTCCACCTAACCAGTATAACTTACGCACTTTTGACTTAGCAGTAAGATATGTTGTTTAGACAACTCAGGTCCCTTTGTATGAAGAGACATTCTAAGCATAAAGAAGGTCAAAGACTCAAAAGTGTGGTTTCAGCAGAATTATTATTTATCCTGTGGCTCTTGTCATGCACATTGTGCTTGCAACATACCAATTCTGCTGTTTTTCAAGTTCTTCCTACATTTGATACATTGGGATGTGCTTCCATTGTGTATCTTCAGTTTCTCAACTCTCTAGGGATACCTTATGTTGATTCTATTAATCCTTATATAAATAGTGCTGACTGTACAAATCTTTGGGGTAAGACCACATATGATTTGTAACATCTTTCTGATACACTTATTTCCATCCTCACAATCTCCTTTTTGTATCCTCAACACTTTCAGATAATATCCACCATGTTTTGTAGATCTTCCAATTGCCTTTCTTTCTACAATTTTTTTACAGCTATCATGAATGGAACCCATAGTTCTAACTTTTAATGGCAACAATTTTCTGTTTTATGCATGGCTTAATTGCGCTAATATAGTCAATAGATGTTTTGTCTCATTTTTTCTAAGTCACTAACACCTCACTAGGGCTTTATCATGTGTTTTTCTTATTCAATAAATACTAAATGAAAGGCTGCATCTCTTCGTTCTAAGTTTTCTAATATCTGACGAGCTAGAAATAGCCTCCGTAGCAAGATTTTTATATATTGGACCAAATTGTTCCAAGAAACCATAATTTCCAGCATTATTTTATATTCAGTTACTTCTTTCTAGAGTTTCATATTATGACTTTTGGAGTTTCAGTCCTTGATATTACAACTTATATATCTCATTTTTTTCTGACACATAGGCATTACAGTGTTGTTCTTCCATTTAGAAGGCATTTTATAGGTATCAATACCTTATCAGAAATATTGATCAGTCATTTCATCAGTACTCTGCTCTAAAGTCTTCAAACCTTTATTTGTATTTCATCAAACCTGACCACTTATTCCTCTTTTCCTTTTTCTTAGAGACTCTCTCATTTCTGTCTGAACAGTTTTTCAAACAAATACACTGTTTTTCCTCTTTAAAAGTGATGGCCAGTTTAACCAATTTATTTGAATGGTTTCAATTAAATAACTTGTAAAGTAACTCCCCATCTTATTTTATATGTTTTTACTCAACTTGGTCAGCCAACGTGATGCTAACCATCTCCAGCTGAAATCGAGTGAAGTTTGAGTAGCCATGTTAGCTGCCACAGTCTTATATAACTTAAAATATATCGCATAATCTTTTTTGTTTCTTTAATGCACATGAATCTTTCACCAGGAAGCTGATCCAAGTGTGTATTAACTTGTCACATTTAGCACTAATATCACATAACGTATTCACATATTACTTTGGTATATGTAATATTTGTATATGCTTTTTACGATGCATGGTGGTATCTTCTAATACAGCACCCTTCCATTCCTTCTCTGTTTATTAGAATTGACTATCGTCTACTGGATTTGTATATATAGGAGGTTTGCAAAACATGGACGTATTTGGGCCTGTCTAGTTGAATATTACTATGGTCTATTTAATTCTTACAAGTTACATACTGGATTTTGTTTTTTTGTGCATCATTTGTAAGCAACTTACTAGTTCATACTTCATATGACAAGCAGATTAAGGAGCATCTAAATGCAGATTCAGTCACTGTCAAGGATGCGTATGGAGATGGTCGTCATGTTAGGTCAGCTTCTATTTCTACTATAAATAACTATATGAAAAGCTTAGTTTTAAGCATGGTTTTGTATTTTGTAGCACATGTCAGATATTTTCATATACTCTTTTTATGCCTTCATTATTTTATGCATGTGTTATTTTTATTCTTCTTTTGGTGAAGTCCTAGTCTTATGTAATCATGAAAACTTAGAATACTTTTCTTAACAATATTTTTTTTCTACTTTTCTTATTCTGGTTTGGAGAACATGCATAATGTAGCTGATGTGGTCTGGTTTATGTTTTAATCAAATAGAGTAAAGAGAAGAAATAAATGCAGTCTTATCTTAAAGTTTGTGAGTATTAAGTGGAGGATGTAAAACAACTAGTGTCTGCCATATTTACCAGTTATATTGAATCATGCCCATGAATGTCCTATAAGTAGGGGAGATGAGAATAAATCACCAGTTATGCTAGATGATATTGGTAGGTGTACTAGCACTGGTAACTTGTGAAGAGAGGGCGACATTATCTTTTGATCTATGAAAACCTGATAAATTCTAGTTTTGCAGCAGTTTTTGATGTATTAATTGATGAGTAAGGAAGATAATCGGTGAATGAGTGTGATATGACCTGTAGGAGTTTTGTAAGGTTTACCATCCAAATTTCAGATAGAAAGTGGTAATTATTAATGACAGAGAATAAGTTTGCGAGAACCCTCATCTTTTAATCAGGAGAGGTATAAATGTTTCCTTTTTGTATTATTACTTATTCATGACTTCTGCTGATACCCTAATCTCATAATATTTGCTATTGATTGTTTAGTGTTCCTGTGATGTATAATTGTATGAAATGGCATGGAACATTGTATGGGATAATTTTTTGTATGTTCTGAACATGATTGATGAAATGATAAAGACCTTGACCATCTTGAAATGGCACGAACATAACCTTTATCACTACTTATTTTTGTCTTTGATTTATATGTTTGGATAATTTTAATAAAACCATCAGCATCATGTGCCTTGATGTTAGGAACGATTTGGTAGGCTTGAAATGAGTATTGTTTTCTTATGGTGGAGTCATTTGCAAAATTTTTCCATTAAATTTTTCAACCAGTCTTTATCATTCAATGCACACACAACCTATGAAGAATGTTAAGAACACCATAGTTTCATTCATTTGTCATCATTTTTGGTTTGCTTTAGAATTTTCACTTCAAAGTTTTGGAATAGCCTTATCTCACAAGCTCCTTTATTATGAATTCGGAGAAGAGGCGCCAAAGAAACTGGGTTGAAAGATATGATTGCCTTAGCCTCTTCCCCCATGTCTTCTAACATGTATTAAGGTATTCAATTCAATAGGTCTGGTTTGAGGCCTACCTGGGTCTTCTTTGGCTCATTCAGTTCAGACCCTGTCCCAAGCAGATTTTGAGCCTATCAGGTTCAAATATGGGGAGTTTTTTGGTATTCTTTTGTGCTTGGTCTTATTCATTTTTCTCGTGGGGTGGGTATAATTTCTTTCATCTGGGATTTCTTTGAATCCCTATTAATCGAGTCTGAACATAGTGCTTATAAGGCGATTTGGGCCCATGGACCCATCACTAATCTTAACATTCTGAGCTATTACTCTTTCTATTTTTGGATGATATTTTGCTTTCTAAAGCAAGATTTTGCAGAGACTTATATGGACAACCATTATTTTCCAAATTTCCATATTATGTCTATTTTCTTTATTGTTCCACCTTTCACCACCATGCCAGCTCTGCGCTTCATGTTTCTACTTGGTTAGTTTACACATCCGGAATAATTTATACAAATAGATCTGTTAACACTCTGATGAACTGTTTTCTTTCACTAAGGCTGTTTCTTTCAGAATCCTCACCTCCAAGTTCTCCTGGTCATCCGACATGTGATATATTCATCACAGTAGGGTGGTGCTTTAAATGAAATTATAAAATCACATCCCACTATCAGTAACAAACCCATTGCCATGGCTAGTGAAAAAAAAAAAAAAAAAACAAATGGATTGAGTCTCTTTAAAGAAGGTTCATACACCCCATTTGACCCACTTAAAGTTTCAGCATCGGACCATTATGCTCTAAAACTGGCAGAAGAGGATAACCGGTGTTTTTTCTTAAACCTCTCTATGCAGAATGACTTGAACCAATTGTGAAAGTATCTCACATAGTAGTACCAGTGAAGAACAAAGTCTAAGTTCTATATCTCACCAACTTTTCATGACAAACCTTAAGTTGAGCGAAGACAAATTTGTGTGGAGTGCAGCTCTTCTCATCTCAATTTTGCAACTAACCTTCTCTTAGCTTTTCAAATAAACTCCATCCTTATTAAGCAACTTATGATACTTTATATTGCACATTTGCAATTTGAGAAATCATATTTTGGGGGCCCACTTCAACTTTTCATAGAACACTTTCAGCCCTTCACAAAATGTTTGAGATGGAACAGGTAGGTAGGGACATCATAGACCTTTAGAATTCATACTTTGTCATAATTGAAAGATGAATATTGGAGTTTCTTATTTTCTTCTTAATGGCTTTTTGGTATTATTTTCACTTTTATCTTCCTAAGCTTATAAAATATAGTCTTACCATCAAGCCTCATCTTCAGGCCCCCTTACCAGTACATCTTAGAATTCTTTTAGCCCCTTCATTATTCTTAGAAATGCTCGCAGACCCATCTCAAAAACATGTATGAAGCTTTTGAATTAATTGGCAAAAAAAGGTCTCTCTTTGTCGGTGTAAAGTCTTTTTTCTACAGTCTGATGTTTTGTCGTTTGCGCCAGTCATGTTGATAGCCTTTTGTCTTGTACAACTTGTACTACTGAATGGTATCAGATTTAGAGCTGATCTTATAGACATTTTCTTACCATTTAGAAAGCTGAAACATGTGGACCCCCAATACTTAATTCCTTAGACTGGACCTGTTTGTATCTCTACCCCTTAGGGAGATTTATGGTCGACCTAACCATTAGGTGATCATGTCAGCCATTAGTTACCTTTTTTATGCCATTCTCGCTGAGCGTGTGGGTATGTATTTTTCTATTATTGAAGATTTTTTTAGGACCATTTTAAGAAACAAAGAGGTCTCATAAGAAGACATGATTTGAAATCTCTTTATTGTGAATTTTGTCATTCTCTGATTTGCAACAATATAATGGTTAATTGTTCTCTTTTGAATCTGTTTTCTTCTTATTTTATATGAATCCATTCTCTTTTGATATGAAGACCTTCAGGATTCATAGAAACCTGTACTAGTGCGGGCCATTATGTGGTTACCATGCCAAACATGGTACCATTTAGAGATTCATCCTGCATAGGCTTCATAGTCAAGCTCCAGAAATGCTTGTGTCCGTTACTTTTAGGCATTCATTGTGGAATTCACCTAGTTCTTTTGAAATCTTGTTTATGATATACAGCTACTGTGTTTACCTCTTTTCTTTCTCAACTTGCAGCATTGATGTCATTTCAGCGGCATTTGAGGGACAATCTGCTGTAAACAGACAGAGAATGGTGTACAAAGCCATCTGGGAGGAGCTTCAGAGCACTGTCCATGCTGTTGACCAAATGACCACCAGAACCCCCGCAGAAGCTGCAGAAAATCAGTAATAAATTTGAGGGTGAGGTACCACGAACCCCTAGTGCAACTTCCTCTGTGTTATGCCTTTCACATTTTACTTCACTTTTTTTTATGCAAGAGTTCCACCAGTCGAATATATCATGACACGGATCAGTGGGCTTTCTTGTATGCTCTTAATCATTTTGTCAGCTTTTTATCTAACTTTATCCTAGTCTCCTCAGCGAGTTCAACATCATTGCTTTCTAATATCCAAGATTTCGCTTTCATTCCAAAAGTTACATAGGAGTCAAAAGACATATACACCTTTACTTTCATGCAATCCCCCTAATAGATTTTGGAAGCCATCCTCATTTACTGATATCCACCCAGAGTGCTGCTGTGGATTGGATTGGACTGCCTTTTCTTTCTTCTTCGACATGCTTATTATCTCAAAATCGCTCTCAGAATGTGCTGTTTCTAATTTCTTGTACGCACTGACCTTCCCATCCTTTTTTGGGTGAATCATATATCATTTGTTGTGCAGCAGACTATGACAGGCAGAACATTGAACATTATCAACAGATGACCCAATTATTTCTCATCAAGCAGCTGGATCACCAGTACAACCTCATGTAGATCACCCAAAATCTTTCAAACAAGTTGGCATCCAATTTGGTTCATTAGATCACCAAACTGTTTACTGAAAGAGTCCCAGTTGGTCTCTTGTTTTCTGAATGGTTGAGAAAGAAGTGGTGAATGATAACAAGCAAACGATCTCTACTTTCACAATGTCGTTTTCGTTTTGCTGGTGGGAGGCTTTTTAGATGCATCAGCTTCCACAATTGCTCATTGGGCAGCTATCTATCTTATTCCATCTAAAGCCCTAATCAAGGAGTGGAAGTGGGGTGCAGGACTTTTCTATCACTTCCTTTGAAGAAGAGTCTAATTCTTCCCCACCTCATCTTTTACAATGTCACCTTGGATAACCATTCATGCCAGCCCTTCCAACCCTCTTTTGGACCACTAGAGCATGTTTATTCTTCACCTGTTTCTTATGAACAAGTGATTACTATGCTAGGCTTCCTCCACTTCATCATCAGGAGGTAGTCAAGCATTGAAACACAAGTTCATTGACAACCATTGTTACCTAACTTAACGTGTTCTAATGCATTAACAAGTAACACGAATCCACCTAACCACGCTTTAATCAACTCTAAGATTTATGAGTAATGCTTTATCAATCATTGGTAGCATTCGGACAATTATCTCGGACATGTTATTCAGATGATATATACTTACTCAAGATTTATATAGAAGAAAAAGAGTGAAGTTGATGTTGGTTCTTGAGTTTGCCAAGCTGAAATTTCTTAAATTATTTGAAGATAATGAAGATGAGTTAAGGTGCATTTTGAAATAATAAAGGATGGTAGATAGAAGAAAAAATTTATGAATTTAATGTGACCGGCTAGCATAAACGTTTTCAGTTTTCCGATCGTGGGTTGACCAATATGAATCAGTACAAGCACCAACCCACTCTACTGACCGATTTTAGGGTTTAGGTGGGTTTATGGAAAAGATGAACCAATCCCTTTCAATCTTTTTTTTTAAAAAAAAAACAAAAAACAAAAAACATACAAGCAAGCAATCTCCACTAATAAATATCTCTAAAAAAAATAATAAAATAAAAACTATACCAACTCACCATTTCCAATTATCTCACATATGTACAGTAGATGATCATGAATTTTTAACATTATCCATCTCAATAATTCTTGCATGATAGGAAAATTTTCCCAAAAAAAAAGAAGAAAAGAAACAAGGTAATTCCCTGACAGAATTTAAGAAGAAACCGAAAAAAAAATGAAAAAAAAGAAAGAAAAACCGACGCAATCAGCCATCATCCCCTACTCTTCTTCAACATGTATTTTATATCTTGTATGCCTTCAACTCCTCCATGGCTTCAAATCATGGAGCTCTAATGGACCTGTGACCAATGGCGTTGTGCCTCTTGGATGGCCCTGAAGGAGGTATAGGGCTGCCCTTTGGGAGATAGTTGAAGGTTGGTAATCTATGGATCCTAAATGACAACTCCTTTCCATCAGTCTCAGCATTGCCTGAGAAGGAGAGAATGGCAAGCTGGATGATGATGATGAAGAAGATGATAAACAAGAGAGAAGAATGTTTCATAGCCATGGAGAAAGAAAGCTTCAAAGCCAGAGGAGTTTATGAAAAAAAAATATATATATTACTTGTTTATGATGTAGAATGCTCTCTCCTTTATATAAGTGCATGGCCTCTAGTCAAAGTGTCCCAAGAGTAGTAAAGGATGCACTTATGTCACTTGGATACATTTCATAGGAGTTTACTTTTTCTATTATTCCACTTGAATATATAACAAATCTCTCTCACATAACAACACTTTCTCATTCTGTTTTCAACACCTACCTCTTGTTTTTTTTCTTATGCGTTAGGCATTACATACCTACCTAATAATTTCCGATTGCTCTGATACCATGTTGTTAGTAAAGTGTTTGAAGTTTCTTCTCATTATAAACCTCTTATTGTGGATTTCCCCCAACCAAATCAATCTCTTTCTGCTAATAAGTTTCAATTCTCATCAGTGGAATTGAGGGACAGGTGAGATAACAAAACAGAGCCTTTCTTCTCTTCTTGTTTATTTATAGTACTTCTGTCTCTTTGCCAATTAATATAAAGGGCAGTTACTAATTGAATTTAAATCACTCAGTGACTGTTACATTCCTGACCATAACTTACAGCAGTTACTAAAAGAAAAGAAGCTGGGCATTTAAGGAACTCATTCTCAGTTCTTGGGCCAGAGATGGTGACACAACATTGATCTCATATCTGGTTTCATGCTCATTGGTTGGGAACTGACAATTTTTGTTTCATCACTGACCTAACTCAATAGATCCCAACCTTGACTTCTCATCATCTCTTTTTTCTCTAAATAGTCATTCTAAGGAAAACAAGTTTAGAAACAAACTAGCAGAGTGGTTTAAGATGATGTGTACTGATCAGCAGGGGAAGGAGCTGCAGATGTATGAGTCTGTGTGTTTTTAAATTGGTAGAGAGGGTGGTTTGGTAATAGTTTATCATACCGAACAAAACTAAGACATGCATGCAAAGTCTCTGAATTAAGAATATTTAAATACAAAATAAAGTTGCGTGTTATATGTTTTCTTTAAGTGAAATTGAGTCTCCTCTTTAACATGGTTAGCCATCCAACAGAAACCTAATCAAGTAATATATGTAAGAGGAATTAAGGAGTTGAAACTCTCACTCAACTAAAATAATGATGAAAGAATAAATGAACACAGAGATTTTAGGTGAAAAAATAAATAAAAAACAAATTAAATAAAAAATAAAATAAGAGGAAGGATTTCAATACTTTTCTCAATTGTAAGGAGAGATCAATCACATTCGGAAAACTAACTCTCACTCAAAAAAAAACAAAAAAAGAATATTTTTATTTTATTTTGTCCAGTTTTATGATCATACTTGTTGATGCTATATATGGACGGATCAGGTCTCACGATCAACCTCCCACCCAGAGTTCAATTGAGAAAGGTGAATATTGAGGTTGTATGAGTTGGGAATATGAATTTCTCCGTCATGCAGGTAGCCTAACTACCACCGAGATTGAGGAGTATCTGCCAAAGGAGGTTTCTTCAGCCTTGCAAAACAAAGAGTCCAGGGGCTTCTTCCCTTGGACCCTCCAACGCTTAAATTAGTTGGGTAAAGGAAGTTAAAGAAAGAGTGGGGGAGAGGGAGGACATCACTCCTGAGCTTGTCTCCTGCGACATGTCAAACGCAGCTCCCCGACCAACCGTTCTATTGGGAGGCGCCCCCTGTCAAGTGCGGTTCCTGTTGCTTATGGCAAGGGTGTACCTACTTATAGAGGGAGAGGAGATCATGGGGGAATATCCATGTGCCTCCCTCTGAATGGGTCGACCTATTTGGAAGTCTTACCCCGATCATAAATCAAAGTCACAAGTACAAAAGGGACTTTACACCTACCAATATATAAGTTTACAGTCTTGCACTGCCATGCCCAACACTACATAACATGTATTTTTTATTTTTACAGCTTTGCAGGCCACACAGCCTTATATCTTCTAAACTTGGCCCAATAACAAAATTTAGTGGGCTTTTGAGAAGCAGCAGGAAAGTCTACTGCTATGTATATATAAAGCCCAAAACCCACACTTATATATTGTTTATCTAAATCACAGGAAATACACTCATTCATTAATGATTAATAAAAATAAATAACATATATTATGAATTTCTCAGACAGAAGCACACAGAAAATAAAATCCATGATATAAAAATTATGAAAAGCAATGAATATTATCTATATTTTTTTATAATATTTACTTGAGTGTAAGCAAGAGGTCACCCACCCTTCACTATCTTATCACTCTATCTCAAATTACAGACACTTCCACCGGCCACGTCATCACTTCCAATGAAGCCACAAATATATATATATAAACAGTCACCATAGCATGAACTAGCTCTGCCATTGCACACCCTTCACCATCACATAACACTCTTTAACATTCCTCTGATTAGGAAGGATTGATTCCAACGTTCAACCCAAGTGCTCCAACGTTCGAATCCAGTGCTCCAACGTTCGTCAGCTCCGTTGGCCCTCTGGGCTGACTGGAGAAAGCAAATAGTCTCCGGCCCCACCGCAAGGCGGTGGGTGGGGCCGCAACAATGGCTCCTCTGGGGCCTACCCCAGCACTGAAAAGCCCTTCCGATCCTCAGATAAGAGCCCCAGTAGTGGCTCAGGATGCAAATGCCAACCCTCTTACTGTGAAGCTCACTCAAGGAGGAGCGAAACAAACCCCAGCTGCAAACAACAACAGATCCTGGGCTCGAGTGGTGAGAAACCAAAGAGAAGAAGTCCCAAACGTCATCTTCCCCGGGCCTGTCTTGGAGAAGCTCCGGGCAACAATCACTGATACAATCAACATCGATCCGGAAATGCTCGCTCGAGCACACAACGCCATGAGAGGTACGCTTTATGGAAAATTTTTGGGCAAAGCCCCCTCTCTTGCAAGCGCCCAAGAAAGCCTTTCGAGACTATGGAATAGTTATGGGATCTTCTCCGTGGCTGACATGCCTAACGGATTCTTTGTCATCCAATGTGAGACGGAATCAATGGCGGAGGAAATACTGACTGAAGGCCCTTGGACCATAAACGGTATGGTTCTTCACCTCATGAGGTGGAAAGAACAGTTCCAACCGGCTTTCGAGCGGCTGACGACGGCCACCGCATGGGCTCAACTTCACCATCTCCCTTTTGAGTACTACTCCCCGGAGATGCTTGACTCGGTGGTTGCCCACTTCGGAAGACTAGTAAAGGTAGACTCTACTACCCTACATAAAGATCGCTGCAAATTCGCTAGAGTGTGTGTTGAACTGGACTTGGAGCAACCTCTGAAATCAGCCGTCTGGGTCAACACTCCTCGCAAAAAGGTTCTGGTCCCTATCATCTATGAAAAAATCCCTGTATTTTGTTACCACTGTGGGATTGTTGGGCATGGGACCAAGTCGTGTCCTGATGTACCGCCTGCTAGTGAGTCTGAGACTCCCGGAACCGAGGTGTTACCTGCAAACCCAATAGGGAAAGCGGTAACAGCTGTGGACGCCGGAAGCTCAAGCACTCCAGCAACTGTACATATCAAGGACTACGATATGGTGACCATGCCCCGTCCATCTGAAGGGCAAGAGGAACGCGGACTCGGACCCTGGATGACCCAACGGTCCAAGGGAAATTACAGGGGACGAGGACGAGGTCGCGGTGGTGGCGGTCGAAGCGATCGTGGAGGACACGGCGGCCGTGGTGTAGGTCGCGGCGGTGGCGCTAGCGACGTTCCCACGACAACACACATGGTGGTGGACGCTCACGTGCCTAAACACGTGCCACACCATGAACACGTGCCATCCCAATCGTCTCTGGAGGAACTAAAAAATGGCCACGTAGAGGAACCACAAACAGCTCCCTACGTTGATGTTCAACACGTGGAGGCTCCATCCCACGAGAGACCCGTTGGCTACTCCACACGAGGAGGACACGCTAGGGGTGGGAAAGACGATCGTTTGATCACCTTTGTCAAAGAAAGGACAGCCCGTGACAGGAGCATGGAGGATAAGCGTGGAACTCGCGCACGATCTCGATCGGTCAACCGCCTAGAAACTCGCCAAGTGGAATCCTCAGGCAATGGAGGGTCTAGATCGGAGTTCCATCGAAGATCAACTCCGTCTGGTAGTGGCCGCAGGGACAGCGGTTCGCCAGACAGGCGAAGAGATACACGTGGCAAGAATCTAATGATTACCTCCCTGAGAGATGAGGAGGAACATGGGCAACGCCCTAATGTCCACAACTCCAATCCCAAAGGTAAAGCTCGTGCCCTAAATCCCCCATCTTCATCACATATGGGTCTTGTTCGCAGACTTTCACAGGCTCTGGAGCAAGGTGAAGTTGACATCCCAAGTGATGGAGACTCGATTGAGGAAGATGAACCACCCGATCGTGGAGAAGGACCTGATGTCTTAGTTTTTGAAGATCCTATGAAGAAGATTGAAGCATGCCCAATGGAGGCATCTTATCCAAAAGATCAAGGACAGCAAAAGTCCAGGCCACAACCCTCCTCTCAAGATTGTTGTCCATGAAGCTGATTCTATGGAGGCTAGCGGGAGTCTCGGGAAGGATCTTGTAAGTCATTATAATGACTTTGATTAAAACCTATAATCTAACCATGCTTTGTCTTGTTGAAACACGCGCCGATGAGAACAGAATCAGGCGTTTCTGCTATAAACTTAGAAGAAACTGGGAATGGGCAGCTGTACCCTCCCAAGGATATTCTGGTGGAATTATCACTCTGTGGAGAAAAGGAGATCTTAGGATCACTCCAATCTGCAACATACGATACATTATGCACCTGGTTGTCTCCGAAGCTACAAAGAAACCATGGATCATATCTGTTGTATACAATAGTCAAATGGCAGATCATCAAAAGCTTGCCTGGAACGAGCTTAATAAAATCGGAAATGTTCCTGGCCCATGGTTGATCCTTGGGGATTTCAATGCTGTTCGTTCCCCTCAGGAGAGACTAGGCAATCAAAGGTCTTGGATCTCTGGTATGAAATCTCAATTCTTTAACTCCTTTATTACTCGCAACAACCTCTGTGATCTTAAATTTTCGGGATCTTTATTTACCTGGTGTAACAACCAGGTTGGGAACTCTCGGATTTGGGCTAGGTTGGATAGAATTCTTGCTAACCATGATTGGCTTGATGAGGCTCCCTCCTACCAGGTCACCCATTTAGCTCGCTGCCAATCTGACCACTCTCCCCTATTACTCCAAGTAATGAATATAACTCCAATTAGGAAAAAGCCATTCAGGTTTGACAATAATTGGATACATTTAGATGAATGCAGAAACAGTGTAGACAATATTTGGACCACTGGCAACTTTGGGAATCCTATGCATGAATTATCACATAGATTTCACAAACTCAGGAATGACCTCAATAAAAATTGTAGAGGTTACTCACAAAGGCTTGAAAATGAAATTAAACTAATTGAAGAGGAAATTAGGGAGCTAGAATCCAAGGAATATAGAAACCTGAATGAGCAGCAAGAATGGATCAAAATCAGACCCTTATATCACAAACATAAGGCCCTACTAAGAATGAGAACACCAACTTTTGGGCCCAAAAATCACAAATGCGCAATGGCTACAAAATGGTGATTGTAACACTAGATTCTTCCACCAAATGACTAAAAATCATAGACATAACAATAGGATAACACAAGCTGAAGGATGGTAATGGCGGTGATAAATGACCACAATAGAAATAGAGGAAAGCTTTATTCAACATTACTCTAGATTATGGCAAAATTCTTCTTTTGTGTCCATCAATCACATAATTGATTCTCTACCTGATGACCTTCCAAGTATTAACAGTGATCATAGAAGCATCTTAAGCAACCCTGTTACTAGTTATGAAATATTCCAAGTCATTAAATCCTTACCTAGAGGGAAAGCCCCTGGCCCCAATGGTCTAAACAGTGAGTTTCTTAGAGCTTACTGGCCCAAGATTGGCAGAGACTTTACCAAAGCCATAATCCATTTTTTTGAAAATGGGTCCATGCCAACTAGCTGGAACCAAACTCACATATGTCTGATCCCAAAAAAGGAGAACCCAATCCATGCTAATGACTATAGACCAATTTCACTGTGCAATATTAACTATAAGGTAATAGCAAAGATTATGGCCAACAGGATTAGGAAAATTTTACCTGACCTAATTGGGAGGGAGCAATCAGCCTTTGTGGCTGGCCGAAGCATCTTTGATAATATTCTCCTTGCTCAAGAACTGGCCCATTCCTTACAACATGATACCCATAGCCACCCTATGATGCTAATCAAATTAGATATGGAAAAAGCATATGATATAATTAGATGGGATGTTGTTGTTGCTGTGTTTACCAAGATGTCTTTCCCAAATGAGTGGATCCAATGGATCAAAGCTTGCATTCAAACAACTTCCATGGCCTTTCTAATTAATGGCAGTACAGGAAAATGGTTCAAGCCCCAAGCTGGCCTTAGGCAAGGAGATCCCCTGTCCTCTTATATATTCATTATGGTCTCCCAAATCCTAACAAACATTCTTAACAAAGCTGAATCCCTAAACTTACTAAAAGGAATTAGAATCAATGAGACTCTGCATGTCAATCATACACTTTATGCTGATGACTTGTTGATATGTGGATTAGCATCTAGAAAGAATGCAAGATCAATAAAGATGTGCTTAGAATTGTATAAAACCATTACTGGCCAGAGACCCAATATGTCCAAGTCTGACTTGTTTTTCCCAACATGGATTAATAGTAGGATCAAGAAAGCTATTACTGAGATCCTAGACATAAAGCAAAGAACATTTCCTTTCAAATATCTGGGCAGTTGGATTTCCCCATTTAGAATCCCAGTTGACTATTTCAAAGCCTTGATTACCAAAGTTGAGAGCAAATTAGCTCATTGGAAAACTATGCACCTTACCATGGCTGGTAAAGTTACACTTGCTAATGCCACAATCATGTCAATTCCTTTGTTTGGTCTAAGTACATATGCCATACCTGAATCAATACTAGAAAGCATCACTAAACTCATTAGGAGATTCATCTGGTCAAACACAAGCAACAACACTGGTATCCATCTAGTTGGCTGGAGCACTGTCACCAGCCCCAAGTCTGAGGGTGGCTTAGGTATAAAGGATTTAAGATTAATGAAAAGAGCCCTACTATCAAAACTGGTTTTTGAACTCCTTAACCAAGGAGATAAAACCTGGGTTAAGCTCATGCTATATAAGTATGGTGGCTTAGAAATCTGGAAACCTAACAAGAGCAAGAAAATCTCTTGGACATACAGGGGTCTAATTACCACTGCCAGAGACATTAAGGGAAACATTACAATCACTAATGTACACCCTAATTGTTGTGTGTGGTCTGACCCTTGGCTCTTTAATGTCCCCATCAACCAGATGCCCACTTATGTCAATGTGAACAATGATATATCACAGCTACAGGTGGGTGATCTTCTTACACATGAACATTGGGATAATGATAGATTAACTACTATATTCCCACACTGGTTGATATACCATATTTCATCCATCCCAATCAGTTATGAAACAGGAAATACTGAATGGAAATGGATGCACAATACCAAAGGGAAGTCCCTTACTGCTGCTATTTATGATGAATTTAGACTAACAAATCAGTCCAATCTTTGGCCTGGCTGGCAAAAACTATGGAGACTTAATGTGGTGCCTAAAATTGCTATATTCTTATGGAAATTTCTACATGGCAGGCTTCCAACAAACTCCTATCTGTATTATATTGGTGTTGGACCTGATACTCCATGCCCATTGTGCAACATTATGCCTGAAACCATTTCTCATCTATTCCAAGAATGTTTTTTTGCACAGCAGGTATGGAGAAATTTCAAGAGGGAGGGATACTTTAGAAATGGTGACTTCTCAAACAACCTAACCCAAGGCAAATGGCTGTCAGAAAATAGGCTTGGTTACCAAAGAATTTCAATGGAAGAAACAGAGGTCATAGCCACTGGGCTTTGGCTTATATGGAAGGAAAGATGTAACAAGGTGTTCAGGGACTGCAATCTGGAGCCTACAAGAGTTGTCAACCACTCAATATCCTCAATAATGGAGAAGAGAATGTGTACAAGTAACATCAATGACATTGAAGAACAAAATGTGACACAATGGGATTTGCACAATTACAGTCACCTTTTGTTTGTTGATGCAGCTTGGAAAGAAGAAGAGGTAAGTTCTGGTATTGGAATCATTATCATTACTAATACAGGGCAGTTTTCATATGCAGGGTCTATCCTTGGAGATGCTGAATCAGCCTTCCAGGGGGAGCTTGCTGCAATTGAAGAAGGCCTCAAGAAGCTGTTAAGGATGGGAGCAACACAGGTGCAAATCCACACAGACTCCCTGCTTGCCCAGAGATGGATAACTTCTGACAGAGATGACCCGAATCAGTCAACCTGTGCTCTGATCACTAGATGCAAGATGATACTTAACTCCATGGAGAGATGGACTATCAAATGGATACCAAGATACAGAAACCTTGTCTCTGACAGGCTTGCATCCATGGCAATGAGAGATCACAATGAAGCTCACTTCACAAGCTTGGAAGCCCTACCTGACTGGCTCAGATGTGAAGTATCAACCCTACTGACAAATGTAATTGGTTTTAGTTCCCCAGGTTTTGTAAGTTGTTAGCTGTTCTCAGCTCTTATTTTACCAAAAAAAAAAAAAAAAAACATTCCTCTGATTCGTCCATGTCCCTCAGCATGAAAAAGAGCACTATTATTGGTATTTAGTTGGAGCCATTTATAGAGTGTTTGATGGGTTTGAAAACCCCACGTTTAATTTAAAAGTTATGGTTTGAAATATCTTTACATGTTCAAATATCTTCAACTAATTAAAACATTTATGATGAGAAAAATGCAGTGGTTTTTAAACCTGGACCAGCAAAATCGAGAACCAGGTAACAGTCCAGTCCGGGTTTCAATCTAGTCCACATTGAGGATTTTAAGGGTATCATTCGACCAGACTAACCCGTGATCTAGTTGTGAGACCGGTTCACTTCCAAAACATTGATAAGAAGAGAGAGCAAAATGAAAGCAAGCAAATTCAGTCACAAATGCAATTTATCTTGACTCTTGAGAGATCCAAGGTCCTTCCATGGAGACCACTAAACTCAAGAATCTAGTTTGTATGGACATGGATAGATTGATAGATAGATAGAGGGATTGAGAGATAGAGAGAGAGTGAGTGAGTGAGAGTTTAATGTGAGCTTTAGGCCCACATGTCAGCTGTTTGGCAAGCTTGAGGTAGTAGTAATGAAACACACAGCTCACCATTGATGGAGACTTTGGTTTTCAGGCTCTAATGGGTGGTGGAGAAGGAAGGAAGGAAGGAAGGAAGAGGAACTCAAGCTAAGCTAAGCCAGGACACTTCTCTCTTCTCTCACAACCAAACATTGTGAATTCACAAGCATTGTTCATGAGAAGGACAAACAATATATGTTATGTGGTGATGACTCGTACTGTTCCTCTGTTTCTCTGTTTCTCTGTTTTTTAGGATAAACAAGCAGTCAATTTATATTTCAGAACTGAATAATAGATTACAGTATCAGCAAACTAAATGATGAACATTTATTGCAAAAATAAAAAAGAAAGAAAAAAGAGCAGAGAGAGATATAGAGTTCTGATCAATATCTTTTCTTCTCACTCTCAATCTCTCTCTGTCCAAGTATGTTATAGTACCAATTTCTAAATGAATTCCTTCATGTCTATCATTCTAAGTTTGAGGAGAAGGAGCCTTTGCAACCTCCCCTCCATGAACATCTCTAGTTAGAGTCTTTGCAATCACTTCAACTGCAAACCCTCCTGATCTTTCTCTCTCTCTCTCTCTGAATGTGAAGAACTTGTTTCTTTGTGTTGGCTTTTTTTTCTATAAATTCAATTCAATACCAGATATATAGATATATATAAATTTTTATATAAAGTATAATAAAACTATGGCCTCATGTTTTGAGGGAGAAGGTAATGGGCAAGCCATTGAGTGGGAGTGCAAAAGGACCAAACTGAATTCCTGCTTCAGAACCAGACAAAGACCACCTGAAAGAAAGGACAGAGTATCACTAAAAAGATCTGTCACCAGTTGTTGGACAACTTAATTGGGTTTAATTTTCACTGTTTTTCATCATCTGGTTAAACTGGAGAACTTGTGTACCTAAGTTTTACTACCTACCTGTATCTGGTTGTGAGGTGGTGCAGCAGGACAAGCATCTCCAGCTTTGCAAGCTCATTTCCAGGGCAAGAATGGGTCCCATTCCCAAATGGCATGAAAGTGTTGGGCTTTGGAGAGCTCTGCAGTACAACAAAGAGATGAAAGTCAAGTGCATCACTTGGACCACAAATGATTTGAAAGCTAGCATGCATTTCCTCAAATCTCTCTCCATCTCTTTCTATATATACAAAAAGTTGCACAGTTCTCACCTCAAATCTAGAGGGATCAAACTTCTCAGGCTCTGGGAAGTTGTCTGGGCTGTGGTGAATGTTTCTAAACAGTGGCAATACTTTCCATCCTTTTGGTATCAGATACCCTGATGATGATATTTAATTTTTTCTCCATCATGTTAGACATAATATTACTTTTGTCTATATATCTCCAATACAGAGCTGTACTAATTAATAATAAGTCCTAACCTTCAAAACTCACATCCTCCACTGCTTCTCTGAAAGTGAAGGATAGGATGGAAGCCACTCTCATGGTCTCTTGGATCACCCTTGTAGTCATCGGCATCATCTTCGTGTCATCCCAACTCAACCACTTGTCCCCTTCCATCTCTTTGCTCCTCATTATCCCCTCTTGCTCTTCCTATTCATTCCATTCATTCATTTATTCATTAATTCATTCAGTAATTAGTTTAAACTCATGATAAGCAATATTAAAGAATATATACTTACTGTGACTGTTTGTAAGATGCTGGGATTTTCTCCGAGGTACTTGACAATCCAAGTTAGTACACTTGCGGTAGTGTCACGAGCAGCGAAGATGACACCGATGATATTGTCGGCGATCTGTTCATCAGTGAGAGCTTCTTTGGCTTCCATGAAAGAGCCAAGCAAGTCATTGAACTTTGCCTGCCTCTTCCTCCTTGATGATAGAATCTTAGCCACAATCACATCAAGTTGTTTCCTAGCCTTCATTGCCTTGTTAAAGAGGGTGCCTGGGAGATTAATTGGCATGGAGTTATAACCCTTCTCCAGTGTATAATAACACTTCTTCAGCTCCTCTATGTACCCAATCTCATCCTTCCCAAATATTGACAGCAGTGCCACATTGAAAGCATACTGCAAACCAATTCAAACACACACACACACACACACACACCACATAAATAAATGTCATGCTCTTTCCTCCACAAAATTCAATCCAAAATATCTCATCATCTCAACTTCATAAAAACAAAGAAATTAATAACTGCAACAACTTACAGTCTTCATCTCCTGGAAAGTATTGATCATCCTGCCGTCCCATGACCGGAGAGTCCTCGCCGCAACCGCCTCAATATCGGCGACGGTGTCACGAATAGCATGAGGCATGAACGCCCTGAGGACCAACCTTCTCAGGCGAGCATGGTAGTCTCCTTGCTGAAAGAAGATGGCCTGACGGCCGAGCATTCTTTCTTTACTGGCCGGAAACGTCGGCTTGAACAAGTGCGCACTGGTTACCAGCACAAACCTCGCAGCCTCCGGGCTTGAAACCATCACGCAGGGACACCCAAGTATGTGTGTCTTGAAGATGGGTCCATACCTGAAGATGAATTCTATACACTTGAGAACAATAAATAGTATAAGAAACACAACATGTATACAGCTTGCATTATATATCATCACCAACCTCTGCTGTTTGAGAGCAAAGAAGGTGTTTGGGTTCTTCGAGTACAGTTGGAAGGTCTCTCCGATGTAAGGCCAGCCCATGGAGCCTGGCGGCAAAGCCGGCTTTTTCCGGTCCGCCGGAGTTCTCCAGAGAACCACCCTTGAGACTAGATAGTATGCAAAGTAGGCTAGCCATGGGAAAACTAGCATGCAGATCACAGTGGCAATGGGACTGATCATTGTCACCATTGCACACTGCTGCAATGCAGGAGAAGAAGAAGAAGAAGAAGAGTACTAAGAGAAAAAGGCAGTGGAGGTGAAGGATATGTGAAGGAGCAATGGAGGTATTTATAATGAGGTGAATGAGAGCAAACACACTGATGATATTGATTAGCGAATAGCGAGTGACCAAGAGAGAGAAACAAGTGTTGGCACGTGGCAGTGGCACGTGGCAACGAGATTGTTGACCATGCGGTCTTGTTGACCATGAGGTTTTGGAGGGGGTGGAAGGGTATTAGATTAATTAGCAAAACATTAGACTTATAAGTTGTTTATCATGTTACGCAATGAGATCCGCATCTGAGTCTTGTTTTTTATATTTTTATTATTTTTTTGAATGTAGACAAGTCATTAGAAACATGCTTGAAATATGATGTGAATGTTCAGCTTTTCTCTGTGAGGGTGGGTGGGCTAACCAACATTTTCTTTTTAACTACTTGAGATAGCCGGAGGCAGTGTGCGATTTAGAGGTTTGTCACAGTAGAAGCTCTAGCAGAGATCTGGAGGCTCGTTGTGGTAGGAGATTGGGCGGAGATCTAGAGACGTTATGGTCGGAGATCGGGCGGAGATCCGGATGCTCCTCACAGGTATCGGGCAGAGATCGGGATGAAATCCAACTTCGCTCGGGATGAGAAGCTAGCTTGGGAAAAGGCTTTGCTCGTGGCTTTGAAAGAGTTCGTGAGAGTTCCAAGAGTTTGGTTGGGTTGGTGAAGTGGGCTGAAGTTGTATTTTATACCCCTCCCACGTCACCCACTTCGGTGTTTTAAAAACTGAAATGAAGCTAATATAACATTAGAGGAAGTGTTACTTCCACCATTTCAAAACAAATGAACAACAAAAGTGGAGAAAGTCAACTCACTTCACCCACTTCCCCGGCATTTATGGGCAAATGAACGCCCTCTAAATCTGAGTCTTGCCAGTAAATAATAATTATTTTAATTAATTTCCTAAAGAAGTTTTGTTTGTGTTGTTTAATTGTATGAAAGATGTGTCGCATTAATTCAATGTGCATGAAGCATGACTACTAATTAGTGGTATTCATCACCATTAGTTTTACTAGAACACACCTGATTAGTCATGTCACCGTTGAGTAATTAATGACATTGTTTATGATTGTTAATAGATGAAGTTAATAAACACAAGCTCATGATCATGCTATTTTAAAGATCTATAAATAAGACTTTACTCTCTATTCAATTTGATGTAATAATTAATTAGATAATCAACAATCAATATGTCTCCCTCTTCTTCTTTTTTTCAACATCTTGATGTCTTAATTAATTGTAGGTAGGAAGAAAATATCATAAAATTATTAAATAAAAAAAAACCTTTGATCCATTTTTTTTTTAACTTTCTCTCAGTGGTTACACAAAATCATCAAAAGGATTTAATTGACTGAGATGTATAAAAAATATTGATAGTGATATATCACATCACTATCAATATTTTGTTAAATTCGGTAATCTCAGCCATTCCAATTCACTGGATGTCCGCATTCCGCCTCCCAGACTGGGTCATTAAGAAGATTGATGTGATAAGACAAAACTTCTTATGGAAAGGGGTGGATAAGGAGACTCACAGTTATCACCTAGTAAGGTGGGGAAGATTATGTAGGCCTAAAGCCAATGGGGGATGGGGGATTCTAGACCTTCGCACCTTCAATACCGTTGGGAAAATGGTGGTGGAGAATCCTCACTGGGGGTACGGGGTTATGCCAAAGAATATTTCATGCCATTTATGCAAGGAGAAGGCACATTGATCCACACAAACCAGCCCCAAGACGAGCATCCACGTTCTGGAAGAGCCTGTGCCGGGAAGTCCACCCAGTAATGGCCAACATATGTATAAAACCAGGTGATGGTAAAGATACTAACTTCTGGAAAGACAACTGGTGGAATGGAGTATCCTTGACAAACACATACCCGGGCTTGCAAGAGTTAATAATATCAAACCACCTTACTATCCAGGGGGCGAGATCCAGGATCCAAGACGGCCTCCCAATCCTTAAACCGGGACCTCTGGCGGCCCGGGATGCTGAGGGTTTTGAGGCTATTCGATTGGTGCTTGTCGAGCCCACTGAAAATTGGCTGGTACCAGATATGAGGAGGTGGAGGCTCACAGACAACAAAATTTTCACTGTCAAATCACTATACAGATTTAGAACAGATGGGGGTATAAGGAGTGACCTGAAGAAGGGGTTCTGGAGCCAACCATGCCCCCTTAAGGTGAAACTTTTCGCCTGGCTAGCTAGGGAGAACCGGATCCTCACCTTAGACAACCTACATCGAAGACAGTGGCGAGGGGACAGGCATATGTGCTATCTGTGTGAAACAGAAAATGAATCAGCACAACATCTGCTCACCTCCTGCCCATATGTAAGACATATATGGAACCACTTCGGGACTTTGTTCCGGTCCCGTGCAGGGGAAACGGAGCTTCGAACCTTATGGGGGGCTAGGGGATCCCCTTCGAGGGTGGACAATACCCTCACAGGGGGCTGGGATATCTCGGTGATGGCAATCACTTGGAGTATATGGGGGGAGCGAAATAGACGATGTTTCCAAGGAAAACAACGCGTTTTTTTAAGAATCATTCGGGATATTTCTTTCCTCATAATTTCTTGGTTCGCAGCCAATAAAAAAGGCAAAACTAGAGGAAGCGGCAAACCTGGTGAAACGAAGCCTGGAGTTCACATCCAACACACCAGAAAGGGCAAGCGAAGAAGGAGCCTCCTCAGGGGATAGCCCAGGCCGGGCCCAAGAATAGAAAGGATCAATGAAGGAATGGGATGCTGGCAGAGGGAATGAGTGTGTTAAACGATGTATTTGCTTTATGTATTTCCCGTCATGACCAAGCATTGTGAACTTATTAAGCTAATTTAAATAAAATGTGGTTTATCCACTTCTTCAAAAAAAAAAAAAGATAGTGATATATCACATTATTTTTTTTATAAGTGTGATTAAGTCACTGGAATCATATCTTAGGTTCGATTGATTCTTTTTTTTGTGAGAGAAATAAGTTATCAAATTTTTTTTGTGTGAAGATCGATAATAATGATGTATAACATTAACATAACACAAAAATATCGAAACAAAATAAAAACATTGACCAAAAAATAGAGAAATATTAAAAAAAATGAAAATTAAAAGGGAAAGAAAGAAGAAGTAGTATTATACTTTTTATAAATAAAGAACGTGGGCATGCAGGATAGGGGTGAGAGGAAACTCCACGGATCTTGGGATGAAGTAGTAGTCCATGTCCATGTGGGGGAGGGCCTCATCCTCTCAAGAGATGCCACACGTCATGTATCATTCATTACAGCTCACAGCATTAAACACCCCTCACAACAAACACTTCTCTTTGCCACTTCATTGGATCAAACGAGATTCCACTTTTTGCCACTTCAACCTCTCCTTCCCTGCCGCGTGTCCCTAGCTACCTCCCCTTCATTATCAAACTAGCTACTCTTCATCCTTAACTATATCTTTTCACCTATTAATTTCCCACGAGCTTTTACTTTATGGATTTATTGAGAAATGACGCATGGTATGACATTATCAATCTGGTGTACCAAGTCTTATTTGCTGAACTAAAATGATTTTTCAATAATCATGTATAAATGAAGCTAGCTATTTTTCTCATGTACAATGGATTGTGAGACTTGGGACTCGATATTGCTCATGATTTGAACAAACAAACCTTCGAATATATACGATACTCGAAGTCATGCATGTTTGTTGACGGTGCAAGTGTTTTGTTAGAAAAAAATGAGAAATTAATGGCATATGGTGTTGTTCATGATTTGCTCTGTTGGACACTATGATCTCGTTGTGTAAACATATTGGTTTCTTATCTGTTGGTGCACATTGTATAGATTGATATTTCAACTATATCGGTTGTCCTTTTTTTTTTCTTTCTTTTACTTTTACAATAAAATTGATTGCTTGGCAAACTATAATGCTACATTTGTCCACCATTAGTTTGAAGATTGACGGGAAATTAACAATAGTAAACTAATTTTTTAAGTTATTTTTCTCTTGATTGCATTTTGAACTCGACGACACAGAAGAAAGAAAACTTTGAATATATCTATCAATGAAAAGCAATAATGCATTCCCTGATGTACTCTTGATATCTCAATGTTCAGTATCTAGATTCCCTTGTCCTTAGGCTACCGTAACTAATTGATTCAAAAATGAAGTTGTGGAATCATAAAACAATGAAGAAATTAATAGAATATCCAATGCCTCTTAACTTATATATAGGTAGCCTAAGGACAAGGGAATCTATATACTGAACATTGAGATATCACGAGTACATCAGGGAATGCATTATTGCTTTTCATATTGTTTTGGTGAAAGGAGCTACATAACTAACTATCCATTAGTTTACCTACCATTGCATGATACTGTTGTAATAACTATCCTGGTGAATTCAATACAACCACAGATAAAATGTCGTCCCTCTTTTCTCACCTCCTTTGTTAATCTATCAATTGGCATTTCATTTGTATCTTTAGAAATCTTGAGTCGCTTCCCAATCATTAAAGGCCCTTAGTAATTTTTTTGCAATCCTCATTAAGTGCTTCAAGCCTCCCAAAATTGTCATTGTCCGCTTGAGCTTGCTGGAGTAAGCACATAATTCACACATATTAGTTATAAGCACATAACCAGTACCTCCTTAATTTGCTTGTACCCTGTTGCCACTATCAGTTTGTGAATAACAAGAATCTGTAATTTCTCCTACTCCACCACAATGTTTGGTCATCCCCATCTTCTTCTATACTATTCTTCTGCTCCAGGTATTCTACAACTATACAAATGCTCTATGTTTTCATTATTTATAGCGACTAAACTAACACCTTGGCCAAGGCAATCGAATGAAGAAGAAAAGAGTTTCTTAAGTCATTCATTAGTCAGTTATAATTGACATGAAACATAGTTGGTGACCTATTGAGATTTGACAATTCAACCATATCTTAAGGTTGACTTGGAACTTTATAGACAGAAGGAAAATATTGCATTATTCTTCAACGGATTTTTGAGAGTAATTGTATACTTTATGCTATTCGGTCATTAAGGAGTGTCGTTAGACGCCAACCTTGTTTAATAAATTAGTTTGACTAATTTACTATATGCTCAATATTGAACCTATGGGGTCACATATACTAACGAGTGTTCTAATCTTTGTCATATGATTAATTATTTTATTATTTGATGATTAAATTAAATTATTTAATTTATCAAATAAATAAAATTTTTGTTCCAAATGGAATATTGTTATATTCTTTACTAGCGATAAAGAATATAAATAATATTATGAACAAATTGAATAATATTGGTGGTTTAGGGAAACCAAAGGCCAAAAGATGGTTTTGGTTTTGGGAAAATCAAAAGCTACATGCAAACACTTAATGGTTTTGGTTTTGGAAATCCAAAAAAAGTTTTTTGGAAAGCCAAAAGGTTTTGGGAAAAACCAAAAGCCACATAAATGTTTGATGGTTTTGGTTTTGGGAAAACCAAAAGATGGTTAAAAACCCAAGGTTTTGAGAAACCTAAGAGGCCTCATGCATATGCTTATATAAGGAGGCTTGCATATGGGATGTTTGTAGAATAATGAGAAATTCAATCCATCTAACTAGTGAGGTGAGAATCACAACATTGGTTCAATTTGTTTGAGGATTCCATTTATCAAAGAGTTGATAGCATTGGTTGGTCTCGGTGTGGACACGCATAGAGTCTTCGCATTTTTGAAGAGTTTTAGAACAAAAAGGCGAATCCGCCTCCAAGGTATGTTTTAGATCTGATCTTTAATAAGTTAATTAAATTTTAAATGCAAATAGATCTTTCATTGGATTATTTTGTCTCTTCCGCTGCGTGTTTTGAACACCGAATAATCCTTCAAAAATTGAGCTATCTTTTTTCCACTCTATCAACAAGGCATCAATGATATATATCATGATTAGACTTCCCAAATAGACTTCGTGAAATGATCTCAACCATCCACATCATCTCGAGATGGTGGTATTGATGATCTCGAGATGACATAGATGGTTGAGATCATTTCATGAAGTCTATTCAGGAAGTCTAGTCATGATATATATCATTACTCCTAAATATGTACATGGGTAGTTTGTTAGGGGATATCCAATAACCTAAATATTTAAATGAAAAGTTACGTACCATGCTTAAGCTCCAATAACTCTACTGTTTAACCAGGTAGAGAAGTATACCTTAGATGTACTTACAGCTTGCTTTATGTCCTGTTAACCTATTGCAAATCTTCATGCAAGTTAAGTTTCAAGCTCTTGGCTTCTTTCTTAGAAGCCCTACAACAAATAAGAAGGTCATCTGTATAGGTATGATTGACAGCTGGTGAATTGTTAATTTTGAAACTTCTGATTATTTCTAAAGAGTTTCCCTTATTCAATATGTTTGTTAAAACCTAAAATACCAATTTTAATAGATAAGGAGATAATGAGTCACCCTTTTATATATGAAACATAATTGAAATCATTAAAGTATTCATCAATAGATATTTAGGTTATTGAATAGTAATTGATGAATTCTTGGCCACAAAATGATCACAATCATTCTTGAGAAAGTCGCCTATTTTTATTAATAGTGCAAGGTCTTCCAAGTTAGGCCAAAATCAATGAGAATCATCCACCTCATTAGACAGCCAAATCATTTAAAAATTTAAATAATAACAAGCAAATCTCAAACCCTAATCATGGAAGCAAGTCAGAAGTTCTTAGTGTATGCGTGTTCCAGGACACATCTCTTCTTTATAATTTATATATATATATATATATATATATTTGTTTTTGAAAATCTAGTTATGGAGGTTGCCACCCATTTCTTAGATTTCATAAGAAAAATGTTTTTTTGATGTTTTTCAAGTAATGGTACATAAAAACAAAAATAAAACTATTATAACTAATTAAATGATCTTGTTATTAAGACAAAGAAAAGATAGAAAGAGATTGAAAGAACCAAATGAATAAGATGATTAACTAAGTCAATATTGTTGGTTTGAACAAAAAATGTGAGTTTCATGTTTCAAAAGTTTTTGTTTGGATTTCAATGCAAAAGTCAAATTAGTGACTCATACTAAGATGACATGTCCTTAATTAAACAATTCTACATAGAAAATTTCAATTCAACTCATTTACTATTTTTCCTTTTTTTTATTGTTTTGAATGTATGAGAGACGTCCAATTTTGATCCTAAGTTATTCTCATCGGTCAATAATTAGTTTAGTATATATGTCTTATCTTACATAACTCTCTGTTGTTGTTAAGGTTTAATTTGATCATACGTGTCCTCTTCTTAATTTTTTTGATAAAGTGGATAAACCACGTTTTTATTTAAAGAGTTATAATAGGGTTACATTTACATTGCTTAGACAGAATTAGGGTGAAAAGAATACATTCGATTAATTGCACTCCTAATTGCCAGCAATGTGTCCCGATCTTTTCTTGTTCTTCGCCTAGATTGGAGCTGGCTCCTCCCCGGAAGCTTCCCCTTCTTCTGCTGCTCTCCCTGGTGTGTTAGAGGTGAATTCCAGGCTCCTTTTCACCAGGTTTGCCGCTATCTCCAGCTTTTGTCTTTTTGCCAGTGGAGCTGCATCAAACCAAGAGAGAATGAGGAAAGAAATATCTCGGATAATTTGTAAGAAAACGCGTTGTTTTTCCTGAAAACATCTTCTATTTCTTTCCCCCCAGATACTCCAGGTTATTGCCATTGCGGCGATGTCCCACCCTCCTCTTAGGGCATTTTCCACCCCCGAGGACGTGCCCCTGGTTCCCCAGATCTCCCGGAGTTCCATCTCTCTCGTTCGTGCCCCGAATAATGTCCCGAAATGGTTCCATATTTGTCTCGCATATGGGCAGGAGGATAGGATGTGCTGTACCGATTCCGCCTCCATCTCACACAGGTAGCAACTGATGCGTTCGCCTTTCCACTTCCGTTTGTGTAGGTTATCAAGAGTAAGGATCCGGTTTTCTCGAGCCAACCATGCGAAGAGCTTTACCTTGAGGGGGCATGGTTGCTTCCAGAATCGCTGCTTAAGGTTACTTCTAATCCCCCCATCGATCATGAATCGGTATAGTGATTTGACCGTAAAGATTTTGGTATTTGTGAGCCTCCACTCTCTGATAGCAGCGGCATCGAGGTGCGTGGATTGGTTTGTCAGTGTCCGGCATATCAATTCGAACCCTTCCACTTCTCTGGCTGACAGGGGCCCCGGATTGAGGATTGGGAGCCCCCTTTGGATCCTGTTTCTTGCTCCCTGGATCGTCATGTGTCCTGATGTAGCTAAGTTCTGCATCCCGGGGTAGAGGTTAATCAGTGATTGTCCCTCCCACCAATTGTCCCTCCAGAAGTTTGTGTCGGCGCCAGAACCCGGTCTTACACATAAATTGGTCAGCACTGGGGGAGCTTCCCGGCATATATTTTTCCAGAAAGTGGATGCCCGTCTGGGAGCTGATCTGTGTGGGTCAATGTGGTCCCGTCTTGAGTATGCATCGTGGAATATTTTCTGACATATGCCCGCCTTTCTTGTTAGGATTCTCCACCACCATTTTCCCAATAGGGCACCATTGAAAGTGTGGAGGTTTAGGATCCCCCAACCACCATTTTCTTTGGTTCTACATATCCTCCCCCAATTCACTAGGTGATAGCTATGTGTTTCCTTATCTACTCCTTTCCAGAGGAAGTTCTGTCTGATCCCATCAATCTTCTTGATCACCCACTCTGGGAGTCGAAAGGCAGACATCCAATGTATTGGGATGGTTGATATAACTGAGTTTAACATAGTCAGTCGACCTCCCATCGATAATAATTTTCCTTTCCACGATGCTAACCTTCCTCTGATTTTCTCAATTAGCAGTTCCCAGTCCTCCTTTCTGGGGCGGCCCCCGGATAATGGCACTCCCAGGTATTTGATTGGGAGGCTACCTATTTCACAATTAAGCACCTGTGCAAATTCCTCGATATTATAATCGATTGACTTGATCGGGATGATGACACTTTTTGAATAGTTTATTTTTAGTCCCGACAGGCCCTCGAAAAGATAAAAAATTAGCTTCAGTATTCGGGCTTCTGATAGTCCTCACATGCGCGGAACATGATATCATCAGCATATTGCAGCGTCGCGATGGCGTCTTCCCGATTATCCCCAATAGGAACTCCATGGTAGATTCCTGCTTGAATGGCATTTGATAGCATTGTTGGGAGGACGTCCATGGCTAAGACGAATAGTAGTGGGGACAGCGGATCTCCCTGTCGTAGACCTCGCTTACTTCTCACATATCCTGTTGGTGCCCCATTAAGGAGGAACCTGGCTTTTGAGGTGGTAAGAAGGCATTTGATCCAACCTAGCCATTTGGGTCCGAATCCTCTGGCTTGAAGGATATCAAGAAGGTAATCCCAGTCCACCGAGTCAAAGGCCTTTTCCAAGTCAATTTTGATCAGGATGCCATTTGTATTTGATGTTCTCATTTTATGAATTATTTCCTCTGCCGCGATGATGTTATCATGTATCATCCTTTCTTGTATGAAGGCCGTTTGTGATTCGTCTACCAGTTCCCCCAGGATTCCTTTCAGCCTGTTTGCCAGTACTTTGGAGATGATTTTGACCGAACAGTTGATCAAGCTGATTGGTCTGTAGTCTTTAATGTTTGCAGGATTATTGTTTTTCGGGATGAGCAGGATGTGGGCCCAATTGAGGCGCTCCATGTTGGCCGAACCTTGGAAGAAGTCTTCAAAGAGGTGTATCATGTCCTCCTTGATTGTGTCCCATCCCTGTTGGTAGAATGTCATTGGGAATCCATCGGGACCTGGTGCTTTGTCAGCTCCGAGCTTAGTGATTGTGTCCTCTTCTTAATTTGACTTTAATTATCGGTTTTTATTTTTCAACTGTTTTTATATTTTATATTTTATATTTTATTGATCTCGCATATTCATATTGACCACAACCTTAATTATGATTAGAATATACTGACAATAAAAAAATGTTGTTGAAACTACATTAACCTATAAATTAACAAGTATTCTATTATCAAGCACAACCAAATTAAGTATATTTCTCTCTCTCATTGAAACAAACCAACCTTAGCAACCCATTATACCCATGCATGCACGTATAAAATAGTGCATGTATTTACGTGTATTGCATGCATTGTGATCGACAAATGACTGATCATATATGATAAGTGATATACATTAATTTAATGTTTGTAAAAGTTTGTGGAAATATAGCTACACTGTGTCAAGGGGGGCACTAGTCCAGTGGGCGGCACCGACAATTGTTGGGTTGGGTCCGGTGGGAATTGGGTTGATCCCCATGCCACCATATATATATATCCTCTCTCTTTCAACACATAATTAAGTTCAACATGTGCTTGCAAATCAAATCATCTGACTAAAATTAAAAGCAAGTTGATGTGGCAATTCAGGACCGTCCTACTCTTTGGAGACTTGTTGTTCTGCTTGTGATCTTAGATATATTGATGCAATTACTATTTTTCATGCATTTTATTATATGTGTGGAGGAAACACTTTTTTTTCTTTTAAAGAGTAAGCGTGGGTACGTTACAACCAACCATCATCAATTATTTTTTATTTTATTTATTTTTAAAAAATAGATAAATTATATTCTTTTATTGAACGATTAAGTTAAAAGATACAAAGATAAAAGAAGACAAAAGTACAATTTTACACTGGGATCACGATCGACTAGGGGAAATCATCGGGAGCCAGTATCGATCGCGGCGGCCCCTAGTGGATTTTGGATTTTGGGTCCCCTGAGTAGGTTCGGCCTAGTCCGACCTCTTCTATGAAATCCATTTATGGGTGACTTTGTTCGTGTTCTTCCCTGGTGAGAGTACTGAGGTTGTGCTTTATGAGGGCGACCATCACTTGAAGCTGTGTCTTGGTAATATATTCACTCTCATTAGTAGTTTGTTCACATTTATTAAAAAAAAAAAAAAAAGTAAACATGCATGATTGAACCTGTGACAGAAATGAGTTATACCAACTGTCTTTGTGAAGGATTTATTTTTTACAATTACAAACCATGAAAATGAAGACGTATACACTGATGAGTCTACTCAAAATCTACTGATCAGAGACACTATCTTCTACGTCTCTGTTTCCTAGTGCCAATTATATATAGATCCTCTCGGATAAATATCAGACTACTTTTGACTAGCGCTTCCACCATCATAAACTTGGTTTACTTAATCATGCGTGTTCCACTTCAAACAAATAAAATTTGTCTTCAAATACCATGCATCCTTCTTGATTGGTTCCATGCAGAACCAAGCAGGAAGGAGCAAAGGATAATGGAATCCAACCACGTAGCTAGCTAGCTTCTCTTGGGGTACTCTCTCCATTAATAATATTCTATAGTAATCCTTTACTTCCAAATTAAATAAATGAAACATGGAGGAAGCTAGCTGTCTCTCTGGCTTGCAATGTCAAAGTGAAAACTATACATATATGATGCAATCAAAAGCCTTGTCTAAATAAAATTTGTCTTCAAATACCATCCTTCTTGATTGGTTCCATGCATGCAGAACCAACAAGGAATATTAATGGAATCATGGAAGTTGTCTCTCCAATGTAGTAATTATCCTTTATTTCCAAAATAATAAATAAATGAAACATGGAAGTTGTCTCTCTGGCTTGCAATGTCAAAGCTAGTGAAAACTATACATATGATGCAATCAAAAGCTAGCCTTGTAGTTGTCCATTTGTCTGACTCTATCATGCAAATAAACAAAAGGCATCAACTTCATAATCTAATATTAATGCTGATTAATGGAGCAAGACCATGTGTTCACATCAATGAAGTAAAGTTTTGAAAAACCAGAGATAAACAAAAGAAGAAGAAGAAGAATGAGAAAAATATCCGGTTTTCACTTTGAGGATCATCATCAATATGATCCCTTAGCTAGCTGTCCATATAATATAAGAGAACAAGTACTTTGAAGGAGTACTTGCATCCAGCTATACAATCTAATCTGGTTTTGCACTGTGGCCAATAAACATATATTAGTGTGTATATATATATAATCTATGTGTTGTTTGTTGATTGGATTAATGAAGAGCTAATTAATTTAAGTGTGTTAATGGGAGGGCAACATCTTGGAAGGAGCTTTCAATTAAATTTCCAGGGTCTGTGGGTGAGGGGTTGGAAGGAGCAGCCCATTGGAGCCTTGCATTTGAGAATGAGACATGAAACCCATACATTTATTACTACTGGTCCCCCAAACCCATCAAACTTATATATTAAATCTGTATATAATGCACCATTAAGGTTGTGTTTGATTGGATATATATTGGAGGAGTTTGTATTTTATTTTTTATTTTTTATTTTGTTGTTGTTACCTTATATATATCCTAGTTTAGGTTTTAAGTATATATCTTGACTTGCATTCATAGCTGAGTGTAAATTATCCTTTGAATGAAACTTTTTCTAAGTTTGGGTTTTCAAATTATCTTTGTCTAATATGTAGTTGTGTCATTTTATATGAAATTTAGATCTCGTTTTGACGATAACTTTTATTTAATGTTTTAAATTCTTTTATTTCAGTTGGTAAGAGGAATCTTGAACTAAGAAATAGACTTAGAAGCTAAAGAGGGTATCATGAACAATTGCAAGAATTGGGTTCATTGATATTCCGGATACATCCAACAACTATTCCATCCCTGATGTCATTGAACCAGTTCTAAATAATCCCCTTTTTGTGGGATTAAAATTTTAAAATTTTATTTAAGTACTTCTCTAGTAAGTGTTTTTGAGAATAAATTAAATAGTTTTTCATTTATGAGGGCATTTTCTTAGGGAAAAATCATATGTTTTGTTTTTTTTATTACCAGAAGTGTTTTTTTCCCAAAAAGTATCAGCTCGAGAGCTTAAGAAAACATGCTTAACTTATAAAATAAGTGCTCTTAACTTAAAAAACAAACAAACGGGACTTTAGTATATATATATAAATATATAAATATATATATCAAATTCTACTTAAAATCATTCATTTATCAAACAACAAAAACTGAAATTATGATGACTTTTATTACTCTAGGCAACAACCAAAATACTTAGAAACATTGCACTATTTTTAAAGTACGCGGTGATGATGTCATGCATGATCTCCGCGTAGCAATATCTTTTATGTATTAATCATTATTGTCGTCTTTCAAAATACGTTTCCAATTTTTCTTCTTTGATTTTCTAAGATAAATAACATCATAAGACTTTAGAATGTTTTTTAATAAAAAATAACAGTAACAAATAATAAACATTTTTGAAAGATAGAAGATGAAATGAGTGTTGTCAAGAACATATATATAATCCTAGAAGATTGTGTTTTCATGCCAATTGGGTCTGTTACATTACATGACAAACAGACTAAGATAGGCCAATTAATAGCTATAATCTATATTCCACCTCACCATGCCACCCATCTTATACACACCCAATTCAAGCCTAGTACAATGATTTATCAATTCTTTGTCATTCATGCATGATTCTTCAATCAATCATTCTTAGATATATTTGTTAGTCATTTTCCATCCATCAATCAATCATATAATGATCTAACTTATAAGAGATAACAGTACAATATATCATCTAAATAAACCAATATTAATTGTTTATCTTTCTATATATTGGTTTTATTTTTTTTTTCTTATTTTATGTTGATCAAAATCACACAATTAACTAAAAACTTATTCATAATTTATATTTACATTTTATATTTTTAAAATTGGATAGAACTCATCTAACAATATACATTCTTATAATATTTCTCCAAATTGATAGAAATTTTGTATTCTTTTTAATCTTAACAACATATATAACTTGTGAAAGTGGAAGACATTGTGAAATCCACCTTTTGATAGAAAGTCTTTCTCATGCTTTACAGTTAAGATGTTGCTTTTAATTAAGCAAGTGTTTGGATCCATAAGTAACATCATTTGCACCTTTTTCTTAATTTAAGATGCCTTTATTTGCTACAAATAAATTATTGGATAATTGGTTTTCAGAATGCTACATGAACATCTAATTTAATTATTCTACCATTAAGATGATAAAACCTTCCCTGGTTGCATGTTGCTAAACTTAGTTGAGAATGGAAATGATGGCAATGATTTAAATTTCGACTCTCTTTCACATCCATCCTCTTGACTTCGACTTGATAACTATCGGATGACTACTTTATAATTAATTAGCAATAACTTCTAGCTAATTGTCATGAGAGGAATAGTTCTTAAAAAATAAGGTTTCATGAGAAAATAAAAAGGTTAATGAATGTCTTAAAAAATATTATCATTTTGTGTCTCTGATAACTCTTAAATTAGTTTCAATTTTTCATCTAATTGATCACTTTCCTAAATTAATAAATAATTAAATTGAAATTATTGCTATATTTTATTTTGCATGGAAAACCAAAATAAGGAAGTCTTTCATATGAAACATCTATTGCCAAAACTATTTTTTTTTTCTACTCTTATGTTTAGAAGGAAACCAAGAAAACACACCTAATAATTAATTCATACAAATCTAAAGACTGAAATGTGAAAGTGAATGAAGATACCTTTTATTTTATGAAATATTTGATTGAAATTAAGTTAAAAATACTCATTTTCAAATAATTTTATTCAATTGTTGTGAAAATTATTTAAATGAAACAATATTATTTTACCAACCTTCACAAAAAAAGTTGGTAATTCATTTCAAAGGAGAGGTTGAGGGTTCGAACCACACCTATGACATGTTTCTAGTGGTTTGTCCATATTTATCAAAAAGAAAACATGATTATTTTAAAATTTTGGAAAATAACTTTAAACTTTTAATTTCCATCCAAATAACAAAGGCAAGAATTTACCGAGAAAATCTTGTAAACTTTAAATTATTATTGTACCATGGTTGTATTTTATGTAATTTCTTTCTAAATATGCTTAAATAAAATATGGTTTATCCATTTTTCTATAAAAAAAAATTACTGAGAAAATAGTTTCCATTTTGCAATGTTATTATACCACTGGTCACTGGGATGTTGGATGTTAATAGACAAAGCCCAATATTGGTTAAAATTGGGCCTTTAGATCATATTGGGCCTTTAGAAAGGGCCTAACCGACTTGCAAGCCAGCTAGGGTTTGTTTCCACCTTGAGAAAGTGCTGCCACAAAAAATCAAAGAAGGCAGCCTTGGAAACGCGAGATCAAAGACGAGCTGCAGCTAGGGTTTGTTTCCACCTTTGAAGATCCTCGACGATGGCATCCGAGGGATCGAGCTCCAGTGCGATGGACCCTAATCCCTCTTCCTCTTCCTCCTCTTCTTCCTCTTCCTCGTCCTCATCGTCATCAGCCGCTGATTCCTACATTGGTAGCCTGATTAGCCTCACCTCAAAGTCAGATATCCGCTACGAGGGTATCCTCGCCTCCATCAGCCCCCAGGACTCGACTATCTCTCTCCAGAATGGTATTCTTTCTGCCTTCTTTTCATCTAGAATGGATCTTTGATTTGGATGCCCCGTGGAATCGATTAGGTTCACCTTAATTCGTGCCTTTGATTTCTTCTCCTTCTAAGGGGTTCTTTTGGTGTTAATTTAGGGGTCTTTTTGAATGTGGAATCTGTGAGTTTTTTTGTTCTGGCTCTTACATTCATTGTTCCTAATTATATAATTTATGTTTCGGTTGTTGCAGTGAAGTCCTTTGGAACTGAAGGCCGAATAAAGGATGGTCCTCAGATCCCTCCGATTGACAAGGTTTATGAATACATTCTCTTCAGAGGAAGCGATATCAAGGTATGTGGAAAGATATGCACCCGTGTCTCTTAATTCTGGCTGGAAATTTTAGGCAAAGATGATCACGTGATTTTTAACAACTCAATTTTGTTGATTCATTCTCTCAAAGATTCAATGTGTTCCACTGTTTGTTTGCAAAAGAACCCATTCTCATTATATTGACAATGCCTTAGAATTTGTTGAACGCCAAGTCATGAATGAGTATAGCTTTGTGCAATGGATATTAGTGTTCTAAGACATGTCTGATGGGCATACTCTTCCAGTGTAGACAAACACTAACAAGCATCCTTGCCTTAAATTTTTGGGCCTGAAAGGCTTTGTTTTCCTTTGAATTGTTCAATATATTGAATTAGTTGAACACCAAGGTGTCTGTATGGCTTCTTCACTCGATCTTGAGTGGGTGTTGTGCTTTCAATGATTTCATCAAGTGTTTACTTGGTCAGAAGAAAGTCGAGGAACTTAACTGCCTTCTGTAAGGATAATTTATTTGTCTGAAGAACCTATATACCATCATTTGAATGTTATTAACCTTATTTCTTCCTGGATTTGAAATCATTAACTGAAATTAGGATGTATTAGTGTTTTGTAGCACTAGATAGGTAAAAAAGCAGCAGCGAAGAAAAAAGGTTTATCCCCTTGATAGTTCCTACTCCTTGGGATCACTAAAGTGCCTTGTGAATTTGGAGGTGATTTTAAATTTAAAAAATCATGAGTTTGGATAATTTTAATTAAAATTATCCATATAAACTATCACATAAAGTTAAATAAGTTGATAAATTGTAAAACATGCTTCAAAACTCAACCGTTGCCAGTCATCTATAAAAGCGTGCATGTCTTCTAGCTCAATATTTGGCATAAAACTTTTGTTAAATATAATAGCTTTTCAATTAACAACAGGTTTTGCTCACCCTAAATCAATTTTCTATCAATAGTATTTAACTAGAAGAAAACAAAAATGCAACTGATGATATTTGTTTGGAAACTATATATATATATATATATATATATATATATATATATATAGTCATGTTAGTATCCAGCTGGCCGCATTTGCGGCCGGCCCGTACTAACACCCAACAACTGTAAAAAAAATAATAAAAAAAAAAACAAAGCCCACACCCCCATGTA
Source organism: Dioscorea zingiberensis (assembly GCA_026586065.1). Taxonomy (NCBI): domain Eukaryota; kingdom Viridiplantae; phylum Streptophyta; class Magnoliopsida; order Dioscoreales; family Dioscoreaceae; genus Dioscorea; species Dioscorea zingiberensis. The sequence goes on along the minus strand of CM048822.1, from coordinate 3,884,699 downwards.
TGAAGGTGATAGTATGGGCCAGCCACAAGTTGCGGCCGGCCAGATACTATCATCTTCATATATATACGGTCATGTTAGTATCCGGCCGGCCCATAGTAACACCCAACAAAAAAAAAAGAAACCAAAACAACACAACCCAACTGGGTTATGTGTCTATAATGGGCCAGCCGCAATTTGCGGCCGGCCGGATAGTATCAAAAGTGTATATATATATATATATATATATAGTGCTGTAATGACAAATTTTTGTGATACTAAATAAAATTGATTTAGTTTCAATTGGAAAATCATAAGCACTTCCATCATAGTATATATAACTTTATTGTATTGAGCAAGTGGCTGATGCCTGTATTTTGTTCGTTTTTTGTTTCAAATACTTTCTTATTAATAGATGGTGTACAGCATGTTGCACTGTTTCTTTTCTCCTGCCTGATATGGCTTTAACTTCAGGATCTGCAAGTGAAGTCAAATCCTGTTCGTTCAAAGCCTCAGGTATACAGTGACCCAGCTATAATTCAGGTATTTGGTTGCCCCCCTGATACTTGACTTACTTTTCAGTAGGATTTTTCATGTTTTATTACTTTCTGTTAATTTTTCTGTTTTGGTATGTTCTTTATGCCCTCTTTATTTCTTATGCAGTCACACTATTCTTATGCGCCTACTTCAGCTAGTTCTGCTACAGTCGGAGGTGGAACATTTACAGGTCCAAGTAGCCATACTGGAAATTCTTCTTTGCCCATGAGTGCATTACCAGAGGCATCATCTGTATACAGGACTGGAGCTCACCTCCCTTCACCGGCTTCTATAAATACAAATGTTGCTTCTCTGAATGTTCCTGTATATTGGCAGGGGCACATTGGTGCAACAGGGGGCTTAGGTCATGCCCAGCAACAATCTGTCCCTATTCCCATCCCTTCAGTGTCATTGCATGAGTTGAAATATGGTAAAGGTCTTTCACCTAGTAGCATGCCACCATTTTCACAGCAAGCTTCCAGTTTGACCTTTTCCTCTAGCACCACCCCTTCTGACTTGCCATCATTAACTAGCAATGCTTCCTTGTTATCTCACCCTTTTTTGTCTCATTCCTCTTTGTCTTTGCCTTCTCATTTGCAACCGATATCTTCATTCACTTTGTCAAATCAGGAGTTAAATGGCAATGTGAATCCCATTCCTGGCAGACCATCACCTCTGTTGAACCCCCTCGACCCTTCTCTGCCCTATCCATCTTCAATGATGAGCAATACTTCTGGTCCATTGACATCATTCCCTTCAACTCCAGACACACTGGTGCCTTCTGCTCCAATCTTGTCCTCCTCTCCCCAGAATATGATCCCTGAGCCCAAAGGCAAGAGGCCTTCATCACCAACTTCACTAAATGCATCCTCCTATTTGCAGCCACAAGCACCATTATTGCCATTACCGCAGTCTTCTCAGCAGGTATTACTGGGTGCGCCTTTCCATAAAAATGCCTCAATTTGGTCAGTGCTTGTGTGCATGCAGTTTCCTTTTTTTCTTGTTGGGGATTAAAGTTGTGACTATACATAGTGAAAATAAAAATGAAAGCCAGAGGCAGCTAGGGAGGGAAAATGGAACTAACTCAACTTTTTAAACTTCAATCCAATTTTTAATCATCCTCGGTATATTATTGATGCTTGTAAATTAGGGAAAGATACATTTGTATTAGGGGTTTTATTGTTATCAAGGGGCGTGATCCATGTTTTTGTTTGAAATTAATCATATATGCAATTAGTTAATCACATCAGGGGTAAAATAGTCATTTATTATCATCATCAACTTTTTTTTATTCATTATACACAAACCACAAAAAAAAAAAAATCATTAATTTTTTCCTGCCAAAACCTTACATCTATTTTTGAAAAGTTAGGCTTGTTATGGTATTTAGTCAAGTTTAAACCCATTTTCACAAATACCCCTTTAGTTTCCCATCAAAGATCATGTTTCTACTGTATATAGATTATGTTTAGTTGCGGGTCAAGAAAATCTTTCAGATTGAGGATATGAAGAACTTCAACCTGTCATGCATGTCTCATATGATGGTATTGGAATATAGTGTGTTCTGGCCCTAGGTCACTTTCCAAATGAATGTATGGTGTGATAACTTATTGAAGTATTACATCAGACTAGCCATGATTGAGAACCAGTTTGACTTTCAATGTCAGCATGTTGTACCATTTTGTCAATCTTATTTCAAATAGTAGTTGTGGTATCAGAATGATATGATCATGCTTATTTATGTAAAAATCTGTGTCCTACTGCAAGTTGTTTTCAATTTTATATGATATTAAAGGATGCTTGTAGATGTACATGGTAGGAATAAATATGTAGCTTTTATTGCTGATTAAATGCTTTATTTTCTAAAACAAGTTTTCTGTTTTTTTCCTTGTCAGCATGAACATAGTTCTACTCAGTTCACTGAGGAATTTGATTTTACTGCCATGAATGAAAAGTTCAACAAAGATGAAGTTTGGGGATCACTTGGGAAAGTGCAAGGAAGTGGCTCGACCAGAGATGGAATTGTAGATGATCCAACCTGTGGCAATCTGGAGCTTGAAGAGGATTATGGCCATCATTCTAAGTATGACACTAAAGTAAGTTATTGGTGTCTTATCCTCTGTATTTTCTGCACTTTTTGGTGACCCATATATTGCTTTTCTGATGGTAGTGTTTGCTGTTTCCTTGGTTATTTGAGTTGTGCCTCAAATGCTAGATGGATGCTTCTTATGCCTGAAATTGGCCAAGTGTGTGCCTCTTATTATTTGCGTTTTTGTTTTTCTCTCTTGACGAAGGATTTTCAAGGGCTATGGTGGTATAACTCCATTGCACTAGATGGTACAATTGTCAATACATTGAGCATGACTTACGCCCCTTGTATCACTCTATTAACCAATTGTGGTTCTTGATCAGTATTATAGAGAATAGTCCCTTTATGAGGCCATGAAATCATGAATGCATGCATGTGGGCTAACAACTTATTTAACTGCAGGATAGTATCTTTTTCTTGGCAAATAAGGGTTTCAAAACACCTTTTTAAGGTTAAGCAGCATTTAAGACCTGGTGATGGTTTGTAGAAAATTGTATTTTGACTGCAAGGGGAATGCTTTGGTAGCACTATTTGACCAGGAGAGAGGATCTCAATTAGTTAGCAAGTTTAACTATTGAATTTACCTGAGTGGATATTTGATTTTAAGGCTAATTGATGGTGCTTTCTTGTGCTTGCAGCCTGTATATAACAAGGATGACTTTTTTGACACGCTTTCCTGCAATTCACTTAATCGTGGTGGATGGCATGGACATGGACGGACTAAATACTCTGAGCGCATGAGACTTGACACGGAGGTTTTAAGATTCTGCATCTCTATTTTGTTATTTATGCACACCTATATTTTTCTCTTGTTGCTCAAAGTTTTTGTTTGAATTGCAGACCTTTGGTAGTTTTCAGCAGAGACCCCCTATGGGTCGCACCAATGCTGGTCCTTCTCATGATGCAAACTTCCGGGGATATTATAACCGAGGAAGAGGGTACGGTTATTACGGTGGTAGAGGCCGTGGAGTTTACCGACCACCCATGTAATATTTCTTTCTATCCAGACACTGACCAGAGGTAATGTGTTGTTTTTAGTTGGCCCTGAAATTCCAGTCAAGAGTAAATTTTGCTGTCTGGTATATTATTCTTCAGGTGCCCTTGCTCTTGGGGTTTCGTCTCTCTTACATTAGTCATACGTGAATTCTGTATTTTAGGAATGTTCAATAGCTTAACTTGCTCACTGTTGTAAAACCCATATGAGTTCTTCATATGAGGTTGTTTGTCCATCACAACAGAATGTGTATGCCTAAACTTGTATTACGTTCGCTTGTAGTAGTAGTATATGACTTGGAGAAGCAGACGGACAAAACATTATTCAGTCCAAACAACCAGATAATAAACATCAGAGTGTGTTTTTATCAAAAAATAAACATCAGAGTTTTCTCTTCAACTTCCTCCTGAGCACCTCCACCACAGACTGAGCAGTGCAGTAAGCAATGGCCTGAACAGTGACCATGGGATTCACACCGAGCGCCGTGGGGAAAACACTGGAATCCGCAACATACAACCCCTGCACCTCCCACGCCTCCCCCTTGGGATCCACTGCTGACGTCTCCGGCCTCACTCCCATCCTGCAGCTCCCCATCTGGTGCGCCGAGCACACCGGCGCCCCCAGGTACCTGAACCCCCTCCTGCTCACCCTCTTCACAAATTTCTCAAACTCATGCGAGCTAGCCGTCCTCACGTCCAACCGGTCCCCTGAACTATGCTGCGTCCCCATCTCCACCGCCCCTGCGGCCGCCATTATCCTCACCATCTTCTCCACCCCTTTCTTCAGATTCTTCTCGTCCTCCTCATCCATCTTATACCTAACCGTCCCCGATACATCCACCTCTCCTTCCCCTCTATCCCTCGCCAGCGTAAACACATGCGCCGTGCGCGCGAACCTCGTCATCCTCCTCTTGAAATCCTCCCCCGACACCCACGGTGTCAACATCGAGAACAACCCCGGGTGCAGCGCCGGCGTTTGTATGATCGCCCCGTACCCATCCGGCACCACCGTCGACATCGCCGTCATGATCGCCCCTTCGTAGCTCGTCTTGTCCACGTCCCATCTGGCCCCACTCTCTGGGAAGTATCCCCACGCCATCACCACTGGATGAAGGTGCAAGTGCTTCCCTATGTTCTTGTTCCGCAGCCCGCTCCTCTTCAACAGCACCGGCGTGTTCAGCGCCCCGCACGCCACCACCGTCACCTTCGACTCCACCATGCACATCTCCTTCTCCCCTGACCACCCGTTCTCGAACTCGAACACCACTCCAGTCGCCACGTTCTTTTCCCTTCCCTTGTTCTCGTGGATCACTCTGATCGCCTTGCTTCCTGGGATTATCACTCCATTCCCGGACTCAACCATGTCCACCAGCCATGTCTCTAGTGTTCCCCCTTTCCTCCCGTCCTTACAACCGAAGCAGCACCAGCCACAGTGGTGGTCGGACGGCGAGTTCCTCGGTATGTTCTTCACTGGATATCCGAGCTCCTTGCACCCTCGTCGGAGCACCGCGTTGTTTAGGTTCTCTTCCTCTACGTCGGGTTGCACTCCCATGCGCTTGCACACGACGTCCAGAGCTTGCTCGTACGCGTCACTGCCGAAGAGCTCAAGCCCGTGCTTCTCGCGCCACTCGGCGATGACGTGGTCAGGGGTGCGGATTGACGCCGACCAGTTAATGGCGGAGCCGCCGCCGACTGTGGATCCGGCGAGGATGTTAACGCTCATGTCGGCGGTGGTGAGGAGGCCATTTCTCTCGTACATCTGGTCCATTGCGATGCCTTCTATGAGACTGAGATTGCTCCTGGCGGTGTAGTGGCCTTTCTCGAGGACGACGACCTTGTATCCCTCTTGCGCCAGGACGCCGGCGATAACCCCACCGCCGGAGCCGGAGCCGACGATGACGGCGTCGCAGCGAATGGTAGGGAGCGGGTTGGGCCGCGCAGTGATGGAGAGACCGGCTTGGGCCAGGGCCGAGCAGAGAGTCTCAATCGGTGTGTCCAAACGGACCAAGCCCTTGTGTAGTGGGCCGAGCCCATCAACTTCGACTCCTCGGCTTTTGTTCTCTTGTTTGACCGGTTCAACGTGCTCCGGATCGGGCCCACAGTAACCCAGTGCTTTCCACGTCGGATTCTTCTTGTTCTCGTCCAACTGTCCCCACCCAGCATTCAATCACAAGGACAACAATCAATAATCAATAATACTATATAATATATACAGTCTGAAGATCATCAGTGTTGGTTAGAACTTTAGAGCTATCAATATAATGTACTTGGTTTGACTGATGTTAAACAGTTCAAACTAAATTTTCACCGTGACATGGAATAAAAAAGATTCAATATTTTGTTGCACGAGCTCAAATGCATACGACTTTCAATTTAGACATAATTTCAAGAAGACGATCTGGACAAGATCCAAGGGCCCCAGGTTTGATTGGAGTCCTTGTCTTCCTCCAGGGTGTAATGTTGGTTCATTTAAATGACTCATGGATTTCGAGTGGTCTGTGAAATGGAAGCCAGCTTCCGGAGTTCTAAGTAGTAAATGTCACAGATAAACGTTGTTCTCCTCCTACTTAATTATTGCTCTCTATATATTGCATGAAAATTATCTCAAGCTGGAAACTCTCATTAATTATAGTCAAAGAAACAGGAAAAAAAAAAAAGTGCTCATGCAAGCTCACACTTGACCTGTGAGCAATTAAACTCAACTGCTGAACTTGTTAGACTTGTGTTTCATTTGCATTTATCATGATATATAAATCCTTAAATCACTCAGACACCAAGAACATGAATCTAGTTAGTTGAAGAACATGAAAATCACATTGTTTCTTCATAATAATTTAACTATCAAATGAACCATGTTAACGCTGCAGATGGAGTTTAACAAATAACAATAATAAACATATTAATTACCTGGGTGAAGTAAACGATCATCACCAAAAGCTTGAGCACCATAAAGAGCTGCCTGAAAAGGTACACAGAACTCAAAGACCAAGACCTCATGATCTCCTCTCTTCTCTTTGCGTCCAGTTGGGAAAACTTATGGAAGTAAGGGAACTGGCTTGACATGCTCTTAATGCCACAAAAGAAGAAGGTTCCATACCAAGTTGAGAGCAACCACAGAGCCAACCTCAACACACCTAACATCACATGCTGCAACTTCCCAGAGATATACCTTCCAACCTGCTCACAAAACCCAAAACCAAAGTAATATCCAATCCAATCATAAGAAAACACAACTCATGCATGCATGGATATGCTTACAATTTCAGGAGTGCCAACCATGGAAGCAGAAGAGAAAAAGAAGGTGTGAAGTGTAGGGTTGGGAGGAGTAGTAGTAATATTGTTTGGAGAACTGAGATCAATGGAAGGTAGTAAGGTGTCACTGAGGGCAGTGAGAGAGTCCATCTCTCTAGCTGTGAGCTTGTTCACTGGAGGAGGTTTAGCTCCTCCATTGTTGAAGCTTAAGGCAGCTTCAACGTCCACTGACATCTCAAGCTCTGATAACTTGTCGGTGATCATGGGAACATCCATGGCCGTGCTTCTGTAGAGAGAGATATAGATGGTGTTCAGGTGTTTAATCATGCGAGTGATATGTGAGAGTTGTGATGATGTTATATATATAGATACATATATAGAAAGATGTACATGGAGTTTGAATGTTTTGCTTAAGAACAGGAAAGGGGTTAGTGATGACCCTGCAGAGCATTGATGAGTTTTAACGCTCCATCTAACATCTTGTCGTCCTGTAAATGTTGTTGTTTATATATATATATATATATATATATATATATATATATATATATATATATATTATTAGATATGAACAAACTCGTGGTTTGTTTGAACCCTCAACTTCTATACTAGTTCTTTATGAAAGTTTGGAATTTGATCTTGGTTTTGTAAAAACTAAACTTATTGAAATTTTAAATAATATGAAGTATGTAAAATAGAAAACTGTCTTTGTTTCAATCTAATTAATAAAACTAAATTTTGTGAAATTTATGAATAACATGAAGTTTCAATCTAAATAAAACTTAAGTTTATGTACTGATATCAAGAATTAGTATATTGATAAATAGGGTACAAATGGGGCAAGGCGGTCTTCTCCAAACAAATAGACAAAGATCGCCGACTGAGATGGAAGCTGGTGGGGATGACAGTGACCTGAAGCATGCGGTTGGAAAAAAAATAGGCGATGCTTCCATGACAAACGGCTTGTTTTCATGAAATTGATTCGTTCAGTTGACTTCCTCCTCTCTTGGATCGATGCTGCACCAGAAGCCAAAAGACCAAAAGCTGCACTAGGTGGAAATGATGACAAAACGCAGATTGGGGGTTCTCCAAGAGAACGCCCACCCACAGCTGGTAGAAGATGATTTTGAAGATGACGACCCCTGACCTAATCATGAGCATCGGGCACCCGAGCCAAGCCATGGCAGAGTTGACCCAACTATCATGTTTTTGTACCTGTTAACTTTGACCTACCTGGTACTTGCAACTATGCAAAAGTACCCCTGATGTACTTAACTTATAACCTTTAAATTAAATGAAAGTGGTTTATCCATATTTAAAATAATAATAATAATAAATAGGCTACAAATTAGAATTATTATCTCAAGTGTAATCTTTGATAAGGGTTTGATGTCACGATAGAATGCATGTCAAGTAGGCTGGCTCCATCCAATTTAAAAATTTAAACCGACAGAAAATGAGAGTCAAACTTATATGATGTTATCAATATTTAATGACAAAAAGACTAGTTCTATTGATTTTGATATTATGTTAGATGGATAAATTTAAATATTTATTTAAATATTTACTAAACTAACCAAGAATATTAAAATTATTTTCTCTAATAGGTATAAATCAAAATCTCACATTTAAAAACTAAAATTATATTTGGAGGTTTTTTTTAGCCATATATCTAAGTGATAATAAATTTAAAATTCAATTCAAATAAGGATTTATAACATATATATATATATATATATATATATATATATGAAAAATATTTGAGGACACATAATCTCAAGCGCTGAGAGATCAACTATCATTATAACCGTCTGGTCATCCGACGGTAGGGGATGGATTGCACTGAAAGTTGGCAATCAACTGTCTCCAGACTAGGAGCCAACTGTTTTCAAACTATTAACTGTCTCCACTTTAGTAACTGACGGTCTCCTACTATATAAGTAGGTCCTCGGCTCACGAAGAAGATAATTTGTATTTTGAGTCCATTAATCACTAATTTGAGCATCTCTCTTCCACTCTCTCTTCTCACTCTCCTCTCCATTTGAAGTTTATGACTTGAGCATCAGAGGCTCCCCTAAAACACGAGCACTCACATTCTCTTCCTCTACAGTTCCTTCTCCCAACAACATGCGATCCCTAGAAGCTAATTTTTGGAGAAAGAGCTGATCTTGTGAGCACATAGGAGTACTGTACCCGAGAATTCGTCTATCAATACAACCAATCTCTTCCTCAAAATCAATTGAATCACTACAACCTTCACCAACCTTTCTCTACCCTTGAACTAATTTGTTTTTATCGCAGAAGGAGCACAACAAAACTCTTTCATTATACTCTAACCAAATCATGAATGAAAGGGTCCAATTTAGATGCATGCATGCATGCATCTTATATTTTCTCATAATTTTGGGGGCAAAGATGAAGGCTTGTGTATGTGTTGGTCGGAAGACGAGGCACATTATAGTCCTGTTGTTATCAATGAATAGTGCTAGTACTTAAGCAGTGGAGTCCAGTATGACATGCTGGCTCTGCCATCGAGTCTCCTTGCATTCAAAGGTTCTGCTCTCTGTTGCTGCAACTTGCAAAGATGCACTGATGCCAGCAGTGCTCATCACTATAAATGTTTCTTTTCTTCTTTTCTATTGTTATTTTTAATCGATGAACATGGATACTTGGACTTTAAGAACCCTAGCTCTACCAGCAATAATGTTCTTTAATGCTCCCTCTCTTTTGTTTGATTAACTCTTAACTCATACACCATGTTCAATGTGTTCAATATAGGATAGGATGTACTAGCATTAAATGACTTCCATCCAACTTAGCCTCAAGCTAATGTCAAGTCATTGATTGGGTATTATTCTATGACTCATTCTAGCTAAAATTAATCAAGTAAATTAAGTTAGCATACATTATTGAAAAGAGACTTGGGTGACAACACCTCAGCACTCCAGTAGTTGTTTGTTAAGAGTTGAGAGAGAGAAGGATAATTAGAAGGTTTGAAACTTGAAACTCTCAACAGATAACCAAAAACCAATAGGATGGTGACATACCTTGTGGATACTGATGTAGAGCTCTAACCATAAGTTTTTTGGTCAAGGAAAGGCATACTGATGTAGAACTTGATAATGAGATTAAACCATAAACAGATGCCGGCAAACCTACTACACAGAAAGAAAGTAGATTAATAAATAGCAAATTAAAGAGCAGAAAACTTGTGGTGGTAAGGAGATCATACGTTCTACTCACTGTGGACTAGTCAGTAATCAGTAGTCATTGGGAATTCAATACAAAGCAATTCAACAGTAGGCTGGAATGAGCTCTCTGTTTCATCCTATAGGCCCATGAGCAAAATTTTTATTTTTATTTTCTGTATATACATAGAGCAAACTGCAAACAATTTCTATACAAGTTGCAATCAAAATCGGGCATTACAGAAGGTAATATGCATAAGCCGCTTTCTCAATCATAAGTAAATTGAAATAGTATATCATAAGCCACAACCAACTTGACCGGGTTAGCCATGGCCAATGGCTCAACTGATTGCATGGTTTCCAAAACCTATGCGAAATTGAATTAGGACCTTTCAGAAAGTCAGTGAGAGAAGGATCCTTCGACATTGCATGCAGGTCAACATGACCTAATGCACTTGGTAAATGAATTGCTCAAAAACGATAGACAGTCCCAGGATGCCTGCAGACATTTCCCAATGGCACAATTTCCTGACAATATAAAGAGGAGAGTGGAGTTTTTAAAATTAGTTGAATAGTTTAATACATGGACAAAAAATATGATACAGCTGAAAATCATCTGATATGCACGCTTCTGGCCAACAATGAGAAGTATGAGAAGCACCAAACCATGCTATCCAAAGCCGAAAAAATAATGTTCTTCAAAGTCCTTGAAATAAACAGTGCACTAGTTATCATATGATATTAAAAATAAATTCAATAATTTTATCTGCTGCATTATTAATAAGATAAATAATTTCCATATCTTCCTGAAAGTCCATGAAATAGGTAAAAGTCGTTTTGGTATTAGTATGAAAAACAATCTGTAATACAAATATCATATTTAGATCCATGTCCATCAGGTTGTTCTCCGACATTGTAAATTACTAACATCAACAGAAATACCAAAAAAAGGATCAACACTAAAATAGCAAAAGGAAGTACCCCAGACCGATCATGATCATATTGGACCAACTGCACCGGCATCCATGAATATTGGGTATTATTCTATGCACATTCTAGCTAAAATTAATCAAGTAAATTAAGTTAGCATACATTGTTGAACAGAGACTTGGGTGACAACACCTCAGCACTCCAGTAGTTGTTTGTTAAGAGTTGAGAGAGAGAAAGATACTTAGAAGGATTGAAACTTGAAACTCTCAACAGCTAACAAAAAACCAATAGGATGGTGACATACCTTGTGGATACTGATGTAGAGCTCTAACCATACGAAGTTTTTTGGTCCGAAAGGCATATTGATGTAGAGCTTGATAATGAGATTACACCATAAACAGATGTCGGCGACCTGCTACACAGAAAGAGTGTAGATAAATAAATAGCAAATTAAAGAGCAGAAAACTTGTGGTGGTAAGGAGATCATATGTTTTATTTATAACTTTGGACTAGTCAGTAGTCATGGGGAATTCAATACAAAGCAAATCAACGGTAGCAGGCTGGAATGAGCTCTCTGTTTTATCTTATAGGTTCATGAACAAAAAAATTATTTTTTATTTTCTGTATATACACATTGAGCAAACTGCAAACAGTTTCTATACATGTTGCAATCAAAATCGAGCATTACATAAGGTAATATGCATAAGACACTTTCTTGGTCATAAGTAAACTGAAAAAGTAGATCATAAGCCACAACCAACATGCCCGAATTAGCTTGTGGTTTGTAAGCACAGCTCATCGTCACAGCCAACTTGCCCGCGTTAGCCATGGCCCATGGCTCAACTGATTGCATGGTTTCCACAGCCTATGCGAAATTGAATTAGGACCTTTCAAAAAGCCAGTGAGAGGATCCTTAGGCATTGCATGCAGGTCAACATGACCTATGCACTTGGTAAATGCTGCTCGAAGATGATAGTCAGTCCCAGGATGCCTACAGACTTTTCCCAATGGCACAATTTCCTGACAATATAAAGAGTAGTGTGGAGTTTTTAAAATTAGCTGAATACTTTAATACATGGACAAAAAAATATGATACAGAAAATAATCTGATATAGCTGCTTCTGGCCAACATGAGAAGTATGAGAAGCACCAAACCATGCTATCCGAAGCCAAAAAAAATAATGTTCTTCAAAGTCCTTGAAATAAACAGTGCACTAGTTATCATATGATACAACGACAACAACAACTAAACCTCGATCCCCTACTAGATGGGGTCGACTATATGGATTCTCTATCTCCATATCTCTTTGTCAAAGGCAAGATCCGGTTCAATATCTAAACCCCTCTCCACGTAATCCTAGATCTACCCCTACCCTTCTTCTTATCTTCTATTATTAAACTATCACATTTTCGAACCGGGCACCTAAAGGTCTACGACGCATATGCCCAAACCATATCAAATGCCAAACCATCTCAAAATAAATTCAATAATTTTATCTGCTGCATTATTAATAAGATAAATCATTTCCATATCTTCCTAAAAGTCCATGAAATAGGTAAAAGTCATGTTGGTATTGGTATGAAAAACAATCTGTAATACAAATATCATATTTATAGCCATGTCCATCAGGTTGTTCTCAGACATTGTAAATTACTAAAATCAACAGAAATACCAAAAAATGGATCAACACTTTAATAGCCAAAGGAAGTACCTCAGATCATGATGATATTGGACCAAGAAACTGCACCGGCATCCATGAACATCATGCCTTCGCCTTTGTGCATCAAGCACATGAGCATAAACCAAAAAAAATAATATATATATATATATATATAGTTGTGTTATTCTTATCGGCCGTAGTGCTTCCATTTTAAATTTCAATTTCAGACAATGCGATTTTAAGGAAATCCAAGTATATGGATGGAAAGAACGTTGAAAAATAAGTTAACACGTAAATTTTCATATAATTTGGGAACTTATAGGGTCCTTCATCTTAAATGGTAAAATTTTGAGCAGATAAGATTTACATAAATTTTCACCCGTTAAGCATGAATACCCTACAAGCTCCCAAATTATGAAAATCGACATCTTATCTTATTTTTCGATTTTCTTCCATCCATCTGATAATTTAAAAAATATTACCAAGTCTCAAAATGTGCTTAAATGAGCGATGTCCATACTTATCCAAGTCATGCTATATATATATATATATATATATATATATATATATATATATTATAAGGCCAGGGATTACAAGATAAGGTCACCTCCCATTCACCACTGCATATTTTAAGGATTTCAATCGTATAGATGGAAAGATACGTGAAAATATAAGTATTAATTTTATAATTTGAGAACAGGTCTTCATCTTAACGGATGAAAATTTATAAAAATCTTACCGGTTCAAAATTTCACCATTTAAGATGAAGCACTCGCAAAGTTCCCAAATTGTATGAAAATTGACATGCTAAATTTATTTTTCAATGCTCTTTTACATCCATAATGGTTGTATTTTCTCAAAACACCGCTGTGGTACGAAAAACGGTATCTAATCGAATCGACAAATGAGCAAGGCCGACCGCGATAAGATTAACCTCGTATATATATATATATATATATATATATATATATGTGTGTGTGTGATTAAGAAGCAAACCACCAATGAAGAATTTCAGTCACTTAAAAGATAACAAAAGATCATCAAAATTTCTGTTTTTCATGAAGTAAATAGTGCCAGACGTAACCTGCATTGTCACTTTATTTTTAAATATAATACAAACCATCATATATTTTCTAAAACAAAATAAAAGAACAATACTTTCAATAATTATTTAGTAAACAGACACAATTCCTACTCATTTTGCATACAAGCATATCAAGAAATAGATTTCTCTTGCATTCAATACTGGACTTCTTACTTTCACTGTACCTATATGCATTTATAAGAAATATGAATATTGAAATAACGAACCAATTTGCACACAATTTTTTCTATGGATGATTACCAGATCACCAGTTTCATCCATCCTATGGGCAATAAAAGTTGAAACATCATTCCCGCAAAAATATAAGAAAATTGAATCCAGGACAGAGAACAGATAAATGCCTCTAGCCTAGTAATCACCAAATAAGAAATCAGCATGTTCAATTAAGAATTGAACTCCTAAAAATAAAAATAATCTCAGTGCTAGAAAGTTGTGTAAAATGTATTTCAGATGAGAAAAATAAATATCAAGCTACAAATTATTTCAAGGTTTAACAGATGGTAATTAACAAATGGTAACAAATAGTTTCTTATATCATAGTAGCAAGGAATATAAACTAGGCACATGATAGCCATAAATGTCAGGGGAACCTCACTCCTCATTGATTGGACTCCAGCAACCAAATAGAATCTGATAAATAACCCAAAAGATGCACAGAACATAAGGGCATAGGAAAACAGATGAAAATATTTGTACAACACACGAAACATGCATGATACATACACACAGACAGACTGCTGCATCTTCCACTCCAAACAGGCATAACTAGACAAAGAAAGACAAATTTCCTGCTTAAAAGAGGGATTTACCATAATGGTGAAGAATCCAAGCATAAAGAGGTTGATGTAAATTGATAACTCAGTCAAGCATGAGCCATGAATAAGAATAGTTGTGTTAGTTCAAAAAGATAGTGCAAATCCCTCAAGTTATTTAGGTAACATAAGTCCCAAAATATATGTGCTTCAACTTTGACGAATTGAGGGAGGAAAAAGATATCCCAGAAGAACTTCAATGACATACAATATTGCGTAGACCTTCGGGGGCACGATTGTGAAAATCTTTACTAACAAGATGACTTGTAACTTTGTAAGCAAACCTGAGGCCATGGTATCCAACCAATTTGCTCTGAAATCGATCCTTACCAGGCATTTGCTTCAAACTCCAGCTGGATGGAATCTAGAGAAATCATTTCTGGATTCCAAGATTGAAACAACACTAGTAAGCTACTTGCGGGCAACTCCCAAAACAATGGAAAATAAAATGCATTCAAGGATAACAAACAAACTAACATGCAAAGGTAATGCACAACAAGCAACAAGCCACTTGGCCAAATTGTAGTTGGAAGTGAAGAAGGTGTAAACTATTTTGAGAAACATAGAAAGAATTAAAAATGTTATTTCCTGATTGCTAAACCAGTAAATTTCTTATGTAACTTTGCATTTCAATTTGATAACAAAGTCACAAGTTTAACCAGAAAGGGAATACTTTAAATGGCATGAAAATTAAATGCCAGTTTCAAAAACCTAATTCATGATACATTAAACCACTTCCAAAGAAGATCAAGTAAATAACTATATCATCAACCAAATAGAAGAATCCACAGAACTTTGGACAGCAATAATTACAAAAAATTGGCAATCAAGTCCAACTAAATTGTCAAACCTTGTATTAGTTTTTCTTTTTTCCTCAGTCCACAACACCTAAATGAGTTTATCATTTAGAGCACTCAGTGGGTGCAGTGGGTGCCGAGAACAGGCAACATGTCTTAACCAAAAAAAGCCCAGATAAAACTGCAAATCAAACTGTGCCAAGTAAAATACATATATAGGAGTTAGACAATGAAGGCTAGAAGTTGTGACAAGATAATCAAAAAGTTACTTGATGGAACAGAAGTAAAGTTAACCACATTTGTGAAAGGCTCTATATCATCATGAGGAACAGGGGCGGTGCTTAATTTTCCAGGTGTCTTAACTAATTTAGTTCTTTTAGCATAGCTCCTATTCTGAAACCAGCTCCACACCTGGAACAGTCACTGAGTAAATGGATAGGGTTGTGAATACTCATGATGTTCCCAGTTAACCAGAGAGCTAGTAACCTGCTTTGGCTGCACAATGCTCTTTACAACTCAGTCCACAGAAGCACTTCAAGCAAGTGTCAAGAGAAAAGGACACAAAAGTTTTTGTGCTCTTGGCTAATCCCTCAACCTGTACGTATATAATTTAGAAACTCTTGTTCTGATATAGAACATGCATCTTCCATCATTTCCTTTAGGAGTTACTCATCAGCAAGGGTAATGGAATGACTAATTTCCACTTGCGCAAACATTCAAACCTATGTTACCAAAAAACAAACAAATATCTCTGTTAGCCCGAAACGTAAATCAAGAAAACTGAAAGGTAAGCACAAGTGGAACACTCTATTTATCCATAATGTTTCAAACCAAAGGATAGCATAAATCTCGGAAATCTAAAGAAGGTAATACACTAATAAATGTGCCTGAAATATGATTGTCAGATTCAACTAGAATTCATCAATAAACGTAATAACTTTGAGCAACGGAGGTAGGCAATCACCACCACAACCAGATCAATGATCCAAGAACAAGCCGAACATAGAGGACTAACAATCAGTGCCCTTTTGGTGCTTAAGATTAGCAGCGATGTAGTGAAAAATGATCAGGTCGAATCAAGGAACAGGAAAAAAAAAAAGAAGATGCTTTATCGGTTGGAAATCTCATGCAAGATACCAAGCATGTGAACTCCATGATAACGGATGAAAACCCTCACGGATGGATGTCTGGTTTACCTCGCTGATTGTAAACCCGAAGACGGGCTCTACGCCATGCGAAGGCCGACCCATTAGAGCTCCAATCCTCAAAGCCCAGTGAGAGAGAAAGAAAGACAAAGATTAGGGTTTCTTCTGTTTCGGAATTGAGGGAGGATGGACCGGACAGAGCGAAGGAAGGAGGGGGAAATATTCGTTTGTTTTAGTTAAGAAAAATTATAAAATTGACAAGTAATTAAATATTGATTTGTTCTATTTTTGTCAGGTTTAGTGGAGAAAATAAAATGCATAAACAAATTGATTTTTAAAAAATCCTTTTCTTTCCCTTAATGCAAACCAGCAATTTTTTTTATAATTTAGAATTACATCCATTATAATAATTCAAGCATGAATAACTGGAAGTAAGAATTTCCCAATAATATATTTGTTTTTTACACAATAAATATATAATTAAAAAGAAAAAAGAAAGAAGCCACAGTTGGACATATTGAGAATTCATAACCATCAAGGCTTGTACAAATACTTGAACGCAAGTTTGGTATTTTCATGGCTCTCATCAGTACTAGTAAGCTTTCCATTAGAGCAAAGAAGATACCAAACCCGGCACGCCTAATAAAGCTTCAATCCTTCATCAAGAGATCCCCTCTTCAAAAGGAAGCGGCTCAACAACGCAAGCCATTAACACCATGGCCAGGAAGCTCATGCCCCGGCAAGGCACCCGCACCCACCCACTGATCTGGATCTTGGCCATCATCGGCGTATTGTTAGCCGTGGCCGTCATCCTCACCGGCATCTTCATCTTCGTCGTCTACCTCATCTACCAGCCTAGGCTCCCTTACATCAAGGTCGCCTACGCCCATCTCAACAAGCTCGTCTACGACCAGTCGGGCTCGCTCGACACCGAGATGGCCATCACCATAGTCGCCGAGAACGACAACACGCGCGCCAACGCGACCATCTCGGACCTGGACTTCTTCATTAAGTTTCACGGGATTGAGCTTGCGGAGCTGATAGCGGACCCGTTCGAAATTGAGAAGAACCACTCCGTTGAGCTCAAGTACGTGGTGCCATCCGCGATGGTGCCGCTCGACGAAAGCGCCATGGCGTCAATGGACGCGGCGCTGCGCCAGGACCGCGTGCCGTTCGACCTCCTCGGCTCGGCCAAGATGCGCTGGCGCGTAGGCATCTTCCTCTCGGTCAAGTTCTGGGCCCATCTATCGTGCCGTATAGAGTTCTCTTACGCCAACATGTCCAGCCTCGGCCTTGATTGCAGCTCCAAAACCCATTAATATTGATTAATCCCATCTTTTTTTTTTTTTCTCTTTTTCCTTAATTTCTTGCATATGTAAAGGAATTTAATGTAGAAACACTGAGTTCAGATATATCATGTTTTAATTCAGCCACGTATAGATTCTATGAACTCCACGTGTCCAACTGTACTAACACGTGTTGGTCACACGCATCATAGACAGTTTTAGCTCTTATCTGCATGTCAATCATGTGTCATTCGATTGGGAGAGAGACAAAGAGAGAGAGAGAGGGAGGGGAGTGGTCGTGGTTGGGTTAGGGATGGGGACGGGCCTTGATTTGATGACAAGCACCGTCGTGTTCGTGACAACACCATGCTCGCTAGCAAAGATTTTGCTCCTCGTCGGCGTTCGTGTCACCACGGCGGCGGCGCTCGCGTCGCTGCAGCTGCTGGTGTCCCTTGTCAACTTCCATGTCGATCTCTGTTGTCGTGTCATTGCTTTGAGTATCGCTCTCGTGACGCTTCCTTTCCGGATCTTGGCTACTCTGCAACGCGAGAGAGAAGTACGTGTGTGATCTCTGTTCGTTTCTTCTTTTGTTTAGCTTCTTCATTGATTCCTCTTGATTGCGTTGTGGCGTGTTTTTAGTCAGAGGCGCGATTGAGTGACATACGAGTTCAGTTGGAGGGCCTTGCGTGGGAGAACAGAGGGCTTGAAGAGAGATTAGAGATGGAAATGAGAGAAAGGGAGCTCATTGAGACAGTGTTTGAGGAGATTGAAGAGGCTCATGAGAAAGCTATGGATAGAATTGATGTTCTAGAGAGTGAGGTACATTTTGTTTCCTTTCTTTCCAGAATGGCATGTCTGGCTTCTAATTCATTTGGAAATTTTGTTTATGTTCTGTTGATATGTATGTGTAGCTCATATGGATTGATATCTCTGCAATTCTTGACCTGAAACACAGAAAATTACTTTGATAGAATTAAAGTAGTTCATTGGCAGCAATTCCTGTGGTTATCTCAGAATCAACATTGTGAAGAATGGTTGTTTATCAAACTCATTACTATAAGTTCAAATGAATCTTTGAATTAATGTAGCTCATATGGATTGATAATCTCTGCAATTCTTGACCAGAAACACAGAAAATTACTTTGATAGAACTAATGTAGTTCATTGGCAGCAATTCCTGTGGTTATCTTAGAATCAACATTGTGAAGAATGGTTGTTTATCAAACTCATTACCGTAAGTTCAAATGAATCTTTGGATTAATGTAGCTCATATGGATTGATAATCTCTGCAATTCTTGACCAGAAACTAGGGTAAGAACCTACTGAGCTTTTATCTGGGCTGGTTAATTAATTTCGAAATAAGCACAAATTTCGAAATTAGCTTGAATAAGTTTGCTCGAGTTCGGCTCAAAATTAAGAACTCAATTATAATTTTGAAATCGAAATTTAAAACTTATTTATAAATTAATTTTTCTATATTATATATTAATACTAAATATTAAATATTTTATTCATATATTATATTTTTGTTAATATTTATAATTTTTTATTAATATTTATTAATATTTATATTATATATTAATATATTAATATTAAATTTTGAGCTTTCGAGCTGAGAGCTCGGCTCAAAATTAAAGCTCGAGCCAAGCTCGAAAGCTTGAAATTCCGAGCCGAACTCGAGCTTTTACTTGAACGTTTGACAGCCCTACCAGAAAGACAGAAAATTACTTTGATAGAATTAATGTAGTTCATTGGCAGCAATTCCTATGGTTATCTCAGAATCAAAATTGTGAAGAATGGTTGTTTATGAAACTCATTACTTTAAGTTCAAATGAATCTTTGATTTTCTAACAGTTGCAGAATCTGAAAGAAGAGAATATCCGGCTTACCCAAGTTCAGGGAAAAGTTCTTTCCGCTAAAAAAGCTCAAGCTGCTGATTCTGATGATAATTTAAGCAATGCCATTCCGGCTGGTACTAGTTATGGCATGCGTTCATGGGACACTGGACTGAATGAGAAGGGATTGATGTTCAAAGTACATGGTGATCCATGGGGCAAATTAAGTGCCAAAACCAAATACGAAAAAGATCTCGCAAATGTTGCTGGTCCATACCAATTTCCTGCCCAACTAGTTTCAAGAAACATAATTGTTGATGATGCCCTGGAGCAGAGGAGGGTTGTGGCAATTCATCGAAGCCTTTTCAGTGCCATATTATCGCTTATAGTGGCCATCATCATCTGGAAAGCCCAAAATCCATGCATGCCTCTAGTAGCAGCACTCTTCACTGTTGTTGGCTTGTCTCTAACAAGTGTGGTTCAATTCTTCTCAACCATAAAGAACAAACCTGCCATGGATGCTGTTGCATTACTGAGCATCAACTGGTTCATACTTGGCATGCTCACTTCACCATCACTACCAAGTGTTGCAGAGGTTCTTGCACCACTGGTTATCAAGCTTGTTGAAATGGTGTTTATCTGGTGTGGTTTTTCGTTTTAATCCATGTTCTCTGTTTATTAACTGTATCATAATCACAATGCACTTTAGATTAGCAACCTTGGTGTACAAAGTATCTTTGATATATCACTCTAGTTTTCTGCTAATTGGCACTGCTTGTTATATATCACTCTAGTTTTCTGTTAATTAATAATGTCTATATTGCAGGTTAGGCCAAGCTTTTGAAATACTTATAACAAGCAGTGCCAAGCATTCAAAAGCTTGGCCTAACCTGCAATATAGACATTATTAATTGAACCTTTTCCCAATTTCATGGTATTGTTGGTCCTTATTTAGTCATGTCATACATAGAAACGTTTAAAGGAATAGTGTCTAGTGTAAATGATACTGAAAAAAGAACTTATCACACTCGCAGAAAACTCAGGAAAAACACACATGATCTTTTATATAGGTAAAGGATCTAGCTTGTGTTTGGTTGGGAGTTATCCCCACTTGGGATTAAGAATAAGTTTTGAAAAATTTTGAAATTTTTTGAGGAAAATTTTAAAGTAAATGTATTAATGATAAGATAGTGATGTGTTGACTATATATTGGTGGGTTATATTTTTAAATCTTGATTAAGGATTTTGACGGGAAATTTTTTTCATTGAAAACTGTTTTGGGTTATCCCCAACCAAACAAGGCACTAGGGTTTTTTACTAGATTGTCCATTCATTGGTCCCAAATGGATATTTTATTGGAATGCTCATTGAGATGTCCTTTTCTTCCGTGGTTATTGTCCTCAATGTCTCTGTTTCCAACTTCCCATGTGGAAGTAAATCTAGTGTATGGGCTGGGGGACCCTCTCCCTTGTGGGATAACCTGAATGTCATTTTCTTTTTGACAGCTATAGCTAAATCATATGATATAATAGTAAATATATAGAAAGAACTAGGATTAAAGTGCACTGAAAGAACCGACGGCCACAAAGGTATTGATATCAGCGTTTTTATATTAAGTGATGCGTAATAAATCTGTGAAAAATCTTAGTTTGAACCTCTCTTACAAGGTGAGTGTTAATCTTAAAAAATAGTGCACTGAAAGAAAAAACAGAAAAAGAAAAAAAATGGACATTTATAATTATGTTGTTTCAACAATCAAGGCTGAACTATCTCATATCAGTGGCTGACAATCTTTCTGGATATTCTCGAATTTATCCTGAAACTATTACAAGCAAGGATAAATTTTTTATAATCCACCTATCTGAATTTTACTGTTTTTACACATTGACAATTCTATTTTTTTAAGTATATAAGATACACAGAATCTTTATTTTTATTTTTAAAATAACACTTCTGTTAACTGTCATTGGTTTAATTGGATTAATCTTTAATTTAAGTGAGTTAATTATAAGATTATATATGCCTTAGTGCGCCTTTGATCTCTTCTACGCAGTGTTCAGCGGACTCGGGCAATTCTGCGATGTGGTCGGTGAAGTCGGTGGTCAGCGAGGTTGGCACCGGCGGACTCGCCGGAGAATTGTTAACTCATTTAAACACTAATTAGAGGGTTTTTAAAATTAAATTTTTTTTAATTAAAGTTTAATTAAATCACTTAAAATGAAGATTAACCCAATTAAACTAACCACAGTTAACAAAATTGTCATTTTGAAAATACAAAAACACTTAAAAAGGTTCGGTATATTTTACGTACTTAAAAAAATAGAGGTGTCAATATCCAAAAACAGTAAAAATCCACGTGTCTCAAAAAAAAATTTACCCTACAAGCAATGATAAAACCCATATACACAATCTCTCCTTCAATAGTTCAATATGCTAAACTTAGCATGATCATAGGCTTACATTATTGACACTACTTGTGTTGATTAGCATATATAGAAACAACTTCCATGACTTCTCCATTCATAAGTTTCAGAAAAGAGCCAAGAAATAGAAGAGGTCCTTCACAGCAAAGTTTGGCAATGAAAGGGATCTAGCATGGATGTTGATAATGAGAGCTTATCTAATGCTCCCCCACCATCACATCCCAATTGTACAAGCAAGAAAGGTAAACCATGTGAGAAGGTGAACCATTGCTTTCAAGTTTGGACTCTGCCCAATAATAGGACTTGGTTCTATTTGACTAATTAGCTCTGAATAGCTAGTTTTGGCCAGACACATTACCACTTTTTTAAAAGCATCCATTGATCTGTAAATGTTTTGTTTCACTTTTGTTGTGATGCTTATCGTCAAATTACTCGTGAACAAGAGACTGATGAAATATTTGGAAAAAAAAAACTTTGTCATTTTAAAAAAAATTAAAACAGTAAAGTATAACTTTCACAATAAAAGTTGATTAGCTCTTCCATTCTCATAAGATTTCAAATCACACATATAACTTACTTCCAATAACTTGTTCATGTTTATTATAAAAAAAAAACATTAAAGTATTTGGTTGCAATACAAATTAAATGCAACACAATGTTGGTATGGTGTCATAAAATATCTGGATCTTTTAACTGCAGCACAGCTAGCTCTATAAATATCTTGATTTTCTAATAGTATACATATTTACTGATTCATTCATCTCTTCAATTTTCCATTTTTTTTATTAGTTGCGGAAGATTTTTTTTTTTCTTTCATTTTTTTAGTTTTTCAGACAATAAAAAATTATAATCCTTAAAAAGTAATTTTGACTTTTAAGGGGGGTAATTTGGTAAAGGAGTAATCTCCCAAGCTGGGACGACACGTGTCCCCATCTGGTTCATTTGTCACTATTATAAATAACCGCCCTTCCGACAGCCGCTTATGCACATCAACACAGAGAGGCAGAGAGAGAGGAGGAGAGCGGGCGATGAGAGCGAGGGTCTAGGGTTTCGGTTTGGGGGCGAGGAGGTTTCTAGGGTTCGTAATGTCGCGGCTGGCTCTGATTCGCTTGGTGCAGCTCGGGAATGCCTCGACTCTTGCTTGGTCGGCGGTTCCCGCCTTGCATCAATTGAACCGGAGCCCGTCGCGACGATTTCTCCGATTGTTTGTCAGGTTACGGTTTCGTTGCATCGTCAATGCAAAAAAACCTATAGACTTTCGTCTTGTTCCTCTTTTATCTGATAAATGAACTTCTTGCATCGTTCTTGGCATTAATTTAGGGTTCTGTCCTATTTTAGATGTATTGCGCCTTTAGATTATTGCTTCTGTACTTCTTCATTTTTCATGTACTCTTGAACAAGTCATTGTTTTGATGAATTGGTGTTTTTATGAGTGCTCTTGATTTGTTTTGGTGTTCTAGACTGATGGTGATTTCTTTTGGTGTTCTAGACTGATGGTGGTAGAGAGAAGTATTTATCCTGTCCCTTTGTTGTTGATCTGATTTGAAAATTCTGTTCTGTCTGATGTAATTCGCTCTCGTATTTTGATTTGGTGTTGAACTGATTATCTGTGTTTGAAGTCGCTGTGTTTCTTGAGCCTACGCGCAGGTGGATTCTTTGAATTAATTCCCTTGATTTGTATCCAAAGGATGCTTTGTTTTTCAAGTTTGTAAGGTTGAATCAAAATAGTTGGTTTAGATTTGTAAAGGGGCTGTTTATTCTTGAATGCTTTTGCGTCCATTCATGAATTTCATAGATTTGGAATTCACATTTTTGAGTGAAGAAATTCTTGTGTGGATTTTGTGGGATTCTAGAGATGTCATTCCGTTTTCTTTTGGTTTATTCTGCCATGTTTCATTCACACTGTTTGTCGTCTTCCTTACTCTGACAAGATGACTGCACATGTGGAAATTCTTGCATGGATTTTGTCGGGCTCTAGATAAGTCATTCCATTTTCTTTTGATTTACTTTTCCATGTTTCATACACGCTGTTTGTCGTCTTCTTTACCCTAACAAGGTGACTGCGTGCATGTATGTATCAAATCATGACGTATGTTTCTCTCTGTTGTTTGCTATCTCCTATCATTCTTCTTTAAATTGGCATGGGAGTTAGGTGGGAAATCATCCGCTGTCAAGTTGAATGACTTGGTCACTACTATAGAAGGTATCACTTGTCTGTAAACTATTTATTCTGTTCTTTATTCTTTTTTTATCATAAAAGGGAATATTGTTTGGTTATTGCAAATTTAGAATATGCTCATTCAACTTTGCCGAATAACATCAAAGCTCATAACTTTATTTTGCTCATATTAAGTTGGTTAGTCAAGTATAGACAGGGGTCTCCTGGAATTCTTTGGATTAATTCCATGGATTTGTATCCAAAGCATGTCAAGTTTATAAGGTTGAAATAAAATAGTTGGTCTGGATTTGGAAAGGGGCAGTTGTTTCTTGAATTCTTTTGTTGCAATTGATTTATGAGTTCCTGAATTTGGAATTCATGTGCTTCCAAAGAATAAATTCTTGGTCGGATTTTGTCGGGTTCTAGAGATGCCATTCTGTTTTCTTCTGGTACTACTTATCCATGTCTCATTCAGGCTGCTTTTTGTCTTCTTTTCTCGAACAAGATGACTGCATACATGCATCCATTAAATCATGTCAAAACATTTCTCTTTGTCATTTTGTCCCCACTGTTATGCTTCTTTACGTTGCAGTGGGAGTTTGGATGAGGTGGGAATCATTTGTTGTTAATCTGAATGACTTGGTCCCTACCATAAAAGTTAATTCCTTGTTGATAACTTGTTATTTTGTTATCTTCTTGGCCCCATTTTTTTTTAATACATAAAAAGAACAGATTCTATTGTTCTTGTAAATTTAGATTATACTAATTCATCTTGCAGATTAACATTTAATCTCAAAACTATGCTTTGCTCATTCTAAGTTATTTGGTTAGGTATAGGACATGGTCTCTCATGGCCCAAACTCTTGTTTTGATTTGTTTTTGATCTGATTATCTGTGTTTGAAGTTGTGTTTCTTCAGCCTATGCTTAGGTGGATTCTTTGAATTAATTCCATGGATTTTGAACCCAAAGCATGCCTTTTTTCAAGTTTGTAAGATTGACTTGAAATACTTAGTCTTCACATGGAAAGGGATGGTAGATTCACATATGTTTTTACCTTAATTGGTGCCTGAGTTCCATGGATTTGGAATTCATTTACTTCCAATTCAAGGAAGAAGTTTTCAGGTAGTTTTTGTCGAATTTTAAAGATGTCTTTCCAACTTTCTCTTGGTATTACTCTGTCACATCCCGTTTGGGCTGTTTCTCATCTTCTCTTCCCTTACAAGATGAGTAAGTGCAGGCATGTATTGAATCATGATGTACCCTTTTTTTTTTGTCTTTTCTTCCCTGCTATTATGTTTCCTTAATTACTGTAGGTGTTTTGATAAGGTGGGAAATACTGGGAATCATGTGCTTTTAAGCTGAACAACTTTCCCTAATTACTCTGTCACATCCTGTTTGGGTTGTTTCTCATCTTCTCTACCTTACAAGATTAGTAAGTGCATCCATGTATTGAATCATGATGTGCCATTTTTATTGTCTTTTCTTCCCTGCTATTATGTTTCCTTAATTACTGGAGATGTTCTGATAAGGTGGGAATCATGTGCTTTTAAGCTGAACAACATGGTCACTACTTTAGAAGGTATTCCCTTGTCTATTATTTCTTATTTCATTATTTCCTTGATTCTTTCAGATTTAGAATATTCAACATTTTTGCTGTTTATGTTTAAATCTCATCATGTTATTTTGCTCATTTTAACTCCGGGATTCTATAGTTCGGGATTCTATGGTTCGAAACGTATAGTACTGAAGGAAAGAAATATTCTATAGTTCTATAATTGCAATGTAGGTAGCAAAGACAATAATTAAAAGATATAACAATTGAGTTCATAAAGTAAAGTAGTCATTGTGGAAGTTGTCAAGAAGAAAAGGCACTCTTAATCCCTATGAGGAGTGTTCTCTACCAGTTTTTCATTTACTTTTTTTTTTTACATTTTTTATATAGAGAGGCATGGATGAAGCTTTACTATGATTTTTATTTTTTAAAATTCTTATTTTTCATTCCGGGCAACTGTACAAAGTGATAAGACAATTTTATATTGACAAATCCCTTTACAGAATACTAACTTGCTGAAGCAGGCCACAAACATGTTATGGTACTTAATGCTGAATCGCTGATGTCTTAGGGTCTCGTTCTTTTGCAATTCTAGCATAACTTCACCTTGAAGGTGTTAAATATGTACCATAAAGACACCAAATTAGCTAAAAGCCTAAACATTTCAATAAGCTCAATAGTTTATTGCTTGCAAATGTTAGCTTCAAATGAATGTTTAATTTGGAAGTGAACTCTATTTCTGTAGACAGATGATACAATGATTGGAAGAATACAGAGGCTGCTACAGCTATATGCTAAACAATCCGGTTTGCTCTCTACCCTCAACTTCATGTGGAATGCTATGGCACATTTACAAGGAAATCTACTCTACATGAAGCTTGAACAGCGTGAGCTATGACGTACAGACCCCAAAGTTTCTGGACATCTTCCTCCTCCTTACCTCAACAAAATTTGACATCTTAAGCCTCAGGTCCTAGTTTTTTCTTTCTTTCTCTCCTTTTTTTTTTTTTTTTTTTTTTTTTGGAAAAAGGGTCCTAGAACTTTTGAAAGATCATGTTTGGCAAATTGGTCCAGGTCTGAGTATGCAAATTAGATTATAAGTAGGTTCTTTACTAAGCTAGTTTCTCAGAAGGTGTTGATAGGGATAGTTCATCAAGTTTGCCTCTTTTCTAGACTTTTGACTATGATGGTCTCATTATCCTGGGAACAAGTTTTGGAGGTCACAGATTCAAAGGTTTTATGATCAACTAACAAGATGGTGGATTATTTATTCTCTATCTGGCAGATCTGCAACGGTCAATTATAGAGCAGCCATTTGTCTTGTTCATGGCTGAAAAGGAGTGTGCATGGCTAATGCAGTTATCTTGTAATGTTTTAATCTAATGCAGGCGCAGTCTATCATTAAGAGTGCTGCTTTATCATTGTTTAAGTAGCCTGTAGCATCATTTATGCTGCTACCAAGTAACAGAAACTCAAGTTACTTAGATGCACACCATCGGCAAACGAAGCCTTACCCTCACTAAAGAGGAAGGGAGCATATTCCGATGAGTAAAAAGGAGATAGGTACATGTGGGAATGATGCAAGGGCACACCGCGGCCTCATTATGAGCCCCATTATATATAACCGGGATTTGGTTCCAATTTTTTCATATTAATTAAATGATTGTGATTTACCTATTTTATATAAATTTTGTTTAAAAAAAAATAACCTGTTGCATGATGCTGTGAGGAACTTCAGCCACTTATGTGACTCCCAGGCTCCCAGCTTGGTGCGTTCAGGAGGGATTACAGGTGTGAGGATATAATGGATGCAAGTTTACATTTGCATCTTGGTTGGAGAGAGAGAAAGTAGCAATGTGAAAAATTTGAGTGTTAAGGATTTGTAGAGGTTTTTTTTCGTGTTTCTTTTTAAACAATGAATATTCATTATTAATAATATAATAATATAATATATATATATATATATATATATATTTAAATTTAAATTTTCAAAATATATTATATTGTTGTTTATAATGTTCCATATGATAGGGTATAATTTAAAATATTTAATTAGTAAATTAATATACTTAAAAATATAAAATATTTATAGTTTAATAAATTATATTATATATTATTATATGATAAATAATATAAACATATAGATGTCAAACGTGTGGCGCGGGACTGGTCCACTAAATTTAGAAAATTTAAAAAAATCAAAATATCTTGGAAAATTTCATAAAATCCAAAAAATCTGAGAATTTTTTCAAAAAGATTCCAAAAAAATTCTTAAGATTAAATATAACAATGTTATAGTTGTTATAAAGGTTTGTTTTAATCTTTTAAGGTTACAAATGTTAAAATGAAAAAAAAGGCAGATTTAGCTTGCATATTTCTGTGGGGACTGTGTCGTGTGAGCTAATGTATCTGGGCTAGCAAGACACGCACAAGCCTGGTGTTGTACTTGCTTGTGGGTCGCCCAACACAAGTCTGCTCCTGCTTAGACACGACCCAGTTGACACATATTCATCCCATGTGGTAGTATCTTGAGTGGGTACTGAACTATACTCATATATCATTTTGAGCACTAAACTTCAATTTATATCATTTTGGTTACTCAACGACTCAACGTTGATTTTACATCTCTATCAGTGTACTGAGAGAATTTCAGTGTAATTTTTCTTCAGATTTGTTTGACAAGTAATTACACCTAAATTCTCTCAGTATCTTCCCGATGAAATAAAATTGAAATTGATTAATTAAAATAATATAAATTAAAGTTTAGTACCCATTCAAAATACCACCCACGTACATTTATCTCAATTGCTAACGATCTTTGACCCAGGTTTTTTTTGGATCAGGTCCATGTATGCACTGATGGCTCGTGTGAAATAGGGGCAATGGCTGGCTGACTGCTCATGACCTCTCATGAAATCCAAATCATGATGAGTCATACGTAAATTTTTTTTTTTTTGATTTATGGTTAACTTGCCACTGCTACTTGATTACCTAAACATTGGATGTTTGAGCCATATCATAGAATGGTTAAATAATTGGTATAATTCAATATGTTTAAAATATATATATAACAGATAAATCATATTTATTTATAATAATAAATAGTGTTATATTGATACAAACATACCATAATATTATATAGGACTGGATTGGTATAATCCAATCTAGTAACGTTTGACACAATATTCGGGCATCATACAAACCAACCTAACCAAATCGAAGTCCAGCTTTGCCACATACCATTTCGCCGACTTGGAGACAATGACACTCAATTAATCCCATAGGTTTAATTTCTGTATCAGAGGGAGGACTTGAGAGGACCATGTGCCGGAATCTCACTGATCATGCTCTCCATCTCCTTCACAAACCTCTCCATGGCCGGTCCCGGCAAACAAACAGCCACAACAATGCCATTCCTGTAAGGTATGTAAAAGCTCACCACCGGGATTTCCCCAACTCCACCGTTCGCCGGACCTGCAAACACCGCCTTCCCCCACCCAAAGTCCACATCCCCAAACCCAACTCTCGTCAAATCCGACACCAAGTATGACCTCACCACCGTGAAGTGCGGCCTCCCTCTCAGCACCATCAAGTCCGCCACCGATTGCAAGTACTCATCACTGGTCCCCTCCGACTTAGCCTTCTTCACCAACTCCAATGCATACCCCAGAGGCTCACTGCATAGCCTCTTCGCCGATGACACCGCGGCCGGGTACGAGAACGCGTTGCCATAGTACCCCAGCGGCAGCCGTTTCCTTCCCTTTCCTCGAGAGTTCACTAAGCACATGAGGCGCATATCTTCCTCCGGATCCGGCTGTAGCGCAATCGTCCGGCATCTCCATAAGCACGCTGTCAGTATCTCAACCGTGGAGCTCTTGCGTAGGTGCTCCGGCAAGCGCATTCTCAGAGCTAACACCTCCCTGGGGCCGAAGAAGATGGAGCGCTGCACTACCTCATGGACTAGGGTGTTGGTGCCCTTGATGTCGGGCACATTGTCATACTCACGGTGCGCGAACGTCGGGCACGGCGGCGTCCTAGCGTTGAGCAGCTCCCTTGACCATACAGGCAGCACGGATGGCGCTGTCGCGCCGCGGGCCATCTCGGCCACTGCGTTCATGAACAGCACCATTCCTTGCCCGTCCGACATGGTGTGGTTGAACCGAATTGCAACGATGAAACCACCGCACGACAAACGTGTCACCTGCCACGCAATCAACATTAATCAAACCATGCATATACGTGTGTATTAATTAACTATTTCGGAAGAGCACAAAGGGCCTGTTTGGATTGGCTTCCAAAAAAATACTTAACTTATGAAAAAGCATTTTTTTCAAAACTGCTTCTCCAAAACTGTTTTTTTCAAAAAACCACATGACTAGTTTCTGAAAAAAAACAGTATTTGAGTTTTTTTTTTTTGAGCTTCTGTTTTTTTAAAAAACTAATTCAAACAGATTTTTTTGAGTCCAGAAGCACTTTACTTATAAAAAAGTGCTTCTGGACATAAAAAAAGTTAATCCAAACAGACCCCAAACCGATCATACTCCAGACAAAACATGCACCTGAATTAAGATCAATGGAGAGTTGAGAACACCCCCTGAGCCCGGAACGTCGAAGAGCAGCTCCTCAAAGCAGGGGAACGGTGGCTGCAGTTCGTCGCCGAAATCCTGAAGCCGGACATTGGCATCAGCTTCGATGAACAACACCCCTTCCCCAGTGCACTCCACAACAAGCTTCCTTCCTGACCACTCCCTTAGCCGCCCAGCATAAGGATAGTAAAAGACCAGAGCCCTCCCCAAGGCCTCCCTTATAACCTTCGCAGGGTCCTTACCACTCATTGCTGGCTCCTTGCTGTAGAACTGGATCGCAGGGATCTGGAACCGTAGGCCCTCCTGGTCATCAATGTCCGAGAGATGCTTGAACTCATGTGGTGTTGGTTTTGCCGGTGCTACCAGCACTGGCTTCTGCCGATGCACAGTGAAAACCAGGGAAGAGGGTGCCATGAAGGAAGAAGCTCTTGCTTGCAGATGTAGTTTGTTTCTTTTGTTTGTGGTTGGGTGTTTATATAGAGCAAAAGAGGGAGAGCGTGAGCATCCGACCCAGACTTGCCAATCCCAAATAAAATATCAGCTTCATCAACTTCTAGTATTGTGGGCCACTTCTTTATCCCACGTGTGTGGACATAAGTTCAAGTTTTAAAACAGTTTTTTGTGGACGCCTAGGTTCATTGACAATGCATCTGCGTCATGGTTCGCCCCATGTGAATCATGGTTCCGTCCATCGCCATGTGAATCATGCAAAGAAAGTGACCAGAGAAGAAGCCAAACATTTCCAATGAAATTTTGGAATTTTGTGCCCAATAATAACATGTTAATATTTTGCTGAAAATTTTTACTAATGCGATTCGGTAAAGTTTTTTACAATCTAAAATTTCAATGATTTTATGAGAAAAAAAATATTGTGAATTGTGTGGCAAAAAAGCAAAGAAAACAAGAAGAAAAAAAAGAGCACACAAAATTTAAGTGGTTCGGCAACGTGTCTACTTCCACGGGAGCAAACAACGGAATTTTACTATATCTCTAATTAGGGTTACATCATACATATTTATACTAAATCCTAATATATGCAAATTACAAAATTGCCCTTCCGTACCATACCGCCGGGGAGTTCTCCCGCATACCCAACCCTATTCGGTGTCACCATTGTGCTCGCAGCAAATATGAGTCATACTTCAACAAAAATAAAAAGATATGGGCCAAAATATTTTTTTTTTCTTCTTGAAATTTAAATGTTTGTTCTTCACCTGTCTGTACATCTTTTGTTAGTTGAAAATTTGATTTACATGTAACCATGCTTACAGGAGGCAATCAGTTTTATGTTGAATGGGACATTGGTCATTGGACAATGAAAGTCATGGAACAAACAACCCTCTTGGTAACTTTGTTGCGTATAGGGCTGGAAACGGGCCGAACTTGAACGAGCTGAGCCCAGTTCGAGTTCGGCTCGAAATTCCATAGTTCGGCTCGAGTTCGAAATTATAATATTCAATTCGAATTCGGTTCGAGTTCGAGTTATAATTTTCGGCTCGAGTTCGGCTTGATAATATTTATAAAAATTCGAGTTCAATTAAAAAAAGCTCAAAATAAAAAAAAAATATAAAATTATAAAAAAATTATCATTTAAAAAATATAAAGGGTTTCTACTTTCCACCTAAAACTAATAAATAACTACATTATAATTATATTTTATAAGATAAAAATCAAGAATAAATTATACAAGCCAAATAATTATATATATATATATATATATATATATATATATATATGAACTCAAACGAGCTGACTCTGACTTGAGTTCGACTCACTTATTTTTCGAGCTCAAATTTGAGTTCAAGTTCAGTTTGTTATTAAAATAATTGAATCGAACTTGAGCCAATATCGAATCGAACTCGAGTTGCTCGCGAACAGTTTGATCGTTTGCCAGCCCTAGTTGCGTATGTAAGTTCATACATGAAATCTTTTATAATTAGCATTAATTAAGACCAATTTTAGTCAACTCAAATTAAAAACTTTTTAAACTCAAAGCTTAAACTTTGTTTCAACTATGATCTTTGTCATCATTGTTTCAGGGAGTTCATTTTTTATGTGAATTAATGATAAAAAATTATGTCCTTAAATGGCTTCTCGATTCTCAGTTGCATCCAGAGTCTAGGAACCAAACATCTCTTCTTCGAGCACCATTCATCTCCACATATGACATGAGCAACATCTCTTCTTCTTCTCCTTGTTCAATATAGTTGGCTTCCCTACATAAATGACATTTAAATTTAAAATTTCCAAGTTGTTGACACTCAAATCATTCCAATGCTTCTTTGTTGTAGGATCAGCAACCTCTCCCTCTTCCTCAACCACTACATGCACCTTGTCCCCGTCCTCTTGCACCCAATTTGTCTGTCTTCATAATTAGTGATCTTGAGTGTTTTTATCTTTAAAAATTTTATAAAATCCAAAAACTTCTAAAAAATACAAAAAAAAAAAAAAAATGTAAGCAATTTTGCAAAAAAAAAAATTTCCAAAATTCTTAAGGTTAAATATAGCAATGTTATAATTGTTATAAAGGTTTTTTGGGATTTTTTAGGGTTCAAAATTGTTAAAATGGAAAAAAAAACCTATCAGGCCAATCAAGCCAGTCAGGTTATTGTGTGGACTGTTTCGTGTGAGCTCATGTATTTGGGCCAGCAAGGCACACACATGCTGTGTTGTGCCTCCTAACGGGCCGCATAGGACTAACCCAGCACAGGATTGCTCCTATTTAGGCACGGTCAAATTGACACCTCTATATAAACATAAATATTTTTTAATGGAATATTTAATATTATTAATTTATAAATTAATAATGACACTTGTTTTTAAATTATACTAATTTTGTATTATATAGCGTTAAAATAATTAACATTAACAAAATATTCATAATCTGGGTAGAAATTGTTTATCTATTTAATTAAATTTATAATTTAAAAATAATATTTAATTAAATGATTAATAATTACTCATATATATTTAGTAGGTTCGTTGAGTACTAGTGGATGGAGGAGTTACACGTGGATGGGGGATGTTCCTCTTAATACCACCAAATAAATGCCGTACGTTTATCTCAATTGCTAACAATCTTTGACCCGTGTTTTTGTTGGATCAGACAATGGCTGCTGCTTATTGAAGATATAATTCTTGTTCATTCTTAGTTTACCGTCATGGCATGCTATTCCATGTTCTTCTCATGATCTCTTATGAAATCCAAAACGTGATGAGTCTTACGTAAATGTTCTTTTGATTTATGGTTAACTTGTCACTAGTGCTACCTGATTACCTGAACTTCGGATGTTTGAGCCGTATCATAGAATGTTTAAATAGATAAATCATATTTATTTATAATAATAAATAGCGATATAATGATACAAACATACCGTAATATTATGTAGGATTGGATTGATATAATCAAATCTAATAACATTTGACACAATTTTATCATGTTTTATTCGGGCATCACACAAACCAGCCTAATCAAATCGAAGTCCTGCTTTGGCACATACTTTTTCGCCGATCGGGAGACAATGACACTCGATTAATCCCACAGGTTGCACTTCTGTATCAGAGGGAGGACATATGAGGACCAGGTGCATTAATCTCACTAACCATGATCTCAATCTCCTTCACAAACCTCTCCATGGCCGGTGCCGGCAAACAAACAGGCACCACAATGCCATTCCTGTAAGGTATGTAAAAGCTCACCATCGGGATTTCCCCAACTCCACCCTTCGCCGGACCTCCATACACCGCCTTCCCCCACCCAAAGTCCACATCCCCAACCCCAGCTCTCGTCAAATCCGACACCAAGTACGACCTCCCTGCACGTGAAGTGCACGGCCTCCCTCTCGGCACCATCAAGTCCGCCACGATTGCAAGTACTCATCAGCTTTGGTCCCCTCAGGCTTAGCCTTCCTTTGCCAACTCCGATGCATGCACCCCGGAGGCTCAGCGCATAGCCTCTTGGCCCGGTGACACCATAAGCGGAGTGCGAGCGTTGCCGTAGTACCCGGTTGGCTGATTTGTTTCCTTCCCTTTCCTCGAGGGTTCACCCTATGCACATGGTAGCATATCTTCCCGCCCGGATCTAAATTTTGTAGCACAATGCGTCCAGAAGCATTTGTCTCCATAAACTTCTTATTACATGTGGTATCTTCAACCCAGTGGAGCTCTTGCGTAGGTGCTCCGACAAAGCGTATTCTCGAGGCTAACACCTCCACTTTGGGCGAGAAGAAGATGGAGCGTTGCACTACCTCATGGACTAGGGTGTTGGTTCCCTTGATGTCGGGCACATTGTCATACTCAAGGTGTGCGATGTTAGCAATTTCATTAATGTGGACTCATATGTTTATCTTATCAATTGTATATGAAAGGTTATCCAATTAATTAATATGCCCTATTTAATTGTGATCTATTGGGTAATATTTTAAAAGGGCTTAAAGATATATCATTTCAGTTAAAGTATGGGTTTAAATAATGTGTAGAAACCCTTATTAGTAATTAACTATTTATGATGGGCTAATGGTTAATTACTAAAATATCCTTTATAATTAATAAATATGGTTGTGGTCCGAAATAGGAGAGAGATATCGTTACATTTTCTTACATTAGAGAACGGCTACCTCATGTGCGATCTACCGAGGTTTTGAAGGCCCTTATCCATCAGTAGAATCATAGCCTTGCTTTTCTAATGGATTGAGGTATGTCTTATTCATCTTCTCTAATTTCTTACACTGCCAGCGATCCACGGAAGCATCTATAACTGCATGATGCGGAAGTCTCTAAGATTAATACATAAGATGAATATCATGCTATGAGGTTCTTTATTTTATTTCCATCAATTGGTATCGAGCGGTTTGCTAGAAGGGATTTAAAGATAGATTTATGTTTAATATAATTTGGTGTGCACTTATTAATCATACGTGGGTTTAAAAATTTTACTTGATCTTATGACGTCAGCCGGATTAATGAAGCATTGATTGGAGATTGAAAATTTTAATTCTATTTTTCTTTCACCATTACTTTCATTATCCACATGTGGGAAAACAATACATTTTGAAGGAAGGTTGTTTTGACCGGATATAATATTTTTAATATATAATATTTGTATATTAATATTGAAGATAAAAATATTATTGTATTAAGTTAAGATTATTATTATCTGTTAGTTAATAACAAAATACTAATAATCATTTAATTATAAATAATTAATATAATTTATTTATTAGTGATATAATTTTAAATTTAAATATTTATAGTTTATGTTTTCTACCTTCATCGTTCCGATGAACTATAAACAAATTTCATCCTTGTTTTTGTTCCAACAATCCACCTTTTCCACATTTTGATTTCATCCACATACAAGCTCAATGAAATAGTACAAACATCCCATGGAAATAGTACAAACATCCCATGACTTCCATTACCTTCACATCAATGAAATAGTACAAACACCTCTCAATCTACTCCCCTAAATACACAGGTAATGATATTTAGTAAAAACATCAACAGTAGAGGCAAGGCAGTAGTTGGAGAATAATCAATCCTCCTCAAACAAGGACCACTGCCAGTAAGATGGATGAGTAGATGAGGACCATATATCGCTTTCTACAACATTACTCCGCTAGAGTGGGAGGACTCAGACTTTACACCCATGGCTCTCGCATGGCCACTTTACTGTGGAATGCCAAATCATGTACTTGCCCGAGATTAAACTTCTTTCTTAGGTTGGCGTGGGATGACAAAATACTCGCGTTCATTCATTAGCGCAGCAAAAGACACCTCTGAGGGGTTATCATTATGGTTCTTGCCTGGCTACGATAAAAGCTAGCTTGGAGGACAACACTTGTGAGACCTACTCATGCGGTGTACCTACACCACGACAAATCTTGAACTATTATTGTGGCCACTCACGGGGAGATCAACACCCTTTTCTGGGATACAAAACCAATGGGAGGTAGACATGGTAAGCCAGAAGCAAATGGCGTCCAGGATACTTGCTTACTTGAGATGGAAGCGGGTAGGTAATGTGATAACTTGCAGAGTATATAAGCTTTAGAGCATATATAACAAAAGAGAAGCTTCCTAGCTAAAACCAACTTCGTTCCTGCCAAAATGATTTGTAACATTGATTTTCTAATACTCTCTTGTTTCATACAACCCATACATCAAAAAAGCCGAAGTTACTAACTACATAGACCATCGTCAAAAGAAGCCTAGCCAGGACGAAAACTAGTAGCACCCACTAGACTCAGACCTGGATTTCGAGGATGCAACACCCTAGGAGTGAGCTTCACTCCTGGGAAGCTGATGGAGGTGGCTCCCGACCAAAGAAGTGCACAAAACTCCATCTCTAAAACTCCTACTTGTTTTAGTTGGATCCAATGGATACCAATAATTATGTACCCTATGTAATCGTTATCACACTTTTAATCTAATTAATGTGATTTATCCCCACACACAAGCACAAAATAATAATAATAACAATAATAATAATAATAATAATTATTATTATTATTATTATATTTAATTAAAAATTATTATTTAAAATTATTTATTCAAATTTAAAAATTACATATATAATTTTCAAAATTTACTTAAATGTGATGGCTAATTTAACATCAAGACGTTACTACTTGTGGATTGAGCAGGAAAAAAAATTCGACACAAACTCCATCCCAATTCTAACTGATAGAAACACAATCATAAAACACAAAGTTCAACAAGAAAAGTTCTAACCTTACATTGTAACACAAGCCAAGATGAAATGAACAGAGTGGCTATATGCTGTTATTATGCTTCAGAACATGCCAAGCTGTAGAACACCTTTACACAGAAATACCACCGAATGGGTCGGTAAGCAAACGAGAATTCTCGGAAGATAATAGAAACCTGCGCCAGATATCAAATTGTTGGTAGAACTGGTGAAATATGAGAAAATACAAGTTAAATTATTTTTTTAAAATGACAAACTAAAAACATCCAACAATCAACATCCGTTGAAATTACTTGCAATTACTAAAATCACCCAACATCATCAGTTGAAATGATATAAACTAACAAGATTACATATTAGGTGGGCTAAATGACAATCTTGATAAAAGTACATGATAGAAACACAGCTTCATATTATCGGGCAAGTCCAAAAAAATTTCAAGATGATCGTCATCTCTAGGCAAAACATGTAAGATGAACATTGACTCATCATCAGAAAGACCATCAATCTCAAAAATTAATCAAGTTTTTTTGGTTTTTAGTTATTTTAATTGGTGAAGAGGTGTGTACACTCGCAGTATGGCCTGGCCTTCGAGGAAAGTGGCCAAACTTACCAGGAAGGAATGGCACTCTGCCAGAGCATTTACATCTTCTTCTGCCGAAGGGTGTTTTTGACTTCCACGTAAAACCGGAAACAAAGTGTTAGTTTGATAGATAAATGCCTATCTTACAATAAACTTGCATCTTTCCGATCCAGTACTAAGCGATTACGCAAATTCGAGAGGGAATCCAGCCAAGTAAATTCACGGGGACCAGAATGAGGAGTCTTGGAGTTCTTGAGCAGCTCTGGTCATTGAATCACGGTGGCTGAACCTCAACGAGCTTCTGACAACTGGCGAGTAGAGGCGAATTTACCTGGGACGTACGCGTAGGTATTAGCGCCGATGCTCAAATCAAAATCCCAGTGAGTTCTCTTTGTTTTAACTTGTTTACAAAATATATAATTATCTGTTTTATTTAGTATTACTTGCCTATGCTCTGGAATTCCACGATTGTTTTAACATTCATCTCGTAAGAGTGGATCTTTGTAGGATTGTATGTATTCTAATCCACGAACATGTACGGAATTTATTGATGGAATTTGTCAATCCATGGTGGGGTTAACAACTTGAAGAATATCTTTTTTCTTTTGGCACATGCATAAACAACACCACGTGGATTAAAAAGCATGAATATATTCATCATGGCAATTCTTTCAAGCATTTCACCCAAAACGTTATGTGCATTGATCATTTAACACACATCTGGAATCAAACTCGCAACAGGTTTGGATTATCCTGCAGCGTACACGGGGCCTTGCTACAAAGGCCAACACATGATGGTAATAACTTTGACTTGGGGTACTTGCTTCTTTGAAGCATTCAATCAAACATTTGTGGTGCCCTTTATCTAACAAATGCTTAACATGTGTCTGGAGTGTCCTTTAAACAAAGTTTACAATCATCCATTTACAATTGCAGCAATCTTGAAGAATTTTATTTTCTCCCTCAGCTTTTATATAACAGCAGCGTTGACCGCACAACAGCGCAACAACAGGGCACAGCACCAGCAATTTGTGACAACAGCAACAGTTTCCCATCCAAAAAAGATGCATATGGTCATTTGATCTTCTCTTTAAGCATGTCTTCAAACCCTGTCCTATGTGCATCAAGTGTCTCCATAAGCTGTCTCCATTCTTGCAATCATGAATCAACCAATTATATTTCCAGAACTAGAAGAGATAACATGAGGGATCTTCAAATAAGACTTCTCTGGGGGTCTTATCTCAGCATCTGGAATGTATCCAATACTCTCTTGAAGAGCTGCATTGGTATCATCTTCTAGATATACTTGATTCTGATCTTAAATGACCAACTTTTATCATAAATTTATGCTTCAGTTATCTTTGCCAAAATGTCTAAGTCTTGAAAGTCTCATGCTGCAACCTTGACCATAAACATGACCAGCCTACGACTCATCTTCGGGGGTCACACTCTTCATAGATTGTCAAGTGTCAAGCTATGAATTTTCAGCATTGATTTCGTCTTCTCCTGCATTGCTTGGAGCTTGTTATTGAAGCATTGCTAGTAGCTCACCACAACATCTCTCCTCAGCCTTAGCAAACAGATTGCACTTGGTAGATGGTGCCCAACAACCCCTTGATCAGCTCCATTACAGCAAGTCCATGAATGACATCAAAGATTTTCTTGCCACTTCAATCCTCGCATATTTGGATGTACATATTGATCAAAGCAGAGCCAAGCACATGGTAAAGTCCAATTTTTTTTATGCCAGCTCAAATCTTGAAACAGGAGTCCTCCTTGGGTTGTGAACTCCTTAGACAATCTTCAATCCTCAATCCTGGAGTTCCAAGAGAGCAAGTTTCTCTTAGGCATTTTCCCGAACACCTGATATGACTTTTCAATCTCCATACTGCTGAAAATTTGCGAGCAACCCTTGCTTTTGGGGAGATGGATAAAACTTGCAAATACCAATCATTTCCCATGGTCGGGTGTTAGATCTTACATAGGAAATAGATGGTGCAAGTGGTGATGCCGATCAGCCACACGTGACCACCGGCGGCTGAATCGCCGGAGAACAACTCCAAAATCTTGGCCATCTGAGTTATGGCGGCGCGGCTCGAAGAACCCTAGCTTGATGCGCGGAGAACGGTGGCATTCATTTGTGCTCCAGGATGGTATCCATCCTCGCGACATCAGCGACGCCGTTGTAGCTTGGCATCTCGTCGATGGCGGACGGAAACTGTCTTCTTCGACAAAGCCATTAGAGATAGGATCCGAGTCCGCTTATCCAGAATTTGAGATCAAGCGATGGAGGCGAAAGCTTTTGGCGATCATTGGTAGGAGCTTTTGGCCAAGCTGATGTTATTCAATGGCAGCGGTGTCAACAGCGTGGTAGCTTCCTTGAGGCAGTGGCGTTTGGTGGCGACGGACACGTTCTCATGTGGGGCTGCGGCCTATGCTCGGACCCGAGCCTATATCCTTCGGCAAGGCCATCAGATATAGGGTCGTGTCCATGCATGACCGAGGTTGAATGATGGAGAACTCTCATTTCTCCAAAAGCTACAGGGGCTTGGCAGAGAGGTGTTAGCGGTGGGCTTGCTCAGCAGCGGCGTTGGCGTCAGACTTGTTCAACGATGGTGGCTCGGCATCCACGGGCGAGAGGCAGCCAAAGGGGGTTGGGTTTCGTATGAAGGGGAAGAAGAGAGAAGAAGTACCTTATGCTTTTCCTCTATCTTTTTCTCTCTCACTTGATCTCTTGATTTCCTTCTCCCTCTTTTTTCCTCTGTCTGTCTTTTCCTTTCCCTCACTTTCTTTCTTTTTAACTCTCCCCCTTTCACTTGATTCCTCCCTACCTCTATATATCAACCCCTTTGATTTTGATTTTTTTTTTCTCGCCTCCAATCTCTCCCAGCCACCACTTTCTAATTTCATTTGATTTGTTTGATTCCTTTTTTTTCTTTTCTTCTTCTTATTATTATTATTATTATTATTATTATTATTATTATATTTATATATTATTTATTATTTTTTTAATTTTATTATTATTATTATTATTTATTATTTTATTATTTTATTAATGTTATTTATTTATATATATTATTTATATATATATATAATTTTATTTCATTTTATTTATTTATTTATTTGAATCTGAATTTGAATTGTGATTTGGACTGATTGATTGATTACAATTTGGCTTGATTGATTGACTTATTTCCTTTATTTCTTGATTTGATTTCAATCTTAATTTGGCTTAATTGATTTATTATCTTTTTATTTATTTATTTATTCAATTGAATTTGAAATTATGATTTGGTTTGATTGATTGATTATAATTTGGTTTGATTTTTATTTGGCTTTGATTGATTGACCGAATTCTTTATTTCTTGATTTGATTTAAATCTTAATTTGACTTAATTGATTTATTTGTTTTCTTTCTTGATTTGATTTTTTTTATTTTTTTTATTTGAATTTGGTTCAAATTTTAATTTCATGATGATTTTTTTTATCGCCTCGAGATTTGTTCTCATGCTGTATATATCCTTGATCCATCTCGGGATACAACCAGATGACTATTCTAATGGGGTATATTTCTTTTTTTTATTTGATTTTATTTATTTTTATACATAAACACACACATTTTCATTTCATCCGCATACAAGCTCAATGAAATACTACAAACATCCCATGACTTCCATTACCTTCACATCAATGAAATAGTACAAATACCTCTCAATCTACTCCCCTAAATACACAGGTAATGATATTTGATAAAAACAACAACAGTAGAGGTAAGGCAGTAGTTGGAGGATAATCAATCCTCCTTGTTTGAGGACCACTACCAGTAAGCTCGATGAGTAGATGAGGAACATATATCGCTTTCTACAACAACCTCCCGAGAGTCAGACTCAAGTTTACGCAACCCTCTTATGGTCACTTTCTGAAATGCCTTGTGCCCCACTAAGATTAAACTCTTTGCTAGGTTAGCGTGGGTTGACAAAATACTCACATTACACAACCTAGCAGAAAGATACTAACACAGTTATCTCATGGTTGCAACCTTTGTGACGAAGCAGAGACAACAACACAACTACTCCTATAGTGTACCT
The DNA here is from genome assembly GCA_026586065.1 of Dioscorea zingiberensis. Lineage (NCBI taxonomy): Eukaryota > Viridiplantae > Streptophyta > Magnoliopsida > Dioscoreales > Dioscoreaceae > Dioscorea > Dioscorea zingiberensis. The sequence goes on along the minus strand of CM048822.1, from coordinate 3,842,996 downwards.
ACACACAAGGGCGGAGCCACATGTACGAGAAGGGGGGCAATTGGCCCCCTTAATTTTTTAAAAATATATTATATAATTTTAATATTTTTTTAAAAATATACTATATATTTTAAATTTGCCCCCCATAAATTTTACTGTTTTGATAAAAATCCACTGAATATATGAGAATATAAAAAGTTTATGAGTTTATCCATATAATTACAAAGTTCACAACTCTCATGGGCATTTGGTAAACAATCATGTTTATGTTTATCAGATGGAGTTGGGTTTTAGATCTGTCCATATAATAATCGTGGCGGATTCAATGAGCAAATTGCAAACCCGATATGCACATTGAATTCCCTATTTCCGCCTTCTATAATTTCTCTTCCTCATAGGTAACTCTCATCTTTCTCTGGTGTAGTTGAGACCTAAGGTGATTTTCATTCAAACTTCCACCTTTGGCTCTCGATTTACATTGGTATACGTTTTGATTCATTTAGAGCTTAGATTCCATCATGCTCTTAATCTTATTTTCTTCTTAGATGAAGATCTCTTCCTTGAAGAATTGAGATTGTTGTAGTTCTCATTAGTGTGATTTCTTATATTTAATATGGAAATAGTTTGCATTTTTGAAACTTGAAGAGGAATCAATTTTTATAGAAATCACAAACACTCACCTTTAAGCAACAACTGGCTTTTTGGAGTTTGATGGTTATATATATTGTGTGAATTTGTTTGCATTGCATGCAGTATTGGGTGGCCAACAAAGCATGCACAAAATTTGAGTTATTTTCTTGCCATACAGCTGCATAGGACTAACCCTTAACAGTGGTATGTACTCCCTATTTCAGAGCACGACCTAGTTGACACATCTATATCAACATAAAAATTTTAATGAAATATTTAATTTTATTAATTTAGAAATTTATAATGAATTTTGTTTTATACTAATTTTGTATTACATAGTGTTAAAATAATTAATATTAACAAAATATTGATAATCTGGGTAGAAATTGTTTAATTATTTAATTAAATTTATAATTTAAAAATAATATTTAATTAAATGATTTAATAATTACTCATATATATTTATTAAGTTACATTACTTGAGGAACTAGAAGAGTGGATGGGAGGAATTCACCGTGGATGGGGGATGTTCCTCTTCAAAGCCATGCAAAATAAAGCTTGGATATAAGTTTATCTCGATTATTTAGCCAAGGAATCTTTGACTTAGGTTTTAGAGTTGGATAATTGTAGCATGGATGTATCTTTGATTGAATTTAATTCTTATTCGTCATAGTTTACCCGTCATGGCGTATGTTCTTGTTCCATATTATGCGAGTAGATTATTAACCAGCGGATTATCTGTTTATGCTCGATTACTAGATCAAATCGATTTGGCTTGCTGGCTGACCTTTTGTTGGATCACGACTTGTATTAGCGTCATTGCCTGACTGATCGATTAATCAAATAGTCTGTATCGATTAATCCTTAGGTTTTAGTTTAACCGTATGGAGTATACGGACGAGGAGGGAGGACATGTGAGGGACGAGTCACGAGGAATCTGTGATCATGCTCATCCAGTCACCTTCACAAACCTCTCCATTGGCCGAGTCTTGCGAAACTTGGAAGCGAGCGAGCACCACAATGCCATTCTGAAGGTATGTAAAGCTTCGACGCAAGGTTCCCAGCTCCACCCTTAGCCCAGGCTTTTCCAGCGCGCCTTCCCCAACCAAAGTCCACATTCCCAAACCCAACTTTGTCACTGAGCACCGTATGCGACCTGAGCCACGGTGAAGTGTGGCCTGCTCCCGGCACCATCAAGTCCGCCCACCGATTGAGATACTCTTCACTGGAGTCCCCTACGACTTGAGACTTCTTCACTAACTCCAAAAGCGCGCATACCACTAGAGGCTCATTTGCATAGCCTCTTGATGACACTGCAGTACAGGATGCGAGAGCAGCGTTGCCATAGTACCCCGGCCGTGCGTTTCCTTCCGCTTCCCTCGAGGTTCGCTATGCACGCATGAGCGCACATCTTCCCTCTGGATGAACGCGGTGCGGCACATAATTGTAAATTACATCCGCGTATTTGTCGGTTATCTCTCAGCGGTGGAGCTCTTGCGCGTGGGGTGCTCGCAGACCCAAGCGCTAACTTCACGAGGCTAACTTGCCTCCACAGGGCTAGAAGAGATGGAGTCTTTGCACTATCTCATGGACTCACGGTTATTTGGTACCTTTGATGTAGCCGGGCGCGTCGATGCGTACTCCGCGGTCTGCTTGAGCGTGGTAGCGGCGGGCGTCCTAAGCGTTGGCTGACTCTCTTGACCGGGTGAGCGCAGCGGATGGCTGCAGCCGTAGGTGGAGCCATCTCGGCGCTGCGTTCGCGTTCATGAATTGCCGCGAGGCCGGTGCGTCCAGGCATGGTATGGTTGAGCGGTGCACCAGATAGACTACCCAGCGCGAGCAAGCGTGTCAAACGCCGCGCGATCAACCTTAATTAAACCAATGAACATGCATATCGCCTCACGTGTGTATTAATTAACTATTTAGGCGCTGGAAACCGTAGATCATCCAGGAGAAAACATGCTTTGATCAAAAGCAATGGAGAGTTGAGAACACCCGTGAGCGGAGCGAATGAAGGCGACTCCTTAAAAAACGCGGGAGCGGTGGGCTGCGGTTAAATTAGGTCGGGAAATCCACGAAGCCGGGGACGGTGGCATCGACTTACGATGAACAACACCTTCCCCGGTGCACTCCAGGCAAGCTTCCTTCGATTCCCGCTCCCTTGGCCGCCCGACCTTAAGGATAGTAAAGAGACAAAGAAGGCCCTCACCCGAGGCCTCCCCTTATAACTAGCCAGCGGGGTCCTTGCCAACTCATTCTTTGGCTCCTTCTTTGTGGCCAGAGCTGGATCCACGGGGATGCGGGCAGAGCGTAGGCCCCTCACGGTGGAAGTGATGTCAGAGATGCTTGAACTTTCGTGTGTGTTGGCTCTGCGCGGTGCTACCGACTCGGCTGCACGCCTGCTTAGATGCACATTGAAAACCAGGGAAGATGGTGCCATGAAGTGAAGAAGCTCTTGCTTGCACTTGTAGTTTGTTTCTTTTGTTTGTGGTTGAGACTTGAGAGTTTATATAGTGCAAAAGAGGGAGAGTGTGAGCATCCGACTGAGATTTACCAATCCATAAAGATGCGTCAGCTTCATCAACTTCTAGTATTGTGAGCCACTTCTTTATCCCACGTGTGTGGACATATAAGTTCAAGTTTTAAAACAGCTTTTTGTGGACGCCTAGGTTCATTGCCAATACATCTGCGTCATGGTTCGCTCCATGTCAATCATGGTTCCCTCCATCACCATGTGAATCAGGCAAAGAAAGTGACTTGAGAAGAAGCCAAACATTTCCAATGAAATTTGGAATTTTGTGCCTAATAATAACATGTTAATATTTTGCTGAAAATTTTTATTAAAGCTATTCGGTAAAGTTTTTTACAATCTAAAATTTCAATGATTTTATGAGAAAAAAATTGTTGTGAATTGTGTGGCAAACAAGCAAAGAAAACAATAAGAAAAAGAAGTGCACACAAAATTTACGTGATTCGGTAATGTGTCTACCTTCACGGGAGCAAACGGCGGAATTTACTATATCTCAAATTAGGGTCACATCAGATGTATTTATACTAAATTATAATATACGTAAATTATAAAATTGCCTTAGGTACCATGGCACGTTCTTGAGAATTCTTTTATAATTTGAAGCTTAGATCCATTATATCTTTCGTGAAATATAAGCCATACTTCAAAAAGTAAAGAGATATGGGCCAAAATATATATTTTTTTCTTGAAATTTAAATGTTTGTTCTTCATTCCTTTTAATCTCTAATCCCTCCTCATATCCAACAAATTAAGTAAGATGTGGATAAAATAATCATTTTAACAAAAAAATTGTTGATAGTTAACTCTAAGGATACATATATGCACATTAGTATTTTGTAAGGGTATATATAAATATCATCTTTAAGGGGTATATATTCATTTAGAGAATTTTATGGGGTATTTATAAATAAAATAATAGTAAATTATATAAAAAAAAACTTACAATATCGAAACAGTTGTTCCGTAAAAAAAAAAAAATCATAATTTTTATGTTTATTTTTTTAAAAAATATTATATAATATATTATTTTGCATCACTTCATCTTTACATGGAGTTAGTTTGGCGTCCCTCTGATTTGGAAAATCTCCTTGTCCTTACGAATGTGAATTTAAATAATATTTAAATTAATATATATTAATTATTATTTTGATAAGAATATTTAATAATATTAGTGAATAATTATAATAATTTTATAATTTAGAATAATAAATACAAAAATGTTTTTATAATTTTTTAAAAAAATATTATTAAATATTTAAAGCCACATAATCAAATATCTTGCAACACCTTATGATTGATTAAGAGCACATAATAGAAAATATTATAACACAAGAATCTTCATATATATCTCTCAAGATTTTATTCAATCTAAAGAAAATCTTTGTGAATCTTGCAAGAATCTTCATATATATCTCTCAAGATTTTACACATTCAAACAAAAAAAATCGTTGGTAGTCTTGCAAGAATCTTCATTTGTATCTCTAGTGTTGCTGGACCAATGAGAATTTGGTATTGGAAGTTTTGTTACCCTATAAATATATAACTTGTGCTTTTTTGATAATATGAGCGGCAAGCACTTATAAGAAATTAAGGACATTCACAAGCCTTGACGGATCTGCGGAGTAGACATGAGAACGGGGCCGTGCACACATAGGTCGCGAGGGATTACACTACTTCGTGATCATTCTTTCGTGCGCAAAAAGTAATACTCTTGTATTTTTAGATCGTAATGGTCAGGGAAACGCTTTGTCGTTAGGATTAGCATAGGGATAATCACTTATGGGCCAGCTTGGTGCTTTGGTAATATCTGACTGACAGCTTGACTCATCTGAGTCATTGTTAGTCCTTCTAAAGACCCTTACATTCATCCATGGGTTCTAACCTGGGTTTTGGTGTAACATTCATGTGCCCTTTTTTTACTGTATTTACGGTTGGAGTTCGAACAAAGGAATTGAGATGGCACAATATTAGTAGGCATTAGACACTATTTATTTATTTTTATTTTTCAACAAATCTTTGATAAAACATTGATGCATGTAGTGTATAGATAGAAGAGAGCCACACGTTAATTACACATTTAAATAACAATAATGATGGTTGTAGGCATGGCGATAAAAGAGAACATGAAAATTTACATTTGATATTATATATTTATTATTTATGTTAAGATCTGCTTCTTAAAATGGGAAACAACATGTAATAAATACCAAAAAAATCTGATTTATTTATTTATTTATTTATTATTATTATTTTATAAGAAAAATCTACCTGTCTGTACATCTCTTGTTAGTTGAAAATTTGATTTACATGTAACCATGCTTACAGGAGGCAATCAGTTTTATGTTGAATGGGACCTTGGAGAATGAAAGTCATGGCACAAACAACTCTCTTGGCAACTTCGTTGCGTATGTAAGTTCAGACATTAAATCTTTTATAATTAGCATTAATTAAGACCAATTTTAGTCAACTTAAATCAAAAACTTTTTTACTCAAAGCTTAAACTTTGTTTCAACTATGATCTTTGTCATCATTGTTTGAGGGAATTCAATTTTTATGTGAATTAATGATAGTAAATTATGTCTTTAAATGGCTTCTTGATTCTCAGGTTGCATCCAGAGTCTAAGAACCTATTATCTCTTCTTCAAGCTACGACATGAGCAACATCTCTTTTCTTCTTCTCCTTGTTCAATATAGTAGGCTTACTTATCCCATCTTGGACATTCAAATTTAGAATTTCCAAGTTGATGAAACTCTTGAACCATTCTGTTGTCTCGTTGTTGTTGTAGGGTCGGCGACCTCTCCCTCTTCCTCAACCTCTGCATGCACCTTATCCAAATCCTTTTTTGCACCAAATTTTGTCTTCATGCATGAGCAGTGGGGAAGTCAAGAATTATGTTCAAAGGGCACCATATAACTTTTCATTAAATTAATAACACAAAATATATTATTCAGATATTAAACTTAATAATGAGATTTTTCAAATGTCTCATAATAATTTAATTATCAATATTATAAAAAAATAATAAAAATATAAATAATCAAACTGTCACTCAACCAATAATCCCCAATATAATTGCGAAACTTGGTTTTCGCAAAATACATTGCATAAAATATTTTTACAATAATGATCGTGGTAATATGCAAAATTAGGAGCAATGTAATATTTTTTAGGATTCAAGAGTGTTAAAATGGAAAAAAAAATAACTAATAGGCCAATCTAGCCAATCAGGTTATAGTATGGACAGTTTCGTGTGAGCTCATGTATTTGGGCGTGAGAATAATTGTGAAATTTTACACACATGCATGTGTTGTGCCTCTAACTTGAAAAGCACTTATAGGGACTAACCCAACACATGATTCTTTCACCATTTGGGCTAGAATCGGAGTTGACACCTTTTCTACATATAAACATAAATATTTTGTAATGAAATATTTAATATTATTAATTTATAAATTAATAATGACTTCTGTTTTTAAATTATACTATTTTTGTATTATATAGTGTTAAAATAATTAACATTAACGAAATATTCATAATCTGGGTAAAAATTGTTTATTTATTTAAATAAATCTTTATTTTAAAATAATATTTAATTAAATTATTTAATAATTACTCATATATATTTATTAGGTTACTAGAAGAGAGTGGATGGAGGAGTTACACGTGGATGGGGGATGTTCCTCTTAATACCACCAAATAAAGCCCGTACGTTTATTGCAATTACTAACAATCTTTGACCCATGTTTTTGTTGGATCAGACAATGGCTGCTGCTTATTGAAGATATAATTCTTGTTCATCTTTAGTTTACCGTCATGGCATGCTATTCCATGTTCTTCTCATGATCTTTTATGAAATCCAAAACGTGATGAGTCTTACGTAAATGTTCTTTTGATTTATGGTTAACTTGTAAGCATGGTGCTACTTGATTACAGGCTTAGATGTTTTGAGCCATTATCATAGAATGGTTAAATAAGATAAATCCATATTTATTAATAATAATAAACGGTAATTATATATTGATACAAACATCACTAGGTAATATTATGCGAGAGTTGGATTGATATAATCAAATCTAATAACATTTGACATAATTTTATCATTGTTTTATTAGGGCATCACACAGAAACCGGCCTAATCAAATCGAAGTCCTGCTTTTAGCGCATACTTTTTTCGTCGGCCAGAGGAAAATGACACTTTCGATTAATCCACAGGTTGCACTTACGTATCGGAGAGGAGGACATGCCGGGGACCCGGTGCATTAATCTCACCTAACCATGATCTCAATCTCCTTCCCACAAAAACCTCTTGCATGGCGGTGTGACGGCAAACAAACGAGCACCTTCTGCCATTCGTGTAAGGTATGTAAAGCTCACCCGTGATCGAGGTTTCCCCGACTCCACCCTTAGCCGGACCTCCATACACGCCTTCCCCACCCCAAGTCCATCCCGCATCAGTTGACTCGTCAAATCCGACACCGAAATGCGACCTCACCACACGTGAAGTCACTGACCTCCCTCTCCCAGCTTGTACCATCAAGTCCGCCCATGGGATTGCAGAGTACTCATAAGTCTTGGTCCCTTGGGCTTAGCCCTTAGCCGCCCAACTCAATGCATACCCAATTTCTGCCGCAGCCTCTTATTTGGGCCTAACACACAGTAGAGATCTACGAGAACCAACGTTGCCATAGTACCCCGGTGGCGTTGTTTGAACTCACTTTCTTTCTCGAAGTTCACTATGCACATGAGGCTCTTATCTTCCTCCGGATCCAATTTGTGGCTGTATGATTGTCCAGAGCATCTCCATAACAAACCTTGTCGATATCTCATCAGGTAGACTCTTGCGTGAAGTAGGTGCTTTCCGTGGCGCATTCTCGAGCTAACACACCTCCATGGGGCGAAGAGATAGAAACCTTTATTGAAGATTAGCCAGAGGTGAATGGTACGTCCGGTACTATGAAGATTGATTGGAAATCAATTTGGAAATCGACTTGATTGAAGATCTTGAAGATTGAAGATTTTCTTGATTGGAGGATTCCTTAGTTAGAGGATTTCTTTAAATTATTTGAAATATTTCCAGGATTATGTAATTTTTCTTTCCTTATTTTTCATTGTTAGGTGAAGTTACATAAATTGTAATGTGGAATTGCCAACAAGTGGGTATGGAAGTGAAAATGATGAAATGAAATAAAGGAAACTTTTCAGCGTGTAGGCTGTTTATCTTATGCATTGTAGTGCGTTTCTTGGATTTTGCAACTTTTCCATGCAAACTTAACTCCACTATTTTCTATAATAGCATGCATTGGTTGTTTAACATTCTGACTTTAACATTGCGACTTTCGACTTGGTATCGAGCCAGAAGGTTCAATGTTATCCTAGGCTGCTGAATCATGGGCCCACTGACGTGATGGCTTCCCTTCAACAACGTATGAAGGCATCATAAATCGAAGATAGTTGATGGGAGATACATCTCGCCCGAAAGAGAGAAACTCGTATATTTTTGTACAGTAAACCAAAGCCGCTGCGAGTGAAGATGGTATGAAAGATGTATCTTTGAAAATCAAAAAGTGAAAGCGATGGATGAAGTCTCTCTCCAGGAATATTATGGAGAGTTAGCAGGAGTGTTCGAGAATTGGATCATCGTGATAAAGGATTGTCATGAAGGATCAGGATGATATGCAACATTTGAACAAGTTAGGTAGGGGAAATCACTCTTGCGCAACATTTGAAGACTAAATTGCGGTATTTGTTGTTTGACAACCGAGATATTTTGCTGATTTTACTGCAACACATGCCCAACTCACAGCCGGGAAGATGCGTCAGCCCGGAAAAGCGATAGCGATTGGCGGTGTGGTATTGGGCAGGCAAGGCATGCTTATTACTGGCCGAATTTGGTGCCGGTATCTCAAATTGAAGCTTCTTAAATTAATAGGAAATCGGCGATGACTGAGATAGACCGTAGAAATCGGCGAACAAATCTTCTCATTCAATTATTTTGGAAATCGGCTTAGACAAGTTGGTGATATCCTACGCACCAACTTGAGAGATGTTGAAGATTAATGAGGAAATCCCGGTAAATCGACGAAGGCGCTATGAAGATTGATTGGAAATCGTTGGAAATCGAACGATTGAAGATCTTGAAGATTGAAGATTTTTCTTGATTGGAGGATTCCTCATAGTTAGAGGATTTCTTTAAATTATTTGAAATATTTCAGTTATGTAATTTTCTTTCCCTTATTTTTAGATTTGTTAGGTGAAAAGTTCTCATAAATTGTAATGAATTCTCCCAAGTGAGTATGGAGGTTTGCAAATGATGAGAATGAAATAAAGAAGCTTTCAGCGTGTAGGCTTGTTTTATCTTGTGCATGGTGAGTGGAGTTTCTTGGAGCTTTCAAGGTACAACTTAACTCTGTTTTCTTTCTATAATGCATTGGTTGTTTTAACATTTGCAACTTTTAGCATTGCCACGACTTTCAGCAAGACTCGGCACTACACAACCTCTCATTGAACTAGGGTGTTGGTGCCCTTGATGTCAGGAGCACATTGTCATACTCCAAGGTCGCTTGTGAGCGTTGAAGCCTTGGCCCGGCGTCCTAAGCGTTGGCGACTCCCTTGACCATCTGTACGAGCTGACACTTATGGTACATTTGTCAGCGCCCGTGAATACATCGGCCAGTGCATACGAGCGGCGCATTCGTTGACCCGTCCAGGCATGGTGTGGTTGAAGCAGAATTGCAACCGGCGAGAACCACTTGCGCCGCGACAAGCGTGTCACACATGCCGATCAACATTAATTAAACCATGCATATAAGTGTGTATTAATTAACTATTTTTTTGGAAGGCATATGAACCGAAGTTAAAGTTCGTAGAAATCCACGAAGCCGGACGTTGGTAGCATGAAGCCGATGAACAACACCCCCTTCCGGTGCACTCCCACAACAAACTTCCTTCGACCCACTCCCTTAGCCGCCTTGGCGTAAAAGGATAGTAAAGACAAGAGCCCTCCCAGGCCTCCCTTATAACCTTAGCGGGGTCCTTACCACTCATTGTTGGCTTTCCTTCGTAGAAGCTGGATCGCGAGGGGATGCAGGTACCCGTAGGCCCTCACAGTGCGTGATGTCCAGAGATGTTTGAACTCATGTGATGTTGGTTTTGCCGGTGCAACCAGGACTGGCTTCTGCCGATGCACAGTGAAAACCAGGGAAGATGGTGCCATGATGTGAAGAAGCTTACTTGCACATGTAGTTTGCTTCTTCTGTTTGTGGTTGAAGGTTTATAAAGAGCAATAGAGGGAGAAGAGTGTACGTGAGCACCCGAGACTTGCCAATCCAACATGAACTTGTGTTCACTATTGTGTGTCATTTCTTAATTCCACGTTTGTGGACATAATTAAGTTCATGTTTTACAACAGTTTGAGGACGCCTAGGTTCATTGGCAATACATCTGCGTCATGGTTCTCTCCATGTGAATCATGCAGAGAAAGTAACTTGAGAAGAAACCAAATTCGATTAGGAATTCTCATATTCATATTATGAAATTTAATATTTTTCTGAAAATTTTATTAAAGCCATTCGATCAAATCTTTTACAATGAAAAATTACTATGATAGAAAAAAAAAATTAAGAGGTCTTGGTCAAAATATTTTTTTTCTTTAAAATTTTAAAAGTTTGTTTTTGACTCCTTATAATCTCTAATCCCTCCTTATATCCAACAAATTAAGTAAGATGTGGGTAAAATGATCATTTTAACAAAAGAATATTGATATATAGCTCACCATAAGGATATAAATATACATATTGGTATTTTGTAGGGGTTATATATATAAAAATAATCTTTATGGGGTATATATTCATTTATAGATTTTTACGAGGTACATATAAAAGAGATTTAATAATAAACTATAGAAAACTTTTACAGTATCAAAACACTCTTTGTAGAAAGAATCCATAAAATTATCATATAATATATTTGCATCCAAATAAAATCTATAAAAATCTATTTATAGTGTAATAAAAAATGTGTTATTTTTTTTTAAAAAAAATATTATGGAATATATTATTTTGCATTCATATAGAATCTAAAAAATTAATTTATTTAAAAATAAATAAAAAAGAAAACAAAACAAGGTGTTGAGGTCCTTGAGGAGAACTGGAAACGGAAGGGAATGACGTTATACCGGCAATAGTGGTGGCATCATTGATTTTCTTCATCTTTACTGGGAGTTTAGTCCACGTCCTCTAATTTGGAGAATATCCTCATCATTAACAAATGTGTATTTAAATTTTATTTAAAATAATATATATTAATTACATATTATATATTCATTATTATATTTATTAAAATATTTAATAAGGTTAATTTTGAATAATATTAATAATTTTATAATTTAGAAAACTAACTATAAAAAATATTATATAATTAAAAATAATATTTTTAATATATAATATTTGTATATTAATATTGAAGATATAAATATTATTGTATTAAGTTAAGATTATTATTATCTGTTAGTTAATAACAAAATATTAATAATTATTTAATTATAAATAATTAGTATAATTTATTTATTAGTGATATAATTTTAAATTTAAATATTTATAGTTTATTTTTTCTACTTTCATCGTTCCACACATTTTCATTTCATCCACATACAAGCTCAATGAAATACTACAAACATCCAAGACTTCCATTACCTTCACATCAATGAAATAGTACAAACACCTCTCAATCTACTCCCCTAAATACACAGGTAATGATATTTGATAAAAACAACAACAATAGAGGTAAAGCAGCAGTTGGAGGATAATCAATCCTCCTCGTTTGAGGACCGCTATCAGTAAGCCGGATGAGTAGATGAGGAACATATATCGCTTTCTACAACAATCTCCCAAGAGTCAGACTCCAGCTTACGCAACCCTCTTATGGCCACTTTCTCAAATGCCTTGTGCCCCACGAGAATTAAACTCTTTGCTAGGTTAGCGTGGGATGACAAAATACTCACATTACACAACCTAGCAGAAAGATACTAACAGGATTATCGCATGGTTGCTACCTTTATGACGAAGCAACATAGACAACAACACACCAACTCCTGTAGTGTACCTACACACAGGGGCAGAGCCACATGTACTAAAAGGGGGGCAATTGCCCCCCTTAATTTTTAAAAAATATATTATATAATTTTAATATTTTTTTAAAAATATACTATATATTTTTAATTTGCCCCCCATAAATTTTACTATTTTGATAAAAATCCACTGAATATATGAGAATATAAAAAGTTTATGAGTTTATCCATATAATTACAAAGTTTACAGCTCTCATGGGAATTTGGTAAACAATCATGTTTATGTTTATCGGATGGAGTTGGGTTTTGGATCTGTCCACATAATAATCGTGGCGGATTCAATGAGCAAATTGCAAACCCGATAATGCCCCATTCCATTCCCTATTTCCCTTCTATAATTTCTCTTCCTCATAGCTAGGTAACTCTCATCTTTCTCTGGTGGTCGAACCTAAGGTGATTTTCATTCAACTTTGCACCCTTGACTCTCTCGATTTCCGCTAGTATGTCGTTTTGATTCATTTAGAGCTTAGCTTCCATCATGCTCTTAATCTTGTTTTTCTTCTTAGATGAATCTCTTCCTTCGAAGAATTCGAGATTGTTGTAGTTCTCGTGTGATTTCTTATATTTAATATGGAAATAGTTTGCATTTTTTGAAACTTGAAAGAGGAATCAAATTTTTATAGAAATGCAAACACTCACCTTTAAGCAACGCTACATCGGAGTTTGATGGTTATATATATTGTGTGGACTGTTTCATGCGAGTATTTAGGCCAACAAAGCACGCACAAGTTGAGTTGTGCCTGCGCACAAGCTGCATAGGACTAACCCAACACAGTATTGCTCCTATTTAGGCACGACCTTGTTGACACCTCCATATCAACATAAAAATTTTAATGAAATATTTAATTTTATTAATTTAGAAATTTATAATGAATTTTGTTTTATACTAATTTTGTATTATATAGTGTTAAAAATAATTAATATTAACAAAATATTGATAATCTGGGTAGAAATTGTTTATTTATTTAATTAAATTTATAATTTTAAAATAATATTTAATTAAATGATTTAATAATTACTCATATATATTTATTAAGTTACTTGAGAACTAGAAGAGAGTGGATGGAGGAGTTACACGTGGATGGGGGATGTTCCTCTTCATACCACCAAATAAAGCCCGTACGTTTATCTCAATTGCTAACAATCTTTGACTCACGTTTTTGTTGGATCAGACAATGGCTGGTTGTTTGCTGATTGAAGATTTAATTCTTGTTCATCCTTAGTTTATTGTCATGGCGTGCTATTCCGTGTTCTTCTCATGACCTCTTATGAAATCCAAAACGTGATGAGTCTTACGTAAATGTTCTTTTGATTAATGGTTAACTTGTCACTGTTACCTGATTATCTGAACTTCGGATGTTTGAGCCGTATCATAGAATGGTTAAATAGATAAATCATATTTATTTATAATAATAAATAGCGTTATATTGATATAAACATAGCGTAATATTATGCAGGATTGGATTGATAACCTTTGACACAATTTTTATCCTGTTTTATTCGGGCATCATACAAACCAGCCTAATCAAATCGAAGTCCTGCTTTGGCACATACTCGATTAATCCCACAGGTTTAACTTCTGTATCAGTATCAGAGGGAGGACATGTGAGGACCAGGTGCAGGAATCTCACTGATCATGCTCTCAATCTCCTTCACAAACCTCTCCATGGCCGGTGCCGGCAAACAAACAGGCACCACAATGCCATTCCTGAAAGGTATGTAAAAGCTCAGCACCGGGAGTTCCCCAACTCCACCCTTCGCCGGACCTCCATACACCGCCTTCCCCCAACCAAAGTCCACATTCCCAAACCCAACTTTCGTCACGTCCGACACCACGTACGACCTCAACACAGTGAAGCGCGGCCTCCCTCTCAGCACCATCAAGTCCGCAACCGATTGCAGGTACTCTTCACTAGTCCCCTCTGACTTAGACTTCTTCACTAACTCCAACGCATACCCTAGAGGCTCACTGCATAGCCTCTTCGCTGATGACACCACGGCCGGGTACGAGAACGCGTTGCCATAGTACCCCAGCGGCAGCCGTTTCCTTCCCTTCCCTCGAGAGTTCACTATGCACATGAGGCGCACATCTTCCTCCGGATCAGGCTGCAGCGCAATGGTCCGGCATCTCCATAAGCACGCTGTCAGTATCTCAACCGTGGAGCTCTTGCGTAAGTGCTCCGGCAAGCGTCTTCTCAGAGCTAACACCTCCCTGGGGCCGAAGAAGATGGAGCGCTGCACTATCTCATGGACTACGGTGTTGGTACCCTTGATGTCGGGCACGTCGTCATACTCACGCGCGCTTGAGCGTCCGGTAGCGGCGTCCCTCGCGCTTAAAGCGACTCTCTTGACGGCGAGCAAAGACGGATGGCTCTGTCGCGCCGTGGGCCATCTCGGCCACTGCGTTCATGAATTGCACCAGGCCCGGTGCGTCCGACATGGTGTGGTTGAGCCGAATTGCAAAGATGAACCCACCGCACGACAAACGTGTCACCTGCCCACGCAATCAACATTAATCAAACCAATGAACATGCATATACGTGTGTATTAATTAACTATTTGGAAAGCGCACAAACCGATCATCCAGACAAAACATGCACCTGAATCAAAAGCAATGGAGAGTTGAGAACACCCCGTGAGCCCGGAACGTCGAAGAGCAGCTCCTTAAAGCACGGGAACGGTGGGTACGCGGTTAAATTCGCCGAAATCCACGGCCGGACATTGGCATCGGCCGATGAACAACACCCCTTCCCCGGTGCACTCCACAACAAGCTTCCTTCCTGACCACTCCCTTAGCCGCCCAGCATAAGGATAGTAAAAGACAAGAGCCCTCCCCAAGGCCTCCCTTATAACCTTCGCAGGGTCCTTGCCACTCATTGCTGGCTCCTTGCTGTAGAACTGGATCACAGGGATCTGGAACCGTAGGCCCTCCTGGTCATCAATGTCCGAGAGATGCTTGAACTCATGTGGTGTTGGCTCTGCCGGTGCTACCAGCTCTGGCTTCTGCCGATGCACAGTGAAAACCAAGAAAAGTGGTGCCATGATGTGAAGAAGCTAGCTTACTTGCATATGTAGTTTGCTTCTTCTGTTTGTGGTTGAGGGTTTATATAGAGCAAAATTGGGATCATAGTGTACGTGAGCACCCGAGACTTGCCAATCCAACATGAACTTATGTTCACTATTGTGTGCCATTTCTTAATTCCACGTTTGTGGACATAAGTTCATGTTTTACAACAGTTTGTGGACATTTCTTATCCCAAGGTTTGTGGACATAGGTTCATGTTTCATTGTTTTACAACAGTTTGTGGACGCATTAGGTTCATTGGCAATACATCTGCGTCATGGTCGCTCCATGTGAATCATGCAGAGAAAGTGACTTGAGAAGAAACCAAATTCGATTAGGAATTCTCATATTCATATTATGAAATTTAATATTTTGCTGAAAATTTTTATTAAAGCCATTCGGTCAAAATATTTTTTTCTTTAGAATTTAAAAGTTTGTTTTTCACTCCTTATAATCTCTAATCCCTCCTTATATCCAACTAATTAAGTAAGATGTGGGTAAAATGATCATTTTAACAAAAAAAATATTGATACATAGTTAACCATAAGGATACATATATACATATTGGTATGTTTGTAGGGTTATATATATATATATATATATATATATAAATAATCTTTATGGGTATATATTCATTTATAGATTTTTACGAGGTACGTATAAAAGAGAACAAAACAAGGGGTTGAGGAGAACTGGAAACGGAAGGGAATGACGTTATACCAACAATAGTGGTGGCCTCATTGATTTTCTTCATCTTTATTGGGAGTTTGGTCCCGTCCCTCTAATTTGGAGAATATCCTCGCCCTTAACAAATGTGTATTTAAATATTATTTAAAATAATACATATTAATTACTTATTATATATTCATTATTATATTTATTAAAATATTTAATAAGATTAATTTTGAATAATATTAATAATTTTATAATTTAGAATACTAACTACAAAAATTATTATATACTTAAAAAATAATATTTTTAATATATAATATTTGTATATTAATATTGAAGATAAAAATATTATTGTATTAAGTTAAGATTATTATTATCTGTTAGTTAATAACAAAATACTACTAATCATTTAATTATAAATAAATAATATAATTTATTTATTAGTGATATAATTTTAAATTTAAATATTTATAGTTTATGTTTTCTACCTTCATCGTTCCAATGAACTATAAACAAATTTCATCCTTGTTTTTGTTCCAACAATCCACGTTTTCCACACATTTTCATTTCATCCACATACAAGCTCAATGAAATAGTCCCATTACTTCCATTACCTTCACATCAATGAAATAGTACAAACATCTCTCAATCTACTCCCCTAAATACACAGATAATGATATTTAGTAAAAACATCAACAGTAGAGGCAAGGCATTAGTTGGAGGATAATCAATCCTCCTCAAACAAGGACCGCTGCCAGTAAGACGGATGAGTAGATGAGGAACAAACAACCTCCCACTAGAGAGTCGGACTCCAGCTTACGCAACTCTCTTATGGCCACTTTCTCAAATGCCTTGTGCCCCACCAAGATTAAACTCTTTACTAGATTAGCGTGGGATAACAAAATACTCACATTACACAACCTAGTAAAAAGATACTAACAAGGTTATCGTATGGTTGCTACCTTTGTGACGAAGCAACGGAGACAACAACACACCTACTCATGCAGTGTACCTACACACAACAAATCTTGAACTATTATTGTGGCCATTACAAAATCAACACCCTTACTCGGATACAAAACCAATGGGAGGTAGACATGGTAGCCAAACAAATGGCGTCAGATGCCCGCACGAGATGGAAACGGGTAATAATGGCAATAACCTGAAGTATATAACTAGAGCATATATAACAAAAGAAGCTTCCTAGCTAAACAACTCGTTTACACAAAAATGATTTGTAACATTGATTTTCTAATACTCTCTTGTTTCATACAACCCATACATCAAAAAATTCGAAATTACTAACTACATAGACCATCGTCAAAAGAAGCCTAGAGTTCACCCAGGACGAAAACTAGTAGCACCCACTAGACCCAGACCTAGATTTCGAGGATGCAACACCCTAGGTGTGATCCCCGAGAAGCTGATGGAGGTGGCTCCCAAGGAAGTGCACAGAACTCACTGAAACTCCTACTTGTTTTAGTTGGGTCCAATGGATACCAATAATTATGTACCCTATGCAGTCGTTATCACACTTTTAATCTAATTAATGTGATTTATCCCCCACACACACACACAAACACGCACAAAATAATAATAATAATAATAATAATAATAATAATTATTATTATTATTATTATATTTAATTAAAAAATTAGTATTTAAAATTATTTATTCAAATTTAAAAATTACATATATAATTTTCAAAATTTAGTTAAATGTGATGGCTAATTTAACATCAAGACGTTGCCACTTGTGGACTGAGCATACAAAAAAAAAATTCAACACAAACTCCATCCCAATTCTAACTGATAGAAACACAATCGTAAAACACAAAGTTCAACAAGAAAAGTTCTAACCTTACATAGTAACACAAGCCAAGATGAAATGAACAGAGTGGCTATATGATGTTATTATGCTTCAGAACATGCCAAGCTGTAGAACACCTATACACATAAATACCACCGAATGGGTCGGTAAGCAAACGAGAATTCTCGGAAGATTATAGAAACCTGCGCCAGATATCAAATTGTTGGTAGAACTGGTGAAATATGAGAAAATACAGGTTAAATTATTTTTTTAAAATGACAAACTAAAAACATCCAACATTCAACATCCGTTGAAATTACTAAAAACACCCAACATCATCAGTTGAAATGATATAAACTAAGATTACATATTAGGTGGGCTAAATGACAATTTTGATAAAAGTACATGATAGAAACACAGCTTCATATTATCGGGCAAGTCCAAAAAAATTTCAAGATGATCGTCATCTCTAGGCAAAACCTGTAAGATGAACATTGACTCATCATCAGAAAGACCATCAATCTCAAAATTAATCAAGGCAGACTAGGCAGTAATTTTTTCCTTTTTGCAATTTCTGCGCGAGTAGCTTCACAGGCCTTCACATGAGCAGCGGCTTCAGCTAATGACTTAAATCCTCAACCAACCATTTTCATGAAATTGTGAAAATTTTGGGACATTTTCTCCACCGATGGATCCACAAAACTTTTTTTAACATTACGTTGCTTCATTGCACATGTAGTGATCATGACGCTTAGTACGTAAAAATAGCATATGATCATTGCGTAATATAGCATATCAATGTGAGTCATAGTATAATGTGTATGTTATCGGATCCGGGTTATGTCTTAACGGATCCGGGTCATATGGGTATGGGTATATATGTATCAAGGGTTTGTTATTCTTTGTCACTAGTGAATATAACAAGAGAACAACTGCCACTTGTGTGCTGCTTACATTCCATCTCCGATCATCTTTCGATCACCTTTTTAACTTGTTCTTGACTTGTTAACAGAGACAGGTATGTTAGATTGCAAACCTATTGATACTCCTATTGAGCAGAACCATTGTTTGGCTGAGTATCCGGATCAAGTACCTACTGACCAAGCTCGCTATTAACGGTTAGGCGCTTGATTTATTTGGCTCATACTAGACCACATGTTGCATATGCAGTAAGTGCAACAAGTCACTTCATGCATAACCCAACTGTGAGTCACATAGATGTTGTTGTATGAATTTTAAGATACTTGAAGTCAGCTCCAGAAAGGGTAATTTTGTTTTCTAAGCATAACAAAATTCTTGAAGTTTGTGGCTTCACAGATGCAGATTGGGCTGGAAGTATTACCAACATGAGGTCGACATCAGGTTACTTTACTTTTGTGGGAGGTAACTTGGTTACATAGAAAAACATGAAGCAAAAGGTTGTAGCACGATCAAGTGCTGAGGCTGCGTATAGAGGTATGGCTCATGGAGTGTGTGAATTGTTGTGACTGAGGAATTTGTTATCTGATTTGGGTTTTGAACTCAAAGATATGATGCACTTGTATTGCGACAATAAAGTTGCCATTGATATATCACAAAATCCAGTGCAACATGACCGTACCAAGCATGTGGAGGTTGATCGTTATTTTATAAAAGAGAAATTAGACTCCAAGATTATCAGTTTTCCCTTTGTTTCTACTGAGGAGTAACTTGCAAATATACTTACAAAGGGGGTCTCCAAGAAAGTATTTTATGACTCACTAAGCAAGTTGGGCATAGTTAATATGTATGCCCCAACTTGAATGGGAGTGTCAGTGTGAGTCATAGTATAATGTGTATATTATCGGATCCAGGTTATGTCTTAACGGATTGGGTCATATGGGTGTGGGTATATATGTATCTAGGGTTTGTTATTCTTTGTCGTTGGTGAATATAATAGGAGAACAGCCGCCACTTGTGTGCTTCTTGCATTCCATCTCCGATCATCTTCCGATCACCCTTTTAACTTAGCCGAAGTTCTTTAATCTTGGTCATATTATCAAAATCTAAATTAACAATAACACATATATCAATTACTTGTTATTTGATCCTTTAAGGATGAGAATATTAAATAAACAACTTGTAAAATAATCCAAATGTAAAATAACATAGAGAAAGTGAGCAAATTCTTCTTAAGAAACAATATAAAAGCTAGTGCTAAGAATGTCATGCAAAGAAAATGTAGATAACCTGATCCACCATTTATTGATAATAATCCAAAATCAACAAAAGAACTTAATGCAAATAACTATGATTACTATTCTCAATAATTTTTTTAATTGCTCAATACTTCAATTGCATTATGATGCTGGCAGATGGAGAATTATAATCAGCCTTGCCTTGATGCTCTGAGAATATATGATGGGAGGAATCTTTCAGATTATAATTGCAACAGTGATGGGATGGATCTTTCAGATTAAGCCAATGTTTGAATTGGGCTGACAAATAGTATTCAATAAACAGCATAGCTATACTAAGACATCACTCTCCAAAAGGAGATGTTATTGCATCCAATCCAAAGTTTGATGGAGAAGCTAAACTACAGACATTAGATTGACAAATTAATTGTGTTTTCCAATTCAGAAGATCATCAATTTATTTAATGCTCGACACGCTATAAATGTCGGCATTGCAAGATCTACAATGAACTTCAGAACTTGATGACAGCTATCAGACATTTACATATTTTGTCCAAATCCTTCGATTTTGAACCAATAGGCTGTCTTTGGACTCAAGGAAAAAAGGGAAGATCTATCTAAACTGTTTTCTACGAATAGCATGCAGGTAGTTTCTTCCAATCAATATATTCTAGATCCTATACGTTAAAATTGCAAAAAAAAAATGTAAAATTAAAGCTTTTCCCCTTATTCTTCAAGAAGTTGGTTTGGGATTCGACACTGACCTTCAAATCCAATTCAAGACCAAGAGAAGCTATCATCTTCTCTTCTACGCAAATCCTCCACTATGAATTTGAATTATATCTGTTAACCGAAAACTGATTCCTTTCGGACTCTCAGAGTCTTCTCAGAGTTGACTCCAGCTCCGGCTAACTGATGATGTTTCCCCGCTTGGAGACGGTGTAAAAGACGTTTTCTCTTTGAGTTCACCTAAAAAATGGGACAAGGACAAATACCGATGAGAGGGAGAGGGCCTTGATACTCAAACCCACTCAGACGGTCAAGTTAGCCACGAAATTACCGCAGAGGATCATGGAGTAGTCAGTATCTGGAGGTCTTTTGAGAGAGTAATGTTCACCTCTTTTTTCCCTGGGATTCTTCCCTTCTTGTGCCCTTTGAGCCGCTTGAGATCCAAGCCCATATCTTGTCTTTCATCATGGAAGAGGTCGTCTAGAGTTCTCCTTTTATCCCTATGGTGAAGTAGCCCAGATTGGGGGCAGGGGGGCGTTATGGCGTTATGGCAGCTCTCCTTGTGGCCTTTGCCGCATTGATGGGTGTGGGGGTATTGACATGTAGAGCGTATCAATATCATTCAAAGACCGCACACACAAAAACACACAGATAGAAATCACAAAAAATGATATATGACATAATTCAAACAAACGATGCATTCAAGGTAGTCTCTCAAACAAGGATCAGAAGCATGACAATCTTCAAAAAGCTCCACAGCCAGCACACAAATTTATGAACGGCGTGATAAATTGGAAAATTGATAGATTGTATTCATGATAGTGTCGTATATATATACAAAGAAAAATAACAGTAAAGGATAGACATGAGATCTAATGTAATGGCCTAATGGGATAAGGATAAACATGAGATCTGATATATACTAAATCCTATAATCATGCTAACTGTTCAACAACTTCGCCAAGACTCGTTCAACACCCCCCGTCAAGTTGGAGCCGGGCGAGAAATGTCGAGCACGCCCAACTTGCTTAGTAGTCGATGGAAAGTATCGGCACCGAGTGGTTTGGTGAAGATATCAGCAAGCTGGTCGCAGGAGCGAAGATAGGAAAGAGAGATAAGTCCAAAGAGAATCTTTTTCCGAACAAAGTGGCAATCTATTTCAATGTGCTTAGTACGTTCATGGAAGACAGGATTATTGGCAATGTGAAGGGCAGCCTCATTATCGCAATGTATCGTAGTTGGTGCGGATGGCGGAAAACCAAGCTCAGAAAGAAGGGAATGAAGCCATTGTATTTCAGAGGTAAGCGCGGCAAGCGAACGATACTCGGCCTCAGCAGAGGAACGAGAAACAGTAGGTTGTTTCTTCGATTTCCAGGAGATTGGACTAGAACCAAGCATTATAAAATAACCAGTAGTAGAGCGGCGAGTGACGGGACAACCAGCCCAGTCAGAGTCAGCAAAGCCGACGAGAGAAAGGGAACTGGAGGCAGAAAGGAAGAGGCCATTACCAACAGACCCTTTAAGATAACGAAGGACTCGGTGTGCAGCATCGAGATGAGAAGAGCGAGGGCTTTGCAGAAATTGACTAAGATTGTTGACAGCATACTGAATATCAGGACGAGTGACAGTAAGATATAAGAGGCGACCAATGAGGCGTCTATAAAGTGACGGATCAGGCAAGGGTTTCCCATCGTCGGGAAGAAGGCGAAGATGTTGTTCCATAGAAAGGGAGATGGACGAGAGCCAAGCATTCCAGAATCGCTCAAAATGTCAAGAGTATACTTGCGTTGACACAAAAATAAGCCTTTCTTGGAACGAGAGACTTCTATCCCTAGAAAATAACGTAGAGGCCCGAGATCCTTAATGGAAAAGGATTTGGCAAGAAATTGTTTTGTACTTGAAATAAAAGCATCATTATTACCCGTGATAATAATGTCATCCACATAAAAAAGAACAAACACGGAGATATCATTACGAATATACGTAAAAAGACTATAATCAGAAATGGATTGACGAAAACCATGACTTATTAGAGTGGAAGAGAATTTGAAGAACCACTGACGAGAGGCTTGTTTAAGTCCATAAATAGATTTATGTAGCTTGCAAACACGATTATCATTATGATGAGAAAGACCTTGGGGAAGCTTCATGAAAACTTCTTCATAAAGATAACCTTGTAAAAATGCATTATTGACATCTAGTTGATGAAGAGACCAATTTTTAATGTTAGCAATAGAAAGAAGAAGACGAACAGTAACTAATTTGGCTACCGGAGCAAAAGTATCATGATAATCAACTCCTGCGATTTGTGTGTAACCTGGCGACTAAACGCGCCTTATAACGTTCAATAGACCCGTCAGAACGATATTTGATCTTATAGACCCATTTACAACCAATGGGTGTCTTACCGGGTGGTAAGGAACAAAGAGACCATGTGTTGTTGGATTCGAGAGCACGAAGCTCGGCGGACATGGCGTTACGCCAAACAGAAGATTGAACAGCCTGAGAATAAGTCCGAGGCTCATTATGATCAACAATATTAGACAGAAATGAACGGTGAGAAGAACTCAAGTTGTTCCAGGAGAAATAATTGGCTAAAGGGAAAGAAGTAGATGTAGGTGCCACCGTGCATACATAATCACTAAGATGAGATGGTGGTCGTCGAATGCGCTTAGAGTGATCAGAATCTGCAGTTACTGCTGGAATTGGACAAGGAGAAGCAATGTCCGGTAAACAAACATTATCATCAGTGGGAAGAGAGGGAAGCGTTGAAGAAATTTCATTTTGGTCTGATGAATCATGTTGAGATAAGACAGAAACTAGTGGTAGTGGAGAGATAAGGCAATCATCATCCAAAGGAGTGATGGAAATCTCACGAGGATGGGAGTTGGAAATATCCCGATATGGAAAGACGGATTCATGGAAAATAACATCACGGGAGACAGTGATGCGATGAGTAGAAGGGTCGTAAATGCGATACCCTTTCTGGCCATAAGGATATCCAACAAATATGTGAGGTTTGCCCCGGACATCAAATTTATGCTGAATACGCATGTTTTTGGCAAAACACAAACAACCAAAAACACGTAAAGAAGAATAGGAAGGAGGTGTTCCGAATAATATTTCATGTGGAGATTTGAAATTGAGGATGGGCACTGGTAGTTTGTTTATGAGAAACGCAGCAGTGAGAATACATTCTCCCCAAAATGAAAGAGGAAGGTTAGCTTGGAATCGTAAGGAGCGAGCAACGTCGAGTAAGTGACGGTGTTTGCGCTCCACAATCCCATTCTGTTGGGGAGTGGAGATACAACTCCGTTGATGGATTATTCCATGAGAGTGAAACCAATTTTGAAAAGTTGATGAAAGAAACTCGGCGCCGTTGTCGGATCTAAGGACTTGAAGTTGTGGAATAAAAATACCACCATTCCCAGAATGAATAGTAGATATGGATAATTTGAATTGCCTATTAATTTGATTACAAAAGTGTGTTATCATATGAAAAGTTTGAGCCTTGTCCTTCATTAGATAGACCCAAGTGCATCTCGAATGATCATCCACAATAGTTAAGAAGAAACGTGAACCATTCTTGGAGGAAATAGAAAACGGTCCGCAAATATCAACATGAAGCAATTCAAAACACACAGAAGAACGAGATACACTTTGCGGGAAAGAATCACGAGATTGCTTAGCTTGTGGACAAACATCACACATGAAATTTTTATTAGCAGAAATATATGGAAAATGCTGAACAAGATATTGAAAACGAGAAGTAGAAGGGTGACCAAGGCGTGAGTGCCAAAGGTCAAATTTATGTGGAAGCTGAAATGAAAAAATAGAATTCAAATGAGGAACATCATCCAAGTAGAAGAGACCATGTTGAAGACTACCCCGACCAATCATCTTTTTCGTTACACGGTCTTGAAAAAGACATTGAGATACAGAGAAAATTACTTCACAATTAAGTTGCTTTGTTAATTGTGAGATAGACAATAGATTGAATTTGAAGGATGGAATATAAAAGACACCCTTGAAAATAAGTGAATGGGAGTATTTAACAACTCCAATGTGAGTCACCAATGCATATGAGCCATCAGGGAGTTGAACAGAGACATGTTGTTGTAAAGGAACATAAGAAGAAAAAAAATGACAAGGACGTACATATGTGGTTAGATGCACCGGAATCAATAATCCAACAAGAAGACATACAAGAAAGGACGGTACCTGCTAAGTTAGCCGAAGGTCCACCAATATCGTCGTTGGCTATAAGAGCAAGCAGTTTGTTGTACTGATCAGACGTTAGTTGAGTGGTTGGTGCAGCAAAAGAAGATGATCCTTGTTCGGTCCGTTTACCTTGCTTGTCCGGAAAGCCATGCAGTTGATAACATTTTTCCCGTGTATGGCCGTGCCGATCGCAGTGATCACAAAAAGGGCGTTGCCTATTCGATGGGCCATGATATGGTGGCTTTGAAACTTGAAAAGCAGCAGACTCGACGGCGGGAACCAATCGCACATTCAACTCCTGTTGTTTTTCTTCTTGACGCACGAGGTTGTATATGCGTTGAATGGGCGGGAAAGGTTCCATTAGGAGGATGTGGCTGCGTACTGCAGAGAAGCTATCATGGATCCCTTGAAGGAACTCCATGGCACGATCCTGATTTTGCTGCTCAATATAATGCATTTTCCATTCCCGCATGTACACGGAATAATCGAAATAATGATGCTTAATTCATCCCAGAGGGACTTGAGCTGAGTGAAATATAAGGAAACAGTCATACCTTCCTGTTTGAGAGCAGAAATGGAATGTTTCAGCTGATATATCTTGGGCGCGTTGGACTGAGAGAATCGTTCTTTGAGGTCTGTCCATATTTGGGCAGCAGTGTCGGCATAGAGAATGCTTGGCCTGATTTCTGGGGAGACAGAATTGAGTATCCAGCTGCCGACGAGATCGTTGCACCGTTCCCAATTGGCAATATCACCATCCTCCTTCGGCATCGGTAATGAACCATCGACGAAACCATATTTACTCTTGGCCCGTAATGCCATTGTGATGGCACGATTCCAGGAGCCATAATTATCACCCGTTAGAAGAGGCGTAATGAGGACAGTGGAGGGGCTATCAGAGTGATGGATAACATAAGGATCAGATCTGGCCGGAGCGCCAGCGAGAGTGTTTTCACCGAACATGATAAAAGATAGAAAAAAAAGGTGCAGTGAAAGTGTCTTAATATTTCAACTCTTTGATACCATGATAAATTGGAAAATTGATAGGTTGTATTCATGATAGTGCCGTATATATATATACAAAAAAAAAATAACAGTAAAGGATAGACATGAGATCTAATGTAATGGCCTAATGGGATAAGGATAAACATGAGATCTGATATATACTAAATCCTATAATCATGCTAACTGTTCAACAACTTCGCCAAGACTCGTTCAACACGGCGGCATCAAAACCATCAAGCCTAAACCATAAACGATGCCAAGCGCGTACCTGAGAAAAGGGACCTAGGGCTGGCGAGGGGTGGGAGGAGGAGCAGCAGCGGTGGTTTGGCGGTGAGGGGAGAGTTCACGGACGAGGGCGGTGAGGACCTCAGGATTGACGCCGCGATCGCAAAGGGCGATGAGGAGGGAGAGCATGCGGCGATTCAATCCCGTCCCGAGAATGTTCGATATCTGGAAGGCAAGCTCCAACGTCTCCTTTAAGTTCTGGGGGCAAAATCGTCATTTCAAAATCCGGGAATCAGGGTTTAGGTTAGGGTTTAATCAATTGAGTCATTCCCATTCCAAATCCTTGCTTAGTTCAAGGGTGTTTTTAAGATGTTTTTAATTTGAGTGTTAATTTGATTAAAACCTCGAAACTCATGTACCAAACAGTGCATCCTTCAAACAATTAATAGAATCAAATTATCACATTAGTTAACAAAAAAAATTACCTTTCCCCATATAATTTTTTACCTACCACCTCCCTAAAAATAGAGAAATCACTTATTACCCTCTTATTTTTCAATAAATATTTCATAACCCTTGTTTTATTTTTATTTACTTGCTATCCCCTCATCAAAACTCTTTAGTTTTATATGAGTTAGATGAAATTTTCATATAAATATAATGATTATTTTAATCTTTTTATATAGGTTAATCTCTTCTTTCATTTTCTTCTATTTTTTTTAATATATATCATTAAAATTAAATTAAAAAAATTAATTCCATGTTTTTATTTGTTTATAAAATAAACTTAAATTTATATTTAACCCTCCTAATAAAATCATAATTTACTCATAAGTATTTTTAAAATATTTTTAATAACTTATTAGTCATAAATAAATATCAGCCATGAAAGGAGGATTTTTGTCTTTCATTTAATTTTTAATTAATTTTAAAAAATATTCAGAATTTTTTATTAGAAAAAATTAAATAAAATAAAAATAAAATATGAGACTATGGGATATTATTGAAAAAATAAAAGATTGACAAATAATTATACTATTTATTTTTTAAGGGTAGCAGGTGAAAACCTCTTTTACGTGTCCAATAATCACATTCAACAAGTTCAAACAAAGAGAAAAGCAATACCAAAACAAGCATACATACTGAATAAATCACATTAAACAAGTTCACTTTCACAAGAGACAAACCACTCAAAGTGGCAACAGCTCCAGATCCCAACATGAAGACACAGAACATTTAGGATAGCCTCATGTGTAGGACTAATTCAAATAGAATCAAAATCTTAACTAAATTCTAATACTTTCTCTTCACCTGGTGCAGGAATATCCGTGATCATGCTCTCAATCTCCTTCACAAATCTGTCCATGACTGGTCCCGGCAAACAAATAGGCACCACAATGCCATTTCTGAAAGGTATGTAATAGCTCACCATCGGGATTTCCCCAACTCCACCCTTCGCCGGACCTCCATACACCGCCTTCCCCCACCCAAAGTCCACATCCCCAACCCCAGCTCTCGTCAAGTCCGACACCAAGTACGACCTCACCACCGTGAAGAGCGGCCTCCCTCTCAGCACCATCAAGTCCGCCACCGATTGCAGGTACTCATCACTGGTCCCCTCCGACTTAACCTTCTTCACCAACTCCAACGCATACCCCAGAGGCTCACTGCATAGCCTCTTCGCTGATGACACCACGGCCGGGTACGAGAACGCGTTGCCATAGTACCCCAGCGGCAGTTGTTTCCTTCCCTTTCCTCGAGAGTTCACTATGCACATGAGGCGCATATCTTCCTCCGGATCCGGCTGCAGCGCAATGGTCCGGCATCTCCATAAGCATGCTGTCAGTATCTCAAAAGTGGTGCTCTTGCGTAGGTGCTCCGGCAAGCGCATTCTCAGAGCTAACACCTCCCTGGGGCCGAAGAAGATGGAGCGCTGCACTATCTCATGGACTACGGTGTTGGTACCCTTGATGTCGGGCACGTCGTCATACTCACGGTGCGCGAACGTCGGGCGCGGCGGCGTCCTCGCGTTGAGCAGCTCTCTTGACCAGACAGGCAGCACGGATGGTGTTGTCGCGCCGCGGGCCATCTCGGCCACTGCGTTCATGAACTGCACCAGTCCTTGACCGTCCGACATGGTGTGGTTGAGCCGAATTGCAACGATGAACCCACCGCACGACAAACGTGTCACCTGCCACGCAATCAACATTAATCAAACCATGCATATACGTGTGTATTAATTAACTATTTCGGAAGAGCGCAAACCGATCATATTCCAGACAAAACATGCACCTGAATTAAGATCAATGGAGAGTTGAGAACACCCCCTGAGCCCGGAACGTCGAAGAGCAGCTCCTTAAAGCACGGGAACGGTGGCTGCAGTTCGTCGCCGAAATCCTGAAGCCGGACATTGGCATCAGCTTCGATGAACAACACCCCTTCCCCGGTGCACTCCACAACAAGCTTCCTTCCTGACCACTCCCTTAGCCGCCCAGCATAAGGATAGTAAAAGACAAGAGCCCTCCCCAAGGCCTCCCTTATAACCTTCGCAGGGTCCTTACCACTCATTGTTGGCTCCTTGCTGTAGAACTGGATCACAGGGATCTGGAACCGTAGGCCCTCCTGGTCATCAATGTCCGAGAGATGCTTGAACTCATGTGGTGTTGGTTTTGCCGGTGCAACCAGGACTGGCTTCTGCCGATGCACAGTGAAAACCAGGGAAGATGGTGCCATGAAGTGAAGAAGCTCTTGCTTGCCGATGTAGTTTGTTTCTTTTGTTTGTGGTTGGGTGTTTATATAGAGCCAAAGAGGGATCAAAGTGTGAGCACCCGAGACTTTCCAGCCCCAAATGATTCATCGGATTCATAAACTTCTAGTATTGTGGGCCATTTCTTATCCCAAGGTTTGTGGACATAAGTTCATATGTTTTACAACAATTTGTGGACGCATATTAGGTTCATTGATTGGCAGTACATCTGTGTCATGGTTTTTTTTGGACTTTGAAGATCAACTGGCTAGGCCAGTGATATTTAAGAACCAAAGGACAGGAGCGTCCTGGGTTCGACTCACAGCAGCACCAAGTGAAAACCACAAATAGTGCGCCCCAACAGCTCCCCCGCATCCTCGAACCCACGCGGGGCTCGAGTCACGGAACCCGAGTACCGTCCGACCAAGTGGTCTTAGGTAGTACATCTGTGTCATGGTTGGCTCCATGTGAATCATCAAAGAAAGTAACTTGAAGGAACCAAATATTTCGGGGTCCTTCATGTACAGACTGTCGTCTTCGTGCGTCCTTGAAATTCTGGAATTTTGTGCCCAATAATAGCATGTAAGATGACACTAAATTCGGTTAGGAATTCTCATATTTATATGAAATTTAATAATTTGCTAAAATTTTTATTATAGTTATTCAGTAAAATCTTTTACAATGTAAAATTTCTATAATCCTATGAGAAAAAAATAAAGAGGTCTAGATCATTTTTTTTTCTTTGAAATTTAAAAGTTTATTCTTCACCCTTTTTAATCTCTAATCCCTCCACTTATTTAACAAATTAAGGAAAATATGGGTAAAATTGTCATTTTAACAAAAAAATTTGTTTAAAGTTAACTATAAGGATACATATATAAATATTGGTATTTTGTAGGGGTATATCTATAAATATGATCTTTATGGGGCCATATATTCATTTGTAAACTTCTATGAGGTGTATATGAAAAATAAAATAATTATAAACCATATAAAACTTTTTCAGTATCCAAATACTCGATTTGTTGAAAATTTTCATAAAAATTGTTTCATTTCTTATAAAATAGGGCCTAAAAAAATCAATTTATTTATAAATAAATAAAAGAAGAAAACAAAACAATGGGTGAAGGAAGAACTAGAAAGGGGAGGGAATGACGTTACACCAACAATAGTGGCATCATGGATTTTCTTCATCTTAGCGGGGAGTATAGTTGGCGTCTCTCTTATATGGAGAATATCCTCATCCATAACGAATGTGAATTTAAATAATATTTAAACTAATATCTTTTAATTACATATTATATATTAATTATTATATTGCTTAAATTATTTAATACTATTAATTTTGAATAATCATAATAATTTTATAATTTTGAATAATAACTATAAAAAATATTTGAAAATTTAAAAATAATATTTTTTTTATATATATAATAATTGTATATTAATGTTGAAGTTAAGATATTTTTGTATTAAGTTAAGATTATTATTATCTGTTAATTAATAACAAACTATTATTAATTATTTAATTATAACAGAATTAATATTATTTTTTAGTGATGTAATTTAAATTAAAATCTCTATTATTATTTTTTTCTATTTTCATCCTTCCAACAAACTATAAAAAAAATTCATCCACATTTTCCACACTTTCATTTTACCGAGAGACAAGCTCAATGAAATAGTACAAACATCCCTTCACTTTTTAATTTTTTTTTTTGGGTCATTGCCAAAATTGCCGTTATCAAAACGGCCATTGTCTCCAATAACATAAGGGGTCAAATGGTATGGCGTCCCTTACATAAAAGATGTTCAACCGGGAGGTCCCGTGTTCGAATCCTCCTTTACGCAAGGTGAGGGCACAGTGCATGCATGAACTTGTGGGTGTTCTGCGCGCTGTACATAAGCCGCCTTTGGGTGTTTTGTGCAACTAGGTTCATCCTTTGAGGGGTCGCTTGTCGACTTTAATAAAAAAAAAAATGGCCATTGTCAAAAAATATATATTTTTTTATACCCCCAGGTTTATTTCAATTGTCAAAATGACATTGGGACTACATAGTCAGCAGTTACAATACTGACTGGGAGAAAAATAATTATAAAAAATTATTTAGGGACTTAAATGAAAACAATATTTTTAAAAAGTTATAATTTTTTATAATAATTAACCATTGGTCCCTTGAATAGTGCCCAAATTATCTATAGGTCCTTGGAGGGGGTGTGTAGGGGTGTAGTGTAATAGTATTTTGGGTGTGTGTGTTTTGGGTGGAGAATAATGTCAAATAGTGCCAGGGATTAATAGGTAATTTGCCCTAATTTTTTTTTTTTCAGGAAACTAAATGAAAAACCTAATATTTTAAAAATATGAATTTTCTAGGGTGAATTCTAACATACATGGTATGAGACCGTATGGCGTATGGGTCCTGGGATAGTATTTTCTGGGTTCTAATGTATAAGTTTTGGGGTTCTGA
Organism: Dioscorea zingiberensis; assembly: GCA_026586065.1. NCBI lineage: Eukaryota > Viridiplantae > Streptophyta > Magnoliopsida > Dioscoreales > Dioscoreaceae > Dioscorea > Dioscorea zingiberensis. The sequence continues at coordinate 3,811,637 of CM048822.1, read as the reverse complement.
GGTGGTGTTCATGCTACAGTAGCATCTCCATTTTTATTTCAGTAGTTAAGATCCAAATACTGAAACTTAGAACCCAAAAATTGAAGTTTAGAATCCAAATGTCTCATACCATGGAAAAATCCCACAGTAGTAGCACGCAACATTTTTCTAGAGCTAAATAGCTTACAATGCCATTTAGCACCAGAGACATTAAAAATAAGAGTGTAGGTTAAATGATAGAGTGCTTGCTTTGCATGTGACAGATATAGGATTTGATATCTAGCATCTCCAAAAAAATTTAATTCAATTATTTTTTAAAATGTATTAAGACTTTTGTGATCATGTGTAGTGTGTAGCCAAATTCAATTAACACTTTCTTTCACCATAAATGGATTAAAACTTTCTTGCAACTTAGTGTATATTTGGGTGTTGGAGATAGGTGCAGCTTAGTGTATTTTGGGTGCGATCGCACCCAAGGCAACCCAAGGCCCAAGGTCTCATGGAGGGCACCGTATTACGTGGGGTTTTATAGAGATGATTTTTTACTAAAAATGTCATAACTCATGCATGTACATAATTTTATTATTGGAGCAAATTTAGTGGTAATTTTATTTTGTATTTTAAAATATTATTATTAATGTATGATTTTGAATTTTTAATTTATAAAAATTTTGTTATACAAGAATTTTTTTTTTAACTTGTAGCTCACCCCCCTCGTTGCATATTCTGGCTCCGCCCCTGATTAAAAGCACAAGTTCTTCAATAAACCATGTTCCAATAACATGCTGCAAATAAATACGAAGTTATAATTTTGCAAAGGGAACTGTAATTTGCAGTCTGTTAATATCAATATGAAAGAAAGTATTAATTGATTTTGGGTACACACGACACACACATAAAAGTCTTATATATTTAAAAAATAATTGAATTAAAATTTTTTTGAGATCCAAGGTATCGAACCCTCTAACTCTCACATCCGAAGACACTAGAAATGGGGACCAGAGCTAAACATCCTTTCAATGAACGTTTAGTTCCAAAGACACCAAAATGAGGCCTTAGAGCTAAAGAATCCTTTAACTCTAGAAAAAATCCATAGTTTTAAAATGTTATGTTAATTTTCATTTAGATTTATAGTTGTCAAGCAGGTTGTGCCTGCCCTGTGCTATATATATAGTCATGATACAGTCCGTCCGGCTTTAACACTAATCATTTACCGTCGCCTCATTTTGATATTTGGACAAGTATTTTTTCCAAATCCAATTGTATGAATGGGAAAAAAATCAAAAAATAAGATAACATGTTTATTTTCATACAATTTGATGAGGTGATGAGTATTCATCTTAAAGAGTAAAATTCTGAACCTATAAAATTTCTATAAAATTTTACCTTTTAAGATGAATGTTCATCACCTCACCAAATTGTATGAAAATAGAAATATTATCTTATTTTTCGATGTTTTTTCCATCCATATGACTGGATTTGAAAAAAATACTCTCTAAATGCCTCAAAATGAGGCAATCTTACTTGTACAATGATGTGATCGGCCTGAATGTATCAGAATTATATATAATATATATTTTTTTTAAAAGGGCCAACCCGTCAAGGCATTAGCCATTGTGCCTCATGTTGTGCCGATCTTCCTGGGTCCCGGGCCATGTTAGCACGGCCTGTGGGTGCTAAGTAGGCAACTCTATAGTCATTTTGACAATTAAAATAGACTTGGGGCTATATATATATATATATATATATATATATATATATATATATATATAATGACAAGGGTTATTTTGACAAAAGATCCAAAAAAACAATAATTAATATAACACCAGTATATCAAAAAATAAATTCAACAAAATTAGTTGGCTAATACTAACCAGCAAATGAGATTCATGAAATTAAAGAAAAATAATATTTATATTGTTAATTGAAAAACCGGTTTGGGTAGAAGTTGTCCCCGATTCAAGCTAACGGATAGAGAGTGATACCATAGAACTCGGTTATATGGGATCATCCATCCATAGAACCGAGTCCATGAGTGATTTCGGACACAAACACACCTTGGGATGTGTGGGTGGCACACATCTCGGGGTGTTCTTTTTTATGGCTGAGATCACCCATGGGCTCGGTTCCATGGATGAACCCATGGAACCAAGCCCATGTGATCAATTCTCACGAATGAAATCTTCTCCGGTTGGAGATGGTGTCGAAGGTTTCCTCTCGAATATTTCACTTGAAAAAGGACAAAAACATACATCGGTGAGAAAGGGGAAGGCTTAGATGCCCAAGCCTTCTTCGACAATCAAGTTAGCTAGGAGTTCATCGGGGAAAAAGGTATAGAAGTAGGAGGAGAATTCAGTTTCAGGGGGTTTGTTGTTCCAAATGAGGCTATCCTTGCTCCAGCCGAGGTCTTCTCCCTTTATGCTATTGGAGCTCCTTGGAAACCGAGCTCCATACCATCATCCTTTAGAGGTCTTAACCGCCTTTATGAGAGGGGTGCCTAGGTGACCCTTTTGTCTCTTGGTGATGATGGTCGTACCTTAATATGGAGTAGTATGGCGGCTCCTTTCGAGATCTGTGTTGCTTTTATAGGCCGTGTAAGGATTTCGACACGTGGAAACCGCGATTTTGGGTGTATCATATATAATATTAGATATTTTTAAAAATTAGCATGTATAATTATTTATTCAAATTTTCAAATTACAAATATAATTTTCAAAGTACGTGTTTAGATATTTCCCTAATAAATGTATATAAATTAGACTAATCAATTCCAAGAATTAGGTGATTATCATTAGTAATTTATCTCCTAGCATACTCAGGTGTCAACCCCACAACTACCAACCTTGTTGTCCAGTCCAGACGCACTATGGATCATCTTTTTGTACGTTGTTTGATTTGCAAATGGATAAAAGTACAACACAAAAAATTGTTTAAGTACAACAAACTTTCTAAAAATTTTGTCCCTCAAAATATACGGTATAACTTTTTAAGCTAGCACAACTTAAAGACAAATTTGCCCCTAAATTAAATTAAAAAAATATAATAATTCTCCCAACTTAAAAATAATTTTGCCCCAACTTATATTTAGAATTACAACAATGCCCCAACCTTAAAGACAATTTTGCCCCCAACGTATATTAAAAATTACAACAATGCCCCCAACTTAAAGACAATTCTGCCCCAAATTTATATTAAAAATTACAACAATACCTCCAACTTAAAGACAAATTTGCCCCAACTTATATTAAAACTTACAACAATACCCCAAACTTAAATACATTTTTTCATAACTTATATTAAAAATTCCAACAATGCCCCCAACTTATATTAAAATTACAACAATGCCCTCAACTTTAAAACAATTTTACCCCCAATTTATATTAAAAAGTACAACGACGCCCCAACTTAAAGACATTTTTGCCCCAAACTTATATTAAAAATTATAACAATGCCCCAACTTAAAGACAATTTCACCACAACTTATATTAAAATTACACCAATGTCCCCAACTTAAAGATAATTTCGCCCCCAATTTATATTAAAATTATAATAATGCCCTCAACTTAAACACAAAATTTATGATATTTTTTATAGTAATTATTTACTAATATATTTTAAAATTAAAAATATAATTATGTACTAATAATTTTACTAATTATAAAAAAAAAATAAGTGGTCACTATTAAAAATGAGAGAAACTTCAAAATATATTGTTTTATGAAATTTTTTATTCTAAAACAACATAGGACAACACAAGGGTATTGCAATAATTTTACAGTTTTTTTGTTCAGTACTCGTGCAAAACAAACGGAGAACAACATAAAAAGTTTTGTGATGTCCATTGAATATCAAACGGAAAATAGTACAAATAGTTGTATTGTCCCATAGCCACTTGTACTATATTGTACTCTTGTATTGTTCTTATTTACATATCAAACGGACCCTATATTAATGCTCCTCTTTAAACATAGACTTTAGATACAAAATAGCTCTAAAATACTTTCAAATAAAGATGGAGTATGTTATTGTTGTATGAGTTAAATAGATTTTTATTAAATTAGTTTCCAAACGAAAAAAAAAATCAACTAAAAAATTTAGTCATTATTGATTTTTTTCATCGTAATCATTAATGATTTAATAAAAAAATTTTTTTTCATAATATGAGTCGGAAATCATATGCCAAGCGTGATAAGATGTCATATCATTAGTATTCAGCGTGATATGATGTCATGTCATCAGTACTAAACACCATTAGATGTCATATCGATATTTAAAAAAAGGGAAAATTATTTTTTAGTCCTTGAAAGTTTGCAAACATCCTGCAGTACCCTTTACATAACTAGTACTGCATGACTCTCCTTTTGGTTTAGTGACTTTTTTCGTCCCTAAGCATAACTCACGCCTCTTTACTATTAATACCTATTATACCCCCAACTTTGCTGCTTTGTTTTCCCTCCAAATCAAAAAAAAAAATTTGAAACTTAACTTTTACCCATCACTTCACCTTTTTGACAACTTTTCCACTAACTTTTGTACTTTCAGGCTGCCTAGCTTTTCAAGCATCGCTTCTTCTTCTTCATCAATCCATACCATATTGTTCTCTTTTTGCGAGTCCTTGTTCCATTTTGTTCCCATTTCAGTGAGAGAGAAACTTGGAGCGATTGTATCATTATTCCTCCGCGAATCGGCGAAGGTTCTCAGTGACCTTCTCTCCCACGCAGAGTCACCGCCAAGGTTAGTCAAGAAACATTCACTTTTCTTGCAGTTGGCAGATGGACACCGTGTTGACTTCGCTTTGAAGTTTTCTCGCGTAAAGGTTAGCTTTGTCACTGGATACACCCTAACCGCTTGCCAAATCAAACGGAGTTTGACTTTCAATGATGTGCCCATATACCACATGTTCAATCACACATTTAATCTTATCAGTTTATACCGTTGAAGAGGCTGGATGCCCTTAATCTCCCTCATCACAAATATTACGCTCTTTCCTTCGTTGAAACAACCAACACGCCAATACATTGTTCCAGTGATATTTCTCTAATTTTTGAAGAGAAATATTGTTATTGCTATTCATTCTTGACCCCTTCCTTCCTGCTCTTTTCTTTAATTATTTGTTGTGTTGTTGAAATTTTCATCATTTTTTTCTTTTTGTGTGCATTGTGCACTTTTATTTATTTTAATTTGTGTTTTGTGTTGTTTGAACGCTTATCAATGTCAATGTTTTCTTATTATCCTCCATTTGTGGATTGTGCTTAAACGACTACGCTGTCAAGTCCTACGTTTAACATAAAAAAGTTCTCGTTGAACATATAACGCTTCGGGTTTAAAATACAAATTTTATGTTTAATATGCCAAGTTCCCGCTTAATATATAAGGCTTCAGATAATATGTCAAGTTGGTCTTTTATCATAATGAGTGTTACACACCAAAACTTAATAACATGCATAATATATACATTGGTAGCGTTAATTGTTAAACAAATAGTTCCTTGAATTATCTAATCATATCAAATCATATCAAATACTTCTTGTATTTCGCAGATTTCACGTTTGCCAGACTTTAATTATCCACATTTTGCTTTAGATATATTGGTTTCCGCTTACTATTCGCTCTTTCCGCTTTTAACATTACTACGCTCCGCTTAACATTCTCACCGGTTGGAAAAGAGACGGCCATCTCATTCTCACAAAGCCCTTTTCCCATTTTTCAATGGTTTGCCCTCAAAGCGGTGACATCCATTTAATTCTCCTAACGCCTTTCCGCATTTACGAGCTCGGGCTTCCATTCACTGGATCTAGACTTGACTTAAATTATAACCACACTACCGGGAGATACATTACCCAAAGTGTCACCATTCCCTCTAGTGTCCCCTCGTTCCTCTAGCGCCCCTCATTCCTCCAAATACCAATTCCTCTAACGCCCCTCGTTCCTCTAGCATCGCTTCAATCCTTGTGCGCGTCAATCGCTGCGCTTAACTTCGCTCTTTAAATAGCCCTCCATAGGGGCACAACCTCCTCAATCTTTCATCTTCAGGAATGGATCGATTCTCACAGGCTTCGCAAATCGCTAAGGGAATTCGTGACAGGACCTCTACCGGCCTCGAGCTCAGAAGTCCGGAAGAGTGCAGAGTCTGAGTCAACGGAAGAAGAGCCACCAAACAAACGGAAAAGGATCTGGGAGGATGCCGTAGCAGGCATACAAACGATCAGTTCTCTTTCGCCTGTTTGTGTCGGTGTTCTGCACTTTTATTTATTTTCATTTGTGTTCTAGGATGTTATCAAAATCAATGTCAATGTTTCCTTCTTAGTCAATGTTTCCTTCTTCCACTCCATTTATGGATTGTGCTTAAACGACTATGAGTGTCAGGGTTCCGTTTAACATAATAAGTTGCTGAATATATAATGTTTCCGCTTAAAATACAAATTTTATGTTTAATATTCCAAGTTACCGCTTAATATATAAGGCTTCAAAGAAAATATGTCAAGTTAGTCATTAACATACGAAAGTGTTAAACACCAAAACTTAATAACATACATAATATATACATTGGTAGCGTAATGTCACGTTGAACGGAAAGCTTGTTTGTAAAGCGAATAGTTGGTTAACACGCCTGCGATTTGCTTGATTGCTCACTTTTGATTCCCCATCGCCCGCTTCCTCGATGTCGCCCATCAATATGCGCTGACAAGGGCAAACGTAATAGCGGTATCGTCCCGGTATGGGGAGGCTGAGTTTGTCACCATTGAGGATCTACTTTTATAGAACCGCATTTACATAGATCGGACAAATGACGGTCCTATCCTTCATAAGTGGAAACATTCTCTTTTTTTTTCTTCCCATTGAACAATGAGTTGGTGATGAGGATCGTGTATATTCTATATATTTACATATCATGAAACATCCATATAAAATCAAAATAAATTAAAAATTAAAATATCTTATCACAATTTAAACATCCAGCTAAGTGAAATCTAAGATATTTATATTATTTAAAATTTAAAATTATGAGAATTTTAAAATCTCAATTTTATTATCTATTTTTAAAAATAATTTAATCCAATTTTTTAAATATGTTTGATTGCCTTATTTTATTCATTATGTAATATAGATAAATACTTTTAAAATTAAAAATCCGAAATTTTAAGTTCATTATCCATATTTTTATATTCAAAATTATAGAGAAAAATTTTAAAATACTTTTTTAAAATTAAAATCATCCCACTCATTCCTTTTCGCTATGCAATATAGGTAAATATTTTTCTAAAATTAAAAAAACCAAAATTGATATATTGGGGCATTTGGTCAATTTATCGGACTTATTCACACCACCCTAGTTACTTTTTGAATTGGGGGCATTCTACCAATTTACCCGCCACAGTGATGTTTTCATACATTGGGAGGTAGCCCACGTAATCATATGTCAAAGGGCATTTTCGTTATGAATATTTAAAATGGATGGTGTTAGTGGATGGAAGGACTTATAATTCATTAGTTGTAAAAGGAGGGATGGTTTGGGAAAGTCAAACTTTAGAGGGATTTTTTGTTCATTTTGCAAACTTGGGGGGACTTTTAATTCATTACCAGTTAAAAAAATTGGTATCAAATAGGATTTTGAAGTGACGCCCCGAGAGTGACTAATCCCTAGAGTTCAAGGGTATTTTTAAGACATTTTTAATTTGAGGTCTAATTTGATTAAAACCTCCAAATTCAGAAATCAAATAGTTCATTTAATCCTTCAAACAACTTAAAAAAAAGTTCTACATAAAATTATTTATAACCCTTTTATTTATATAGGTTAATCCCTTCTTTTCTTTTTTTACATACATATATTAAAAATTAAATAAAAACTATTATTTTATATTTTTATTTATTTATAAATTAAACATAAAATTATTTATAACCCTTTTATTAAAATCATAATTTATTTATAAGCCCTTTAAAAATATTTTCAATCATTTATGAGTCATAAATAAATATTAATTATTAAAAAAATATTTATTTTTTACTTGATTTATAAATAAATTTTAAAAATAATTTAAGTTTTGTTAGTAGAAAAACAAACTCAACTCAAACAGTGACAAATAAAATAAAAATAACATAAAAAAGTTATAAAATATTATTGAAAAATAATCGGTTTACAAGTGATTCAGCTATTTTCAAACATTGACCAGTAAATCACATTAAACAAGTTCTAACAGAGAGAAAAGCAACACCAAAACCAGCATACACACTGAAAAAAATCACATTAAACAACTTCACATAATTAACCACTGATCAAAGTGCTGATAAAATCTGAACCGACTCCTTAACCCCGAGATCATCATCCTGCCCAATGATCATACTCTCAATCTCCTTCACAAACCTCTCCATAGCCTCTCCTGGCAAGCAAACAGGCACCACAATCCCATCCTCCCCTTTCCCATTCCTAAACGGTATATAAAAGCTCGCCACTCCCGGAATCGCCCCAACCCCTCCCTTCGCCGGACCTCCATACACCGCCTTCCCCCACCCAAAGTCCACATCCCCAAACCCAGCTCTCGTCACGTCCGACACCAAGTACGACCTCACCACCGTGAAGTGCGGCCTCCCCCTCAGCACCATCAAGTCCGCCACTGACTGCAGGTACTCACCCGTCACCTCCCCCTTGGCCTTCTTCACCAACTCCAACGCATACCCCACTGGGTTCCCACACAGTCTCTTCACCGACGACACCGCAACCGGAAACGAGAACGCGTTGCCGTAGTACCCATCAGGGAGCCTTTTCCCATCCTTCCCACGAGCGTTCACAATGCATATGATTCTCACCTCTTCCTCCGGGTCTGGTTGCAGAGCCATGGTCCGGCTTCTCCATAAGCACGCAGTGAGTATCTCGAACGTGGAGCTCTTACTGAGGTGGTGCGGCACGCGCGCGCGCAGCGCCGCGATCTCTCTAGCGCCGAAGAAGAAGGAGCGGTGCACCATGTCGTCGAGAGGGATGATGGTGCCTTTGGTATCGGGCACGTCGTCGTACTCGCGATGCGCGAAGGTGGGCCGCGGAGGGGTCCGCGCGTTCAGGAGCTCTCGTGCCCAGACGGGTTGGATGGATGGGGTCGTCGCGCCGCGAGCCAGCTCGGCTATCGTGTTCATGAACTGCACCAGGCCCTGAGCGTCCGACATGGTGTGGTTGAGCCTGCTTGCGACGATGAAGCCTCCGCACGACAGTCGTGTCACCTGTCCCCACGTACGTTTGAAGTTAATGTTTTGTTTGATTTTTAGATAGGCAACGAGAACAGTATCTTGTTGTGTGCCATTTGATGTACAGTACAGGTTACAAGTACCGATTTTATGGTTGTGCGTCTTTGTTAACATTGCAATTTCATAAGAATTCTCATGTTGATGTGAAAAAACTAAAGAAGCCTAAGACCAAAAAATATATATATTTTTTAATATTTTGAAACTTGTTATTCATTTCCCTTTTACTCTAATGAGTCTAATTATATTATTATTAGTAGTAGTAGTATTATTAGTAATTTTATATATATTCACAAAAGTTCATAACTAAATATATATCCAGCAAATTTTAGTAAACCAAAACCATAATATTTTCAGCATATTTCATAAATTATATAGAAACATTTAAATAAGATGGGGAAAATTGATAATTTTAACAAAAATTTGTTGATAGTTAATCATAAATATATAGATATAAATATGATTTTTTTTTATATATAAAAGCGACAAGCACCTCCCAGTTAAAGACAAACAACGTGTCGAACACATGTGCCCCACCTAACAGTTGTGGGGTGTCGAACCCAAGATCTCTCTCAACCAGCCACTCCCTATGCAAGGGATCCAGTACCAATAGGCCAAGAGGTCATTGGTCTATAAATATGATCTTTATGGGAACATATCTTCATTTATAAACTTTTATACATATTATATAAATTTTTTTAAAAATACTATAGAAACTTTTTACCATATCTAAACATTTATTCCATAGGGAAAAAAATTCTACAAAATTTATTTTCACTAGTTATATAATATATTATCATTAGAAAAAAAGATAATTATATTTAAAAATCGTTTGTTTTTGTTTTTTTTTCCCCACCCTCTATTCCTTAATTATTAAAACATTACAAGAACAGAGAGGGAAAGATTAAACAGAGTGATCACCTGAAACAAGAGCAAGGGAGAGTGAAGAACATCCCCAGACCCCTGAACATCAAAGATTAGCTCCTCCAAGCAAGGGAAAGGAGGCTGTAAGCCATCACCAAAGTCCTCAAGCCGCACATCAGCATCAGCCTCAATGAACAACACCCCTTCTCCAGTACACTCCACAACAAGCTTCCTCCCTGTCTCTTCCCTTAACCTCCCAGCAAAGGGATAGTAAAACACCAGAGCCCTCCCCAAGGCCTCCCTTATAACCTTCACAGGGTCCTTGCCACTCACTGATGCCTCCTTTCTGTAGAACTGGATCACAGGGATATGGAACCTCAGCCCCTCCTGGTCATCAATGTCTGAGAGACGTTTGAACTCATGCGGCGTTGGCTCCGCCGGCGCAACCAGCACCGGCTCCTGCCTCCGCACTGTGAAAACAAGAGAAGATGGAGCCATTAAAAACTTAATAATAATAAGTTCTGATGAGAAGCTCTGGAATGGGGTAGTCTCAAGGGTTGGGAGTGTGGAGTTATATAGATGAATGAAAAGGATGGTGGTGGGCCACGTTGAGTACCATGCAGTTGTTCTATAATTGCTGAGAAATTTGGAGGCATTAGTGGTAATCTTTCTTGGTATTTTAGTTGTGCTTATGACTTCTTTTCTTTAATATCTTAAGACTGTTCAGATGCATTGATTTTTACTTAGATTTGGATTGGTTGGAAGTTTATTTGGAGTAAATATATAAATAAAGAAAGACCATGTCATACTTGCATGTATATTGACCTCAAGAGCTTCGATCTACCAATAAAAATAATACATGCCTAGTGCATCAAATTTTAGCATCAACGCACATATTTCAGTACTTTGCCTATATTTCACTTTAGTTATCAAATCATGCTCATATTTCACTTTAGTTATCAAATTTTAATTTATATCTTTTTTGTTATCCTAATTTTATTTGATTTCAACGGTAGGGCACCGAAGAGAATCGGTAAAAATTATCTCATGTGGCCATCGGATTAGCACGTGGAGGGTATTGACATCCTAATTTATAAAAATCTTAACTAATTGAACGACATTTAGAAGAAAAAAAACAACATTTGAACCTTGATTTCAACAAAGTCAAAACAAATAACATTTTAAATCAAGGTTTAAATATTGTTCAATTAGTTATAATTTTTGTAAATTAGAATTTCAATATCCTCTATGTGGCTAATCCGGCTACCACATCAGATAATTATCGTTGGTTTTCCTTGGGTACCTTCCCGCTGAAACCAAATAAAAGTAGGTGATCAAAAAGATACAAATTGAAGTTTGATATCCAAAGTAAAATATGACCATAGTTTGGTGACCTCTCAAGATATTTACTCAAATTATTGTTGATAAGACCAAATTTCCAATATTGTTACTAAATTAGTAAGTGTGAAACTACCTTGAAAAAAATGTTCAAACAAACTATAGGTACCAAATTAGTCTAAACTAATTCTTTGTGGTAAAGAACTTAATTAACTTCTATTGTAAAATATTAAATTTGATAACACATAAGATTGGAGCGGATAGTGAAACTACACATAAGAATATTGCTATACAGAGACTTTAGTGCGAGGGTCAGAGTGGTCATCGGTCAATCCTGAGAGGGTGCTTATATTATTATGTGAAATAAGTTTTTCGTTTTTTGATGTTTTCTTTCTCAGGGTGCTTATATTATTATGTGAAATAAGTTTTTCGTTTTTTGATGTTTTCTTTGTGTGTGTGTGCGCGCGCGCGTGTGTGATTATTTCTAGCGAGACACAACCACCCGCGGAACTATCAGGAGCCATTCTCAATGTTCATTGACAGTGTATATAACCAACCTGATGTACACCTATGTGGACTGGGGTTGATTTGAGCGTGTGTGTGTGTGTGTGTGTGTGTGACTATTTCTAGCGAGACTGTGTGTGACTATTTCTAGCGAGACACAACCACCCGCGGAACTATCAGGAGCCATTCTCAATGTTCATTGACAGTGTATATAACCAACCTGATGTACACCTATGTGGACTGGGGTTGATTTGAGCTTGATGCCTGTCTCTCATGTCTGCTAATTTTGGCTGACGTGTGGACCATGCCATGTAAGCATTCAGATCCTCTCACGTGAACCACACAACCACATTTTCTAAAGAACAATCTTGGGCACTCGGTTGACATAAATGTGCCACACATTTGCACTGAAGTTTATGGCCAGCGGTAACCACGTTTGATCGTATCATTTGAAAGTCTAAATCATTCATTTCATTTGTGGGGTTTGACTAATGTTATGCCTTTTTTTTTAATATATATATATAGTGAACACAATTTTCTTAAATATTGAATTTATACAATTTTAGGTAAATATTCTTTTTATTTTATTTTAATAAATATGAACAATCCTGTAATTTAAGTTTTATATCGAACCGTCAACCTTTACCAAAAGAGGGAATAAACTGTTAATGTTGAAATTGGTTCTCCCTCGGGATTGGATGTGGTCTCTTGATCAACAATTAAATTTATTTGTTGAGTTGGGACTGCGGTGACCACTGGAGAAAATGACTGTTACCTGCAGTAAAACCAAGAAGATGAGCGTGGGCGACCCTGTTGCTCGGGGAATGGTGCTCAAATTAGTTGAGGTGAGGTCAGAGAAGATGAGAGTGGGTTCTCCAAATGGCGTACCTTTCTCTTCCCCTCTTCCTCTTTATATCTCTAATAGTGGTAGGGATGGCAATGGGGTGGGGCGGGGGGCGGGGTGGGCCTCTACCACCACCGCCCTGCCCTACCCAAATAGTGGCGGGGCGGGGCTTGATTCAGGTGGGGCAGGGCACGAGGCATGGGATGGTTTATCATCAATGGGCTAGGATATCATGAAAATCCCAGAATCCACTCCTTGAAACGAATCCTTCATCCCGCTAATCATCTCCTTTTGGCAGTTGATCGGTTGCCCGGCCTCCAGGTCCTCGAAGAGAGTGAGGGACTAGGTTTTACACTAGGAGTTTCTTGAGACTAGGAGTGGGAGGGCAGCGATTCAGCGAGAAGTAGATCGAGATTCGAAGAAGGTGAAGGTCATGGACTCATGGAGCAGCCACCAACCAAACAAAGCTCCATTGTAACCCTATAAATATCTAATGTAATATATATATATATATATATATATATATATATATATATATATATATATATATATATATATACGGGAGTAATCATATAAGCCCGGCCGGATTACTGTGCAAGTAAGGTCGCTTCCCATTTGGCCACTTGCACAGTATTTTAAAGATTTCCAACCGTATGGATGGAAAGAACATTGAAAAATAAGTTAGCATGTTAATTTTCATACAATTTGGGAACTTGTAGGGTCTTCATCTTAACGGGTGACAATTTATAGAAATTTTACCGGTTCAAAATTTCACCATTTAAGATGAAGACCCTACAAGTTCCTAAATTGTATAAAAATTGACATGCTAACTTTTTTTTTGATGTTCTTTCCATCCATACGGTTGGATTTCCTCTAAATACTGTGCAAGTGGGCCAAAACTAGGCGACCACACTTGCACAGTGATAAGGCCAGCCGCATAGTATCAACCCCGTATATATATAGACGTGATATCATACAGTCGACCGTAATATATTGTGCATTCCCGGTCGCCTCCCACTTGGCCATCTGGAGCATATTTGAAGGATTTCCAACCGTACGGATGGGAAGATCATCGAAAAATAACCTAACATGTCTATTTTCATACAATTTGATAACCGTTTGATCCTCTCACTTAACGGTTCTTATTTTATAGAAATCTGAACGGTCTAGAATTTCAACCGTTAAGTGGGAGGACCAAACGGTAACCAAATTGTATGAAAATAAACGTGCTAGCTTATTTTTCGATGATCTTCCCATCCGTATAGTTGGAAATCCTTCAAACATGCTCCATAGGGCCAAGTGGGAGGGTACCGAGAATACCCAGTACATCCGGGCGGCTGTATAATATCACGTATATATATATATATAGTATTTTCATAATTTTCTTAGCAGGACGGGGCGAGGCAAATTTAAAATAGATGTTTACCAAACCCGCCCTGCCCCGCACTCCTCACAAAAAATCCCCACCCCGCCCCACCCCGTGCCCCGTTCTCCAACCAAAAAAAACCGCTCCATTTAGGGTGGACTGGCTCGGGTTTTGCGATCCCTAAGTAGTGGAGCCGTTTTCCGATCCCGAATCCCGCCATGCACACCTAACGGTTAGCCTAGGATCTATTCATCATTTCCCCACGTTGATCGAGTCTGCCAACTATATTACCAAGTTAGGGCTTTTCAGCCTAGGGATCGACATCATGCGGATGGTGTGCCTCAAATTCTCCCATGTGTATGCCCAAGTTGAAGCCACGTGTCCCGTCCAATTTCCCCCCTATCATAAGCTAATCATTTTTTTTTAAATGAAAGTTGGTTAATGTTTTTTTTTTGCATGATGAAGTAAATATTAGTATCAAATATAATATTTTTCATGATATATTATTTTAAACCAAACATATACAACTCATGAATCATGATCGATAAACTATTTTATTTGTTTATATAGACTATTAAACTTTATGGAAAGGTGATAAGCACTTCATCTATAAGTCATTTTCAAAGTTACTAGTAATAATTAATCCAAACATAAGCTACACCTACTAATATTTATGCTTGAATATATACTCAAAGATTGTGATTCCTTTTATTTGTTTTAAACTTTTAGGAGTGGAACTTGACTCCAATAAACCAATGGGGAGAAATTTCACCATAGCTTCCAATGAGAACACACATATGGAACATGTTTCAGTGCCATAGTCTACCTGATTAATTTATTTTTATCTTTATTTTTTGTCTAAAAATCTCTATCACACACAAAGCATGGAAGCATGTAAACACTCTGACAACTTCTCTTCCAATAACTTTGTTCATGATACAAACACTAGTGGCTTGGGGAATATGAATATGATGTTCAACAGAAAGCAAGACAGATTTGAAGGTTTCCCAATTACTTCCATAGTACTACTATTCAATGTTCAAAGTCCACACAAGTCAATGCAGGAATCAGTGGGAAAGCATTTGCTTTCTCTCTCATGGAGAACCGAGTCATGGTCATGGTCTCCCAAAGCCATGAATGATCAAAGTCTTGTGTTTCTATTAGAATGTGAAAAATATTTTTCTATTTTTCAGCTATTTTAATTGAAGTTTTTTTTTTTGTGTGTGTTTTTCGTGGTCTTCAAGGTTTGGTTTTAGTGGGTCGACATCTCTCTCATTGCCTTACCATTTCTCATCGAGAATGGTTTGAATTCAAAGCTTTTAATTAAATTAATTTTCAGGACTCGTTGTATTATTCAAACGAGCTCTACGTCATCAGATCAAGCCTTTCTGGACTAGGGGCGATTTCTAAAGAAATTGTTTTCGACGAAATGAAATCTAGATCCTGGCTGGTGGAAAAAATATGTGTGCAACTTCGAAAAGGTGAAATGTAACTGGACACATGTTTAGGTAAAGGTTTCAATGCACAAAGTGTTAGAACTGGGGGAAGTGTGTTCCATCTATTTAATCCCTTCTTATTTTTTCTCAACAGTTGATGTAAGACAATGTTTACACACCCAACATAAAGACAATGACATTTGCTATTCATAACACTGCAGGATAGATCAATTTTCTTAAGAAAAGTTGACTAGTCAGTTTTTTTCTTATAAGAAAAAGTTAAGGATTTAAACCATCTCTATGTATTAAAAAAAAAAAAAAAAAATCGTGGTTCATTTTATTGTGGAAGTACTAGTATAATAAGACCAAAGAATGAGATGAACTGATAGGTCATTAACAAATTGTAACAAGAGAAGTATGAACAAATATAATAATCTCATATCATTTGATTAAGTAAATTTTGGTTTGAATGATGTAGATTTATAGATGGAATTGAGTAAGACTAGGTCAAGAGCATGCATGGTAATTGGTAAACTATAAGTTTTAGACTTCAAACATTGTACACTATTATTATATATTATAGTTATTTGAGTTTAAGATTAAGATCATGAACACTCAATTGATTAGTTTGGTTGGACAAAAGAATTTGGGCTTTTTGTAGATGCACCCTAAAAATATCAAAATTATCTATATACTTTTGAAAATATTATAATTACATATATACCCCTAAAATTTAGTATTATTACATGTATATCCCTGGAGTTAACAGTGAAATGGTAGCTATAAGACAAGACCATTATACCTTTTATATATATATGCAGGGGCGGAGCTACATGGAGAAGAAGGGGGGCAATTGCCCCCCTTCTCATTTGAGATTTTCATATATTATATTATAAAATATTTATTTTTCTATTATATAATATTTTTAAATAGTGGAATTGCCCCCCTTATCAACTTATCTCTTTTAACTTGATGTCATGTGGCTTATCTTATTTCTATTAAATTATAAATAAATTAATAAAATAATAGATAGAAAACAAAACTTAAAATAAACTAATATTTTAAATAACTTTTCTATCCTTGATATTAACTCATATCAGATTAAATTTTGTTAAAAACTTTAATCGACTTGGAATCTTAGCTAGTCCGCTTAATACGCTTTAACTCCGCTTCCTTCTTTTCTGTTACGGCCAAGAACCCCCCAATGCACCCACTGGTCCCACTCTTGCTTACTGCTCCACTTGTGTGTGTGATTTATGGAGGATTTTTTCATCGCCTCACAAGTCACAAACTTCTTAATTTTTCACCTACTGCTATTCCACCTAAATACAAGGTCCTGATTTTTTTTATCTTCTATTTTTAATTTTTTGTTTTTTTAATACCTCAACTATTTTTTCTCCTCGGTTTTGTTGCTTGATTTGATTTTTTTTTTCTTTTAAATTCATTAGGGGTTTTTATTTGTATAAATTTAGTTTGGATATTCAATTTTAATCGAAAGAATTGATATAGAAAAAGATTTAGATTATAACTCCTAATAATCTTGCATGGATTTAGTTTAGATATTTAATTGGTAGGCCATCTCTCTTATCTTTGCCTCCAATTAGGGTTAAAATTAGGGTTTTTTTTATTATCTAGATTTTAGGGTTCTCATGATTCGATTTTTTTTGCACCTCTCTAATTTTCTTTTTGATCTTGTGTTACATTTGAGTTAATTTTTGCCCCCCTTATCAACAATTTCTGGCTCCGCCACTGTATATATGCTACTAAAAAGTTTGATTGATTATAAATTTTCAAATATATGAAAATATTGATATTGAAAGAAAAAAAAAGGGTATAAAATGTATTTATTTATTATATAGTTTAAATTTAATTATAGTTATGACCTTTAGGTTAATAATCGTTCATAAATCTCAGCAATAAAGGTATATGCATAATTAAATATAAAACTTTAGGTATACTTACAATTATGATTTTCTAACAGGTTTTGCGGATGTATATACAATTTTCCCCAAAAATTTATGTTAGGGCTAAAATCAGTTCTTCTTTGAGACTAACACCAATTTTGCCCAACAGTTGAGATTTATAATTAAAGGAACGTGGAAAACCCTTTAAATCTAGGAAAAAAAATCACGGGGATCAAATTAATTTCAAGACTCCAGGTCATTGATCCCATGGAGATGTTCATTGAGATGACTAGATACATCATCAATCTCAAGAATTAGAGATACAAGCAATAAATTCTTGGAGAGCCAAAGGAGCATACATATAGTTGGAACCAGTCTATTAATTGTTAGGCCTTTTGGGTTATGCTCAAAAACAAAACCGTGCATGGAGCCCCGTTACCAGTGGTAGATTGTTCCAAGAATTGTATCAGGCAAGCTCCACTTCGATGGAAAGGGGGGTTGATTATGTGATCTTTTGTTTGAGTATATGGAGGAGAGTTTGCTTGGAGCTTAAGCTAGGAGCTCTTACATACTACAAAAAAATCTATAAATTGCTAGGGAAAAATCCTCGCCAAATCAGGAAATTCCCTCACTAAATTACTTCAACAAGAGAATTATGAGGGAAAATTTTCTATTTGGATCGATATCGATTTGAATTTTTTAATTGATTCCCTCACTATTCCCTTCACATTTGCCACCAAAATATATTTTGATATATTGGTCCCTATAGTACAATTTTGAATACCACCTATAAATTCATAATAGACAATATTATCGCTCCCCTATATTACCAGCATAATACACAATATAAAAAAAATAATAAAAATAAAAATCAAGATCCTTAAAATAAAAAAGTCACAACACTTGCACATATTCGGGAATTCAATTATTCCTTACTACAATTGTTAATTTCTTTTCTGAAAAAATAGAAAGCCATGCACACATCCAACAAGAACAAGACCTTCCTTTTTTCTGCTAATTTTCATCTACTGACAACCATAGTCCCCACCATTGAATAAGGTCCTAATCCTCTGCCAAATTTAGCACCTGTTCCCATCCACTAACTTACAATCAATACAATAATTCCTAATATTCCTTTTTCAAATTAAACCTTGTAATTTATGGCCAGACTTCCATCATTCTCCTTGCAGCTGCCCCAGCAATGCCTGTCTCTCAAGCCTCTTGCTTTGATCCCTCACAATCGGAACTAAGCACAACCCTCTGCTCCTGAGGTCTTGCTTTGATCCCTCACCATCATTGTTCTACATTCATGCAATTAATCCAGCATCAGAACAAAGTTTAGCTCAAGTATATATGTAATTAACCAATTAGATGATCATAACAAACTAGCTGGTAGTACTATACCTGGTGGTGTTGCATGGGATTCCCATTCTTCAAGTATGGCGTGCTTAGAACCTGCAGATGTATATAAATTTCAATGAAACATATTACTTTAAAATGAGAAAAAAAGGTATTTCTTTTAGTTCACTGACAATAAATACAATGTAAAAAGAACTGACCAGCAGAGCATGACTTGCATAGGGGTAAGATTGTGTTCTTGCTGATATGCTTCTATATACAGAAGAATCTTGTAAACCTATGATATGATATGAAATGAAAAGAAATTTAAGTAAAAGAAACACACTAACAACAAAGTGTTGTTATTGTTATCATTATTATTATTATTATTATTAAAAGGCAAGAAAGAGAATAAGCTAAACCTCTTCAACTTGAGGCTTCTCCAACTTATCTCTAACTTCCTCAACCTTGTTCTTGGTTGCTTGCAGATCTCAGCATCCAATCCAGCCCCATCTCCTTCCTTGCAAGTTCATTGTCATTCCGCGCATCAAATTGTCTAGTATCATCATCTGCAAATATAATATCTTCAATTAACAACCATTGAATAAGGTCAGTATAAGCATTGAATAAGACACTAACAGGGGCTGAAATTCGTTACAAAACGGACATCACTAATTGGGAGTGCTCAATCTCACAAGTAGATGTCCATGGTCCTATTTCTGAATTGCAATGACAGAATCAAATAGAGACTTGACTCTCCAATATACTAAGAAATGATGGATGTATGATCCAATATGAGTACTTCTTTTCTTTAAGTAACAAGCTCTTGGTCAAAATTATAAACTTCCAGAGATATATGAGAAGAAAAGATACAGACATCAGTGCTTGCCATAATCTTCAGTATAAGAAATCCAGATTGAATTCCAGAATGTGAAAGCTGTGTGAAGAACTACAACTACCCATAGTTCCATCTTGTGTGGAAGATCAACTAACTAGCTCCTTAGTTCTTTCAATATAAATCAGTCAAACCATTTTGTCTTAATTAGAGAAAGCATTGATCACAGAGAATATGCCAACTTTCACATTAGTTTGCAATAAAAAAAATTCAGATTTACACCAGCAGCAAAACTGAAAACGCAAACTCGCTCCCATAAGATGAGAACATCATGGAATATGGTCAAAATTCACACAACTTCGAAGCATTCATCATTAAATATTTTCAATAAAGCGTAGCCCTAAACGAGACTCCATGAATAAGGATACCAACAAAGACAGGGGCGCCTCCTCAGCTTCATCTCCTTTCCAAAACTTCACCTTCCGAAAGAATGTCTCCGCGCTCCCTTCGGCGCCTCGCCACGATCTGCAACCAATTCTCAAAATCCAAATCATTGCAATCAAAAATTTAAACAAGAATTAAAGATTTCAAAAAAAAAAAAAAATCCATGAAATCAAAATCAAAGCAAAATGAGATCCCAATGGAATCAATTCGAGATCTAAACAACTAGAATCAGGGTCGGAGAGAGGAACAAGGGTCACAATCACGGAAGACGATGTTATCACCGCGCAGCGAGAGCACGAACAACTGGGAGATCTCTAGCTTCAAAGGCGACTCCATCTCGCCAACGACCTCCACAGCCTCCGAAACCTCGGCATCAACACCGGAATCCGCTCGGACCCCGACGATCGCGATCGCGATCGCGAACGCAAGGACGGAGATGGAGACGAGGAGGAGCTTCAGCGCCGCCATAAGAATCGGAATCACGAAAACAGATTTGGTGGAGGTAGTGGAGTCAGGGGCTCCTCTTCCTTCTTCTCCGTTCCGATCAGCGCTCGAAAGCCCTGGCTAATTTATGAGGGACAAGGAAGACATGGGACGTGTCTGGCGGAGAATGACAGAACCAGCAAAGCCTGCAGATGAACGGGAGCGACGAAAGGATGGAAGCCGAGCCCAAGCGCAACACGAGACCGCTCCACCAAGAAGAACGGCTCAGCAACAGCATCAGGTGGAGCACCATCGAAGGGAAAGGACGGAAGCTCAGGGGGAAGTCCAACGCAGAGTAGAGGAAGGGACCGAACGTAGTCGGAGAAGCCCCTCGTTCGTGGAAGTGCTCACCGGAAGGACGGAGACCTCAAGGACTGATGCCCGACAAGCAGAGACACACGAGGCAGCCGAGGCAGAAAAACCATGGAAGGAGGTTCGCCATAAAAAGAAGCGGCGCACGCCTCCGACCGGCGAGCGCTCGGGACACACAGCAGACAAAAGCAGTCACCAGCGCCGCCGCCACTCGCCTCCTAGGAAGAGAACCTCCGACGGGGTGGTCGAGGTCTGTGGGAGATGCCGCCGACCGGGCCACCTGATGAGCGAATGCAGACGTCTGGAGGGCCCGGCCACAGGAAAGGCCGTGACATCGGAGAAGAATTGCAGCGATACCTCCGCCTGAGTGGAACTATCCAAATTCGCCAAGACAAACGGTAATGAAGCCTGGGAAAGCAAAGGAAGTGGAGCCGGTAAAGGGTGGGGACCTCTCCAGGGCCGCGAACCATAATGGTGAGCGGAGGAGAGGCCCAGAACCTTCAGTACCGGTCGTGGAAGAAAACCACCATGCTTCTCTGTCCATGGACTCCATCCCCGGCGAGAGAGCAGGCCTGTCACGCACCGCCGCTGACGGCGGTGGTGAAGATGCTGAAAAGCTTGGGGGGTTCCGAGAAGGTACTCGCAGCGGCGGCGAAACTCTTCGAGCCTGGTTTAGAGTGGGCATCTGAACTCTATGGAGATGGTAAAATCCTGATCCATTGCCCCTCGGAGGCGATAGCCAGGGAACTAGAACGGAGAAAGACGATAACCTTCCCAGAATTCATCGTCCAGTTTGACCCATGGTCATTTGACACTGACCCGTCGGAGAAGACCAGCGAGGAGATCCGGTGGATCACCGGAGAGGGCCTCCCCACCTTCGGAAGGAACATTGATACTATTGCAAGAATTCTCAAGCCGATCGGAGAACTCGTCCATCTCGCCGTTCACGGACAGCGCCTCATTGGCCACTTTCGCGCGATGGTGAGGATCCGACGAGGAAGACGTTTCCCGGCCAATATTCATGCCACCATCCTCCGGAGAAAGTATTTGGTGAGGGTGGAGATGGAACCTGGCCAAAACCCACTTCCTTGGGCTCCGGCGCCGTTGAAAATCGGAGAAGAGATCACACAGGCGGAGGATGCTGAACGGCGTCGGAAGGGGAAGCTACCCCTCGGACCGGAGGTCTGTGACCAGGAGTCCCCGAAGGGCGGTGCAATGCTCGAGGCGTACGATGGAGAGTTGGAACACGCTAACTGCAGCGGTGCAGCGCACATCGTACAACGTCAGACAGGGGATGGCAGCGATAGGTGGACTGGAAGGTCAAAGGAAACGGAGGCCCTACACGTGGACGGCGCAGATGGAAAGAGAGGAAGCCATGTGGCTGGGCAGGGATCACTTGCACCCTTGGACGCGCGCAACAATCAGGTTCCAAAGTCTCAGAGAGACACGGAACCCATGTGCGCGAAATTAAGAGGGAGTGGCCACGTTGGGAAACACATTTCCCATTTAGATGATCCAAAGGCTAGCAAAGTTGCACATGGACACGTGGCGCAATCTGAACTTGTGGTGCAAAACACTCCCAAACAACCTGATCACATGTTAACAAAAAATGGACACGTGGCGCATCATGGTGAAATGGCTGACCAAGTCTCTTCTCAACAAATTGGCAGCTGTGATGTTGCATCATGGCATCCTAGCAAACATCATGCTAACAATGTATGTATCTCTAATGAAGATGTTAATGAAAAGCCAACTCAATCATTTACTGTCTACTCCAACCTTGAAAACAAAAATCAGAAGGAAGATGATGAGGATTCGGATGAGGATTACTTGGACCCAATTTTGGAGAGAGAAATTGAACTTGAGTTCAAAACACTATGGAACTCTCAAATGGAAGTGGAGGAAAGCAATCATTCTGGAAGCCCAATCATTGAACCCCTTAATCTCACTAGCCCAAACATTGAACTGCCGTTGGAACCAACGATAAATTTCACGGAGCCAATAGGCCCAAGTACACAAAGCCAATTGCAAGACCATGCAGCCATTAGCAAGACTCCCAACCAGATGGAAAGCCCAATTTTAATAGAAAGACAACAGACTCCACTACACTCTCCAACCAAGATTACGGGGCATAAGATCACCATACCTGGCCCGCATCCGGATATAGATATATCCAATTACTCCTGGAGACTTATACATGGGTCATGGAACTTCATGGCAAACCCAGTTTGGAAGGGCATAATAGAAGGCATTGAACCAACAGAGAAAGAAAACCGGGAGGGAGGGCTAAAAGGAAACCCCACTAGTAGCAATGGGAAAGAACTCCGGCAAGAGCACGAAGCAGAGGCGGCACCCCCCAAGGAAACTATCCGTCGAAGCGGGAGGACCAGAAAGCCGATGGCCGAAAGACTCAAAAAAGAAGGATACATTGCCTTATCCACATCCAGGAAGAAGCCTCAAATGAAAGGTAATGCTCCTACTCATACCTCTATTTCTCTAACCCTTTGTGATTGGCAAGATAGGGATCTTCTCGAAAATGCACTTAAGGCAGGAGTAGACCTGGGCACATCTGAAGAGCAAAAAGCCTCATACGTCCACCACATCAGGGAGATGGAGAGGGAGCGAGGGGGGGAATGGAAGGGAATCAACTAGGATTCGCTTCCTCAACTTGGAAAACCGGGCCCGAACTTGTTTCCCGATGAAAGTTATCTCTTGGAACGTTAGAGGACTGGGTAAGAGGAAGAAACGTTACCTGGTGCGAGACCTTCTTTCTATCCACAAAGCAGACATATGCTGCTTACAAGAAACTAAGTTAGAGTGCATAAGCAACAACATCTGGAGATCTATCGGAGGGCAGATGTTCGACCAACACGTAGATCTCCCGGCGGTGAACACAAGAGGAGGTTGCTGCATCGCATGGAGTAGCTCAAAGTTTAACCTCCAAAACGTAATACATGGCCAATTTGCAGTTACGGTCATCTTAACTGCAAAAGATAACCTAGAAACCACAAGAATGATAACTACCGTCTATGCACCATGCAACCCGACAATGAAAACACTCTGTTGGAACGAGCTCAGAGAACTCAGGAGTAGATGGGACGGCCCATGGCTGATTGGAGGAGATTTTAATACCACTCGAAGGAGAGACGAAGCCACCTCTTCCTCACATGGGACAAGGGAAAGGGAAGACTTTGCGAAGATGATACAAGATCTCCTGCTTGTGGATCCCCCCCTCTCGGGAAGAAGATACACATGGACCAATGGAAGAGAATCACCAGCCTTCGCTAGGCTAGATAGATTCCTTCTTTCCATTGATTGGGTATTGGAATACCCACGCATATGGCAAACAGCTCTGCCCAGAGTACGGTCGGACCACGCCCCGCTATGCCTAGAATGTGGGATACATACCCCACACCCATCCCCATTCCGCTTTAACAGAGAGTGGGCCAAAGAGGAAGGATTTTGGGATATGATTGGTTTGAACTGGCAAGAGCACACATTCACGGGAGATGGCGCATATATAGTGGCCAAAAAACTAAAGTCCACCAAAGATATGCTAATTCGATGGAAGAAGGAAACCCTAAATCAGAAGATGGAAAGAAAGAGGCACATCCTGGAGGCCATAAAAGCACTAGATCAATACAAAGAAACAAGAGCGCTTCCCTGATGAAGTACCTGTGAATTGAATCACGAGGGGGAATAATGAAAAGGATCATCTCCGAGGAAGAAGCATACTGGAGGCAACGATCTCGGATCAACTGGCTTCAACAAGGAGATCAGAACACAAAATTTTTCCATACTATTGCCAGCCAGAGAAGGAACACAAACAGGATTAACCAGCTTCAGGTTGACGGCCAAACCATCACGGACCCAACAAGAATTACTGAAGCCATTTCCAGACATTTTACTGCTCTGTTTGGGACCGAACGAGAGATGAGGTACAAAACCTCCTGGGATCGTCTGTTCGCACATAGACGGAGAGTGAACCTGGACCAACTGGAGCAGCCTTTCCGGGAAGACGAAATAAGATTGGCAATCAAAGAGTTAGGAGCGGACAAAGCTCCAGGGCCAGATGGATTCCCTATGACCTTCTACCAACAAGGGTGGAACATCATAAAGGAAGATATTCTGAAACTCTTTTACGACTTCTACCAGGGTACGGCCAACCTTGAACGCCTAAATTGGGCACACATCCTCCTGATCCCAAAAAATGATTCCCCGGAGGCTATAAGGGATTACAGGCCGATCAGCTTGATCAACTGCTCCATCAAGATCTTATCAAAAGTACTAGCTAATAGACTCAAGGAAGTCTTGGGGGATTTAGTGGACGAATCCCAAACTGCATTCATCCAAGGGTGACCGCGATAATATTAATATTGTTGCGTAAAGAGTTAATACACAAGATGAAGCGTATAGAATAAAGAATGGGGCCATAATCAAGATAGATCTGGAGAAAGCCTTTGATATGGTTGATTGGGAATATCTCATGGAAATTCTACAAGCTAGAGGGTTCGGACCAAGATGGCTGACATGGATAAGATCCCTACTTACCACATCTAAAGCCCAATTCCTAATCAATGGAACGCCAGCGGGATATGTTAGAAGCAAGAGAGGTCTACGACAAGGCGACCCTCTCTCCCCGTTACTCTTTGTACTGGCCATGGATGTGTTACCTACAATGATCCTAGAAGCTGTCAGATCCAACATCTACCGCGGAATCCCAATCGGGCCTAATGGTGAGACAACCGTCACATCTTTGCAATACGCGGATGACATACTAATTTTCTGCACGGGTGGACCTGAAGAGGCCCGAATCCTGAAACTCATATTTTACCTGTTTGAGGGACTATCGGGGCTAAGGATCAACTATACCAAAAGTGTAATCATCCCGATCAAGGCATCAGAACAACACATACAAGCCCTTACCCAAGTTTTGAACTGCCAAGTAAGAGCCAAATTTACGGTGAGATATTCAGGGATCCCGTTGTTAGGCGGGCGGCCAAGAAGAGCATATAGGAATGTCCTTATAGAGAAGATCCGGGGCAAGTTGGGGACCTGGAAAGGGAAGCTACTATCACCGGCTGGCCACCACACTTCTAAACTCGGGCCATCTCCACAATCCCAATCCATCGACGCCTATCGCTTCCTGAGTGGGTTATCCAAAAATAGATGTAATCGTGAAAGATTTCCTATGGAGGGGACCTTTGAGAATGAAAAAAGTGGCCTACCATCTTGTCAGGGATAAATTATGCACGTAACCAAAGAAACGGTGTTGGGGCATCTTGAACCTCGGGGATTTCTAAATGGGGCAATCCTCCAAGTAGGGGAAGTGGTGGTGGAGGATCCTTACGGGCAAGGCAGGAATTTGCCAGAAGATCTTTCAGGATATCTACTCCAGGAGAGGATATATCGACCCCCACAAATCCCTGCCGAATAGAGCTTCCCCCTTTTGGAAAGGCATCCTCAGAGAAGCACTACCAACTCTGGCAAATATACGGGTTAACCCGGGGATGGGTGAATCTACCAATCTCTGGATGGATAATTGGTGGGACGGGCTCGCTCTATGCAACATCTTCCCGGGGCTACTGGAATTATCAATCAAGAAGCATATAACCATTCAGGAAGCAAGATCCCACTTACAGAGGGGCCACACGATACTTAAGGTTGGGCCCCTCAATATTGGGGAACATGTGGGCCTCGAGCTAATAACACAAGCAATATTGAACCCCAATCCAACCACCCCCGACTCAAGGGAATGGAAACTCACACCAGACAAAACACTCACGGTGAAATCCTTATACTATTTCAGAATCGATGGTGGGGCCCGGAGTGACCTAAAATGCAGGTTTTGGAAACAACCCTGCCCCCTTAAGGTCAAACTTTTTGCATGGTTGGCAAAAGAGAATAGGATCCTAACCCTTGACAATTTACATAAGCGAAACTGGAGAGGAGACCGAACAAGATGTTACCTATGCGAAACGGAAGAGGAATCCGTAACACACCTGTTGGTCTCATGCCCCACTGTTATGCAAATTTGGAGCCACTTCGGGAACCTTTTTGGGATAAGAACAAATGCTCTAGATATACAGTCTCTCTGGGGAGCCAGTGCGGTCTCTTATAGGGTGAACAATACCCTTCGAGGAGGCTGGGACCTTACCGTGATGGCAATCACCTGGAGCATCTGGGGGGAAAGGAATAGACGATGCTTCCAAGACAAACAACGCGTTTGTTTAAGAATTATTCGTGACATTTCTTTCCTCATTCTTTCTTGGTTAAATGCAGCTCCTCCGGCCAAACGGACCAAACTGGAAGCGGCGGGGAACCTGGTGAAGCGCAACCTTCAATTCACCTTGGACTCTCCAGGACGAGAAGAAGCGGGAGGCGACGCGTTCGAGGATGACCCACCTCCCACCCAGGGCATGCCAGCATGAATAGGCCAGACGTAAAGGGGGAAAAAGGAGGCAACAGCCCAGGCAGCAAAGAATGCTTTCAAATGTTCTGTTACTATTTTTGTCATTGTTGCTTGAGCAATGTACTGAACTCCTTTATGATAATTAATGAATAAAATGTGGTTTATCCATTTTATCAAAAAAAAAAAAAATTTATGAGGGACAAAATTAGTTACGAAACATTCCCTCGCAAAATGTCCACTGTACAAAAATCACATGCAAAGTTCCCTGAGGGCTTGTTTGGGAGGGGTGAAGGAAGATTTCATAAAATAAGGTAAAGTAAAGTAGGGTAAGATAATAGACGGTTTTGGAACCATATCTTGTTTGAATGGAATTAAGGTGAAAGGAGGTAATGTTTTGTGCTAATATTATCAAAATACCCTTTGAATAGATAACTTAATATTTTATAGGAGTTTGAATTTATTGTATGCTATATATTGATATTTAATTAATATTTAATGTTATATATTAATTAAATATTAAATATTTGATTAATATTTAATGTTATATGATAATATATTAGATTATTTAATAATATATTTTAATTAAATATTTAATATTTCATTAATATTTAATGTTATATGATAATATATTAAGTTATTTAATGTTATATATTAATTAAATATTAAATATTTAATTAATATTTAATGTTATATGATAATATATTAGATTATTTAATAATATATTTTAATTAAATATTTAATATTTAATTAATATTTAATGTTGTATATTAATTAAATATTAAATATTTTATTAATATTTAATGTTATATGATAATATATTAGATTATTTAATAATATATTTTAATTAAATATTTAATATTTAATTAATATTTAATGTTATATGATAATATATTAAATTATTTAATGATATATATTAAAGCCTAAGGGCATTTTGGTAAACTTAAAAAAATAAACCTCCAAAAACCTCCGATTTGGAGGGTTGAGAAAATGGAGGTTTTCAACCCTCCATTTACCTCCAAAAACCATACCCTCCCCCAAAACCCTCCATCCAAGCATGGGTTCATGGAGAACCTTACCTCCAAAAACCTCCATTTACCTCCATCCAAGCAGGCCCTAAGGGGTGTTTGTTTGGCAGGATTTGAGAGGATTTGGAGTTGTAAATACAACAATTTTTTAAATTTGGTGTTTGTTTGACTGAATTTTAAAAATTACTGTATTTTAAAATCCCACTGACAACGGATTTGGTTTTACCGCTTATTTCCACCGTTTCAAATCCCGCACGTGAAGCACGTGAGGGATTCACGCGTTCAACTGAGTGAGAGGGTGAGTGAAAAGCATTTTAATATTTTTATTATATTACTGTGTAAGTAAATGACCTCCTATTTGGTTATTTGGAGAGTTTTAAAAATTTTCAACCGTACGGATAGAAACATCATCGAAAAATAAACTAACATTTTGATTTTCATATAATTTGGTAATCGTTTGGTCCTCCTAAGTTAAAATTTTGGACCATTCAAATTTCTATAAAATAAGAACCCTTAAGTGGGAGAACCAAACAGTTACCAAATTATATGAAAATGGACATGCTAGCTTATTTTTCGATGATCTTTCCATCCTTATAGTTGAAAATTCTTCAAACATGCTCCAGGGG
Source organism: Dioscorea zingiberensis (assembly GCA_026586065.1). NCBI lineage: Eukaryota > Viridiplantae > Streptophyta > Magnoliopsida > Dioscoreales > Dioscoreaceae > Dioscorea > Dioscorea zingiberensis. The sequence continues at coordinate 3,782,696 of CM048822.1, read as the reverse complement.
GCCAAACGGGAGGCGAGTGGAAATGCACAGTAATATCGTGTATATATATATATATATATATATATATATATAATTTATTTTTTTTCAAGAAAATAATCTTTAAATTTATTTACAATAATATAAATTATTCATATAACTATCATCAAAAATTAATATTATGTTAAATACATCCATAATAATCAAGTATTATAACGTGTAAATATTATTATAATTATTTTTTTAAAAAATATATATTTTATATAGTAATAATCTAATTTTTTTAATAAAATAATTATTAAAAATAATTATATATTAATTAAGAAAATTTTATGAGGCTTTTATTATTAATAAAATCTACTAATAGCCTATGATGGGGGTAACCTCACCATGAATAACCATATACAATGATTCTATAATCCAATACTCTAAATACATCAAACCAAACATATACTTTTCAAATCCAGATTTATATATCCTTCTAACCAAACACTGGATTTGACTCTCCTGTATTTTCAAATCCATGGATTTACAACTACAATGTAACTCAAAATCCATGGATTTGAAACTACTTCCAACCAAACACCCTCTTAGGCATTTTCCCTAGCTAGTTGTCCACTATATACAAATCCCTCGCTAATGTTATATAGTTGCGAGGGACATGTCTCTCATTAAGTTGGTGTGCTACTCTATCCCTCGCTACTCCCTAGCAAAATTCATATACGTCACAAATATCTAGCTAATTTGTAATGAAATTTTTCTTTCGTTAATATCTGTCACAATTTAATTGTTTTCTTATAGTATTATAAGAGAAAGACTATTGAGAGTTTCATCCTAGAGAGATCATCAAGATCTGTGGAGTGAGAAAAGCCATTAGCCTTTTTCTTAGCTTCACCTTGGACTTGGAGCGCCCATCAAAATGACCATCCCCCTTCCTAGATCAAGTCCTTATTTAGTGTACTTATCCTCTAACACCGTATCCTTTGTCTCTCATCTTGATCTCCTTGTCATCTCTTTTTCCTATGTCTTGACTTTGCAACTATCTTTTTGCCTAAAAGGGGTGTCTGAGTTGGGGATTCATTTCATTCGGATGAGCGCCCGGGATATCATCACGTGTAGCTCCTAGATGGGCTCATGTGTCTATCCGAATTTTTTCATATCAATTATATTTGTTTGAAATGTTAAATAAACAGTTATAGGGGCATGAAACAAGACAGCAGAGAAATGTAATGTTGTTGATTCAGCATCTCACATGCCAAGTCCCAGACTCTTCTTGCATGGTCCCTGAAAACTCTATCTATGGTTAGCACTAGCTCTATGAGTGCCACTTACAGGCTTTCAACTTCACTCTTTAATGTTTAATTGTCAGATTGTATTGGGATTGTAGTGCATTGAGTGCCAAAAAGAATCAAATCCCGAAAAAGAAAAAAGAAAAAAAAAACAACTGATATACCCATAGTGATAACTATGTTTTATTAAATGAAGTAGAGGCAGATTACCGTAAATCATGTTCGATATGATGCAGCCGATCCAAATTATCATAAGAATATTTATGATAATAATATCGAGAAGAGCCAAAGACAGCTTGGTCTAGCGGCAGTCCTCCGTGATCAGCGTAGTAGAATCAGCCAATCCTGCAGTGAGCATCGTCAGCGTAGACTAGTAGTAGTCGGGCCGCTTATGGAGCCGTGATGGTCCTTCCCGCCTGTCCCAGGGTTGGGGTTTATCCCCTTCTCTCAAAACCAACAACCCACGCCTATTGAGTGCAGGGTTCATACGCTGGCGTCTCGACTTGTGCTTGCGGGTGCTGGCGGGTTGAGGCTCTCTCCTTACAAGGTGATGAAAGCGGCCAGACGCGTCCCGCTGACCCTCCTTGACGGTCTTTATGGCCATTGTCAAAAAAAATAATATCGAGAAGAATGACAACAATTATCTCTTCACAAATACAGATAACTGTTATAATTATTTGAAAGATTCACAACAAAAAACAGAAATTATTTATAATTTTATAAATTTATTCCCTAATTATTTTATTATAACTAGACACTTGTTTTCATATTTTTGAGACGTTTTTTAAAGAGTAAGTGAGTAGTAGAAGTGGGTAAGTGGTCCACTTCTGTCATTATAAATGTTTTTCTAGGCGAAAATCCCACTTTGACCGCTTTTATCGAAGTGAGTTCACCAAAAATTAACTAAACCTACTTCAGCTGATTTTGGACTAAAGTGGGTTAAGTAATATTGGTATAAAATGTCACTTCAATCATAAGTCCTAACCCACTTCAACCCCATTTTCACTAAAATAATATTTGAAGTAAAAAAATAAATATTTTTAATTATAGGTATAATTTAACGATCACTTCGGTCACTTTGAGGAATTGATATTTCCAATCCATTTCCCAGAAATATCACTTTGGGACAAGTGAAAACAATCTAACTTTAAATTTGAGTTTGGTTTTAACCATGAGCCAACTAGACCAGACCAAGTGACCAACCCAAAAGATCATGATCCAATTTACACCTCGAGTCCCACCCCCACACATTCTTTATTCACCCAAAAGAAGACTGTTGTTACACTAACCTTTTTATGTGCTCTTTAAAGACTCATCTCTTTCAAATGAATGCAATAGAGACACATATACAGTCATGCATGCTTTTATGTTCAAATTCAAATTCCTTGTGAACGTCACAAGGTCCACTTTTGTCCAAACAATTTAAAGATAAACAACAAATCCCCATTCCATCTGCACAAAACAGTGAAGAGAAAGTGAAACAAGAACCAGAGAAATCTTGAGTCATGTTCAGACCTGGGACCGCAACATAGCCATCATCCTATTCCCTGAGATGAAAAAGGCTATTATCACTAACATTATCATATGTTCTTGTGCACTGTGCCTGACCTCTGCCTCCACATTCAATATGCTAAGTCCCAAGTTTCAATTTTCAAATTCAGTATTATATATACATGCATTATTCATTCTCATGTATTTCTAACTTTTTTTTTGGTTTTTTTGGAGTGATATGATTTACTCATGATCAGATGGATTATTAAAATTTATATATAAATAAATTAGAATCTTTTCGTTTCATGGTCTTTTTGACTTTTAGCAGATGGTGGTTTTAATTTGTAATTAAATATATATATATTTGCATGTAAAAAATTCATTGAGATGCAGAGTTTTAGATAAAGTAAAGAATGTCACATTGTCACATGCCTAGGTATCACCACACACACAACTCAAAAAGAGCCTGAAAAATATAAGTTATATTTGGCCGGCTACTTGTTAATTTGTCTCTCGTTGATACTTCAGAGAAATTATAGAATTTTATTTCTAAGTAATTCATGTTTCACTTAAAAAAAGAAAAAGAAAAAGAAAACAATGGGTTGATTGATCACATTCATCTTAAAATAAAAAAACAAGTCAATAAAGGTCTTAAAACAAAAGTGCTAAAATTTAGGGTCTTTGGATCTAAAAATAAAAAAATTAAAAAATAAAAAAAAATAAAAAATAGTAATAAATGCATGGGATTCTCTCGGATCAACCCCGAAATCTATCGGTATTCGGTGAGCTCCACTTCCCTCAGTAAGACTGTATCTTCTCCTATTTATTTACAAAAAGCCCCTCCTATTCTGTTTGTTTTCATTTACACCCCCTCCTCCCTCCCTCCCTTTCTCTCTCTCTATTTGGGGTTTTAGCAGTGGAATGCTGCATTGTGGAGCCTTCTTCTCTCTTTCGCTTTCTCTTTATCTCCCTCCTCAACTTTGGATGTAGTTTTTTGGGGGCATTGAAGTTTCAAGATCATGTCAAAGAGTGAGCACATTGCGGTATGTTTTTTTTTTTCTTTTCTTCTAATTTTCCCCACAAAATGCAATCTTTTCTATGTTTGAGGAGTTGAGAGAAGTGAGAAATTTCAGTGCCCTTGCATTCCTCCAATCACTTCTCTTTCTTCGACTTTCTTTGGAATAAGTGATGTATTTTATTGTGGGGTTTGAATGCTTTAATCTTTCAGCAGGGACCAGGATCATCTGTTTCTCTAATTTATTTTTCAGTAAAAGAGAATGTGAAGATCTTGATAAATGGGACTTTATGCTTATACATTCACCCACTCTCTATTCAGAATCCTTTACCAAGTTTGCCTTTTCAATAAAGATCCCAAATTTCCCCTATTTATTTATGGATCCACACAAAAACACCACCTTTTGTGTCAAAAACTACTACTTTTTTTTATATTTAAAATCACTGTATGATATTTTTTTAAAAGATTTTTAATGGTATTTTGAGTCATCTCCAAACTGCAGACAAGAGTATAGCAACTCTCATTTGAGGCTTTGATCAGTCGATAAATGATGAAGAGACTTGTATGCTGTCGCCGAAGGACTCAGGACTTCAGTATAGACTTTGAAGAGCACGACAGTATGTTAATCTCCACTCTTTATTTACTCCCACCTAATCTTTCCAATTTATGCTCCTATACTTCAATGTCCGACTCCCTCCAATTCAATTCAATTTATGCTCTAATTAAATGGCCATTAATTAGTTAGAGAAGGCCATGAATCATTTGCAGATTCATGTATATAAGTGGTCTTCTTCTGTATACGGGAACCATGGTTAGCTGTCTGTGATAATGTTCGGGATTTTGTGTTCCTTGTTTCTTCTCACTTTGTTGATCATAATTTGTTAAGAATGTGTTAATTATAATTAATTCAATTTATCTGGTATGTTTTTTTGGCATATCTGATTAGAGTTTTGACCTGAAATTACTCTAGCACTACATATTGAAACCGATGATGAGTGGCTGGAGTAAATGTCTCAACTGAATCTTTGGGACTGATTTGATGTATAAGGACCCACTTGTATTAGTGGGTAGGTAGAGTGAATTCCTTTAAGCCACATTTGAGTCATCTCTGTTCTGATTTTAAAAGGTCAGTGCAGAGTGGGGAGAGGGAGAGATCCCTGAGTGGCAACTTTAATGTTGGTGATGTGGTAAGCCACTGGAAACACAAGCATTTGGTTGTATGTGTGTGTATAGGAGGAACCCAGTCATAACTTGGAGGTTGGTATCATTCATGGAACACCAAACTAAGCACGGACTACCTACCACTGGATTGAATCCAGAAATTACCTTCTACATTCAGTATGTGAGCCAAGTCCGATTTAGAGTTTGTTGTTGGTTTGGTTTGAATTTGGAAAGTAGACTTTGATTCCTTTTTTATCTAGTTTTTGGGTGTTTACTAGATTTGATTTGGGCATTGAGTATGTTAGGTAGGGAATATAGTCATGGACTCATCCATCGAGAGCTAGTTGTTGATAGTCTATGTGTCTAAATGTTGGGTTTTTTATTGGTGTTCCAATACCTGAGAGCCAGTAATAAGTCTGTTCTTCAAAGATGGTATTAATGAGATATATTTTGCTATTTTGAGAAAATTATTAAGCTGTGTTACTTGTGTGGCTTGCATTTGATTATTATGCATTGGTAAAGGATGAGTACTCTAGTTATTAAGAATGTTGAAGGACTCCACGTAAACACAGAGGAAGTATGTCATTAAATCTGCATGAAACCATGATCAATCAATGCATTGTCTTCAGTTATTTTGTGATCGGACTTCAGAATGTGTTTCAAAATGTCGCCAAAGATTCTAGATCTACTTCGTTTTTTTTTTTCAATTATGCATTGTCCATGGTTTGGTCTAGTTCAATTGGTGCACTTTTAATGTTGCTACAAGGTCCACTATTTCTGATGTGGGGGCACTTTAGTAGGCCCGAAATAAGATTTTGTCTCTGCTTTTGAGCTCTGTGAGAATCGACACCAACCACCTTCTTCACAAACACTGAAAAAGATGTAAATTATTGCAATAATGCAGGGATAGTTACATATAATGGCCTTGAAAGTTGCATCCTCAACAGCTGCTCCTATAATGCAAATGGCAGCAGCAGCAGCACGAGTGGAGCTGATGGCTGTGTTACCACTGACTCATTGGATGAAGATGACACAAGCTGCTCCTCAAGCAAAGATGCTTTAGGGTCCTCTTTCTCTTCCCAATGCATTATGCCAAGTAAGCCAGAAGAGGACCAACCCCTTTGTGAGTGGGACAGCCTTTGTGGGCTCAACAACCTCTGTTCCAAGGGGAAGTCACAGCTTATTACTCATGCAATGTGTATGTCTGATGTTGATACTATGAAGGAGAGGTTTGCAAAGCTATTGCTTGGCGAAGATGTTTCTGGAGGAGCTCATGGGATTAGCACTGCCTTAGCATTGTCCAATGCCATCACAAACCTCTCAGGTACTTGTCAATCTGATTTGATGTTTTTAAGCAGATCCATGCATTGTATGGCATAAGTATTTTGATAACTGTCACACAATCTGTATGCTAAGTTTTTATCTCTACTACAAAGCGAACAACTTACATTTGGAATCTTCCTTGTGGATACATTATTGTACAGGCTAATGCATCTTATTGAGTCAATTCTACCTGCATCCTGCATTTTTGATTTAATCTGGGAGAGTAGGGTATATAACCCATTCACATATTTATGCTGAGATTCAGTAAAGAAAACAGATTATAGTGCATATTATTAGACTGTCTACCTGCTTGGATCAATGAAATGATCTTCAAATCTATATGCACTTCTAATTTCATGGAAAATATTTTCTATTATATGAGTAGATTGTCATTTCTAAAACTCCCTTATTTTCTAGTATCTGTTTTCGGGGAACTGTGGAAATTGGAGCCTTTGTCAGAGGAGAGAAAGAGCAGGTGGCGGAGAGAAATCGACTGGTTGCTTTTCCCTACTAACTATATGGTTGAGTTGGTTCCTGCAAAACAAAATGGTGCCAATGGTCGGATGTTAGAGGTACACGAGTATGAGGATCAGCAAAGGGGCATCATCTTAAAACATTCGCATCAATATTCTGTGCTTTTTTCCCCATCTTTTCTTTGTTTTTCCTTTCTTAACTTTCTGATTTTTGCTGCAGATAATGACCACCAAAGCTCGTCCAGATGTTCATGTGAATATTCCCGCACTTCAGAAGCTGGACAGTATGCTCATTGTATGTTACCAATATTGTCAAAAAAACTATATATTGTTCAAGAAATTAGGAATGGCCAGGTATTCTGGCATTTCATTCCAAAATGCTTAGAAACATCATTTACTCTGCAGGATGTTTTAGATTCAATGGTGGATACTGAGTTCTGGTATGCAGAAGAAGGCAGCAAATCAGAAGGGCGAAACCGAAGCACTGGCACCATGTCTAGCAAGAAATGGTGGTTGCCATCTCCTCGAGTACCTGAGTCTGGGCTTTCCCCATCTCAACGTAAAAGGCTTGGTTTCCAGGGGAAACTTGTGCATCAGGTCCTCAAGGCTGCTAAATCTATTAATGAACAAGTATTGCTTCAAATGCCTGTCCCGGCTTCTGTCAGAGATACCCTTCAGAAGGCAAGCAAAAATCTCTCAAGATCCCTGCTTCTTATGACTGACAAATCAAGATGGGATTAGGATACCATTTTTTCAGTCTTGCATAAACTAGCACAATGTTTATTTGCAGTCAGCAAAGGCAAGCTTGGGTGGAGACCTATATCATGTTGTTACTGCAGAATTCAGCTCCCTCGAGGAAAGTATGCTTTCTCTCAACTTGAAAAGCGAACATTGTGTCCTGGAGACCATCAACCGATTAGAGGCTGCAGTCATCACATGGAAGCAGAGGATCTCCGAAGATGCAAACAAGAGAGCCTCTGTACGTTACCCATGGTACTCCAAGAGGGGCTTCGGATCAGAACTTGAAAGTATGGAAATGGCACTGGAAAGAGCAGAAATGCTTATCCAACTTCTAAAGATGAGATTTCCCAACTTACCTCAATCCTTCATTGATGTCACCAAGGTCAGAAACAACAAGGTAAGCTGATCCATGCCATCTCTACAATGGCAATAAAAAAATTACTAGAATTATATGAACTTGCCGACAGGATAAGTAGTGTTTCACTAAAACCGCCCGTGTTTTTTTATCTTCCAAATCAGTCTTATTGATTTTGCTCTAACAAAGACGAATTTTTCTTTTTCACTATTGAATGTAGGATGTGGGACATTCCATTGTGGAGGCATATTCAAGGGTCCTTGTCAGTGTAGCATTCAGCATTCTATCCAGGATTGGAGACATCTTGCAAGAGGATGACTTAAAGAAGCCTACCACTCCCATAGCCACTCTGAAGTTCGACTTCTCATCGGATGTTTACCTTGCAGGAATCACCGAAACACCACCGGGACTCATCAAACGCTCACTCATTGAACAAATGAACAACGTAGACAGCCGCATTTGCCACTCCATTACTACTAAACCCTCCAAGAAGCAGTTATTGAATAAGAAGACCAGTACTATCATCACAGTCACAGCTGAGTCCATTTAGAAGCAGATCAAGTGAAATGAACAAGTATAGAAGGAGAAAATTTCTTGTAATTCTCCTTTCTCATCTTACCTCAATCCTTCATTGTACTAAAGAGTTATAGTCAGCAATGTTTTAAAACATGCTCTCTAAAGCTATGATGAACTTCTGGATAGTGAAGAGAAGGTAACTGGTACAGAGTTCTTAGTCCATAAGTGATAGAATTTGCAGTTTAATTCATTCTTGGAAAGGATTGACCTTTGATTAGGGGCCCATTGATGATTTAGAAAAGCAAATTAGTAGCTTTTTTTTTATAAGTTTGAGATTTTAAGTCAAATGGAATTAAACTCTAATTATAAATTTACTATAATATAATATAATTAATATAGCCTCTTGGCCCTCTTCACTAATAGGATTTATTAAACTCTAGGAGGGTGTTGGGTCACTATTATGACGTGGAGCTTGAAGCTGCATCAAATATACCATATCACGTGATTTACACGTGCAACGCGATGCAACCCGCCACCCGGCGGGATCCACTGACCTCCCTCCGCACTGGCCCACGTGTCAACCATCCGTCCCCTTTACCCCTTCTCTTTGTCCTCACATCTGAGCCGGCCGCAACCAGCTGGCAACTCCCTCAAATCCAAAACCCAATCATTATAAACCGTCCGATCCTCATCCAATGGCTGTATTCACTCCAATCCGATTCCCGTCACATCATCATCTGGGCAAACGAGATCAATCAAAAGGATAAATTCAGTAACACAATCTCTTCTCTCCACCTTATGATCAAATCCAACGGCTAGTATTTCTTTACAAAAAATATTCCACAAAATCAAGAAAAATCCCATTATTCATTATTTTTAGATTTTATTCCCCTATATAACAGTATTAATGAGAAAGAAATCTCCAGAGCTAATCACTCACAGAACGGTTGTCGAATCCAAGCACTCCAAACCTGACCAAAAACACGACATACTTCAAATTCTTGTGTAACATCATGAGTCCCTTTCCTTTTATAAGTTTCAGTCGTTATTTGGGGTCATTTTTTGTAGTGTCATTTTATGTTATTTTGGAGCAGGTGAACCAGGGTTAAGAGGCAAGGGAGTATATAAAAACCTATTAAGGAAAGAGTGAAGAGAGAGAAAGAGACCATCAAAAAAAAGAAGAGAGAGAGAAAGAGAGAGAAGGGAAACGGAGGCGGAGAGGATATAAAAGGGACCGCCCCAACTCCGGCCCTGAATTCCATCCTCAGTTGGGCAGCGAAGCATCTCCGATCCCAATTTCCTCCTCTTCTTGGTTAAACCCTAACCCTAGCCCCAATCCAATACCCTGGATCATAGCCCTTTTCTTCGATTCCGTGGCATTGTCGCGATCTCCTCCGGCGTTGGTTGATGTGTCGGGTGGACGGCGAGGAGACATAGGATTAGGGTTCTGAGCTCGCACTCGGTGGCGGTCAGAGGTTCGGTGTGATGGCGGTGGGTAGTTGAACGGACGGTGCTGGGGCCATGGAGGAGGATGATGGATCGCGAGGTGGTGGACCGGCGGGTAGGTCGTTGGATTCAGCTTCAGCATGGCAGCCGCGTGAAGGGGCGTTTTTGGCGTACGGTGGGTCTCGGTCTTCTGGGAAGACGTCTCTCAAATCTATCTCTTTGCGCGTCATCGTGGGGATTCCAGTATGTTTTCTCTTCCCCTGCTTTGGTTGTTGATCCAGAAGGAAATTTGATTTATCGTGGTTTTTTTTCCTATAGATTTCTTGCTGTAGTGAAATACAGAAGTGGGGTTGAAAAACTGGTTTTCTTGAATTGATTTTGTTATCTAAAATGAGTTTGAATAACAGTGTGATAGGCATAGGCTTCCTTGTGTTCTCAAGCTTGGCTACATAGTTTACATTATGCCTACATAGGTAAGTTAAGGTTGGAATCTTGTAGAGATCATTCCTTCTCGTTTAGGGCAGTCAAGTGATATTTTAACAATCAACTTTCAATTGTTATACAGTCTCTGCTTCATTTGCTTTTAGTGGCACTGCTGGTAATGTAGTTTCTACCTCTCCAAGACTATAGTTTTATAACTTAACAATAGGGGGATGGATTAGGTTTCTTTTGAAAAATACTTCAGTTAGTGATCTTAAGAAAGAACACAAAGGTGCTGCTACAAAGTGTTAATTGTCAAAATGAGGGGAACCAAGGAGAACTTTCTAATATCTAGTAACTTGTTTAAGGAAATATAAAAATGAGTTGTTGTCTAGTTAAAGAGTGCTGGTTTAAGCTATTTAGATGAGCTGGTTCTAGTCTCTGTGGCTGAAGCTTAGCAATGCACTTTTCATATTGAACAAGTTCAGTTTCCAGGTTGCTCAAACCTCTACTACCCTAAGCATTGAGCTTTCAGTGCAATTGGCTAAATTTCTGGTAGATTGTATAAAAGGTGGTTATCCGTAGTTCTAGTGTTCTAAATATCATTAAAATCTCATGACATCTGGGTTTATTTAACTAAATGTTGGCAAATCTAAAGGGCTTCCTACCTTCAGAGGCTTCGAAATTGAGGAAGGAGAGATCATAGGCACATCTAGGGAGGTGATTAATAGAGTAGGAAGAGACATCAGAAGTCCAAACAATTGCAATGAGCTGATCTATCCTTGCCTAAACATTTTTAAAACCTCATTTATTAATACATCTAGTGTAAGAGGAACCAATATAAGTAAGACAAATCAGTAAGAGCATTCGTACAAATAAATTGATTTAAGAAAATAGTATTTAGGTGGAAAATTGGAATGGAAACTCCTCCTTTCATCATTAAAGATAATCACATTGAAGTTCCCAATGATCAGCTGGGCACATGGAGGAGCATGGACTTGAGAGTTCGAACCATATACTTATAAATGCTCACCCATGGCTTGGCTATTATACACCACCAAGGCACGTTTGTTTCCTTATAGATGCTCATCCCTTGGATGGGGATGTGCAAGGATAAGAAGAACGTGGTTTTACATTGATGTGGTTAGTTGGAAGGATTAAAAAAAAGAAAAAAAGAGGGATACAATTATTTTGGTTTTTGGGTTTGTGGATTTTTTTGTTAATACAATTAATTATATTAATTATTTGTAATGTAATAATTAATTATAGTTAATAATATAATTATAATGATTAATGTTAATCCCAACTTTTAAAGCAATAGATAATGTTAACATAATTAATAATATCGGATGATATAATATGATTTAAAATGCTTAATCATGTAAGTAATATTAATTATTAATGGTTTAATAAATTATTTTACACATTAACATATGCATTGTTTTGGTCAATGATATTATATTTTATTGATTTAATAAATCCTTAGACATTATGAATTTAATAATTAACAATAACCCCAAATTTACCAACCTTCACAAAGAAAGTTGGTAACTCATTTCTCTCACAAAGAGAGTGTGACGGGTTTAAATCACGCCATAGGTGTGCTTCTAGTGGCTTGTCCACATTTATCAAAAAAACAATAACCCCAATTTTTTAATCATGATATATGTTCTCAAATATTATAAAAGTCAAAGTAATTAATATTAATAAAGTGTTAATAATATTAGATGATAGGGGATGGTTTAATTTGTTTAATTATCTTTAATAGTTAAGATGTAATATTGATTATAAGCTATTTAATAAATAATATATATTTATTAATTTAATTATGAGGGATAAAAGAGTGGATGATGACTCAATATCCCTTGAATTAGGGCAAACAACAACTTTTGGTTGCCGTCACTGCCACATCCACTAACATGGTTTGCTTGAAAGAATGATACACTGAATTATATGTCTAAAGCTTAAGAAGGGTCATAATAGCATACCTTTTCTTTTGAGGATGATAATATCACCTAATAAGATCATTGGAGTAATGACTAAAGTTTTTATAAAAACTAGTTACCCGAGTTTCATTAGATCTAGTTTTAACAAGACAAAATAATGATGTTATTAGCCTTAGTAGGATATGAATATAAGTAAACACATCTAGGTTAGAGACACTACGGCAATTCCAAGATATTATACTCATTATGAAAAAAGAGAAAATAGTTCAAACTTTGGGTCCTATACGCCAGTCTTTCTTTTGGGTTTAATCTTATGCTCTTTTGTATCCTTATGCTCTTTCTCCCTAGTATCACATGATCACTATCAAAAATCATTAAATGGTTTGATTTTATTAAGGATATGTACGAAGAAGTAGTTACAAGTGTGAGAATAGTGGGGAAGATACATAGGAGTTTTCTATAATAATGGGTCTACATCATCTATCAGTTTTGAGCATATACTTGTTTACTTTAGTAATTGATGAGTTAATTAGGTGTATCCAAGATGACATTTCATGGTGTATGTTGTTCTCAAATGATATTGTCTTAGATAGTTTGGACAACTAAAGTTCAACATATTTAATTCATAAGATGAGTGTAATAGAATTGAGGATGTTAAGATGGATGAGTGGTCATACATGATAGGGTTCAAGCCCCACATAGGGACACACTGTAGAGTAATAGGTGACCATGCACACGGCTCCAATGCCCCCTTTTTTGATGGTTCAGTTTACAGATGGAATTAGCATTTGACAATGTGCACCTACAGCTATTCTTTGCAAATTGATAACCTGATAGTCCTCGGTAGTCATTCTATGACATGTTTCCAATTATTAACTTCGAAATTTTAATGCTCCAACTCTTTTAGTTTGTTTCTTCCTGAATCCTACTTTTCTCTGTATTCCTAGATCAAATTTGTTCTTTATGTTTAACTCAAATTTGGTTCGTGAACTTATATTAGTTGGTAGGTACCAAATCAGGTTGATCCATAAAATCAAACTTTTATTCTTTTCATAACATGGTGTTGAATAATTTTCTTTGTTAGTTATGCAAATTGGTCTCTTAGCATGTATATTTTTATTTTTGTTTTTGTTTTTGGTTTATGTGGCATTAATTTTTAAGAATAGATATTTGGTCTTTATCCAAAAAAAAACAAAAAACAAAAAAGTAGTAATAGTAGCAGTAGTAGTAGTAGAAGAAGAAGAAGAAGAAGAATAGATATTGGTCTCGTCTGACTGAGTAGTTATTGTGGTACAAGTGTACTCATAATTTGTTGTGCTGCTGATGGGTTGTTCTTGGACCTTCACAAACTTGTATCTATGTTCAGTATGTTGATCGTATAGCTTGTTTTTTTTTTTTTGTTGCAGTTAGATCATTTATTACTTCAGCAAGTATTTTGTTAGTGATTTTATGCTGGTCATTGTGAAAATTTCTTTCAAGCTGGTGCTGAGTTTTAATGTGTTTCATTGATGCTTTTCTCTTCTCATTTTTATGATGCAGATGGTTGCAAGATTGACCAGGGACATAATTTCCACATACCAATTATGCAATCCAAACTTCAATTATTCAGATGCATTAAATCCAAAGCGATTTCTTACGAATCCATCAGCAGGAGTGCTGAATGATGGGTTTGATAATGCAAATTCTGATCTGATCCTGCATGCAAATTTGGTGCTGGTCAATTCAGAATCAAAACAAAGGTTGGTCCTGAAATCAGTTATTATTTGGGCCATTTCTCATTTATATTGCATGCTCTTTTATGTATACCTTTAGTTTCTTTATTTTGATGTTTTTTGGGTAAAGAGTTTTTTTAGTTCTTATGTTCAATCATGAGTGGCATGAGTCCTATAAAGAATTTGACCATGTGGATGTTTTTCTTGTTTGTTTGTGTGCTTGTGTGTGTGTGTGTGTGTGTGTGTGTGTGTGTGTGTGTGTATGTGTGTGTGTGTCTGTGTTGCAGATATGTTGTGAAAGATATGCTGGGTCAGGGGACATTTGGACAAGTTGCCAAGTGCTGGGTATCAGAAACAAACAGTTTTGTTGCTGTCAAGATTATCAAAAACCAGCCTGCTTATTACCAGCAAGCACTGGTAGAAGTTGCCATCCTGAGTAAGGTAACTGAAATTCTTGTCCTTTATCATGTTCATTACCTTTGCACAGGAACTCTCTTATGCTGTATAACTCTTATATACTGAATTGCAGCTAAATGAGTTTGATCCTGATGATAAGCATCACATTGTCAGAATCTTTGATTATTTTGTATTTCAACGTCATTTATGCATTGCATTTGAAATGCTGGGCAATAACCTGTAAGAAAATATTCCTTTCAGACATTTGGTATCAGTTGTAATCAGTTTTTCAATTCACTTCATTGACTGAAACAAGCAGCTTTATTGTGTTAAATTGCTTGCTTTGTAGATTTGAGCTTATTAAAATGAACCACTTCAAAGGTTTGTCATTGAGCATTGTCCAAATGTTCTCAAAACAGGTGATTTATATATTTAGTTGCACTCCTATCAGAACCTGTTATTCTTATTCAATCTACTGCTTTTTTATATACTTTTCAATCTCATGTATTACTATGTTCACAGATCTTAGATGCTTTAGTTGTAATGAAGGATGCTGATATCATACATTGTGATTTGAAGCCAGAAAACATACTTATATCTACAACGTGAGTTATGCATAATAATTATTTAGAAGGCATAATTTGGAAGATTATATGTTCATTAAACTTAAGTTTTCCTGCTAAATGACATAGTGTGAAGCCAACGAAAATAAAAGTGATTGATTTTGGCTCTGCGTGCCTGGAGGGTCGGACAGTTTATTCGTATATTCAGGTTGAAATTACTGTTTGTCATTTAATTTTAACCTATGGCATTTTGATTTCTTAATGAGCCTGTGAGATTCATATTCATTTGGTTTTTCTTACTGCTTGAGGATTCTCTTTGTTCATGTTGTCACAGAGCCGGTATTACAGGTCTCCGGAGGTTCTTCTTGGCTACCAGTATCCTACAAATTGTTTTTCTTTTTTGTTTATTGAACATTTTTCGTCCAAAGAATTCTAGTGTAAATCTTCTCAATTACTTTTCTTCAACTCGATCATAATGATGAGTAAGTTGTAGTTTCATGCCTACAAATTGTTTTTTTTTTTTTATTGAACATTTGTCATCCAAAGAATCCTACTGTACATCTTCTCAATTTCTTTTCTTCCAAGCTTTTGTGGTGACAATTTGAAAAGGAAGCTGATTTGTATGAAGATGCTACATAGATTTTTCAAGCAACAAAACTATGCTTATTTCTTTTATTTACAAAACTTGATCATAATGATGAGTAAGTTATTGTTTTATGCTTGACATTTTTTCAGATACACCACTGCTATTGACATGTGGTCATTTGGGTGTATTGTTGCGGAATTATTTTTAGGGTTACCTTTATTTCCTGGAGCTTCAGAATATGATCTTCTCAAAAGGATGATGGAGACTCTTGGGTATGTCATCATTCTCCTAACTGAGATGTTCTTATTACAATTGTCTGAATGTTTGATTATTTAATTGGTTTTTACTGGTACAATACTGAGTGAGTGAAGTTGTAAATGATGTTGAAAGTAAGTTGGATGCATATGCTTTTCCTAGTTAAGTTTTAATTTAAAATGCACTGTGTAATTCTTTTGTTTAATTTCTTGGAATGTTCACTATTGCTTGCAGTTTATATATTTCCAGCTGAGGGAATCCAAATGTCAAATTCTAGATCACTCATTGTAGTTAACTACTGTAGAATGACTGGTTTGAGTCAATATTTGTTTTTTTTTTTCTCATTCCTCTCTTCCTTGGTGCATTGTGCCAGTGCTCTACCTTTTAAGTACTTCTATAGTCTCCTATAAGCCACTTCTGCTTACTCCAAGCACTTCCATAGGGAGGCTCATGCTTCTCATTGTTTTTATGGTGAAGTGGAGCAATATATTATCTCATTCCTTGATTTTGGGCAAAGGTCATAGAGTGCAGTTGGGAGCAACTCTTATTGGCTCAGAAGTTCATGGCTATAGTGAATGATTTGGATGCTAAAAACATTGAGCATAAACACTATCAGTTGAAATGTAACGTGATGCTTTGCAAAGGACATGTAATGGATAGCATATGTAATGTGAGGCTTATGCTTTGCAAAGCAGCATTGGCATGCATCTTCTTCACTTGTTTTGTTGGCTAGGACAATATAATGGATAGCATATGTAATCATGGTTAATTCTTATAACTGTTGGTAAATGGACTGGCACATGGTTAACATCAACTTGATCTGAGTGAGGTTTATCCTTCCAAGTGGCTTATTTAAGCGAATTTAGAGTTTTTTATAGATCTGGGTTGGGCAGCATTTTGGCATTGTGGTCTTTTTGATGTTTATAACTCCATAAAACTTTCTTTTGTCCTCAGAGTTCTTTGCTCTCTTCTATTTGTTTTTGTTTTAGTTTTAGTTTATTTGTTGTGTAACGAAGGGAAGTCTTGGCGCAACGGTAAAGTTATTGCCATGTGACCTGAAGGTCATGGGTTCAAGTCATGGAAGAAGTCTCTTGCAAAAAAGCAGGGTAAGATTACGTACAATAGACCCTCTTGTGTTTGATAGGGGAATATCCTACTTGGGATTAGGAATAATTTTTGAAAAGTTTTGAATTTTTTGGGGGGAAATTTTAAAGTAAAGGTATTAACGATAAGATAGCTATGTGGCTTACATGCATTGGTGGGTGGGTTATTATTATATTCTTAAACTTTAATTAAAGTTTTTGGCGGGAAAATTTTTTATTGAGAAATGTGTTGAGGATATCCCCAAGTGGGATACCCCCTATCAAACACAAGCTAGTGGTCCAAACCTTCACATAGCGGGAGCTTTGTAACACACCGGGCGCCCTTTTTTTTAAAAAAAAAAAAAAATTGTTGTGTAACCTTGTTCATTTTATTCATTAATTGTTTGGACTATATAACTAAACCTAACTACCTACCAGAGAGGCTATTCTATCAAATATCAAAATTTTGGATGCTTGATATATAGTTTCTGGCTGATACTGGTTTCATCTCTTTTAAGATTATGATGTTCTTCAACTGGCAAGAAGGTAAGAGGATCATCTTATAGATGGGTAAATGCCTAGCTATGAAGCACCTGGTAGAATTGAATGCAGTGCTTAAATTGCGATACTTAATTGAGGATTCGATTATTTTTCAGAAACTAGGATACGGGTGCGATAGGATACGATACATTAAAAAAATATTAAATATTAAATTATATATATAAAAACTATTAATTTAATATTTCTTTCAGATGATACAAATACAAATACAATTTTTTATTAGTTTTTATTTTTTTTATTTAGGTTCAATTAAATTTAGGGATCAGAATCTTGTTTCATCTCATTCTTCTCTGCATTGATTAAAAAAATAAATTTTGAAAAAATTGAGGGAGTGAAAAGGAATTTTGAATTTTTATAGGGGTGAAATGTAAAAATACAATACTTTGAATTCTCGATGAAGACTTCACCGATTCATCAGAATTCGAGGCGTTCTGCATGAAATAAACCCCGAAGCTCGGCGATTCCACCTCCTCCTCCTCAGCAGCACCACTTGTCTCCGGCGGCGACATTTTTCCAGCTCCCACTTCGTCCTCCCTCTTCACGTCAACGGCGCCGCGGCCTCACCTTTGTTAACCCTAGTTCCTCCTTCGTCTCCACCGCGGCGCCGCTCGTCTATTGCGGGCGCTCCTCCACTTCGATTACCTCTTCCTTCTCCTCCCCCTCCTCTTTCTTTTCCCCTTCATCCTTCGTCTCTTCGGTGGAAGAGACGAATTTGGCGTATCCCCACATGTATCCCTTTTATTTTTTATTTTTATTTTTATTTTTTGGTCGGGATACGTACAGGATACGTATCCCGACCGTATCCTGACGAATCCATACGGGTTTCGTATGGGACACGAATTCGCATGGCCTAAACACGAATCCGTGTTTCTTAGATGCCTAGAAGTGTATAAGAGAATAATGTTCTATGATAACTCTGTTGAGTTTCTTATTGTCTTAATTTGAGCGTGCTTTAATGATTGATGACTACTTCTTTAGGTTTTGTTTCTTAGTTACAAATATCACCATGGAAATCATGATGGCTGGCAAAGTTTATTTTTCCCTTTTAAGGTTTAACTTTGATGTTTGTTGTGAAATGAAATGCTTTGAGTTCTAAAGGCATTCTAGGAATTATGTACAACTACTGATAAAGTTAAAGTTAAAGTTTATTTAGTTGATAACTTTGTCAGTTACTATTGATCTCTGATGGTATTCTTTCTATACATAATTAATTTTTTCTTTTGTGCTTTTAAGTTACATTCACGAGACCCCGAGCTTTGTAGCACCGGGCTGCCTTTTTTTTTTTTTGCTTTTTAGTTACATTCACTCAGTTACGTGGTTTGCAATAACCCTGCAGTGCACAGCCACCTGATTATCTGCTTAGGAAAGCTAAAAATACCAGCAAGTTCTTTAAGCAAGTGGGAAGTATCTACCATATGAAGGATGATGAAGCTTGCAAGGGAAACATGAGTGGGTACAGAGCTTTAACTGAAGAAGAGTGTGAAGCTGTAAGTGGTGCCATGTTTTCGATAGACTGAAATAGTTTTCTTGTTCTCCTGACTTTGACTGTGATTCTTTTATTTATTTTTCTTTAATTGAATTCAGCGCGAATCAAATAAACCTCTGATAGGAAAACGATATTTCAATTACACAAAGCTTGAGGATATAGTTGCTAAGTATCCATATAGGAAGAATTTGCCTGAAGATGAAGTATCCAAAGGTTAGTTGAGTACTTGTGACCCCATTTAAATAAAAGTAAATGCGTCTTCTTGTTATAGATAATCTTCTTTCTTCCATTACTGTTTCACAGAAAATTTAACCCGTTTGGCCTTGGTTGATTTTTTGAGAGGCCTTGTGCAATTTGATCCGGAGAAACGCTGGTCCCCTTGGCAGGTTATCAAATTATTCTGTCATTCCTGTTGGTATTGGTTTAAGTCAGCTCTAGTTGGGTCTTTTTTTTTAATGAATATTTTACTGGTGTTATATGCTATTGTACAGGCTTCACATCATCCGTTTGTGACTGGTGAACCTTTTTTGAGGCCATATGAGCCTCCTCCAGAGACCCCGCGTATTGTAAGTTCATTCACTCTTGTTCTCCATGTATCATTTTTATGCTTTCCACTTTTATCCTTTTGATGGACTTATTGGTTGGTTGTATTCTGATTTCTCTGATGGTGTGTGGACTAGTTATGTGCTTTGCTTAGGTAAAATACTCTGTAATGTTTCATTTTGCCAAACCCATATAGTCCTCCTCCAGGCTCCATTTATTGCAAGTTCACTCTCATCTGAGCCTTGTTTTCAACCATTCTCCATCGTCATATGCCTGCTGGTCTTTACTTAGAATAAGTATTTGGTCTTGTATAATGCTACCTGCAGATTGGTTAAGGTGTAATTGTGTGCTTTGCTTAGGTAAAATACTCTCTAATGTTTCATTTTGCCAAACCCATATAGTCCTCCACAGACTATTAATTGCAAGTTCGCTCTCATCTGAGTCTTGTTTTCAACCATTCTTCATTGTCACATGCCTGCTGGTCTTTACTTAGAATAAGCATTTGGTCTTGTATAATGCTGCCTGCGGATTGGTTAAGGTGTTTTACTATGCTATTCTGTAAAAAAAATCAATTACTTTTTAATGTCTTATTTTGCAAACATTGTAAACATTGTGTTACCTTGACAACTTTTGGGTACATTGATGATGCACCAAAGAGTAAAGGTGCTATAACAATCTTGTAATGCTTTTTAAAACAGGTAAATGAAATATTCTGCCTAACACTTCTGTATTTTAGCCTGTCATGCATACTGTAACAGTGGATCACAATCCAGTTGGGGGGCATTGGCTTGCTGCTGGTCTCTCACCTCAGGTCAGTTTGTAATTGCTCTAAAATAATTAAAATTTATGTTACAAGTTATAGCAAGAAGGTTTAAAGTTTCTTTCTGCTTGTTTTAATGTAACGTTGATTAGGTAATTCAAGCAAATTTACCGATGTCTATCTTGCTATGCCTTTCCTGATGCGTGTTGGTTATAAAGGTTTTTGGACCTGCCAGGTTTTTGATCTGAACAGATGTGTTCCACCTAATGGACCTCATATTCAGATGGCACCTTTTTCTGTTGGTAGTTATGGCAGCATGGGAAACCACAGTAGCTATAATGACAATGTTGGTCTTGGTAGTAGCTATGGAAGCTATGGGGATGTTAATAGCACTTACGCATGTTACCCTCAAATTGGTCCTGGTTTGAACATACATGCACAAGTTGGGGGATCTCTTCTTGGAGCAAGCCCTGATGCCAGGCGTAGACACCCATTGTCTCATGGAAATAGTTTTAGTGTGAGCCCTTCTGCTGGGAATATTGCACCAATGTCTCTGGGAGTGAGCCCTTCCCAATTTACTCCTCCATCCCAAATGCAGATTTCAACTGTTTCTCCTGGGAAGTTTGGCCCCACTTCTCCTGCACGAAGCAGTGTTCATGGTTCCCCACTTGGCAAAGCAGTTGCCAATTGCCAATATAACAGGAGAAGGAGTTGGGGTACCCCTGGAACTTCTCATATTCAGCCTCATGAGAATGCTTCACAGCAATGGCAGGGCCATCATATAGACAGCGCTACTTCTAGCTACCCTGATGCTTATTCTCGGGAGCATGCTTCTCTTCACACTTCTCATTCAGCTTCAAATTTCACTAACTGGAGGCAACAAAGGAGTGGTGGAACTTTATTATCATCGGGGCCCATTCCTACCAGTTATCATAATTTCTCCACTTTGTACACAGTTGTCCATAATCCAGAACCACTGTGGGAAAAGCCTGAAAGCAGCTCATCAGCACCTGATCCTGCTGATTGGGATCCTAACTACAGGTTACATCAAGGAATTTTAATAGTTCATTAATTCTACCTTTTTTTTCCTTCTTGTTAAGACTACTTCTCTATGGCTAAGATAATTTAATAGTTCATTATTTTCTACTGATTGAATATAGAGATCTTCTGTTTTTCTAGCGGTGGCACAAGTTTAAGAGTGTTTTTAAGGATACTTTCTCCTCTTTCATGTCTATGGTAGTTGGCTGCAGTGAACATGGATTTATTCTCAACAGGGAAAACTACTACTTTTTTGTTAACTTTTATTTTAGACAATGCTTTTATTGATTTGATAAGATTCGGATACTTTCTTGTTTCCTTTAGTATTTTATATAATTGAATATATCTAAACTTAAGGTGATGTGTTCAGAACAATTAAATGTACATGAATTGTTCTTAAAAATCTTATGATATATATCTGTTGTGAAGTTCATGTTTCTATGAATATGTCTTCTTGATGTTGCTAGATCAGTTATATTCATTTGTAGTTATTTTTGCTGTAATGATCACGAAATGCATGCCCTCTTCAATTTCTCTAACAAGACTATGATTATACAATTTATGATATTGTAGCTTGTCCTCTATTCTGGGGGCAATCCGATCATATTACTTTTAATACTTGTTTATTTGTCTGTTGTTCCAGTGATGACCTCCTTTTGGAAGAGGGTGACTCTGAAGTCAGCTCCCTGTCCTCTAGGCTTGTGAATAATGCTCGCATTAATATTACATCTGATGCTGGAATTGGAGCAAGTGCAGTTAATCCATTGAGCCATGGCCACATACTGCCCCATAGGCCTTCAAATTTTAGTTTGTCAAACCAGAGGTACCCAACATATGTTCATTTAAGAAAAGTATGTGTGGTTGCTTATTACATTTCAGTTCTTGTACAATTTTCATTCACGTGGTTGGTCATAAAATATCATTTAGGTCAATGTGTATCTGCTATTTTCTCCTTAAAAACTCATGTTGTTGAGGTATTATGCTTTACAGGTTCAGTCATACCACAAACTGTAGGAGCATAAAATTATTTAGTTTTGCTTAATTTCTACCTTCAATTTTCTCAAATTGATATTTTTGTTAGTATGTTTCTATCATGTGTAACATAAAATGGCTTGCTTTAAACATCATCTAGTTGGAATTTAGCATAGGCCACCGTTTGTGCTTTTATAGAAGTGGATGCAGTTCCTTCCTGTAAAGAAGTCATAGATTCAATTTTGGCAAGTTAGACAATGTGTCCTAAGTTAAAAATGGATAATGAATGTTATGCTTGAATTTTCATTTCTTTTCTTCAAAAAGAAATACACTTCTCTATCTCTGCAGCTTCACTTTTTGTGACTAAACCTTAAAATGCCGGTAGATGGCATTCAACTTGGTCTGAGATGCTGTATTCCATTTGACCAGATGCTTTATGCATGCTTGGTGATTGATGGCATCTTTAGATATCACAGTAATCAATTTCACTCACTGAATCATGTTTGAAGTCAATTTCTTCTTTCAATGTTTTCCTATCTGTGACAAATACAAAATCTGGATGTGAACTTGTAATATATCATGTTTAGTTTGTACTTCTAATGCTTATTCCTTCATGTCATTACTGTCTGTCACGTTACAGAACATGTGGAAGGTTTCCAGCATATTCTCTCTCTGGTGGCAGCCCACCAAACTCGCATGATGTACATACTGGTCACAGCTGGTGGGCTCATTTTCCACCAAACTCCCCTAGTCGCTTTGGGCAGCAGCCTGCTCACAGAGTTGACCATATGTACTCAACTAACTTGCATGGTGAGCGGGGTCCTCAAACCAGCAGGCAATCACATTCCCACTATAGTCCGAAGGATTCACATTCTTCACACACTAGTTTGTTGGAGAATGACATCCCATGGGGTATGCTTTCTTATTCACATACTGTTTGTTTTCTAAGTTGATATTAATCATATATATGATTACTTTTTGGAACTTTTAAGTATTTTCATTTTGGTATTAGACTCTTAAGAGGAACTTTCTTTCAAAATGAAGAAGTTGAGCATAACTTCTTTCAGAGCAATGTCATATTATTTGATGGTCTTTGCAAAGCCTAGGAGCTAGACGGTTCTGCTTAATTTTTTTTTTTTCATTGAACTCTATCCGTATCTGCTCTTTTGGTTGGACGTTTTAGTATATCTGCATTTTCTGCTATTATCAGGCTTTCTATACATATACAAGTGTGCAGCACATGTTTTATAACCTAAGACCTAAGACAATATATTAATAGGCTTCATCGCGTTGTAGGACGAAGGGCTGGACATCCGATTCCCACCACTCTTCCATCATCTCACTCAAGAAAGGTCTTCGGACACATCTCCTGAGGCACAGGGTTGTTTTTAGTTTCTCTTTTATTTGAACTAAGATTCACAAGCCGGCAATGAAATTTGTACTTGAAATTCCATCTGCCTGTGCTGTCTGATTATCCTTCTGGGTTCTTTTAGCCCATTGTGCTCCATGGCATAAGCTATAGTTGGCAATCAACACATTCTTTCTGATAATTATCTTAATATATTAATTTCATTATGTTTCGTCAATCCTAGCAAGGCCCCTGTAATATAGCCAAAAGTCATAATTATTTTCTGTATTAGTCTGTTCAAATTATGTTTGTTACTTTTTTTTTTTTGACGATATGAGCGGGTGGTCAAGTGACCACTCGCTAAGATTACTTTGACCGCTCTTCTTAGCATATCTTGCAGCCTGAAGGGGAAAAAATTCTGACGTTACATGGAGACGGCTGACCTTGATTGTGAAGGAGGTACGTGTCTGTATTTTATGATTAGAAGATTGGATGGATTTGCCCCTGGTTCGTTTTGTGTGCCGTGATTGAGGCCCGAAACGCGGTTAACATTGGGGATTGCTCTTGTTTGTCCTGGGCTCTTATGTTGTTATTAATGGCAAATAATTTTTAATACAAAGAATGATAATTTTAAAATTATTATTATTAATAATTTCATAATAAGAAGTAAAATTAAATATGAAAAGTTAATTTTCTGGCAAGCTATTCTTTTTTTTTTTGTTGAAAAATTAAAATCTTTTGGGATAATCCTAAACATATCATACTAGGTCGGTCTTGCACTTTTTCACTTGAAAAAGTTCATTCAGAAGTCTTGCATCTCCCTCAGGGTTATTATCTATAATGCCAACCGTTCCGAGGGAATCTAAACACCGTGGGCAACACCAGCCAAAACTTTTAGCTTCATTCATTTGGAACTGTGTTATCTGACATCCTTAATATGCAGGAAGCATGGAATCATTTCTCTAGCGGAGCCATCCTGAGTAGCACTTTGACATATCAACCCTGAATTAACAAACATTTATTTGAAATCTTCTCATACAAAACACTAGATGCACATGTAAACTAAGCAATTTCAACAAACAAGTAAACTAATTATTGTTGATCATAGCTTTAATGTAGTTAAAAAATCCAAATATGATTACAAACCAGATTATTGTTCATTCTGAAATTTAATCCAGGTCCTTTTTCTTCAAGACAAAAAAACTTGCAGACACCCTTAACTAAAGTTAAGGGTCCGCAAACTGCAGTAAAAGCAACTGCTAATAAAGTCAGAGGAAGCATGCATCCAAAGAGATAAGGAAACCTGAGCCCAAAAACTAGTTTAGTGTTTGTGAAGTTCAACTGTTTCATCAAAATCCTAACCAAAATATCCTGTGAGCTCCAGATAAGACACACACACACAGCAATTTGACAACAGATGATGATTACTTCACTGACCTCTTCAACCCAACTTAGCAAAAATTGCCATCTTATAGTTCACAAATCTCCCCATTACAATACTTTTACATTTATGGAAAAACATTCTAAAGAGAAACTATAAGGCCATCGGGTACCTGCTCTCAATTGAAAAATATTACTTTTGCTTTTGCATTGCATACAAGGACTTTCGGTTTGGTCTCCATGTTTAGGTTCTAAATAAAGCTTTGACAATTTAAGTAGCTGTTAGCACTCAAACCTCAATTTATAGTTTCCCAAGTTCAAAATTTTCACAGCCACATGTTCAACTATTCAATGTTAAAAAGACTAAATGCAAATGATCCCAGGAGCTTAGCAAAAAATTAGTCAACAAAATAATTCTAGTCTTTAATATTCAATGATTGGACCAACCTTTACAAGAAAAGTTGACTAGCCACTCCCTCTCACAAAAGAAGTTGAGTGCAAAAGATGTGACACAAAACAAAACACACTCCACAACTAAATTTGTTTGTCTTACATCCTCGAACCTAATGATCCAACAATCTCTAGAGTAATTGCACCACCTAGGGATGTCGAACCATCACATAGCTACAGAAAGAACACGAACACTATACAAAACAAACGTAGCCTAAACTTTAGATGTCACATGGTCTAGAAACTCTACAAACACTACAATCAAAAGAACAAAACAAAAAATCCTAATGATAAGAGCAAAAAAAGAAGAAAAAAAAGAGAGAAAAATAAGTCACATAAGAATACCTCTTGTAGGATGCTTTAGTTGCTCCCCAGCAAATGTAACAGCTGTAAGATCAGTGTCAGTACTTACTATATTGGTTGAGGTGGATCTGTTGGCCTGGCAGAACTGACATTAGAAAGCAAAAGGAGCCAATTTGTAAATAGCTTCTGTGGCTCTTTCATTAGCTACAGTATCACCAGGATCCTTAAAGGAAAAATAATCAATATTGAGATATAAGCCGCAATATATTATGTAAATGTTGATGTTTCATACCAAGTATCAACCCAAATCAAGAATATGAATAGTTAAATATTCCCAAATCAGATAAAGCATATCCTGTGACCTCAGAAGTAACTTCCATGAACTCAAAACAACCAACAATACATCAAGCATAACATAGAAGTTTCCATACAGAGTGAACTTGACATGAGCAAAGAACTTATTAGAAACTTAAAGCAACCTTCAAGTGGTTTTATTTATCCAAAAAAAAAACCCTTCAAGTGATCTTTATGATTGATACTAAACCAGGCAAATGATGTTCCACATGCCTTTTGTTTACAAAATAGAGAGTGGTAGATTGTGTTCATCTCCATGTTATCTCAAGTCCAATCATCACCAACATTGCTTAGAAGCAGATATATTCCAAATTGCAAAATTTGCAAGTAGAAAATTTTACTAAAGCAATTACAATATGGTTGTCATGAATTAAGCAATAACAAGTTCATTTCCCATGAAACAAATATTATATGGAGGTTTGCATGATCCAAGTTGCTCTGAATCTCTGATGATAGATATTTTATGTTTAGATTTCATATGAACAATATAAAGATAACATAAGTTCATTATGCAAGGAATTGTGACAAGAAGCCTTAACCTATGAAACTCGAACCATCTTGCGATTGGACTGCCCTATGGCAAGGCAGCACATCACACCTAAAAAACAATTACAAAACCAAATAAAATGGAACTAACCAAATACAACAGTGGCCTTTTACAGCATACAACAAGACCAAATGAAATAATATAAAAAAGATATGCAAAGCCAAGATGTGATTACAGAAATCGTAGTAGTCAGAGCATAACAGTAGAAAAGGGATCATAAGGCTTGCTTAAACCATGATAAAGATCTGATTATCTTTTTATACATGCAGCATATAAATCTCAAGCTCACAAGAGAAATTTTTTCACATGCAGCCATTTCCAATGAACCAAAGTCTGATTTGCAGGCTCCAGACCAATCTTATGACTCTAAAAAAGCACCATGTGGCACATTCAGTGTTACCTTTTAAACATATGGATGAGATAATGGCATATAAAGACAGAAAGACACCACTTCCCTAGACCAAGTGTTACATTCTAAAGCTTGTCTAACACTCATCATACCATGTTAAGGAAGACTAATAAAAATGTCCCTGAAGGAAAGAATAACCGTGGCAAAGCCTTGTGTGCATTTTACATACCTCAATTTTTCATATGGGAAAGATCCATGAGGAACCTCAAATAGCAGTTCCCGCCAACCTCCACACACCTGCAGCTGATACTGGGACTTGAGAACAACAACACCATCAATGGTGAGATTTAGAGCTGAGTGAGCCTATCTGGCTTTGCCATGGCTTCTTTAAGAATCATCTCTGCCCTCCGCTTCTTATCATCTTTTTCATCATCCCTCAAGAACCGGAAATTAGCTGTACCACCTGAAGATCCTGAACCCGATTGTGTAGCAACAAACTTCTTCTCCACTCCAAACTTAAAATGGATCATGGGCCTTTTGATGGGAAGAACCCTGTTTCCACTAGCCCCAACAAGGAAGGTCCCATGTTTTCCTGCCTCAATAGCTGGTGCAAAAGTCTCAAGAAGGGACACACTCTTCTTTTCAGCAATCCCAACCGGGACAACAACATCTGACACTTGTTTCTCTCCAAATGGCAAAGGTGGTGCCAAGAAAGGGTTGCTACTAACAACCTGTTTTCCCCTTCCAACATCACCATCAAGTTTAGGGGTGGGCATAACAGCACCAGTGCTAGCTAACCGCTGCTGCAAACTTAGCAAAGAACTCTCAGCCTTCCTCCGTTGCCTCACCTGCTCAATCTTCTCCGATTTAAGGTCATGGACTTTCTCTCTCCAAACAGGCGTCTGGATATATGTGTGCTCACCCGGGAACACTGGAAGCCAATCAGGAATATGCTTCCCTACTGGAGTCTGTCCAGACTGAGCAAAACTTGGTTCCAACTTAGGTTGACGGACAACAGGGAAACTGGGGACAGGGCGAGCAAAAGGGTTCTCTTCAGTTGTGTTCACAAACTGTGTGATCTCTCTAACAACACCAGACCCAACTACACAACGGTGAATATCAGAAGCACCTGGGAACCCGTGAGCCAACTCAAGATCTTCCAACCCTTGAATGATGTCAAAAACGTTGCAAGCCGTCCTGCCAGACAAATTAGCATAGAAATGCGCAGCACTGCCTAGATCACGAATATAACGGATAAGAACATCTGCGAAGGCATCAAGGGCGGAGTGACGGGACCCATGGAAGCCAGCAGACTCGCACACCTGGGAGACGGCGATCTTGGCAATGGAGCGGCCAAAGGCATCTCCGGAAGACGACGCTGAGGTGCTTCTCTTAGAGCTGTTGTTCTGATTGTCCCTTCCACTCTCCCTTCCTCCATCGCTCATATTCAGCTGATCATATTAACCGGTCAGGCCTCAGTGCTTCACAAGATCTCAACAAAATCCACACATTTCTTGATCCTCTGGACATCCAATCACCGATCTCAAAGCTGCAATTCTTGCCGGACCCGGAGCTAGGGCTTCGATTACGATGAGGGTTTTCTTGAAAAACCCTAAAACCACAGATCATTTGAAACCAGAGGAGATAAAGGCGAGCTTGGAGCTCGGCGGGGACTTACCGGAGATGCCGTAAAGCTGCCATGGATCACGGTGGCCGGAGCTCCAAGTGTCGAATCAGCTGGGAGGGCGGGAAGCGAGCCCCAAGAGAGGAGGATCTGAGGTTTTCTTGCAAGGGATACGAGATTTGGATAGGGTTTTGAGAGCGAGATTTCAAAAACCCTCGCAACCCTAGCTTTTATTAGCGAACGAATGGATGTGATGTTCGAGAGACACCTAGGTCGGAGAGTAGAGGGGATGCTGTTTATTTATAGAGGCAACGGCCATTCGGGTCGGATCTGGCCCTTGTCTCATCCGGATCCGAACTCGCTTTATATATATAAATACATAATTAATGATTTATCTGTTTGACTAATTGTTTTTTTTTGGCTTATATATTGGCAAAAATCGTAAGTATTTAACTTAATGCCGGAAGTGCAAGTTAAAGAGGGCTCGCTAAATAAGACAAAAGTATAAATATGGTGAAATATAAGTTGAGAAAAAATCTTCTAACATGCATGGATTGCTTGTTATCCTTCAAAGGATTCTCACTTGTAAGTTATATCATCAGCAATAGAAGACAAAAAAATAATCTAAAACCAGTCAATTTTTGGCAGCAATTTTCTTTATATTTTCAATTAACAAAAAATATGTGATGGTAACTCAGATGAATAATTTTAATCTCAGTAAAGGCTCGAGGTTTTAAGGTCAAAATTATCATACATTTTTCATGTATATTTAATTTTCATGATTTTTGGTACAACTTTCTTTGTATAAACAGTAACTTATGATGCTGAAAATGAATCAATGCTGCATCAATGTTTAACCAGCATGGCTTCCATCCGCTGTTTTCTTGCTGCTTGCTTTAGCTTCTCAAATGCAACAAGCCCCACTTGCCTGACTCGTTCCCTCGATAGACCGTAGCTGATTATATACACAATGATCAGAAATACATTGGTTTTCATGCTTAATAGTTCATTCAGATATTGTAATCCTTTCTAAAACATAGAGCATACTAGTTCTTGACCATAAAATTATCATAAACAGAACAACAATGTGATGAAAGAAGGAAAACAGGCAAGACCTTGATGAGCTGAATGTGAGCAATGATGCTTTTATATTGATCAATAGAATTATTAGATCGAAGTAAGTGTGGTTTACATTAAAGTTTTTTATATGAATTACTTACCGCTTGCCAATGTCTTCCCATGTATGACATTCTCTGCCCAGTCCATAATAAAGGCTTATGATGTCTTGCTCCCGTTTGCTGAGAGTTGTGCGCAGAAGCTTGTTAACTTCATCCTGCCATGAGTAAATGAAGTCATGGATTCAATAATAGTTGAGGAGAACACACAACAGAACCAGATTCATATGGATCTACTTGAGACAGTAAGATTTTATAACCAGAAATCGAACAACAATAAAAACTTATGCAGTTCAGAGGCCATTTTGTTGTGTCAAGCTTTTAACACAGGTACAGAAAAAGTAAATATACTCAGATGATCACTTGCTGAAGATTCAACTAGTCTTCAACATTTCACAGAAAAATGGCATTTAGATTATCTAGTACCTTGAGATACCAATCTTCAAATCCATGCCAGGGATTGTTTTCAAGGTTATTATCTGCAACATACTGAAGCAATAAGCAGGTTCAGGGTCAGTGACCTTCTGAAAGATTTTAAAACATTATATTTGAGTAGCTGGACGGTATCTTCTAAAGCACACTTGGTTCACTTACATTATGAAGAGTCTTCCCAGGGCGGCCATTCAAAGAGGGGAAAGCTTCATTATCAAGGGAAATTACCATACGCTCTGCCTGCATTTGTTACTGTGAATTGTAACAAAGAAACAAAAATCTGACTACAAAAGATAGAAGATGCTGCAGAGTCAGTTTGAATATACTCATATACCTGAGTAGCATTTTTCACTTTTCTTTCTGACATATTAAGACACTCTGCAAGGTTCTGAGAGAAGATCAAGGAAACAAAAGTTAATAATCATCCAATCCAACAGCATTGGTTTCATGCAGTTTGGGCTCTTTGGTTTTTTTTTTTTTTTGGATAAATGAGGACAAGCCACTAGAAAGCATGCCACAGGCATGGTTCGAACCCTCAACCTCTCCTTGTGAGAGGGAATAGGCTAGCCAACTTTTCTTTTGAAAGTTGGTTGGTTTGGGGTCTTAGTGATAATACATAACAGTCACATGATAGTGAAGGGTAATTCTGGAGATGCAACTCATTATCCTGAAGTGAAAATGTCTGGCACAATGTCCTGCAGGTGGTGTCATGAAGCACTAGATGAAGGCCATAAGAATGGTCAAGTCTTTGTGAAGTTAAGATCAAACCTAACAGTTGAAGCTAATCTGGAATTTTAACAACCAAGAAGAAGCCAAAAATGACAGATTGTGATGTTTGGAGAGAGATCTGACCATATTCAACAAGTACTACAATTTGAAAGTGATCATTCTTTGCCACACTAGAAAACAAGAAATGCATTAATAATGCTCTTCAATCATAAAAGTATTAGCAAAGGGCTTACATCTACTGATGGTAACATTCCTCGATGTTGCAACTTAACCTTTGCATTTCGTATTGAGATTAGCCGTTCACACAAATGTTTTGGCAGTCTCACAGTTCTTGAATACACAAACAGCACCCTTAAGACACCCTAGCAACAAAAGGGCAGCCATTACAATACAAGCATCTACAGAAAGAATGACAGACACATACCCCAAAGGAGCACATATGAGCAAATACAAGAGATAGTCTTGTAGAAGGTCATATGGAATTGAATTCAAAATGAACAAAAGAAACTCTGGAAAATTTCATTCATTGTGTTACAAAAGTCAAAGAAAATTCATGTTGGCTTCTATAGACAGATACATAGTTTTAAGTTGATGTTTAAGAAACTAAAAGAACAAGGATCATGAGTAAGAAAAGCCTAGTGGACCAACATTATTGGATAAGGAAAGAGATAAAATCTCCAACCAAACTATGATGGCTGTAAGAGAGGGGCTACTGAAGTTGAAGGCCATTGAAGCAAAGGAGGTGCATGTGTGCACAGATAACATCCATATTCCAATAGTGCTGAAGCAGAGTAGAAGGGAGAGGATCAGACAAGAGGATCGAGTGACAGAGGAGTGCTGGAGCTTGATAAGGGACATGGAGAACTGAGAGATCTCGCTTATACCAAGAGAAGCCAATGGAACGGGTGACAGTTTAGCAAAGTATGCACGTACTCAAGGCACAGGGCTGCAGTAGCAGGGAGAACAGAGAACTCCTCAATGGGTTTGGGAACAATATGCAAGCTTAGTGAATATTGTATTAAACTGACTGTCTGAACAGGGTAGCAAATGTTGCTCACTTCACCCAAAAAAAAAAAAAAAAAGACTATTACTCTGATGGCCATTGGGATCCGGCTGGAAAGAGAACAATAATGTGTTTCAATTCTCACCCTAATAGCATAATATTAAATCATCTACACGGGAGATAAAAATAGAATTGCTTACAAATGGATTCAGGAACTTGAATTTATCGATGATTTCCAAAAGTTAAAGGTATCTGAATCAGTAAATAGAATTTATAAACAGTGTTTCAATCTTTACGCTGTACAATTTTGCTAAATATGTTTAAAACTCACCTGCCGTATCCACCAATATACATAAGTTGAAATTTTAAAACCCTTGGAGGGATCAAATTTCTCAATCCCACGAAGTAGTCCAACCAAGCCACCCTGAACCATGTAATGGTCCCATGATCTGTATAGAATATTCATGAAGGAAATGAAAATTTAAAAGAAAAAGGTCAAGATAAGTACCTGAACAAGGTCAGCCATCGCAGGACCTGTGTTTTTGTACTTTTGGGCAATAGAAATGACCAGACGGATATTTTTCATTGCAAGCCTCTCTCTTGCTAGAGAACATTCAAGTAGCATCAAATGTAATTCAGTAGGTGAGATCTTCAAGGAAGAAGCCAGTTCATTATCTGAGGGTTCAAATCCCAACCTCTTCTTTAATCTTAATCACAATGTAGTACAATTAGTAGAAATGGTTAGCGCTGGACAACAAAAGGTAAAACATATTTTGACAGCATTTTGGCAATTTGTAAAATAAGGGGATGAAATGTATGCACTCAGCTAATAAGAAGCAATATCAATTTTGTAAATATATTAGTTAACACAAACTAGTTGGATAAAAGATGCCTTAAAGAATATCCTAATCAAAGGAATTCCATCTCTCAATGATTCAAGGCATGAGAAATACCTTCAAGATAATTTAAATATTATGCACAAAACAGCTAAAGTACTAAATATCAGATAGATAAAAAATTAAATGAGTTTTCTGTCGGTCTGCAAAAACCTTTTTGTTTTATTTTATTGTATTTTGTTTTGAGTAAGGCAATTTACTTACCTCACTTTGTGCTTCTCCAACATTAGACCGACTTTGATTTTCTTTGATAGGTGTGCAACTTCATCATGAGGGAGCAAGTCTTCACTAACTTTGCCCCTGACATAGCCATTTAATTGGCTCTGAAGCAATTCGGGACTGATGATGGAACTAATCTGCTTCCTTTTATTTGAACGGATCATGTAATCATTGTGATCCAAATACATCCTTCTAGTGCCTCGCCTCCTTTGCCGGGCTGAAAGCCCTGAACGAATAATCACTCTCTTCTTGCAGTTTCCTTCAGGGGATGCAGCTGTTGCTCTCTGGTTCAAAGAAAGCTTCCATTGCTTTTCCAACATAGACTTCTGCAACATGATGTGGTCATACCAAGATTCTAGATCAGGATTGCTTTCCTCTACATGATCATAACTTGAACAGCAAGTAGCTTTTGTCATGAGAGTCAAAGAGTTATCCTCATGCTGTGTAAGCGCTTCGGGAGCTGAGGCATGTTTATTTACAGGGATGTCTGTGTGTAAGTTTGAAGACATTTTCGCAACTGTGGTGCTCTTGGATGAAGTAGCTGAAAGTTGTGCCAATCCATAGCCTGGTATACTGAACAGCTTGTCGACAGCATCAATTGAATGGGATGAAGCACATAACAGCTTCCTTCCTATGTTTAGTCCCGCAACTATGGCTGTAGCCATCATCCAGCTTTTTAAACTTGTGAATCAGCAGAAAACTTGTCAGTATACATATCCAGTGAATAACAACTCATATGATCTTCCAATTTAAGCTACAAAACTTACACCAGGAATGTTTTGCCTCTTCACTCTTTAAGCTAGATTGCTGATGATAACAACTGAAAGTAACTTGATAAGGAGGCACCTTTACACATGAACAGAGTCACGAAACATTGAACTTGTTATTTCAATGCTTTCAATTTAAAAATCCATTCTTCTCCACTTGCTGATAATAAGTCAATATATCAAAAAAGTTTTCCACTAGAATACAACTGATATTTGCAAGGAGTAACCATTCATGAAATGAGTTGCCATAGAACAAGAAAAGAATCAAAGTGGTCAATATGAAGTTAATACATTCATAAAGCAACATTGTCGGATCAGGGGAACTTATGTTCCAATGCTTTCAATTCTAGTTTCCATCTTCCCCGTTCAAAATAACAAGTCAATCTATCAAGACAAATTTTCCTAAAAAAAGTCAAAAACTAAAATACAACTGATATTTGCAAGAAACAGTAATCAATCATGGAATAAATTACCATAAACAAAGTGGTGAATACGAAGTGACATTCAGCAAGCAACACATTCCAGTCAGGAAAATTGGTTTGACATCCAAAATGGAAATTTTGGGCAACCAAAGATGGATAACCTTAAAAGAAAACCAAAATTTCTCATCATGGAGGGACAACAATGAGATGTAGAACTGATCCAATAAAAGAGTAATGACACATAAATAGCAGAGACCAACAAATCACAGAACGAACGAATCAATAAAAGAAGGAAAGACAGGTTGAGCAACATAATTTTCTCATTCCGAGAAGAGTTCGGTGGTGTGGTATGATTACCTGAGCAAGTGCTGGAACCGGAGTGTGGTTTGTGAATTCTAGAGACATTATTCCAGGCAAAGATCAAGACGACCATGGGTTGGTCGTGTGAGATATCTGGCAGCAAGCGAGTGGTGCACCTCCGCCCGTCCACGTGGTTCACCCAATCACCAGATCTCACCGTTAGTCCAAGACAAACACCATCTTGCCTCGTGATCAGTCCTCCTACACGTGGCTCACATCCAAGGATCGGAGCCACCCAAGAAAATCAATAAATAGAGAGGAAGGCATCAGGCCTCCGTTTGAATCCGATTTCAAAATTCAAACAGGGGAAATGGCGTCGAGTGACATCAAGGGTTTCTACAAGCAAAGGAAGAAGAGTGGCGTCGCCAAGGCCACTGCCGGTTCGTCGAAGAAGAGATCCGGGAAGGCCCGCGCCGGAGTCACTCTGGGGGCAGATGATCCAGCGCATACCCCTGCTCTCATCGCCCATGGCTCTTTCGATCTCCAAGGTGTGATCCCTCTTCCCTTTTCCCTCTTCTGTCTGATTACTAACTAGGGCTCTTCGGTTGAATCTTGGTGTTGATTGAACGCAGATGAGTATGGGGAGGAGGAGGGGAAGCTGAGGCAGTTCGACATGGACATGAGGTATGGGCCGTGCTTAGGGCTTACCCGGCTGGAGCGCTGGAACCGGGCACAATCGATGGGGCTCCATCCGCCATTAGAGGTGGGATCCCTTCTTCAAGAGCAAGCAGGAGGAGGAGCAGCAGCAGCCACACTTGAGTGTCTGTGGGAGGGGCGCATTTAGTTATCCGTAAAATAGAATGTAGCTTAGAAGCTTTTGCTGAGCATCAATATATCATCTTAACTATTTTAGTCTCATGTAATGATCTTTTCCAATTTTACTTGCTATAACTACTAGTCTTTCTCTCTGATATAGAGGGATCAATCACTCTATAAATATGGAGAATGGTATTCAAATAGATATACTAAACACCATCTGAAAGCAAGAACTTATGAGCTTAAAGTTACATTAACATAACAAGAACACCATCTGAAGGCAATATGCGAGCTATTTCTATTACATCTGTCTGACTATTATGCAGCAAGAGGGATTGGCCTTGCAGCACTTAGAATACGGCGGCATGCTGTCTTTACTCTATCCTTCAGGCTCTCGTTTTCGCATTCAACCTCACCATTTTTCCAGTCTACTTTTGCCACATCTCCATCCACAGTGACGATGAGCCTGCCTGCTTCTCCTGCCTTGACATCCCCAAACAGGGAGACCAATAGAGAGTAGACCACTTTGTGCACTGTCTTCTCATTCTCCTCCTCTGTGATGTTAGCTTCTGCAACCGGCATCACCTTTGGACCCTCTCTGCTGATGTTCAAGATCATTGCAACAACAGAATCAGAAACCATGTCACTGACCGGGTCGGATGACCATTGCAATGAGACATAGTTTTCAGACTCTTGCCTTATGGTTACTCGTTCGTGAACAATTACAGCAGGGACATCTGGCTCTTCTGGTGGGGGCTCAACGCTCTCATATATTTGCTTCAGCCTGTGCTTTATAACACCAAAGGCACCGGAATAGGGGATGGACACCCTCTGTGTGATGTTTGCAGTAGATAGTTGCGAGAAAATATGCAGGTCTTCTGGTGCCATTATCTGATAAGTGAAGCCTTTCTTTACCAGTAATCCGCTGACAGTTTCTCCAACCTCTGGAGTCTTCTCAGCTAGTCTTCCAATAGTCTTTGCCATCTTCTCTGAGCTGAAGTACATTTCCACTGATTGACAGTTCTTCGGAGAGATGATCTTTGTGTTCTTATCGGCAAATAGTGTTATGAGCTTCTGCTTAAGCCTTGCCATCTCATTTGCTTCTCCGTGCACAAGGATTATGTTTGGGGGCATGAGCTCCTTCAGGAATGTGCTTGTCTGTGCAAAGTCGGCATGAGCAGAGAAGGAGATATAGTGTACCTGCATGTTGAGAGGAGCTGTAAGCCCATTCATAAGGGTAACTTCTTTCGGCTCATTGATAATGGTCTTGGCCAATGTTCCTTCAACGACATAACCAGGAATAACACACGCATTTCTCTTGTCTGCACACCATTTGTCAAACAATTGTCTTGAGAGACCGCTTTGGAGACCACCTGGACTAGCCATCACTACAGCCGGACCAACATCATCAAAATTTTCTATACTCTTCAAAGGAGAGATGTGTTTGAAATCAAAGGGATTTGAGCTTGCAAACAGACTGCGGATCCTCTCATTCATTGAATTAATGTAGGTCTGGTAGACAGACATGCACCTCTTGGCGAGTGGCGAAGCATAATAGATGGGAATGTTGTGAAGTTCAGGGTTTCTGGCCCAGTATTCATCGAGAATGAGAAGGAGCTCCTGGGCCCTACCAAGAGCAAAGGCCGGGATGAGCACACGGCCACCTTCAGCGATGGTTTTGTGGATGACATCTGTGAATCGTTTCTCTCGGATGAGACGGGGTTGATGAAGCTGGACACCATAAGTGGACTCGATGATGCAGATGTCAGGAGAGAATTGTGGGGTTTCGGCAGCCCGTAAGTGACGATCTTCCTCCCGGGAGTAGTCACCAGTGTATAGGACCCTGACACCAGCAATGTCAACCATAAACATGGCAGCACCAAGAACATGACCAGCTGTGTAGCACCAGAAGCGAATACCATTCACTTCAAGTGTTTGGTGAAAGTCAATAACCTGCAGATGAGATGAAGAAAAAAGTTCTAATAGGATTGATGAATATTTCACTGAACAGCCTATAAATCACTGGCATGATGTTCCAATTTTAATGCTGTAATGAAAATGAACTTTTCTTATCTTTTCATGCAATTCTATTAACAGTCCTAATCTATATAACTTGTCCTTGGAGTCTCTCACAGCAAGCAAGGAAAGGTTACTAACAAACTGGTTAGAACAATGTAGATCTGAAATTGATTAAGAACATTAATAATAACTAAACACTTTCCTCCATTATAAACTACAGCATAAGCAAAGTTTTATAATAAAAGATAGGATCAATCTAAGATAGTTCTTGATTCTAAATTTTTCCAATATTTAAGATGATCTTGTTTTCTGATCCCAGCGTAATAACAAAACTAATCAGCCAACTCCATAGTAACACCAGCCCACAGAAGTCTTTCCCCTGGTCCCAGGAAAATCACCCAATGATGATACATATTCACCCCTGCTCTTAAAAACCAAAACCCAATCCTTGCAATCACCTAATTGCACAGCTGAGCTTATCATATTATATCTTAAAAGAAGACCATGCTTGAAGGAGGTTTTAAACAAAATTAACTCAGAAAATTTGTTATCTACACTTCAAATAAAAACAAATGCAACAAGTCCTATATAGTCATGAAAATGTTCACAACAAGATTTAGAATACGCAACATTCTAACAAGCAAACCAACAATACAAGATGATCAACAGAAGCTTAGGTGAATAACTGACACTAGCATGCGCATGCTAACAAAAAGACCCCATAACAGAAATGAGAACTGCAGTGAAAACAGGACCAAAATAGTTGCAGTCAACATGCATACATGTGGCATGCAGACACAAAAATACATGAAGAATCCACACCAAAAAATAGTCTTTTGATGCCAAAATGCCAGTCACTAGCATAAAAAAAAGTCTAAAACCAAAGCATAGGTGAGGAATAAGAAACAAGGCAACATGCAAGTAATTACAGCTGTGAGATAAGACAAACACTACTTACCCAACTAAAGGAAAAAAGAAAATGTAAATAAATTATCTTAAACACTAAATCAGACATGGAAGCAGGATCCAAGATTATTTTTATGATGCAAGGAAAAAAAATACCTCAATTTTGTCCATAGAACGAAGGATATCCTGCTCATCATACAGCATATCCTCCACAGAAACTTTGCTCACTTTTACATAATCAGACAAGAGCAGCTTGTAGATAGCCTTTGTTGCATGGGTCATGAAGACTCGGCCTTTAAAGGTAGTCTGAAGAGCACATTAACGCACAACTATTAAGTAAAAATAATAGAACAAATAAACACCCAATGCTTTTAATTAATACCTTCTCCAAAAAGTATGGAAGAGAAGCAGCATGATCAAGATGAAAGCTGCAAACAGGACAGATTAACCCATTAATCAGTCGTCATTTTTAAAAACATACAAAATATGGCCTGCAAGTGTAAAGTAAAACAGACTACAGCAGGAAGCAGAAAAACTTAGACTGTCATAGAAAGAACACCATACAGAGTTATTACAGAACAAATTTTACAACCAAAATTTTTATTTTGAAAAGAGAATGGCAAAAGTAGCAATCCATTAGCATTCTATGCGTAAGCTAAAAGCCACCTGCACTTGGCATTACACCTTCTAAGCCTCCAAGGTTAATCATATCAGTACATATCTTAATCATCATGTGTTAAATGCAGCATGTTAAGACAAGATTCACACAGTGCGCAGGCAGCATGTTTACTCCAATTCATGTTCAACATTGCTATGACAAAGCATCACTCCAAATGCTAGAATATTACTTTTATCAACCAAGCATTGCAAAAATGGGTGTGTTCTCTAAAACTTTTACCACCATAATTGCATAATTTCTTGTTGATTAATTTCAGGTATATGGTGATTGTATGTATTTTCAGCAATTTGAACTACAAAACAAGTATGCGCATAAAGATAAGGGTTTGCAACACTTGCTTATGAATATACAGCATAATTTGTAAGTTGGACTGTACCCATTCAACACTAGCAAGACATTATTTCATTGGTTTCCACTTTGCAAGATCAGAAAAACCTTTGCTAGCTTATCATTCTGATTACACACTATCAAAGGAAAAGAAGAATATAAGATTGAATGCATACTGAGTAACAAGTAGCACATCGACAGTGGAAGGATCGATATCATCAAAGTACGGCAGTGCGGCCATCCCTGAGTACGCCGGATGAATCCCGCAATCAAACTGTCAGCAAAGCTCCTTGTTAAAATCATCCAAAGTGAATGAAAGCATCAAACAAAAACCAATCTAAAGAATTACCAGCACGGTCTTCCCCTTATAGGTCATATACACACAGGAGCGCCCGACCTCGTTGCCGGCCCCCAGAGGCGTGATGACGAGCTGGTCCCCTTCCCGCGTCACCGTCGACTCCCGCCTCTTCGAGGCTGTTCCTCCGCCACCTCCCGTCACTACCGACGCCATCTCCTCGACGATCGGATCGCCAGAGAAGATTAGTACTATCCCCAGAAGAAGCGCTAAAACCCTAGATCGGAGGAACTTCAAATGAGACTCTGCTCACCGGGAGGTGGGAATAGGTGTCCTTTGTGCTGGCTTTGCGGTCCTCGTTTTAACTCGGGCGAGTTGAGTCGGCTGTATATTCATATAAAATTCTGAAATGATTCTAAACTCGGAGAAAATAGGAAGAGAGAAAATTTGAAAGAAAAAAAAAAAGGAAACGAAGAAATTTTTTTTTATAGTGAAAATATATTTTTTTTTCTCCCAATTTTTATCTTTTTTCCCAATTTTCCTCCATCCCAACACATTAAAATAAGATTTTTTTTAAAAAAAAAATTGATGAACCACATTTATTTATGATAATTTGAAATAAGTTGCATGCAATCCCTTGTTACATAAATCAGTACAAAAAGGATGAAACTAAAACAAGAGTCTTTTTGTGTCTTGGTTGCTCCTAGTCGCCTCTAGATGTCTAATCTCCCCCTTCGCTATTAGTGTAACGCCTTCAGTGAATTTGAGGCTTCTTTTAACCAAATCTTGGGTTGCTTCTAATTTTGTTTTATTTGACGGATGTGCTGGCATCAAATCAAGATAATATGAGAAAGTTAATGTTGTGAATAATTTGTAAAATATATATTTTTTTCCCAAATTTTATCTTTTTTTCCCAATTTTCCTCCATCCAAACACATTAAAATAAGATTTTTTTAAAAAAAAGTTGATGAACCACATTTATTTAATATAATTTAAAATAAGTTACATGCAATCCCTTGTTACATAGAACAGTACATAAAGGATGAGACTAAAACAAGAGTCTTGTTGTGTCTTGGTTGCTCCTAGTCGCCTCTAGATGTATAGTCTCCCCCCTCGCTATTAGTGTAATGCCTTCTGTGAATTTGAGGCTTCTTTTAATCAAATCTTGGGTTGCTTCTAGTTTTGTTTTATTTGATGGATGTGTTGGCATCAAATCAAGACAATATGAGAAAGTAAGTGTCGCGAATAATTTATAAGAAAACGCATTGTTTTTCTTAGAAACATAACCTATTCTCTATCCATATAATTCATGTGATTGTCATCGTCGTAAGTTCACATCCTCTCTTCAAAGTCTTGTGCACTTTGTTTGTGAGAGAACCCAGGCCCTAGACCTCGTGTAGTGAGTTAGGGAGGGAGTTAATTCCATATATGATTCGGTAATGTTCCCAAATGTTTTGTGCAAAAGGACATGTGAGAAAGAGATGCGTTACAGTCTCATTGGCGGAATCACACATGAAGCATTTCATTTGGGTTTTGCAGTATGGGTATTCGGTCTTCCCGTGTTAGCTATGTGAATAGGTTGATTTTTAGGGTGCATGGAGTTTTTCAGAAACCGGTTTTTCAAGTCACTCCTAATGCTTCCATCCATTTTGAATTGGTAAATGGATTTCACCGAGAACGTGGTTGAACTTGTTTATATGCTAGGTGATGCTACAACAGTTCATATACACTGGTTTCTCGAATTGGAAAATGGAAAGATTTGTACAATTTATACCACCGAAATCAAGGGACATTACTTGAATGCTACTGCGAGTATATGGCATTTTTGGATCGGGGAAATACTAAAGAAGTTCAAGCCGTTATAATTGAATGAATTTTTATTGATCTTCCCACCGATATGCAAGGATCATGATTAGGAATTGTTTGATCTTCTGCTTCTTGTGTGCCTAATTTGAGAAGGGGAATTCACCTTTATTGGGAAATCAGAGCTTTCTTGATTGATGTAGATCTTTTCAAGATCAATGGGTGTAGCAAAGGGAACATATTCCACGATGATTATCCTTGAATCCAGTTGTCAAACCACATATTGGTTCTTTGACCACTTGTCGAATAGATTATGATATTATGTAGGTCGTTGCCATATCTTTGCATATTCCTTTCATTATATTTATAATAAGACTTGCTGCATTGTATAACCTAAATGTTACTTGCCACTTTTAATTAATTAATTATTTATTTATTACTTGAAAAAGAAAAACTTCCAACCAAGATCCCTGATACCATGGTGTTGATGCCAGGGGTCCTCGGATATGCGCTCCGGTGAGATCAACTTAGAGTTAGTGGGAGTGAGACCGAGTCGGGAATGCTAGCTTGGCTTCACCTTGGATATGTGGAACGATTGGAACAACGAGTATAGCCAGCCATGAGTCATGAGTGTGGTTCAACTCAATGGCGAGAAGTGAGGAATGAGTAAAGGGAGAAGGAGATAAGTTGAACTGTAGGTCAGAGGTGGAGGTTCTTCTCCCCATGTAGGAGAACAGAGAAGAAGCAATTGAAAAGAGACCAGATCCCCCCTCCTCTTCCTTGCTCGGGCTCCCTTATACCTGGCTGACCACCCCTTGGTCGTTGGCAGGAGGATTGTTGCTTCAGATATTCCAGTAGGCGCGCATCCTCCCTGCAAACGGGTAATGGAGAGCATCTTATGGCATTTGCGCGCTCATCTGTCGTACGATCGCAAGGGATTCACTGCCACGTGGCGCGTCCATCTGTGGACGAGGGCTGCAGATCCTATGATGTGCACATCTCTGGGCAGGCTGAAATCTTCAAATCTCTGGGCAGGCTGAAGATATAGGGCTGAAATCTTCAGATCATGCCACGTGTACGACCGGGATTTTTCCCCATAACACATGGCATAACAATTACATAACCACAATGTTATAATAGAGTTGAATTTCATTAACATGCACTAAGAGTTTTCATGTTCTTCCAGTACAGATAACATGCACTGATGTAGTAATTTGAACTTATATTGTGCTAATACACAAGTACACTCGAATTTATGATCAATAATGAAGGGAACCAGTAAGAATGAGGATGCTAGCAATAGTGCACCTTCGGTTTATTCTCTCCTGCCTTATTGTCCATTATTTGCTGTCAATAACCGAGCTATCGGTGTAGCAATAGATAAAATGACTACGGACAAGATTAATTGTGGCTGATT
This sequence comes from Dioscorea zingiberensis, assembly GCA_026586065.1. Classification (NCBI taxonomy): domain Eukaryota; kingdom Viridiplantae; phylum Streptophyta; class Magnoliopsida; order Dioscoreales; family Dioscoreaceae; genus Dioscorea; species Dioscorea zingiberensis. The sequence goes on along the minus strand of CM048822.1, from coordinate 3,740,030 downwards.
CCTTGGTTGCTATGCTTCAAAATGATCTTCGAAGATGCGGTTGTGACAGGTTTTATCACAAGGGTAAGGGCAGTCGATTTTCTGGAAAGGATGCCGATCGAAGTACCAGTCTCCAACTGCCTTTGCAATTGTCTGCAGAACGAAGTATAAATTAGCAGATTAGATTTTGAGCAGAAGTATTAAATCAACAGAAAACAAAATAGCCAGCAGCTCTAGCAGATGATTATAGAACTTACAGTATCTGCAAGCACTGGAGAATCGGATCTTAACCATGTCTCTTGAGTCTCTGATTGGCAGTGGGCATAACATGAGTTTATGAACAAACCTCTGGATGAAGAGCTGCCTAGTTGAGCAATTGCATTTAGAAACTGTGTCCTGAAACCTGTCATCAAAGGATATCATTCTGTTTATAAAAAAAAAAAAAGGATATCATTCTGTCATATTCATGCATTCATATGCTAACATCTTGTAAAGTTTTTTTTTTTTTTGATATTTTGATAAATGTGGACAAGCCACTGGTGTAGTTTGAACCTCCAACCTCTCCTTATGAGAAAGAATGGGTTAACCAACTTTCACAAGAAGGTTGGTACATCTTGTAAAGTTTCAAGTTTCAACTACCCACAGACCACAGTCCATGATCAAAGGAAATTTTGACTAGTCAATACTTAGATATGGAGAAAAATACAAAATGCTTCCTTTCAGCAGGATGGGTCATATCTCTAACAAGCAACATCATATGGATTAATCGGACATAATGCACTGACCTTGCATGGTTTCCAGTTGGACGGAAGAGCACTGTTTAATATCAAGCTTGCAGTCATGCCAAGTACCATGAGGATCAGCAACACCTGGTGCCAAAATATTCTTTATCTGCAAAGTGAATTGCCTTGGTTTTAGTCATCGGGGATAAATAAATCACTGTCCAAAATATCAACATCATTCTATAAAACACAGAGCACAAGATGATAATATCTTATGAACACGTTTTTATGTCAAATATGAGTGAATTTTCACTCAAGTGAAGGCTTTCTCATTCAAGTCATTCATAAGCACAAAGAAATTGAGTCTGATAAAATGGCTTCCAAAATAAATACTGGGCCAGATTGATAGATTAGTGAGAATGTTGCACCTGCCATGAGTCATAAGCTGCATTTAATATGAATAGCGGGGTGTGTATATTTTGTACCACATACTGAGGAAATAAGCACTGCACTTAGATTCAACTGGGTCAGTATGGTAGTGTAATAAGGTGATTGAACCAAGAGTTAAGTCCAAGATATACACACCATTCCAGGGGATGTACTTGATGTACAAGAAGGCAAATTCTTTGCTGATCCCTGCAGGAGATCCTCACAACAGTTAATCATGGATAAAGGGAATTGCTATATATGGAAGTTATAGGCTATAACTCAACAAAAGAACAAGGAATGAATGATAAAGTTCAAAATTCAGGACTTCAGATCATTTATGATCCTTAAAAAAAGGCCAACAATGCAACTGAACTCAACTCTTTATAACCATTAAGAACACTCAACTACATACATGTGTTGTCACCACATCATTGTAGAAAGCTTTTATGTGTTCAGTACCAGTAATATCCTTCCTGCCATTAGCATAAGACCAGAGACCTTAGTTTTTGAGTTGGCAATGAACGCCCACAAGTTATGATAACAATATAAAAAACAGCTTGCTTACGCATTGATAAAGAAGCCAGCATCTGAAAGACATTTAACTCTAGCCCCAGCAGGAACAAGAGCATGAAACTTATCACAATGCAGTATGGATGTCAACCCACCAGCTGAACAGCCAGAAAGGAGAGCCTGTGGCCATCATAAAGTTATTGATGGCAGTTTAGTGTAAAAAATTTAACAATAAGCAATTAGAAAATGCATACATTCGCTGCTTTGTTCATCCCTTTTGCAAGTAGATCATCCATTACAGCCTGCCATACCCTCGCTCCTCTGTAGTGAAGATTTGTAGCCTGATCATATGCACACATGAAACTCAATTAGCTGAAATTCCCAGAAATTCTTGTCTAGTAAAGATATCTATAAAAGAAGAATCATAGAGGCATTCCAAATATTGCAATGGAGAGGTCAGAGCAGATTTACTCACAGGATCTACTCTTTCAACATCTCCAGTAAATGATGAACCATCACAGTAGCGAACCTTGACCTTGTTCCAGTTATAGAAATCTGAAATAAGAGTCAAACCAGGACAAGTCACGGGATCTGTGTTTATGTACTTTCCTGCAAACCCTCAGTATGGGTTTCTCATATGGGTGTGAAGTTTTGTTTTCCGACTTAATGACATTTGCTAGTACCATGCACAGTAACTGAACTTGGAATATCTACAAACTTGTCTCCTTGCATGCATCAGATGAGAAATCAACACTAAAAAGCTAAGCCATGGCTACCACCTACCTCTTTTCAAGATACTTGTTAAGCTGGATAATCAGTTTTATGGCAGTAGTTCCAATATTTGTTTAAAAGATTTTATCAGCTAACTTTTCTTAGCATAGAGATAGAGAGTCCTACATGAGCAAAGGATAAGTGTTTTGAGAAAAAGGATTAGCAGGTAAGCTAATCTTCTAGAAAAATTGGAAATTTCCTTACCTGGATTAGTGCTTTGTTTGTTACTAAAAATCCCAGAAAATGCAAGCTGCTTCACCATCGCTTTGGAAGAACCCAGGCGGGTATTCTTGCGGGCAAGGCAAGTAGTGGCATTATTGCACCACCCACCACCCTGATAAGGAAACAGAATGCTGAGAAGGATTAGTGAGACAGTGGTTTATCCACAATTATTCCAAGAGAGAGAGAGAGATGGATTGGTTAAACATCTGTTGCTTATTGTATAAGAAACTAGCTCATGGTTTGCAAAGTAATATGACATCAGAAGTTGGAAGCAGTACAAGAATATGGGTGTCATGCAGAATTCATGCAAAAAGTGAGGTATTTGAACTCTTAATAGTATTGCTTGCAGTGCTTGGAAGCTAGAACAAGACAGCATTGCTTGCAAACAAAGTCAACCTCCTCGATTTGTCATGCTGTTTAAAAGTAACAAGCAGATTTGACATTATTATTCGAATGGCTAAGAAGGAAGAATCACGGCAGGAATATCAAAATTCATACCCAGAACAGAGAGAAACAGATATATACAAACCACAGTAGAGTATCACGACTAATTTCCAATTTAACGCATGTTTGGACACTGGTGGCCTCTTATTAAGGCCCAAAACAAAGAGACCATCACAAGCCAAGCACAGGCAAACGAGACATTCTACTTCTCCTTATAACCATAAGATCTGGCGACCGCTTGTACAGTGAACACTTCAAATGCCAACGTATCAGAAAGCAAAAGATGACAGCAAAGTTAATACCTCAATCTGAACCAACCAATTGTTCACCCCTGAACCAAAGCCTGGGGATAGATGATATGCTGGGGGGCTTCCATCCAAACAAACTGTGATCACATTAAGTAAAGATATTGAGCATTGCATAAAATTGAAATCCAATCAGCTAAAGAATAGGATGAGACTACAAGGGAAATCATATGAAATGTATTCAAGAAACCACTTAAAACACAAGAAAAGAAGGATGCAAATGAACCACACCAGCTCCTTTGGCTACTGCACTTTCAACATAAGTGATATCCACAAAGTAGGACTCCACTCTGAACAATACAAGCGCAGTGACAATACAATAAATCCATGTCCAAGATTGAGCCAGCACCATTTTCTGCAAGATTGAGAGGAAACCCATAAAACATATTGCTACAACCGGTTTGTGATTGAAGTTTTTTTCTATATATTTGCAAGAAAATGAAACCCATAAAACATATTGCTACACAAATTTTTATAACAAAAACTTCCAAAGCCAAAGTTCTATTGGAATTTCTGATGTTTGAGGTGATGGAAATATGCAAAGAATCCATCAAGCAAATCACTCCATCGTGTTCTTAAAATAATAATAATAAATAAATAAATAAATAAATAAATAGCTCCTTTACTAAATCTTGCTTGAGAATGCATGTCGTTAGCATGGAGTTGCAGCTAAAATTTCATCAATAACCAAATGTTTTTTAAGGCGAGTACCCAAAACCAGATTTTTATAAGAAAACAAATAAAAATAAAGAACAGAGAAGGCAATCCAAATGTTTCTGATTTCTCGTATTTCACTCTCAATCAAATTAAACTCAAATGAAAAACTTAAAATAACAAAACTCATAAACAAAGTCTTTTCCGACACTCGAATAACCAAAACAAAAGAAAAAGAAAAAAAAAACACAGACAAAAAGAACATGAGAGAACAAATCCATAAACAAGGCAAATAAAAAAAGGACCTGAAATTAGACGAGTTCCTTCACCGATTGCCCCAACAGCTCTTTCCCGCCGGAAATCAGAGCCACACTCCACTGCTTCGCTCTTATTCTTATTTATAATCTAATAAAAATGCAGACAATATTGTAACATTCCCCGTTTCATATGCCACTACGAAAAGCCATTGCTTTTCCAAAAATAAAAAAAAATTAAAAAGCTCTACTTTTCTTGTGGAGCAGCGAGCCGACACTGATTCCTTCCCTCCTCTCCTCCCCCTCTTCGGTCTCTGTGTCCATCTCTTTATATATATTCACTTTTCACCAACCCGCAAAGGTAAATAATAAAAAAAATATCATTTTTATTGTGGAAGAAAACTTATACAATAAAAAATCACATTTTATTGTAAATTCATGTGAAATTTATACAAATTTGTAAGTATGACTCATGAGTCATGAATTATAGATTTATATGGTTTTGGATAATGTCATGCATAAATTTTCATAAGGATTACTCTAAAGAGTGCAGTTCCTGTTGCTTAATTGGATTGAGAGTGACTCAAGTCGGGTCTCTTTTATGGGGCTGTTGATTACTTCGGTTACTTTTACTTGGTTGGTTGGCCGCTGAAGACATTCAATGCACCATGTGAACCATACTACGCTTTAGAAAGCGGTACACGTGTTCAAGAACTCCTAATACATACATATTTTTTAATAAAATAAATAAATCATGTTTTTATTTATTATTTAGAAAATCTTGACATAATTAACTGAGACAAAGAAAGAAGAGAATACAAAGTTCATGTGGACCCTATCTTTCTGATTGAGTTGGTGAAATCTCAATTTTTTTTTAATCAACTATCGTGTCATTCTCATCAGTTCATCCCGACGTGTCGTTAATGAATTCAGATTTTTTCTTCACCAAATCTTACATCACCTTTGATCGTTATCATTTTGAAATTAGAGTTATATCCATATCACAAATTATTTTTTTTGAAAAAAAATACACACTCTCGAACCCACGTACTTCATCAGTGATTGGGATGCCTTTGTATTCATGTCTGGTATTGCGTTATGTCTGTTTGATGTTACACGATGCTTACCTTATTAATATGCAAGGCCACGTTTGATGGCCCCACCCTGAGTTCATTGCCATGCAACGTCATCTGATGATTGATGCACCAACCAACTCAAATTTTCTATTATTTTTAAGAAATAGATACATTGTAATCTTCTTAAGTGAAAAAATACAAAACAATTGCCAGCAGTGTTAGGTGGGAATGGAAGAAGAGGTTAGCCACGAGTTTTTGTAGAACTGGATAATTGCAAGACAATAGATTTAATTTTAATAAAACGTCCTTCAATAATTAAGTTTTTTTCTTAATCTCAATCCATAGTTAATACCTTACTAATTAAGTTCAGACATATCAAGTGGGGAATGGAACCGAATTTGGTCAGAGAAAACAGTTGGGTTTCCCAGTTATGGACTCCAGCCGGCAGAGGTTGGTGTTTGAGGATAAGGTGTGGTTGGCTCCAAATAACACTGCTCATAAGTGGAAGAACCTGGTTGTTACCAGATAGCTTGTGATTGCTCCGCGTGGTATTTTATGCTATTGCTTTAGTGGGGCCCACGTCCACCGACAACAAGCGGACCATTATAAGCCGCGGGACAGCTTCGGTCTCGCTTGATGACCCGACCGGGAGCTTGGGCTTGTTTGTTGTTGGTTCCGATGGCCGGTTCATGTTAGACTAGGATGTTGCTGAGTAACAGTGTACACTCGGGAAGGGACAAATGAATGGATTGCTGAGCATGCACAGCAGCACAGGAAGTGATCTTAATCAATATTGTCACAAATAATGGCCTTTGATTGACACCTTAAAATGTTTTTTTTTAATTATTTAAATTATAATCTCTCTTTTCCTCTTTTTTTATAATTTTTGTCCCTTTTAACCACCTATCTGGTTTACCTCTGGTATTCTTGTATTGCATGCCAGCTAGAGCTAGCAAATCACCATAATACCCTTTATAGATGGGCTTAGTGGATTTGCGTATCTAATGGGCTACTATTTAGAAGCAAGGCATGCTGGGCCAAATCATTCACTCTCCAACGGTCACGTGAGCTATTCTTGGGCAACGGTCAGAAAATCATTAACAAATATCCGATTCCCGATTCGCTGACGTGTTCTTCAACTATATAAAAGAAGCTCCGCCGAGAGGGAAAGAGAGAAAGGGATGATCCTCCGCGCCCTCGCCGCTCTCCCTCGCCCTCGTGTTTCCGCGCATCCGTCCTGGTTCGTCTCTTTCTGGTCCTCTCTCTCTCTCTCTCCAGGGTTTTTCTTGGTTTCATTGTTTATTCTTGATCTTCATGATGGGATTTGATGCTTGTTTGGATCGGTTCTTGCGTCCTGTTTATATCAAATCGAAGCATGCACTTCATTGTCAAGATTCTTGTTGTTTGTTCTTTTGGATTGCTAAATCTTGCTTCTATGACGTGATTTTTCGGATTTGATGGTTCATTTTTTTCTTGTAAAATGATCCAAGGGCTAACCAGATGAGAATCCTTGTTCATTGGATCGAATCAGGGCATGCTTTTCATTGTTAACATTCTTCTTTTTTGTTTTCTTGGATTGCTGCATCTTGTTGTGATGCTGTGATGTTTCTTTTTCGGATTTGATGTTTTTCTTGTAAAATAATCAGAGGATCAGACCAATTACCTAATCTTTGTCTGACAGCGAGCTAACATAGTCCTTGGTAAGTCTGAGTTAAAATATCTAGATTGATTCTGGTTGGGTGTGTGAACTAAAATGGGTATATGGTAATCTCAATAGAGGTTGTAGATTGTTGCGCATGTGCATCCGTGATGCAAGAATTTCTCCATGTTTACTTGGCACTCTTACCAGTTACTATACTATTAGAAGGCTTTTTGTCATAGGCGGACCTCCTTTGTCTTTTCTAGTAGAGCTGAGATTGAATTTGGAGGCAATTTCTTTTATTCAATCTGGTTGGTATCATATGTATGTAGAATAATCTTATCTTTGCTGGTAAGCCCTGAACTGCTTTTTCATTTCATTTATATTCTCTTTGAAAAGTACTGGTACAAGTGATTTTTCTCCCAGTGGAGATCTTTCTTCAAAAGTGCAGTTTTGGTGGATATTTTAGTGATTGTTCGTGCTATTGCTTTATGTTGCTTTTAATAACATCTGTTGTTGCAGATGTTGTCACTAAAATTGAAGTTACAACTTGCTTCAATAAATAATCTATTGTAGAAACTTTCATTTGCAGTATGACGTGTAAGAGTAAAATGAGTGGATCATCGAAACAAATTTCCCCGAAGTTCATCTCTCTGGAAGATGGAGAAGATATCAGATGTATGTAACATGTGTTTGATTTCAGTCTGAATCACATGTACCTGTTCAAATTAAACTTGCGTTACATGTTTAAGAGAAATATGTCTTTCTTAATGACCATAGAAAAATGTTAACAATGATACGCATTGAAGAACAAGAAAGAGGTTATTTTGAGTTGTGTGTCCATGCATGGTTGTCCGAGTTATTTGTTCCCATGCCACTCAATTTATATATAATGTTATATATTCCGTGTTAATATCTCTTTTAAAACATTTCAATGCCATTATCTAGTTAACATGCTGAAATTATATTCCAGGTTTCAAATTCCGCCTTGTTTCATATAACATCTTAGCCCAGGTATGTAGATCTGACCTTTAACCTGGTAAGTTGTTATCTTTTGATGACAATATCTGATCATGCTTATTCCTAAAGCTTTTGCAATGCTTTGAGTAAATATTATATATGTTAACAGCAAGTGCCTTAATGTGGTCCTTATCATTTGAAGATCTGAATGTATAGCTAAAATACATTGTATATGTTGGACAACTTGTACTGAGGGTACACATTTTTTATTTAATGTAAATAGTTCAAGAAAGTTCCAATGTACTGAGTAGATTAAAATCTTTCAGGATGAAATTTCACATGGAATGGAAGGCTCATTATTGTTAATGTTATTTATAACCCTCCCTTTGCAACTAAAAAATACATCCTATTGTCTGGCAAATGAGATTTTTTCAGTTTGAGCAAGAGTAAATTTGATAGAGATGTGAATTTATGGTAAACTTCTAATTTCTGTTGTTGGGCACTATCTAGATAATGAGAAAAGTTTAAGTAAATATAAGAATATAAGTTCAGAAGTAAATGTAAGGTTGAGATCAAAGTATGAGCCAGGAGCCTAACAGAGAATGATATGATATAGGCATCTGCAAATAAGTAGAGCTAGGAGAACCATGAGGATTTGTTTGAGAAGTAGCAAATGAGTGTAATATCAGGATTAATGCCACTGACTTGTGGTCGGGGAAAAAGATTTTTCTTTACATGCTACTAGCTACTTCTTGGCTATCAGTGGAAGATCCTCAAAACTTGCTTGTCAAATTGGCAAGGGATTATACAGAGGAACACATGGCTAAAAACTGTTACCTGAAATCACTTTACTTATTCTTAAAGTACTAATTTGATGTTAGATGTCTATGTTTTCATCTCTAGAGCATGTGATCACATGGTCCAATGATTTTTTGATCTCATATTTTACTATTATGAAGCTTGATTGTAATGTTGAAAGTTTCCAACATTTAATTGCAGGTATATGTGAAGAGCTCTTATTTTCCACATACTCCATCTTCTTGTCTCAAGTAAATATCCGGGTGGCTTAAGTTTTTTCACTTTAGGAATTCTACTTGGTCATGCTCGAAGCTTGATCTATTGGGCTTGAGTTTACTATTTAGTTTTCTTCCTCTCTCTCACATTACTCTTTGAACATGCAACCAAAGTGTTGTGTCTTGACACATTATGACATTTGTCAAGCCTTCTGTGAAATTTTTCTAGAAATGCTTACTACCATTGTTTCCTGGTTCTTGATATGGCTGGAGTTACGTAGCTACTCTGGTTCTTCTTAACTAGTTCAAGTAGTTTTTCATGGATGTAGCTCTCATTTTAGAATCAGACCCAGATTAAATTCATTAGCATTTTTGTCATTACTCTATGGAATTATTTTAAGTGTTGTGTTAGTTATCAATGGGGATGAGAAACTAGTCTCTCCTCATGGGGCTAAGGCTGCTATATTAAGCCTCTATAGAACCCATTCTAGTGAGAGCCTTGTGCACCAATTTTATTCATTGTATATCTTTCTTCTCTGTCATTCCAATATTTCTATTACCTGTCTTGTTCATTGTGTCTTTTGGACTTAGGATTTTGGTTTTATTACCTATCTAGTCTTTTTCACCTGTTGATTTCTAATATAACAAGTTTCTAAGAATCTAATTTGTTTTGACATGATTAACAGCCAGGGTGGGTTTTTTCTGTGAGCTGTGTGGTTGGCATTCCTTTCGTTTTGAACTTGGCTTAAGGGACATGGTTACAGATTAGCATAGTTAATGCATACTTGTACATATTGAAGAACTGTAACTGTCTGGATCTGAATCATGGCATCAATCATGTATGGACATGGATAAATCATAAATTTGTAATTTACTTTGTGTTAGTCTAAGATCTTCACCTTGGCTAACAAAATGTGCCGAATAGTTCAAGCCAAAAAAAATACTGATCATAGAGTGCACTGATTTTATAAGGGTTTCATTTTCAAACTGTTTGTGTGCCCTGCAGCGAAGTTTGTAATTGTTAATTTTTCTCTTTTATGCTTTTCTAATCAGTCAGTGTTGGATCATAGGTGGAAAGCTCGTTCACAAGCAATTTTGACTGCTTTGAAAGGCTTTAATGCTGATTTTCTCTGCATACAGGTCCAGTGATGCAACTTTCTTCTCCATAATTAACAAGCTTTCCATTATTTTTTTTTATTTTGGAACGAACTAGCATTTTTTATTTTTTTTATTTGATATCTCCTCACTATGTTAAGTAATATCTAGGGGAGCATTGTGGATCATGTGGTTGGTGTTTCAGTATAATAATCATAAGCCTTGTTTGTTATGAATCTTACGTTTCTTTTTATCATTTGATATCTTCTAGCAACGATATGTGATATCTGAAGGAGAAATTTTGGTGTGTTTTGCTGATTTATGAGTGCTGCTTTCATATGCCTTTTTGCCACATTTTTCATATAAACTGCTGATCATTTCCTTTCATTTATTTTTCCTAGCTTTCAATTTGGTATCTTTCTTCAGGGTACTATTTAAAAATCTGTTATCAAAATTTTGTGTTGATTCAACTGAATTATACATATAGTTAGCCACCTTCTTTATCACTATGTAGACATCTTAGATTCCTTGATGACACATGAAATCAGTTTCTGATTTGGTCTTTTCTGTTTTCGAGACTTTCAAATCTGTTATCTAAGTATCTTCTTTATAGATCTGACTGCGCAATTGATATACTCTGCAACCCTATAACTACAAGGACATCTTGAACTCCATGAGCACAATTGGATTAGTATTAATGGCTGAATATTGATTACATTCCATTTGTCATATGGAAATATAACATGAACATGCTTTGCATGTAAATTCATACCAGGAACATCTTTAATAATAACTTTCGGCTCCTACTCAATGTTTCACTATTGCTAATTTAAATTGTTTGTGTCATCTTTATTTCAGCCCTTTTACTATTTCCTTCTGAGACTTGAAGAGTATCAGTGCATTTCTGCATACATCTAATTCAGGAGATTCCATTTCGACGTATTTCAGGAGTTAGATGAATATGATAGCTTCTATAAAAGTAACTTGGAGAACAGTGGGTATTCAAGCATTTATATTCAGAGGAATGGGCAAAAACGTGATGGATGTGGAATTTTTTACAAGCTTAATTGGTACAATAAATTTCTGCCCATTATTATGTATGTTTGCAAGCCTGAAGGAATTTACCTTGTATTATTTGATTGTAAACTAGAAGCCATCGTGTTAATCATTCTTTTTAATCACTTGTATTCTTTCTTCTTTTATTTACTCTTTAGATCTTAACTTCATTTCTTTTGTATTTAATTTTATTAGTTTCTTGAATTTCTCTTCTAAATATGTATATCCTTTTCCTATCTCTGAGCATGAATTTGCAGAAGTATTATTTGTTTGTAAACTGGAGCTTGTGTTGATTTTCCTTTATTTTCTTGCATTATATTATTCCCTTTAGTTACAACTTGGATCTCAACTTCATTGCTTTTGTTTATAGTTTTTACTTGAAATTTAGTAGTGAATAATCTTTAAATGGAGTTCTATTATTTGTTTTCCTGTCTTTTGTGTATGTTAATATACTTATAGCATGTTGAAATACCATCGTGTATGGATTTTGATTTATACAAATTCATGCATATGAGGCCTTTTGTTTGTATACTCTATAAAAAAGGAACGCCTCTTGTTGTAGACTATACAAGTCACTTCATATATAGTATAGGAAAAGTTTACCTCACTTGGTTAATTGATGCACTTGATCATCTTCATATTGCTCAGGCAGATTAGCAAGAATCATGCTAGGAGATACTTCGCTTCAAGAAGGATACATGAAAAACTAGATGAAATTTTGGCCCCTCCAGTAGCTCCAATTCGCTCCAATACTTGATAGGGTCTAAAGAATCTTCTTGCTAGCATCTTCCCAACATGAAAAACCAGATGAAATTTCGGCCGCTCCAGTAGCTCCAATTTGCTCCAATACTTAATAGGGTCCAAAGAATCTTCTTGCTAGCATCTTCCCAACCTCAGAAAATATGGTTTTCTGCTTGTAGGCTTGCAACTTCAAGTACACAGTCATCAAGATGGAATTCTTCTCCTCATAGTTTGCACAGTTCTTCATGGTCACTCTAGCTTTTTTGCACCTGATCCTTCAGCTCAAGTGTGCCAGGATGTGAACATATTGTTTTTGTGAAGTGTTTGGGTAATAGGCCTATTCCTCCCAAGTGTTGTGAGCAATACACAGCTCAGTGCATGGGTATGAAGACAGATTTATGACATATGAACCTAAAGAATGTGAGTGGCACGTTGCATGAGGCCAGTACTGGGAATCAGAGATCCTCAAGTATGCCTGAACTAGGACACAAGAGCCTAAAGAATGTGGGTGACTCATTTGTGTGTAGTTGGTAGAATGTGGCAACTCATTTGTATGTAGTTGTTATGAGACATTTAATAATGTTATGAGACATTTAATAATTTTAGAATCAGGTGATAGTCAAACTTCATCTTTTCATGATGCTCCACTTTTGTCTAGGAATTAGAGGCTTAAGATATCGCATGGCAGATGGTGTTTGTGCACTTTAAGGTTTCATGGCTTCTGCCACCCATTCGTCAGATATATTGATCAGGTAACTTGAGTGAAATAGTTTGAGAAACATTGCATTGTTGTTGGATACTTTTTTTGCTGCAAGAAACATGCTTGGAAGATTGCTTGGTGGCAAGTAATATTTCCAGCTAGGTTTAGCTTGAGGAACAAATACACTGTGATCTGAGTTGTGGAAGTGTGCTTAATTGTAGTGTATGACTTGATATTGAATTTTACTTGCTAGTTGGAGAGACTGAGCATGGAAAGTATTGGCTTGCAAAACCTTGATGGGTCTGTATAGCAGTGTTAGTGCCTTAATGTTAAGCTTTATATGATTTGAAGTGGCACATCAGGTTATATTGCCAGTGAAAATCTTGGACAGAAGATTAGCCTACATGGAAGAGAGAATAAAGGCCCCATATCTAAAGTAACATTTCTTGTAAAGCTGGTGATCACAGATTTGAAATAGTCAAGCTGAACTATGACATTTCATGCAACAATATACACTAGTGGATTCAAAATGAAATATGAGCATCTCTGGTTCTGCAAAAGTGAACTTGTTTTATATTTTGATAGTTTACTCTTTGAGATATTAAATGTGCTTACATTTTGAAGAACCTGAGCAGTTTCTTTGAAGTATATGGTAAAGCACACTTTTATTTACTTATATTTGATTATGGTTGCTCAATATCTAACACATATCCTAGTTGTCACTTCCTGCAGTGCAGAATTGGTCTTGATGGAAGAAATATATTACAATGATCTGGCAAACTCTTTGAACTTGGAATCAAGAGAGACATCCGAAAGAGGTATATTGATGATTTACTTTTCGTGACATCTGCTTTGTGATATTTGCATATACTATGCATTTTTAGGCAACTGCAGGACTAGCAGCATTCATAACTGCACTTATGTGTGATTACCGATTATCAATCACTTGCATTTTCTTCTTTCTTGCTTGCTCTAATTTTCTAGGTTGTCTTTCTTCATGTGTTATTTGACAACCATACAAAGTGAAAATCAAGCCTTGATATAATTTTCTTCTTTTAGCCTATTTGGTTAGAGATTTTATGTACCCATTTGTTATTTTGTACTTTAAACTTGTCGCTTACCAGCATGCTGGAGCAGTTTATTTTGGGACTTTATATTAGGGTGAGACTTTCTGTGGTCAGGAGAGTGAGTACCCATGGTATTCTTACTTTTAGCTAAAACTCTTCTATTAGCTTCAATGTTACCTGTTGTATGAATGATTGATGCTAAGGGCACTTGGTGTTTGTAGGAGTTCATACTGGTGTAGTGATGCCTGCAGTTGGTTATATTAAGACTAGAGGATAGAGAGCTCTTCTAATCTTATAAAGCTGATAAAATGAAGGGTTAAAGCCATTTTTGGTCCCTGAAAAAAGGGCCAGTGTTCATTTCCATCCAAAAAATTTAAAATTTGTTCAATACGGTCCACATCAGCATATACTGCCACTTATCACTCCACATCAGCAAAATAACGACCTAAACATAATAATAAAAAGATTATATGCATTTCATTGGTATTCCACATGACCGCCACGTCAGCAATAGGGACCAAAAATGCCAAAATACGGAATATATAGGGATCCAAAATGTCAAAATATGCAATACATAGGGACCATATTGAACAAATTTTGAATTTTGGAATGGAAATGAACATTGGTCCCGTTTTCAGGAACAAAAAATGGCTTTAATGAAAGTAACATATTAAGAAAATTGGGAGCAGGTGGAATGCAGATTTGGTGATTTGTAGGAGTTCATACTGGTGTAGTGATGCCTGCAGTTGGTTATATTAAGATTAGAGGAGAGAGGGCTCTTCTAAGCTTAGAAAGCTGATAAAATGAAAGTAACATATTAAGAAAATTGGGAGGAAGTGGAATGCAGATTTGGTGATTTGTAGGAGTTCATACTGATGTAGTGATACCTGCAGTTGGTTATATTAAACTAGAGGAGAGAGAGAGAGCTCTTCTAATCTTAGAAAGCTGATAAAATGAAAGTAACATATTAAGAAATTGGGTGGAAGTGGAACGCAGATTTGGTGATTTTTGGAAAAGTGGAATGGGCAGTTAGTTTATCAAATGTGGGCGTTGAAATCCATTGACCAACCAAGAGTTGAAGGCACACGTATGTGGGTGATCGATTGTAGGATTTAATTCAGGAGAGACAAACTTGATAATCTAATTATGTGATATGTATATTTTTAACTATTCCTGGATCCTAGCATGATTAATAATGAAAAAGTTTAATAATCTAATTCTATGATAAATAGAATTGTTACCATAAAAGGATCTCTAGCATGATGAAGAATGAGCTTTTATGTGAGACCCTAGTGCACCATTGAAGCTGGCTTGAACTGAACTATTTTCAGATTGAAGTATGTTATTCTGCGATGATGACTGATTTTCCCTTCGAATCAGCTACTTCTTCATAGCTTCATATATTCATCAGGCATTTCATCAATGCGTAAATGGGCCTAGCCAATTCCCAGGTATGGGCTTATCCATGGCATATAATCACTCCTCGTGAACTGTGTAACTAACATAAAACATCAGGATTAACTATGCAAATGACGAGAAAGAGATATGGGCACACATGGAGATGGAAAATGTATGCAGTCCAATACAATGCATGATCCATGGCCCAAAGACAGCTCAACTGATTCGACTATCATGAATGTTATAAGAAACCTCCTACAACACAATGCTTTGATCCATGGTTCAAAGTCTGCTCAACTGATTGACTATCATTAATGTTATAAGAAACATCTTTCAACATGATGCCTGATCCATGGTCCAAAGACAGCTCAACTGGTTGACTGTCATGAATGTTATAAGAAACCTCTTACAAAAGGTGAGTAGTTTGAAGTTGTAATCTCTAATTGCTCTTTCCATTATCTAAATTTCTTTAGTTTCATAATTTTGTTTGCTTAAACTTGTCAGAAACTTGGGTTTGTATTATCAATAATTGGTTTATTTTTGTTCCCATTGTCTAGGTTTTTTAATTCTTGCACTTCTAGTTGAGTTATATATTTAATATCAATGTGTGATGTAGATTCTGGTTATTTGTTCATTGAATTTGATTCCTTTCAGATTTTTCAGACAAGGACAATCATAATGATCATGGAGACCCTAATAATCCACGTGTTAGGCTTACACGTGACTGTGTGGGTTTACTTGCAGCATTCAAGCTTAATGATCCTTCTCATCATATGGTCATCGTGGCAAACACTCACATTTATTGGTACAAGACAGTTCAGGCCATGCTTTTGAAATTTGAACTTAGGGTTCCTTTTCTTACTCAAAAGGCGTTAGACTTTCTTGTTAGCAAAAAGCATCATCCACATACAAGAATTGTCTTCTTTCGATTTTAAATCATTAATGCAGTTAGTTTCTGTATGCTTTCTTTGACTCCAGGCAATATATTGTGCTAAAATGTTTCAGGGATCCAGAATGGATTGATGTTAAGCTTGCACAAGTGAAATATCTTCTACTGAGGCTTGCTCAGTTTAAGAAAACTGTTTCAGATAAATATAGCTGCTCCCCCTCAGTAATTATTGCTGGTGATTTTAACTCAACCCCTGGGGATGAGGTTTGTTTGGTGTCCTCTTTTATTCTTTTTTACAATAGCAATACTCTGGTTTTGTCATACTAGTATGATGGAGAATTTCATTTTTTTTTTCTTCTTTGGTATATGTGATACTGTCATGGACAAGATACACGCATGACACTGAATATTAATTATATAAATTTGCAAGATGGATTGGTGACTGGCACTATCTATCTGCTTCCTAATTTTGCACCATATCTTTTGATGAGATAAAGTTGTCGCCATGTGATTGGAGGTCATAAGTTCGAGTTGTGGAAACAACCTCTTGTCAAAAAAAAAAAAAAAAAAAAAAAATGAGATAAGGTTGCGTATAATAGACCCAAGTGATCCGATCCTTCCCCATATCCCGCAAGATACTTGTGATTTTGTGTTCAGGGTGATATATGCCTCTTTCATACTTAAGCAGGCCATTTAGTAGTAGTTGTTTGACTTGTTTCATGACAAAGTGTGAAGGTATGCGAAAGCAGACCAGTATGGACATTTGTTCATCTCTTCATACTCCCCTTTCAAAGTACTTGGCAAAAAAATTTATTAGATAATTACCTACATGGTGAAGTAATTGTACTTTAGTTTTTTCTTACTATATCACATTAACGTTTCCGTGTCTGTTGAGGTTTTTTTTTTTTTTTTTTTTTTGGGTGATAAGTTGACCATTTGCTACACTTGTTTCTTCTTCCTTTCCTCCCTTACTCAGTTCAAGGAAAATTTGTTCCATCCCGGGAGTCCTAACCTTTTTCATCATTTCAGGTTTATGAATACCTTCTGTCAGCTCCCCCAATCCAGTTGTACAGTCTCTATGGGCGCAATGGTGGAGAGCCTCCATTCACAAACTGCACTCCTGGCTTCACAGGGACACTGGACTACATATTCCTATCAAACACTAGCTCCTTGAAACCAGTGGGTCTGCTCCAAGTTCCAGGACCTGAATCACCTGATGTTGTCAACGGGCTACCCAACCACCACCATCCCAGTGACCATCTCCCCATTGGCGGAGATTTTGAAGTTCTCAGCAACTCAAACTCCACATCAACATCATCCAGGCCGTCTGAAGAGCCCCTTCCTGATATCAGCAAGCTGAAACTTGACAATGAACCTTGAGTATTATTATGCAAGGTAGTCTTTTCTGAGCAATCTACACAACAATTCATCTCATTTATCATGCAAGGTAGTATTTCTGAGCAATCCACACAACAAAAATTTATCTCATTTATTATGCAACCGCAAAAAGTTTCACCTTCTCTCGCTAGTTTGGTTAGTTTTGCGGTCTCCTGAGTGCATTGCAGAACTGCCATTTTGAGGAACCTACTTGAATGCTGGTGGTTGTGGAGTGACCTGGCATTTCTCCCTATCCGCTTTAGTTCTCTGACAACTCATTTATGCCAGTGGTTGTGAATTAGGGGAAAGAGATCAGTGAACTTCAGAGTCCAATTCGGGGAAGAGATTAAAGCCTGATGATCTTGATTGTTTGAATATGAGCTTGATTGTTCAAACAACAGATACAATAAATCAAGTATTTTAATACTCTAAATTCTTTTGTTTTATATGAGATTGCAATCTAGCCATTAATAAAAGAAAGATCACCAGTTCTTTATACAGGAATTTGGGTGACTTATAGACAACCACTCTCGACTTCCGAGGCTTCTGTAGAATTTATCTAATGAGATGAACCAAAGGACACATTGATTGGAAGGTTTCTGACGTTCAAATCACATAAATTTTTATTGCAGGGTCTCCATGCCTTATCTCTTCTTTCTTTCTGAAGATCAGTGTAGATCTGTCCTAGAAAACAGCCGAAGTCCAGCAAATTATTAAGAAGGTGAATCATGAATGCTATATATTCAATAGGTTATACTAATTTTGCACACTAGTCAAGTCTGTTTTCAGTACTTGAGTTTAGGGTAGTTGAATACTAATTTTGTACACTAGTCAAGTCTGTTTTCAGTACTTGAGGTTAGAGTAGTTGATGCCTGTTTATGCAAATTTTCAAGTTTGAAATGGTATATATATATATAGACATTTGTATTAAATATATGCATAAAAGAATGATCTAATGAAGCTCCTAATAAATAAATATAAAAATAAAGCTGAAAAGAAGTTCCAACGAGCTAGAGAGTGAACGTTCCATCACGTCTCAGGCCCTCCCTCTATATATACCACCCAAAACGATTGCATTGCACCATTCCATACCTTCCAACTCTTTCTCTTTTACAAGGAAAAGATGGTCTTTGGGCTTCCTCTGGTCTCTTCTGTAGCATCTTTGTCTTTCACCTTCTCAGCTTCTTCTTCCAAGTCTAACAAGCTTCCCAAATTCCACATGGCCCTAAGCCTTCCATCAAACCCAAAGTACGCATATCGCTCTTCACTCGACCCATTATTCTTTTTGACGTTATATATATATATATATATATATATATATATAAAGTTACACTTTCTTTTTTTATATAATAAATGAAACTGGCCTTATACTTGCAAGCAGGAAAATGAAGCCTAAGATGAGCAAAGGTGATAAAAGTCACTCCTTGACACAAGAGAAGCTGGAAATGTTCAGGTTCTTGGAGGGTTGGGCCGAGGAAAACATGCTGACATTCTTAAAGAGGGTGGAGGATTCATGGCAGCCTCAAGACTTCCTCCCTGACGCCTCATCGAAAAGCTTCACAGACGAAGTACAGGATATAAAAGCTCGCGCTGAGGGAATCCCAGACGAGTGCTATGTCTGCCTCGTGGGCAACATGATCACCGAGGAGGCCCTCCCCACATACCAGAGCCTCCTCAACTCCTTCGATGGCACCCGCGACGAGACTGGTGTCAGCATGAAGTCCTGGGCAAGATGGACCAGAAGCTGGACCGCCGAAGAGAACCGCCACGGCGACCTTCTTAACAAGTATCTCTACTTAACCGGAAGGTTGAACATGAAACAGATTGAGAAAACCATACACTATCTCATCTCTTCTGGCATGGTATCTATCTATCTATCTATCTATCTATCTATCTATCTATCTATCCATCACTTGTGTACTTCCTAATTTTCTTCTTATTGTTTTCTATTCATGTAGGACATGAAAGCAGAGAGCAGCCCATACCTGGGTTTCATTTACACTTCGTTCCAAGAGAGAGCAACCTTCATCTCTCATGGGAATACAGCGAGGCTGGCTAAAGTTCATGGGGATGTCACACTTGCTAAGATATGTGGCACCATTGCTGCAGATGAGAAGCGGCATGAGATGGCATACACAAAGGTTGTTGAGAAGTTATTTAACGTGGATCCGAACACAACCATGGTGTCACTGGCTGACATGATGAGGAAGAGGATCACTATGCCTGCTGCTTTGCTCTATGATGGTCAAGACCACAACCTTTTTAATCACTACGGTGCTGTTGCTCAGAGGATTGGTGTTTATACTACTAAGGATTATGGAGATATCTTGGACTTTTTTTTGGAGAGGTGGCGGGTTGGAGAGATCACCGGGTTGTCGCCGGAGGGGAGGGAGGCGCAGGAGTATGTGTGTGGGCTTGCTGAGAGGATAAGGAAACTGGAAGAGAGAGCTCATACGAGAAGTATGAATAAGCGTTCACAAATGATGCCCTTCTCTTGGATCTTCAACAGAGAAGTTGAGGTTTAGTTTGAGACTTGTATGCGGTCTTTCAACTGAGTGCATGGTTGCATTGTCCTCTTGTTTGATCTCTCTACTGGTTTGTACTACTTTCAGAGGTTCAGTTATTTTGGTTAGGTTACACGGTATAATACTTTAAATGGTCTCTCTCTATTATATGTAATATGTTCGTTTGGTTCTTTTATTTAAATTTGATCCCTATAACTCTTTTTATTATTTTAATTAAGAAATCTTAATCCCTGACCCAACGTCGGCTTTTCTTGCCATTCAACTGATGTGGTATTTTTTATATTTAAAAAAAATTAAAATATTAAGATTTTTTATCATATCAGCATTTTTAATGTCTAAAATATATTAAAATATTAAAAAAAAATTATTCACCCTCATCCCGTCCCCCCCTCCGCCGCACCACCACCAACGCCGAGACCCACTCCAACTCCACCACCAATCCCATGCCCTTCACCAACACCACCTCCTAAACCTCCTCCATGTCCTCCACCACCTCCTCCGCTGAAGCCACCGCCACCTCCTAAACCTCCTCCATGCCCTCCACCACCTCCTGCACCAAAGCCACGCCCACCACCCGCTCCGCCACCCAATCCACCACCACCACCACCTCCTAAACCTCCTCCATGCCCTCCGAAACCTCCACCTGCACCACCTCCACAGTCACCTCCGGCTCCAGCTCCACCTCCAAGACCTCCACCACCCCGGCCCAAAGCCTCCACCACCACCACCACCACCTCCAAAGCCTCCACCAGACCCAACACCACCTTCTGCACCAGCTCCAATGGACCATGGAGATAGATATGGATCAACGTCAAGCTATACAGAGATAGCACTGCTATGAATTCAGTACATAACTTTGCATTTACTTCATTTGGGCATTGTGTAGTTCTTGCTGCCATTCTTGAAGCTTGAGTTCCCTCTCTCTCTTCCATCACATCTACAGCTTATCAACTTTCAGAGTATTATTGCTCCTCAACAGACTTTCCATAACAAGTATTCTATTTGACTGCAGGCTATAAGGTGATGTTTGTCAATGATTTTCTTTCAATATATATATAGAACCTGTTTTTCTTGATCTCTTTTCAATAACATCACCTTCAAACTCACTTTCAAGCAGAGGTATCAAGAGTTAATTAATTCCATCCAACTTACAAACCCTAATGAAAAGAAGGAGAAGATAGATGACTTCTTTTGTTCCATCTCTCTCTTTCTAGAAGTTATAAAGAGCTGCAGCTAATTAACTCCCCCAGCTTTCATTTTGACCATCAGAAGTAAAGACTATAATAAATCTCGTCAACACCACCTCAGCCGGAGATGTTTCCATGGTTGAGGTCGATGCCTGCGACGGTGTAGATGTCTTTGTCGTCGGGCTCCGGCGCGCAGTAGAAGCCGATGTAGTTGCAGACGTGAGGGCCGCACCAATCAATTCTTAATCATGGTTATGAACATGCATGGTGGATTGGTTGGCGGAGCGGGTGGTGGTGGTGGTGGTGGTGGCTTTGGTGCAAGAGGTGGTGGAGGCATGGAGGAGGTTTAGGAGGTGGTGGTGGAGCGGGAGGTGGAGGTGGAGGAGGTGGAGGAGGTGGTGGAGGACATGGAGGAGGTTTAGGAGGTGGTGTTGGTGGAGCGCATGGGATTGGTGGTGGAGTTGGAGTGGGTCTCGGCGTTCGTGGTGGTGCGGCGGAGTAGGGGACGGGATGAGGGTGAATAAATTTTTTTTTTAATATTTTAATATATTTTAGCCATTAAAAATGCCATATCAGATGATGATAAAAAATCTTAATATTTTAATATTTTTTAAAATATAAAAAATATCATGTTAGCCGGTCTGAACCGTAAAAGAAACGGATTTCCGGATTGGGGATTAAGATTTTTCAATTGAAATAATAAAAGAAGTTGTAGGGATCAAATTTGAATAAAGGGATCAAACACATTAAGTGGGAAGACCAAATGGTAACTAAATTATATGAAAATTGACATACTGATTCATTTTTTCATGATCTTTCCATCCATACGGTTGGATTTAGTTCAGACATAGTATAAGTGTCCCAAATTGAGACACGAACTCGTGGGAGTATTACACTCATATTCAAAGCTGAACCAAATGAAGAGCTGGTCCAAAGATATGTAGTTACAGTACTATAAACTATTTTGGGTGATGTATGAATGGCATGAGAGGTTTGCCGTCCTAG
Source organism: Dioscorea zingiberensis (assembly GCA_026586065.1). Taxonomy (NCBI): domain Eukaryota; kingdom Viridiplantae; phylum Streptophyta; class Magnoliopsida; order Dioscoreales; family Dioscoreaceae; genus Dioscorea; species Dioscorea zingiberensis. The sequence continues at coordinate 3,718,012 of CM048822.1, read as the reverse complement.
TTGTTGGACTTCTTTTGTGCATCAACGTGATATTTATGATGGCTTTAGGCCTTAGGCATGTGCCATGATTCACTGACTACACATTCTGTGTCAACTTTTCAAGTAGAAGAGCATTGAAGAGGTTACGGAGCGTGTGGACCGTGTGGTCAGTGTAGTGGGCTGTCCCCTTAGTTAAAACGTATAATTTAATTAATTTCCAAGTTTCAAGCTGTGTGCGCCCCTAGTTCAGAACTCATAGATTTTCATGTCTGATTAGCTGCCTATTTTTTATTGGGTTAATTTTTTTTAACCTATCTAAACAATACTGTTTTTTTTTTTATCCGGGACCTTAATTTTTTTAACTCTAAAAAACAGCCAAAATTTTTCTAAATCTCAGAAGACACCTCTGTTATTATCCATGAGACACATGAGTTTAAATAACTAATCAACTTCTAATTTTTTTAATTAAAATTTAAATTTTAATTATAAATATCTAATTTTAATTTTAAAAACTCTAATTCTAAATGACACGTGGCATTCATCAATCTCTCCTCCCATTGCCGCCTCCTCCCTTCTTCTCCACTCCTTTTAACCACTCACTCCCCTAAATCCCCATCTCTTCTTCGATCCCATCGCCATCGTCATGGCCACCAAGCGCATCCTCTACTTCTTCTTCACTACATTGCTCTTTTTCTCCTCCTTCCCGGCTTCTAACCGCGCCGACGTTGGCGTGATCTCCGCTCTCATCGAGTCCCTCGGCAACACTCCTGCTTCTTAGAAGGCTGGCTCGGATCTCTGCTCCTCCTGCAGCTCCAGCAAAACGAGATCTTCGGGGCTCTCTGGACTCGGCTCTCTCCAGTCTGTCAGTCTCTGCGGCAACTCCTTCACTTCGATGCCTGATGGGTTTTTCTCCAGCCTCACTTCCCTCCAGAAGATCTTGCTCGACGACAACCCCGGGAGGGGATGAGCGCCGGCGGCGAGAAGCAAGGGTTTGGCGTTCTCTAACATGAGAAAGTGGGGATCTCGAGGTGAAAGGAGAGATTGTTGAATGCCACATGTCATTTAGAATTAGGGTTTTTAAAATTAGGATTAGGTTTTTATAATTAGTATTTAAATTTTAATTAAAAAAATTAGAAGTTGATTAATTATTTAAACTCACAACCATCTCATGGATGTTGACAGAGGTGCTTTTTTGAGATTTAGAAAAAAAAAAAATTGGTTGTTTTTTAGAGTTAAAAAAGTTGAGGTGTTGGATCAAAAAAACAATATTGTTCAGGTGGGTAAAAAAAATAATCATTTTTTATTTATATAGTTAAAAAGATAAACTGCATTAAAGGAGAGTTAAAAAAAATTGATAATTTTTGTCGATTTTTGTTGGTTTTTATGAAAAATAAATTGAGAATAGAAAATGAATGCAATCCAAGATAAGAGAAATACAAGAAATATTTCAAGGAAATCTACTTTCATTGAAACACAAAACATACATTTAAAAGTTTTGTAAAAACTGAAATTAGAAAACATGGTGATCATATTCCTATAATTATGTCTTGATTCAATAACTACCTCCTAAAATATTGGAAATGCGGATTTGTTTGCCGTCCTAAAAAATTAACTAACATTTTTAACATTTCAATGAGGATGAAGAAAGGGTTTTAATATATACTTTAAATTTAATAAAAAAATTCATTCAATAAGATTATTATTATTATTATTATTATTATTATTATTATTATTATTATTTTAAAAAAAATGAATAAATCACATTCATTAATGTGAATAACATTGTTATAAGCTTGTTACAATGTCAATTAGAATATTATAAAGTATAATAAAGTAACATGCACCAAGCATGAACACACAGGAAAACTGTGATCTAATTAGCAAACTTAATTAGTATAAATCCATGAGTATAATGTAGGCATCACCGTGTTTTCCTTCTCATTTGCCCTTTGTGCCGGAGATAATGAGCTATCTCTTACCAAAGTTGTTTTTCAACTCTCTATTCGAGGAACAACCTTCAATCTTTATCTTTTGTTTTTGTTTAGAGTGCAATTGTCTTTATTAAAGTTGACCTTGAGATCTAAATATCAATTATTATCTTCATTTGTAGATGAATTTTTAAACCAAGTAGTGCATATTTTACCAACCGCATAAGGGAACTATTTGTACCTAGTTATTTTGTTAAGAAGTATTTCACTCTCCCGAGAAGAACTTAGGATCAAGACTCCCCGGGCCTCTTGCAAAAATGGGAACTTAAGCACATTAACCGTGCTCTGCGCCTAGGCCCCATTTTTGACTTTCCTCGTGAAGGCGTTTGTCGCCTTTATCAAAACAAAAAAAAGTGCATATTTTATATTTTCTTTTTTAAAAATTTTATTTATTGCATTCAGTCGTTCTTTGACTAGCAAATAATAATAATAATAATAATTATTATTATTATTATTATTATTATTATTATTATTATTACGATTTGAATCCTAACCTCTCATCTTTTGAGAGGAAGTTAATTTTACTTGTTAAAGTTGCTAATCTGACAATCTTGAAAAAAAACCTAAATACAATTTAATAATAAATAATATGTTTATACAAAACAAACTCTTTTGATTTAATGTGATGTGCCTAAGTGAGTGAAAGTAGAGGCTACCAAAAATCTAATTAAAAGAAATTTGACTCTCACAAGAGAGGCTCCCACCAAATTCCAATTCAACAAATGACAAACTATAAATATAAATGTGCAGAAGGAACAAGAGATTGTAATTAAGACACACAATACATCTCTTATCAAAAAAAAAAAAGACACACAATACATCACTATATTTTTGTTTTTATTTTATTTCTTTAACTTATGTAATAACTAATAACTAATAACTACTTTTAACTTGAATGAAATTATAATTTATCCATTTTAATAAAAAAAACTATTCAAGATTACTAATGCATATTATTTTAGACACCATTTATTCCGATTTCCGAATACAGAAAACAAACCAAATAAAAGACGTTAGAATGATTTAAAAAAAAAATATAAAGCCAATATATAGAGGAAAGAGAAGAAGCGGTTCTAAATTTTCTGTGGGTTTGGTAGTTATAACGAGAATCAAGTGGTGAATTTTTTAGAAACAATGAAGCCAAAAAAGCATGTGGGTTTGGATTATATTGATATTTGATGGTGGTAGTGAGTAATTCTGTGGGCCAAATTTGGAGTTTGAATGACGCTAGAGATTTGAAGGTCCATGGGGGTGATAAAAAGACAAGAACAAAGATGGGTCTCAGAGGCTTTAGATTCAGGGCTGATTATTGAGTTCAAATACTTTTTGTATTAATAACAAAGATCTTGGCCTATTGGTATCGGATTTTTTACCTAGAAAGTATTCTTTCGAGACTATTGCTAGGTTGAGCCCCTACACACATGCACAAATGAGGGCTCAGGTGTGTTGAGCTTGCTCTATGCTTGTGCACGTCTCTGACTTCCTTTTATGGGGGCGCTTAACTAATGAGCATCCACATTGGTTATCAACTCAAGTCTCACACTTGCGAATGAGATCAAAACCATCTCAACTTATACTAAATTATTTTCAGCTTGTTGCTCTCCTTAGAAAGTTGTCGGCCTCGAGAAGCTTCGACCCCTGACAACCCCCCCGTAAGCCATGCTCCCGCTACTTACTTGGGTAAGTGGGGAGGAGTAATGTCCCCTCTAAAATCTGGGTCTTTTCCACCCACTCGGCACTCGTGCAAATGAGGGAAACGAGTGTTAAATCTTTCTGGGTTGGACCCAACTGGTCCAGCCCCAACAACTATCGGGCTTAGTCTAAATCTCCACATTAGTAGTGATATTGTCCGCTTTGGGCCTGAGCCCGCACGGTTTTGTTCTTGGGCTTAACCCAAAAGGCCTCGCTACTAATGGAGATATGCTTTATTACTTAAGCCCTACACTTTTTTCTTCAACAACCGATGTGGGACTTTGTTTGATTTCTAACATCCTCCCTCAAACAAAGGACCACATCTCCAATCCAGGTCTACCACCTGGCAACCAACTGCAATCCAGGTCCACTACCTGGCACCAACTGCAATCCAGGTCCACTGCCTGGCAACCAAGCCAGAACAACTATCGGGCTTAGTCTAAATCTCCACACTAGTAGTGATATTGTTCGCTTTGGGCCTGAGCCCGCACGGTTTTGTTCTTGGGCTTAACCCAAAAGGCCTAGCTACTAATGGAGATGCTTTATTACTTAAGCCCTACACTTTTTTCTTCAACAACCGATGTGGGACTTTGTTTGATTTCTAACAACGAGCACCACTCTCTTTACTCGGTTCTTGTCCAATATGGCCTTTTGTCTCCCTTACAGGCTCCACAGAGTGTTATTCGCGTTGAGAAAGGATGACACTCCTAGGCAAAGGTGGTGAGGAACTAAGTCACAAGCAGTGAGATTTGATGCCGGGACCTGTGCTGGAGAGGATGAAGGCAACGGTGCTGGACACGATTGCCCTGGACGAAGACGTTCTCCTTCGAGCACACCACATGATGCGGAACATGCTCTACAGAAAAGTTTTTGGTAAGGCTCCTTCTTTAGAACAAGCGAGGGAGAACCTCTCCAGATTTTGATATAGCCATGGAGAGTTCTCTATCACGGACATGCTAAATGGCTTCTTCTTAATATTATGCTCATTAGAAGAAATGGTTGAAAAAATCTTGGTTGACAGTCCGTGGACTGTGAATGAGTTGGTATTTCACCTCGTTCGTTGGAAGGAGCACTTTCAACGAAAGTTTGAGAAAGTTGACTACGACTACCTTGTGGGTCAAACTTCACCATCTCCCGACAGAGTATTGGACGCTGAAGGCACTAGAAATCGTAGCGGTGCATTTTGGCAGACTAGTTAAAATAAATGACACAACGATAGCAATGGATCGAGTTCGGTATGCCCTAGCATGTATCAAACTCAATCTGAATAAACCCCTGAAAAGGGGTGCGTGGGTAAGCTCACCTTACTCAAAATTGTTTGTTGCAATCTTATACAACCATTATTCTGTTACAGATGTGGAGTCGTCTATTATAGCACCGAAATATGCGAAACTAGACCATCTGGGAGTTGAATTGATACAACTTGAATTGAGTGTCTTTGCCGGACCTGAAAGGGAAAGGCATGGCGACCAAGGACGACAACCACCCAACTGCCCAACATATAGCAGGCATGGAAATGACCGACGATGGTTGTCTGGAGAAGGTCGGGTCAAGGGAGAGGACGTGCAAGAGAAGGAAGAAGCTCAAAGAGATTATACACTAATTGAAATGCAGGTTCAAAATTTCCACACAAGATAAGAGTAGGACTGAAACATCATACAAGACTTCTTCCCAAGCATAGTTATAGATATTCTTAAAACTAGGAAGGTAACACACATGGAGCAAGCGCTAAATGGGAATGGAACCAGGGAGGCCAAGGAAAGTCAAGTACTGCCAATGCATATGAGATACTCAAAACTAGAACTAATGCAACACAATGAAAAGGCTGGAATAACATGTGGAAAATGAAAGTGCACCCAAGATTAAGATATTCTTGTGAAAACTATTACATGGAAAGGCTCTACCATATGAAAATAAGACAAGATATTGTATAACAACTTTGTATACTTGTTTCAGAATCTACTGATCACTTGTTTTATAAGTGCAGGAAATCTCAAGAAGTATGGCATGAAATTAGAAAGGAAGGATGCCTAATCCAATGGAACACAAGCCAAGGAAATTTGGAGAATGGTACATATGTGGCTGGAAGACAGGTCAGAAACTTACAAAGGAAGAGGAGGTAATAATAGGAATGAGGTTGTTGCAGATATGGAAAGGGAGATGTAATTGGGTATTCAAGAATACACAATTTGAATCCAAGATGGTGGAAAAAGAACCATGATAGCACCACGGGAATACTACCATCAACAACCAAATATCCAAGGAATAGGAGATAAAACACATATTTGTGGATGGCTCATTGAAGGAAAATGAGATGATGACAAAGACTGGATTTGTTATATTAACTAACATAGGGAATTTCTATATTGCAGGATGTAGCATAACACGCCAAGTGAATACAACATTTGAAGTTGAGCTAGAAGCAATCAAGGAATGAGTGGAAGTCTTCAAATACATGGGCCCATGTATTTCAAGACTAATGCATCAAAGAAAACATCAAAACAAATCAATACTAGAAAGCTTAGCAAGAAGAAGCAGAGAAATACTCAAAGGGTTGAATCACTGGAAGGTGATAAAGATCCCACGAGAGGTGAATGAAGTAGCAAACAACTTAGCAAGACTCGCAAGAAGTTGGAAGATAGACAAGGCATTCATAGAGGAACAAATGTTTCTTAGAGTGTTCCAAGAAATTAAACATAGAAACAATGAGAAGTTTTTGTAATAGTTAGCTAAAAATTTAGCTTCCCCGTGCCAAAAAAAAAAAAAAAAATCCATCTCAACTTACAAGTTATAATAGCCGGACTAAAAATCCATTAAATAAGAACGCTTATACAAATTGTACAACCTGAATAAGTCTTGCTTAATTATATTTAGAACTTAGAAGACATTGACACTGATTAATTCTACATATTAGTCTTTATATATATATAGCCCGGCCAATGAAATTCTAATAAACAGTGGCCTGCACAACCGGAAGAGAGAAGTAAGGCTCCAGGGAAACCATCTCATCTTCCAAATGTTTGGAAGCAGAAATGGGGGCATTGCCAACGTACCAAGTCTTAAGAGCTCTAACTTTTCTTTTAAGGCATGAGAGCCAGTATGGTGGTCTTAGACTCCATGGCTTCTCTATCTTCAGGCTCTCATGCTTCTTTGCTACTTTGGCTCGTGAGCTTGGACTCCGAGAACTCATGGCCTGTGACAGAAGCATGGCTTCGCTGTGCGCATTAGCAGCCATGAATTCTCAATTGTGAGTGAACTGGTAGTGGCGGTGACTGATTCTTAATTTCTTGCATTGCATTGTGTGTATATATATAATGGAGGAGAGGGGATACAATCATACAAACAAGTGGAGTTATATTGACTGTATAGCCCACGTGAAGTGGGGCTATAACCCTAAATGTGAGGGTAGTTTAGTCATTGTGCTGTTCAAAAACATGCGTGTGGTCGTTGAATTCATTGTTAAGCAAGGGTTTGGGGTACTTATGGTCCCTACAAATGAAATTAAGTCAAGTGTTAGCACTGTGTTAGTTATTAAGTTCGTGATCAAAGTACAATGAGTTAGACAAGGACGTATGGGAGAGTGTGGCACATTCAAGGCCTTTTTTTTTTTTTGATGTTGGACTTGCTGGTCTTAATCAAATTCATTGTATTGCATGCAAGCAATGGAAGCTTATTGGTTGTTTTTTCAAGTGGGTAGGGCCAATGCGTGCATTCAGCTCTGGACTCTTCTCGGTGTGCTTTATCAAATCAGTGTCCAGATTGGCAGGGCCTACACCGGCCACACAATTGAGGAAACTTCTGGTCACGATCTCTTAGAGGATATTATCAAAATTATTATGACTAATTACTTTGTCTAAACTATTTGATTGGTTGGAGAACTAATGTATATTCTATAACTTTGATTGAATCAATTAGGCTATAACCGGACAAACATTCAGACAGTTGTTGATATAGTGGTACGTACGGAAGGGATGGAGGACTGAGGTGTCGGCGCGATAAGTAGTTTTCCAGGCACAGCCTGCCAGCCTGGAAGGGTGTTCCCCAAGGGAACGGGTATTTGTGGTTTGGCTTTGGCTTCAAACAAGAGTCAAGACTGAAAGAAGCCTTTTCAGTCATCACTGAAATATTATTATATTATTATTTCCTGGAGATTCAGATTCTCAATGCTATATAGCTAGGAATGAATAAAACACAATATACATTTATTCAAATGAAGTTTCACAGATATAGTGAAACAAATACATCCTAAATATGGAGTTGGGTTAGGTGTGACTTCTATTTTTACTGAATGAATTGCAATCTATCATACTACAACAACACAGAGCTGTATAGCCATAAGAAATTTACACACATGAACAGCTAAAGAAAAAACAGACAACAAGCAACCAGCCCAGGTTTGAGAATCAACTGCTTATCTGATCATCATCTAAATGTACAACATATCAATCATTTTTTTTCTCTGCTTGCTATTGAAGCACAAGCACCTCTATCAAAGGCAAGGTCCTGCAGAGAGGTTTTTGGTTGTATCGACTAAACAAACAATGGAATCTAAAGAATGTTTTTATTCTTGTTTTCCAGCTTTCTGAGTTGTTCACCTTCCCCTATATTGTGAAAGAATCATTCTTTTTTCTCTGGTTTGTCACTCACTGGGATCCATGATGACCAATAGAGTGGCAGCGCTGTGCATGCTGCTTGAATAAGTAACCCGAGTGTGAGGCCGCTGAAATCTTTTTCAGATACCCCGATGAATGCAGCAAGAGCAACTCCAAGATACCCACTTACAATGACTGCAAGTGCAATGGCTGACATGAGGAAGGCCATGATTGACCCCTCACAACCGGCTGGACAAAGACGTGCCAGAAGAACACTGAATGGCAGAACTTTGAACTGGAACAGGGCCTCTAGCAAGCCGGAGAAGATGACCACATATAATGAGTCTGGAACTCCGATGCTCCGATAAACACCCTTGACAAATAGCACATCTGATATCATGATTAGAGCGATAGATGCTTGCAATACTGACAGTAACTTCCTGACTGAGATATTCTTAAGTCTCTTGTTATACACCACACTCCAAACTAGCAATGCTGCCTGTCCAAAAACCTTGGAGAAGCCGATGACTGATGAGTCCAGTTGCAGATGTTCTGTCTGATAGAAGAACATTGTGCCTGCAAGGACTGGGACTATTGCAAATGATGCAAAGAACCAGAGGATTGAATAAAATATCTCCGGCTTACGCAATGCAGAGAGTATTTCAGAACCCTGCTTACGTATGCTGGAGGAATTTGATGATTGGCCTTTCTTCTTTGGTAGATTGAGGGAGCTCTCTGGAATACTAACAGTTACTAAGAATTGGAGGACAAGGAGGAGGCCAAAGAGGGCAAAAATGATTCTTGGGGACAGGTGATCAATGGCCATGCCGCCAAGGAGATTCCCAAGGACACCAGCAGAGGCCGCAGCCATAAACACAAAGGACTGAAGTTGGCCAGACCCAGATGTGGATTGTGATTGCTTCCCTGCTTCTGCAACGATTGCATCATTGGCAACCTCAGCAATGGATGCACCAAGGTTGCTAAGGAGGAGAAAGAAACTGAGGATAGAGATGGAGATGGAAGACTCTGGCAGTAAGGCGATCGCCAACCAGGACATGGCTTGCAAGAGAGCTGCAGATGGAGAAGTTAAAAATCAAAATAAATTCTCATATATGCCTAAGTTGCAATTTAAATAGATGGAGGGGATTTAAAAAAAACTTAATTACTGGAATATTATCCAAATTTAATTAGTTGATGTAGCATAATGAAATTCTGGACAGTATATAACAAACAATGTTTTCCATAAGCTTATGGTGCATCCACTATGCTCTCAAGGTGGGAAGAACTCAAGAGATCTTAAGCTTAGAAAAAAGACAAATAAGTTATTGTAGTGTTGCATATAGCCATGAAAAATCATGTAGTCATAAATTACTTTGTGCTTCTACATCATATACTAACTAAAAAAAAAATGTATTTATAATTCTGACTCCAAAGTCTTTAAGCAATAAAAGAACTATCTTCCACCAGCCACATAATTTGGGCCACCAATCAGGTTGTGGAGGGACAAAATGTTTGATCTCACACTAATTCTGTAGCACAAACTAAACATGAAAACTACCCCACAGCCCCTCTGAAGTGGATCCTTAGCATAGATTAGTATCATCTCAAAACAATACTAGAAACCTAACACATGTGCCACACACTTCCATGTCTCACGGAATGAAAGCAACCAACAAGTGTCTATACAGAGTATTATAAAGGTGCAACCAGTGGAAGTTACCTTAAATTTCGTGAAAACATAACATCAATAAACCCTGAATTATTCCATACAAAATTACCAAATTTCATGCAAGACTGGACTTCTACCTTAGGCATACACCAAATCAATCTAAATTTGTGCCCTTCATACATAAGCAGACAACTGGTGTGTGAATGCCAATCAAGAACAGATTCCACTCCTGTTTCAACCAATGACAAATATATCAAGCCTGTTCACATGCCAATCTAAAAATGGCTAACAGTCACTAGTTTTCTTATCATAAACTTAATCAAGAGATTTTTATTTGCCATCACATAGATCTGTTGGTGCAAATAATTCTAGTATATAGGCCCTTCCCTATTTCCTGATGGGTGATAGACAATTACATACACACTCACACAGGCACACTTGTAATGTCTCACAAGACAAAGAAGAGGGAGAGACCACACAAACACCTATTCAAGATCATAAATTATTCTCTTGTCTCAAGAAAACACACACACATACAAAATGTGGCCTATTCCAATTTAGAGTTACTGTAAATATGTAGTGATTGAATTGGCGATTCCTCAGTGAGCACTGAAGAACTTACTACATGAATCCGTATCTACTCCCAATAACTAATCAAGAAACGAAAAGTTCATTTCTAATCAGTTTCCAACATATCTAGAATCAAGTACAAAATAATTTTTTTTTTTGGCAAACACCCAATCTGCAAATCATAATATACAACATTCGGTTTCCAATTGCCAAGCAAACAAAATGGTGATCCTACAACGATTTAGATAGACATCAACCGAAAACAAGAAAAGAAAGAAGAAGATGAGCAAAAATTACCTCCTATGGCGACATAGGGAAGGCGGTGCGCGCCTCTGATGTAAAGGGTGTCGGAGAGAAGACCATAGAGAGGCTTTGCGACCATGGGAGCGTTCGCAGAGCTCTGAAGCAGCTGCAAAGAGGATGGCGCCACGCGGAGACCATCCTTGAGGTAGTAGCTGACCACAAGCCATGGGAAGCACCGAAATCCTTGTACCCAGAACCCCATGGCTGCCACCCATCTCAACACCCTCTCCATTCTCTCGCTCCCTCTCTCTTCCTCTCCTCGATTTCTTAGAGCGCACGATTTCTTTGCGGTTCTTTATACAGAGGGGAGCTTGGAGGGGCGTTGAACACTGGGCCCAGTGTCACCGAACGGGCTCTTGGAAGGCTGGCGGTGGCGGGGATTCTAAGACACAATTACAGAATACCCCCAAAAGTTTTCATTATTTAGAAAAAGAGCCCCCGGTGGGGGGTACGTGGAGAGCCGTGGAATTATCAGGGACCGCAAAAGGGCAGATGTCGAGTGTCCTTTACTTGGAGAGTCCCACGTATATAACCCACTGCTCACTTTTAACTCATAAAGAAATAAAAGATTTTTTGCGTTCGTACGCTTACCAAATATTCTACCTAGCTATGTAATTTCAGAGTTTTGGATAAAATTTTATATAAGTAGATATGAAAAAAAACATAAAATAGAATGTAGCTCACCCATGTAAGTCTGTGCAAGTTTGCTCTGAATGTGAGGTTTGTCACCACTTAATTTGTCCTGGTCCTCGTTCCCGGCGGCTAAATGATGTATGAGAGTGAGTGAGTGACCTTGGGGAATAGATGCAACCCTGATGTACTGGAGCTGAATGTTAATATACATAAGACTCGTGTCACATCCAGTTCAAACCAGAGCTAATCCATCAACACCTGGGTCAATTCCAGGGCTCCAACTCATGATCTTATATTATATAGTTTTAAGTCCGACGCTGTTATCAATCAAAGTGTACCAGTTTTATTAGTCCTCACACTTGGCAGCATGACGAGTGCTTCCATGAACACCATGCACTGGAAACTAACACCTGGTCCTGAAATCTAGGTTATCCAGTGACTTTCAAGGCTGATGTTTTGAAGAATATAGATCCATAATAACACAGGACGTGCGTGTCTTTCATCCGCTTGTTCTTGGGGCTTAAATCACCACAGAAAAGAAAATGGCTTTATGCAACATCAAACTTCATTCTTACGCATCCCCATCCTCTAAGAAAGATAGTGTGTAACCATCAGCTAAAATATCATCTCAGATTGGGGAAGCAAGGGCATGAATGGCTATAATAGAAAAAAAAAAACAAAAAAAACAGTTAAGTGCTGTATGGAAACAATGGAAGCCTTTAGTTGGGCATGTAATAATATAATATATGAGAAAAACGAGGTATGAGATGAGACAAGAGAAAGCATACAAGGGGAAATAGAGAAAAAGAAAGCTGGACAATAAGATACCATTAACAAGGAAGGAGATAAGAGTTTCAGTTGCTGTCTCGCCAGCCGAGGGCATAGACAGAACCTGAGAACAAATCATGGGGCAAAAAGAGTGGCACCACACCCCCATGGATCAAAACCTTCAAAGATGAGAGTAAAGAGAAACAAAGATTTGTGGTTATTAGTTGTCTTTTTTCCTGAGAGTTGAAACCTGCATCCTTTCAGTCAGCCGGCTGTGGTTCTGCAACCCTTGTAACATGTGTACAGATCTCCTGTACAAGCACCTGAATGCCACGACAAAACCAAAGAAACTTGCACAATAGTTTTCTTTGAATGTGCTAAAGTTAAACCAAGCACTTAGATGGTCGTCAGTCAGGCCAAATTTGTTGAGCTTTCATCAGGAGCCAAATAAAAACAATCTGAGAGTAGAGAAAAACTTGAAAGCAGGATTGAAGTGAGTCAAGAAGCAAACCAGCCTAGGTCAATCTCTATATATGACAAACTTAGTATAGGCAAACATTGTCTAACAAACCCCGTCCACTGCCAGCAATGTTCAACACCAGTTTCAGAGAGCAGAAGTACAAACTCTCCAGAATTCTGCTGAAAGAAATTTTCAACAGGGCCCTCAATGGCACATTCCCTTAATTTTGTTGACCCATGAACTCATTAAAATGGTTCCCACGAGTACATAAGTAAGACCAAACACCCAGATGAGCCACTCCAATAAATAAGCAGAACAAAGTATAAAGCATAAACCATCACAGATTCAAAAGGGCCCTGCAAATTTATGAGCCAATGGAACATTATACCCTGCATATTTATGAAACAAAATTGTCTATCCCAGGAAAAAAGACCGTGGCTAGTTTTATATAATAATCACTTATTTTAGTGTTCTTACAAAAGGCAAAAATTGTTGCGACTGGGTAAGAAAAAAGATGGACCTATTTATGGCCTTATGCGTGAACTTCTACACAGATATATCACATGGTGTATATATACTCGAAGCTTACCTGTATCCGACAATAGAAAGACTTCAACCATAGCATGCTTGTGGTAGTAAATTCTGGAACAGGAAGCAGTGCTTAACCTTATTTCACGTAAACAAAGATCAGCAATCAGCCGCACATGTACATCAAAATAGTAGAACTTCAGTGACATTCCACATTATGGCCCAAAGACCAACTCCTTCATTGATTTCATAGGTGAACCATATCCATGAGCAACTGTATCTCTCCACAAAGATGTTCCTGAACAAATGAATATGGTTAATTGTATTTAGCCAAGAAAACTAATGGTTAAAATTTACATGACTGTCTCGAGCAATGTAACAAACTCCTTTTAAGCTAATTATTAAATAAAATGTGGTTTATCCACTTTATCAAAAAAAAATTTCCATGACTGTCATATAAGCTAAGCACTCAAAAATGTCAGGTGGGGCTGGTCCAAACAACAGAGTGACATCTTCCATCCATATAATCCCTGCCAGTTGCAAGTATTATGATGAAGGGTAAAAAGTAGCATCGACTAGGGTGACAACTATCAGGTATAGAATACCTTCTTTACCCAACACCATCTAAGTTAAAGGACCACATGACACCACTAGGGGTTTATCATGGACATCCCAAAGGAGCTAAATCTTTCACCAATACACTCCCTGTTGTTACCAGTATTTTCATGAAAGATAAAAGCAGCATCAACAAGGACCCAATTATTAGGTAATTGATTTTCTTAATTCATTAGAAACGAAAATGCCCCTAGACAATTAATTATCTTTGAAATAGAATATGGAAAGCTAGATACTAACTAATGCCAATTTCAATAAACTATATTTTAACAAGCAACACAGGCACAAATGCATGCATATATAAAATCAGATGCTGGCAAGAACAGAGGAGAGACCTAGCCACAAAAGCAAGCCAGCTGTGGTAGCCAAGAAGAACTCCCTGCTAATAGTGCTGAAACTGAAAGGGCAAAGAAAGAACTTACAAATAAGAATACTTATTAAAGAAATCAGATAGAATGTTTCTCTCAAAGGTAAGAGAGGTTACCAGTACATGCAAGCCAAGTTTCCCCACCCATAAAACAATGTTGCCCAGGTTGAACCCGTGAACCTACAATAAATCAGCACCAGTGTTGAACCTTCTGAATCTAACCGAAGCAAAAACCAACTTGATAATGCGTAATCATTTTGGTTATCTAAATCCCTTTACTAGATGCCTTGGAGAGATAGTAACTGAGTGATATGGTGCTTAGCATTATGGGAATTCAATGGGCATCTCATCATATGGTTACCTGGTTCCAATATGATGCCAGACAAGATTGCATTTTATTTGTAGAAAAATTCACAAGGGACATGCAGCACATGTGAACAAATTATCCATCTTGGCACCAACCAAACACAATATCCAAGAGAGAAAAATTAGGACATTAACATAAACATATACCAATATATTATATATTGATGTCTTATGTATGACTTGAGGGGACAAGAAGTGTATAAACTTGGATAATTTTGAAAACAACAATCTCGTGAGCTATCATCTTATTTACAAGCAAATAGAAGTTGAGGAAATATGATTCATAAATCATTAGAATACCATGTTAGGATTTAGGAATTAGAAATTAAATCTATCTATCCTAAAATAGAAAGTGGATAGGGAAAAATACAGACGGCAGAGAATATTATGGATAGCATATGGAGAACTCTGCAAATAAATAAATATTCAAGAAGATTATTTTACTGGTTCCCCATTTGTTTTCATATTTCAACAACATATTTTACACAGCTATTTCCCACTTTGTATTCTAAAAAAGAGTACCAGCTTCATTGTCTCGTCTTCAGATTCACGCATATGTTTTCTGCGATTCAGGTGGTATCAAAGCATGTAGAGACTGTTCTGATCATGGTTTGATAGATTAGGAACATAAGTTAAGATCAAACAATTATTTCTCAATTATATAATTGAAGATATAAAAGATATTAGATTCCCAACATTTTGCTCAAAGGAAGGTAGGGATGTCAATTATCTCTAGACCCGATGTATTTCAAACAATTTAAATGATAGCCATAGTCTTCAAATACTAAAAAAGATGAAAATAACTAGAAAAAATTCAATCCATCCTACTCGAACCTAAGGGAAAAGAAAGTGGAAGATTTGAGAAATTGAATTACCACATGAGGTCTCGAATAAATAGGGCCCGTGGGATCATAAGACCATTTCCAATCATTGCAAGCAGCATTGAAAATGCAGATAAACCTCTGATGTTATCTGGATTCAGATAATTTGTCCACTGCAAAATCATACTGATTATAATCATCAAGTTATCATTAAATATGACAGGCAAGATTATACCATTTGTGAAACAGGCATCCACATGAAGAGTAGAGTGGCTGTCCAACCAGATAGTGCCCCAACAAATTTTACCCCTTCCTCAGAAAGTCTTCCACTTCTTGCCTGCATTTTTCAGTACTCTAGTATCAAGAAATTTCCACAAAATAAACCTCTAGGATAAGAAACCAATGGGGTATAGCCAGAAAAATATATATAAGAGAAAAGAACTGTCACTTAATGCTACAGTTCCATCCTCAAATGATATGGGAAATCATCCATTCTACATAAAACTGATTTCCAACCAATAATCATAGATATGATGAAACACTACAAAGGGAAATCTATGATAAAATTTAGTTAGTTCTCCACAAACAAGAATCTATTAGCCTCATCTCAAATGGAACTTATACATCATGTGAAGTCATAAAATTTAGTTGGTTTGATTTATCTCTCTTATAAACATCTTTTTCAAGATGCTTGCTCATTAAAGAAAAGATTCCTAAATCATACCTTTCATCAAAATTAAATCCTTACCTAAGGTAACCTTTTTGTCTAATCCATTATTTTCCCATTTATATAAGTTTCACATTATATATACATCAGATATTGAATGATATAGATGCATGTCTTGATTACACTATTTGCTCCCCCCTTATATTTTGGTTACCAATAACTTCGAATCTGATGATTAAGTTCATACACCATCAAGTCACATGGTTTAAATGCAATGCCATTAACTTTCAAATCCTATGGAAAATACAATATTATCAATATTCAGGGCTCCGGTGGGATGTCTCATGAATGGCACAGAACCTTTTAGCAAGATAACTACAGAGGTCAGACCACCTCCTGTACAAATGTTCATAGAGCTGTCGGATTTTCGCTTGAACAACTCCCTTTCACATGTTATACACATTAAGCTCTTTACATGCATCAACAATTCTCTGTAAAAATTAGGACCACATCAAGAATGAAAATTCAGTAACGAGCATACCATTACAACAGCCCCCATCCCCAGCACACAACAGACCACCCCAGGCAAGATGCTGTTTGGGATGAACGGGACAAAAGTCGACCACATTACCTGCAATCCCACCACCAAACAATAAAACCGCTAAGCTCACCAACATTTTACAAAGGCAACAATTACAAGAACAAATGGCAAATGCAAAATCACCTGCGGGAGAACTGAAAGGCCTCCAATGGTAATAAAATCCTCCCAAAGCCTCCACATGGAGTCATTAAGCCGAGAAAAGTAATTTAAGAAGTTTAAGACCAAACCCAAAGCCACCACAATGGATGTCGCAACAAATTGAGGCAATGGCATAGACTGCGCCATTGCCAGCTGAAGAATCACAACATAAGTAGATATCACACCCAGTGTTTGTACAAGAACAGCCTCTGTTTCCCTCTTCTTTGCAAAATACGACAGCAACGACAGGTTCCCCAGCAATCCAGTCAGCATACCCTGCACGAATCCAAAATTTAGCAAGAACAATTCCTCTCTTTTTTTCCTCGAGAATCTAGAGAAGAAATGTAAAATAGGATTGAAGTTGAAGTAACGCACAAGCCAGGGAACAGCAAAGAGTGCAGAAGGGTTGCCGGAAAGCAGGTTGCGTGCATTGAGGACGATCTGTGGTAGCTGGAGGAGAAGGAATGGAAGATTGGCGGAGCCGGCAAACTTGGCCGTGATCGAGTCCCATTGCTCGAAATCGGAGCCCTGGATGATGTTTATCGGATAGAAGAGTGAGTTCTTTGAGAGCCGGTAACAAGCAAGAAGAGACAAGGGTTTCTAATTACCTGTGCGGCAGAGGAGCTGGGAGAAGAGGCCTGTACTGTGGCGAGGCGCAAACGACGATGTTCGGAGCTAGCGGGGAGCGTGAGGTTTATGGCTTTGAGAGACTTGGAATGAAAATCAGGGGTGATGAAGGTCTCTCGGGTCTGTCTAAAACGAGGAGGAGTGGAGAAGACGAGGCGGAGCTTGGTGGTGGATGGATATGGCCGGAGGCGGAGCGGCGGCGCCACTGAGCTAGAAGCCATCGCCGTTGATGGCTGTGCGAGCGAGAGAGCCGGGAATAGATTGTCTGGATTTGGAGAATTGGAGGGAGATAAACGGGAATCGGATCCAAGGTGGGCCCGAGGAGTGGAACGTGGACCGAGGAGGGTGGGCCTCACGTGATTCGGGCCTCGTTGCTGTCCACTTCACGGGTCTCATCATACTTTTTAATCAGTAGTTTGGAAAGGCCATTCATTCTTAAGTTTAATATGTATATATATATATATATATATATATATAAAGGTTCGATTTTTGAGATTTTTTGGGTTATTTTATTTTATTTTTTGGTTAAAGATTTGTGAGATTTGATTGTGGTTCATTGTACAATACAAAGTGAAACTTAAAGTTACAATACAAAGTTAGCGCATGCATGCAACAATAAAGACAGCATTTAAACATCTCCTAATTTTAGCTGCAAGCATGTATTCACAGCACCCCCTTAATTCTTTAATTATACCGAAACTCCAGTTGTGCTAGTTCTGTTTTGAGATTTGAATTTTAATGTGATTGGATATATATATGTACTTTGGTATCTTCTGATTCCTTAGAAAAACCAGTGACAAAACAAGCACAAATGGGTTCTTCTACTGAGATATGGATGGCAATCAGCATCTGCATCGCCATGCTAGTGCATTCCCATGCTGTTGTCATTGATGAACCAGTAATCACGGCCCCAGGTCCGATTACGAGCAACAGTGAGACGAGCTTGAGCACATATATTGTGTACACTAAAATCTGGGAGAAACCTCCCCAGTTCGCCAGTTTGAAGCTTTGGTATCAACACATGCTTGACATCCTGCCCATCAGATCACCAGATTTGAAGCCAGTCTTGGGGTTTGTCTATGACATAGTTGCTCATGGGTTTAGTGCTTATCTAACTCCGGAACAAGCCAATGTGTTATCCAAACTCCCGGGCGTCTTGAGTATCTACAAGGACCGTACCCTTGTCTATTTAAGTGAGAACTGAGTTTTGTCAAGCATTTTTTCACAAGTTCTGTGAACTCAAAACAGTTTTAGCTTTTTTTCAGAATGAATTTATGGAACCCTTTGATATGAATAAAGATGCATACAGATTTTATACAGTGATTTTTTATTCATGTGGGAATGAAAGTTAATAACCAACTCATTAAAGGGTATATTAACAATACAAAATAATTACCGCAGCAATTATAATACAATATTGTATTATACACTGACATATTGTATTATATGTCTCCAATATTTGTAATCAGGTTACATATGATAAAACGTTACAAGTTTTTTTTTTTAAGAAAAAAATGTATGAACCACATTTTATTTATTTAAAGTTAAGTGTTACATAGTTAGCCTGTGCAACTAGTTTACAAAGGATGTGATTTGAAAACGAACTATATTAAGTCTTCAGCTGCTTTGGTCTTTGTGGGAGTGTTATCCTCGAAAGGTTCATTACCCTCATTAGTTGGCTTTTATTGCTCTCTGATGAAATTTTTTATCATCTCCAGCTTTGAATGGTTTGCCGAATAAACTAAGATATCATAAAAAAATAGATATAATGAATTGAATTTAGGAAAGCATGTTGTTTTTTTTAAAAACATCTTCTGTTATGTTTGAGGGTTTTGTCCACCTCAATGGCTTCAAATCCCCAATTTTTTTTATTTTATTGACTGCTTAATTTTTATGGTTATTCATGAGACGTAATTAACTAATAAATACAGAAAAATAGAGTATAAAATGCAGGCATGAAGGTCATGACCCTCACCTAAGCTTCCCACTCTTAAGCTCTCAAGTAGTTGAACTGCGTGCATGGGTGGTCTAATCTTTCTTATAATATATATATATATATATATATGTACAAATATATATACACACATGTTACTCGATCGCCTCATGCACCTTGAATTCGTACAAGTACAAGTTACAACTACAAGTGACTAATAACAGTGAAGTTCATGCAAACATATATGTTCCAAATGTTGAAAAGATTAGACTTTTATGTGATTTTGATATGTAAATCAAACTCATTCATTTATTTCTTGAATTTAAAAGTATTAAAAATCATCAAACAGGATCACGGTAAATCCTACTCTATGTACATAGATTATAGATATGTATATAATAAGATTAAGATCCTCCTAAATTAAAAAAATTTCATGCTTCAAATCACATTATTCCCTTCTGCTCTGTTTTTAATTATATAAATATATTATTTAAAAAAAGGGAAAATTGCAGAGATGTGTAATGGATGGTCAGCAGGACTCATCAGGCCAGTAGCATCCATCAGACGACCATCTGCTGATCAGAAATGGCATCGTTATCCTTCTTCTGCTTCTTGCCGAACATAGAAGCCTGTGAATACAAGAAAGTCCCAAAGATGGCAATGGCTGAACCCAAGGCATTCAGCGGCATGATCGGATTCCTGAACACCAACACGGAGGAGACGATGACCACCACCCGCTTCATCGTGTTGCCAACCGAGAAGGTCAGCGGGCTTATCCTGTCCAGCGCCTGGTACGACGACTGGTTGTAAAGATGGTAGAAGATCCCCGACAGCAACACCCAAGAGTAGAAAGTCCAAGGAGCCGGCGCCACCATGATCGCCTTCTGGAAGCCGTCCACCCACTGAGACCCCTCAACGAGGAAGGCGACGGGGAGGAGATACAGCAAGGAGGCGATGGTTATGAACCCGTAGAGGTTGAGGCCGTTGATGTGCTTGAAGTCGTAGAGGCTCTGTTTCGAGTATATGTTGCGGAGAACGAAGCCGACGTTGCTGATGAGAGCTCCCCAGAGCCCCTGGGCGTTGAAGGAGACTTCGGTCATGGCTGCCAAGGAGCAGCCGGCGACGATGGGGAGGACGGAGAGCCAGACGTGGATGGGATAGAACTGGCCGTGGAGAGCGGAGAAGATGACGGAGAAGACGGGTTCGCTGGCCTTGATGACGTGGGTGAAAGATACGGTGACTTTGGAGAAGGCGACGCAGGCCGAGATGTGGCCGATGGTGTGGAAGAGGGCGGGGCCTAGGAGCGCGGTGAGGAAGCGCTTGGAGACGCGTGGGAACGGCTGGAGGCCGGAGAACCAGAGGAAAGACATCCATAGAGAACCGACGAGGAGCTGGAAGGAGGCGAGAAGCCATGGGAATGGGAAGAGGATGAGCACCTTCTTGTTGTAGATGTTGAAAACCACGTTCTGGAAGTACCAGAGACCGAACACTAGAGCTAGTTGTAAGTTGTTTGTAGGAGATGATGACGCTGAAGGTACTGTAGTTTCCTCTTTGGTGGTTGTGGCTTTGAGGTGCATGGCTTTGTCTCCGTTCTTTTGGTCGTCGTCGTCGTCTTCCTCCTCATCTTCCTTATCTTCTTGCTCTTGTTCAGCTGGAGGCTTGAGTGGATCGAAAGGGGCGGGAGTGTCTTCACTGTCTCCGTCTCCTTTGGGGAATGGGTCGAAGGGGGTGGGAGTGTCTTCGCTATCTTCTTCGTCTTCTTTGGGGAATGGGTCGAAGGGGGTGGGAGTACTACTGTCTTCGCTGTCTCCGTCTTCTTTGGGGAATGGGTCGAAGGGGGTGGGAGTACTACTGTCTTCGCTGTCTCCGTCTTCTTTGGGGAATGGGTCGAGGGGGATGGGATCGGACTCAGACTCGGGCTCGCGACTCTGTAGTTTGGTTTCAGGTGTTGGTTCGTTGTTGTTGGGCACTTGCTCAGGGGAAGCAGCAGCAGCAGCTCTTGTGATGAGATTGAGGAGTGGAGTTCTTGAAAGTTTGGTGATGGTGCGTAGAGGGTTGTGCTGGAGTTTGCAGGCTACAACGTTGGGTCTGGGGTGGATAAAGAGAGGCCTGGGTTTTGGGAGGGATGATGGGACTGTTGAGAGTGGGGGTAGTGAGCGCAAGCAAAGCATGGCTTCAGTTCTGGGCTTAGTTTGTCTTACTCACTTTTGGATAAGGAGTGTGTAGTAGATATCGAACTGGGGAACGAGATGAAGATGGTGGTGGTCAGTGCCAGTGGTCAGTGATGGAGAAATTGAGGAGTTCTTATAATAAATTAATAGGTGCAGGAGTTTGGGATCGGAAGAGAAGGAATTAGAAGAAATGGAATCATTGAGCATGTGAAGCAGCAGGTTGGTCAATAATATATCACGCTCTATAATAGTTGGGATTTGTGGGTTGGGATCCCAAGCCAAGGGCTCAATTGTTATCCATAATCGAATCACATGCAGGCCATGTTGGATGCTAGCATCCGGCGTTGTAGAAAAAAATCTCATACCCATAGGATCCCGCCCTTCTTTAATTTTCCTGAGAAAGCGCGCATGCACTCGAAGGAGAAAGAGTCTGGAGTTTCACCAAACAGGGTCTGATCTCTTCCCTTATTTGTATAATTGTATCCACAAGTACGTACATTTGCTCGCAAATAACGGAGAACAACACGGATTACTTCTCTCTCTACCATATAGCCACCAAAGAACTAAATTATTTTATATATTTTTAGGAGATTATAGATAAATTATATTTTATTTATATTTATTTTGGAGGGTCTAATATCTGTGTAGGCCATAGGAGGAGTGGTTGGGAGGGAGAGGTTCACTCTTGAGCCCCCACACACAAATATCCACACACAGATACTGACACTCATCTCCTCCGTTATGGAGCTGGTTATGGAGCTGGTTATGGAGCTGGTGGTGGTGCTGGCTATGGTACGTGGTAGAGGGAGAGGTCTAGGGTGAGGTCGGAGAGGGAGGAAGGGTCGGGAATGGAGATGAAGTTGACGCCGTGAGGGATTGAGGGAGTTGATGACCGTGGCGGTGCATTGGTGTTTCCTGGCGAGCTCCGCCTCCATGTAGGGTTTGCTGAGTGGGGAGGGGATGAGAGTGAGTGATGGGATAATAAAAATATTAATATATTTTTAAACTTACAAAATTGCCACAACAGTTAATGATTAAAAAATATTATTATTTTAATATATATTTATATATAAAAAATGCCACATCAGCAATAAAAACGATAAAAGAACGTACGTTAGTCTGAGGATTGGAATTTCTCAATTGAAATAATAAAGGGGGCTGTGGGGATCAAATTAGAATAGAGGGATCAAATGGGCATATTGCATATAATAGAGGGACCATTAAAGGTATTACACCTAGGTGGAATAAAGATATAACAAGAAGTTATGTTATGGGATATTATTGAAATGTGAGGGGATGATAAGTAATTTGTCATTTTTCAGGGGTGACAAGTAAAAAATTTAGAAAAAAATTGCACTTAGGAGTAACTTTACCATCTGTTTGGAAGAGTTATCACATCATCTCTCTGTTCACTTGTATCCATACAACCAAACACAAAAAGTCAAAATCCAATTTTTTTTTTATCCATCTTAAGTTATACAATCAAACATCAAAAAGTTTATATCCACTTTCTATATCCATCCAACCAAACAAATTTTTGTAAATTCACATCTTTGTATAACCTCATCCAAGGGATGAATACTTACAAACAAACAAATGGCCCCTAAAAGACATGGATAATATTTTCGGGAAAGACAAGCTGGCAAGGGTCCTTCCAAAAAATCTTGAGAATTTTAACAATGAAAATATTTACAAGGAATGGACCAAATATTTTTGAAGCTAATGGCCTCACAACTCTTCGCAATTAAATCTTTATACCAATTCCTAATAAATGGGGGAATTAAAGGAAGATCTTGATGTCCTTATGGAAAAGATCATACCCACTTAAAGTTAAAACTTTTTGTTTGGATGGTTGCTGACAACAAGGTCTTTACACCATACAACTTAGTGAAAAGAGATGTGAGCGGGACACAATTCGACTGTTCTTTTGTGGGCATGAGCCCGAAAGAATCACTGAGCTGCTCTTCCTACGCAGTTAAGCAAGAGAAGTTTGGAACCATTTGGACAACCTACTGCAATGTCATGTTCAGCCGAAATCGTGTCATGATCTATGGGAAAATAGATACACCATTCTTACTATGCGTATGGGTTGGGAAAACAATGACGCAGCAACGGAAGAAAACTAACTATCAAATGGAGCGGACTCTACTATTTTAGATCTTTTGAGGTTGTTCCCTTCCCAGTCCTGAATGTAATGCTTATTTAACTTTAATATTGAAATATGATTTATCCACTTTATTTAAAAAAAAACAATAATACATGGACAAACCAATTTTTATAAGACTTTAGTTCTCAATGTACAAAGGGTAGGCGTCGGTGGTCTTGCGCATTTTGACGACGCCGCGGATCCTGGAGAGTGCAGTAGCTTGTTCTTGGGTAAGATTAGTCTTAAACTCACGGGAAACCCTCTGATTAAAATGGGAAGTTTCTATAAAAGGCAGCTTATGCTGAGGTGATGTTCCGGGAAGGCAGTCGAGTATGCTGCGATACCACTCGTACACATCCGTATATGGGTATATATTATAATTATAATCATCAACGCCAACGATGTATTCATAAGTGGTTACCGCCGGGCTTGGGGATGCGGCGGGGTTTGAGGCTGTGATCGTGCAAGAGACGTTAGCCGCCGCCTCGGACGCTTGGGAATACATGGTCAGGCTAATCATGATTATCATCGTTACCATCAGACCCAAGTGCTGCGAGGAGCCAGCAAAATCGGAACCTTTTTTCATGGTCTTCATCACACTCAACAAGCAAAAAGTCAATTGCAAGAATTAGTAGTTCCCATGTGATAGCTGGTGAGACACAATATATAACCAGTTAATTGTAACAGCTCTAGCTTTTGTATGGCAGTTTTACATAATTAAGGATGAACTGATAAAGTGACTGTAATGCATGCATATAAATGTATATTTACTAGCGTGTGCGTTCCTTCAGCAAGCAAAAAGCCAATTGCAGGATACGATAGATATAAAGACCAGTTAATGTAACAACTCTTAG
The DNA here is from genome assembly GCA_026586065.1 of Dioscorea zingiberensis. Lineage (NCBI taxonomy): Eukaryota > Viridiplantae > Streptophyta > Magnoliopsida > Dioscoreales > Dioscoreaceae > Dioscorea > Dioscorea zingiberensis. The sequence continues at coordinate 3,693,524 of CM048822.1, read as the reverse complement.
CTTTTATGGCAGTTCTATATATATAGAGTACTATTGTCTAGCTGTAACGCATCATGTTTAGTAGAATGCTCCCTCCGGCTTGGTTTACAAGAAAATATTATATCAAGTAAGGGTATTTTGATAAAAATGTTAAATAAATAATGTTCTATATCTAAACATTCTTATATTAACTTGTGTGAAAACTCCTCCAGCGAGTGAACCTGCAGGTTTCAAATGGGCCGGCTGGAATAATTAATATTATTGCCTCCAAAGAATAAATTAAATGTAGCTCTGTAATAATGTTGGAATATTATTCATAAACTCGATTCACTTGGTTTTGCATGTATCATGGTTCTTTTTGAGAATCCTTGTTGGATGCTCAATTCTGTGTCATGGGATTGGGGTTCAACAAGTATTATAACATGACCGAAGGCCACTTGGTCTAGAGGTAACGGGTTCCAGCGCCTCGCGGCCCACCCGGGTTCGAAGCTGGGGCATTCGAGGCGTTTTCACGCGACGTCTTTGAGTAATCTCGCGGTTGTTGCTGCGCGGATTCGAACCCAGACCTGCCCATCCCTTTGGTTCTTAACTAGCGCTGGCCTAGCCAGTCGCTCTTTCAGTCCAAAAAAAAACAAGTATTATAACATGACCATGCATGACAGAGACCATGATCCGCGCAACTGGAATTTTACAGGCAGTAGTAGGTGTACATGTTCTCTTCACTGATCATGCACCAACTCAATTCATGAGTTTCAAATGGGCAAAAAACCAGCAGCTCATTTTTTATTTCCAAATTACATGCAGGGAGATTATAAGTTCTTTCTTTTTCTACTAGTATTAGTTTTTTTCTACAGCCAAACACAAGAGAAAATATGAATTAATTTTCATGGATATTTGCTGCAGTTTATCTATCTATGACTATGAGCCAAACGCAAAGGAAACCAAGCCCATTTTCCTTATTAAATCTCAATCCATTTTTAGTATTTATCCCAATTTGATAAAAAGCAAATCTAAATTTTACCAATTTAATATTTTTCTTTATATATAATAAAGCTTAGACATATATATATATATATATGTAGATAAATTTCGGGCGAAGTTGGAATTAGATGAGCCTAAGGCCTGGTATTAGTGGATCGAGATTCGAGTTTTTAACTTGGAGACTAGTGGGCCCCACCCGTGGTCGCTCTCAAATTCAATTTCCTTCCTGATTACGTATTATTCCATAGTCCTCTTATGTCCACCACCCTTATTTTCAAGAAGTAAAAAATGTTTAAAAGAAAATATAATCTCATCTCAAATGAAAGTAACTTATGGAAATGAAATAGAGAGGAAAACATGAGCCTCTAAAAGGAATCATTCCCTGTGAAATGAAACTCTACCCCCCAGAACTTCTCTGTAGTCTAATTTTAAAAAATGTTAACGCGTTCTGCTACCTCTGACATTCTTCCGTCATCCCTTCTCGCAGACTCTAACAACTAGAAGCTAGCGTCCTTCATAAATGAGTAACAAATTATTTATTGTTCTTTTTTTGCAAAGTTTATTAACGCAGTGCATATTAAATGCAGGTAACTTCTGGAAATGAAAGAGAGGAATCATTCCATATGAAAGTAATCTCTTCCCCAATTAAGAACTTCTTAATTTGTAGTTTAATTTTAAAAAATGTTAACCCGTTCTGCATCTCATGGTCTATAAAAAAGAGAGAATTTTATTCTGAAACCATTTGAACGAATCTTCTCAGTTCAAAATGTCCTCCTTTAGCATCCTCTCCCTTGCCCTTGCTTTCGCCCTTGCTTTCGCTCTTTCCCTTGCTTCTTCCCCTTCCGTGTACATCATTCAAACCTATAATCGTCCTGCTCCTTATTCTAGTCAAATAGAATGGTACGAGTCACTTTTAAACTCAGTTGGTAAAAATCATCCAATTCTTCATATGTACGATGTGGTGATGCAAGGCTTTGCAACCTCGCTCACCACAGAGGAGGCAGAGGTTCTGTCCAAGCTTCAAGGTGTCATCGGAGTCTACAAGGAGTCAACCTTGCAATACCACACGACACACAGTCCGGCATTTCTCGGTCTTACACCGGACTATGGTGTATGGCCAGAATCAAATTTCGGTGAAGATGTAATCATCGGAGTGGTGGACACTGGGGTCTGGCCAGAAAGCCCCAGCTTCAATGATGATGGTCTCCACCCAGTGAGTTCTGCATGGCGAGGGAGCTGCGAGAACGGCACCTTTTTCTCTTCCAGTCTCTGCAACAACAAGCTGGTGGGCGCCAGATATATAAAATCCAATGGAGGCAACCAGTCGAGCAAGATCCCTTCTCCCAGGGATGAAGACGGCCATGGCACCCACACAGCTTCAACAGCAGCCGGTTCAATGGTGAGAAACGCAACTTTATTAGGTTTTGCGAAGGGTACATCGGCTGGCATGGCACCAAAAGCTAAAGTAGCGATGTACAAAGTGGATTTCACCACCGAACCCATGGTTGTGGATGCCATGAACGCAGCTGTGAAGGATGGGGTTCATATCCTCTCCCTCTCACTGGGGCATTCGCCTGAACCGAGTTCTTATTATTACCCAGTGGCCATAGGAGCTTTCAGTGCGGATAGAGAGGGAGTATTTGTAACATGTTCAGCAGGAAATGGAGGCCCTTTTGAGTCAAGCGTTATTAATACAGCACCATGGGTAACTACAGTGGGCGCCAGCACTCTAGATCGTCATTTCCCTGCACACATAGTGCTTGGAGATGGTAGTTTCTACACCGGCGAGTCCATCTACGACGGGACGCCCAACGAAACCCTCTCACTTTCACTGATTTATATTGAAAGCTGTTATGATTTGGCTTCACAATCCAAAATTATTGCAGGAAAAGCAGTTTTATGTCTATCAGCCGGTGAGAGTGTTGCGATAGAAGTTCAACAATCTGGAGGGGCAGCTCTCATCAGCATCAACAACTTAGTAGAGGGAGAGATAATAACAGTTGCACCATTCTCCTTACCGGCTCTTACGTTGGGTTATCTAGAAGGTAAGAAAATCCTTGCCTACATAAACTCCACTGCCAACCCAACTGTGAAACTTGTATTTCCCATGGAGACTGTGATAGCATCGACCCCAGCTCCGGCCATTGCCGGTTTCTCCTCCCGAGGTCCTGGTATAATAGTACCCCAAGTGTTGAAACCAGACATTACTGCCCCTGGCGTCAACATTCTTGCAGCTTGGCCAACTGACATACCTTTCAGCTCAAAGCCCATGGATCCTCGCAGGTCACCGTTCAACGTGATATCAGGTACCTCCATGTCTGCTCCTCATGTTGCAGGGGTCGCGGCACTGATCCGCAATGCACACCCGCAATGGTCGCCAGCTATGATCCGCTCGGCGCTTATAACCACAGCCATGTCACATGACAACCGTGATCGAGAGATTGTCGACCAGAATCTAGTAATAGCAACCCCTTTTGCTGTCGGAGCTGGTCATGTTCATCCTCAGTCGGCCCTTGATCCGGGACTTGTGTACGATGCAAGGAGTCAAGACTACATTAACTTCTTGTGCACCATTGGGTACACTCATGATATGATCCTGAGGATTGTGCAAGCACCTTACAACTGCAGCAAGTTGGATGGAGGTCCTGGAGGCCTCAACTACCCGTCCATGGTGGTGATCTTTAATCCTGAGATGGAGATGCATGCTCTCAAGAGGGTTGTCACCAAGGTATCTGATCACCCTGAGACCTATAAAGTGCGTGTGTCCAACCCTTATCCTGAGAAGGTTCAGATCACTGTTGAGCCCAAGACTCTGGTGATGAATGACGTGAACGAAACAGCTCAGTTCACTGTTTTCTTTCGAAACATGCTATTCAACACATCTCATCAGCAGCAGCAGCAGAAGCCACCACAACCTGGAAGATCTGCATATTCTTATCAGATGTTCGGGTCTCTCATATGGGAGAGCTCAACCCACGGTGTCAAGAGCCCCATCGCAGTCCTCTGGAAGCACTGATATGCATGCTCTTTTAGTTACCGTACTTTTTTTACATATGAAATATGGGATCTACTAGTTACTGAACCCTCAAGTATGAAATATAACCTGAATTATTAATATATATATCATGGAATACTTAGTATTGCTGTGTTTATTAATGTATGTGTCAGATTCACAAAGGAGTACATGAAGAAGCTCATCTTAGCCACTGATCTGCAAACGCTTTTCTAAACCCTGCTTCACGTGTGCAATTGTGTATTTAACATGCTAGCTAGCGATATTGTATACTTATATTGGTGCTTCCTGACGAGCTCCGCCTCCATATAGGGTTTGCTGAGTGGGGGAGGGGATGAGAGTGAGTGATGGGATAATAAAAAATATTAATATATTTTTAACCTTACAAAATTGCCACAACAGTTAATGATAAAAAAAAATATTATTATTTTAATATATATTTATATATAAAAAATGTCACATCAGTAATAAAAAACGATAAAAGAAACGGACGTCTGAGGACTGAAATTTTTCAATTGAAATAATAAAGGGAGCTGTGGGGATCAAATTAGAATAGAGGGACCAAAGGGGCACATTGCATATAATAGAGGAACCATTAAGGGTATTACACCTAGATGGAATAAAGATATAACAGGAAGTTATGTTATGGGATATTATTAAAATGTGAGGAGATGATAAGTAATTTATCATTTTGCAGTAAAAAAATTTATAAAAAAATTACACTTAGGAGTAACTTTACCATCTGTTTGGAAGAGTTATCACATCATCTCTCTATTCACTTGTATCAATACAACCAAACATAAAAAGTCAAAATCCACTTTTTTTTTATCCATCTTAAGAGCACTTGCATCGGCAGAGGCGATGGCAGGGCAAAAATTGCCCAGCCATCAAAAATTCACTTGACACCGCGAAGAGGATCACACGGGCAATTGGTGGGACCCATGCGGTCGGGCAAGCGTCCGGGCAAACTTTGCTCGAGCGTTGAATCGGGCAAACAGGGGGTGGGGCCCACAAGATTATATTTTAACTTTTTAAAATTTGTTTGTCTATCAGATAAAGTGGAGTAATATTTAAAAAAAATAAATTAAGTTAACAAGAATTAGTTAGATTAATTAGATTAGTGGATTGGTCCACGTTATTTTTTTTTAAAAAAACAAATATTTTAAATAGATTAGTTAGATTTTAGCCTAAATTATTTTAAAAAAAAATTTTTAAAACAATAGATGAGGTTTTTATGATTATATATGATAGGGATGAAAGTATTGAGACACGTGGCACACGCGTCCATAAGCCAGCCGGCTCAACTACACTCTAAAGGTTCACATGAACATATTACAAGACATCCTACGTCGATATGGCGATCATACCGCTTCGATATGGATAAATCATTATGGGATTAATCCACCACGAAGCATTGTGCCGATCCGATATGAATTAATATCGCGACCGCTATGGGTCATACTGTCGGAAAAAAGGCTAATTAAACATATGCGGTGTACGACAAAACCAGGTGATTCATGCTTGTCATTCCCAATCTTCTAGAAAGAAGCTGTATGAGATGTACTGGCATTCCAGAAAGTTCTAGAACAATTACAGCTGGAGACAGCTCAGATGCTTAGCTGGCGCTTAGCTAGATTCACAGCTGGCAAACACGTGACTAAATTGAGAGCGTGTTTCCAGTAGCGCTTACGAATGCCTATAAAAAGGCAAGGATCATTGTTCATTTTGGACATTCGAAAACTCCAAGCGGTGAAGCCTCACTAAATTGGAAATGGAGTCAACCCTCTTTCCAACTTCCAATTTCGAGAATGGTTGTAAGATCTCTTGTACTCTTGACCATTTATAGTGAGAATTTCTTCTCCCGTGGTTTTTTTCCCCGCCTTTTAGGGGTTTTTCCACGTAAATTTGTCTTCTCTCTCTCTTGTTTGGATTCTCTCTCTATCTCATTCTAGGATAGCCACTCCCAAAATATAAATTCAATTGTTGGGCTGAGATTGGGCTCTAAATCCAATTTTTGCACTAACAATTTGAAGCGGCCCGTCCGTGGGGGAGTGAGAAAAGTTCATGGCAAATACACAGTAGAAGATCTAAGAGGTTCCAATCTCGGGAAGAGGGAAGGGAGTTTGGCTGAACCCCTCCAATTAGAGAAGGCGCATAGTGCCTGCTCCCCGGGCGGAAGTTCCTTCCTGGTGAGTCTTTGGGATGCAAAATGATCCGAGAATGCGTCGGGACGGCGCATGAAATTGAAGAGTCTGAAGCAAGCTCTCCGGGGAGCACGCCGACAACGTGTTCCCATGTGATGGTTCCTCATGATCCACAACCTCTCAAGGAGGGCGGAGAAAGAAAGGCGCATCGCTCTCCAAAAACGCGTCAAGCACGATGCCGATAGATATGAACAAGGAACCTTATTTGGAAGCTCAGATCCGGCGACATCATCGGACGCCATAATCGGAGAGATGGAGGTAGAGAAGGGAGAAGGAGGGAATCTCACGTTCTCGGACCAATTCACCTTCGATCGAGCGAAGGACCCGATCATTTGGCGTATCGGTCAGAGAACGATATCCTCGCGGATCGGCATCCTTCCCCTCTACGCATCTCCACACGCTTCGGTATCCCGCTAGCGACTCACCATATCATCAAGTACTCTCCTCCCTCGACGATATATGCGGAGAAGGAGCGAAGTCCAAAGAATTGGTTCCTCAAGTGTTACTTCCCCATTTGTAAGAGGCGATTTGGGGAAGCTCCTTCCCGAAACGCCATGGACCTCCAAATGTTCGCTCTACGACGGACTTGATCCCCGTGAGCACTTGGAGAGTTATAGAGATGAAATGATGGTCAACAAGACCATCGAGGCTTATGTGTCGAGCTTTTCCTCGGACACTCAATGGAGAGATGATTGGTTCAGGGAATACCTGAATCGTGAATAATTTTCAACAACTTCTTCGATCTTTTCCTTTGTAATTTTGCCAAGAATAGGAAATTGAAGAAGAATCCCATGCTATTACATCGGGTTAAAAGACCGGAGGAAAGTCTTCGCGTATATCACTCCGGCTTCAAGCAAGGAGGTGAACGCATGGTAGACATGAATTCTCTTGTCGTGGGAATAGCCGTGAAAGGGTTGAAAGATGGGCCATTTAAGGATTCCTTAACTAGGGAACCCCCACGGCCTCTCAGATTTCGTGAGTCTAGCCGCTAAATATATGCTTCAAGAAGTAAAAGGCAATGTATGGCCGGGAGAGTGATCTCTTGCGGCTTGAGGAAATTAGAAGGAAGACTCATCACCCAATGCCATACCGGATTGGAGAGAAGGAGCTCAGAGGTGACAAACTTCGGAGAGAGGGGGCGAAATCCACCGAGGCGGTCGGCTCGAGGAAAGGAGACGCCACATCCGGAAGTACGATCCCGAAAGAGGAGAAGTACTACAACTACTCCATCCACGAACACCTCACCGAAGACATTCTCTCTCTCAAGTTCATGATCGGAAAATCCTAAAGCCTACCTATGAAGGATAATCCTAAGAGGAAGAGAAGCAAGAAATTCTGCAAATTCCACTCGTGATAAAGGGCATCTCATCGAAGAATGTATCCAAGCAAGAATGCTATAGAAAACCTTATCGAGAAGGAAAAGGCTGGAACAATTTTTACAAAGGAGTGGAACCGGAGATCGAGCATGTTAGCCTCCTCAACCTATTATTCCTTGTACATAAGGGTGGTAATTTTGGAGGCGGGATGTGGAGGAGAAAGTTCAAGATCAAGGAAGAGCCATACAAGAAGCCGGTTGGATCCGTTCGAATGTAACTTCCTTAAAGAGGCCTCATGTACCCTATGCAAATCGCTTTTCGGATGAGGACTTGAGAGGAGTTCATTATCCTCATGATGGCGCTCTTGTAATCCCTGATCGGGTATTCATTCAAGAGCGAGTCCTCATCCGACACCGGTAGTTCAGGACATTATATTTTCATCGGCTGTGAGAATGGAAGCTACCAGGTAGAAAACACGAAGCTTCATAAGAACTCCACTCATCGGGTTTAACGGGAGTCCACTTCAACCCGACGTGGTATGATCTCTACCTTTGACTCTTGGGAACTCCCCAAGATTTACTACCGTGTCATTAACTTTCACGATCAGACGATGTCCTTCGAAAGCTCTGAATGTTATCATTGAAGCGACCATCAATCAATTTGTTGAAAGTTCGTCTGGCCAACATACCATATGGTGATTAAATTCCCTACACCCGATGGATTTGCGGTGCAGTAAAGGTGATCAACTTGCTTCCCCGCCGATGTTATGCCACGATGCTCAAAGGGCACGCGGTGAGGGAAGTGACCGGTCTGAAAAGCTACATTTGTGGAAGATATTGACAAGAAGAAGATGAGAGAGAAAAGCCCCAACTCGGTTGAAGAAGGGGATCATGCCTCTGAAAGAGAAGAACAAGAGGCGTACGTCAGGCTTATAGGAGCAAGCCTACCATCGGATCAAGAAGGAGATAATCTGAATTTTTAAAGAGAATCACGGATATCTTTGCCTGGAATCCGAGGAGATTGTGCAGGATCCCGAGGGATATCGTAAAGCGTATTCTGCTCGGATCGGCGACTTAGTAGATTCTACGGCCAGTTATGGCTGCTAAGTTTCCTCGGATGATACTGTGCGCAAATCAAGAAATGAGCGGAATAAACTTAAAAAGGATCTTTTATCTCCGTGAAGTTTATTACAAAGTGGTTGTCCAATGTAGTTTTGGTGAAAAAAATAAGGTTTTCAGAGATCGATCGAAGAAAGTGGAGAATGTGGATGATTACAGATTTGAATAAAGCTTGCCCTAAGGATTGCTACCCCTGCCTTTAATTGAAAGCTTTGATGCGTTCCTATGGAGTTATGAAATGCTAAGTTTCCTCGATGATGATCAAGATGATACAAAATCAAATGCATGAGCGTATGTGAGATGATATCTTTGGTGAAAGTATTAGTGCGAAGCGTCGTATTGCGTTAGCCAGGAACTTGAGAAATGATGCCTTTGCATGAAGAATCTCAACCTAATAGTGCACATTTGGAGAAAATTCACGGGGTTCATGATTGAATAAGGTTTTGAAGATCCGCAAGAAATGTGGAACATATGGCGATTTATATTTTAAGAAGTATTAGAAGAGAAGTCCATATCATGGAGAATAATGCGAAACCTTGATATCAAGCACACCTTAATGGAGCCCCAACCCTAATAATGCACTTTGGGCGGCCGGACAGAAAATTCAAAGATTATGATTACACATTAGTATCTATAGAAATCCAAGATAATGAAGCCATGTACTTGAAGGGCGAGATCGCCGCAAAGTCAATCAAAGGCCCAAGTATCTGACTTCATAATCAATGGCCGGACATCCGGGAGGTTCATCCAATCACATGTTGTCGGGTTGAAAAGAATCCTCACCTTGTTCCTCGCATTACGATGGAAAAGCTCCCAAAGTTGAATGGAACGAGAATGAGGAGGACCGATCCCTAATCACCATCGATGGAACACTGAGATCCCATCGAGGTTTGTTAGCAAAGCCACCGGGAGTATGAAGCTCTATATTTACCATCAGGGAACAACTTGTTGCGTGTCTTTAGTGAAGATTGAGGATGAATTCTGCGTAAACCTGTGCATTATACAAGCAAGGTCCTGAAGAATTTGACATCGAAGCAGAGGATCTCTCTGTGTATCGCCATGCTTTGAGCCAGCGAGAGGCTTCGGTGAAATTTCACATTTCCAAAGCTAACCACATGAAATTACAAAATTCCCGGATATGATCTCTTATCAAAGATTGCCTCAAGAATGCCACCGTCGCATGTACCAACATTCAACATTAGCGACAAGGACAATTGATTGTAGACCACCGTAAGAACTCATGGACATCGATCAGAGCCATGTTGGATCGATCAATCTTGAGTTATCACGAAGATGGAACTCTCCCCGTGATCCAAAGGAAGCGGAGTAGTCACTATAAGAGCTTCCCGATACAGTAGTGGGCCAGGATTCGACAAATTTATAAGAAATCCTTCACTCTTCCTTTGTTAAAGTGCTCACTGCGACCTGGAGGGAGAATATGTTCTTCGGGAGGTTCATGCATTGCGGTAGGATCATTTGGGAGGAAGAGCATTGAGTCAAGATAAGATCCTTGTGATGTGATATTATTGGCCAACTTTGAACAGAGATGCAATTAATTTTGTGAAAAATGTGATGCTTGTCAACGCCATGCTAACATTCCGCGATTCTCCGCTCCTCACCGCAGTTGTGAGTACCAGTAATTCATTTGCTTTGTAGGGAGTTGATATAGTTGGGCCATTCCACATGAAGCGCTGTGCAAATGAAGTTTTTGATTGCGGTGATTGACTATTTTTACTAAGTGGGTGGAAGCAGTAACCATCGATCAATCACAACAAAGGCTTGCCGTGGTTTTTGTGGAAATCTATTATTTGCGCTTCATGCTTTCTATCATGACAATGGCCGGCCCGATTCGACAATCCTTCCTTGAAGTTTTACCGTGATCTTGGTATTGAGTCAAGACTCATACATTACTCATCCCGCTTAATGGACAAGTGAAGTAACCAAATGTAACTCTTTTACATGGCCCAAGACAAGAGTTCTGAAACGGATCGGCTGATGAAGTTCCAAATACTTTGCGGCATACCTGGACACCGAACTCCAACCCGCTGAGACCTTTTCGATTAGCGTTGGAGTGGAGGTCAGGCTCCCAGCAGAAATCACCCTACCAACACCAAGAACGCAATCCTTGATCCGGTAACAAATGAGGGACAACTACGGTGAAATTTGCCGATCTATTGGAGGAGAAGAGATTGTGGTTAATGTTCGACTTATGCAAAAGGTAAGGTATTACAATGCTAAGGTGAAAGAAGTGACTTTCCGGTCCAGATCTAGTATTGAGAGAACATCTTTCAAGTGAAAAAAGTGGGAAACTCAATACCAATCGGGAAGGTCCATATATTGTGCAAGAAATTGTAAGACCCGGTACATCTGGCTAAAATGGATGGGAAAGCTCGAGCGATACCATTCGAACATCTCTGAGGTACAATAAAATAAAATTAGTTACTTGCGCGTGAGTTTCTATTTCTTATTTTATTTCTACTTTACTCCTTGAAAAATTTGGCCACTGGACGAGACCACGCCTATATCAGGATCATACCGATCCCAATATTCTCATCAATGGATAGGCATCTATTTCCGTTCAACTGGATCTATCGATCCCAATATTCTTCATCAATATCTATAGGCCATACCAACGATATATCAGCGGATCATACGATCAACATTCTCATCAATATCTATAGGCCATACGGCTCCAGCCCATGTCAATCCTAATCTCATCACGGCATCAACAAGTCAAATTAACCACTAAGCGATTAGACATCAACACTATACCTAAGAATCACCCAAGAATCACTATGCCAAAAGCAATTCCAAAAAGGGAACAATTTTACCAACAATTTATCAACAAAGGCCATACAATTACGCAATAAGAAATCGTGGAATCATCGCGACGGACAACATCCACAAGCTCTACCATTTCATACAAGTAAAACAAACCTGCCATTCCTACAGCGTCGTGACAATTTGTTTCTTTTGCAAACAAGGAAAGGAAGGAAAAACAAATAGCTAAAAGATGAAATTTGCAAAGAAAGGAAAGTACAATGACAATGCAGTAAATTAAGAAGAATAAGAAATGTGGAGATCCTAATCGCAGGAGCCGGCCAAGAACTTGAGAAGGTGCAATCGCAAGTGTTGATGTTTTTACAGTGATTGTTCCCAAGGATATGGATTTCAAACACGATCCTCTTGGAGAACAAAACGACAAGTCTCCCTCTACTAGGGATGATCCTCACGAAACCCCAACCATTGGTGAATCGATGTCTCCTACCAGGAAACATGGATAGTGTGATCCAATAATTTTCCACTCGTCCCCGTGAATCTAACAGCCTCCGGTTGGAAGAACGCCCTCATATGACCGCGGGAAAGCCCCGGGAATCCAAAGATAGCGATAAAGTTGTCATTGAGAAAGAATCAAGAAAGAGGGGCAAATCAAGTATTACCTATACGGAGAAGAAGAATGTTCTAAATGTGCCGCCATTCCTTCTATTTATATTGAAAGTTTGGCGAAGACAGTTAAATGAGGTTTCAAAAACTAAAAGGCGCTGAACGCTTCTCTTTAAGTCCTGCATTATCAAAAGACGCCAAAAGCGTTGTTTCACGCTATGGAGGGCTTACCTTTGGTTTTTCGATAGAATGTCTCGAAATGCTTCAGAATTAAAGACTCAATTTGACCAAATTAATGTTATCTTCTCCAAAAGAAGAATTCAAAAGGCAAGACCGATTCGATATGAAGGATTGAACGATCGATGCAAGCTGATCCGATACAACGTTTTCACCAATGACAAGTACTAGAAGCGCCACAAGATCTAACACAAAACTTAGAAACAGATCGACATCGGGAGGATTGATATCCATACAATAGTAAAAATTTGTCAAGTGGCAATCTCACTCATCCTCAAAAAGAGAAAAGGAAACGAAGAAATAATCGAAGTATTTGCGATTTATACAATTCCAGTCAAGTTTTTACATCAGAATGAGAAGCTATGCAAAACTATCAATTTCTTCATCAGATGAAGTCCCAAATTCGATCGATTCTCGTGAGCCTCAAAGAAGGAGTTTAGCTTCAAGAGCTTCACAGACTTCTTTTGCTCTGTCACGAAAATCTTTTCTTGAAGCGACCTTCAAATCTTGAATTTCACTCAAGTTGCCTCTTATCTCGGGAATTTTAACAGAAAAAGAACAAGGTGATTAAAAAGAAGTGGTGGAAAACTCAAAAGAATTTAGCTAACCTTCCTCCTACCAAAATGAAGATCTCGCTTTTCCAAATCAACTTCACAGACCATTTGATTGGTGTCTAAGAGATAGCTTTTGCATTTTGGAAGATCCTCCTTCATCCGAATAATCGGGAGCGCTTTTGGCCGATAAAAGGATGAATGAAAAATTATGTTATAAGAACGCTAGAAAAGGCTGCAAAGACTTACATGCTCGTTGTGATATTATCTTCAATTTCAATGATGGCGAAGAACCTTTAGATGAAGCTTCATGACCTTTCCCTTGAAGAGCTCGATCGCGGATCCGCTTCTCTTCACCTACATTCTCAAGGGAAAGCCTCGATTCGTTAAGCTGATGGCTCTATATATCGGATCGGGTCCATATAATTTTCCCCACATTCTAGAGTTTCTTTTGGGTCCTGGCGAAGATGGTGGGAGAACTCTAAACCGGAAACTTCTTTTTCACGAGGCAAATTCCATCTTCCTCTAAACATATAGTATCTGATCCAATCTTCAAAGAAGCTAAAAGCATCACTGATTTCTTGACCAGCGGGATCTTGGTTTTGCTCCTTTTCCACAGATATTTTATAAAATAAAATTCCAATACCTCATCGTAAGGAGTCCGATGAAAATTGATCAAGGGTCTACTAATGAACACACGGCTTAAGATTGAATAAACCTCCTCGATGTTACCCTCCTAATTTTCATCATCGAAAGTTCTCTTCTCCACAGCATGCTTAGCCTCCAGCTCCATATTCTTTCCAACTTTATTCACTCGCATCAAACAGGTCTTTTCTTCTTTGATAGCCTCATTTGATTTTTTGCAGCGAGGATTTCATTGAGCGTTAGAAAGGAGGACTTCTTTGCCTTCACCGCCAGATAAAGAGATCTTTTTCTCTTTGCTTTTTAAGCCGGGACCGCAATATCTTCTTCAACTCATCTTCAATGGAGGTTGTGGTTAAGCTCAAATAGTTTGAGAGCTTTCTGCTTTCATCAACAAAGGAGTCCTCTCATTCTTACAACTATTAAGATCCAATCTCGTGAGAGTGGTAACTTGTTCGTAAGAAGAAAGAGAAGCTCTAAATTCTCGTGTTCAAACTTTTAGAGACTCATGAGTCTCTCAGGACTTGACCTCTAATTCAAATAAATAAGTTTCTTCTCTCCTCACCGACTCGGGTTATCTCAAAGATCTTTGAGGAGAAGATTCTCCAAGAGTTTTTATTCTCCTCCTCCAAATTGGGAGACGGGTCTTCATTTCAATTGTTTTGGTTGCAAAGTGCAACAACCCGACACCCCATAAAAAGCCAAAAAAGAATTGTTTCGTAAAGAGAGACATGAAATTACGATTTTAGTTGAAGAAGAGGGTCAAAAACATACGAAGCCATCGACCATTGGAAATGAGCACGGGATTCTTCTAAGTTGAATTGGTTCAAGTGATTTTGACATCTCCTTGTCGCCAACTCGGTGAGAATCCACGATCGACATTACCGAAGAACATTATCCTTCCGCAAGAAAAAGCAGGGATCGAAAAATATCAAGAGTACAATAAAAATCTTCAAACTCATACCTTTCCTCCGTTGGATGACCGGTCCTGATCCAGAAGAGGCATTTCCTTCCATCAAGGTGCTACCCGATATGAAATCAGCCGCTTGATCTGGAACCTCTATATCGAAACCCGATCCGATGGGAAGAGTGTGAGGAAACGTAATAGGCACATCGGGGATAGCGACATCGGGGTTTGATATAGAAGTGACATCGGGGTTAGGTATATTTTGACGAGAAGGAGAGGAAGTAATGTTCCTTTCCTGAACCAGACCAGATACATCCCTGATGATTTTCTCTAAAGAAGTTTGAGCTAAGGAACGGAGCGATGGAGACGGCCCTATTTCTCCGGTAGCCTTTCTTAATTTCCTCTTTTTAGCGGACCTTCAATCTGGAATAGGGAGGAAGGCTAGCTACGATAGGAGCCAAGATGTGTTCATAATTGATAGGAGCACGGATTCCCTTCTGTGCTCCACGCCAAGTAGTTGAGAAGGAGCATTATGGATGGACCTTTCCCAATCTCTTACGTGAATCGGGGATTTCTTCACTTAAAGCCGCTTTTCCCCTTTTCTTGGATTTATCACTCACGAGAGATAGCCCGATCCTCTCGGCCTGTGGTTCTGGTGGCATGTCTCTCTCTACGAAAAAGAAGCAAATGAATCCAAATCAAACAACAATGCGATAGAATCATTTAAGAAATCTGGTCGGGGAACTCAAGTGATCCTACCCAAAGCTAAGTACAATCCACATTCTTGAAGCCTTTTATCCGAAAGGAAGAATTTATCTAACGCAGTCTTCTTGAACTCCTTGAATCTGGAACCAATCGGTATCAATTGGATTTTCCTTAGCTTTGGAGCCCGAAGAGTAAAGGGATTCCCCATTTGGTGTTAAAACCCAACTCTACGGTATTAGAAACAAAAGTATTTGTTCTTCGCGTCTTTGATTGACCAAAGAACGTAACCAAGGAAAGCGGCCTTGATTTGGCACCAAAATAATACCAATCGGATTGTCTATCTTGGTTAAGAGTAAAAAGAAGACTGAACAAACGAGCAGATGGTTCAACTTCACAAAGCATTGAAACGACGACAAACCCAATACGAGAGAATCCTCCAAGAATTTGGGCAATGAGAAGGATTTAGGCAAGTAATGGGAAGATATCTACAAAGATTTGGGGAAAAG
Organism: Dioscorea zingiberensis; assembly: GCA_026586065.1. Lineage (NCBI taxonomy): Eukaryota > Viridiplantae > Streptophyta > Magnoliopsida > Dioscoreales > Dioscoreaceae > Dioscorea > Dioscorea zingiberensis. The sequence goes on along the minus strand of CM048822.1, from coordinate 3,677,981 downwards.
GTAACCTAAGTCCCGCTTAAGGAGTGCGTCTTGGTAAACAAAGAAGACCTTCTTTTGAGATGGGGAACAAGCATGCTCCATAGCAGTAAGGAACCGATAAGAGATATTGGAAGATGAAAGATGGTATTTCTTCACTAGATTATCTATCTTATCTTGTAAAGTGTGTTAACAATGGAGAAAGAACAGCGCTTTGGGTCTCTAGCAAGTTTAGGCATCGTAAACGAATTGAAGAAATAAACCCTAAAGCAAAGAAAAACTTCAGGACTCCAAAACAACGAGGATCACGAAATCCACGAAATTGGAAGGAGAACCTCGTACCTGAACAATCAAATCCTCTCTCAGAGTTGAAGGTTCAATGGCTTCACGAAAGACAAAGTGAATCGAAGAACAAGATGAAGAGCGTTTTGCACGGAAGCAGCCACCTTCAAACGATTTTGAAGTTTGATTATGGGATCTCCAACAGTATTTGAGAATTACATCTACTCGGCCTAGATCAATTTGAGTAATTATTCAAAACCCTTGATCGGCGGCTAGGGCCAAAAAAGAAACTTCAAACGTTTCGAGTTCTTGACACGTGGAGAATGAAAAGGCGGTATCATCATAAGCTTTGTCTCACTATGATCTCTAAAAGTCGTGCCGATACAGTAAGGGACGGGGTATAATCAATGGCAAATAGGAGACATTAAATGAAAAGGAATTTTTTGACAAGAAAGTCACCAAAGTGCAGTACAGATGGAAGAAGATGCATAAAATAGAGATTTATTAAGAGATATTGAAGCAATAGTCGGTAGACATGATTAATGCTTAGCTTCATTTCACCGCAAAGCATACTTAATGGGGACTATTGATAGGGATGAAAGTATTGAGACACGTGGCACACGCCCAAGAAAGCATGGCCGGAACCACACTCTAAAGGTTCATGAACATTACAACATACCGATCCGATATGGCGATCATCATAGCATACCGTTTCGATATGGATAAATCATCGTGGTTCGGATTAATCCACCACGGCGTTGCGCCGATCCGATATGAATTAATATTACCATGCCGCTATGGGTCATATCGATTGTCGGAAAAAGGCTAATTAAACATACGCAGGTATATGACAAAACCGGATGATTCACAGGTGTAAATTTCCCAATCTTCTAGAAGAAGGGCGGTGTACCGACATTCCGAAAGTTCTAGAAAAGTTACACATGGAGATAGCTCAGGATGCTTGAAACTACTTGGATTGGCGCTGCGTGGACTACAATTGAAACACGCGTGCTGCGGCCGCGTTTACGCATAATAAAAGGCAAGGATCATTGTTCATTTTGGATATTCGAAAACTCCAAGCAAATAAGCTCACGAATTGGAAATGGAGTCAACCCTCTTCCAACTTCCAATTTCGAGAATGGTTGCAAAGATCTCTTTGCATCTTGACCATTTATAGTGAGAATTTCTTCTCCCGTGGTTTTTTTCCCCGCCTTTTAGGGGTTTTTCCACGTAAATTTGTCTTCTCTCTCTCTTGTTTGGATTCTCTCTCTATCTCATTCTAGGATAGCCACTCCCAAAATATAAATTCAATTGTTGGGCTGAGATTGGGCTCTAAATCCAATTTTTGCACTAACAATATATATGTTTTATAAAATCAGTTTATATTTATAAAATTGTTATGAATTAATTTTTTAAAAATTCCTCTAATTTTAAAATTTTTAAATTTAATCTTAAATTTATAAATTTGTTTGCATGTTATTATTTTTTTAATTAGTTTGTATGTGTTGGCAAACTATATATAGAAGAAGGGAAACAAGTACTTTTATTTGTGATACAAATACATTATAAAAGTCTATTATAAATAAAAATAAAGATTTAATCAACGTTGTTTCTCAACATCCAATTGTGCTTGACCACATATTTTAGATTATCATGTTTAATTAATACACTTCATTACAATTATAATTAATATATTTTTATTTTAATTACTGTAACTGGTTTGTTTTAATTAATGTCCTTAATTGCAATACAAATAAAATTTTTATTTATAAATGTCCTTAATTGCAATACAAATAAAATATTAATTATAAATAAAAACTAACATTTAACCAACTAAAATATAAAAAATATTTTATAAATAGTAATTGTCCGGGCAATTGAAGGTTTGGGGTGTAAGTTTTTTTTTTTTTGAAAAGTGAATTACCATGGAAATTCTGACCCCGGCAATTGAAGGTTTGGGGTGTAAGTGCTCTAAGTTATACAATCAAACACCAAAGTTTATATCCACTTTTTATATCTATCCAACCAAACAAACTTTTGTAAATTCACATCCTTGTATAACCTCATCCAAGGGATGAATACTTACAAACAAACAAATGGCCCCTAAAAGATATGGACAATATTTTCGGGAAAGACAAGACTGTGTGTGGCAAGGGTCCTTCCAAAAAATCTTGAGAATTTTAACAATGAAAATATTTACAAGGAATGGACCAAATATTTTTGAAGCTAATGGCCTCACAACTTTTTGCAGTTAAATCTTTATACCAATTCCTAGTAAATAGAGGAATTAAAGGAAGATCTTGATGTCCATATGGAAAAGATCATACCCGCTTAAAGTTAAAACTTTTTGTTTGGATGGTTGCTGACAACAAGATCTTTACACCATACAACTTAGTGAAAAGAGATGTGAACGGGACACAATTCGATTGTTCTCTTGTGGGCATGAGCCCGAAAGAATAGATTAATCTGCTCTTCCTATGCAGTTAAGCAAGAGAAGTTTGGAACCATTTGGACAACCTACTGCAATGTCATGTTCAGCCGAAATCGTGTCATGATCTATGGGAAAATAGATACACCATCCTTAGTATGCGTATGGGTTGGGAAAACAATGACGCAGCACCGGAAGAAAACTAACTATCAAATGGAGCGGACTCTACTATTTTAGATCTTTTGAGGTTGTTCCCTTCCCACTCCTAAATGTAATGCTTATTTAACTTTAATATTGAAATATGATTTATCCACTTTATTTAAAAAAAAACAATAATACATGGACAAACCAATTTTTATAAGACTTTAGTTCTCAATGTACAAAGGGTAGGCGTCGGTAGTCTTGCGCATTTCGAGGACGCTGGGCATCCTGGAGAGTGCAGTAGCTTGCTCTTGGGTAAGATTAGTCTTAAACTCGTGGGGAACCTTCTGATTAAAATGCCAAGTTTCTATAAAAAGCAGCTTATGTTGAGGTGATGTTCTGGGGAGGCAGTCGAGTATGCTGCGATACCACTCGTACACACCCATATATGATATATGGGTATATATTATAATCATAATCATCAACGCCAACGATGTATTCATAAGTGGTTACCGCCGGGCTTGGGGATGCGGCGGGGTTTGAGGCTGTGATCGTGCAAGAGACGTTAGCCGCCGCCTCGGACGCTTGGGAATACATGGTCAGGCTAATCATGATTATCATCGTTACCATCAGACCCAAGTGCTGCGAGGAGCCAGCAAAATCGGAACCTTTTTTCATGGTCTTCATCACACTCAACAAGCAAAAAGTCAATTGCAAGAATTAGTAGTTCCCATGTGATAGCTGGTGAGACACAATATATAACCAGTTAATTGTAACAGCTCTAGCTTTTGTATGGCAGTTTTACATAATTAAGGATGAACTGATAAAGTGACTGTAATGCATGCATATAAATGTATATTTACTAGCTTGTGCGTTGCTTAGGAATGAGGAGTTTTGATCCGATAGTACCGGTTCCACCCAGCACCGTAGCCATACATATGCCTTGAGATACGTTTTTGTTTTAAATTCGAGACAAATGTGTAGCTGGAGTGATGCCGAACCGGTACCATAGGATCATTTCTCTAGGAATGAGTGCAACACTCTCTATTCAGTATAGAAAAAAATTGATTTGTCATCCGGACACAATTATCTTATTTTATAATAAAAATAAGAAAAAAATATACTTACTGATGAAGTATCCAAAAACGGTTCTTGAAACCGTTGATGGCGCATTGAGACATGTGTGTTGATGATCCGAAATATATCACTACTCATAAAAATATCCATATATTTATACGGAAGATAATTTTTTATTCTAAACATATAAAATAATAATTTTAGGATAAGAAACTCACCTCTATTATCAGTCTTAAAAAATTATAATTGGGATCTGAAATAAGTTTTCAATGATGGCTTTAAAATTTATAAAAATATTAATTATGTCATATTCTCTTTTGAAGAGGATATAATTATATATATTTTATATAATGATAAAAAAAAGATAATATTGAAATCCATCAAAGCTGAATAGAAGATACTCAAGATGTAGCCGTATCGGCCCGGGCATGGCACGACCCTGTACGCTCTAGGCCGTGCTTGACATTGCCTACCCTTGTTTGGTTGGAGATTTTTGGAGGGGTGAGGAAGGGTTTGGGGTTTTTTTTTATGTTTGGTTGGGGGTGTGAGAGGGGGTGAGGAGGGGTGTGGAGGGGTGACAAATCCCTCCAAACTCCTCATTTTCCACTCCCCCAAATCGGGGTTTTTTGGAGGGGTGAAAAAGTTTTTATTTTTTAAACTCAAAAAATCACTTGAAAATATCATCCTACCCTCCACTTATTTTTAAAATTCCATCTAAGTCCTAGCTTTTATACTAGCTTTAATATAATTGATATTAATTAGTTTAATTTTAACTTTTATACTAATATAATTAATAATAATAAAAATTTTATTGGTTTAGTAATTAATACTAATTATACTTAAATTAATATAATTAATATCTTTAATATAATCAATATTAATAGTTTAATACTAACTTTTATACTAATATAATTAATAGTAATAAAAATTATATTGGTTTAATAATTAGTATTAATTATACTGAAATTCATATAATTTTTAGCTTTATTATAATTAATATTAATTAGTATTAAATTAATAGTAATACTGCACATTACACTTTTTCTCACTCTTTCCTTCAACCAAATATTATCATTATTTGTTTCATACTATAGGGCAAATTGGTCAAATGCACATTACACTCATTCTCACTCTTACTTATAGCCAAATAAAAAAAAAATTCCTCATTATCACTCCCCCATTGAACCAAACATAAAATTTTTCAAAACCCTTCTCACCCCTCCCCTCCAAACTCCTCCTCACCCCTCCTCTCCAAACTCCCCCTTTGAACCAAACAAGGTTGAAGTGCGGGCTCATGCTGGGCAGGCTCCACACAACCCACGGGCAGGCACAACACGGTCAGCATGCCTACCCAGCATGACCTAATAGTGCCATGTCTGGGCATGGCCCGTTTGTGCACGATTATGCCGGTGCGTTCTAGGCCCCCAAGGTATCTTACTTGGGGTGTTGTGACCAGCACTGTTGGCCGATCACAACACTTTTAAATTTAATTTATTATATTAAAAGATTAATATAATATTTAGAAACTTAATAAAATTATTTACTTATAATCCACATACCACATAACATTGGTTAAAATATTACTATTATTATATGAAGACTAATTTTTGATATTAAACATTTATTGATGTTAAATGATAATTTAATATTTTTAAATATACATTCTCTTAAGTTGTAAAACCTGGCACACAATTTGAAAAGGCTCGCCTAGAGACTGTGTGCGACACCTTCCTGATTGTGTGCGCAATCAAAGATTCCTCGATGTGTAAAACTTTGTGTGCGAGCCTTTTCAAATTGTGTGCGAGGCTTCACAACTTGTGTGCTGTGGCACGCACATCGAAGAATCTTTGATTGCGCACACAATCAGAAAGGTGTCGCACACATTCTCTAGGTGTGCGCACACGAAAAATAAAATTTTGTATGCGAGCCTTTTCAAATTGTGTGCGAGGCTTCACAACTTGTCTATGGCTCACACATTGAGGAATCTTTGATTGTGCACACAATCAGGAAGGTGTTGCACACAGTCTTTAGGTGTGCACACACGGAAAATAAAATTTTATGTGCGAGCCTTCACAAATTGTGTTGTGGCGCGCACATCGAGGAATCTTTGATTACGCACACAATCAGGAAGGTGTCGCACACATTCTCTAGGTGTGCGCACACGGAAAATAAAATTTTGTGTGCGAGCCTTCACAACTTGTGTGTTGTGGTGCGAACATCGAGAAATCTTTGATTGCACACACAATCAGGAAGGTGTCGCACACATTCTCTAGGTGTGCACACACAGAAAATAAAATTTTGTGTGCGAGTCTTCACAAATTGTGTGCGAGACTTCACAACTTGTGTGTTGTGGCGCTAGAGCTGGATTCTGGGCTGGCACGACCTAGGTCATGCCAGCTCCATTTTCGTATCGTACCAAGCACGGCACGATTTTAGTTTGGAGCTGGCCCGACACGAAGCACGACCCCGGATCAGGTACGGGCCAAGCACGACCCATTTATTAAAATATTATTTAAATTTTAAAAAAACTTAAAAATTATAAAAAAAATCTAAAAAATTATAAAATAAATCTAAATTAATCAAAAAATCAAATAAAATTCATATCGATTGAAAAGCTAGCTTCATTCACATTAAACCCCAAAAATGAGGAAAAATAATTCAACTTAATCAAACAAAACCCCCAAAAACTGGTTTGGCAATAAGAACACAAAAAATTAAAATTTTAAAACCTACCATGTAGCCCACTTTAATGCCAACGGCTCTCTGAGAGTTGCCCACTTTTTAAAAATAAATTAAAAAAAATTAAATCCCGCCACATGGTAGAATATGGTGCTGCCACATGGCAAATTTCGGGCTAGCCTTTGCTGGGGCGTGTCGGCACGACCCGCGGGCCAAGCACGGCCCGGGGCACGAAATATTTCATGCCTGTGCCGTGCCGGCCCTCGGGCTGTGATGGTTCAGCCCGGCACGGGAACGAACATGGGACGTGCCTAGCACGACCCGGTTACTGTTCATTCCGGGCCATGCACGGCCCAGAATCGTGATGGGCCGTGCCGGGCCCGGGCCGGCATGGCCCAGAATCCAGCTCTACTTCAATGCAAGCCCCAATAGTTCATTAAGTATATATTTCCATACTTGTGATAGTTGAAAGGGAAGCCTCATCTCTTGAATGCATACAATTTCTTTTTTATCAGTTACAGAAACCTGCACGACGGATGTAGTGATACACGTGCTTCATTGGTCTCATTTTATGTATTTTACTAGTCATGCTCTACAGTCTGTCCTACCAATCCATTTTATATCCATTATTGCCGATCCATTGAAAGAACTACCATGATCTCCAAACAGTTAAAGATGAAACTGATATATATTATTCTTGAAATGGTTAACATTGCTTTGATGACATTCACATGTTTGTATGTGATGTTCTTTTCATGTAATGTAGTAGATCAAAGCTTTTAACATTCAAGACAAGAACTTTTATTGGTCAACCGGGTCACCTATTTTAGTGCTCTTATCAATGTAGATGTTGATAACACCAGGGGCCTCGGAGAGCAGCTCTGCTTGTTGAGGGGTCAAAAGCGCTGCAAATCCATGTAATAAAGGGTACACATAAACCAGTTTTGGCTTCAGCTCTGGTCTTTGAGCAGGCAGTGAGTTGAGCAACGACCAGTACCATTGGTCCGCACTCTTGTACTGCGGAGGCATGGCTTTGTTGTCAGTCAGCACAATGTAAGTGAAGCGTGCCTCTGATGATTCTTCTGCTGCAAAAACATCAATGGGTTCTTCTGCTGCAAAATCATCAATGGGTGCATGCTGATCAGCTTGAACAAGCATGAGGAGAGCCAAGAAAATCAGAGGCCTCAATGAAGACATTGTGTGTGTATATGAATGAATCCTAATAGGTATTTGGATTGGGTTTTATAAAGAAAGACAAACAGATAGACAGACAGTTACATGTTAGAGAACTTGGAGCATTATATATAACTCCTTTGGATGTCATGCACTAGTTTGGTGTTTAATAATGGGAGTTTGATCTCATGACTTTTGAGTTTTTTGGGAGTTTTGTTAATTAAAAGTTGGTGCCAGAGGCCCAGAAAGAACATGAAAGAGTTGTGTAACTTTTTGAATTGAAAATAATAGAATAAATGTTTTTTAAATGTAAGTCGTATTTTTTTTAATTTTTATATAGTTAATTAAAGATTTCAGACCGAAAGATTTCATGTTATAGTGCTGGACAGATCCTCACGGCGTCTTTCTTTGTTGACTTCCTTGACTTCCTTGACTTCCTTCTGAGTTCCGCTGCCACTAGCTCCACTTCCTCCTTTTTTTTCTCTCTATATTCCGCACACGTGCGTCATGGCGTTCATACAACGCGACGCCCAGACTCTCTCAGCTTTTACCCCTGCCTCCTTAAATTCATCTTAGATTTTCAGTCGCTGTTTCTTTTCGTCTTTCTATAGTAAGCTCTCCTTTTTGGAATCATGATCTGAGATCTTTTGGAGGATAAGATCTCATGGAGGCGATCCGGAAGCAGGCCAGCAAGCTCAAGGAGCAAGTAGCCAAGCAGCAACAGGTGATCCAATTTGATTTTCGAGTTCTTTCCTAAAATAATTTTTTTCTTGGAATTGTATGTTTTTGCCGTTGTTTTGGGAACTTGATTTTTTTTGAGTATACATGGAAAAAATTGTGGACTTTGGATCTGGCGTTGCCTTTGTCGTTGGAGAGAGGTGGGATTTGTTTGGTTGATTCTTCAAAGAATGGGGTTTTCTTTGGAAGTGTGAGGCGTAGGCTTGAGTTCAATGCTAGTAGTGTTGATAATCGTGATAGTGATGTTATTCCATCTAATATGAGTCTGGTAGTTGATTATCTTAGGCAAGGATTTGTGAAAAGTAAGGGATTGATACGTGGGAAACCAATTGAATCTTGAGTGATGAGATGAAACTATCTATTGTGTTTACATCCATTCATCTGATTATAAATTGGTGCAATTCGAATTTCATGTTGGGTTTATTTTTTCTGTTAAATTGGTGCTTTGTTGTGTTTATTTACATAATTTTCTGACAGAATGAGATGAGCAGTCCACCTTGTCAAATTTTATTGATTAATTAGTTTCAGCATATCAATATACCAAAGGCCATCTTTACTGTCAAATAAGAGGATAGGGAGGAGCTGTAGGAATCAAGATGGATTTTATCATGCCTGAAGCATACAATAAATATTTTTTGTTGCCAAAATGAGACAAAGCTTTTGTTACAGATAATTGTAACTTGTTTCTCATTTATAATTTTGAATTGATTCAACTTCTGTCTCTACTTTGTATGCACTGTACTTGTCAAAGTGTTACTGAAGTGTTTACTACCGTTCAGGCAGTTATCAAGCAATTCAGTGGACGGTTTGCTCATGGTTATGCTATTGCTGATGAAGCAGAACGCTTGTGCTATGAGAAACTTCAAATGCTTTTTAACTCTACAAGAGCAGCAAAGGTATTGTATCACAAACCTCACCTTCACATGATGCTCATAGATAAGTTTGAAGTTTATGTAGTTAGTGACAGAATATCGTTCTACATTATTCATATTTTATAGCATTTTCAACGGGATATCACACGTGGTGTGGAAGGTTTTATCTCCATTAGTTCAAAGCAAATGGAAATAGGTTGGTGGATTTGCTGCTTGAGTGAACCTGTCTTTCCTTAAGTTCAACCGTTAATATGACAATTTCCCTTTTCCAGTGAGAAAACTGGCTGAAGATTGTTGCAAGTATGGTAGTGAATACCAAAATTATGGTTTTGCTCTGGCAAAGGCTTCTTTGGATTTTGGTACTTCTCACAGGTTGATGGAAAAAGAGAGGGAACAGTTACTCAGAGTTCTTGGTGATCAGGTTGTAATAATTTTGCCTTCTTTTGTTTGTCATTTTGCGAATAGAAGAATGAGCCAATGTATGTAGGTTCATTGATAACTAGTTGGTCATGACTTTTTCATTTTCCTTTTCTCTAGTTGATATGTTGCCCGTTTTCACACAGGATATTATCTTAGTACATTGGTAAACTTGTAAATTGATTTACTGATTATCTAATATGTTTCCAAATGGATAAGCTTTTGTGTGTAGCACTTATTACATGTTTGTTGAAAATAGTGTGATACGCAGGCCTGAATGAGTACGAATCATGTTCATTTATTTGCATAATTGTACAATTGAAATTAACTTCCTGAAATCTGTTATGTGATTTCAAACTTGACCTTTCATTCAATTCATTTTACATTTTTAACTACCCATAGAGCTTATATGTCTGCAATTTTGCATATATACACTTATATTTAAGTTATTGTGTCTGTTTATAGGTTTTTGAGCCATTAAGGACAATGATAATGAGTGCTCCTTTGGACGATGCACGCCATTTGACTTACCATTATGAAAGGATCAGACAGGAGGTGGAGACCCAGGTATTCATTAATCTTATATAGTTTACTTGAAGTTCAAACACACACATTACTTATAATTGAATGACATTTATCAGACAACTGAAGTTATAAGACGCCAATTGAAGGCCAGGGAAGCTGGTGCTAGCACAGACAGCAATAATAAACTTCAAAATGCCGAATCAAAACTTTCTGAACTTAGAACAACTCTGTCAGCTTTGGGAAGAGAAGCAACTGCTGCCATGGTTTCAGTGGAGACCCAACAACAGCAAATCACTTTCGAAAAACTTCTTGCAGTGGTAGTAGATGAAAAATAATTAAATGAATGATCTCTCAGTTCTCTTTCTTTTTTCTCACAATTATGTTCTTGATAGATGAAATGAGATCTTATTATCGACTTTGTGAAGTACTTAAAATAGGCTATTATGGATTAAGTTTTTTCTTGATGCTTTAGCAGTCCCAAAAATATGATGTTGTTCACTATGGATGCAATCTTCTAGTTGTAATGTTGGGTGGATGATTTGACATTTTCTTTTCATTTTCAGGTTGATGCTGAAAGATCTTACCATCATAATGTTGCTGATATCTTGGATAAACTCCATGATGAGGTACTTTCCTTTTTCTGTTGTCTATGCATAACTGGGTTTAATCAATGTTCTTTACCTTCAAGGTGATAGCATTTTTAGTTTTCTCAAAACATGGTGTTTTTCCCTAAGAAAGTACCTTTTTTTTCTTGTAGATGGTCTCAGCAAAGAATAATACTGAGCATACCTCACAATTGACAGCTGTTATGACTAGTACTAGTACTCAAATTGAAAAACAAGATCTTAAGTACACTCAACCAAGTGATCTCCCAGCAAATGGTCATGGCACTCTTTACTTTATTGCAGAAGTAAGCACTCCGCCCAATTTCAATCTATTCTTTTCAAAAGACCTAATTTGTCTCATGTTCTAGGTCCATGGGAAGATTGGAAGCAGCAGATAAAATCATGTTTGTTTTGTTGATTAGGATGTGGGATGTAGAATAACATCTGCCTGTTTTTTGTTATGTTCCTTTCTAGAATGAAGCTTGTGTTTTGTCACTCTGTAATCTCCTACTTATAAATCTACTCCATTTCAATTTTAGTCATTATGTTTATTGTGCAGGTTATTCATCCATTTGATGCTCAATCAGAGGGTGAGCTAAGTCTCGTAGTTGGTGACTATGTTGTGGTGCGCCAGGTATATTATATTCAACAATCAGGATTCTATTAGATTATGATGTTCTGCCATGTTTTCTAATTCAAGGTTTTACATGAGCTAGACCTAGTTATTGTGGATCATCACAGACTGGATCTTGGAAAAATATATAGCTTTAGCTTCCTTATGGATCATAATCTCGGATCTATTTAAGAAGATGAGCAAGTATCCTATTCTTCAGTTGTTTGTCTAATTTTGGTAAGAACCTTTCCCATCTTTTTTGTCCGGAATCCTACCTTCTATCTAAATCTTCTTTTTTCTACTCATGAATGAAGTCAATGGTTATCTTTTATGTATGGCCTGTTAAATGCTCCTCTTCATATTAAGCCCTACCAAGCTAGCATCAATTTCTTCTCATTTGCTTGTGTACATTCTTACAGTAAGTTATAGACTTACAGTTGCATCTGGATTGGAGCAGTTTTCTATTAATTTTGAGTTGTTTAATTTGATGAGCTATACATATATTTCTGAGAACCCAGTTGATAGGATAAAACCAGTAATTGTGACTTAAGTTTAACTTAGAGCTTCCATGATAAAGGAAATATGATGATCAAGATCTCAAGTTAGCTCGGTGTACAAAAACGCTGTTGTCTCATGTTCACAGAGGAGTCGCTTCAAGATGAACAAATTAAAGAATTCAATACCACAGTAAATGAGAATGACATTTCTTTTATGATTTGGTTGTGCACTTTAATGGCCAGATATGTCATATATCTAAGAATTTTGTTTCACCAATCTCTAAAGTTCATTTTATAACTGCATGAGGATTGGATTACTAGGTGGCACAAAATGGATGGTCTGAAGGTGAATGCAAGGGGAAAGCTGGTTGGTTCCCATCTGCTTATATAGAGCGGAGAGACAAAGCTCCAGCAAGCAAGGTCATAGATGCCAGGCAACCCTCATGATCTAAAAGACCAAATTAAGATGAAAAATAGGCCTTTTGAGAGTTCTTAATTGCATGCTTCCAATTTCCCGATTGAATTTTGTCTTCCACAAGCCCTGCATTGGCATTTTATTTTCTCAATGCGGGGATGTTGTGTATATTCTTGTAACCTGCCATCTTTTTTCCTCCTACGAGCAATGCTGCAGAGTGACCAGGTTATCCTCAAAATCTCTTCCTAGTGTACAATTGTTGTGTGATATCTGTTGTTTGAGACTTGATTCTTCTTATGTTGTTTATTCATTTATAGAGTGTGTGTCTTGTTTTACCATAGCAGTGCCCTTGATCACTCTAGTGTAGCTGTGATATTGGGTTGTTGGAGACGTTATTCAGCTATAGAGGAGTGTATGCTCTTGTTTACTATTGATTGCTTTTGCAGTTCTCATGATCATTATATTCTGCGAAACTTTTGTGATATTGTGTTCTTTTGGGATGTTTTTCTTCTAATTGAGTGTTTTCACTGATCTGTTCTGTGGCCTCGAGTCTTAATGACTCCTTTGGTTCTTTTGAGAACCTTGAGATCAGTCCTGAGACAAGGATGTTTTATACCGCACAGCTCAGTCCCATTTATGAGACAAGGGGCAAGTCTAACCAGTGTGACCTGAAGCTTGGAGTAAGGCTTTGATAAATCATCAGCCAGACCTACTTAGAAATTGTTCCGAAATCTGTATCTCAAAACCACTAATAAGAGGAAGCAATTCAATACATGAATTGTTTGAAGCCTTCTTGGACTCCCAGTTCTCTATGGTGCATTGAATTTAAGTTTGGCCATCGATGATATATGTTTTGCCATTTCTTGGATCCAGCTATTGCCTGGTTTCTGTATATTGGACATCAGCCATTGGTAATCTTCCAATGCCTTCTTTGGTAGTGGCTCTAAAAATTCACACTTGGCCAGGATTTCTGGCGGTGGTACTCCATTGATGAGATTTGAATCCAACTTTGGCCTCCTGTCAGTGGAATCATCAAGCTTTCCATCTGGGAGTTGTTCCATAGCTGAAGGCAATGCTCCTGGGATAACTTCTTGCTGGAAAGGCAGCCCTCTTGCAATCTGCAAGCAGAATTCAATCCACTGATGGATAAGCGGAGATGGACTTCTAACTCGGCCACCAAAGCGATCTGTCTTAAATTTTGTAGCCGATGGTATTGCCTGAAAGGTGTCAAAAAAGTTGAATTCAGCTAAGTACATGAAAGGGAATCCTCATTACAGGTTATTACTATTTTTTATATGATTCTCAAGAAATTAGAGTTGAAGTATCACAAAGCTTTGAACTATCATGTCAAAATAAATTAATGATGCATATAGAATTAATGCAGGATAATTACAAGCACCAAGCATATGCGAAAGGTAGTATGAGAAAATAGGAAGAGAAAATACTGCCAGATTATTGATCATACCCACAGGTCTGCCCACAGACTAGCCCCCGACTTTGGAACAACAACAGCAACATTTGACATACGTTTGACAGCAGGAATAACGTCACTGCTCCATCCGACAGTAACCCAAACATCTCCTACTGCAAACGCCCTAAGGTAATGTATGTTATCAAACAATTGAACCTGTAGAGACAAAGTATAGTCATCGTCATAAAGAAACAATTTTAACAACTCTTGGATAGATTAAACTGATTACAACATATTCAGTGGACAAGACCAATAGTAATGCCATTCATTCATAATTACTAGTATACTTCAACATCAGACTATATAAAATCTAACAGATGCTTACAGCAGAGCTAATGTAAGCATGAAAAACAGTATGGTATAGATAAAATTCAATTAAATATCAAACTAACATACTTGCGAGCATACCTGTCTCTGAAGCATTATCAGGTTATGCATGACAGCTTTCCTCCCACCAATAACTTCAGAATCAAGGTCCTTCGTGTTGTATGATGCACCCATGTATTTCAAAACACCACCAATGACTTCTCTAGGAGAAGCAACCATTGAAATCTTTCCTGCAAGCTCTGGTCGCCACAAATCCCCCCAGTCCTATGAATATATGAATGTCACAAAACAAAGAAACCTAATTATTTCCTGGAGCCCCACTATCAAAACAGATGAAGAAATGACCAAGCAAAAATTGCATCGTTGTCCATAAATAGTAATTAACTGACGAGCATATTATACACTAGCTTGTTACATAAATATGTACAGCAAAAACAAAAGAACAAATTAAAAGCATAAATTTTAATTCACAAGAAAGAATGTCACCTCAATAGCATTCAAATTGTTCCTTTTAAATTTGTTTTTCTTGTAAGCTATAACAATGCTTCCCCAACGATATGGAGCTCCCCATATATAGCCATTAGAATCTAACTCTCCTTTATTATTCCTGCGTAAATAAGACTGCCAGATTTACATAAAACAACACAACAATCACTACTATAAATGTCTCAAAGATATTTTAAAAAACTGAACAATAAATACACGTCAACTGCCAACCTTAATGACATAATTACTGGCAGAAGAAATTATGCGAACAATACATAGAAATCACTACTTGGCAACAAAACAAGGTATAGATCAACACCATCTAATCTAATTGCTTCTGTACACAATTAGGTATCTGGCGCATAAAAAGAATGCATAAAAATGTTACCAGATCCATATAAATTGTTATGTGGTATATAACATGCAACATTATATCATTGACACAATATTTACTACTTTGCTTAACCAAAAAAATTGGCATGTGATTTAGGCAGGCTCCAGACAGAATATTCCAAGGTGCAACAAATGGGAATAAAGTAAAGTCCATTTTAGATGAAAGAAATAAGAAGGGAAAAATAATGCAGATAGAACATATTTGGCACTCACCTTCCATTTTCCACTAAGACCTTTAAACCAGTCTTGTTCTTCTACATGTTGTATAGGTTCGATGAGAGCACCAGTTACAGCAGAACTGAGCCAAGAGTCACCAACAGAAACAAGATCAGCAGCCATGGCAGACTTATGCTCTAAAGAACCTTTCTTTGCTGCTGAAGACAAGTCAGAGTAGATTGACTCCAGATTTGCACGAAATTCACAAGTTAACTTCAACCTTCTACCTTGTGATTGAATGAAATCCTAGATGACAACAGCTATGAGTAAAGCCACAAATTGGAATAAGATCCAAAAGTGATAAGAAAAAAGACAATTTTCCAATTAAATTCTTACATGCAAACCCACATTTAGAAAGGTGAGAAAAATCACAGATGTCACAACAACAAAAACATGAGCATCAAAACAGTCAATAAAGGTATAAGCTAGAGCTGGACACAACCAAAACCAATTCTAGCATAACTTTCACCAGCTTCTAAGCTAACTTCAAGTATTACAAGTCTAATGTTTTTCAGTTTGCCTTAAGTTCGAACATGGATTAAAATAAAGATGGCCAGAATAAGGACATTCATTTGAGTTGGTTGGAGAATCTTTTGAGTTATTAAGGATTTTGAACCAATTGTCCACTGATTTAACACATTGAAACAAAAAGAAAGTATAGGAAGCCAGTAATAAAATGTCCCTACGTCTTATCTTTTTTGAAGAAGCACCTACCTTTATCCATGAGGGAGGTGTAGAACCTTGCAAGGCCACAATTCTCAAGGGTACAGTCAGAGCATAAGTTTTTGATTTAAAATTCTCAATGGCGGCCCTGAGCTCCTGATTCTCAGAGCTTTCAGCAGCCAAATCAGAGCCCTCTGAAGCATGATTCTCTGAGACATCAACCTTAGCATCTTGATTAAAATCCAAAAAACAAGAACAACCATATCAGCCCTTCTTAAAAAGACTCACAAACAAACCCAATTTTATCAAACCAAGGATGCTAAAAGAAAGAAAAAGTAAAAGATTGTTGGATACAAGAAAACCTAGCATTAAAAAAAATGAAAAATTCATTTACCACTTGCTCAAACTTGAATGGATGACTTCAACTAAGATTGCAAGGATAAAGAAAATCATCTAACCCAAAAACTGCTTTTGCAAGCCAATGTAAATAGAAAAGACTGTATTTATCACGTTATAATTCTTGATTATATGAACTAAACCAAATTAAAAGCTACAAAAATATATACCAAAACATAAAAATGACTTTCACAATTAATTCCTTGATAAAGAGCAGCCAAAGTATCTCAAAAGATGCTATAACAACGGGAAAAATCCCTCCTCTAAAACAATGGATCATCAACTCTTGCTGAAAATCAGAGGAACAAATGAAGACGATGCTTGATAAGAACAAAACCTGACGAGATGGTAACAGTGGGAGGGGTAATTGGCAGGGACCCGATGGGGCAAGCGCGTGCGCCGAAGCCGAGGAAGAGGAAAGCGGAGGAGGCGGCGAGGTGGAGGACCAGCGTTGAGTAACGGCTCAGGACATCTGCAGGTGAGTGCCGCGGCTCCCGCCGAGAGACGGCCATTGCGGGTACGAACGAAGGTCGACGATGGCTCGGGATCCATAAGAACGGAGATCTAGGGTTAGGTTTTGGGCTGGTAAGAACCGGCAGCCATTGGAGCGACGACGCCATCCAACCACGAAGCTAATTTTGGCAACTCATGGGCCAAAGCACGAAGATAAAGATACCCAGCCGTTATCTAATGGCAACACGAATCTCAAAGCAAGTAAACTGAAGCACAGAAATTCATCCATGTAGAGTTTTAAAAGTTCATCCAAATGAACTTCTAACTACTGCTTGTATATTAATCTTATGTTTCTTTTTATACTACCTGAAATTAATTCATCCAATCTTTTGATGAACCACTGACACAATCTATAGTGGGGCATTTCACAAAATACAAATTATACATTCATTACACATTACACTTTCAAGTTATTTGTCATAAAATAATACAAAGATTAAGCTTCACTCCAGCAATAAAAGCTTTTCTCCAATCCTTGCTCAATGCATCAGAGATCTGATTCTTCTCCTGGGTTTGTTCATC
The DNA here is from genome assembly GCA_026586065.1 of Dioscorea zingiberensis. NCBI lineage: Eukaryota > Viridiplantae > Streptophyta > Magnoliopsida > Dioscoreales > Dioscoreaceae > Dioscorea > Dioscorea zingiberensis. The sequence continues at coordinate 3,660,556 of CM048822.1, read as the reverse complement.
AGGTCACTTTTGGCATAAATCAAGGCCAAAAGAAGTTATCTGAAGATTCTGAACTACCATTGAATCCTTTGCTCTATACATGGATCCTGGTTTCCTTCCACACTTATTTCTCTGCATTTACCCAAGAGATGAATAAATCAGTCCAGAAAGCACAGAACAGAATGCACTTATAAGTTAATAAGCAAGGATGTAGAATTAAAATCATCAGCCATATATAAAATAACCATACAGCCTTCTTGCTTAACCAAAGTACCTGATGATAAGTTCACATTTGGTGTTCATGCAGATGATGAGTTCCAGTCCAAGTCTGGGGCATTCTACACTCATGTTGAAAGTAGTTGGCAGTAGTACAAGACCCGCTAAAGGGATGACGGTTCTTCAGTATCAGATTCGCTGTCAAAATTGGTAAAGAGGCCTTCTTGTGGTTCAGTCATCATTGCATCACCCTCAGGTGTCAAAAAATCCTTAACATTATCCAAAATATAAGGTTCTGTCAATTTCCAAAACCAAACTGCATTTTCTCCCTGGAATCCTATCCAGAAAACTTTCCCCTTTCTCTTCACTCTACATGTCAATGATTTTGCTTGGAATATCTTGGCAATTCTCTCTACATCCTCCCGATTCCCACCCTTCAGCTTCAGCAAAATATCGCCTGATGATGTTCTAAGCCCTCCATACATGTACCAGTATGCTAAAACACGTGGAGATAGCCAACGATGGATGAGCTTTGGGATCATAGGTCTCCCTTTCAACGAGAACTGATCTGCAAAAAATCCAAAATAGGTGTGTGCAATTGTAGAAAACCGGTTGGTTATCTCATTGTCTCCATTAGCTGACACATTTGGAGATTTTAACCATTCAAAAAATCTTTCATGAATATGTATCTTCAAAAGTGAATGAACATTAGAATTCTCATTGAACTCAAAATGGATCGCATGGTTCCTCCTCTCCTCATCTGATTGTATTCGAAGACCACCTATCAGCAAGCCCATCAAAATCTCACGTTGTTGTTTGTCAAGTTTCATGCTTACTGGCCTCTTAATTACTTTCCTGTTGAGACTGAGAATATAATCAAGCTTTTCCATATACTGAGGTTCAATCTCATATTTCTTTTGACACATCAAATCATATATTTTTTCAGCCTTGACAAACTCTCCTGAAGAAAGATAACCCCCTAAGATAGTGTTGCATGATTGTGCATTAGTACCAATTGTAGCATTCATGTGCATCTCATTAAAGATCGCCTCAGCCTTTTCAAGGTTACCATTTCTTACCAAGGATTTCAAGTAAATATGATAAATACTTCGGTTGGGGCGACATTTCCCAATGCAATTTGAAAATGCTACTTCCAATTTGTCATGCATACCTAAATTTAAGTACATCTTCATCAGATCTAGAAACGCAGATGTTAGAGGCTTCATACCACTGTTAATTAGTTCATCAACAAGTTCTTCCACAAGTTCAACCTCCGGAACTTCTGACATGACCTCAATGATTGTATTATATACAGCAACATTGATAGGGATCCCTTGCTCCTTCATTCCCTTGAATATCTCAAGTGATTTCATTGGTTCACTTATCTTTGCATACAGCTCCATTCGGTAAACAAAGGCTTGGAAGGGCAGGCTACCACCAGATTCAATAAGTTTGAGCCAAGCTCGTTCTGTTTCATCCACATCTCCCCCTTTGGAGAATGCCCTCATGATCGATACTAGCACATCCCTGCTTTCTTCAATTCCTGCATGCCGCATTTCTTCCCTCAGAGAAGCAATTCTTTCTCTATCAATATCATCCTGATAACTATGGAGCCAGATCAACCCAGCAGATATATCCTTGTGCACCTCAAACTCAGATGTTACAAGCTGATGGTATATGAATTCAGCCTGCTTCAGATAGTGCCTTGACAACCCTCCAGGCTTACTGACAAGTGCACGAAAGAGAGAATTATGCAAACTGAGTCTTGGCCTGTAACCACCCAATTGAATCATCCGATTGTAGATAGTGCATGCCTCATCGAGGCAACCTTGGACTGGTGCACTAAGGTAAGCAACTGTCAGGATATGGAATGTGGACTCACTAGGCACACGACCTTGGGTAATTATTGCATCAAACATCTCCCTGCATTTTGCAAATTTCCTATCTTTGCCCAAGTGATCTGCTAGCTTTGTCGCAAGGGCGAAATCAAAATGGAACCAATGCTGCTGGACCATCCACTTGTACACCTGAAATCAGAGAATTGTCATTGTATTGCACCGATGAACCATTCGTTCATACATTTGAAATCAACCAACAAGTCTACTCAAAACAATAAAATATATTAACTTGATGGCATCCGTATACAATTTCAGAAAAAAAAGAAAAAACCTAAAAACTCCAAAATGGGAATAGATGAACAACAACTTCAATTTTGACCTCAAGATGCCAACTTTACACTAACTCGAAACCTCTACACATAGCCAACCCTGGCAATGAACCAATTTAAAACGATTTCAAGAGCAAACTAAACAAACATGCGTTCCAAACATCTACTTCCCATTGAAGCAATTAAACAAACAGGTAGCATGGCATGAATAGAGGTAAAACATACCCTAAACCCGGCCTCGTACTCGCGGATTCGCATGCAATGCGCCACTATATAGGTAGCATCCGGCTGCCTGATCCACTTTCTCTGGGCGTTGAGGACCCGGATAATCGTGGCGGGCTTATGCGCCGGGAGCTCCTTGCAGAGCCAAGCGATCCTGGACCTCCGCCACTGCTCGGGGAGCTCTTCTAGTTCAATCACCTCCAAAGACGGTGATGAAAGCGCCCTCATTTCCTTTTCCCCTGACGCATCCAATATCCACCCTTCCACCCGCCGCCTTTCTCCGAGGTTCTCGGAGCCCATCTCCTGCTGTGGTTCATATCCCTCTTTATTGAGCTGCAAGGATTCAGCGGTGGAGGAGAAGGCTCTGACAGGGGGGAAGGGGAGAGAGAACGAGACAACGGGGCGGCGGAGTGCGGCGCGGAAGGAGACGGCAGCGTTGAAGGCAGCGGCGCGCATGGGCGGGCGTCTGCAGCGGCGAAGGGATGGAGCGGGAACGATGGGGAGGGCCGGGAGGGAGACGAGTTCGAGGGATCGAGGCTGGAGCATTGCTTTGGATTTGCGGGTTTAGGGTTTTTAGCCTCTTTTCCACGCTAGACTGAGGCAGTGAAGGGCTAGGACTATATCCTGTTCTTATCTCATCGATGGCTTCTGATTGACTGGTTTAGCCAATTAACTGATTAAGAAATAAATAAATAATTTATAATTTATAATATATGGAACATCTTCATTGATTAATTAAATTAATACAAGCAATTCATTAATATTAATTATAAATTTTGAATGAAAAATATTTATACAAACCAAACCTCATTGATAATGTGGCATAATAGTCTTCTCTCCACAACAAATTTTTATTTCAAACATCAAGAATTAATTAAGATTTTTTTAAAAAATTTAAAAAACCGTTTTAAGTATTGTTTGGATGTAAAATAATATATTACCTAGTAATTTTTTCTATAGGCAATGAAAATAAATCCTATGGATTTTTTTTCTATAAAATGAGTGTTTGGATACTGTACAAATTTCTATAATTATTATTTAAAAAATATAGACCCATAAAAGTCTATAACTGAAAATATGTCCATCATATATATATATATATATATATATATATATATATATATATATATATACCCCTATAAAATACTAATATTTACATACATATTCTTATGGTTAACTATCAACAATTTTTGTTAAAATGAACATTTTACCCTCATATTCAACATATAGTTTATGAAGCATGCTAGAAATATTGTTGTTTTGAGGGAGTAAAATAGTAATTTTTCTAAAATTTGTTGGATGTATGTAGTTATGGATTTTTGTGGAGGTATATATATAAATTACCACTACTACTACTAAGAAGTAAGAAGAAGAAGAAGAATAGAGTAAAGAGGGGTAAAGAACAAGTTTTTTTTAATTTCAAAAGAAAAATATTTTGGTCTAGATCTCTTTATTATTTTCCTATAGAATCCAATTGTTTAATAGTAATTTTGTATTATGAAAAAACTTTACCAAATAGCAATAATAAATTTTTTCTATAAAATATTAAAATTATGTAGGAATCTGAAAATTCCTATCGAATTCTAATGTTACCAAATGCATTTTTATTCTTTTATGTTCATGATTATATTACAGCTAATAAAGCATTTTATAATTTAAATTCAAGCAGTAACAATGACATGACGAGCTCAGTTATCTTACAAATTGTGCTAAGGCATTGACAATTTCTTAATGATTAAAATAAACAAATAAATAATAATAATCTTCAAATCCTATGACATAGACCATGCATATGCTTATTGTTCCCAAGTTGCAATTGAAATCAGTTTAGAAGGTTTTGAACTCATAGAATTCGCAAACAAACGACCAAGTCCAAAGCACATAGATGGTGATACTTAACTCCAATCTGCAAGGTTTTGACCTTATAATTTCAGTTATTAATATTGTCTTAGAAAATCTCTGCACCTTAATAAAGTGAAAAATTGTCAACAAAGAGTTTGCTTGCCGTCCTTTATCACCTTTAATAGCCGTCCTTGTTGACATAGACTTAAAGAATCAAATCATTTACACATCTTGAAGACCACTTGCCCTTCACTCACTGCTCTGTTTTATTATCAAGTCAAACAAGAATCCCAGACAACCAGACTTTAACAATGCTGACATAGAAGAGCAATGAATATGTCTTAAAGTTTTCTGGTTGTAAGTTGGAAGGGGCTTTCAACCTTTTCATTCATGGAGGAAGAGGATGGCAACCCAAACTCTCATTCCCAAGGAGGATCAGCAAGGAGGAACATGAAGGAGAAGAACAAGAAACACAGTCTTCCTCTGAAGATGTTCCTTTCATTGGATGGAGATGATATGGTGCGTCCTGAGTGCCCCAACGCTTCCAATCCATTCCACAAGTGTGCAGACTACTGCACCCTGAGAGCTCCTGAAGCTAAGAATCATGGTGAGAATGATCAGTTTATATATAGATTTGGTTTGTTTTCTTCCTCTTGTTCATCTTCATCAGTTGTATGTTTATGAGCTTGTGCTGGTTGTGTTTTCATGGCAGAAGGAAACAAGGGGGTGAAGAAGGTGGAAGCAAGGAGGCATGTAGATCCAAACTGCAGATATGCATCAAATCCTTATCATTCATGTGGTCCATATTGTTATGAAGATGATGGAGAGAGCTCCTCTGGTTCTTATTCCTCTTCATCTCTGCATCAATTCAAAGGTTAGTTTTGCAATATAGTAGAGAGCTCTCAATAGTTTTTTGACAAAGGCGACAAGCGCCAATCTGTCAGGGGCGGACAACGTGACAAACGAACATGTCCGGGATCTTTCCCAACCAACAACACTCTGTGCAAAGGACCCAATACCAATAGATTGGTAGAAAGCTCTCAATAGTTGTTCTCATTGTATTTGACTGTGTGGTGTGGCTGCAGGGGACAAGAGGGAAGAGGTCATGAAGTCAAGAGATGTGGATCCCAAGTGTAAAAATGCATCCAATCCTTATCACAAGTGTTCTGATTATTGCTTTGGAGGCAGTTCAGGTTCATGTTCTTCCCAATTATTCCTGGTAATTCTGGCATTAGAAATAGTTTAGTTTCTTGATTGTTGTAGATCTTGTTGCAGAGGAAAGAAAGGAAAGTTCAAAGGCTATTGCAAAGGGAAAAGAAGGAGTTGAGATGAAAAAAAATGTGGTTCCAAATTGCATTAATGCATCTAATCCATTCCATGTTTGTGGGAGTTATTGCCTCCCAATAATCCCCAAAAAAGGCCAGAACAAGGGAGATGTGAAGAAGGAAGCACAATGTTCAAACTGCAAATATGCTTCAAATCCTTATCATAATTGTGCTGAATTTTGCTACACAGGTATCCACAGAAAAGATGAAGCTTATAAATTCAAATTTCAATTTGAGATTAATTATTACTCTGTTTATCTTTTTTCAGGGGAAAAAGGTTTTGTACCTAAGAAGATGGAGAAGAGGAATGTGCAATCCAATCCTGAAAATGTGACAGTAAAAACTGATGAAGCAGGTTGATTTACTTTCTTCAAAGACAGTAATTTTCTATTGGAGGCTCTATAATGATCCATTTGATTATGTTGTAGAACTAAGCACTGGAGCTGTGAAGGTTTCAGAGAAGAAGCAAATCAGCAGAAATTCATCCACTTCATGTTCTGGAAGCAGTAAGGAACGCTTTCAGAGTTTTTATGAACAAGAGCTATTAGAGAGATGTGAGTCACATTCTCATTCTTGCTTTCTTCCTACAAGGTTTACTTGTCATGTTTTTAATTCATTTCTACCTAACGACAGTTGGGATTTTGAGGGGCAATGAGGATGATTTAGTGGCAACAGAGAAAAGGGAACTGCATCTTAAGCACATAGACTCCTTTGACGTAAACCATCACTTCATAGCTCATTGTAGACAAAGTTACCATGAAGAAGAGTACTATCCTTTTGAGAAAGGTATGCATGTTATTGTTTCTTCATTGCAATAATTTGTTTCTTTGGTACTAAAAGAACATTGGATTTCTGGTTTCGGTTTTGATCACAGAGAATAGCAAGGATGCTGTGAAAATGCAGCATCATCAGTGGATTAATGCACATGACTCAGACAGTAAAATTTCTGCACACTGGCTTCAAAGATTTGCTGAGAGTGATCAATCTGACGATGGAAAAACTGTGATACCTCCTTCCTCGTCGATTCGTTTTGTGTTGTTGTTTGTTTCGGTCCTATACTACATTGCACATGTCATCATCACTGGTGGTGTGGTCATGGATAAAAATAAGTCTAGAATTAAAGATAGGGAGGATGAAAGGGCTAGTTGCAATATGTATTGTTTTGATGAAAAGAACAGAGAGATGTAACATAATGGTTGTGTTCTTCAAACTGTTTCATTTCAATGTAATATATATATTCCTCTTGAATCTGCTAAGCTAACAAGTAAGCTTATCATGGTTTGAGGAACATCAGTCTATATTGATCTTCTAAAAGGATTCAAGTTCAAAGATACAACATCCTGGGTTTACTATTTCATCATCTCAGAAATAAAAACAGAGTCTATCAGGGCATTCACTTGCTTGTCATTGTTTCTTCATTGGAGATACAATGGTAGTTTGGTCAAACAGATCATGGTCAGAAATTCAAAGCCAACCAAATTAAAATTTGACTCTCTATGCTTCTAGACTTCTTGTCCGGATCAATTATTGATAAGAGCATACCAACCGCTGCGCATTGAAGTATAAATTTATGAAGTTCTTTGTATAAAAATTCGACATATTGAAGAAAAAAAAATCACAGCTCCGGAAACTCTCTTGATCTTTTGTCAACATATTGACTGCAAGATGGATGGCAGTATTCTTTCAGGAGACTTTCTCAACCTCCATTAGAAGTTCAACGATCAGGTGTGCATCCAGCCACCAACAATATTTATGTCACTTGTTGGACAAATAAAATACGGAAAGTCAATGTTCAAATATAAGAGAACAAAATTATTATTAGAAAAATAACACTTTTATTAAGTATGAGGAGCACCAAAGCTCTTATACAAACTCCCTTATAATAGTGCCACTTGTGGCTTAAGCCAAGGGTTGCATATTATTATATTATTAAAAAATTGATCATGCTCCACTGACTCCACTGGACGTGTTGAGCATGCATGCATGGCCGAAGATCATTCAGGGGTGACCGTCACGGCACCGGTCGGCTGCATTGCAACCCCTTGTGTAGGGGTTGGCCTCCTTCTGAGAATGGCAGTTAGTCTGACTTCCATCTCTCTTGCTGCATGGAACGCCGTCTCGATTCAATGCACCGTAGTCTATCACAGAGGCTTCATTGTTGCTCGCCATGAGAGTGCAAGCCACCAGCACCATCAAGATGCACACACGAATGGAAGCCATTAATTAATTATTGTTGAAAACCTTCGAACTGATCTGTACAATTAATGTCATCAAAGTAAAGCAGTTAGTTAGACACAAACTAATTGAGAAACTAATTTTAAATTCTATAGAGTGAAACTAATGGAGTGAGAGATGATGAAATTAAGAAGATGTTGAACCTCTCTCTCTCTCAGTATTTTTTGTTTCTAGATTTGGATGAGAGTCTTTGAGATGGACTGTGGTATTTATGGTGTAATGAGAGGCTGGAGATTGAATGAAACATGAATGAATGGCAGTGTTTTGGGGAGGATGAGGGGAAGAGAGATGGTGAATCTGGAGGGTTTTGCTCTTGACCTGCCACCTTTCTAGTTTAATTTGGATTGAACAGTGTTTTCATGCGAATTATGAGGAGCTAGCATAGATATACATGTGTTTTAGTAATCATTATATTAATCTAATCTCAAGGTGTTATACATCTCTGCTCTTCATTCTCCTCAAAAACACTATTCAGATCCAAAACCAAAAAGGTGGTGACAGGTCAAGAGCAAAACTCTCTAGATTCACCATCTCTCTTCCCCTCATCCTCCCCAAAACACTGCCATTCATTCATGTTTAATTCAATCCCCAGCCTCTCATTACATCATAAATACCACCATCCATCTCAAAGTCCCTCATCCAAATCCAGAAAGAATAACACTTAGAGAGAGAGGTTCAACATCTTTTTAATTTCATCATCTCTCATGTACTCCATTAGTTTCACTCTATAGAACTTAAAATTAGTTTCTCAATTAGTTTGTGTCTAACTAACTGCTTTACTTTGATGTACATTAATTGTACATATCAATTTGAAGGTTTTCAACAATAAATAATTAATGGCTTCCATTCGTGTGTGGATCTTGATGGTGTTGGTGGCTTGCACTCTCATGGCGAGCAACAATGAAGCCTCTGTGATAGACTACGGTGCATTGAATCGAGACGGTGTTCCATGCAGCAAGAGAGATGGAAGTCAGACTAACTGCCATTCTCAGAAGGAGGCCAACCCCTACACAAGGGGTTGCAATGCAGCCGACCGGTGCCGTGACGGTCACCCTTGAATGATCCTCGGCCATGCATGCATGCATGCCGCATGGCATTCATGCATGCTCAACACGTCGAGTGGAATCAGAGAAAAGTATATTGGAGTTTCGTCCCCTTTTTTTTGTTGTTTTTTTGAATCCTTTGAAGGAGATAATAATGAACTTCTTCTTTGGTTCTAAGGTCCTTTATTAAGCTACTTATTTAAAGTTGTAATAATATATATGTAGCCCTTGGCTCTTGTTTGTCTTCGAGCTTAGTGCGCTTCAAATATTATGTTTGATTTTATTTTGAATTTTATTATATATTTTATATTGGGTTTTTTGATATTGTCAGTCTTAAAGTTCTTTCTCTATTTCTCAGAAGAACTCTGTTATCTTTGGTGAGGTGATTAAAATGAAGAGCGACTATCAAATTGAAGAACGAGGATCAAAGTCATTACCAATTCTTTTTTTCTCTAAAAAGTTCAACAAAAAAAAGATTGAATAGTTCATATTATACAATTAAAACTTTAAATCTCTAAAAGGCTTCTTGCTTAATAATGTGACTAAGTTTAGTTTGGTACTGGAGTGAACATAGCCACTTAAGTGAATGAAATAACAACTACTTTTATTTTTTTTCTTAAAAAAATATTAGAAATGATACATTAAATGGAGATAAAACTGAAATAGTAAAGAGAGTGGCAACAGGTCATCACAAAGCCGCTTGGTAACATGACCCAAAGGATTGGTAACCTCGTCTTGCTAAATTGAAACTAAGAATGTTTAACCAAGTGAAGGAACCGAACAAGGAAAGAACGGGAAGGAGGTCACCACCACGGCACCACTAAGACCCAAGGGTTGGCCCCGAAAAACAAAGAGGTACAAGAGGTAAAGGAAGCTCCGAGGCTGGCGACTACATTGAAAAGAAGGATTGGCCGTATCGACCTAGCTAGAAGGTACAAATCACTCTTCTTTTGTTCCTTTGATTGGTCCGACAAGGATATATGGCCCTTATAGCGGCAGTGGATCTGGGAAGCCTGACGACATTGACATGTATCTTCGACATATAAATGCAAACTAATGTTCTATAAAAAATAGATGGTAGATTTCCATATTATTTTTCAAATAAAATGGATAAACCGCATTACTTTATTTAATAATTCCAAGAGGACCTAAGGATTGGATTACATATATATGCAGTGACTTGCTTACAAAGTTATCCCTAAGAACCCATGTTAGATGGGACAGGGTGGGATGGGATGGGATCGGGTGGGAAATTCCTTCAGCCTTGAGTTTCCTCAAATCGCTCCCAGAAGAGTGTTAAGACTCTTCCTCCCGTGTGAACCCAAGACTTCTTTTGACAATAGTCACCATAGCGATGAGTTTCGGCTTTTTTGTCTTGTGAGTTACATCAAACTAAGAGAGGATATATTGAGAATCATTTTCATGTAATTTTAGATTAATTAGTTTTGTTTTTATTATGCATTCAGTTATTTGTAGTTTAATTTATTTAAAAATCTTTCAGTAAAAATATCAACTAAGTTTTAATGGCGAAATTTAATCTCCGGTTTCTTAAGTTGGAAGTAGCAAACCATGTCAAATGCAATCGGCTGATCTTTAAATTATCGGGTTAGCTAGGCTTGTAGTTTTTTTTTCATGCAAGCACTCAAACCATGCTCAGCGGAGCTAATTTCGGCTAAGATTAACTTTTAAAGTAAGTTGATCAAAATTTTAATGATATTAAGTGAAATAAATTATATTAATTAAAATTATATATTTTAATAAAAAAACTGTTTATTAATATATTTTTTGAATGATATGAATTAAAATAAACAATGTTTAGGGGGAGAAAATAGGAAAGTTATGGTTTTATATTCTATTCCGTATTTCGTGAGAATATATATTCCAAGTATAGAAAGAGATTTCAAATTTCGAACAATTTCAAGATAATCACCCGAATTTTCAAGATCATTTAAATTGACGAAATGAAAAGAAATCTAGTATTTATTTCTGAGCAACATATATGTAAAATATTATTGATCATAGTTATTATGGGATGTGTGTTGAGATCCATGAAATAGGTTTCATATAAATTCTTGAAAATTTTTAAAAACCAATACTTTTTGTTGCCACTATTAGCTTTAGATAAAAAAAAAATAAAAAAAAAAACAAGGACAAACTCATGGTGGCAGTGATGCGATAGCTTTACCCATGGTTGTGAAGTATGATGTACAACTTTTATTTATCTCCAGTTTGTAGTTGAAGGTGACGGCCGTGGTATAAACCCTAGCTTTATTATTTTTTTTGAAGATTAATTCAAAGAAAAAATAAAAATTGATGAAAAAGTGTATATATATTTTTAAGAATTTTATGAAAGTAGAAAATGATTTTTATTAATAAAAGAAAATTTTTATTGAAATTTTCAATTAGCCTTTAATTATCCCTTACATAGAGGAGATCACATCTATTATTATTATTATTATTATTATTATTATTATTATTATTATTATTAAGTGGATAAATTAATTAACCACATTAATAAACAATCACCTCATTTATTACTAACTAACCCATCCAAACTAAAGGGGAAAAGTTCACATTTGTCGATGGAGTCCAGGATGCCTTCAGTCATGTTAACATTTTGATTTATTTTTAGTTTTTCAAATTTCTTCTCTGACTAGTATTTCCCATGACATATCATTGTGTTTGTTATTTATCCACCTTCGTGAGACCAAATAACAAAAACTATTTATATTTTCAAAAATATGAGTAGTGATTATAGCAAGTGGTCCCAACACTCATGTGTTTGCAGGCCACACCCTCATATCTGTTCCACTAAGATTTGTATGCATTCTTGGTTTTTTAACGATTTGCTGTTCATATTGAAAATAATAATAATAATGATAATAATAAAAACCAATGCAACATTGAGCCAAGGGTTATCTTTATTACGTCATCAAACATGTAGCACAATTAAAACAACTTGGATTCAAATGATTCAAATAAATGAAGGCAGTGGGCTTATAGAGCATGCATGCATACAAATAAAGGAATTAATTAGTGGCAGTTTAGAGCATGCATGCATGCATGGCGTGGCGTGGTGTGACTCAACCGCGGCAGTGCTCCAGTTTTTCGCAACCTCGTGTGTATGGGTTGGCCGGGCGAGGATCATGACAGTTAGTATCAGCTCCTCCGATCTTGCTGCAAGGAACTCCGTCTCCCTTTTCGAGCCCACGGTAGTCGATCACTCTACCAGCTTCACATGAGTTAATATTGCTCGCCAAGAGACAGCACGACACCAACGCCATGATCAGGATCCACGCGCGAACGGACGCCATCGTTCACACGTGTATATATAACCTGCAGTATCATCATCATCAAATTATAAAGTTAGTGATGATCGATCGATCACAAACTTGAGGAACTTTAAGTTCATGATCTGTGATCATATATAATTATATCTTCAATGCAATGAATAAGCAAAAGATAATGGAAGGAGATGTTGATAGATGTTGAACCTCTTGGCTCTTTGTGCTGTATATACGTTGATGATCTAGTGTGAGCGTGACCATGATCATCATTCAAAGTGGTATTTATAATGCAATGAGAAAGGCAGGGGGGAGGAACTGAGAACACGAATGAACGAATGGCAGTGATTAATTTGGGGAGGATGAGGAGATGAGAGAAGATGACTCTAGAGAACTTCGCTGGCTCTTGATCAACTGCCACCTTCTTGTGATGTTAACGCAAATTTAGGATCATGAAAAACGTTACGTGAGCCAGAGATGTGCTTAATTTTAGGAGGATGACAGGTAGAGAGATAATGGCTATGGCGATTTTTGCTCTTGACCTACCACCTTCCTATAATGTTGCTAAACAGCATAAAACCAGTGAATCTGAGCTTGTGTATTTCGGGAGGATGAGAGGAAGAATCCGAAGAAAGGATATATAGTATATTTTTGCTGTTAACCTACCACATTTTGTAGCAAATTCCCACTATATATATATGGAGGAACACATGACTAGCAACTTGTCAATAGTATATAATGTATCTACTAAACATCCAAGGGTCTATTGGTACCTAGGACTCTTGTTAAGATAGGAGATTCTTCTACTAATGCACTCCACGATCAAATCCTCACTCTACAGCCGTAAGAGTCGTGCGATGGTGTTGCTCCTCTATGGACTAACCCAAGGCCGAAAGCAAACCCACCTCAAGTAGCCTTTTAATACTGGTGTTGCCTCTCGCTGACTAACCGTAGATCGAGCCACACCGCACACATCATCAATTCTTACATTGAGGGGCACTTTGTTAGTTCTTGCCTTCACAAAAATATATATATATATATACCACATAGAGTAAGTTTAACCATTAATTAATTAAAGTTGATCAGAAAACCACGCCTTCATATGTTGTATTGTCAACAGTAAGATTTTAGAAACTTTGGTAACAATTTTCTTTATGCTTTTTGTGTGTATTCTGAAATATAATTGTAAAAGCAATCTCAGCATCCTGGTCCTATGGGCAGACTTTGAGGACACTCATATAATTAGAAGCACATCTTAAGGGTATTAACCCCTGTTGTACGGGAGCCACAAAAAAATCCTCCTTTTATATGAATTTTATTTATTAATAAATAAATAAATATGATTTATCTATTTTATTAAAAAAATAATTAATAATTACATTTTCATTCTATTTATGCCATTATCCAAGTCCAACACGTGATTCCTTTAGTCAGCCATGCACGTTAATTAACCTAGCCAAAGAAATGGACATGGAAACCATGGCCTCACTTGAGTGCATGCTACATTTTAACTGCATTATATATCAAACCAAAATAAAATGGATATGGATCATGAATTTGAAAACAAAGCAGCAAATATATATATATATATATATATATATATATATATATATATGTAGTTATTATGCTTGCAGAAAAATTTAAACTTAAACCAAAATCCTCAATTGGTCTCGAATGTAAGAAAAAGAAGCTTGAAAAATAATAATCCTTAATTATCCAACCATCCTGTCTTCGACCATGTGGTCATTCTGGTACCACATGACGCCCTTGTAATGGCCTTCTATCTCTTTCTCTTTTCATGGGATGGATCCCCATATTCTATGATTTTTATTTTGAACATCTCAATTTTATTTTCATTTATTTTTTATTTTTGAAAAAAACAAAAGACTCCATACATAGCCTCTTACAAAAAATAAAATAAAATAAAATAAAATAAAATAAAGCTGACCCAAGTGATTGATCAACTCTTTTCCGAAATCCCCGCATAGCGGGTGCAATTTGTAGCATCAATCGGGTTACTCTTTATAGAAAAAAATAAGACCATTTGTTATAGTTTTAATTATATTTTTAGTCACGAGGCCTCTCTCTAACAACAAATCGAAGGCAATCATACCAAAATTAGTGACAATTAACAATAAAAAATTATTTTACATAAATCACCTCACTTTAATTTATAGAATAGAGGTTTTGATAATTTTTAAATTGTATTTGGAACATAATAATTATTATTGAAAGTTCTGAACAGGTCGTATTCTTGTCGTAACTTGTGTTATAACTCAGGTGTAACACTCAGCTCACTGAAGTTTTTTTTTTTTTTTTTTTGTGGCACTCACACACACAATGATAAACACACAAGACAACAAAGAGACAAGAGAGTTGGTTACCCAGTTCGGCAACAATGCCTACATCTGGGGGGCCATGCCCGGAGAAGATAATCCACTAAAGGTGTAGGGAAAACAAGAGTACAAGAGTTCCTCACTCTCTCACTCTATCATAAGCACCTCCACTCCTTGATTGACAATGACCTCTATCACCCTTCTCCTGAGGGACTACTCTAGACGGCTCACCTCAATCCTCCAAGTCCTGGTCTTATATAGACGTCTCCCTATCTTCACGCCTATCACAAAGACTCCGCCTCCACCTTCGTGGATCTCTCAAATCTCCGCTGGCTACCAAATTGGACTCCTTCCAAATATGGTCACTGCAACTTTAGTTGTAACCTCGAAGTCGCAACATGACCCTACTGACTTAACTTGACCAAGGCTACAAAGATCCATTGCACCTCTTCGACTTCGACGCACCTCCAACCCTCCTAGTTGAGTCCCGAGTCTACTACGTCAGATCCTCCCGATCCCGACACGCAACTAGCAGATCCACCTCTCCGTCGCTGCACTCACCCTTTATCACTTGGCCGCATTCCCACCATGGCGCTGAAGTTTTCATCATCCAAAACTTGATTTCCTCAATCACAGTTTTGGTTGTCCAATCTTCCGGATTTGGTTCTCAACAACCTTTCCAAACTTGGTCTTAATTCACCAAAGTTTGGTCTTCAATTATGCTTCATTCGTCTCTACCATATGTGCCTCTTCTATCATCACCAAATATGGCTTTCAATCATCCCTTGATTTGGCTTCAATCAACAAATGTGATCAATCACATATAGCTTGCCAAATCCATTCACCAATCAGCCCCAAATCAGCTTCTTTCCATATGTAGCCTACAATCAATCATCTTCATATATGGCTTGCATGTAATCTTCAATCTTTTCGTGATTTGTCTGCATGAAATCTCCAAGCCATCTTGAACCTCTTCCACATCTATTTCAAGCTTGGGCTGCAATCAATATTCTCCCTCCAAGTTGGATCTTGCTTCCATATTGGTTGTAATCACTTTCCCAACTTGAACTGCACCCGGATTGCCTCTTCAACTTGATGACAAGTGCACTCTTCAATCCTTGACCAACTTTGCCTATGTTGACTTTGACTTTGACCTTATGCCTTTGCTTTGACTTGTCAACTGTCTTGCCTTGGTCAACTTGCCACATCAGCTTGTGCCACGTCACCATGTGTCAAATGATGCCAACACATATGTGCATTTGCACTAACAACAATCTCCCCTTTGGCATTATTTTGACACAACACTCTTTCCTCACGCTGCTAGATCGGACCGTTGGTTGCATCTACTAGTTACAACAACCTTACAACATCTTATAAATGTGACTTGACATGAACTCCGACTTAGTTTACAAATACATACATCAAATGCATTAACTCCCCTAAATATTATAACTTTTGTAACAAACATAGACCAAAATGGGCCTGCCTTCAAACATAACAGGACTAGAACAATATAACATATAGGAGTTGCAACCACAGGCAGAAGACTTCACCTTTCTCCCCCTTTGTGAAAGTAGATGCCAAACCTACAGATGCTGGAAGACAAACAAAAGAAAAATGACTTGCCTGACATCTACTCCCCCTGTCAAACATATACACGGGCTGGTAGACTCCTTTCTTCCCCTTTGTGGCACATGACACAACTCCCCCTGAATTGATAATCATCACAAGGCTCGGCCTGGAACTACTTCCCCTTCCTTCATAAACACTTGACAGCTTTGTGCACTTCGGTCTTGAACTGAATGAATTAAAATAAAAATCAAGCACAAGTGAAGGATTGTACCTCTCGGCCTCTTTATCTTCCTTTCTCTGTAAGAGAGATATTCTGGGACTGAAGATAGTGTCTCCCCCTTGCTTCTTGATCTCGTCTTCCTTTGTGGAGGAGCTTCAAAACTCTTTACTTCATCAATTTTGAGATCAAGGAACGACCTTCTTCTTGGCTTCTTGGCACTTCTCTTAAACTTCTGGCCTTTAGATGGTTCAGTCTTTTTCTTCTCAGCAATTTGAATTGCAAGTGGAGCATCATTTGAGTCTTCTGCCTTTTTTGAACTAACAGTTGTCGCAACTGATGTTACAACTCGGGTTGCAACTGGTTCTGCTTCCTCTATGCTTCCTTGACTCCTTCGTTGACTTTTCTTTCTTTTTCAGCCGATAATGAACTCCTTGTTGAACTGGTAGTTCCTCTGAACCTTCAGCACTAGATGTTTCATATTCACCAACATGGAGCACTTCCTTCTCATCTTCTTGGGGGGATCTTTCTATGCTTCTCTTCCGATGATGGTCCTTGAGTAGATGATTACAATTTCTAGGGTTCCCCAAATTAAACCCTCTTAACTACATGACGCCTTTTCAAACAAAAACTAACTAACAAAAGGAACCTAAATACTTGGTGCCTCAAAAATGAAAAGAAATCCAAAACAAAAAGAAACTCAAAACTGATTCTTTTTTTTTTCTTTTCTTTTCTTTTCTTTTCTTTTTTTTGGATTCTTTTCTTCTCACCTCAAGGAACTCCTGGATCAATGACCTGACGGGGGATCCATGCCTTTCCAGCCTTCAGTGATCTTTTGTCAATCAGCTTCTGGATATAACATGTTGATGCAACATCCTACTTCTTCGTAGTTTCTGACTTCTTCTCACTTGTAGCTGCTATCTTCATGTCTTCCTTTCTGATCCACACCTTTCTGATCACCGTAGTCCTCCCTCTGATTCTCCTTTTGATAGTTGTTTGCATATGTCCAACTATCTTTCCAGATTTCAGGTCGTCCTTCAGCTTAGTACACTTTGGTCTTATGTGACCATCTTCTCCGCAGTGAAAGCATGTAGGAGCTTTAGCTTTCTGTCTTCTCCTTTTAGGTTTGTCTGGCTTTATAGTCTGAGTTTGTTGAGCTTGTGGCTTGACAAAGACAGTTTTTGTATGTGTTTTCTTCACACCTGAGGATTCACCAATGTAGCCAAGACCTTGTCGATTTCTAGCCGGGTCTCGCCAACCGCCAAGATCTCATCTAACTTGGCTTTCCCTTTGTTTAAAGACTCCATAGTCTTTTCAGCTTGGTGCAGCTTGAGTTGGCATTCATCTTGCTTTCTCACAGCATCTTCCTTCTCCTTCAAGATGCTTTCTTTCTCTTCTGCTAGGAGCTGGTTTTTCTTCTGGATGACCTTCTTCTCTTCTTGCAGATACTTCACAGTGTCTTCCTTCTCCTTCAGCAAACAGTCTTTTTCTTCTATTAGGAGTTGATTTTTCTTCATAATGACCTTCTTTTCTTCTTGCAGATGTTTGTTTCCCAACATCATCTTATCAAACCTTCGTAGCATTACTTCATATGCTTTGAAGAGGTCTTGATCAGTTACTTCACTATCGTTGTCACTGTCTTCAGATGTTATAACAGATGTTGCATCATACTTTGCAACTCCCATGAATCTGCTTGAATCACCTATTGGTTTGAACACATAAGGAAAAGCTATATAGTGACTTATCACACCTTTGTCACCTTGATCATCCTGACTCTCCTCAGATTCTCCTTCACTCCAGGTGACGTTGAGAGATTTGCTTTTCTTCTTCAACGTGTTGGCACATTCTTCTTGGACATGACCGAAGCCTTCACATTCAAAGCACTTGACTCCTTTTCTTCGAGATTCAGCTTCATCTTCAGTCTTCTTTCCTTCACCTTGAAACAGCTTCTTACCTGTCCTTCGTTTCTTGAAAATTTTGTGAAGTTTTCGTGACAGGTATGCAATGTCAGTTTCATCTTCATCTTGGTGCGGATACTCCAGCTGTCTTGAAGCTTCAGCCTTCAAACCAAGATTAGCTTCTTTCTTTTCATGTTTGAAGTTCATTTCATATGCTCGGGCTTAATTCCCATCAACACATCAACTCTCATTGTTGAGATGTCTCTGGCTTCTTCAATCGCAAAGAACTTTGGCCTTAAATCTCTTGGGCAGAGATCTTAAAGTTTTCCGCACTAACTCTTCATCAGAATACTTCTTCCCCAGTTGAAAAGCTTGGTTTGAAATGTCCATCAGCTTGGCATTGAACATTGTAATAGTCTCGTCTTCTTCCATCCTGAGACTTTCAAATTTTGAAGTCAGTATTTGTAGTTTAGAACTTCGTACCTGACTTGTGCCTTCATGTATTCTTTGAAGAATGTCCCAAGCTTCCTTGGCAGATTCACAAGTTGAAACATGCTTGAACTGATTTTCATCCACTCCACCAAAAATTGCATTGAGCGCTTTTCCATTTGCATTGGCTTGATTTAATTCAACTTGGGTCCAGGTCTTCCTCTTCTTCTCTACTTCATTCTTATCATCATCAAGATACGTTGGAGGTGCCCATCCATCTTCTATAGCTGTCCACGCAGATTCATCTATAGATTTGATGTATGCCATCATGCGTGCTTTCCAGTAAGAGTAGTTTGCTTCATTTAGAAGTGGCGGACGGCTACTAGCGATTGCTTCCCTTCCGGCCATCGATAGAACTATTTCCAGGACTTCATCGACCTTGAAACCAAGTAGCAGCACCTGCAAGACCGGCTCATACCAATTGAAAGTTCTCAATGTGTCGCCTTCTTGTCGTAATCTTGTGTTATAACTTCGGGTGTAAGCTACCAATCAAGTTTTTTTTTTTTTGTGGCACTCACACACACAATGATAGACACACAAGACAACAAAGAGACAAGAGAGTTGGTTACCCAGCCTAAGCAACAATGCCTACATCCTGGGGCCATGCCCGAGAAGACAATCCATTAAAGGTGTAACGAAGACAGGAGTACAAGAGTTCCTCTCACTCTCTCACTCTATCATAAGCACCTCCACTCCTTGATTGACAATGACCTCTATCACCCTTCTCCTGAGGGACTACTCTAGACGGCTCACCTCAATCCTCCAAGTCCTCGGTCTTATATAGACGCCTCCCTATCTTCACGCCCATCACAAAGACCCGCCTCCACCTTCAGGATCTCTCAAATCTCCGCGGCTACCAAATTGGACTCCTTCCAAATATGGCTGTTGCAACTTTAGTTGTAACCTGAGTTGCAACATGACCCGGCTGACGAACTTGACCAAGGCTACAGCATCCATTGCACCTCTTCGACTTCGACGCACCTCCAACCCTCTTGGTTGAGTCCCGAGTCTACTATGTCAGATCCTCCTGATCCCGACACGCAACTAGCCGATCCACCTCTCCGTCGCTGCATTGCCTCAAATCTTATCACTGGCCGCATCACCCCACCATGGCCGAGTTTTCCTTCATCATCCAAAACTTGATTTCCTCAATCACAGTTTTGGTTGTCCAATCTTCCGGATTTGGTTCTCAACAACCTTTCCAAACTTGGTCTTAATTCACCAAAGTTTGGTCTTCAATTATGCTTCATTCGTCTCTACCATATGTGCCTCTTCAATCATCACCAAATATGGCTTTCAATCATCCCTTGATTTGGCTTCAATCAACAGCTGCATCAATCACATATAGCTTGCCAAATCCATTCACCAATCAGCCCCAAATCAGCTTCTTTCCATATGTAGCCTACAATCAATCATCTTCATATATGGCTTGCATGTAATCTTCAATCTTTTTGTGATTTGTCTGCATGAAATCTCCAAGCCATCTTGAACCTCTTCCGCATCTATTTCAAGCTTGGGCTGCAATCAATATTCTCCCTCCAAGTTGGATCTTGCTTCCATATTGGTTGTAATCACTTTCCCAACTTGAACTGCACCCGGATTGCCTCTTCAACTTGATGACAAGTGCACTCTTCAATCCTTGACCAACTTTGCCTATGTTGACTTTGACTTTGACCTTATGCCTTTGCTTTGACTTGTCAACTGTCTTGCCTTGGTCAACTTGCCACATCAGCTTGTGCTACGTCACCATGTGTCAAATGATGCCAACATATATGTGCATTTGCACTAACAATTATTATTATTATTTATTATTATTACTATCATTATTATTCAATACATCATGAACTTTACAGAAAAGAGTAAAAAACTAAATTCAAGTTTCAGTGATGGCTAGTTATAGAGGTAATTATCTATTAGTCCCTCACACTATTTACCACTATTTCAACTTTACACACTACACACCCAACCCACTATTTATATTAAGCCCCCACAACTCCCTACTCAAGGACCCATGAACAAATACTTCACTATTCAATGGATGAATAGTGAATTAACTATTTTAATGATAAAAACATTGACCATCCCTTTACAATGTAATTGCCTTGGTTCTTCGAGAAAGCAATATTTTTAGTTTTACAGAAAATTAGAGAAAAAATATGAAACCAACACTCAAAAATAAAACATTATTAAAGAAAAGTTAACTTTTTCAATATATATATATATAGGATAATGATATTATCCGGCCGGCTGCAACTGCGGCCGGCCCATTAACACACCCAACAACCTTATCTATATCCCAACCAATCAACCACCCAATCTTGTGGTTGGGTGTGATCACCATATATATATAGAGGCCTTCTATTGTGTGGGCAGCTAGAATACCCGCCTCCCATTTTGACCCTCAAGATGCTTCAAGGATTTTCAACTGCAGACGGATGCTAATACGATCAAAAATAAGCTCTACCTTGCCGTCAGGCCATTGAAGCTTATCAACATGATGATCCTACCAAAATTTAATAGTAGAACCGCTATATATATATATATATATATATATATATATATATAAAAGAAAAGTTAATATGATGAAATTAAAATAAAATCCAATAAAATACTTAATGTGTACCAATCCCGAACACAAACTCGCGCCAGGGCTACAATTATTAAAAATTAAGGAAGTCTCATGATTCACTGATTCTATTGTACTACGTGCCAGGCATGCAACCATGCATGCATGACTTTCTCAACCTCCATTTAAGTTAAATCTTGATAAGGTCGCCATCCAACCATATCATTGCATTTGAAGACAAAGTGAGAGTCAACTCTCAAATATAAGATCAAATTACTATAAAAATTAAATGACAATTTTATTGAGTATAAGGAACACCAAAGCGCTCGTATAAAACCCTTACAATTTAGCCACTTGTGGCTTAAGCCGAGGGTGGGGGCTGCATATTATTATCTTCTTAAATATATTTAAAGCAAAGGGGGGCTCTATTTCACTGGACGTGTTGAGCATGCATGCATGCATGGCCGAGGATAATTCAAGGGTGACCGTCACGGCACCGGTCGGCTGCATTGCAACCCCTTGTGTAGGGGTTGGCCTCTTTCTGAGAATGGCAGTTAGTCTGACTTCCATCTCTTTTGCTGCACGGAACGCCGTCTCGATTCAATGCACCGTAGTCTATCACAGAGGCTTCAGTGTTGCTCGCCATGAGAGTGCAAGCCACCAGCACCATCAAGATCCACACACGAATGGAAGCCATTATTAATTATTGTTGAAAACCTTCAAACTGATCTGCTGTACAATTAATGTCATCAAAGTAAAACAATTAGTTAGACACAAACTAATTGAGAAACTAATATTTTTAAGTTCTATAGAGTGAAACTAATGGAGCGAGAGATGATGAAATTAAGAAGATGTTGAACCTCTCTTTGAGTATTATTGTTTATGGATTTGGATGAGAGTCTTTGAGATAGATGGTGGTATTTATAGTGTAATGAGAGGCTGGGGGTTAAATGGAACATGAATGAACGGCAGTGTTTTTGGGAGGATGAGAGGAAGAGAGATGGTGAATCTAGAGAGTTTTTCTCTTGACCTGACACCTTTCTGGTTTTGGATCTGAACAGTATTTTCAGGAGAATGAAGAGGAGAAGAGATATATAACACATTGACATTAGAAATAAATTTGGAAGCAATACATAACGGGGTTTATAGACCCTATAAATAAGAGAGATGCAATATAAAAGAGAAATAAAATAAGGACGAAGCACCAAAAGTTACTTGGAAAACCTCCAAAAGAGTGAGGAAAATCATTGGGCATCAACAAACAAACAATGTTTATGAGCTTGTGCTGGTTGTGTTTTCATGACAGAAGGAAACAAGGGGGTGAAGAAGGTGGAAGCAAGGAGGCATGTAGATCCAAACTGCAGATATGCATCAAATCCTTATCATTCATGTGGTCCATATTGTTATGAAGATGATGGAGAGAGCTCCTCTGGTTCTTATTCCTCTTCATCTCTGCATCAATTCAAAGGTTAGTTTTGCAATATAGTAGAGAGCTCTCAATAGTTGTTCTGATTGTATTTGACTGTGTGGTGTGGCTGCAGGGGACAAGAGGGAAGAGGTCACGAAGTCAAGAGATGTGGATCCCAAGTGTAAAAATTGTAGGAGATGAGGAAGAGTATCTTGTATAGGATTTCAAGAGGAAATTTGTGGATATATTGTGGAGATCTCAAAGTGTTTTTTCTCATTTAAAAGAGGGGAGATGAGTAGCCACCACTCTCATTCTCCAAACATAACATTAGGGCATACTTGACCCTTTACAACATAGCTCATAAAGTTTTACAATATTACAAGCATGCCATTAACGCATTAATATGAATTACTTCTAACACTCCCCCTTAATTCATATTTTGTATTCCCAACAATTCTCTAAAGTATTAAAATTTGTTCCGTGGGAGAGCTTTAGTAAAAATATCGGCAACTTGATCTTCGATCTTGAGATATTTGATTTCAACTTCTTCATCTTCAATTGCATCTCTAATGAAGTGATGCTTGATAGCAATATGCTTTGTCCGGCTATGATATACCGGATTCTTTGCCATGTCGATCGCCGATTTGTTGTCACACATAAGTGGAGTTGCTTCCTTTTGTGGTTCACCAATGTCTTCCAAAATTCTTCTCAACCATATTGCTTGTGAGGTAGCCAATGAAGCGGACACATATTCGGCTTCGGCGGTGGAGAGTGTAGCCTTCTCTTGTTTCTTAGAAGTCCATGAAAATACACCCGATCCAAGAGAGAATGCATAACTGGAAGTGTTTTTCATGTCATCAATGCTTCCGGCATAATCACTATCACAAAATCCAACTAATTTGATAAGAACATGTCTCTCATAAAAGATGCCATAATCAACCGTACCTTGGATGTATCTCAATATCCTCTTTGCCGCCCCAAAGTGAATTTGACTTGGCTTGGCCATGAACCTTGCCAACAAATTTGTAGCAAACATAATATCCGGTCTTGTTGATCCCAAATATGACAAACTTCCAATTAAACTTCTATAGAGTGTGCCATCAACCTCCTTGGAGCCATCATCCTTGGAGTACTTTTCATTTGCAATCATGGGAGTATCAACCGGCTTGCAATCCTTCATGTTGAATTTTTCAAGAAGACTTCTAGCATATTTCTTTTGAGAAATGAATATGCCATCCTCATTTTGGCTAACTTCAATTCCCAAGAAGTAATGTAGAAGGTCCAAATCATTCATTTCATACTTGTTCATCATATCTCTTTTGAAATCTTCAATCATCTTCTCATTACTACCGGTGAACACCAAATCATCAACATAAAGAGAAACAATGAGACTATTGGATTTACCTTGAGTCTTCACATATAATGTTGGCTCACTCTTGCTTCTTTGAAAATTATTTGCTTTAAAGTATGCATCAATTTCACTATACCATGCCCTTGGTGCTTGCTTTAGGCCATACAAAGTCTTCTTCAATTTGTATACTTTTTTTTCTTCACCTTCAACAATGAAGCCTTGAGGTTGCTCTACAAATACCTCTTCTTTCACTTCACCATTCAAGAATGCCGATTTCACATCAAGTTAATGCAAATGTCATCCCTTTTGAGCCGCCAAGCAAATGATAGCTCTAATTGTTTCAAGTCTTGCCACCGGAGCATAAGTTTCTTGAAAATCAATTCCGGGTTAATAACCTTTTGCAACCAATCTTGCCTTTCTTCTTTGAAATGAGCCATCAGGGTTAAGCTTTGTCTTAAACACCCATTTTACACCAATAACATCTTTTTTCTTTTGGTCTTTCCACCAACTTCCAAGTATTGTTTTTCTCAATCACATCTATTTCTTCTTCCATGGCTTTCACCCATGCCTCTTCTTTAATTGCTTCTTCAAAGTTTCTTGGTTCCATCATACAAAAATTACAACTTGCATACACCTCATTGAGATGTCTCATTCTCCTTGGTTGTGAGCTTGAAGATGAGGAACTTGGACTTGATAGAGAGGATGGTGACCTTTGAGGACTAGCATCAACTTGTGGAGCTTCATGAAAGTCTTCATTTTCTTGATTTTGCAACCCTTCTTGAGAAATAACAACTTGATTTTCTATCTTCTTCCCTTTCCAATCCCATGAAGTCTTCTCATCAAAGATAACATCTCTACAAACAATCACTTTATTCCTCTTCAAGCAAAAGAGTCTATAACCTTTTGATTTTGAGCTATAGCCAACAAAGATGCATTTTTCACTAGCTTCATCAAGTTTGTGTCTCACTTGTTTTGGAACATGAGCATAACAAACACACCAAAATACCTTCAAATGATTCACCGATGGCTTCCTTCTACTCCAAGCTTCAAATGGTGTTTTGTTTTCCACCGCTTTTGTTGGACATCTATTCAACAAGTACACCACCGTGATATACCGCCTTCACCCCAAAAAGGATTGAGGCATTCCCTTCTCATGAATCAAATGATTCACCGATGGCTTACTTCTACTCCAAGCTTCAAATGGTGTTTTGTTTTCCACCGCTTTTGTTGGACATCTATTCAACAAGTACACCGCCGTATATACCCCTTCACCCCAAAAGGATTGAGGCATTCCCTTCTCATGAATCATAGACTTGGCCATCTCTACAATGGTTCTATTCTTCCTTTCCGCCAAGCCATTTTGTTGAGGTGTGTGTGCAACACTCAATTGTCTTCTCAAGCCAATAGAATCACAAAACTTTTCAAACTCATGAGAGTTGTATTCTCCCCCTCTATCACTTCTTAGCACCTTCAAAAAATAACCACTTTGCCTTTCCACAAGCATTTGAAACTTCTTAAATATAACAAACACATCCGATTTTTGCCTCATGAAATAAACCCATGTCATTCTAGAATAGTCATCAATGAATGTGATAAAATATTTGTTACCTCCATTAGTTGGAGTAACCATTGGCCCACACACATCGGTATGAACAAGCTCCAATGGTGCTTGTTTATAAAAAAAATGATGATATAAAAAAAGGGGGAGCCTTGAAAATATAATATATCTCAGGGGGGGCAATATGAAATATTTCATATAAATTATGATGAAATATTTCAAATGAATTAAATATTTCAAAATATCTTGAAATTAAGATGGTCTGACCTCGAGGCTTAACCTCAATACAAATCCCGAGGCGGATCAAGAAATACATATCTCGAGGCAGGTCGAGGGTATATATAAAATTCAAGATTGTCCGAGAACAAATCTTGAGGCAATTTTAAATCTTGAGACGGCCCAGGAACACATATCCTGAGGCAATCTCGAAAATTCAAGGTGGCCCGGGAACACATATCCCGAGGTGACCTCAAATTCCCAAAAAATGCCCGAGAATACATATCTCGAGGCGAACCCAAATTTCAGGATAGCCTGAGAACACATCTCGAGGCATGCCTAGGATCATAAGCTAAAAGCTTTATGCTAATCCCTGCAGGCATCCTCCCAAAACAATTTAATCCCAGGCATCTTCCCCAAACACAAATCCCAAGATGTCCGAATGCCAATCCCGAGGCAAATCCAAAATATATATATAAATAATAATAATATTATTATTATTATCATTTAAAAATAAAACAAAAAAATTGATCTTATCACTATTAAAATAATAGTAATAATAAAAAAATATATTTGAAATTGTCTGGTCCTGCTCACGACCTGGTCTACCGAGCTTTGAGGAGAACATGGCCACGATCAAGGAACCGCTTGGGGGTGGCTCGATAAAAAGAGGATATGAGGATTCGTAAAGGGAGGAGAAATCAAAGAGAAGGGAAAAGAAGAGAAAGGGAGACAGCCCAAAGAAGAAGAAGCTGCCTTTAGCCTCTACGTCAGCAGCACCAGCATCTGCACAAGGCAGCTCACTGCTACAAGGCTGGCACTTCTACAAGCACTGCTTCACTCTCGCCCATGCAGTACCTCCTGCGACTTGCCCAGCTTTTCTCCAAGGAGCCTGGCGCCCGAGGCAACCCCGGTCACGCCTCAGCGCCCCTGCAGCCTGCAGCTGCGCCCCAACGCCCAAGCTCTCCATCAAAGGTCCGCTGAAGCCCTGCAGCCCGCATCTCTGAAGCCTGATGGCGCCGCCACCGCTGGTCTGTTCATTGAAGCCTCTCTGCTCCATCAGCTCGCTGCTGCCCCAATCATGATCAGGTTGCCGCTGAAGCCCTGCGGCCACGTCTCCAGCATCTTTGAAGTCTGATGCCGCCACAAGCCGCTGCCTTTGAAGTTACTGCATGCGCCGAGGAGGAGGGATTCACCGCCGCTACAACCATGTTTGATGCGGACCTCGCTATCGCCAAAGTCCGCACTCGTCCGTCCCTCCACCAAATTCTTGTCTGCTCCGGTACCGCCATGGAAGCCTGATGCCGCCCCAAACCTGGATGTTTATTGAAGACGGATGCTGATTGAAGACCTGGACGCCGAATCGGATCGCCGATTGAAGATGGATACTGATTGAAGCTGGATGCTGATCGAAGATCGGATGCTGATTAAAGTTGGATCTTTGCTGGAAGCTTGATAATCGTTGATGGCGAAATGGTTGTTGTTCAAGAAATGAAGCTGTTGATGCTGATTCAAAATCTGGACGCTGTTGAAGACCCGGATGCTGTCTAAAGATATGGTTGCTGATAATTTGGTTGCTGGTCCGGCTTCTCCAAGGCCAAGGTCAATTTGTTGCTGCTTCGAGGATGGTTGTTGTTTGTTATGGTTGCTGTTGATGATGGTTGCTGCTAAAGCCGTCGGCCGCGTCAGAAAGCTGCGTTGCCGCTACCGCCGTTCCACGAAGAAGTCAGTATTCGCCGCCATTGATATTGCCACGCGTGATGTTGCAAGTTTGTTGTGTTGCTGCAGAACGAAAGCTATGAAGAAAACAAAAGAAAAGGAAGATGCTGTAAAAGAAAATAAAAGAAGAAGATGCAGCTAATTGGCATCGCCACACTGATGGCCAGATTTGAAGACCAGAATTTCTCTATTGTCAAGACTCTGAAGAAGCCATGATCAGGCTTGACACGAGTAACTTTATAGAGGGGTACACAGTCTCCAAACTCAAGAACCAGAAGGAGAAGGTGGGAAGTGAGGCTACGTCTTGCGATGGGGCTGCGATTGTGTTCTTCTTGGTACCCTGAGAGAAGGGTTGCCAATATTTGTCGTAAAATTTCTTGTTACAAAGTTGAAAAAGAAGATCATGAAGATGTTACTAATTGAAGCCATTGGGCCATTTCTTTGAAGCATCGCAGCCTAACTATCCAACCATGTTTGCTTTGGGGAGTATGTTGAACAAGAGCTCCCTTGTATGAAATAAGGCTTTGAATGCCTCCTCTATACATGAGTGGAGTCGTAGAGTTTCGGATGTTGGTTTTAAAGAAAAGTTTGTTCTTCAAGGAAAGTCTTTAAATGAAGTTTAATTTCCCTATGATTACCAATTAGAATGAGGAGAATGTAATTCTTTAAGGAATTCTATCAAAGCATAGATCTGTAATTTTGCTAGACAAAAGCTGCTATGTTAGCAATCACCTACCTGCTGCAAAGGAGCTTATCAATGCTGCAGAAATTGCTGAAATACTACCAAAAAAAAATGCAAAGTACTGTGTTGCTGCAATATGTTGACCTGCTCGCCAAAGAAATAAGAAAAAATACGAAAAGTTCTTTGCCGCAGGATGGTCTGAAGATTCTTGAAGAATTCTTTGAATTCACGCAGTAAATAGTACATTATAAAGGCCTGCTTTCAAAAATTCATAGCTCTTGCCTGAGAACTCCGATTGTGGTGAGATCTATGGAGCTGGAAACTAGATATTCAGATCTTCAATAGTCATATATAGCATAAACCCTTCCAGTGGCCCAATCGGCGCGAATTTTAATAAATGAAAGGGTCAATTTCAAGAATTACGCTACCGTACCATGCTGATCGCCCACTTTCAAAAATTCATAACTCTCGGCCCGAAAACTCGATTGAGGCGAGATCTGCAGTCTTGGAAACTAGACATCCAGATCTTCAATAATCATATACGCACAGATCTTTGTTGGCAGACCCGGTCGGCCGCATACTTTGATGGGGAAGAAGGGTAACCTTTGTAGTCCGACAGATTAATTCCTGAAGTTCTGTCTGATTGCCCATATTCAAAAATTCATAACTCTGGTCTGGGAACTCTGATTGAAGTGAGGTCTGTGGCGTTAGAAACTAGATATCTGGATCTTCAACAATCATATACATCACCGATACTTTTAGCAGACTGGTCAGTGCGTACTTTGATGGGGAAAAAGGGTGATCTTTGTAGTCCGACAGATTAATTCCTGAAATTCTGTCTGATTGCCCAGATTCAAAAATTCATAACTCCGGCCTGAGAGCTCCGATTGAGATGATATCTGAGGCATTGGAAAGTAGATATATGGATCTCCAACAATCATTTACAACATAGCCCCTGTCAATGGCCCAGTCGGCACGAATTTTGATAAATAAAAGGGTCAATTTCAGCATTTCTGCCACCAGCCATGCTGATCGCCCATTTTCAAAAATTCATAACTCAGGTCAGAAAATCCCGATCGAGATGAGATCTATGGCGTCGGAAATTAGATATCTGGATCTCCAACAGTCATGTACAGCACAGCCCCTTTTGGCGTACCAAATCGGCGTGAGATTTTGATAGATAAAGGGGTCAATTCCAAAGCATTTCCGCGCCAACAATGCCAAGATCTATTTTCAAAAATTCATAATTCCCCTCACTGAGACTCCAATGGAGATGAAATCATGCTGGCTACCCTACTCCTTGGGGATGGACGGTCTGAGCAGATCACAATGCTATTAAATTGAAAGTCCACAATCAATATGGTTTTCTCCAATTCATATACAGTGATTATCTTTACGGATGGTTGGACTTTGCCTCCATGACATGAAAAAGAGATAAACATGAAAAAGAGATAAATAAGAAAATATGCTGCAGAGTCACTTCAAATTTTCCAAATTTCCAAATCCGCAAGGTCACAATATCTCCAAATCTTGCAGCGGTTATGGAGCACAAGTCTCCAAGGTGGCCGACAAAATCCAAATTATGAAATGACGCGAATCTTGAGGTGGCGATGAAGCACTCATCTTAAGGCGTCGATAATGTCTTAAAACAGCATCCTTCTCAATGTGATGATGAAACACGCATTTTAAAGTAGATGATGAGATACAAATCTAAAAGCGACGCATCTACGCTACAAGCGATAGAATTTCACGCATATCGGCTTAATCGAAATCATGATCCTAAATCTTAAAGTGGCATTGATTTCAAGATGGTGACGGAGTAGGCATCTTGGAGCAAATTAATAAATTCAAATCCCAAAGTGGCTTAAGTAGACAAGGCGACGCCAGATATATGCAAATAAATGATATGTACGCATATGATAACATCCATATGTAATAAAAATTATGATTCGCAAATAAATGAAATTATATATTCATTGCCTCTCTACTTGTACTTTTGCCCTTAATCGGAGGTTCCCACGACATTGTCTGGGGTAATTAATAATAGAGGCTTGCCTCTATTAGGAATAAAAGAACCCACATAATAAAAAATGATATTTGTGCTTCGACATATCGTCTGGTGTCACACGATGGCAGGCGCGTATTTTCGATCCCACAGTGCTCTAGCTCGCCATGCCTTCTCCTTTGGAAATGACTCCCGGTGATGCTTGCCTAGAGCACAACCTTCACAAACTTCCTTCAAGTCTTCAATTGTTGGTAACCCATAAACCATGTTCTTTTGTTGCATATTCTTCAAGCTTTGGAAGTTCAAGTGCCCAAACCTTCTATGCCAAAGCCATGAGTTGTCCACAACATCCACCTTCAAAGCCACATCCTTTGAATATCGGAAGGTAATAGGAACACTTCTGTTGTTCTCCATCTTGAGATTTGCTACAACTTGCCTTTTGTCACCTTTGTCATACACCTTGCAAGAGTTGTCTTCAAAGTAGATAGAATATCCATGCTCAAGAAGTTGCCCAACACTCAACAAATTTTGCTCCAAATCCGGAACCAACAAAACATCTCTTATGAATTTCTTTCCCATCTTGGTCTCAATGGCAATAGTACCTTTCCCTTTTGCATTGACCAAAGCACCAATTCCCATCCTTACTTGAGAACTTGAGGAGCCATCTATATTCACAAAGATATTTTCATCACCGGTCATGTGGTTGCTACAACCACTATCAAGGAACCACACATCATTCCTTTTCTCCGAAGCCGTTTGGCAAGCATAAAACATATTGCCTCCACATTCTTGTTCTTCCAAAAAATTTGCTTGTTGATTGCCTTTGCCTCTACAATCATTCTTCAAGTGTCCAAACATGCCGCAATTGTGACACTTTGGTTGCCCCTTGAACCAACAATCATTTTCATAGTGAGTACCATTTTCACAATTTCTACACCACTTTCTAGTGAAGCTTTCATCATCTCTTCTTTGGTAAGTGTTTCTCCCTCTTCCTCTTGAGTTCATTCCTCTTCCTCTTGGGTTCATTCCTCTTTCTCTTCCTCTTCCTTGTCTTCCACCTCTTGAAGACTCACCTTGGACTTGAAATTTCTCTTGATTTTTGGAATCCACCATGAGCTT
Source organism: Dioscorea zingiberensis (assembly GCA_026586065.1). Lineage (NCBI taxonomy): Eukaryota > Viridiplantae > Streptophyta > Magnoliopsida > Dioscoreales > Dioscoreaceae > Dioscorea > Dioscorea zingiberensis. The sequence goes on along the minus strand of CM048822.1, from coordinate 3,629,107 downwards.
GGATTGGAAGGCACTCTCAATAGAGCTTTCGGAACGCCTATTCAATCTTTGCTCAAATGCTACAATGCAACCCATCAATTCTTGAATACTCAAATTTGAGGTGTCCTTGGTCCCTTCAACAACGGCAACAACGGCATCATACTTCGCCGGTAAGGAAATCAAGATCTTCTCCACCACTTTTTGATCACTAATTGCTTCTCCATAAGTCTTCATTTGATTCACAATCTCAACAACTTTTGAAAAGTAATCACTTAAGGACTCTTTGTCATTCATCTTGATATTCTCAAAATCTCTTCTAAGAGCTTGAAGTTTGATAGTTCTCACCTTTGTAGTGCCTCTATACTCCTTCTCCAAGATCTCCCATGCTACCTTTGCACATTGGGCATTGATGATTCTTGGAAAAAATTGCATTGGAAACTCCTTGTTGAATCAAGTGGAGAACTTTTGCATCCTTCTTTCTATTCTCCTTCAAAGTATTTCTTTGGGCATTTGACAAAGCATCCCCATTTTGGGGTTCTTCAAACCCTTCTTCTACAAACTCCCAAATGTCATAAGAAATGAGAAGAGTTCTCATTTTTACATACCAATAATCAAAGATCGAAAAAGGAGGTGCTTGGATCCCACTTGAAATTGTCATCTCTTCTTCTCCAAATGCTTCTTTTTTCTTCAAAAAAACACACCTTCTTCTTCTTGGATCTTAGCTCTGATATCACTTGTAGGAGATGAGGAAGAGTATCTTGTATAGGATTTCAAGAGGAAATTTGTGGATATATTGTGGAGATCTCAAAGGGTTTTTTCTCATTCAAAAGAGGGGAGACGAGTAGCCACCACTCTCATCCTCCAAACATAACATTAGGGCATACTTGACCCTTTACAACATAACTCATAAAGTTCTACAATATTACAAGCATGCCATTAACACATTAATATGAATTACTTCTAACATAAAAATGCATCCAATCCTTATCACAAGTGTTCTGATTATTGCTTTGGAGGCAGTTCAGGTTCATGTTCTTCCCAATTATTCTGGTAATTCTGGCATTAGAAATAGTTTAGTTTCTTGATTGTTGTAGATCTTGTTGCAGAGGAAAGAAAGGAATGTTCAAAGGCTATTGCAAAGGGAAAAGAGGAGTTGAGATGAAAAAAAATGTGGTTCCAAACTACATTAATGCATCTAATCCATTCCATGTTTGTGGGAGTTATTGCCTCCCAATAATCCCCAAAAAAGGCCAGAACAAGGGAGATGTGAAGAAGGAAGCACAATGTTCAAACTGCAAATATGCTTCAAATCCTTATCATAATTGTGCTGAATTTTGCTACACAGGTATCCACAGAAAAGATGAAGCTTATAAATTCAAATTTCAATTTGAGATTAATTATTACTCTGTTTATCTTTTTTCAGGGGAAAAAGGTTTTGTACCTAAGAAGATGGAGAAGAGGAATGTGCAATCCAATCCTGAAAATGTGACAGTAAAAACTGATGAAGCAGGTTGATTTACTTTCTTCAAAGACAGTAATTTTCTATTGGAGGCTCTATAATGATCCATTTGATTATGTTGTAGAACTAAGCACTGGAGCTGTGAAGGTTTCAGAGAAGAAGCAAATCAGCAGAAATTCATCCACTTCATGTTCTGGAAGCAGTAAGGAACGCTCTCAGAGTTTTTATGAACAAGAGCTATTAGAGAGATGTGAGTCACATTCTCATTCTTGCTTTCTTCCTACAAGGTTTACTTGTCATGTTTTTAATTCATTTCTACCTAACGACAGTTGGGATTTTGAGGGGCAATGAGGATGATTTAGTGGCAACAGAGAAAAGGGAACTGCATCTTAAGCACAGACTCCTTTGACGTAAACCATCACTTCATAGCTCATTGTAGACAAAGTTACCATGAAGAAGAGTACTATCCTTTTGAGAAAGGTATGCATGTTATTGTTTCTTCATTGCAATAATTTGTTTCTTTGGTACTAAAAGAACATTGGATTTCTGGTTTCGGTTTTGATCACAGAGAAGAGCAATGATGCTGCAAGGATGCTGTGAAAATGCAGCATCATCAGTGGATTAATGCACATGACTCAGACAGTAAAATTTCCGCACACTGGCTTCAAAGATTTTCTGAGAGTGATCAATCTGACGATGGAAAAACTGTGATACCTCCTTCCTCGTCGATTCGTTTTGTGTTGTTGTTTGTTTCGGTCCTATACTACATTGCACATGTCATCATCACTGGTGGTGTGGTCATGGATAAAAATAAGTCTAGAATTAAAGATAGGGAGGATGAAAGGGCTAGTTGCAATATGTATTGTTTTGATGAAAAGAACAGAGAGATGTAACATAATGTTTGTGTTCTTCAAACTGTTTCATTTCAATGTAATATTATTCCTCTTGAATCTGTTAAGCTAACAAGTAAGCTTATCATGGTTTGAGGAACATCAGTCTATATTGATCTTCTAAAAGGATTCAAGATCAAAGATACAACATCCTGGGTTTACTAATCCATCATCTCAGAAATAAAAACAGAGTCTATCAGGGCATTCACTTGCAATCTGCTTGTCATTGTTTCTTCATTGGAGATACAAGGGTAGTTTGGTCAAACAGATGGTCAAAAATTCAAAGCCAAACCAAATTAAAATTTGACTCTCTATGCTTCTAGACTTCTTGTCCGTATCAATTATTCATATGAGCATACCAACCGCTGCGCATTGAAGTATAAGTTTTATGAAGTTCTTTGTATAAAAATTCGACATATTGAAGCAAAAAAAAAAATCACAGCTCCGGAAACTCTCTTGATCTTTTGTCAACATATTGACTGCAAGATGGATGGCAGTATTCTTTCAGGAGACTTTCTCAACCTCCATTAGAAGTTCAACGATCAGGTGTGCATCCAGCCACCAACAATATTTATGTCACTTGTTGGACAAATAAAATACGGAAAGTCAATGTTCAAATATAAGAGAACAAAATTATTATTAGAAAAATAACACTTGTATTAAGTATGAGGAGCACCAAAGCTCTTATACAAACTCCCTTATAATAGTGCCACTTGTGGCTTAAGCCAAGGGTTGCATATTATTATATTCTTAAAAATTGATCACGCTCCACTGACTCCACTGGACGTGTTGAGCATGCATGCATGCATGGCCGAGGATAATTCAAGGGTGACCGTCACGGCACCGGTCGGCTGCATTGCAACCCCTTGTGTAGGGGTTGGCCTCTTTCTGAGAATGGCAGTTAGTCTGACTTCCATCTCTCTTGTTTCATGGAACGCCATCTCGATTCAATGCACCGTAGTCTATCACAGAGGCTTCAGTGTTGCTCGCCATGAGAGTGCAAGCCACCAGCACCATCAAGATCCACATACGAATGGAAGCCATTAATTAATTATTGTTGAAAACCTTCGAACTGATCTGCAAAGTAAAGCAGTTAGTTAGACACAAACTAATTGAGAAACTAATTTTAAATTCTATAGAGTGAAACTAATGGAGTGAGAGATGATGAAATTAAGAAGATGTTGAAACCTCTCTCTGAATATTGTTTATGGATTTGGATGAGAGTCTTTGAGATGGATGGTGGGGTATTTATGGTGTAATGAGAGGCTGGAGATTGAATGAAACATGAATGAATGGCAGTGTTTTGGGGAGGATGAGGGGAAGAGAGGTGGTGAATCTGGAGAGTTTTGCTCTTGACCTGCCACCTTTCTAGTTTAATTTGGATTGAACACTGTTTTCAGGAGAATGATGAGGAGCATGTCTTTTAGTAATCATTATATTAATCTAATCTCAAGGTGTTATACATCTCTTCTCTTCATTCTCATGAAAAACACTATTCAGATCCAAAACCAAAAAGGTGGTGACAGGTCAAGAGCAAAACTCTCCAAATTCACTATCTATCTTCCCCTCATCCTCCCCAAAACACTGCCATTCATTCATGTTTAATTCAATCCCCGGCCTCTCATTACACCATAAATACCACCATCCATCTCAAAGACTCTCATCCAAATCCAGAAAGAATAATACTTAGAGAGAGAGGTTCAACATCTTTTTAATTTCATCATCTCTCATGAACTCCACTAGTTTCACTCTATAGAACTTAAAATTAGTTTCTCAATTAGTTTGTGTCTAACTAACTGCTTTACTTTGATGACATTAATTGTACAGATCAATTTGAAGGTTTTCAACAATAAATAATTAACAATGGCTTCCATTCGTGTGTGGATCTTGATGGTGTTGGTGGCTTGCACTCTCATGGCGAGCAACAGTGAAGCCTCTGTGATAGACTACGGTGCATTAAATCGAGATGGCGTTCCATGCAGCAAGAGAGATGGAAGTCAGACTAACTGCCATTCTCAGAAGGAAGCCAACCCCTACACAAGGGGTTGCAATGCAGCCGACCGGTGCCGTGACGGTCACCCTTGAATGATCCTCGGCCATGCATGCATGCATGCCGCATGGCATTCATGCATGCTCAACACGTCGAGTGGAATCAGAGAAAAGTATATTGGAGGTTCGTCCCCTTTTTTTTGTTGTTTTTTTGAATCCTTTTAAGGAGATAATAATGAACTTCTTCTTTGGTTCTAAGGTCCTTTATTAAGCTACTTATTTAAAGTTGTAATAATATATATGTAGCCCTTGGCTCTTGTTTGTCTTCGAGCTTAGTGTGCTTCATGTATTATGTTTGATTTTATTTTGAATTTTATTATATATTTTATATTGGGTTTTTTGATATTGTCAGTCTTAAAGTTCTTTCTCTATTTCTCAGAAGAACTCTTTTATCTTTGGTGAGGTGATTAAAATGAAGAGCGGCTATCAAATTGAAGAACGAGGATCAAAGTCATTACCAGTTCTTTTTTTCTCTAAAAAGTTCAACAACAAAAAAGATTGAATGGTTCATATTATACAATTAAAACTTTAAATCTCTAAAAGGCTTCTTGCTTACTGTGACTAAGTTTAGTTTGGTACTGGAGTGAACATAGCCACGTAAGTGAATGAAATAACAACTACTTTTTTTTTCTTAAAAAAATATTAGAAATGATACATTAAATGGAGATAAAACTCAGAAGAAGAGGAAATCTCCACCCTCCAATATGCAGATGATCTCCTGGTACTGTGTTCCGGCGGTATAGAAGATTTTAGAGCCTTAAAGATGATCTTCTTCCTTTATGAAGGCCTAACGGGACTCAGAATTAACTATCATAAAAGCGTCGCCATTCCCGTCAATACAACCTCTTACACATCCCAGGACCTAGAGCAGATAATGGGATGTAAGATTGGACGGCTACCTATTGGTTACCTAGGACTACCTATTTCGGGGTCCCGTCCTAAAAAGGAGGATTGGAGATCAATTATCACCAAAATCAAGAACCGCTTAGCATCATGGAAAGGGAAAATACTATCTCTGGGGGAACGTATTATATTACTCAATGCGGTGATAACAGCAATCCCAAACTACTGGCTCTCCATATACCGCCTGCCAGAGTGGACCATCCATCAGATCGATCAAATCAGAAGAAATTTCCTGTGGAGGGGAGTTGAAGAAGATAGGAAAGCCTATAGCCTGGTGAGCTGGGAAAGATTATGCAGACCCAAGGAAGTAGGCGGATGGGGAATTATTAACCTTCGCTACTTCAACACGACAATGCTGGGAAAATGGTGGTGGCGACTACTCACAGGACGAGCGGGCCTCTGCGCGAAGATACTAAAAAACCAGTATTTTAGAGAACGTGAGTTTGACCTCCACATACCGGCTCCTCCTCGCGCATCTTTTTTCTGGAAGGGGATCACACAACAACAGGAAGCATTGTTGCACAATATGACCGCCGAGGTGGGAAGGGGGAATACTGTATTCCTCTGGACAGACAACTGGCTGGATGGGCAGGCACCTCGCAACACCCTCCCATGTTTATACATTATGGCTCGGGAAAAAGAATACACAATCCAAGAAGCATTAAGATCTCTGGCCCAAGGAGAATCAATACTCTTAGAGGGCCCGCTCACTGTAGAAGGAATGAACGAAATGGAACAGCTCAACAGAAAACTGCATGAGATCCAAGAAACAGATCACGACAAAAGAAGCTGGAAGCTAACACCACAAAGAGAGTTCACAGTACAATCCTATTATAGATTCTTGACAGACCGGGGAGTCAGGTCAGAAATCGGGAAGGAATTCTGGAAACTACCATGTCCTGACAAAATCAAGGCCTTCTTCTGGCTAGTGTTGGATAACAAAATCCTCACTCTAGACAACCTAAGAAAACGCGGATGGAATGGAACTAGATCTACCTGCTACCTGTGTGAGGAACATGAGGAAACGGTACAACACCTACTCCTACAATGTCCATATTCAAAAAGTATATTGCTACACTTCACACAGCTTTTTCAGTTAAATCATCCCCCCACACAAATACAAGATTTGTGGGGCCGATCCGCCATCGCCAGACTTCTAAACAGCAACATCCAGATGGGATGGAACCTGCTATCCCTTGCCATTACGTGGACAGTGTGGTTGGAGCGCAATAGGAGATGTTTTCACGATAAACGACGCGTTTTCAAGAAAACAACCCGCGACATTGACTTCCTAACACTATCCCGGTTTAATGCAGCTCACACATCAAAAAGGCCAAAGCTGGTGGCAATGGAATCAATCGTGAAGAGGAGCTTGGCATTCACAAGGGAGGAGGATCGACAACTTTCTCTAGGGAGGGACTTCGAAGATACTCAGGCGGAGTAAGATGATAGAAAGAAGGGCACGCGTGATCCGTGCAGGACTCATGTACAGGGAATCAAGGGGATCACCTATTGTATTCATATCAGTAGGGGGGGCAAAATTTGTGATGTTCTCATGTTAAGGACCCATAACGAGCTCAATCTATGTTTTACCCTATGCTTTAATATAAAAGAATGTGGTTTATCCACTTTTATCAAAAAAAAGAAGAAAAGAAATAGTAAAGAGAGTGGCAACAGGTCATCACAAAGCCTCTTGGTAACATGACCCAAAGGATTGGTAACCTCGTCTTGCTAAATTGAAACTAAGAATGTTTAACCAAGTAAAGGAACAGAACAGGGAAAGAACGTGAAGGAGGTCACCACCACGGCACCACTAAGACCCAAGGGTTGGCCCCGAAAAACAAAGAGGTGCAAGAGGTAATGGAAGCTCCGACGTTGGCGACTGCATTGAAAAGAAGGATGGACCGTATTGACCTAGAAGATATAAATCACTCTTCTTTTGTTCCTTTGATTGGTCCGACGAGGATATATGGCCCTTATAGCGGCGGTGGATTTGGGAAGCCAGACTACATTGACAAGTATCTTCGATATATAAATGCAAACTAATGTTCTCTAAAAAATAGATGGTAGACTTCCATAATTTTTTTAAATAAAATGGATAAACTGTATTACTTTATTTAATAATTCCAAGAGGACCTAAGGATTGGAGTACATATATATCCAGTGAGTCGCTTACAAAATTATCCCTAAGAATCCATGTTAGATCATCGGGATGGGATGGGATGGGATGGGGAGGGAAATTCCTCCAGCCTTAAGTTTCCTTGAAATCGCTCCCAGAAGAGTGTTAAGACTCTTTCTCCCGTGTGAACCCAAGACTTCTTTTGACAATGGTCATCATAGCGATGGGTTTCGGTTTTTTCATTTTGTGAGTTGCATCAAACTAAGAGAGGGTTAGGAAGTCAATATTGCGAATCATTTTCATGTAAATATATGCCATTGTTTTTTTTTTAAACATTTGCGATTGTACTCTAACCACACCATCCAAGGTTATGACCATTGTAAGAAGATTCCACCCGTATCAAGCCTCCTTAGGAAGCAGCTTGGCGGTCTCCGCGGGCCGTTTTCCCTATAGATCCTGCATCCGTTGGGGGATAGACTTCCATAATAAGTAATAGTTATTTTGCGGATAAATGGGATGGTAACAAGTTCATCATAAGAATATTTAAAATATTTTAAAAAATTAGCCATAATTTTTTAGTCTCTTGACTTGTAGACTTCTCTCAAAATTTTCACATAATTTATCCATTTTTGTCCTTTAATTAACCATCTTGTATTCTTATTTTATTGAGGAAATTATTTACTAGTCCCTAAACTATTCATGCATTGTTTACCTTTTGAACCCACCTACCCAAAACCTTATTTACACTAAGCCCATACCTAAGGACCCTGGGGGATGAAGTGAATAGTATCAGGGACCTATAGGCAAGTTGGACACTATTCAAGGGGCCAATAGTTAATTACCTGTATTTTTTTCTCTCTCTCTCTTTCCCTCCATTTTATATTAATTTACCCACATTTATAATAATAAAAAAATAAATAAAAATCGAACACTTCAAGTTTGAGCCAAGGGGTCTCTTTATTACATAGAAGCAAAACAATTGGATCCAAACAGAGAATCCATTGTTACCTTCCGAAATTATTCAAATGAAGTGATAAATGAAGGCTGTGGTTGTAGAGAACACGTATGCCTACGTAAGTGGGTACGTGCGTGCATGCATGCATGCATGGCGTGGCTCAACTTCGGCAGCGCATCTGTGGTTGGCAACCCCGTGAGTATTTGTTGGCCTCTCGAGGTCTAGGACAATTAGCTCCGCTGCAATATTGGGTAACCTTTTTACCACCGATTAATGCACCGTAGCTGATCGCTCTGCCAGCTTCGCAGTTGCTCGCAAAGAGACTGCACGCCACCAGCGCCATGATAAGGATCCACGCGCGAACGGACGCCATCGTTCAAAACCTTCAAGTTTATAGTTATTACCTGCATCATCATCAAACTATAAAGTCAGTGATGATCTATCAATACCAACCTTCACAAGAAAAGTTGGTAATTCATTCTACTTATAAAAAAACAAGAATGACGGATTTGATTTATATGCAATGCAATGAATCAGCAAAAGATGGATAATGGAAGGAGATGTTGATGTTGAACCTCTTGGCTTTTAATTAGTGCCGATGATGATTAAGTTTGGGCGTGACTATGATCATCTTTAGTGGTGGTATTTATAGTGTGGTGAGAGGGAGGGGGAGGGCCAGAAGACATGAATGAATGGCAGTGTTTTGGGGAGGATGAGGGGATGAGAGATTACTCCGGAGAACTCTGCGAGCTTGAACTGCCTGGTGTCTTATAATTAGAACAATGCGTGTTATGTGGTTCAGATTAACTAGTTTTGTTTTTATTATGCATTCAGTTATTTGTAGTTTAATTTATTTAAAAATCTTTCAGTAAAAATATCAACTAAGTTTTAATGGCGAAATTTAATCTCCGGTTTCTTAAGTTGGAAGTAGCAAACCATGTCAAATGCAATCGGCTGATCTTTAAATTATCGGGTTAGCTAGGCTTGTAGTTTTTTTTTTCATGCAAGCACTCAAACCATGCTCAGCGGAGCTAATTTCGGCTAAGATTAACTTTTAAAGTAAGTTGATCAAAATTTTAATGATATTAAGTGAAATAAATTATATTAATTAAAATTATATATTTTAATAAAAAAAACTGTTTATTAATATATTTTTTGAATGATATGAATTAAAATAAACAATGTTTAGGGGGAGAAAATAGGAAAGTTATGGTTTTCTATTCTATTCCGTATTTCGTGAGAATATATATTCCAAGTATAGAAAGAGATTTCAAATTTCGAACAATTTCAAGATAATCACCCGAATTTTCAAGATCATTTAAATTGACGAAATGAAAAGAAATCTAGTATTTATTTCTGAGCAACATATATGTAAAATATTATTTTTTTTTGACAATGGCCATAAAGACCGTCAAGGAGGGGCGGCTGCGGCCTTGCGTCTGGCAGCTTCTCATCAATTGTAAGGGAAGGCGCCGAACTCCGCCGCCCGCGCGGAACACGCAAAGTCGAGCCAACGCTATGAGGAGCGTAAATAGACCCGTGGGTCGTTGGTTATGTAAAATATTATTGATCATAGTTATTATGGGATGTGTGCTGAGATCCATGAAATAGGTTTCATATAAATTCTTGAAAATTTTTAAAAACCAATACTTTTTGTTGCCACTATTAGCTTTAGATAAAAAAAAAAAAAAAAAAAACAAGGACAAACTCATGGCGGCAGTGATGCGATAGCTCCCATGGTTGTGAAGTATGATGTACAACTTTTATTTACCTCCAGTTTGTAGTTGAAGGTGACGGCCGTGGTATAAACCCTAGCTTTATTTTATTTTTTTGAATATTAATTCAAAGAAAAAAAATGATGAAAAAGTGTATATATATGTTTAAGAATTTTATGAAAGTAGAAAATGATTTTTATTAATAAAAGAAATTTTTTATTGAAATTTTCAATTAGTCCTTAATTATCCCTTGCATAGAGGAGATCACATCTATTCTTCTTCTTCTTATTATTATTATTATTATAATAAAGTGGATAAATTAATTAACCACATTAATAAACAATCACCTCATTTATTACTAACTAACCCATCCAAATTAAGGGGGAAAAATTCACATTTTTCCATGGAGTCCAGGATGCCTTCTGTCATGTTAACATTTTGACTTATTTTCATTTTTTCAAATTCCTTATATGCAATAGTCTCTTTCTAGTATTCCCGATGACATATCATTGCGTTTGTTATTTATCCACCTTCGTGACACCAAATAACAAAAACTATTTATATTTTCAAAAATATGAGTAGTGATTATAGCAAGTGGTCCCAACACTCATGTGTTTGCAGGCCACACCCTCGTATCTGTTCCACTAAGATTTGTATACATTCTTGGTTTTTTAACGATTTGCTGTTCATATTGAAAATAATAATAATAATGATAATAATAAAAACCAATGCAACATTGAGCCAAGGGTTATCTTTATTACGTCATCAAACATGTAGCACAATTAAAACAACTTGGATTCAAATGATTCAAATAAATGAAGGCAGTGGGCTTATAGAGCATGCATGCATACAAATAAAGGAATTAATAAAGGCAGTGGGCTTATAGTGGCAGTTTAGAGCATGCATGCATGGCGTGGCGTGTGACAAAATTAATTAGGAAGGGGAGAAAATGTTTGATATCCCACACACTGAATGCAGTGCAGGGTGAGGTGTTTATATTGAGAGAACGTGCACAGTCCAGATCCTACAAATATGGCATTAGTTGCCAAGTATTCAGGGAGAAAGTGGCTGACCAAAAGACTAGGACCTAGCTGAGGAATAGAACTAACAATTGACTAAGTACAACATCATTCTTTTACAGTCCCCCTCAATCTCAACTCGTCAGATTTAGATTGCGCTGAGCTGCTGCTAACTGTCTTGCTGTTACTGGTTTTGTAAACACATCAGCTACCTGATCTTGACTTGGAATGAACCTGATCTCCAGTGCCTTGAGTGCAACTCTCTCTCGAACAAAGTGGTAATCTACCTCAATGTGCTTGGTTCTAGCATGGAACACAGGATTTACTGATAGATAGGTAGCTCCTAAGTTATCACACCACAAGCATGGTGCTCTGGATTGGAACACTCCAAGCTCTCCAAGCAGGGATTGTACCCAAATGATTTCAGCTGTGGCATTGGCCAGCGCCTTATATTCGGCCTCTGTGCTTGACCGTGAGACCGTAGCTTGTTTCTTGGAGCTCCAAGATATGAGATTTGTTCCAAGGAACACTGCAAAACCACTGGTTGATCTTCTATCATCTGGGCACCCGGCCCAATCAGCGTCAGAGAATGCACTCACCAGTTCAGAGCTTGATTTGTTAACTGATAGACCATGATTAGCTGTGTATTTGAGATACCTTAAAATTCTTTTCACTGCTGTTAAATGCTGAGTTGTAGGTGAATGCAGAAACTGACATACACGGTTTACAGAGAAGGAAATGTCAGGCCTAGTTAGAGTAAGGTACTGCAGGGCTCCTACTATGCTTCTGTACCTTGTTGCATCTTCTGGAGACAAAGGTTCACCTTCAGTTCTTGATAGCTTCTCTGTAACAGTCATTGGTGCAGTGACAGGTTTGCACTTTTCCATATTCATCTTCTTCAGCAACTCAGAAGTATACTTGGACTGAGTGAGAACAATGCCTGTAGAAGTCTTCTTTACTTCAATACCCAAAAAATAGTGCAGTTCACCTAAGTCCTTTATGGCAAACTCAGCTTGTAGCTTCTGAAGTAATTGATTCACAGCTTGATCAGAGGATCCAGTGATAATAATGTCATCGACGTAAACAAGCATATATACTGTCACTCCGTCATGATTGTAAATAAAGAGGGAAGTGTCAGCTCGGGAAGGTATGAATCCCAACTCATATAGTTTGGAACTGAGCCTCGAATGCCAGGCTCTAGGTGCTTGTTTTAACCCGTAGAGGGCCTTGTCAAGTTTGCATACTAGCTGTGACTGATGAGGATCCTCAAACCCAGGTGGTTGTTTCATAAAAACATCCTCTTCAAGAATGCCGTGAAGGAACGCATTCTGTACGTCTAGCTGCCTCAAGTTCCACCCTTTTGAGATTGCCAATGACAAGACAACTCGAATGGTTGCTGATTTAACCACTGGACTAAATGTGTCGTCGTAGTCGATGCCGTATCGTTGCTTGAATCCCTTTGCTACCAAACGGGCCTTGTACCGGTCAATGGACCCGTCAGCTCTTCTTTTAAGTTTGAACACCCATTTGCAATCAATCAAGTTCATTCCCTTCTGTGGTTGAACAAGATGCCAGGTTCTATTTTTCATCAGCGCCGAGTACTCGGTCTCCATCGCTTGCCGCCAGTTTGCATCTTCTAATGCATCCAAGTGACTGGTTGGCTCAATAGTTGTGGCACCTGCATATCTGACAGTGCCATCGTTGTATTCCTTGACTTGCCGAATGCCATCCTTGAGTCGGGTCCTCATTGGATGTTGTGGTAAGTCTTGCCTGGGTGCAGTCATATTGCCACTAGAGTCTGCTGTTGTAATTGTTTCGGTTGTCGCGGTAGGAGTGGCAGCTGTCGCGCTTGTGTCAATAACCGCCTGATCAGGTACAGTATCTTCAGACTCGGTTGCCTGCAAAACAAGTTCAGGCTGTTGTGGAGTAGTGTCAGATGGAACACAAATATGCACATTAGCCAATTGATCAGTCACAGAATCATTTGGGGTTATGGAGCTGGTTGGAAGAAAGTTGGGTAAAAGGATTTGATCGGCTGTATAGTGTATGCCTGAGGAAGGAACAATTTCAGAAAAAGGAAATACATGTTCATCAAAAACGACATCCCTAGAAACATAAACTCTACCACTCAAGGGATCAAGACACTTGTATCCTTTATGAAGGTTACTATAGCCCAAAAATACACATCGTTTTGACCGAAATTGGAACTTATGTGAGTTGTATGGCCTGAGGTTGGGCCAGCAGGCACAGCCAAAGGTTTTCAAAAGTGTGTAATTGGGTTTAGTACCTAGAAGTCGTTCTAAAGGAGTGGTAGAGTCTATCACCTTACTGGGAAGTCTGTTTATAAGGTAGGCTGCTGTTTGGAATGCCTCGTCCCAGAATTTCAAAGGCATAGAGGCTGCAGCAAGAAGAGACAAGCCTACCTCAACTATATGTCTGTGCTTCCTTTCAGCAGAACCGTTCTGTTGATGCGTGTAAGGGCAAGAAACACGATGTGCAATACCGGTTTGAGTAAGAATAGAATGTAATTTTTGGTACTCTCCTCCCCAGTCAGATTGGATACAAAGGATTTTTTTGTCTAGCAGTCGCTCAATATGCTTTTGGTACTGAATAAACACACTAGCAACATCAGATTTTCGTTTCAAAGGATAGAGCCAAACAAATTTACTGAAATTATCAATAAAGCTCACATAGTACTTATGCCCTCCAACAGAAGTGAGTGCTGGACCCCATACATCAGAGAACACAAGTTCAAGTGGCGAAGAAGAGGCAGTATTTGACAAAGGAAAGGGCAATTGATGGCTCTTTGCACACTGGCAGGCATCACAAACAAAGGTGTCTTTATTATTGCTAGAACAAGGGAGTTTATTGAACTGAACTACTTGCTGAACGACTGCAGAAGAGGGATGACCTAGTCGGCAATGCCATTGCTCGTGCGAGGTCTTGATGCTGGAGAAAGCACTCCTGGTTGTGGTAGCGACATTGGACGGCAAAGGATACAGGCCACCTTTACAGCGGCCTCGAAGAAGCACCTTCCTCGTGGCCAAATCCTTAATAGCAAAATGGGTGGAGTAAAATTCGAACATCACATCATTATCAGCAGTAAATTTATGTACTGATAGAAGGTTCTTGGAAGCTTTCGGGACATGAAGGATATTTTTCAAGTGGAGAGTTTGACAAGGAGAATGAATCTGTGAATGACCAATATGGGAAATGTGCATACCTGAACCATTTGCAGCTTGCACCTGGTCCTTACCACCGTACTTTTCTCGGGTGGTCAGGCGATCGATTTCGCCAGTAATGTGGTCGGTTGCGCCTGTATCTGTGTACCAATTTGTGTCCACCGTGTACCCCGGCGAAGCGTGCACTGCAGCAGCAATCTTGGTCTCTTCAGCCTGGTAGGTGTGATCGAAACGGTGGTAACATTTGAGGGCAACATGCCCTATCTTGCCGCACACTTGGCACGTCGGCTTGGTGTAGTTGTTCGATCCTTGGCGTTCACGGCCGTCGCGGCTCTGGCCTTGTCCGCCGCGCCCGCGCCCGACACGACCGCGTCCTCCGCCACGGCCGCTACGGCCGCCACGAGCAGCCAGGTTCACCTGCATCACTGCTTGATTTTGCTCTTGGCGCATCTCAAAAGAGAGAAGGTGAGCATAGACGTCGTTGAGGCTGACTGGTTCCGACTTGGTGGTGAGCGATGTCACGATTGGGTCATAGTTGGCGTCCAGGCCAGTGAGCATGTATGCCACGATGTCTTCCTCGGACAGTGCGACGCCGCAGGTACTCAGCGAGTCGGCCAAGGCCTTGACCTTGCCGAGATAGGTCGCCATGGACATGTCGTTCTTCTGGATCATGGCGAGTTGGCGGCGAACGTGCATGATCCGCGCCCTTGACTGTGACGCGAACCTGCGTTCAAGAGCAGCCCACACCTCATGGGATGTGTTCAGGAGCAGCACCTGAGAGAGCACTTCAGGAGCCAGAGATGAGAGGATGGTGCTGAGGACGGCTTGATCGTGCTGCAACCAGGTCTGGTACGCCTGGTTGGGGATCAGAGCTGTGCCGCTCGTCGTGGTGGTGGTGATCATCTTGTCAGGTGCGCTGTTGGAGCCGTCGACGTAACCCAAAAGTTGTTGACTCCGAAGGTAAGGCATCATCTGTGCCTTCCAGAGGAGATAATTCTCCTGACCAAGCTTGACGTTGATCAAGTGGCTAAATGATGGTGTCGGGAGTAAGCCAGCGGTGGCTGGCGCCATGGCGCTGGTGGAACCAGAGGAGGCAGAACTAGATGTGGACATTTTGTGGAAGAAGAGGAGGCTCTGATACCATGACAAAATTAATTAGGAAGGGGAGAAAATGTTTGATATCCCACACACTGAATGCAGTGCAGGGTGAGGTGTTTATATTGAGAGAACGTGCACAGTCCAGATCCTACAAATATGGCATTAGTTGCCAAGTATTCAGGGAGAAAGTGGCTGACCAAAAGACTAGGACCTAGCTGAGGAATAGAACTAACAATTGACTAAGTACAACATCATTCTTTTACAGCGTGGTGTGACTCAACCGCGGCAGTGCTCCAGTTTTTCGCAACCTCGTGTGTATGGGTTGGCCGGGCGAGGATCATGACAGTTAGTATCAGCTCCTCCGATCTTGCTGCAAGGAACTCCGTCTCCCTTTTCGAGCCCACGGTAGTCGATCACTCTACCAGCTTCACATGAGTTAATATTGCTCGCCAAGAGACAGCACGACACCAACGCCATGATCAGGATCCACGCGCGAACGGACGCCATCGTTCACACGTGTATATATAACCTGCAGTATCATCATCATCAAATTATAAAGTTAGTGATGATCGATCGATCACAAACTTGAGGAACTTTAAGTTCATGATCTGTGATCATATATAATTATATCTTCAATGCAATGAATAAGCAAAAGATAATGGAAGGAGATGTTGATAGATGTTGAACCTCTTGGCTCTTTGTGCTGTATATACGTTGATGATCTAGTGTGAGCGTGACCATGATCATCATTCAAAGTGGTATTTATAATGCAATGAGAAAGGCAGGGGGGGGAACTGAGAACACGAATGAACGAAAGTGAT
Source organism: Dioscorea zingiberensis (assembly GCA_026586065.1). Lineage (NCBI taxonomy): Eukaryota > Viridiplantae > Streptophyta > Magnoliopsida > Dioscoreales > Dioscoreaceae > Dioscorea > Dioscorea zingiberensis. The sequence goes on along the minus strand of CM048822.1, from coordinate 3,612,918 downwards.
TAATTTGGGGAGGATGAGGAGATGAGAGAAGATGACTCTAGAGAACTTCGCTGGCTCTTGATCAACTGCCACCTTCTTGTGATGTTAACGCAAATTTAGGATCATGAAAAACGTTACGTGAGCCAGAGAAGTGCTTAATTTTAGGAGGATGACAGGTAGAGAGATAATGGCTATGGCGATTTTTGCTCTTGACCTACCACCTTCCTATAATGTTGCTAAACCGCATAAAACCAGTGAATCTGAGCTTGTGTATTTCGGGAGGATGAGAGGAAGAAAGGATAGTATATTTTTGCTGTTGACCTACCACATTTTGTAGCAAATTCCCACTATATATATATGGAGGAACACATGACTAGCAACTTGTCAATAGTATATAATGTATCTACTAAACATCCAAGGGTCTATTGGTACTTAGGACTCTTGTTAAGATAGGAGATTCTTCTGTGGATGACCCATGATCAAATCCTCACTCTTACAAGGTGAGAGTCAGGTATGGTGTTGCTCCTCTATGGACTAACCCAAGGTCGAGCAGCCACGCCTGCAGCTTAATATGGTGTTGTCCTCTTGTGGACTAACCAGAGATCGAGTGGTCACACCTGCACACATCATTGACTTACATTGGGGGGGCACTTGTTAGTTCTTGCCTTCGTCAAAAAAATATATATATATATACCACATAGAGTAAGTTTAACCATTAATTAATTAAAGTTGATCAGAAAACCACACCTTCATATGTTGTATTGTCAACAGTAAGATTTTAGAAACTTTGGTAACAATTTTCTTTATGCTTTTTGTGTGTATTCTGAAATATAATTGTAAAAGCAATCTCAGCATCCTCGTCCTATGGGCAGACTTTGAGACTCATATAATTAGAAGCACATCTTAAGGGTATTAACCCCTGTTGTACGGGAGCCACAAAAAAATCCACCTTTTATATGAATTTTATTTATTAATAAATAAATAATTATGATTTATCCATTTTATTAAAAAATAATAATAATTACATTTTCATTCTATTTATGCCATTATCCAACACGTGATTCCTTTAGTCAGCCATGCACGTTAATTAACCTAGCCGAAGAAATGGACATGGAAACCATGGCCTCACTTGAGTGCATGCTACATTTTAACTGCATTATATATCAAACCAAAATAAAATGGATATGGATCATGAATTTGAAAACAAAGCAGCGTGTGTGTGTATATATATATATATATATATATATAGTTATTATGCTTGCAGAAAAATTTAAACTTAAACCAAAATCCTCAATTGGTCTCGAATGTAAGAAAAAGAAGCTTGAAAAATAATAATCCTTAATTATCCAACCATCCTGTCTTCGACCATGTGGTCATTCTGGTACCACATGACGCCCTTATAATGGCCTTCTATCTCTTTCTCTTTTCATGGGATGGATCCCCATATTCTATGATTTTTATTTTGAACATCTCAATTTTATTTTTATTTTTTTATTTTTTGAAAAAAAAAACAAAAGACTCCAGACATAACCTCTTGCAAAAAATAAAATAAAATAAAATAAAATAAAATAAAATAAAGCTGACCCAAGTGATTGATCAACTCTTTTCCGAAATCCGCGCATAACGGGTGCAATTTGTAGCATCAATCGGGTTACTCTTTATAGAAAAAAAATAAGACCATTTGTTATAGTTTTAATTATATTTTTAGTCATGAGGCCTCTCTCTAACAACAAATCGAAGGCAATCATACCAAAATTAGTGACAATTAACAATAAAAAATTATTTTACATAAATCACCTCACTTTAATTTATAGAATAGAGGTTTTGATAATTTTTAAATTGTATTTGGAACATAATAATAATAATTATTATTATTATTTATTATTATTACTATCATTATTATTCAATACATCATGAACTTTACAGAAAAGAGTAAAAAACTAAATTCAAGTTTCAGTGATGGCTAGTTATAGAGGTAATTATCTATTAGTCCCTCACATTATTTACCACTATTTCAACTTTACACACTACACACCCAACCCACTATTTACATTAAGCCCCCACAACTCCCTACTCAAGGACCCATGAACAAATACTTCACTATTCAATAGATAAATAGTAAATTAACTATTTTAATGATAAAAACATAGACCATCCCTTTACAATGTAATTGCCTTGGTTCTTCGAGAGAGCAATATTTTTAGTTTTACAGAAAATTAGAGAAAAAATATGAAACCAACAGTCAAAAATAAAACATTATAAAAGAAAAGTTAACTTTTTCATTAATATATATATATATATATATATATATATATATATATATATATATATAGGGTAATGATATTATCCGTGGCCGGTCGCAACTGCGGCCGGCCCACTAACACACCCAACAACCTTATCTAAACCCCAACCAATCAACCACCCAATCCTGTTGTTGGGTGTGATCACCATATATATATATATATAGGCCTTCTATTGTGTGGGTGGCTAGAATATCCGCCTCCCATTTTGGCCCCTGAAGTATGTTTGAAGGATTTTCAATTGTACGGATGTGAATATGATCGAAAAAAAATAATTTCTACCTAAGACATGGTAGAAGTCAAAATTGAAGTAGCGGTGATGTTGATCCAGTCCCAATAGTAGAACCGCTATATATATATATATATATATATATATATATATATATATATATACATAAAAGAAAAGTTAATATGATGAAATTAAAATAAAATCCAATAAAATACTTAATGTGTACCAATCCTGAACACAAACTCGCGCCATGGATACAATTATTAAGAATTAAGGAAGTCTCATGATTCACTGATTCTATTGTACTACGTGCCAGGCATGCAACCATGCATGCATGACTTTCTCAACCTCCATTTAAGTTAAATCTTGATAAGGTCGCCATCCAACCATATCATTGCATTTGAAGACAAAGTGAGAGTCAACTCTCAAATATAAGATCAAATTACTATAAAAATTAAATGACAATTTTATTGAGTATAAGGAACACCAAAGCGCTCGTATAAAACCCTTACAATTTAGCCACTTGTGGCTTAAGCCAAGGGCGGGGGCTGCATATTATTATCTTCTTAAATATATTTAAAGCAAAGGGGGGCTCTATTTCACTGGACGTGTTGAGCATGCATGCATGCATGGCCGAGGATAATTCAAGGGTGACCGTCACGGCACCGGTCGGCTGCATTGCAACCCCTTGTGTAGGGGTTGGCCTCTTTCTGAGAATGGCAGTTAGTCCGACTTCCATCTCTTTGCTGCACGGAACGCCGTCTCGATTCAATGCACCGTAGTCTATCACAGAGGCTTCAGTGTTGCTCGCCATGAGAGTGCAAGCCACCAGCACCATCAAGATCCACACACGAATGGAAGCCATTATTAATTATTGTTGAAAACCTTCAAACTGATCTGCTGTACAATTAATGTCATCAAAGTAAAACAATTAGTTAGACACAAACTAATTGAGAAACTAATATTTTTAAGTTCTATAGAGTGAAACTAATGGAGCGAGAGATGATGAAATTAAGAAGATGTTGAACCTCTCTTTGAGTATTATTGTTTATGGATTTGGATGAGAGTCTTTGAGATAGATGGTGATATTTATAGTGTAGTGAGAGGCTGGGGGTTAAATGGAACATGAATGAACGGCAGTGTTTTTGGGAGGATGAGAGGAAGAGAGATGGTGAATCTAGAGAGTTTTTCTCTTGACCTGACACCTTTCTGGTTTTGGATCTGAACAGTATTTTCAGGAGAACGAAGAGGAGAAGAGATATATAACACATTGACATTAGAAATAAATTTGGAAGCAATACATAACGGGGTTTATAGACCCTATAAATAAGAGAGATGCAATATAAAAGAGAAATAAAATAAGGACGAAGCACCAAAAGTTACTTGGAAAACCTCCAAAAGAGTGAGGAAAATCATTGGGCATCAACAAACAAACAATGTTTATGAGCTTGTGTTGGTTGTGTTTTCATGACAGAAGGAAACAAGGGGGTGAAGAAGGTGGAAGCAAGGAGGCATGTAGATCCAAACTGCAGATATGCATCAAATCCTTATCATTCATGTTGTCCATATTGTTATGAAGATGATGGAGAGAGCTCCTCTGGTTCTTATTCCTCTTCATCTCTGCATCAATTCAAAGGTTAGTTTTGCTATATAGTAAAGAGCTCTCAATAGTTGTTCTGATTGTATTTGACTATGTGGTGTGGCTGCAGGGGACAAGAGGGAAGAGGTCACGAAGTCAAGAGATGTGGATCCCAAGTGTAAAAATTGTAGGAGATGAGGAAGAGTATCTTGTATAGGATTTCAAGAGGAAATTTGTGGATATATTGTGGAGATCTCAAAGTGTTTTTTCTCATTTAAAAGAGGGGAGATGAGTAGCCACCACTCTCATTCTCCAAACCTAACATTAGGGCATACTTGACCCTTTACAACATAGCTCATAAAGTTTTACAATATTACAAGCATGCCATTAACACATTAATATGAATTACTTCTAACACTCCCCCTTAATTCATATTTTGTATTCCCAACAATTCTCTAAAGTATTGAAATTTGTTCCGTGGGAGAGCTTTAGTAAAAATATCGGCAACTTGATCTTCGGTCTTGAGATATTTGATTTCAACTTCTTCATCTTCAATTGCATCTCTAATGAAGTGATGCTTGATAGCAATATGCTTTGTCTGGCTATGATATACCGGATTCTTTGCCATGTCGATCGCCGATTTGTTGTCACACATAAGTAGAGTTGCTTCCTTTTGTGGTTCACTAATGTCTTCCAAAATTCTTCTCAACCATATTGCTTGTGAGGTAGCCAATGAAGAGGACACATATTCGGCTTCGGCGGTGGAGAGTGTAGCCTTCTTTTGTTTCTTAAAAGTCCATGAAAATACACCCGATCCAAGAGAGAATGCATAACTGGAAGTGTTTTTCATGTCATCAATGCTTCCGGCATAATCACTATCACAAAATCCAACTAATTTGATAAGAACATGTCTCTCATAAAAGATGCCATAATCAACCGTACCTTGGATGTATCTCAATATCCTCTTTGTCGCCCCAAAGTGAATTTGACTTGGCTTGGCCATGAACCTTGCCAACAAATTTGTAGCAAACATAATATCCGGTCTTGTTGATTCCAAATATGACAAACTTCCAATTAAACTTCTATAGAGTGTGCCATCAACCTTCTTGGAGCCATCATCCTTGGAGTACTTTTCATTTGCAATCATGGGAGTATCAACCGGCTTGCAATCCTTCATGTTGAATTTTTCAAGAAGACTTCTAGCATATTTCTTTTGAGAAATGAATATACCATCCTCATTTTGGCTAACTTCAATTCCCAAGAAGTAATGTAGAAGGCCCAAATCATTCATTTCATACTTGTTCATCATATCTCTTTTGAAATCTTCAATCATCTTCTCATTACTACCGGTGAACACCAAATCATCAACATAAAGAGAAACAATGAGACTATTGGATTTACCTTGAGTCTTCACATATAATGTTGGCTCACTCTTGCTTCTTTGAAAATTATTTGCTTTAAAGTATGCATCAATTTCACTATACCATGCCCTTGGTGCTTGCTTTAAGCCATACAAAGTCTTCTTCAACTTGTATACTTTTTCTTCTTCACCTTCAACAATGAAGCCTTGAGGTTGCTCTACAAATACCTCTTCTTTCACTTCACCATTCAAGAATGCCGATTTCACATCAAGTTAATGCAAATGCCATCCCTTTTGAGCCGCCAAGCTAATGATAGCTCTAATTGTTTCAAGTCTTGCCACCGGAGCATAAGTTTCTTGAAAATCAATTCCGGTTTAATAACCTTTTGCAACCAATCTTGCCTTTCTTCTTTGAAGTGAGCCATCCGGGTTAAGCTTTGTCTTGAACACCCATTTTACACCAATAACATCTTTTTCTTTTGGTCTTTCCACCAACTTCCAAGTATTGTTTTTCTCAATCACATCTATTTCTTCTTCCATGGCTTTCACCCATGCCTCTTCTTTAATTGCTTCTTCAAAGTTTCTTGGTTCCATCATACAAAAATTACAACTTGCATACACCTCATTGAGATGTCTCATTCTCCTTGGTGGTGAGCTTGAAGATGAGGAACTTGGACTTGATAGAGAGGATGGTGACCTTTGAGGACTAGCATCAACTTGTGGAGCTTCATGAAAGTCTTCATTTTCTTGATTTTGCAACCCTTCTTGAGAAATAACAACTTGATTTTCTATCTTCTTCCCTTTCCAATCCCATGAAGTCTTCTCATCAAAGATAACATCTCTACAAACAATCACTTTATTCCTTTTCAAGCAAAAGAGTCTATAGCCTTTTGATTTTGAGCTATAGCCAACAAAGATGCATTTTTCACTAGCTTCATCAAGTTTGTGTCTCACTTGTTTTGGAACATGAGCATAACAAACACACCCAAATACCTTCAAATGATTCACCGATGGCTTCCTTCTACTCCAAGCTTCAAATGGTGTTTTGTTTTCCACCGCTTTTGTTGGACATCTATTCAACAAGTACACCGCCGTATATACCGCTTCACCCCAAAAGGATTGAGGCATTCCCTTCTCATGAATCAAATGATTCACCGATGGCTTACTTCTACTCCAAGCTTCAAATGGTGTTTTGTTTTCCACCGCTTTTGTTGGACATCTATTCAACAAGTACACCGCCGTATATACCCCTTCACCCCAAAAGGATTGAGGCATTCCCTTCTCATGAATCATAGACTTGGCCATCTCTACAATGGTTCTATTCTTCCTTTCCGCCACGCCATTTTGTTGAGGTGTGTGTGCAACACTCAATTGTCTTCTCAAGCCAATAGAATCACAAAACTTTTCAAACTCATGAGAGTTGTATTCTCCCCCTCTATCACTTCTTAGCACCTTCAAAAAATAACCACTTTGCCTTTCCACAAGCATTTGAAACTTCTTAAATATAGCAAACACATCCGATTTTTGCCTCACGAAATAAACCCATGTCATTCTAGAATAGTCATCAATGAATGTGATAAAATATTTGTTACCTCCATTAGTTGGAGTAACCATTGGCCCACACACATCGGTATAAACAAGCTCCAATGGTGCTCTTGCTCGCCATGCCTTCTCCTTTGGAAATGACTCCCGGTGATGCTTGCCTAGAGCACAACCTTCACAAACTTCCTTCAAGTCTTCAATTGTTGGTAACCCATAAACCATGTTCTTTTGTTGCATATTCTTCAAGCTTTGGAAGTTCAAGTGCCCAAACCTTCTATGCCAAAGCCATGAGTTGTCCACAACATCCACCTTCAAAGCCACATCCTTTGAATATCGGAAGGTAATAGGAAAACTTCTATTGTTCTCCATCTTGAGATTTGCTACAACTTGGCTTTTGTCACCTTTGTCATACACCTTGCAAGAGTTGTCTTCAAAGTAGATAGAATATCCATGCTCAAGAAGTTGCCCAACACTCAACAAATTTTGCTCCAAATCAGGAACCAACAAAACATCTCTTATGAATTTCTTTCCCATCTTGGTCTCAATGGCAATAGTACCTTTCCCTTTTGCATTGACCAAAGCACCATTTCCCATCCTTACTTGAGAACTTGAGGAGCCATCTATATTTACAAAGATATTTTCATCACCGGTCATGTGGTTGCTACAACCACTATCAAGGAACCACACATCATTCCTTTTCTCCGAAGCCATTTGGCAAGCATAAAACATGTTGCCTCCACATTCTTGTTCTTCCAAAAAATTTGCTTGTTGATTGCCTTTACCTCTACAATCATTCTTCAAGTGTCCAAACATGGCGCAATTGTGACACTTTGGTTGCCCCTTGAACCAACAATCATTTTCATAGTGAGTACCATTTTCACAATTTCTACACCACTTTCTAGTGAAGCTTTCATCATCTCTTCTTTGGTAAGTGTTTCTCCCTCTTCCTCTTGAGTTCATTCCTCTTCCTCTTGGGTTCATTCCTCTTCCTTGTCTTCCACCTCTTGAAGACTCACCTTGGACTTGAAATTTCTCTTGATTTTTGGAATCCACCTTGAGCTTGGATTGGAAGGCACTCTCAATAGAGCTTTCGGAACGCCTATTCAATCTTTGCTCAAATGCTACAATGCAACCCATCAATTCTTGAATACTCAAATTTGAGGTGTCCTTGGTCCCTTCAACAACGGCAACAACGGCATCATACTTCGCCGGTAAGGAAATCAAGATCTTCTCCACCACTTTTTGATCACTAATTGCTTCTCCATAAGTCTTCATTTGATTCACAATCTCAACAACTTTTGAAAAGTAATCACTTAAGGACTTTTTGTCATTCATCTTGATATTCTCAAAATCTCTTCTAAGAGCTTGAAGTTTGATAGTTCTCACCTTTGTAGTGCCTCTATACTCCTTCTCCAAGATCTCCCATGCTTCCTTTGCACATTGGGCATTGATGATTCTTGGAAAAATTGCATTGGAAACTCCTTGTTGAATCAAGTGGAGAACTTTTGCATCCTTCTTTCTATTCTCCTTCAAAGTATTTCTTTGGGCATTTGACAAAGCATCCCCATTTTGGGGTTCTTCAAACCCTTCTTCTAATAACTCCCAAATGTCATAAGAAATGAGAAGAGTTCTCATTTTTACATACCAACAATCATAGTTTTCGCCATCAAAGATCGGAAAAGGAGGTGCTTGGATCCCACTTGAAGTTGTCATCTCTTCTTCTCCAAATGCTTCTTTTTCTTCAAAAAAAACACCTTCTTTTTCTTGGATCTTAGCTCTGATATCACTTGTAGGAGATGAGGAAGAGTATCTTGTATAGGATTTCAAGAGGAAATTTGTAGATATATTGTGGAGATCTCAAAAGGTTTTTTCTCATTCAAAGAGGGAGGCAGTAGCCACCACTCTCATCCTCCAAACATAACATTAGGGCATACTTGACCCTTTACAACATAACTCATAAAGTTCTACAATATTACAAGCATGCCATTAACACATTAATATGAATTACTTCTAACATAAAAATGCATCCAATCCTTATCACAAGTGTTCTGATTATTGCTTTGGAGGCAGTTCAGGTTCATGTTCTTCCCAATTATTCTGGTAATTCTGGCATTAGAAATAGTTTAGTTTCTTGATTGTTGTAGATCTTGTTGCAGAGGAAAGAAAGGAATGTTCAAAGGCTATTGCAAAGGGAAAAGAAGGAGTTGAGATGAAAAAAAATGTGGTTCCAAACTGCATTAATGCATCTAATCCATTCCATGTTTGTGGGAGTTATTGCCTCCCAATAATCCCGAAAAAAGGCCAGAACAAGGGAGATGTGAAGAAGGAAGCACAATGTTCAAACTGCAAATATGCTTCAAATCCTTATCATAATTGTGCTGAATTTTGCTACACAGGTATCCAAAAGATGAAGATTATAAATTCAAATTTCAATTTGAGATTAATTATTACTCTGTTTATCTTTTTCAGGGAAAAAGGTTTTGTACCTAAGAAGATGGAGAAGAGGAATGTGCAATCCAATCCTGAAAATGTGACAGTAAAACTGATGAAGCAGGTTGATTTACTTTCTTCAAAGACAGTAATTTTCTATTGGAGGCTCTATAATGATCCATTTGATTATGTTGTAGAACTAAGCACTGGAGCTGTGAAGGTTTCAGAGAAGAAGCAAATCAGCAGAAATTCATCCACTTCATGTTCTGGAAGCAGCAAGGAACGCTTTCAGAGTTTTTATGAACAAGAGCTATTAGAGAGATGTGAGTCACATTCTCATTCTTGCTTTCTTCCTACATGGTTTACTTGTCATGTTTTTAATTCATTTCTACCTAACGACAGTTGGGATTTTGAGGGGCAATGAGAATGATTTAGTGGCAACAGAGAAAAGGGAACTGCATCTTAAGCACATAGACTCCTTTGACGTAAACCATCACTTCATAGCTCATTCTAGACAGAGTTACCATGAAGAAGAGTACTATCCTTTTGAGAAAGGTATGCATGTTATTGTTTCTTCATTGCAATAATTTGTTTCTTTGGTAATAAAGAACATTGGATTTCTGGTTTCGGTTTTGATCACAGAGAAGAGCAAGGATGCTGTGAAAATGCAGCATCATCAGTGGATTAATGCACATGACTCAGACAGTAAAATTTCTGCACACTGGCTTCAAAGATTTTCTGAGAGTGAACAATCTGACGATGGAAAAACTGTGATACCTCCTTCCTCGTCGATTCGTTTCGTGTTGTTGTTTGTTTCGGTCCTATACTACATTGCACATGTCATCATCACTGGTGGTGTGGTCATGGATAAAAATAAGTCTAGAATTAAAGATAGGGAGGATGAAAGGGCTAGTTGCAATATGTATTGTTTTGATGAAAATAACAGAGAGATGTAACATAATGTTTGTGTTCTTCAAACTGTTTCATTTCAATGTAATATATTCCTCTTGAATCTGTTAAGCTAACAAGTAAGCTTATCATGGTTTGAGGAACATCAGTCTATATTGATCTTCTAAAAGGATTCAAGATCAAAGATAATCCATCATCTCAGAAATAAAAACAGAGTCTATCAGGGCATTCACTTGCATGTCATTGTTTCTTCAATGGAGATACAATGGTAGTTTGGTCAAACAGATCATGGTCAGAAATTCAAAGCCAAACCAAATTAAAATTTGACTCTCTATGCTTCTAGACTTCTTGTCCGGATCAATTATTCATATGAGCATACCAACCGCTGCGCATTGAAGTATAAGTTTTATGAAGTTCGTTGTATAAAAATTCGACATATTGAAGAAAAAAACAAATCACAGCTCCGGAAACTCTCTTGATCTTTTGTCAACATATTGACTGCAAGATGGATGGCAGTATTCTTTCAGGAGACTTTCTCAACCTCCATTCGAAGTTCAACGATCAGGTGTGCATCCAGCCACCAACAATATTTATGTCACTTGTTGGACAAATAAAATACGGAAAGTCAATGTTCAAATATAAGAGAACAAAATTATTATTAGAAAAATAACACTTTTATTAAGTATGAGGAGCACCAAAGCTCTTATACAAACTCCCTTATAATAGTGCCACTTGTGGCTTAAGCCAAGGGTTGCATATTATTATATTATTAAAAAATTGATCATGCTCCACTGACTCCACTGGACGTGTTGAGCATGCATGCATGGCCGAAGATCATTCAGGGGTGACCGTCGCGGCACCGGTCGGCTGCATTGCAACCCCTTGTGTAGGGGTTGGCCTCCTTCTGAGAATGGCAGTTAGTCTGACTTCCATCTCTCTTGCTGCATGGAACGCCGTCTCGATTCAATGCATCGTAGTCTATCACAGAGGCTTCATTGTTGCTCGCCATGAGAGTGCAAGCCACCAACACCATCAAGATCCACACACGAATGGAAGCCATTAATTAACTATTGTTGAAAACCTTCGAACTGTTCTATACAATTAATGTCATCAAAGTAAAACAGTTAGTTAGACACAAACTAATTGAAAAACTAATTTTAAGTTCTACAGAGTGAAACTAATGGGAGTGAGAGATGATGAAATTAAGAAGATGTTGAACCTCTCTCTCTCTCTCTCTCAGTATTTTTGTTTCTAGATTTGGATGAGAGTCTTTCAGATGGACTGTGGCATTTATGGTGTAATGAGAGGCTGGAGATTGAATGAAACATGAATGAATGGCAGTGTTTTGGGGAGGATGAAGGGAAGAGAGATGGTGAATCTGGAGAGTTTTGCTCTTGACCTGCCACCTTTCTAGTTTAATTTGGATTGAACAGTGTTTTCAGGAGAATTATGAGGAGCATAGATATACGTGTGTTTTAGTAATCATTATATTAATCTAATCTCAAGGTGTTATACATCTCTTCTCTTCATTCTCCTGAAAAACACTATTCAGATCCAAAACCAAAAAGGTGGTGACAGGTCAAGAGCAAACTCTCTAGATTCACCATCTCTCTTCCCCTCATCCTCCCCAAAACACTGCCATTCATTCATGTTTAATTCAATTCCCAACCTCTCATTACACCATAAATACCACCATCCATCTCAAAGTCCCTCATCCAAATCCAGAAAGAATAATACTTAGAGAGAGAGGTTCAACATCTTTTTAATTTCATCGTCTGTCATGTACTCCATTAGTTTCACTCTATAGAACTTAAAATTAGTTTCTCAATTAGTTTGTGTCTAACTAACTGCTTTACTTTGATGACATTAATTGTACAGATCAATTTGAAGGTTTTCAACAATAGTTAATTAATGGCTTCCATTCGTGTGTGGATCTTGATGGTGCTGGTGGCTTGCACTCTCATGGCGAGCAACAATGAAGCCTCTGTGATAGACTACGGTGCATTGAATCGAGACGGTGTTCCATGCAGCAAGAGAGATGGAAGTCAGACTAACTGCCATTCTCAGAAGGAGGCCAACCCCTACACAAGGGGTTGCAATGCAGCCGACCGGTGCCGTGACGGTCACCCTTGAATGATCCTCGGCCATGCATGCATGCATGCCGCATGGCATTCATGCATGCTCAACACGTCGAGTGGAATCAGAGAAAAGTATATTAGAGTTTCGTCCCCTTTTTTTTGTTTTTTTTTTTTGAATCCTTTGAAGGAGATAATAATGAACTTCTTCTTTGGTTCTAAGGTCCTTTATTAAGCTACTTATTTAAAGTTGTAATAATATATACGTAGCCCTTGGCTCTTGTTTGTCTTCGAGCTTAGTGCGCTTCAAATATTATGTTTGATTTTATTTTGAATTTTATTATATATTTTATATTGGGTTTTTTGATATTGTCAGTCTTAAAGTTCTTTCTCTATTTCTCAGAAGAACTCTGTTATCTTTGGTGAGGTGATTAAAATGAAGAGCGACTAACAAATTGAAGAACGAGGATCAAAGTCATTACCAATTCTTTTTTTCTCTAAAAAGTTCAACAAAAAAAGATTGAATAGTTCATATTATACAATTAAAACTTTAAATCTCTAAAAGGCTTCTTGCTTACTGTGACTAAGTTTAGTTTGGTACTGGAGTGAACATAGCCACGTAAGTGAATGAAATAATAACTACTTTTATTTTTTTTCTTAAAAAAATATTAGAAATGATACATTAAGGTAGGGGATGAGTAACTCCTGATAGAGTCACACAATACTTTTTACTTTATATATTTTGTTTGCACTTTTGGGTGTAGATGTGTAACTCCACGTACAAAACTTTTGTATGGGGAGTTACAGTAAAAATGACTGTATGGGGAGTTATATCCACATCTTATCCATATTATATTATATTATATTATACATATATAATATATAATTAAAATATCCTAATTTTGAGTAGTGTTAAATTAATCTAAATATTTTAAATTTAAATACAATATTTACATCAATTTATTTATTTTAAAAGATATATATATAACTGTCTATGAGTCGGAAATGGGTTGTCTTCCAACCTATGCAACATCCACCCCGGGTGTTGCATGCTGGGAGAATTAGTTTCTCCGTGTATGTTTGTCCCCCTATGGAGCGCCATATTGTGTTAGTTATTGCTTGAAGTTTTGTCTCTTGTAGACAAAAGATCTGAGCGTTTTGAGCTTCAATTAGATCTCTAACCAGGAAACGTTTTTTGCGTTTCCCCAGCCCCCTTACATTCCACGATATGACTTTCATGGGTTCACCGTGACCGGCCCGGTGAGTTGATGGGAATGGTTGTGAACCTGAGACGCCCGCGCTACAAGATTCACCAGGAATCAAAGGAGCACAATCCCCACGACACTTACCTGGATAACCATTGCACCAAGACGCTTTGGAGTGCTTGCCTACCCTACTTGCCTTGGATGGTTGTGAATAACATATGCTCTTGCAGCCATGACCCATACTCAGTCTAGACCTTCTACCAGAGTTTGTATGCCTTATCGAGAACATGCATGTGCTGTGGAATAGGAGTAGGGTATGACCCTTCGGGGGCCCGAGTGAGCTTTGACACATAGGGGTCCCCACTTTTGTTAGGGGTACAAGTGAGCTCTTGAACATCGGGGCGAATCTCTGAATACTAGTGTCAAAAAAAAAAAAACAGAGATAGTCAAAAAGGTGGGACCAAGCCTAGCACTAGGGGGTCCTACTAGTTGAAAGAGTTTGAAAGGCTAACCCGGCAGGGTCATGCTACTAATCCTATTCCGCTTCGCATGCATCTATCAATATGGCTTACAATATTCTAGTGGAAGGCCTATTACCTATTGGTTACGGCGGTAAGAGCACGTGTTTTAATTTACGACGGATCCTGGTAAGGGGGGAATCACCCACTCCAGCCCACAAGTCCATCTAGGGTCGGTCCATCTCCTTGGTTTAACTACAAACCAGGAATCCTTGTACCAATGGTACTAAGAACCTTTTTTAATTTATAATGAATGTTGTTTATCCACTTTATATATATATATATATATATATATATATATATATATATATATATATATATATTAAAATATCATAATTTTGAGTAGTGTTAAATTAATCTAAATATTTTAAATTTAAATACAATATTTTCATTAATATATTTATTTTAAAATATTTAAAATTATCTATTCATTAGTTTTGTTTTAAAAATATTTAAATAATTTTAATCCTTTAAAAAGGGGTAACGTCACCATTCACAAAAGGGTTAACTATATCACCATCCAATTACATCCACCACTTTTTTAAACAACCAACCAAACACACAACTGTAACTCTTCATCCTGTAACCCCTCACACTTGTTACTCTCCATTCGTGTATGGAGAGTTACAAACAACCAAACGCTACCTAAATGGAGATAAAACTGAAATAGTAAAGAGAGTGGCAACAGGTCATCACAAAGCCGCTTGGTAACACGACCCAAAGGATTGGTAACCTCGTCTTGCTAAATTGAAACTAAGACTGTTTAACCAAGTAAAGGAACCGAACAAGGAAAGAACGGGAAGGAGGTCACCACCACGGCACCACTAAGACCCAAGGGTTGGCCCCGAAAAAACAAAGAGGTGCAAGAGGTAAAGGAAGCTCCGATGTTGGCGACTGCATTGAAAAGAAGGATGGACCGTATCGACCTAGAAGGTATAAATCACTATTCTTTTGTTCCTCTGATTGGTTCGACGAGGATATATGGCCCTTATAGCGGCAGTGGATCTGGGAAGCCGGACGACATTGACATGTATCTTCGACATATAAATGCAAACTAATGTTCTATAAAAAATAGATGGTAGACTTCCATGTTTTTATTAAAATAAAATGGATAAACCTCATTACTTTATTTAATAATTCCAAGAGGACCTAAGGATTGGATTACATATATATGCAGTGACTCGCTTACAAAGTTATCCCTAAGAACCCATGTTAGATCATTGGGATGGGATGGGGTGGGATGGGGTGGGAAATTCCTTCAGCCTCGAGTTTCCTCGAAATCGCTCCCAGAAGAGTGTTAAGACTCTTCCTCCCGTGTGAACCCAAGACTTCTTTTGACAATGGTCACCATAGCGATGAGTTTCGGCTTTTTTGTCTTGTGAGTTGCATCAAACTAAGAGAGGGTATATTGCGAATCATTTTCATGTAAATGCGATTGTTTTTTTTTAAACACTTGCGATTGTGCTCCAACCACACCATCCAAGGTTATGACCATTGTAAGGAGATTCCACCTGTATCAAGCCTCCTTAGGAAGCAGCTTGGCGGTCTCCGCGCGCCGTTCTTCCCTATAGATCCTGCATCCATTGGGGGATAGACTTCCATAATAAGTAATAGTAATTTTGCTGATAAATGAGATGGTAACAAGTTCATCAGAAAAATATTTAAAATATTTTAAAAAATTAGCCATAATTTTCTAGTCTCTTGACTTGTAGACTTCTCTCAAAATTTCCACATAAGATATCTATTTTTGTCCTTTAATTAACCATCTTGTGTTCTTATTTTTTTCTCTCTCTCTTTCTCTCCATTTTATATTAATTTACCCACATTTATAATAATAAAAGAATAAATAAAAATCGAACACTTCAAGTCTGAGCCAAGGGGTCTCTTTATTACATAGAAGTAAAACAATTGGATCCAAACAGAGAATCCATTGTCATCTTCTAAAATTATTCAAATGAAGTGATAAATGAAGGTACGTGGGTACGTGCGTGCATGCATGCATGCATGGCGTGGCTCAACTTCGGCAGCGCATCTGTGGTAGGCAACCCCGTGAGTATTTGTTGGCCTCGCGAGGTCTAGGACAATTAGCTCCGCTGCAATGGGTAACCTTTTTACCACCGATTAATGCACTGTAGCTGATCGCTCTGCCAGCTTCGCAGTTGCTCGCAAAGAGACTGCACGCCACCAGCGCCATGATAAGGATCCACGCGCGAACGGACGCCATCGTTCAAAACCTTCAAGTTTATAGTTATTACCTGCATCATCATCAAACTATAAAGTCAGTGCTGATCTATCAATACCAACCTTCACAAGAAAAGTTGGTAATTCATTCTACTAAAAAAAAAACAAGAACGACGGATTTGAATTATATGCAATGCAATGAATCAGCAAAAGATGGATAATGGAAGGAGATGTTGATGTTGAACCTCTTGGCTTTTAATTAGTGCCGATGATGATTAAGTTTGGGCGTGACTATGATCATCTTTAGTGGTGGTATTTATAGTGTGGTGAGAGGGAGGGGGAGGGCCAGAAGACATGAATGAATGGCAGTGTTTTGGGGAGGATGAGGGGATGAGAGATTACTCCGGAGAACTCTGCGCTTGAACTGCCTGGTGTCTTATAATTAGAACAATGCATGTTATGTGGTTCAGATTAATTAGTTTTGTTTTTATTATGCATTCAGTTATTTGTAGTTTAATTTAGTTTAAAAAAAACTTTCAGTAAAAATATCAACTAAGTTTTAATGGTGAAATTTAATCTCCGGTTTCTTAAGTTGGAAGTAGCAAACCATGTCAAATGCAATCGGCTGATCTTTAAATTATCGGGTTAGCTAGGCTTGTAGTGTTTTTTTTCATGCAAGAACTCAAACCATGCTCAGCGGAGCTAATTTCGGCTAAGATTAACTTTTAAAGTAAGTTGATCAAAATTTTAATGATATTAAGCGAAATAAATTATATTAATTAAAATTATATATTTTAATAAAAAAAACTGTTTATTAATATATTTTTTGAATGATATGAATTAAAATAAACAATGTTTAGGGGGAGAAAATAGGAAAGTTATGGTTTTCTATTCTATTCCGTATTTCGTGAGAATATATATTCCAAGTATAGAAAGAGATTTCAAATTTCGAACAATTTCAAGATAATCACCCGAATTTTCAAGATCATTTAAATTGACGAAATGAAAAGAAATCTAGTATTTATTTCTGAGCAACATATATGTAAAATATTATTGATCATAGTTATTATGGGATGTATGTTGAGATCCATGAAATAGGTTTCATATAAATTCTTGAAAATTTTTAAAAACCAATACTTTTTGTTGCCACTATTAGCTTTAGATAAAAAAAAAAAAAACACAAGGACAAACTCATGGTGGCAGTGATGCGATAGCTTTACCCATGGTTGTGAAGTATGATGTACAACTTTTATTTATCTCCAGTTTGTAGTTGAAGGTGACGGCCGTGGTATAAACCCTAGCTTTATTATTTTTTTTGAAGATTAATTCAAAGAAAAAAAATGATGAAAAAGTGTATATATATTTTTAAGAATTTTATGAAAGTAGAAAATGATTTTTATTAATAAAAGAAATTTTTTATTGAAATTTTCAATTAGTCCTTAATTATCCCTTGCATAGAGGAGATCACATCTATTCTTCTTCTTCTTCTTCTTATTATTATTATTATTATTATAATAAAGTGGATAAATTAATTAACCACATTAATAAACAATCACCTCATTTATTACTAACTAACCCATCCAAAATAAGGGGGAAAAATTCACATTTTTCCATGGAGTCCAGGATGCCTTCTGCATGTTAACATTTTGACTTATTTTCATTTTTTCAAATTCCTTATATGTAATAGTCTCTTTCTAGTATTCCCGATGACATATCATTGCGTTTGTTATTTATCCACCTTCGTGACACCAAATAACAAAAACTATTTATATTTTCAAAAATATGAGTAGTGATTATAGCAAGTGGTCCCAACACTCATGTGTTTGCAGGCCACACCCTCATATCTGTTCCACTAAGATTTGTATACATTCTTGGTTTTTTAACGATTTGCTGTTCATATTGAAAATAATAATAATAATGATAATAATAAAAACCAATGCAACATTGAGCCAAGGGTTATCTTTATTACGTCATCAAACATGTAGCACAATTAAAACAACTTGGATTCAAATGATTCAAATAAATGAAGGAATTAATAAAGGCAGTGGGCTTATAGTGGCAGTTTAGAGCATGCATGCATGCATGGCGTGGCGTGGTGTGCCTCAACCGCGGCAGTGCTCCAGTTTTTCGCAACCTCGTGTGTATGGGTTGGCCGGGCGAGGATCATGACAGTTAGTATCAGCTCCTCCGATCTTGCTGCAAGGAACTCCGTCTCCCTTTTCGAGCCCACGGTAGTCGATCACTCTACCAGCTTCACATAAGTTAATATTGCTCGCCAAGAGACAGCACGACACCAACGCCATGATCAGGATCCACGCGCGAACGGACGCCATCGTTCACACGTGTATATATAACCTGCAGTATCATCATCATCAAATTATAAAGTTAGTGATGATCGATCGATCACAAACTTGAGGAACTTTAAGTTCTGATCATATATAATTATATCTTCAATGCAATGAATAAGCAAAAGATAATGGAAGGAGATGTTGATAGATGTTGAACCTCTTGGCTCTTTGTGCTGTATATACGTTGATGATCTAGTGTGAGCGTGACCATGATCATCATTCAAAGTGGTATTTATAATGCAATGAGAAAGGCAGGGGGGGGAACTGAGAACACGAATGAACGAAAGTGATTAATTTGGGGAGGATGAGGAGATGAGAGAAGATGACTCTAGAGAACTTCGCTGGCTCTTGATCAACTGCCACCTTCTTGTGATGTTAACGCAAATTTAGGATCATGAAAAACGTTACGTGAGCCAGAGAAGTGCTTAATTTTAGGAGGATGACAGGTAGAGAGATAATGGCTATGGCGATTTTTGCTCTTGACCTACCACCTTCCTATAATGTTGCTAAACCGCATAAAACCAGTGAATCTGAGCTTGTGTATTTCGGGAGGATGAGAGGAAGAAAGGATAGTATATTTTTGCTGTTGACCTACCACATTTTGTAGCAAATTCCCACTATATATATATGGAGGAACACATGACTAGCAACTTGTCAATAGTATATAATGTATCTACTAAACATCCAAGGGTCTATTGGTACTTAGGACTCTTGTTAACATAGGAGATTCTTCTGTGAATGACCCATGATCAAATCCTCACTCTTACAAGGTGAGAGTCAGGTATGGTGTTGCTCCTCTATGGACTAACCCAAGATCGAGCAGCCACGCCTGCAGCTTAATATGGTGTTGTCCTCTTGTGAATTTATAGGAGATCAGTGGTGGCCACACCTCGCGTCGTTGATCATCACGTTGGGGGGCAACAGCATTGGATTCTTAGCCTTACGTCAAAAAAATATATATATATATACCACATAGAGTAAGTTTAACCATTAATTAATTAAAGTTGATCAGAAAACCACACCTTCATATGTTGTATTGTCAACAGTAAGATTTTAGAAACTTTGGTAACAATTTTCTTTATGCTTTTTGTGTGTATTCTGAAATATAATTGTAAAAACAATCTCAGCATCCTGGTCCTATGGGCAGACTTTGAGGACACTCATATAATTAGAAGCACATCTTAAGGGTATTAACCCCTGTTGTACGGGAGCCACAAAAAAATCCTCATTTTATATGAATTTTATTTATTAATAAATAAAATTCATATGATTTATCTATTTTATTAAAAAAATAATTAATAATTACATTTTCATTCTATTTATGCCATTATCCAAGTCCAACACGTGATTCCTTTAGTCAGCCATGCACGTTAATTAACCTAGCCAGCCAAAGAAATGGACATGGAAACCATGGCCTCACTTGAGTGCATGCTACATTTTAACTGCATTATATATCAAACCAAAATAAAATGGATATGGATCATGAATTTGAAAACAAAGCAGCAAATATATATATATATATATATATATATATATATATATATATATATATATATATATGTAGTTATTATGCTTGTAGAAAAATTTAAACTTAAACCAAAATCCTCAATTGGTCTCGAATGTAAGAAAAAGAAGCTTGAAAAATAATAATCCTTAATCATCCAACCATCCTGTCTTCGACCATGTGGTCATTCTGGTACCACATGACGCCCTTGTAATGGCCTTCTATCTCTTTCTCTTTTCATGGGATGGATCCCCATATTCTATGATTTTTATTTTGAACATCTCAATTTTATTTTTATTTTTATTTTTTTTGAAAAAAAACAAAAGACTCCATACATAGCCTCTTGCAAAAAATAAAATAAAATAAAATAAAATAAAATAAAGCTGACCCAAGTGATTGATCAACTCTTTTCCGAAATCCGCGCATAGCGGGTGCAATTTGTAGCATCAATCGGGTTACTCTTTATAGAAAAAAATAAGACCATTTGTTATAGTTTTAATTATATTTTTAGTCATGAGGCCTCTCTCTAACAACAAATCGAAGGCAATCATACCAAAATTAGTGACAATTAACAATAAAAAAATTATTTTACATAAATCACCTCACTTTAATTTATAGAATAGAGGTTTTGATAATTTTTAAATTGTATTTGGAACATAATAATAATAATTATTATTATTTATTATTAGTACTATCATTATTATTCAATACATCATGAACTTTACAGAAAAGAGTAAAAAACTAAATTCAAGTTTCAGTGATGGCTAGTTATAGAGGTAATTATCTATTAGTCCCTCACACTATTTACCACTATTTCAACTTTACACACTACACACCCAACCCACTATTTACATTAAGCCCTCACAACTCCCTACTCAAGGACCCATGAACAAATATTTCACTATTCAATAGATGAATAGTGAATTAACTATTTTAATGATAAAAACATTGACCATCCCTTTACAATGTAATTGCCTTGGTTCTTCGAGAGAGCAATATTTTTAGTTTTACAGAAAATTAGAGAAAAAATATGAATCCAACAGTCAAAAATAAAACATTATAAAAGAAAAGTTAACTTTTTCATTAATATATATATATATATATATAGGGTAATGATATTATCCGTGGCCGGTCGCAACTGCGGCCGGCCCACTAACACACCCAACAACCTTATCTAAATCCCAACCAATTAACCACCCAATCCTGTTGTTGGGTGTGATCACCATATATATATATATAGAGGCCTTCTATTGTGTGGGCGGCTAGAATACCCGTCTCCTATTTTGGCCCCTGAAGTTGTTTGAAAGATTTTCAACTGTACGGATGTGAATATGATCGAAAAATAAAATTCTACGTATGGAGTCCAAATTGAAATGATCGTCAATAGCGGTGATCCGGATCTAATAGTAGAACCGCTATATATATATATATATATATACATAAAAGAAAAGTTAATATGATGAAATTAAAATAAAATCCAATAAAATACTTAATGTGTACCAATCCCGAACTCAAACTCGCGCCATGGATACAATTATTAAGAATTAAGGAAGTCTCATGATTCACTGATTCTATTGTACTACGTGCCAGGCATGCAACCATGCATGCATGACTTTCTCAACCTCCATTTAAGTTAAATCTTGATAAGGTCGCCATCCAACCATATCATTGCATTTGAAGACAAAGTGAGAGTCAACTCTCAAATATAAGATCAAATTACTATAAAAATTAAATGACAATTTTATTGAGTATAAGGAACACCAAAGCGCTCGTATAAAACCCTTACAATTTAGCCACTTGTGGCTTAAGCCAAGGGCGGGGGCTGCATATTATTATCTTCTTAAATATATTTAAAGCAAAGGGGGGCTCTATTTCACTGGACGTGTTGAGCATGCATGCATGCATGGCCGAGGATAATTCAAGGGTGACCGTCACGGCACCGGTCGGCTGCATTGCAACCCCTTGTGTAGGGGTTGGCCTCTTTCTGAGAATGGCAGTTAGTCTGACTTCCATCTCTTTTGCTGCACGGAACGCCGTCTCGATTCAATGCACCGTAGTCTATCACAGAGGCTTCAGTGTTGCTCGCCATGAGAGTGCAAGCCACCAGCACCATCAAGATCCACACACGAATGGAAGCCATTATTAATTATTGTTGAAAACCTTCAAACTGATCTGCTGTACAATTAATGTCATCAAAGTAAAACAATTAGTTAGACACAAACTAATTGAGAAACTAATATTTTTAAGTTCTATAGAGTGAAACTAATGGAGCGAGAGATGATGAAATTAAGAAGATGTTGAACCTCTCTTTGAGTATTATTGTTTATGGATTTGGATGAGAGTCTTTGAGATAGATGGTGGTATTTATAGTGTAATGAGAGGCTGGGGGTTAAATGGAACATGAATGAACGGCAGTGTTTTTGGGAGGATGAGAGGAAGAGAGATGGTGAATCTAGAGAGTTTTTCTCTTGACCTGACACCTTTCTGGTTTTGGATCTGTTGAGGATCAGGACTGATGATGATGCTAATTCAGTAATAAAGGGGTTGCAGGAATGTAAGAACTTAGAGATAATTTAGACACAAAACAATGGTTTTTCATTCACCAATGGAGAAGACAAGACACCATACTAATATAGCCATTCACAGGCTTACAAACCATGAACCCATGTAATCAACACTAGATCCACTAACTCCACTACATTGTGAGACAAACCGACTAGCCGATTACATCTTCATAACTTCATAACCGAATGAAATCTGAGATAACCCATAATACAATAACACATGATATATATATATAACCACATGAAATAACACCTCTACCATACCAATACATATGATTATATGGTGAACACTAACTTCAAATTTTAATTACTTCAACACTCCCCCTTAATTAAAGCTGCACACACCTAGCATTGTTCTAAATTGACAATGCTTCTGACTGGAAAGTGCTTTAGTGAAAACATCTGCCATTTGATCATCATTATTGCAGTATTTCAGAACTATTGATCCATCTGCCACCAGGTCCCTGATGAAATGAAAACGGATGCCAATGTGCTTTGTTCTCCCATGGAAAACAGGATTCTTAGTGATTACAATGGCTGAACGATTGTCACAGTACACCTCTGTTGCTTGTGTTTGAGTTTGACCAAAATCATGGAGCAATCTTCTAAGCCAAATCAGCGCGACATCTTTGTTGAAGTTACAAAGAACGTGCATTCGGCCGATGAGTTGACAGAGCAGTGATCTCTTGCTTCTTGGAGCTCCATGTGATAGCTGCTGATCCTAAGGTGAAAACATTGCCAGATGTTGATCTTCTGTCATCCAATGAGCCACCCCAATCACTGTCAGTGTATCCAACTAAATTGAAGTTAGACACCTGACTATAATGCAAACCATAATCCAAAGTTCCTGCTATGTATCTGAGAACTCTCTTGGCTGCACCAAAATGATGCTTGGATGGAGAACTCATGAATCTGGATAAGACTCCCACAGAGTACATGATATCTGGTCTAGTATGAGTGAGATAAATCAAGCCACCAACCAGACTCCTATAATTCCTTGCATCTGAATTCCCTGAACCATCATTGAGCTGAAATTTATCATTTGAATTCATTGGTGTTACTGCCTTCTTACATCCCAACATGCTGAACTTCTTAAGCAAATCTTCAGCGTACTTCTTCTGAGTAACATGAATTCCCTCCATCCCTTGTTTGATTTCTAAACCAAGGAAGTAATGCAATACACCTAAATCAGTCATTTCAAATGTCTTCATCATTCCAACTTTAAAATCATCAACAAGACTGTGTGATGATCCCATGTAGATAATATCATCTACATACAAGCATACAACCATCAAATCTTCATCCTTCTTCTTCTTATAAAGAGTAGGCTCACTGTCACACTTCTCAAAACCATTCTTCATGAAGTACTCATCAATCTTACTGAACCAAGCTCTTGGAGCTTGTTTCAGTCCATATAGGGCCTTCCATAATCTGTAAACTTTGGCTTCACTTCCTTGAATGATGAACCCTTCAGGCTGCATCACATACACTTCTTCTAATAGCTCCCCATTCAGGAAAGCAGACTTGACATCAAGTTGGTACACCGGCCAACTCAGTTGTGCAGCCAAAGCTATGAAGGTTCTTACTGTCTCAAAACGAACAACAGGTGAGAAGGTTTCTTCAAAGTCAATACCTTGCACTTGTGAGTACCCCTTTGCCACAAGACGTGCCTTGTGCTTTTGTATATATGCTCCCATCTGCATTATACTTGGTTTTGAACACCCACTTCAATCCAATTGGCTTCTTCCCTTCTGGTAGATCAACAAGCTCCCAAGTCTTGTTCTTTTCAATAGCTGCAATCTCTTCTTGCATTGCAACTTGCCAATTTGGATCTTCTGCTGCCTCTTCATACATCACAGGATCAGAAACACTCAATACAAAGCTGCAAGATTCATAGATCTCTCGCAGTGATTTGACTCTTCTTGGAGGTGGAGATGCTTCTGATGAGGAACTGCCGCTTGCATTGCTGTCACTTGATCTTGGTTCTGTAGATTGATTAATTGAGGAACTTCCTTGACTGTCTTGATTAGCTGAAGAGTTTCCCGAGTTTCCTGGACTTCTTTGAGTGGACATAGAAGGTGTAGCACCCTCAGTTGCTATAGGATCAGAGATGACAGTTAATGGAATTGACTATTGAGTTTGCTCATTGTCATGTTCATTGCCACTCCAATCCCACTGAGCTTCTTCATTGAACATCACATTTCTACTAACCAATGTTTTCCCACTAACAGGATCATATAATCTATATGCTTTTGATTCAGTGCAGTAACCCACAAATATGCATTTCAGTGATTTCTCATCTAGTTTTTGACGCATATGTGAGGGAATTAAGGTATATGCAATGCTGCCAAAAACCTTGAGATGAGAAACAGATGGCTTCATACCTTGCCAAGCTTCAAATGGAGTTTGATTAAAGACAGCTCTGGTTGGAGAAATGTTCAGAAGATAGACAAATTTGTTGATCTGATACCTTGAAATGATTTGGAAGACCCTTCTCCTTCAACAAGCTTCGAGCCATCTCCACGACAGTGCGATTCTTCCTCTCTGCAACACCGTTCTGCTCAGGTGTGTAAGGTGCTGTGAGCTCCCTGTGTATGCCATGATCTTCACAAAACTTCTTGAAATTGTTTGATAGAAACTCCCCTCCACGATCAGTGCGAAGGACTTTGATGAAGCTGCCACTTTGCCTCTCCACTAGAGCTTTGAATGTCCTGAAGTATTCAAAAGCTTGTGCCTTTGCTGCAAGAAAATATACCCAACTATATCGAGTATAATCATCTGTGAATAATAGAAAATAAGTGCTTCCACCAAGAGACTTGGTCTGCATGGGACCACATAGATCTGCATGAATGAGTTCAAGTGATGTAGAAGCTCTCCATGCTCTTCCAGAGGAAAATGAATGTCTTGACTGCTTGCCAAGGATACAGCTTTCACAGATCTCAAATTGAGTGATGTTGGGAAGGCCTTGAACCATGTGTTTGTGGTGTAATAGCTTCATGCCCTTGAAATTTAAATGGCCATACCTCATATGCCATTTCATTGAATTCTTCAAATCAACAGATTCGTTGTTCCTTGCTGTCTTCATCTCTTCAGTTCCTTCAGTGATCAAGCTGTGACTGTCCATCTTAGAGACTTCTAAGGGAAACATGTTGTTATTGGTCATATGAACACTTGCCAGGTGCAAGCCAGTGGTCTTGTCTCTGATAATACAAGCCCCATTGTCAAATAGAATGGAATACCCATTTGACAACAGTTGCCCCACACTTAAGAGATTGTGTGCAATGCTGGGCACATACTGCACACCATGCAACAGCTTCACCAAGTTTGATGTTGTCTTGATAGCAACCACACCTCTGCCTTCCACTTGCACCTCTTTGTTGTCTCCTAATCTCACTGTCTGTTTCTGAGATTCATCAAGCTCCTTGAATAGACTCCTGATTCCTGTCATATGATTTGAACATCCACTGTCCACAATCCATATGCTATCATCTGCATCTCCTGCATTGTGATGAGTCATGAATAGATTGCTCACCATGGTGTCTTCTGCCATATTTGCACCTCCTTTGTCTTTAAACCAGCAATCTGCCTTCATGTGGCCAAATCGTTTACAAATATGACACTGCACATTGCCTCTGTGTCGTCTCTGATCATTGTAATTGTTATTCCTCTGATCATGATGTGGTTGTTGTCTTGTGTCTGCATGTCTTCCTCTTCCTCTGCCACGAAAGTTTCCTCTATATCCACCTTGGCCTCGACCTCTGCCTGAGTGTCTATCAGCCTCTTTAGATGTTGAACTTTCACCCTTCACTGTAAATGCCTTCTCCTCTGATTTCTCCACTGATTTGTTGATCCGTGCTTCATGAGCTTGCAAGGATCCACTCAATTCATCAAGAGTGAGTACAGTGAGATCCTTGGACTCCTCGATCGCAGCCACAACATGATCAAATTTTGGTGAGAGGCTTCTCAACACCTTAGCCACAACCACTTCATCTTTTATCTGGTCACCATACACTCTAATTTGGTTGACAATGGTGACAACCCTTGTGAGATATTCCTGCACTCCTTCACCTGCCTTCATGTAGGAAGTCTCAAACTCATGCCGGAGAGTTTGAAGTTTCACGTCCATCATCTTAGAAGAACCTTGAAATTCAGTTTTCAGTATGGTCCATGCTTCTTTGGATGTCTCTGCAGCAGCAATCCTAGAGAAGATGGACGCATCTACAGCCTGTTGGATGAAGAAGAGGGCTTTGGAGTCGCGTTTACGATTCTCCTTCAGTCGAGCATCATCATCTGGTTCAGCATATCCCTGATCAACGAGGTCCCAGAGGTCTTGAGACTTAAACAATGTCTTCATTTCTGAACAGTATTTTCAGGAGAATGAAGAGGAGAAGAGATATATAACACATTGACATTAGAAATAAATTTGGAAGCAATACATAACGGGGTTTATAGACCCTATAAATAAGAGAGATGCAATATAAAAGAGAAATAAAATAAGGACGAAGCACCAAAAGTTACTTGGAAAACCTCCAAAAGAGTGAGGAAAATCATTGGGCATCAACAAACAAACAATGTTTATGAGCTTGTGCTGGTTGTGTTTTCATGACAGAAGGAAACAAGGGGGTGAAGAAGGTGGAAGCAAGGAGGCATGTAGATCCAAACTGCAGATATGCATCAAATCCTTATCATTCATGTGGTCCATATTGTTATGAAGATGATGGAGAGAGCTCCTCTGGTTCTTATTCCTCTTCATCTCTGCATCAATTCAAAGGTTAGTTTTGCAATATAGTAAAGAGCTCTCAATAGTTGTTCTGATTGTATTTGACTGTGTGGTGTGGCTGCAGGGGACAAGAGGGAAGAGGTCACGAAGTCAAGAGATGTGGATCCCAAGTGTAAAAATTGTAGGAGATGAGGAAGAGTATCTTGTATAGGATTTCAAGAGGAAATTTGTGGATATATTGTGGAGATCTCAAAGTGTTTTTTTTCATTTACAAGAGGGGAGATGAGTAGCCACCACTCTCATTCTCCAAACATAACATTAGGGCATACTTGACCCTTTACAACATAGCTCATAAAGTTTTACAATATTACAAGCATGCCATTAACACATTAATATGAATTACTTCTAACACTCCCCCTTAATTCATATTTTGTATTCCCAACAATTCTCTAAAGTATTGAAATTTGTTCCGTGGGAGAGCTTTAGTAAAAATATCGGCAACTTGATCTTCGGTCTTGAGATATTTGATTTCAACTTCTTCATCTTCAATTGCATCTCTAATGAAGTGATGCTTGATAGCAATATGCTTTGTCCGGCTATGATATACCGGATTCTTTGCCATGTCGATCGCCGATTTGTTGTCACACATAAGTGGAGTTGCTTCCTTTTGTGGTTCACTAATATCTTCCAAAATTCTTCTCAACCATATTGCTTGTGAGGTAGCCAATGAAGAGGACACATATTCGGCTTCGGCAGTGGAGAGTGTAGCCTTCTCTTGTTTCTTAGAAGTCCATGAAAATACACCCGATCCAAGAGAGAATGCATAACTGGAAGTGTTTTTCATGTCATCAATGCTTCAGGCATAATCACTGTCACAAAATCCAACTAATTTGATAAGAACATGTCTCTCATAAAAGATGCCATAATCAACCGTACCTTGGATGTATCTCAATATCCTCTTTGCCGCCCCAAAGTGAATTTGACTTGGCTTGGCCATGAACCTTGCCAACAAATTTGTAGCAAACATAATATCCGGTCTTGTTGATCCCAAATATGACAAACTTCCAATTAAACTTCTATAGAGTGTGCCATCAACCTCCTTGGAGCCATCATCCTTGGAGTACTTTTCATTTGCAATCATGGGAGTATCAACCGGCTTGCAATCCTTCATGTTGAATTTTTCAAGAAGACTTCTAGCATATTTCTTTTGAGAAATGAATATACCATCCTCATTTTGGCTAACTTCAATTCCCAAGAAGTAATGTAGAAGGCCCAAATCATTCATTTCATACTTGTTCATCATATCTTTTGAAATCTTCAATCATCTTCTCATTACTACCGGTGAACACCAAATCATCAACATAAAGAGAAACAATGAGACTATTGGATTTACCTTGAGTCTTCACATATAATGTTGGCTCACTCTTGCTTCTTTGAAAATTATTTGCTTTAAAGTATGCATCAATTTCACTATACCATGCCCTTGGTGCTTGCTTTAGGCCATACAAAGTCTTCTTCAACTTGTATACTTTTTCTTCTTCACCTTCAACAATGAAGCCTTGAGGTTGCTCTACAAATACCTCTTCTTTCACTTCACCATTCAAGAATGCCGATTTCACATCAAGTTGATGCAAATTAATGCCATCCCTTTTGAGCCGCCAAGCTAATGATAGCTCTAATTGTTTCAAGTCTTGCCACCGGAGCATATGTTTCTTGAAAATCAATTCCGGGTTGTTGAGAATAACCTTTTGCAACCAATCTTGCCTTTCTTCTTTGAAGTGAGCCATCCTGGTTAAGCTTTGTCTTGAACACCCATTTTACACCAATAACATCTTTTTCTTTTGGTCTTTCCACCAACTTCCAAGTATTGTTTTTCTCAATCACATCTATTTCTTCTTCCATGGCTTTCACCCATGCCTCTTCTTTAATTGCTTCTTCAAAGTTTCTTGGTTATCCATCATACAAAAATTACAACTTGCATACACCTCATTGAGATGTCTCATTCTCCTTGGTGGTGAGCTTGGAGATGAGGAACTTGGACTTGATAGAGAGGATGGTGACCTTTGAGGACTAGCATCAACTTGTGGAGCTTCATGAAAGTCTTCATTTTCTTGATTTTGCAACCCTTCTTGAGAAATAACAACTTGATTTTCTATCTTCTTCCCTTTCCAATCCCATGAAGTCTTCTCATCAAAGATAACATCTCTACAAACAATCACTTTATTCCTTTTCAAGCAAAAGAGTCTATAGCCTTTTGATTTTGAGCTATAGCCAACAAAGATGCATTTTTCACTAGCTTCATCAAGTTTGTGTCTCACTTGTTTTGGAACATGAGCATAACAAACACACCCAAATACCTTCAAATGATTCACCGATGGCTTCCTTCTACTCCAAGCTTCAAATGGTGTTTTGTTTTCCACCGCTTTTGTTGGACATCTATTCAACAAGTACACCGCCGTATATACCGCTTCACCCCAAAAGGATTGAGGCATTCCCTTCTCATGAATCAAATGATTCACCGATGGCTTACTTCTACTCCAAGCTTCAAATGGTGTTTTGTTTTCCACCGCTTTTGTTGGACATCTATTCAACAAGTACACCGCCGTATATACCCCTTCACCCAAAAGGATTAAGGCATTCCCTTCTCATGAATCATAGACTTGGCCATCTCTACAATGGTTCTATTCTTCCTTTCCGCCACGCCATTTTGTTGAGGTGTGTGTGCAACACTCAATTGTCTTCTCAAGCCAATAGAATCACAAAACTTTTCAAACTCATGAGAGTTGTATTCTCCCCCTCTATCACTTCTTAGCACCTTCAAAAAATAACCACTTTGCCTTTCCACAAGCATTTGAAACTTCTTAAATATAGCAAACACATCCGATTTTTGCCTCATGAAATAAACCCATGTCATTCTAGAATAGTCATCAATGAATGTGATAAAATATTTGTTACCTCCATTAGTTGGAGTAACCATTGGCCCACACACATCGGTATGAACAAGCTCCAATGGTGCTCTTGCTCGCCATGCCTTCTCCTTTGGAAATGACTCCCGGTGATGCTTGCCTAGAGCACAACCTTCACAAACTTCCTTCAAGTCTTCAATTGTTGGTAACCCATAAACCATGTTCTTTTGTTGCATATTCTTCAAGCTTTGGAAGTTCAAGTGCCCAAACCTTCTATGCCAAAGCCATGAGTTGTTCACAACATCCACCTTCAAAGCCACATCCTTTGAATATCGGAAGGTAATAGGAAAACTTCTATTGTTCTCCATCTTGAGATTTGCTACAACTTGCCTTTTGTCACCTTTGTCATACACCTTGCAAGAGTTGTCTTCAAAGTAGATAGAATATCCATGCTCAAGAAGTTGCCCAACACTCAACAAATTTTGCTCCAAATCAGGAACCAACAAAACATCTCTTATGAATTTCTTTCCCATCTTGGTCTCAATGGCAATAGTACCTTTCCCTTTTGCATTGACCAAAGCACCATTTCCCATCCTTACTTGAGAACTTGAGGAGCCATCTATATTCACAAAGATATTTTCATCACCGGTCATGTGGTTGCTACAACCACTATCAAGGAACCACACATCATTCCTTTTCTCCGAAGCCGTTTGGCAAGCATAAAACATGTTGCCTCCACATTCTTGTTCTTCCAAAAAATTTGCTTGTTGATTGCCTTTGCCTCTACAATCATTCTTCAAGTGTCCAAACATGTCGCAATTGTGACACTTTGGTTGCCCCTTGAACCAACAATCATTTTCATAGTGAGTACCATTTTCACAATTTCTACACCACTTTCTAGTGAAGCTTTCATCATCTCTTCTTTGGTAAGTGTTTCTCCCTCTTCCTCTTGAGTTCATTCCTCTTCCTCTTGGGTTCATTCCTCTTCCTCTTCCTCTTCCTTGTCTTCCACCTCTTGAAGACTCACCTTGGACTTGAAATTTCTCTTGATTTTTGGAATCCACCTTGAGCTTGGATTGGAAGGCACTCTCAATAGAGCTTTCGGAACGCCTATTCAATCTTTGCTCAAATGCTACAATGCAACCCATCAATTCTTGAATACTCAAATTTGAGGTGTCCTTGGTCCCTTCAACAACGGCAACAACGGCATCATACTTTGCTGGTAAGGAAATCAAGATCTTCTCCACCACTTTTTGATCACTAATTGCTTCTCCATAAGTCTTCATTTGATTCACAATCTCAACAACTTTTGAAAAGTAATCACTTAAGGACTCTTTGTCATTCATCTTGATATTCTCAAAATCTCTTCTAAGAGCTTGAAGTTTGATAGTTCTCACCTTTGTAGTGCCTCTATACTCCTTCTCCAAGATCTCCCATGCTTCCTTTGCACATTGGGCATTGATGATTCTTGGAAAAATTGCATTGGAAACTCCTTGTTGAATCAAGTGGAGAACTTTTGCATCCTTCTTTCTATTCTCCTTCAAAGTATTTCTTTGGGCATTTGACAAAGCATCCCCATTTTGGGGTTCTTCAAACCCTTCTTCTACAAACTCCCAAATGTCATAAGAAATGATAAGAGTTCTCATTTTTACATACCAATAATCATAGTTTTCGCCATCAAAGATCGGAAAAGGAGGTGCTTGGATCCCACTTGAAGTTGTCATCTCTTCTTCTCCAAATGCTTCTTTTTCTTCAAAAAAACACCTTCTTTTTCTTGGATCTTAGCTCTGATATCACTTGTAGGAGATGAGGAAGAGTATCTTGTATAGGATTTCAAGAGGAAATTTGTAGATATATTGTGGAGATCTCAAAAGGTTTTTTCTCATTCAAAAGAGGGGAGACGAGTAGCCACCACTCTCATTCTCCAAACATAACATTAGGGCATACTTGACCCTTTACAACATAACTCATAAAGTTCTACAATATTACAAGCATGCCATTAACACATTAATATGAATTACTTCTGACATAAAAATGCATCCAATCCTTATCACAAGTGTTCTGATTATTGCTTTGGAGGCAGTTCAGGTTCATGTTCTTCCCAATTATTCTGGTAATTCTGGCATTAGAAATAGTTTAGTTTCTTGATTGTTGTAGATCTTGTTGCAGAGGAAAGAAAGGAATGTTCAAAGGCTATTGCAAAGGGAAAAGAAGGAGTTGAGATGAAAAAAAAATGTGGTTCCAAACTGCATTAATGCATCTAATCCATTCCATGTTTGTGGGAGTTATTGCCTCCCAATAATCCCCAAAAAAGGCCAGAACAAGGAAGATGTGAAGAAGGAAGCACAATGTTCAAACTGCAAATATGCTTCAAATCCTTATCATAATTGTGCTGAATTTTGCTACACAGGTATCCAAAAGATGAAGATTATAAATTCAAATTTCAATTTGAGATTAATTATTACTCTGTTTATCTTTTTTCAGGGGAAAAAGGTTTTGTACCTAAGAAGATGGAGAAGAGGAATGTGCAATCCAATCCTGAAAATGTGACAGTAAAAACTGATGAAGCAGGTTGATTTACTTTCTTCAAAGACAGTAATTTTCTATTGGAGGCTCTATAATGATCCATTTGATTATGTTGTAGAACTAAGCACTGGAGCTGTGAAGGTTTCAGAGAAGAAGCAAATCAGCAGAAATTCATCCACTTCATGTTCTGGAAGCAGTAAGGAACACTCTCAGAGTTTTTATGAACAAGAGCTATTAGAGAGATGTGAGTCACATTCTCATTCTTGCTTTCTTCCTACAAGGTTTACTTGTCATGTTTTTAATTCATTTCTACCTAACGACAGTTGGATTTTGAGGAGCAATGAGGATGATTTAGTGGCAACAGAGAAAAGGGAACTGCATCTTAAGCAC
Source organism: Dioscorea zingiberensis (assembly GCA_026586065.1). Taxonomy (NCBI): domain Eukaryota; kingdom Viridiplantae; phylum Streptophyta; class Magnoliopsida; order Dioscoreales; family Dioscoreaceae; genus Dioscorea; species Dioscorea zingiberensis. The sequence continues at coordinate 3,579,653 of CM048822.1, read as the reverse complement.
ATAGACTCCTTTGACGTAAACCATCACTTCATAGCTCATTGTAGACAAAGTTACCATGAAGAAGAGTACTATCCTTTTGAGAAAGGTATGCATGTTATTGTTTCTTCATTGCAATAATTTGTTTCTTTGGTACTAAAGAACATTGGATTTCTGGTTTCGATTTTGATCACAGAGAAGAGCAAGGATGATGTGAAAATGCAGCATTATCAGTGGATTAATGCACATGACTCAGACAGTAAAATTTCTGCACACTGGCTTCAAAGATTTTCTGAGAGTGATCAATCTGACGATGGAAAAACTGTGATACCTCCTTCCTCGTCGATTCGTTTCGTGTTGTTGTTTGTTTCGGTCCTATACTACATTGCACATGTCATCATCACTGGTGGTGTGGTCATGGATAAAAATAAGTCTAGAATTAAAGATAGGGAGGATGAAAGGGCTAGTTGCAATATGTATTGTTTTGATGAAAAGAACTGAGAGATGTAACATAATGTTTGTGTTCTTCAAACTGTTTCATTTCAATGTAACATATTCCTCTTGAATCTGTTAAGCTAACAAGTAAGCTTATCATGGTTTGAGGAACATCAGTCTATATTGATCTTCTAAAAGGATTCAAGATCAAAGATATATACAACATCCTGGGTTTACTAATCCATGCATCATATCAGAAATAAAAACAGAGTCTATCAGGGCATTCACTTGCAATCTGCTTGTCATTGTTTCTTCATTGGAGATACAAGGGTAGTTTGGTCAAACAGATGGTCAAAAATTCAAAGCCAAACCAAATTAAAATTTGACTCTCTATGCTTCTAGACTTCTTGTCCGGATCAATTAATATTCATATGAGCATACCAACCGCTGCGCATTGAAGTATAAGTTTTATGAAGTTCTTTGTATAAAAATTCGACATATTGAAGAAAAAAAAAAACACAGCTCCGGAAAGTCAAGATGGATAGCAGTATTCTGTCAGGAGACTTTCTCAACCTCCATTAGAAGTTCAACGATCAGGTGTGCATCCAGCCACCAACAATATTTATGTCACTTGTTGGACAAATAAAATACGGAAAGTCAATGTTCAAATATAAGAGAACAAAATTATTATTAGAAAAATAACACTTTTATAAAGTATGAGCAGCACCAAAGCTCTTATACAAACTCCCTTATAATAGTGCCACTTGTGGCTTAAGCCAAGGGTTGCATATTATTATATTCTTAAAAATTGATCATGCTCCACTGACTCCACTGGACGTGTTAATGAGCATGCATGCATGGCCGAAGATCATTCAGGGGTGACCGTCACGGCACCGGTCGGCTGCATTGCAACCCCTTGTGTAGGGGTTGGCCTCCGTCTGAGAATGACAGTTAGTCTGACTTCCATCTCTCTTGCTGCATGGAACGCCGTCTCGATTCAATGCACCGTAGTCTATCACAGAGGCTTCATTGTTGCTCGCCATGAGAGTGCAAGCCACCAACACCATCAAGATCCACACACGAATGGAAGCCATTAATTAACTATTGTTGAAAACCTTCGAACTGATCTATACAATTAATGTCATCAAAGTAAAACAGTTAGTTAGACACAAACTAATTGAAAAACTAATTTTAAGTTCTACAGAGTGAAACTAATGGAGTGAGAGATGATGAAATTAAGAAGATGTTGAACCTCTCTCTCTCTCAGTATTTTTGTTTCTAGATTTGGATGAGAGTCTTTGAGATGGACTGTGGTATTTATGGTGTAATGAGAGGCTGGAGATTGAATGAAACATGAATGAATGGCAGTGTTTTGGGGAGGATGAGGGGAAGAGAGATGGTGAATCTGGAGAGTTTTGCTCTTGACCTGCCACCTTTCTAGTTTAATTTGGATTGAACAGTGTTTTCAGGAGAATTATGAGGAGCATAGATATACATGTGTTTTAGTAATCATTATATTAATCTAATCTCAAGGTGTTATACATCTCTTCTCTTCATTATCATGAAAAACACTATTCAGATCCAAAACCAAAAAGGTGGTGACAGGTCAAGAGCAAAACTCTCTAGATTCACCATCTCTCTTCCCCTCATCCTCCCCAAAACACTGCCATTCATTCATGTTTAATTCAATCCCCAGCCTCTCATTACACCATAAATACCACCATCCATCTCAAAGTCCCTCATCCAAATCCAGAAAGAATAATACTTAGAGAGAGAGGTTCAACATCTTTTTAATTTCATCGTCTGTCATGTACTCCATTGGTTTCACTCTATAGAACTTAAAATTAGTTTCTTAATTAGTTTGTGTCTAACTAACTGCTTTACTTTGATGACATTAATTGTACAGATCAATTTGAAGGTTTTCCACAATAAATAATTAATGGCTTCCATTCGTGTGTGGATCTTGATGGTGCTGGTGGCTTGCACTCTCATGGCGAGCAACAATGAAGCCTCTGTGATAGACTACGGTGCATTGAATCGAGATGGCGTTCCATGCAGCAAGAGAGATGGAAGTCAGACTAACTGTCATTCTCAGAAAGAGGCCAACCCCTACACAAGGGGTTGCAATGCAGCCGACCGGTGCCGTGACGGTCACCCTTGAATGATCCTCGGCCATGCATGCATGCATGCTGCATGGCATACATGCATGCTCAACACGTCGAGTGGAATCAGAGAAAAGTATATTGGAGTTTCGTCCCCTTTTTTTTTGTTGTTTTTTTGAATCCTTTGAAGGAGATAATAATGAACTTCTTCTTTGGTTCTAAGGTCCTTTATTAAGCTACTTATTTAAAGTTGTAATAATATATATGTAGCCCTTGGCTCTTGTTTGTCTTCGAGCTTAGTGCGCTTCAAATATTATGTTTGATTTTATTTTGAATTTTATTATATATTTTATATTGGGTTTTTTGATATTGTCAGTCTTAAAGTTCTTTCTCTATTTCTCAGAAGAACTCTGTTATCTTTGGTGAGGTGATTAAAATGAAGAGCGACTATCAAATTGAAGAACGAGGATCAAAGTCATTACCAATTCTTTTTTTCTCTAAAAAGTTCAACAAAAAAAAGATTGAATAGTTCATATTATACAATTAAAACTTTAAATCTCTAAAAGGCTTCTTGCTTAATAATGTGACTAAGTTTAGTTTGGTACTGGAGTGAACATAGCCACTTAAGTGAATGAAATAACAACTACTTTTATTTTTTTTCTTAAAAAAATAATAGAAATGATACATTAAATGGAGATAAAACTGAAATAGTAAAGAGAGTGGCAACAGGTCATCACAAAGCCGCTTGGTAACACGACCCAAAGGATTGGTAACCTCGTCTTGCTAAATTGAAACTAAGACAGTTTAACCAAGTAAAGGAACCGAACAAGGAAAGACCGGGAAGGAGGTCACCACCACGGCACCACTAAGACTCGAGGGTCGCCCCCCGAAAAACAAAGAGATGCAAGAGGTAAAGGAAGCTCCAATGCTGGGGACTGCATTGAAAAGAAGGATGGACCGTATTGACCTAGAAGGTATAAATCACTCTTCTCTTTGTTCCTCTGATTGGTTCGACGGGGATATATGGCCCTTATTGCGGGGGTGGATCTGGGAAGCCAAACGACATTGACACGTACCTTCGACATATAAATGCAAACTATTGTTCTCTAAAAAACTGATGGTAGACTTCCATAATTTTTTTAAAGAAATAAAACGAATGAACCGTATTCTTTTATTTAATAATTCCAATAGGACTACAAAGATTGGATTACATATATATGCAATGACTCGCTTACAAAGTTATCCTTGAGAACCCATGTTAGATCATGCAAATTGCATGGGATGGGATGGGATGGGCTAGGAAATTCCTTCAGCTTTGAGTTTTCTCGAAATCGCTCCCAGGAGAGTGTTAAGACTCTTCCTCCCGTGTGAACCCAAGACGATCTTTTGACAATGGTCTCCATAACGATGAGCTTTGGCTTTTTCGTCTTGTGAGTTGCATCAAACTAAGAGAGGGTTAGGAAGTCAATATTGCGAATCATTTTCATGTAAACGCCATTGTTTGTTTTGAAAACATCGATTTACAATTGTGCTTCAACCACACCGTCCAGGTTATTATCGTTGTAAGGAGATTCCACCCATATCTTAAGCCTCCTTAGGAAGCAGCTTGGCAGTTTTCGCGCGCCGTTCTTCCCCATAGATCCTGCATCCGTTGGGGGGATAGACTTCCATAATAAGTAATAGTAATTTTGCAAATAAATGGGATGGTAACAAGTTCATCAGAAAAATATTTAAAGTATTTTTAAAAATTAGCCATAATTTTTTAGTCTCCTTGACTTGTAGACTTCTCTCAAAATTTTCACATAATTTATCCATTTTTGTCCTTTAACCATCTTGTATTCTCATTTTTTCCTCTCTCTTTCTCTCCATTTTATATTAATTTACCCACATTTATAATAATAAATTAATAAATAAAAATCGAACACTTCAAGTTTGAGCCAAGGGGTCTCTTTATTACATAGAAGCAAAACAATTGGATCCAAAAAGAGAATCCATTGTTATCTTCTGAAATTATTCAAATGAAGTGATAAATGAAGGCTGTGGTTGTAGAGAACACGTATGCCTACGTACGTGGGTACGCGCGTGCATGCATGCATGCATGGCGTGGCTTAACTTCGGCAGCGCATCTGTGGTAGGCAACCCCGTGAGTATTTGTTGGCCTCGCGAGGTCTAGGACAATTAGCTCCGCTGCAATGGGTAACCTTTTTACCACCGTTTAATGCACCGTAGCTGATCACTCTACCAGCTTCGCAGTTGCTCGCAAAGAGACTGCACGCCACCAGCGCCATGATGAGGATCCACGCGCGAACGGACGCCATCGTTCAAAACCTTCAAGTTTATAGTTATTACCTGCATCATATCATCATCATCAAACTATAAAGTCAGTGATGAGTTACCAATACCAACCTTCACAAGAAAAGTAGGTAATTCATTCTACTAAAAAAAATAAGAACGACGGATTTGAATTATATGCAATGCAATGAATCAGCAAAAGATGGATAATGGAAGGAGATGTTGATGTTGAACCTCTTGGCTTTTAATTAGTGCCGATGATGATTAAGTTTGGGCGTGACTACGATCATCTTTAGTGGTGGTATTTATAGTGTGGTGAGAGGGAGGGGGAGGGCCAGAAGACATGAATGAATGGCAGTGTTTTGGGGAGGATGAGGGGATGAGAGATTACTCCGGAGAACTCTGCGCGCTTGAACTGCCTGGTGTCTTATAATTAGAACAATGCGTGTTATGTGGTCCAAATTAATTAGTTTTGTTTTTATTATGCATTCAGTTATTTGTAGTTTAATTTATTTAAAAATCTTTCAGTAAAAATATCAACTAAGTTTTAATGGCGAAATTTAATCTCCGGTTTCTTAAGTTGGAAGTAGCAAACCATGTAAAATGCAATCGGCTGATCTTTAAATTATCGGGTTAGGCTTGTAGTTTTTTTTCATGCAAGCACTCAAACCATGCTCGATCAGCGGAGCTAATTTCGGCTAAGATTAACTTTTAAAGTAAGTTGATCAAAATTTTAATGATATTAAGTGAAATAAATTATATTAATTAAAATTATATATTTTAATAAAAAACTGTTTATTAATATATTTTTTTAAATGATATGAATTAAAATAAACAATGTTTAGGGGGAGAAAATAGGAAAGTTATGGTTCCGTATTTCGTGAGAATATATATTCCAAGGAGCCCAAGTATAGAAAGAGATTTCAAAACTCGAACAATTTCAAGATAATCACCCGAATTTTCAAGAATGAAAAGAAATCTAGCATTTATTTCTGAACAACATATATGTAAAATATTATTGATCATAGTTAGTTATTAAACCCGGACCGGCCCGGCGGTCCGACCGGTCGACCCGGTGACCCGGTGCCTTAACCGGTCCGGGTCTCTAGTTGACCCAGTTAAGCAAGTGACCCGGATTGACTACTTAACCCGGATTGACCGGTCAAACGGTGACCAGTAGGGTTTACGTGGACCCGCCGGATCAATGTTTTTTCATGAAATAATTGATTTTTTAAATTTTTTTAATATATTAGTGGGTAAATTATGTAATTTTATTATTATAAAAAAATTAAAAAAACTAAATCCCTAGATAAATGATTCAGTGTGGATTGTGATTTGCTTTGTCATCCGACACATTGTTAAGTATATGCATTCTAGAGACCTTTTTATGTTAGGGATGTTAACCATAGCATGATTTAGATGAGAAATGATAATACATTTGTTTTTTCCCTTCTAAAATTAATGAATATTATATATTATTATACATTAAAAAATAATTTACTATTTTAAAAATAATATTTAAAAATATTTATATTAAGTTATTAACCCAGCATTGACCCGAATAACCCGACGGTTGAACCAGTTGACCCGTGACCCGGAGCCTCAGCCGGGTCCATGGCCGGGCAGGGTCTGATAACTCTATGGGATGTATGTTGAGATCCATGAAATAGGTTTCATATAAATTCTTGAAAATTTTTAAAAACCAATAATTTTTGTTGCCACTATTAGCTTTAGATTAAAAAAAAAACAAGGACAAACTCATGGTGGCAGTGATGCGATAGCTTTAGCCATGGTTGTGAAGTATCATGTGTCGGGAAACAGACAACGCCGAGAGGGTCGATCATCACAACCTGCACAGCAATTCCCAAGCACAACGGACAGGATTGTCAAAGAAGACGTACAACAAACACAAGACAAAATCAAGCAAATAAGAACACACAAGATTTAACGTGGTTCGGCAATAAGCCTACATCCATGACTAGAGCTGGATTCTGGGTCGTGCCGGCCCGGGCCCGGCACAGCCTAGCATGATTCGGGTCATGCCTGGCACAGCCCGGAATGAACAGTAACCGAGCCGTGCCAAGCACGGCCCGAGTTCCGATCGCGGGCGAACCACCATGGCGTGGTATTGCGCCAGAACGCGAAATATTTACGTGCCGAGCGTGCACAGCCCATGGCCGCGTCTATGACCCATCACCCGAAATTTTAAATAAATAAATAAATAAATATATATATATATATATATATATATATATATATATATATATCACTGACCCAATGACTTGACTTGCCTAATTTGTCTTGTTATATAAGACAAGTCAATTCATTGAGAAGGGAGCCGAATGGCTCTCTTCTTTCAAGTTAATTTTTATTAAATATATTAATAACTTCATTCTTAAACCAAAGATCAACACCTGTCTATTACTTCTACTTTTCTTTTATATATATTTAGTTGTTTGGATAATAACTACTCCTTTTTCTTTATATATATAATATTGTATGTATCGGCAGCAAGAGGATGATGGTGAGAGGGAGGAAGAAGAAGGGTTGAACGGTTGAAGGAGATGATAAAGAAGAAGATTTCAAGGGGCACAAGACATGAGTATAGACATACAAGAGCAACAACCTTAAGAGAAGAAAGACATGATGGAGAAAATCAAGGAGAAGCTTCATGGCCACCATTATTGGAACTCTAGGGCTTTTGTGCGTGCTTGCTTATTATTATTGGCTTTGTGCTTACGTTACATGTTGTATTTTGATGTATTGGTTGTTATTGAGATTTTTATTTCATTTTTTGTAAATTTTTAATTTTTTTTATTTTTTTGAATTTTTTTTAAAATTTTTAGTGGGTCGTTCTTGGGCCGTTTGAACTGCTCGCATACGACTGTCTTTGGAGTGGGTGCCTCGTGCCTGGCCGGCTCTGGTGAAATTCGTTCCGTGTCGGGCCTAGCACGAAATTCGCCCGGCACGGCCGTGCTCGTGCCGGGTCGGGCCGGGCCAACCCGGAATCCAGGTCTATCCATGACCCACACCCGCTTTGATATATTCAGAGATTTTCCAAGTGGAGAAGAAGAACTGTACAATGAGAAAAGCACCCTTGCTTAGAGATGAAAATCACCTTTTTTATCTCTTCCCTTTTTTCTAAGTGTATGTGGAACCGTGCCAACCCATATCTCATAAATGCATTAAAAATAATAAAGTGATATTTCTTTTGACTTTGCATTTACACATGGGCTCTTCTATCCGATCAACAAGCATTCATCTTCTTATCCAATGAAAGAGACTTACTCTTCTTGCTTTGAATGTTCAGCACATTCATTCATCGGAAAGCTCCCAAGACCGGAAGATCAGAAGAATGCTCATTCGTCAACCCACCTTGAAGATCGGAAGAAGCTCGTTCTTCAGTAAGCTCTTGTTCTTCGGCAAGCTTGTTCCTCGACGATACTAGCTCGTTCATCGGCAAGATCTCAATGCTCATCAGCAACGCTTGTTCTCGTTGCTTGACAGGCTCCATTCTTCACATGATGTACAACTTTTATTTATCTCTAGTTTGTAGTTGAATTAAGGTGACAGCCGTGTTTGCGTCTTAAAAAAAAAAAAAAAAAAAGCATATCAAGAAGCAAAAATTTATTATTATTATTTTTTAAAAAAAATTCCATTTGATCTTATCTAACTTTGATCCAATCCATTAAAAAAGTCAAGGAAGTTCTGATTTTGGAGAGAAACTTTCGTTTGGTTAAGATAGAGATGGAAACCCATTAAAAAGAAAGAAGGAAGCTTGGCTGCCAGAGGGGGTGAAAGAAGAAAAAAAAATCAGAGATAAAAGAAAAGAGGAAATCAGGAAAAAGGAAAAAAAAAAAAGGGAGATAAAAAAAAAAATGAAGAAGCCCCCTCCTTTCTTGTTCTCTCTCTCGACTGAGCCCTAGCTCGCAGCACGCCACCGTTGCCAAGCTCGCGCGCGCCTGTCCGCCCTTCAGCCACTGACAGCGCCTCCGGCCTCCTTGATCTGCCCGATAGCTGCGCCCCCAACATCCGCCCACACCGGGTCCGCCGATCTACTCCAAGATCCTCGCAGCTACGCCCTCCTTCGACACTGCGCCAAGATCGCGCCTAACGCCAGCCTCTAGCGATACCGCCGCCACACGCCAAGCCGCCCGGCTTCCGTGGCGCCAGATCCGGTGCCGCAGCCACTGCGCGCGAGCTACGCAATTGGCCGCGCTAGCTTGCAGCGGCAGCGCCGAGCCTGCCAGCGCCTTGCCGCGCTACAGCCTTGCGCGCCAGCCCAGCGCGCGCCAGCCGCCAGCGCCGCCTCCACGCAGCGCTTCGCCCTGCAGCCCTCCTCTCCGGCTACCTTCACAGCTCCGATGAGCTCCGCCCGGCTGATCTTCTTCCCCACCGCCACCTCCCCACTGCAGCAACGTCGACACCAACATCCCAGCGACATCAGCCCTGCATCAACACCACCACCTCAGCCCGGCATCAACACCACCACCTGCAGCCCGGCATCAACTCCTCCATCTACAGCAGCCCGGCATCAACACCGCCACCTGCAGCCCGGCATCAACACCACCACTGCGGCCGGCAAGATCAACTCGGTGTTCGCCATCGGCAAGACATCGCGCACCTACGCCTACGCAGACCAACAAACGACACCAAATAGCTGCATCAACACCCCAATATCGGCATCAACAACACATCGACATCGGCGCCATCAACACCCATCTGCAGCAACTCCGGTCAGCGGCATCAACATCGGCGTCATCAACACCCATCTGCAGCAACTCCGGTCAGCGGCATCAACATCGGCGTCATCAACAACTCCTGCATCATCTACAAAGACTGCTCACTGGCATCAACTGTTCATCTACAAAGACTGCTCACGGCATCAAATCGTTTCATCCGCAACAGCACCTCGAACATCATCTGATCGTCATCAACAATCAGCAGCCCCCTCTGTTCGTCATCAACCATTGGTTGCAGCTCGGCTCGTCATCAGTCATGTTCGTCGCTATCAGCAGCCTGTTTGACGTCATCAACACCTCGAACAACAGCCCGCTTGTCGTAAACAGCAGCCCTGCGGCTTCGCCTGCGTCAAAGAAATCGGCAACGGCGGCGGCTTGTTGGCGTCATTCGACAAAGATGGCGGCCCGGCGGCCGCCATCAGCACCCATTAGCACCCGACAGCAGCCTGTTTGTCGTCATCCGCAGCCTGACAGCAGTGGACCGATGTTCGTCGTCAAATTCTGTTTGCTCATCTACATCCTCAGACAGTAGCTTGCTCATCTACATCAATGCCCCGGACGGCAGCTTGGTTCGCCTACAACAGCACTTCTGGGAATTAATAACCTTATAGATCGCCGTCAACAAGATCGTCATCAACAATCTCACTGCTGCTAGAAGCCCCCACAGTCAAGCCATTGAAGAGCTTCTTGCGTCTCCAGCAAATGAAGCCAGAGCTAAAGCAGTGGCCGTGCTGATTTGAAGCTATGCAAGGATGTTGAATTGCTGAAATTATCGCCAAAGGGGATTTATTTTGATGTGTATGTTTGAATTTCTGAGATGTGTGAATGCTTGTATAGCAAATGGGAGCCCCAGATACAGGGGAAACTATGGCAAATTTTGTATGTAAATACATATGAGATGCTATTGTCAAATTGCTGCAAAAAGAAGATGTCACAAAGAAATTGTAGCAAAAGAAATAAACTACATGAAAGATTGCAGAAACAAAATATAAATACAAAAGAAAAAGAATGGTGCTATGAGATCAAAAGAAGTGAAACAAGAAGAGATCGTGGAGAGGAAAGGAGAAAAGTGATAACTTTTACTATCGAAATCAATGAAAAGATGAAATACTAAATAGCGGGGCTGCATAATTTGCTTTGCTGAACTAGTATTGAACATAAAGTGAAAACTAGGTGAAGCATTGCCGAGCTGTTATTAAACGGCTGCAAATTGCTGCTGCTGCTGAAATGTTGCTGCCAAAAAAAAGCTGTTGCTGCTGTAATAAAGGGCCATATTCAAAAATTCACAACATCGGCCAGAGAACTCCGATTGAAATGGGGTCTGCGGCATTGGAAAATAGATATCTAGGTCCACAACAATCATGTACAACGCAAACTCGTTCGGCAGACCGATCAGTGCGTATTTTGATGGGGAAAAAGGATGAACATTATAGTTCGACAAATTAATTCCTGAAACCTCGTCTGATTGCCCATATTCAAAAATTCATAACTCTGGACCGGAAACTCCGATTGAGGTGATCTCACGGAGTTGGAAATTAGACACCTGGGTCTACAGCATTCATATTCAGCGCAGATCCTTTCAGTGGCCCGATCAGCGTAGATTTTGATAAATAAAAGGGTAAATTTCAGCATTTCTGCCGACAGCCATGTTGATCACCCAATTTCAAAAATTCACAACTTTGGCCTGGAAACTCCGATTGAGGTGATCTCTGCGGCGTTGGAAAGTAGATATCTGGATCTCCAACATTCATATACAACACAAACTCGTTAGGCGGTCCGATCGGTGTGGATTTTTGATAAATAGAAGGGTAAATTTCAGCATTTCTGCCGCTAGCTATGTTGATCGCCCAACTTCAAAAATTCATAACTCCAGCCAGAAAACTCCGATCGAGATGAAATGTGGGGCGTTGGAAATTAGATATTTGGATCTCCAATAGTCATATACAACACAGACTCATTTGGCGGCCCAGTCGGTGTAAATTTTGACGGATAAAATAGTCAATTTCGGCGATCATGCCGTTGACAATGCTGAAGACTCATTTTCAAAAAAATTCATAATTCTTACCTGAAAACTCCAGTCGAGATGAAATCTGCGACGCTGAAGACTAGATATCAAGATCTTCAACGGTCATATATAGCACAGGCCCTTTTAGCAGCCCGGGCAGTGCACATTTCGGTCTGCTAGACTTCCCAATCTACCGGCTGTCCAGAGTAGAAAAGGAAACTAATTGGCGGCTTAGGCAATATGAACCTGGGTCATAAACCATTTTCAAATCTCAAACACAAGGCAATCGGCGGGTCATGGAGTCCAAATGGCAGGGCACATATTCCAGGGCAGCCACCAAAAATCCAAATTATGAACTGACGCGAATCTTGAGGTGGCGATGAAACACTCATCTTAAGGCGTTGATAATATAACAGGCATCCTTCCCAGTGCGATGATAATGTGCGCATCTCGAGGGACCGATAAGATATGCAAATCCTAAAGCCGTGCAAATATCAAGACAACGACAAAGCAGGCATCTTGAAGCAGTCGAAGAAACTCAAATCCCAAAGCGGCGAAGCAGACAAGGCAACGCCAGATATATACAAATGAATGATATGTATGCACATGATGATACATGCATATGTGATGAAAAGTTTTTTTTTGAAATGCAAATAAAAATGAAATTATTTCTTCATTGCCTCTACTTGTATTTTTGCCCTTAATCGGAGGTTCCCAAGACTCTGTCTGGGGTAATTAATAATAGGGGCTTGCCTCTATTAGGAATAAAAGAACCCACACAAAACTAAAAAATGATATTTGTGCTTCGATATATCGTCTTGTGTCACACGATGCCAGGCGCGTATTTTCGATCCCACAAGCCGTGGTGATAAACCCTAGTTTTTTTTTTTTGAAGATTCAAAGAAAAAATAAAAAAAAATGAAAATGTAATTTTGAAGATTAATTCAAAGAAAAATAAAAATTGATGAAAAAAGTGTATATATATTTTTTAGAATTTTATGAAAGTAGAAAATGATTTTTATTAATAAAATAAAATTTTATTGAAATTTTCAATTAGTCCTTAATTATCCCTTGCATAGAGGGATCACATCTATAATAATAATAATTATTATTATTATTATTTTAATAAAGTGGATAAATTAACCACGTTATTAATTAAACAATCACCTCATTTATTACTTTTTTTTTTGGATAAAGGGGATAAACCCCATTCTAAACCCAGGTGGGATGGAGCGGAGAGAGGACTATCAAGGGCCCGGCCCACCGGGCCTTAGCCCCTATGCAAGAGGCCCGTTCCTTGGCCCATGACTACCTCTCACCACCCCATTTTCACTCCGTCTCCTAGGATTCGAACCGTGGTTCTCGTCCTAGGAGCGGAGGACCCTTGCCCCTCGACCGCGGGTCTTTGGCACCTCATTTATTACTAACTAACCCATCCAAATTAAGGGGGCGACGGGGCGGGGCGGGGCGGGAATCACATTTGTCGATGGAGTCAAGGATTCCTTCTGTCATGTTAACATTTTGATTTTTTTAATTTATTTTTAAACTCCTCTGTAATAGTCTCTCTCTAGTACTCCCATGACATATCATTGCGTTTGTTATTCACCCACCTTCGTAACACCAAATAACAAAAAGTACTCATATTTTTAAAAATATGAGTAGCGGTTCATATAATAATAATAATAATAATAATAATAAAAATTAATAACCAGTGCAACATTGAGCCAAGGGTTATCTTTATTACATCATCAAACATGTAGCACAATTAAAACAACTTGGATTCAAATGATTCAAATAAATGAAGGCAGTGGGCTTATAGAGAGCATGCATGCATGCATGCAAATAAAGGAATTAGTGGCAGTTTAGAGCATGCATGCATGCATGGCGTGGCTCAAGTACTGCGGCAGCGCTCCAGTTTTTCGCAACCTCGTGTGTATGGGTTGGCCGGGCGAGGATCATGACAGTTAGTATCAGCTCCTCCGATCTTGCTGCAAGGAACTCCGTCTCCCTTTTCGAGCCCACGGTAGTCGATCACCCTACCAGCTTCACATGAGTTAATATTGCTCGCCAAGAGACAGCACGACACCAACGCCATGATCAGGATCCACACGCGAACGGACGCCATCGTTCACACGTGTATATATAACCTGCAGAGTATCATAATCATCAAAACTAACTTGAGGAACTTTAAGTTCTGATATATAATTATATCTTCAATGCAATGCAATGCAATGAATAAGCAAAAGATAATGGAAGGAAATGTTAATAGATGTTGAACTACCTCTTGGCTCTATGTGCTGTATATACGTTGATGATCTAGTGTGAGCGTGACCATGATCATCATTCAAAGTGGTATTTATAGTGCAATGAAGGCAGGGTGAGGAACTGAGAACACGAATGAACGAATGGCAGTGATTAATTTGGGGAGGATGAGGAGATGAGAGAAGATGACTCTAGAGAACTTCGCTGGCTAGCTCTTGATCAACTGCCACCTTCTTGTGATGTTAACGCAAATTTAGGATCATGAAAAACGTTACGTGAGCCAGAGAAGTGCTTAATTTTAGGAGGATGACAGGTTGAGAGATAATGGCTATGGAGATTTTTGCTCTTGACCTACCACCTTCCTATAATGTTGCTAAACCGCATAAAACCAGTGAATCTGAGCTTGTGTATTTCGGGAGGATGAGAGGAAGAGAGGACAACAGTATATTAATTATCTATTTATTATATATTTATATATATATAGATATATATATATATATTATATAAAATATATACATAAATAGATATGGATATATATAGTTAATATAAATATTATTTATATATATATATATATATATAGAGAGAGAGAGAGAGAGAGAGAGAGAGAGAGAGAGGGGGGGACACATGATTAGTAACTTATCAATATATAGTATATAATATATCTACCAAAGATCCAAGGGTCTATTAACGGTACTTCATACTTGGGACTCTTGTATGTGGGGGATTCTCATGTGGATGACCCATGATCGAATCCCCACTCTTACAAGGTGAGAGTCATGTGGTCATGTGTGGTGTTGTTCCCTTACGGACTAGCCCAGGGTTGAGCTGCCACACCTGCAGTTAGGCATAGTGATGTTTTCCTGTGAACTAACCCGCGGGATATATGCGACCACACATGCACACATCCTTGACTTACATAATATGGGATATATATATATATATACCACTTAGAGCAAGTTTAACCATTAATTAAATTAAGCTGATCAGAAAACCAAGCCTTCATATGTAGTATTGTCAACATTAATATTTTAGAAACTTTGGTAACATTTTCTTTTAATGTTTTTTGTGTGTATTCCGAAACATAATTGCATGTTCATTCAAGCAGAGCATGGCATTCACACAAGAAGAGCCATCTCAGTATCCCTGTCCCCATGGGCAGACTTTGAGGACACTCATATTTAGAAGCACATCTTAATATGGGAGCCACAAAGGACTCTGGCCTCCTTTTAGGGGTTATTTGGTTTCTTGTATTTCAAATTACAGTATAAGTGTAATTAGTTGTTTGTTTCCTGTATTTCAAATTATAGTGTAATTGTAATTACATGTAACTTAAATTACTGTATTTTAACTTACATCAAGGTTGTTTGGTTTCCTGTAAATGAAAATAATATATTTAATTTTTCATTGTTTGGTTTAATGTAAGTTCATCCAGTAGAGTAAGTGGTAATTAAGGTTATCCCTATTATTTATTTTTTTATTTTTAATATTTTTAATATATATTGGTAATGTAGGGGCTTTCTGCAAAAGTCACTTAGATTTTGGAATTTTTTGGTAAAAAATGACACAAAGTTCTATAATTTTGCAAAAGACCATTGTAATAATTTTGATAAATGAGGGGGTTTTATGCAAATAACATCAATTTTGGAAAGTATGCACATACGGTGCCCTCTATGATGCCTTGTGAGTTGTGAGGCACTAGCCTTGCCCTACGCTACACCTACATTATACAACCCAAAACCCCACCACCCTTGCACCCCATTTGCATGGGTTTGCACCCAAAGGCAAGTTGTATTGGGCTACAAACCCAAGGTCTCTCAGAATTTACCATGCACATACACCATCCAAAAAAATAAATATTATTTTTAATTTTGGGGTTTTTTTGCAAAAAGTTTGACAATTTTGTTTAAAAAAAAAAACTATAATAAATTTGGTAAATTTAGGGGTTATTTTAACCTAATGCTTTTACTGTATTTCAACTCATAACCAATTTGGCCGTATGTTAAAATACATCAAAAGTGGTTTGAGATGTAAAATAAGTTACATGTAAATAAACCTTTTACAGTAAACCAAACACCAAAAAGTAAAATCTACCTATAAAACAAGTTTCTTCACAGATACTTACAGGTAACCAAACAACCCGTGTTATATTTGAACTGCATTATCAAACAAAATTAAAATAAATATGGATCTTGAACTTTATGCTTCAAGAAAAATTTAAACTTAAACCAAAATCCTCAGTTGGTATCGAAAGTAAGAAAAAGAGGCTTGAAAAATAATCATCCTTGGTTATCCAACCATCCTGTCTTCGATCCAGTGCTCATTCTGGTACCGGCCCTTGTAATGGCCTTCCATCTCTTTTTCTTTTCATGGTATGGATGCCCCATTCTATTATATTTATTTTGAACATCTCAATTTTATTTTCATTTAATTATTTTTTATTTTTTTTATTTTTTGAAAAAAAACAAGAGACTTCATGCATTGCCTCTTGTAAAAAAAACAAAATAAAGCTAACCTAAGTGATTGATCCATTCTTTTCGAAAGCCTATGCATAGCGGGTGCTTTGTAGCATCAATCGTGTTGCTCCTTATAGAAAGAAATAAGACCATTTGTTATAGTTTTAATTATATTTTTAGTCATGTGCTAGTGGCCTCTCTCTAACTACAAATCAAAGACAATCATACCAAAATTAGTGACAATTAACAATAAAAAATTATTTTACATAAATCACCTCACTTTTATAGAATAAAGGTTTTGGGAAATTTTAAATTTTATTTGGAACATAATAATAATTATTATTATAATTTATTATTATTACTATTAGTATTATTCAATACATCATGAACTTTACAAAAAAGGGTAAAAACCTAAATTCAAGTTTTAGTGATGACTAGTTAAATGGTAAAAACATTGACCATCCCTTTACAATGTAATTGCCTTAGTTCTTGGAGAGAGCAATATTTTTAGTTTGACAGAAAATTAGAGAAAAAATATGAAACCAACACTCAAAAATAAAACTATGAAAGAAAAGTTAACTTTTTCAATATATATATATATATATATAAAAGAAATGTTAATATGATAAAATTAAAATAAAATTCAATAAAATACTTATGTGTACCAATCCCTCCCGAACACAAACTCGCGCCAGGGCTACAATTATTAAAAGTTAAGGAAGTCTCATGATTCACTGATTCTATTGTACTACGTGTCGCCATCCAACCATATCATTGCATTTGAAGACAAGTGAGAGTCAACGCTCAAATATAAGATCAAATTACTATAAAATTAAATAACAATTTTATTAAGTATAAGGAACACCAAAGCGCTCGTATAAAACTCTTACAATTTAGCCACTTGTGGCTTAAGCCAAGAGCGGGGGCTGCATATTATTATCTTCTTAAATATATTTAAAGCAAAGGGGGGCTCTATTTCAGTGGACGTGTTGAGCATGCATGCATGCAGGGCCGAGGATAATTCAAGGGTGACCGTCACGGCACCGGTCGGCTGCATTGCAACCCCTTGTGTAGGGGTTGGCCTCTTTCTGAGAATGGCAGTTAGTCTGACTTCCATCTCTTTTGCTGCACGGAACGCCGTCTCGATTCAATGCACCGTAGTCTATCACAGAGGCTTCAGTGTTGCTCGCCATGAGAGTGCAAGCCACCAGCACCATCAAGATCCACACACGAATGGAAGCCATTATTAATTATTGTTGAAAACCTTCAAACTGATCATCTGTTGTACAATTAATGCCATCAAAGTAAAACAATTAGTTAGACACAAACTAATTGAGAAACTAAAATTTTTAAGTTCTATAGTGTGAAACTGATGGAGTGAGAGATGATGAAATTAAGAAGATGTTGAACCTCTCTTTGAATGTTGTTTATGGATTTGGATGAGAGTCTTTGAGATAGATGGTGGTATTTATGGTATAATGAGAGGCTGGGGGTTAAATGGAACATGAATGAATGCCAGTGTTTTTGGGAGGATAAGAGGAAGAGAGATGGTGAATCTAGAGAGTTTTTCTCTTGACCTGACACCTTTCTGGTTTTGGATCTGAACAGTATTTTCAGGAGAATGAAGAGGAGAAGAGATATATAACACATTGACATTAGAAATAAATTTGGAAGCAATACATAACGGGGTTTATAGACCCTATAAATAAGAGAGATGCAATATAAAAGAGAAATAAAATAAGGACGAAGCACCAAAAGTTACTTGGAAAACCTCCAAAAGAGTGAGGAAAATCATTGGGCATCAACAAACAAACAATACAAGAACATAAAAAGTTCTAGAATATCTCAAATTGATGTTGGCCCTAACTTGAGATCATACCAACATAAAGAGGAAACTAACAAAACGATAAAAATCTCGAGTATTAAAGCTCTTAACTTTTATATCATCTTGTTCATGAAGACCAAAGCGGTGTGAGAACCTTCTTTGTCATGAAGAAATCCACCAACAACACTCTCAAATACATCTTTGCTTTTCTTTCTTGTTTGCCCTACCTTTTATCATATGTTTTCTTTCTGTGATCTATTTTTTAAGAGCTCCTAGCTAGGATATGCTTTCCACTAATTGTTGTCAGCTCGGATTTGGTTTCCAAGAGCTACTGCTAGTTTGGATATGTTTCCCAGGACCCAGGAGCTGCTGCCAGCTCGGATTTGTTTTCCGGAAGTTGTTGCCAGCTTGCATCCCAAGAATTGCTTTAAACTCAGGTCAGCTTCCAAGGGTTGTTGTCAACTCGGATCTGCCTTCTAGGAGTACATTGTTGTCAACTCGGCTCTAACTCAGATCTGTTTCACATCAACAATTGCCATCTCAGCTCCAACTCGACCCTATCTCTAATCTACTTTTAGGAGCTCCCACTTATGTTGGTCTTGTACTTCGTCCCACAACTATACACTTATTACGCTTTTGAAAGATTCAAATCAGAACCAAGGTAACGGCCATAGTATTGTTTATTCTAACTTCATGATCATGCGTGTAGTACGTTAGGCATTAGGAATTCAAATTCTCATGAGCATATGAATTAATAAGCAGACAAATTTAAAAACAGTACTCTATTTAGAAAATATTATATAGATGTTTGTCATATCATACCTTGATTATGAAGATCCATGTACAACAGACCAGAGTCTCAAATGTAGGCTATAATATTTGACCCCAATTGCAATTGATTCTTTCTATTTTTCTCCCTTTATTTCGGTTTATACTCTATTAACTTGAGCATCAAAGAGTCTGAGGAGAAACCCTTGGACTTCTCTTGTAGGAAAGGAGCCCCCGACAATTGATGTCTCGTTGCTTCTCCACATGGTGACCCTCTGAGGCCGCCATCAGGCTCTTGAAGTCCCTAATTCTAACACCTCTTACTTTTCTTCTTCCTGGTTAATCTCCAGATGAAGTGCGGATCCCGATATTCTAACTGTTTTGAGCATAAACACATGTTATTTAGAATGAAAGTTTTAGTCAAATGAGAACAGAGTTTAAATATTGATTGAAAAGATGGAGAAAACACTTCTATCTATTTTATATTAAAAAAACACACCTATATTTTTTAAGACAATTTAAAATTTTTAGAAAAGTAAAAATATTTTTTAACTCATCAATAAAATAATTTTTGAGTTCTAAAATTTGAAGTAAGATTAATGTTAACCATGATTAATGAATAAGTTCTAGAAATTGAAAAGAAGATTTGTAATAAATATAGAAAATAGTGATAGAAAAAGTTGTTGGAAATGAAATGATTGGGCCCAAGGCTCAGCCTACTTCATTTCCTCACCTCAAACCAAGTTTTGTCACTCCTCTCTCATTTCCAATCCATTGATCTTATTAACTCTCACAAATATATTGAATCTTGATCCTTAGATTCAATCCAACGAGTAGAATTATTTTGCAGCAAATTCCCCCAATATATATGGAGGAACATGTACATGAAGTAACTGATGAATAGTATATAATATATCTACCACTTAGAGCATGTTTAACTATTAAAGTTGATCAGAAAACCAAACCTTGGTATTGAACCTGCAATCAATGGCCGGCTATGTGGATGGAGCGTAATCGGAGATGTGATAATAACAAACGACGTGTTTACACGAAAACTATCCATGATATTGATTTTCTAATACTGTCTTCGTTTGATGCAACTCATATGTCTAAAAAGCCGAAATTGGTGACAATAGAGAACATTATGAAAAGGAGTTTGGCGTTCACAAGGGAAGATGACGACCCATAACACTCACCAGGGAGGGATTTCAAGGACTCATAGGTTTGAAGGGGAAGACAACTTTTGGGGGATATGGGCACACAAGAATTACGAATTTACGATTAGGACTAATTAATCTCATCTATAATGTCTATCCAATTATGTATTCCAATGAAATTATAAATAAAAGAACATGACTTTATAAAATATATATATAATGTCTATCCAATTATGTATTCCAATCAAAATCCTCAATTGGTAAAGAAAAGAAAGAAAGAGAAGCTCGAAAAATAATCATCCTTAATCAACTCATCCTATCTTCAACTCGGTGGTAAGTTTGGTACCACCACATGGCTCCCTTGTGATGACCTTCCATCTCTTTTACCTTTTATGGAATGTATCCTATTCTATTATTTTTATTTTGAACATCTCAATTTTATCTTCATTTAATTTACAAAAGTTTTTTTTTATTTTTTATTTTTACTGAAAGAAATATGAGCATTTGTTATAGTTTCAATTATATTTTTAGTCAGTGCTAATGACATTTCTATAACTACAAATCAAATGCAATCATATTAAAATTAGTGACAATTGGCAATAAAACATTTCTTTTACATAAATCAGAATAAAGGTTTAGAGAAATTTCAAATTTTTTTTTGGAACATAAGAATAGTCATTATTATTATTATTATTATTTTTAGTAGTAGTAGTAGTAGTGTTGTTTTTTTTTGTTATTATTATTATTGTTATTCAATACATCATGAACTTTACATAAAAGGTAAAAAAAAAAAAATCAAGTTTCATTGATGACTACTTACATGGTAAGAACAATGACAATCCTTGTTCAGTGTAATTGCTTTGGTTTTATTTTGAAGATACCCATACTTGAACGAAGCAACTTATCCCAGGGGTTCTTCATCCCTAATATTTCGGATTCAACCATTAATCCACTAATGTCTCTTCTAAATCGTTTGAATAAGTAAATATGATTTATCTATTTTTATATAAAAAAAAATTTATCTTGAAGAACAGTATTTTTAGGTTCGTGGAAAAGTAGAGAAAAAGATGTGAAAGCAACCCTTAAAAATAAAATCTTATAAAAAAAAAGTTAATATATTAAAATTAAAATAAAGTCAAATATAATTCTTGAAGTGTACCAGTCTCGTACACAAACTTGAGTGAATGTTACAAATTGTAAAAAATTAACTCTCCTAATTTACTAATTCTACTGTACTACATGTCGGCATGCACTACAGGAAATATATATATATATATATATATATATATATATATATATATATATACTGATAAATATATATATCCACCACTATAAAGTATACTTCCACCTCTATACGAGTATAGTGACGGATGTCGGAGTGTTGCTAAATCCCTCGTCACTAGAGGTAATTAGCAGCTGAAAATACATCCTATAAAGATGGATATATTTAGTGCTATAGAGTGCAGTTGTACCTTATAGTGGCGGATATATCGACCACAAATAATATTTTTTATCTCTTTGTGGAATATTCTTACAAAGCTTTTGGTTTCAAAAGTGTGAGATAGGGTTTGTTTGTCATGCAGTACTAATTATTTTGCTTTTTTCCTCACGCTTTTAAACTTAGAAGAATATTAAATTTGTTCAACACGTAACTATGTCATCTAAAGATTGGCATGAATAAAGATATAACTGAGAATATTAGGTATACCTCTTTAATGTCACTTTTTCAAAAGTCTATCAATCAACCCCATTCGGCCTGATCACTCTCCAAATTAAAAGTCGGTTCCTGTTGGTTCCTACTACATATATACTCCTTGACGAGAGTATAATTAGTCTGTTTAAGTTAAGCTTTGTAAGCTTTTTCTTGTTAAATGATTGGCATACCCATTCTTAATTTGAGTAAAAAAAAATTGTCGATTTCTTATTGTTAGTAGCCAATATAGTCTTTGGGCCTTCTATAGTGTTTCAAAACATTCATATGTACTAGAACAGGTTTAGTACCACATTGCCTATTTACAAACCATGCACCCTCTTTATATATGTTTCCCACTAGTCTTGTTTAGTGGACATGCTCTCTTACGCGCGCGCGCAGGGGGATGCAAATCCGGGTCCAGTTTGACTTAGAAATTCCGAACTCGTGTGGGCGCATGGTGCGCACACGAATCAAAAGTCCCTGACTGTTGAATCCTAGCACTTCATGCAACATCAATTTCCAACACTTATACATGGTAAGATAAAGATAAAGTTAAATTAAAAAACATGACAATGATCATGTGAGGGAGACACAGACCAGTTTGGACCAACGGATGGTCAAAAATTCAAAGCCAAACCAAATAAAAAAAATTGACTTTCTCTATCGTCCTTCTAAACTTCTGGTACTGATCTAACGAAATCAAAGTTTGTAAAATGCCCACAAAATGTTTGAAAAACGAAATCAAATTTGTGACCATATGGAGGTCATGGAGGATGACAGGACACTCTCAAGAGACATTCTCGACATTGTCAACATTCTTAGTTAAATCTAGATGGGTCATCCAACCATATCATTGCTTTTGAAAACAAAAATGACAGTCAAAGCGATCTAATTACTATTAAAATAACACTTTTATTGAATATAAGGAACACCAAAGCTCTCGTACAAAATCCTTACAATTTAGCCACTTGTGGCTTAAGCCAAGGGCTGCATATTATTATCTTCTTAAATATATTTAAAGCAAAACATTGATCATGCTCCATTGTTTCCACTGGACGTGTTGAGCAAGCATGTATGTGTTATGACTCCTTGTGATCCACTCTCTTGAGAATCCATATCCCAAGGCAGAGAGGGCTTTATAAAGAACCTGAAGGCGTGAGGGTCAGGGTATCGAAGAACTGAAACCTTGGCTGGACCTCAGTGGAGGAACAGAGGCGCCGGAGAGAGCGCGATCGTCCATTACCGGAGCTGCCGTTGGTGGAGGGTCATCTCTCAGTTATCTTTCCTTTTATTGCTTTTAAGTTCTCTTAGCTGTGTTTGTTCTTAAGAGTTGGGATTCTTATTCCTGTTGAGTCTTGTTGTGAATGTTGATGTTATGGATTTCTGATTGGGTTGAGAGTAATTTGAACCCATTGAATCTCTCTTGTTGGAATTACTGAGTCCTTAGTAGCGTATTTCTTGCAAATACGTTACATTGGTGCTTTCATCTACTGATCTCTTCCTCTCTGCTGAGCATAACCATGGCGGACAACACATGGATGAAGGACATGGCAACCCAGTTATCCGCCCTCGCTTCGGTGGTTGCCCTGAACGAGGAGAAGACCAACGAGCGCTTCACTGCCTTAGAACACTCCATGAACAATATGACCCGCATGATGGAAACCCTGCTGACTGCTTCCCCGAGAGGCGTGTGCGTGGAGTGGCCATGTAGCTTTGATGGCAATGAGGCACGACAGTGGCTCGATAAGATTGAAAAATTCTTCAATTTCTATGAGATGACAGATCCCTATCGACTGAAGATCGCAGCCATCCATTTTGACGGACCGGTGGTGCCATGGTTCCAGGAGCTCAGGGAGTCCGGAACTCCATTATCTTGGTCGAGTTTGGCCCAAGCCATTGCCTCCACATATGCGCCTTCTGCTTGTAATTTGGCTGAACCCCAAGTGGCTGAAGTTGCTTTTGAGGTGTTTGACAAAATGCCCAAGAGGGATGTTCTAGTGAATCTAACCAATGATTGTGAGGGTATTGGTACATCAGATGCAGTATATGTGGGTGACTATGGAGTCGACTTTGCATTTAAGAATATGGAGTACAAAGCAATGGATGACAAAATCAAGAAACGTGTCACTCTAGAAGACCCCAGGACTGAAGATCTGAATTACAATAATCAGATGGCTTCCCAATTTTTGAGCAATACCAACAAATTATGGGATATTGTAGAAGATACTGTTGACGAGGTCCTTGAGGTGCATCATGATGAAGGGACTGAGCTATTTGAACTTGCAATTTTATCGGGGAAGGTTTATGATGGTGGCGGTTTTAAGGAAGCTTTAAGTTTGCTTGAAGAGTTGGGATCCGAGGGTGTGCAACCAGAGGAAATGCTTGCAATTATACATTCCCAACTGAGGATCCTACGGCTTCGTGATTTACGTTTTGCAGATGCTGCAAATGCTCTTGTATTTGATGGGAGGAGAGTGAGCAAATGGAACATGGGTGCTAAATCCTATGGTCAGTCTTGTGCTGTTTGGCATGTCATTGGTTGGTACATTAATTTAAAATTCAATGAGATGTCCTACCATAGAGATGGAGCCTCCCTTGGAGTGGCCTTCGATGGGCTGAAACAACATTCTGCACCAACAACAGGGACCAAGAGGGGTGCACTCTGTGCTCCTTATGAGGCACCTTTCTCTTCGCTAGCATATAGTGATGATGGCTACATTTTGGCGGTGGGGACGAACATTGGGATGGTGGTGTTCTATGATGTCAGCAAAAATGCTCCACCATTCACTGTTCTTTGTGCACATAGTAGTTATGTGGCAATTACTAGTTCGTGCTTGCAAGGGTCTAAGCCTGTTGATGCTGTCAAGAACAACTGCACTGCTGAAGCCGTTTTCCTTGGTGTGGATCCTGACGTGGATGATAAAGTGAGACTCTATTTTTGTGATTTTAAGAGCATAGCTTGGCACCATTTGGTCTTCAACGTCTGCATTCACAATCAACCAGCTTTGAAGGCACTTGATCAGTCTAGCAAAACCATGAGGCTGTCGACTGTATACCTTGTGGATTTCTTAGCAAATGCTGAATCTGAGAAGGTTCTGGTTCAGATTGGACCTCCAGAGAGTTTGAGCGCACCACCACATAAACTCCTTCATGGCCTTGACAATTTCAAGATCAGTGATTCTGAGAGCAATCTCGAGGCACTTAATGGTGAAATTGAACTTGAAGGGGTTGATCCAGATCATTATACGGGTGAGCACACTTATGTCCCAGTAACACACAACGGATACTGGCAATTTACCATGGGAGAGGTTCTCATTGGTGGTCAAACTACTGGATTCTGCTCCGGAGGTTGTGCAACCATCACAGATTCTGGCGCTTCTTTGATAGCTGGGTCCACAACCATTATTACAGACCTCAACCAGAAATCTAGTGCAATTTGGGTGAGGAGCCAAGAATGCAAAGCTGTGGTTGCACAAAATAGTGAACATATTCTGAATTCTCTATTGGCAGAGGCACAACCTGAGAACTTTTGCTGTTGTTGTGTTGGGGATACTTCTGTTGTGATTGAGAGGATTGCTGAGAAGGATTTGGATTCATGGGGTTCCATCATTGCTGCACTAGCTCTGACAGAACAGTTAGAAGCTTGGAATCTCTTCAAACAAATGCTTGACATTGGTGATCATCGACCAACTGAGTTCCATTTTGGTAGCATTGTCAATGATCGCGTGACTATACCTAAATTGGATCTAGGTGAACAGTTGCACGGTCTCTGTGTTGAATTTGGTTTGGAAAAGGAAAATTTTTCTAGGTGTTCCTTGAGTGATATGTATATGAGGTGTGGCCAATTAGATCATACAAGGGAAGCATTCTGCCGGATTGAATGGTCTGCTTTAGTCTCCTGGGATTCAATTATCAGTGCATTTGCTTATGCTGGTTTCCCTGCTGCAACTTTGTTGTTCTTTTCTCAAAGGAGAGATTCTGGGTTGCAGCCTGGGGGCATTACCACTCGGTGCCTGCTTTGCGCATGTACAAGCTCCTCTTCTTGGCGTCAAGGCCAACTGGTCCATTGTTGTTCACTCAAGATGGGATTATGTAGGAATATCGCTAACTGGAACAATCTACTTGCCATATACACAGAGTGCTCAGATCTTTATACTTCACTCAATCTCTTCAAAGATGTGAAGGGTGATCGAGATATTGTTTCTGGGAGCAAATTAATTGCAGCTTGTTTGCAACACCGTCCACACGATAAAGTTTTTCAACTTTTAAAAGACTTGCGGAATTCATCAACCTGGTCAGATCTACCTCTCAGCTTGGGGGAGTATACTTATCATGATGCTCAGGATAATATCGCCAACATACTGCAGCTCCGGACAGCAAAGAAAGCGGAGATGCATGTACTTCAGATGATTCAAGATGGGATGATCCATGCTTCACTCAACCATAAAGATGAAATGAGCTGGGAACGACCGACGAACATATCTCATATCATATGAGTCATATGTTTATTGTTATAATGTATATCACTGGGGTCAGTATCATCCTTGTTACCAGCCAGGTTGTGTGGCCAACATTCATAGTTGTTATCCCACGAGCAGTGCTGCATTCTTGGTACAGGGGATGATTTCCTCGCAACAACTCGAGCGCTACCTCATCTTGACCTTGAGGACAAGGTCAATTTTGCTGGGTGGGGTAATGTTATGACTCCTTGTGATCCACTCTCTTGAGAATCCATATCCCAAGGCAGAGAGGGCTTTATAAAGAACCTGAAGGCGTGAGGGTCAGGGTATCGAAGAACTGAACCCTTGGCTGGACCTCAGTGGAGGAACAGAGGCGCCGGAGAGAGCGCGATCGTCCATTACCGGAGCTGCCGTTGGTGGAGGGTCATCTCTCAGTTATCTTTCCTTTTATTGCTTTTAAGTTCTCTTAGCTGTGTTTGTTCTTAAGAGTTGGGATTCTTATTCCTGTTGAGTCTTGTTGTGAATGTTGATGTTATGGATTTCTGATTGGGTTGAGAGTAATTTGAACCCATTGAATCTCTCTTGTTGGAATTACTGAGTCCTTAGTAGCGTATTTCTTGCAAATACGTTACAGTATGCATGGCCGAGAATCATTCAAGGGTGACCATCACGGCACCGATCAGCTGCATTGCAACCCCTTGTGTAGGGGTTGGCCTCTTTCTGAGAATGGCAGTTAGTCTGACTTCCATCTCTCTTGCTGCATGGAACGCCGTCTCGATTCAATGCACCGTAGTCTATCACAGAGGCTTCACTGTTGCTCGCCATGAGAGTGCAAGCCACCAACACCATCAAGATCCACACACGAATGGAAGCCATTGTTAATTATTGTTAAAAACCTTCAAACCGATCTGTACAATTAATGTCATCAAAGTAAAACAATTAGTTAGACACAAACTAATTGAAAAACTAATTTTAAGTTCTATAGAGTGAAATTAACGGAGTGAGAGATGATGAAATTAAGAAGATGTGAACCTCTCTCTCTCTGAGTATTTTTGTTTCTGGATTTGGATGAGAGTCTTTGAGATGGATTGTGGTATTTATGGTGTAATGAGAGGTTGGGGGTTGAATGAAACATGAATGAATGGCAGTATTTTGGGGAGGATGAGGGGAAGAGAGTTGGTGAAAATGGAGAGTTTTGCTCTTGACCTGCCACCTTTCTGGTTTAATTTTGATCTGAAAAGAGTTTTGCTCTTGAACCGCTTTACTTTGATGATATTGTACATATCAGTTTGATGGTTTTCAACTGTAACGGATCCCCGTAAATCAGTTGTAGAGGATCCCAATCATTCCGATATTGATTTACGGAATCCACCTTGATTATAGCAGATATAATTTAGAAGATATGTTTTTATTTTTAAATATCTTTCCTTGTAACTATCTTCCCTATCTTATCTCTACGTATTCAAATTTGTATATGTCTATATAATGAAATACTCCACCCAATAAAATGTGTGGTGGTTTTACAAATATTGTCATCAAAATTAATGGCTTCCATTCGTGTGTGGATCTTGATGGCGTTGGTGGTTTGCACTCTCTTGGCGAGCAACAGCGAAGCCTCTGTGATAAACTATGGTGCATTGAAAGGAGACGTTATTCCATGCAGCAAGGAAGATGGAAATCAGATTAACTGCGATACTCGGAAGGAGGCCAACCCCTACACAAGGGGTTGCAATGCAGCCGACCGGTGCCGTGACGGTCAACCTTGAATATATTTTAGAAGATAGATAATAATATGCAGCCCTTGGCTTAAGCCGCAAGTGGGTAAATTGTAAGGGTTTGTACGAGAGCTTTGGTGTTCCTTATATTCAATAAAATTGTTATTTACTTTTTATAATAAGTTAATAACTAGCTAGATCTTATATTTGAGCTTTGACTCACATTTTTGTCTTCAAATGCAATGATGTGGTTGGATGACCACCTCATATAGATTTAACTTGAGGTTGAGAAAGTCTCTTGATCATGGATGGTTGCATGCCCGGCACGTAGTACAGTAGAATGATCGATCTCATGAGAGTTCCTTAATTTTTAATAATCTGTAGCCCTGGCTCGAGTTTGTGTTCAAGATTGGTACACTTCAAGTATTATATCGGACTTTATTTTAATTTCATCATATTAACTTTTCTTTTATAAAATTTTATTTTTGAGTGTTGATTTCATCTTTTTTTTTTTCCTCTAGTTTTCCGTAAAACTAAAAATATTGTTATCAAGAACTAAGACAATTACATTGAAGAGGGATGGTCATTGTTCTTAATTATCATCTAAATATAGCCATCAATGAAACTTGAAATTTTTTTACCTTTTTCTGCAAAGTTCATTATGTATTGATGAATAATAATAATAATAGTAATAATTATATTATTATGTTTGAAATAAATTTTAAAATTTCTCAAAACCTTTATTTTATAAAAGTGAGGTGATTTATGTAAAAGAAATATTTTTATTGTTAATTGTCACTAATTTTAGTATGATTGCCTTTGATTTGTAGTCATAGAAATGTCACTAGCTCATGACTAAAAATATAATTGAAACTAAAACAAATTCTCTTTTTCTTTCTATAAAGAGTAACCCGGTGTTACAAAACTCCCTATGCATGGGGTTCCTGAAGGGGTTGAATCACTTGGGTCAATCTTATCTTGCTTTTTTTTTTAAAGAGGCTATGTGTGGAGTCTCTTGTTTCTTTTTTTAAAATTACAAATATATATATATATATATATATATATATATATAATAATGTAATAGATTTAGTCCAACATCGACTAATTAAAAAAAATGTAGTACACATACGTGGTGGGCACCCTCCTCTTAGCATCTAGCTTTTAATAGTGAGTTCTATTCGCCACATCTGTGTTACATTGGTGCTTTCATTGAGAGGGTTGGTGTGAAGACTCTCTCACTCGGGGTGGGGCTGTGGTCAGTGTTGGCGTCTTTAAGCCGTTAGGCACCGGAGCGGGTTCACAGAGCGAACACTCGATGAGGGGGATATTGTGATACAAAAATGACCACTAAGTCAAAGATATAGGATGGTTTGGTTAAGGATGATTATTTCCGAAGCTTCTTTTTTACTTTTTGATACCAATTGAGCAATTGAGTTTAAGTTTAAATTTTTCTCAAAGCAGAATAACTAAATATATTGCTGCTATGTCTTCAAGTTCATCCATATCCATTTTATATTTTGGTTTGATAATGTAGTTCAAGTGTATGCACTTAAAAGTGAAAATTTTGGCAATAGAATCAACCTTTATCAGAAAAGTTGGTAATTCATTTCTCTTTAGAAAAAAAAAGATTGATAGGGGCATGGTTTTAGTAACTTAATTATCTAAATTTATAAAAAATAAAAATATAAAAAAATGATAATGGTTTCCATGTCCATTTTCTTTGGCAAGGTTAATTAATGCGCGTGTGCAAGGCTCACTGAAGGAATCAATTGTTGGATAATGGCATAAATAGAATGAAAATACAATTAATTATTTTTTTTATAAACTGGATAAACTTTATTCATTTATTTATTGGTAAAAAAAAGTTCATACAAGAGGATGAGTCCTTTGTGGCTCCCATATAACACGGGTTCACACCCCCAATATGCCCGTCTAACCCTGAGTGTATGTCCTCAAAGTCTATCTCTGAGGATGCTAAGATGGCTTAAGCCAGGTTGCATATTATTATTTTTTGAAATATATTGAAAGCAAAACATTGATCATGCTCCACTGATTCCACTAGACGTGTTGAGCATGCATGCATGGCCGAGGATCATTCAAGGGTGACCGTCTCGGCACCGGTCGGCTGCATTGCAACCCCTTGTGTAGGGGTTGGCCTCCTTCTGAGAATGGCAGTTAGTCTGACTTCCATCTCTCTTGCTGCATGGAACGCCATCTCGATTCAATGCACCGTAGTCTATCACAGAGGCTTCACTGTTGCTCGCCATGAGAGTGCAAGCCACCAGCACCATCAAGATCCACACACGAACAGAAGCCATTATTAATTATTGTTAAAAACCTTCAAACTGATCTGTACAATTAATGTCATCAAAGTATAAAGCAATTAGTTAGACACAAACTAATTGAGAAACTAATATTTTTAAGTTCTATAGAGTGAAACTAATGGAGTGAGAGATGATGAAATTAAGAAGATGTTGAACCTCTCTTTGAATATTGTTTCTGGATTTGGATGAGAGTCTTTGAGATAGATGGTGGTATTTATAGTGTAATGAGAGGCTGGGGGTTAAATGGAACATGAATGAATGGCAGTGTTTTGGGGAGGATGAGGGGAAGAGAGATTGTGAATCTGGAGAGTTTTGCTCTTGACCTGCCACCACCTTTCTGGTTTTGGATCTGAACAGTTTTTTCAGGAGAACCAGAGGGAGAAAAACACATGGTCATTCTCTAATAATTTTAGTTACTTCTAAATTAACAAACTAACGCAAAAAGTACTACATTTTGTTTATATCAAAAATATATGATAAATGTCTGATAAAATTTTAAATTTAAATATATCCTAATCTTATATTTAGGATATTCATGATAAATAAATAAAATTTAATATAAAATCTCCTATGAGATAAATTGATTGTATCTTGGGCCAAGAGTGCAAATCTCGAGGCACCCGAGCATAAATCCAAAGCATCTCCGAGAACACATATCCGAAGCGATAGAATTACTGAAGATTGCCTCGCGAGCATATCTGAGTAAGAATCAATTTCCGGGATAGCAACACAAATCCGAGGCGATCCTAAATTTCAAAAAAAAATAAAAATGGCAGGAACATATCTCGAGGCATTTCAAAGAAAATATATATAATAATAATAAAATAAAATAAAATAAAACAATACAAATCCCGAGATGCCGAATACAAATCCCGAGGCGATTATTATTATCATTAATAATAATAATAATAATGATATTCGGTTAAATTTTAAAGTTTAATTCAAAATTTAATTAAATTTTTGGTCTTATCCCTCCACCAAGTTTAATTCAAAATTTAATTAAATTTTTGGTTTTATCCCTTCATAGATTCACGAGTTGGGATCTCATGAGCGAGAACTTAAAGGATAAGAATGAGACAGATAAAAGGAAAAAAAAAAAAGGGGGGTCGATTTGTTTTCTCTCGGCTCTCACTGCAGACAAAAGGAGGAGAAAGGTTTGATCCTCCCATTGTCTAAAAGCCGAGAATAAGCAGGAAAAAGGTGATCCTCTTTTTTAACTTTATATATATATATGTAATAAGCCCAGATCCCCAGGTTACTGCCTGATGAGAAACGAGGGCTTCCGCTGCTAAATACACGTAGACTGAGGAGAGGATGGGGAGTTATAAGCAGGAAATTAAAAAAAAACAAGAGTGATTAATAAATATATATACTATATAAAAAAAAATTAAAAAAAAAAATAATAATAAAAAAGAAATAAAAAAAAAAATCTCGTTCCCTTTCTCTGCGCGAGCTAACAGAGGATCTCTCCGCGCCTTTCCGCCACCGATCCGCCTAAAAATTCGCCCAAGCATCGCTTCGCCGCCTTGCCACCTGGGAAGCGTCGCCCTTTTGCTTCATCAAGCCGCTGAAGCTCGCCGCCTCCTCGACATCGAGTCGCCATCGGTGTTCTCTTGATTCCCGGCCAATCGCCCTGATTCGCTCCAGAAACCTCCAGCCGTCACCGGGAGAAACTCCAGCACTTCCGTTCCATCAAGCCGCCACCGGAGGGAAGCCAGATCTGCTGCCGCCCCTGCCTGATATGGAGGCCTGATCGCCCAGTCACCGGAGGGATCCCCTGTTCCTCCGCCATTCATCGCCGCTGATCCATGGAAAGCACCTCTGCCTCGCCAAGCTGCCGCTGAAGCCCTGGATTTTACTCTTTCGCTGCGCGACCATGTTCTAAGCTTGCAGTTCTAAGCTTGCACCATGTCGCTGAAGCCTTGTCGCCAAGCGCTGTCTATCACATCCTCAAACCTCCGACCACTGCCAAGCCGCTACAGCCAAGCCCCGGGGCTGCGCCGCCTGAGATCATCCCCAACGCTGTTGCCACTGTCGCTGCCCCCTTTGAAGGTTGAGGCCTTGATTCGGCTGTTGCTGCTCCTTGCCATCGAAACCCCGCTGCAGCCATGTCCTGACGTCGCCGTAGCCATCAGCCAGCCGTCGCCGGAGAGAAATTTTACTGCCGTTTGCTGAAGCCCGCCGCTCTCTGCCGTTGAAGCCCGTCACCGGATCACTGGAGACCTAAAGATTCACCGCCTCTGCCCGTCAGACCACCACTGAAGTCTGCCTATCCGACCGCCTCCAAACCGTCAATGGATTCTTTGTTCTGTCAGCCCTCTCTCTCTACGCCACCGCCTCCATCTTCTTGCTTGAGCCGCCGCGCCATCGAGCCCAGCCACTCTCTCTCTAGCCACCACCGTTGAAGCCCTCTGCTCGAAGTCTGTTGAAGCCCAAGCTTCTTGCCGACCTTGCACTTGCACGCTGCTGTTGGAGTGGATACATATCCTATATATATAAAAGAAAAGAAGAGGTGAAGGCTCTATGTCAGTCGGAGAAGAAAAATGGAATTGCTCCACCATCCACACCGATGAAACTCTAACAGAAAAGTTTTTTTGGCTGTAGCTTTTTCGATGGTGAAATCCAAGGTCCATTGCTAGATGGATGAGCAAATACCAATATTTGCAGCTAACTCCATAAGAATAGAGCATGACCAAAGTAGAAACAAGCAATTTCATTAGTAGTGAATATAAAATTATGACAGAAGTTGAATCATGAAATGAAAATTTGTTAATGAGGAAAAGAGCTACTGCTGCCATTGTAGACGAAGAAAGAGTTATTTCTACCTTTGAGTTATCGTCAACTAAAGCCAAAGCTGGAGGGTAGCCACTATAAGAAGAAGCTGTTGTTGCTGTCTGGAATAAGCTGGAAAATCATCAAAGATTATGCTTGTTTTCTAAATATGTTGATTGTACTTCATGGGATTGATAATGTCATGTGAACGAATGATTGTAAATTTGGTTTAAAGAAATTCCAAATCCATGTTAGATATTCAGCCAAGTGAAGTGCACATCACTTGCTCCATAAAATACCCCAATGAGAAACTTTCCAGTTTAGAGCGAAGTATGAAGTTGTGAAACGAGGAAATGTTAAAGGCACCTCACTAGTGCATTCACATATGATTTTATGATTTGAGGACTCTGTATTCTTGGGAGATTTGTTCTGCTGCTGAGACTATTGCAGAAAAATTTTTTAGCTGCGACATGGCATCCCTTTGGCCAAATGTCTTGCAATTGTGCTAATGCAAAGAGAAGTGCTGGTGATAAGAGGAGATAATAGCAAGGTGGATGTTATTCAATCAATATTATAGAAAGCTGTTCTTGTAGCAGTTAAAAAAAAAAAAAAATGAGAAAGCACAAGTGATAGAAAGAAGAAGCTTTCAATAATGGCGTTTTGAAATGGATATTCACCATTGACCAAATTAATAATTTAAAGAAATTGGCTTGCTTCATGTTGATGACCTCATAAATTCCTCAATGGAGGATGCTCTTTCTAGAAAGCATGAATATGAAGGGTATGGAATTTTATCATATGTAATCAAGAAAAGAGCTTGGGCCCATTAAATTGGTGATAAAAATAATAAAAAAAAAAAAGAAAAGAAGAGAGAGGAGTCCTGCAAAATAAAAAGAGTTTGGGCCCATTTTTATGAATAATGATAAAATGAAATGGGCTTTCATTAAAAGTGTTGGGCCTATTTTATAAAAAAAAAGGGGTGATTTAATGGGCATTTTATGGTTAAAGTGCAATCCAGAAGAGAAGAGAAATTTGAACTAATACGCATGTATCTCGAGGCAATGATGGGAGGTGCATATCGAGATGGCTCAAAATGACAAATCCTGCAAGAGTGAATCTCTGGGCATTAGCGACGGATCAATTATCTCAAAGCATCGATAAATATTAATCCCAAAGAGACATGTGATCAATGAAATATAAACCTCGAAATGAAGGCCAAGCATTCGGCGAAAGTACAAACCCTAAAAAGTGGCATGAATTTCAAAGGCTGCATGGAGCACGCATATATTAAGGTGGCTAAAATACAAATGGTGCAAATATCAAAGCGGCGACATAGCGGCCTAAATTCAAAGGCGTACATGAGGCGGCGTAAAATAAAACTAAAAATAATAATAACAAAAATAACTATATATTCACATACCCATGATGATATTACGTATATAATAAATTATCATTTTCTCGCAATAAAAGGAATTATTTTCTTTTGTCTCTACTTGTTCTTTTGCCCTTAATCTGGAGGCTCTCAAGATTATATGCAGGGTAATAATAGGGCTCGCCATTAGGAATAAAAAGAACCTACACAATCAAAATGATATTTGTCGATATATCGCCCTAAGAATTGTTTTCACAAGCTGCGTATTTCGATCCCACACATTTAAACTAATCACTGAACAGACGTTGCGTCAAGATTGCTTTGTATGATAAGAAATCTGTGTATTATTCTTGTTCTATCTAATTAGACTAATAAAGAGGGGATTAGTAACATAGATCAGCAGTTGGTGTGGCTATCTGGCTTGCAAGGTGGCCTGGTGTGAAGGTTGGCTGGCTGTTCATGGAGACAGTTATTTTGAGCACCTGATCATTTCCGGCGGCATGGAATGATGTCTTAACTGCCGGGTCGCCAATCACATTGCTGGATTCGTTGTTGCCCATGAAATCATATAGTAATGTTAAGTTAGTACAAAATAATAATAATAATAATAAGAAGAAGAAGAAGAAGAAGAAAAGGAAGAAGAAGAAGAAGAAAATTTGGAGAAATGGAGCCTTAATTTGGTTCCTTACCAGCAATTCTCCGGTCAGTAAATCTGCTAAAGCAGGTGGAAGGCCAATTCTAATTGACTTTAGTTCTCTTTTCTCCATGTATGGTTTTATTCGGTGTTAGTTTTTTTTCGGTAACATGAGCGGCAAGCCGCTAAGAAACCAAGTGCATGCTTGCACAAATCTCGCTAGAGTAGATATGAGGGTGGGGTCCGCACATATGTTAGCGCTCAGATCATCCGCCATAATCACTACTTACACTCACAGACCTCTTGGTCAATCATTAGAATTCTTGAAGTGAGCGAGATACCAATAGACCACTTAATCGTTGGTAACTTGGTTGATTCGGTGTTAATTGGCTTTTAAGTTGATAACTAAACTGATGCATTGACAAAAGCTTCAAGTAATCATATTAGAAATAAAGCATCCAGTTCAGCAAGCTCCACCAAATCAGGTCCTGGAAATCAACAGCGTCATTTCACCTCAACTACATTTATGAAAGTTGAAATTTAATTTTCGTATATGATTTGTTATCTGTTTTATAGCCTCATATCACGACAAAACCGGTAAACACAATTTTTTTTTTTGATGTAGTGGATAAACCACAGTTTTATTTAGTAAAATAAAGTTTCAGTACATTGCTTGATTAAGGAAGGAATGGAAAGATTACAAATCTAAGCCCTCTCCTCCTCCATCAAGCGGTTTGGACTATTGTCTGCCTTCTTCAAGCTTGGTTTGGCTCCTCCCCAGGGGTGTTCCCGTCCTCGCTGTGCCGGCCCTGTGTGGCCGCATTTGTGAATTCAGTTACGCTTTGACCGCATTAGCTACGCCTCCAGTTTTGGTCGTTTCGCTAGTGGAGCTGCATCAAACCAAGATATGATGAGGAAAGAGATATCGCGAATGATTCTTACATAAACACGTTGTTTATCCTGGAAACACCGTCTATTTCTTTCCCCCCATATACTCCAAGTGATAGCCGTGACAGCGATGTTCCACCCCTCTTGTAGGGCATTGGCCACCCTCGAGGGAGTGTCTTTTGTACCCCATAGAGCCTTTAGTTCGTCCCCCCTATTCTGGCTCCGAATATGTTCTCGAAATGTCCCCATATTTGTCTCACATATGGGCAGGATATGAGTAAGTGTTGTACCGTTTCGTCTTCAGTGTCGCATAGGTAACATGTAGTACGGTCACCTCTCCAATTTCTCTTATGTAGATTATCCAGAGTGAGGATCCTATTCTCTCTTGCTAGCCATGCAAAAAGTTTTGCCTTCAACGGGCATGGTTGCTTCCAAAAACGAGGTTTAAGATCACTTCTCAGTCCCCCGTCAGCTCTGAATCGATAGAGTGATTTGACTGTGAATGCTCTAGTGGTATTTAGTTTCCACTCTCTGATATCAGTATCCTCTTGCCTTAAAGGGGTATTTGCTAGTGCCTGTGATAAGAGGTTTAGGGTCTCTATTTCGGGAGACGAGAGGGGCCCTGGCTTGAGAAGTGGCAGACCTCTTTGGATTCTAATTTTGGCCTTCTGGAGGGTTAAGTGAACAGATGTAGCTAGATCATACAACCCTGGGTAGTCATTCATCAGTGAGGTTTCGTGCCACCAATTGTCCCTCCAGAGATTGATGGTCTTGCCAGATCCTGGTATCACCCGGATATTAGCCAGTACCGGGGATTTTTCTCGAGAGAGAGCTTTCCAAAAGGGGGACGCTCTTCCGGGGGCCGTCTTGTAGGGATTAAGTTCTCCCCTCCTAGCATATGCATTCTTAAAAATCTGTTGACAGATACCTGCGCGTCCGGTAAGTATCCGCCACCACCACTTCCCCAATAGAGCCCCATTGAAGGTTCTGAGATTTAGGATGCCCCATCCTCCATTTTCCTTAGGTCTGCATATTCTGTCCCAGTTTACTAGGTGATAGCTGTGCCCCTCCTTATCTACCCCTTTCCAAAGGAAGTCCTTTCTGATTCCATCAATCATTTGTACAATTGTACAAGTATAAAAAGGATTTGTGAATCACTCCTAAGATTTTTGAAGATTTTTTTAACAGAAGGTATCAAATTGAAATATGCTAATTTTCAGATTTTGTCCTTTTTTTCCTTTTATTTTTTTTATTTTTTTTTTATAAAGTGGATAAATTATGTTTTATTTTTATTTTTTAAAAAATTAACAATCAAAGGAACGCATCTCAAAGTCCACATGCTGTTCAAACGGAGATTCTCATCTCACCGAATCAGTGTATGCCACGTCATCTCGTGGGGCTGGTGGCTGTTTGAGATGAAACAGCGGGGCGAGACCATAGCCATTTGAGTGAATTATAAACAAAGTGAAGCGACGAGGATTCCGCGAAGGCAAGAGAGATCGAGGGATCCAAGATGACGAGGGGGAAGCAAAAGATCGAGGCGCAGAAGAGGAACGCCGAACGCAATCAGAAGCCCAAGGGTTCCCAGTTCGAGGCCCGCGCCGTCGCTCTCAAGGCTAGTTGCCCCATCTGCAAGGTTAATCTTCCTCTTTCTCCATCCTTCTTCTATTTCGAGATGAACGAAACCCTAGTCTTGAATCCATGATCGGAGAGGCATGGCTGATCTATAACGAAATCCTTGGATTTTCTTTCTTGATTAGTGTGATTTTAATTGTTGAAAATGAATGGCGACGCGATCTATGAACCTAATGATCTCGATTGCTTGATTGATGGAAACTGTGGTTTTGCTTGAATCGGTATAGCTACTCAAAATTGAAGCTTGTCGTCTTGTTTCGTCTCTTGGTGTCTGTTTGGCTTGTAGAAGTGGATGGTGGCAATCTGGGGTTTTGATCAAATAGAAGGAACTATGATTATCTCAGGATTTGTTGGAAGTGTTTGCGTTTTCTTTGGGATTTCTTCAAAATTGAGCTGATCATACTTTAGCGTTGGAGGATAAATCTTTAGCATAAACCCTTGAATTGGAGAGTTGATTGGAAAAAGGTCTACTGTGATTATTCATTAATGGATGTGATCAGTCAAAAGTCTGAACCCATGAATCAACAAGTTAGGGTATCATATTTGAATCTTTACTTGCTGCATTTACTACCATTGGATAAAATTGTAGAAATGGATGGTCATCTATTTATTTATCTTCTTCTTTGCTAATTTTTTTTTGATTTGGAGATGATTATAAATGGTATGTAGGACAAAAGACTTATCATTTACGCCAACTACATTTGGGATTCAGATTCTATGTGCAATTGAGTGTCTTGGGATTAAATAAGTAGTCTTGTGTGTAGAGATTATAATTTTCCCCCCGTCTTTACATGTGTTTTGTTTGGATTCTAGATTTTGTTAGAGAAGGTTTCTGTATTCTTTCAGCTTTGTAAACAATGGGAATGGTTTTCGTATTTTTCTTGATCATCAATCTTGAGGATATTTAGATTTGTTCTTTAGTATCACATTTATTATATATAACCAAAGAATCCCTAGAATAGTTTGCATAGAGATCACAAAGTAACCAAGTGAGGAAGCTCATTAAGCATACAACTTAGTTTGTTCTTGTCTTTCATTTACCATTGGAAGTTACCTAGTATGGACGATAATCTTGATTAGATCCTCAAGCATTCGTCCTGTACCTACCAACCTCTCTTTTGAGGATGTGTGTCTCTACTGCTGTACTAGCCATTTTTTTACTACACAAATCCTCTTGGATTGTTCTGGACAAGTTCAAGTTGACAGTATGTGACTTTTCTTATTGGCCTTTTTTATAGTATCTCACTGGTCAAGAAGTATAAGTCTTGTTGATTGCTTGTCAGAAATAAACGCAATCCCTCAAATAAGAAAATTTTAGCTATAATAAGAGGCATTGGGAATTTTGGATGCGGAGCTGTTATGCCCTTTGTGTTAACTTCGTAAGAGATCTTTAGATTATATATTATTGCCATCTCTTCAGTATCTTTGAAGAATTGTATATTTAAATATTCTTTTCATAGTGTCCGTTTATTACGACTGCTACACCTCTGATTAGTTAGTTGCTTCATTTTGAAACCTATGAAATCCTATGAACACTGAACATTTCACCAGCTATGTTTCACATCTACAGGACCTCAAGTCTATGATATACACATTATTTAAGCAGACATTTCTAGGTTTGATACATTGAAGTTGTAGCTTAGCTTACAAGCTGTACATATCCTAATATGTTCTCCAATCGCTTTGCTGATGCTTTGCATTGTGTAGTTTTTCATTGAATGTTTGTTTTGACATCAAGAGCCTTTTCCAGGTACAACTAGCAAACCAGAATCAGCTAGCGGATCATTATGCATCTAAACACCCGAAGGACAAGCCTCCCAGTGACTCGGGATGATTGGTGTCTAGAAATGATACTCTGTAAGATATGAACTTGAGAGTGTATCCATCCTCTACTTGACTGTATGAGTTAAGCTTGAAGCTTAATACTCTGGTGTGCAATTTCAATGGTTGAAGCTATGAAAAAAATAATCGATTTCAGCAAGATTGACTACAAAGGCATCCGAACAGGTGAAAGTTTGGCCAAAGAGGCAAAACTTCCACAAATTTGACCCATCTGTGTGACTTCATCAGATTGAAGCTTGATCATCTACCACCAGTTCTGGAAATCAAGTGGGTCCTTTATAAACATTTGAAGTCTTTAGTAACTACCGGAATTTGTCAGTTCAACAATAAACAGGTCTGTTCTACAATACAACAAAATGAATCAATACAACTGGTTATGAATGTAAATACAGTCTCATAAACAAACAATTACTTGACAGGAACACGAGATCTTACAAGATCCCTTCTCATGGAAACACAATTTATCAGGCTGCCAATGTTCCATACTCCAAGCAAGCTCATGTCCTGTTCTTTTGTATACGTATAATATGAAAACCTGAAAGAGATCCGTTCTATAGGCCTTCATGGATGAGTTTATTCAATAGAGTGGTCAAGAGTGCATCCCTCTTCTCGGCTCGTGTTTCCTCCCTGATTCTCCTCTGCTCCTCTCTCTCCCTCCATGCCTGCTCCAGCATCAACCTCTCCCTCTCTAATTTCTCCATTGTTTGCCGCCACTCCTGCTCAAACATACGCCGCTCTTGTGCCCTCCTATCCATCATCTCCTGCCACTGGGCCTCCATTCGCTGCTGTTGCTGTAAGAACTCTTGCAGTACATCATGAACACTACTGGATGACCTTGATTTATCGGTGCCTTTTTGCTGCTGTGCTTTCTCAGGCTTTTTCTTTCTACTTTTCGACAGCCGTTCATCGTCACTGTCTTCATCATCCTCGTCATCATCCTCAGAGCATTCTTCAGAAGATCGATCCCCACTTAACCTTTTCAATTTCTTCTTTGCCTGGGAAGCACCAGATTCAGACTCGAGGAGGTGCCTATGCATATTTCTTTCACGTTCTTGGAAGACAGCATGCAACTCTTTGAAGAATGGGCATTGCCTGCCATTTTCAGGGTCGGAGGTCTCTTTGCCCTGTTCAATCAGCCCAAGTTATTACATATTACTTTTGGATTTGTTTCCTCTGAAATGCATGAAATTAGACCAGACACAGCAGAAATGACAACACAATAGAGCACCAGGGACAGGTAAAACTTCTCTCTCACAATGCATGGATGATATGACGAAGTTTAACTAGATAGGATCTACACCAACTCGTCAAGAAGAAACAAATATCTTTTGCTTACTTGCAAGATATAAAAGGCTTACTAATCATCCAGATTTCACAAAGATAAAACTCTAAAAACCATGAAGGTTGCTGACTGAAAAGGGCTTGAGATATGCAGCAAATATTATTTCATTATTTACCTATCAGGAAATCTAAATTCCAAAACTCCGTTTAAAATGAAATGAAATAGGTCTACACCTTTCATAATTTTAATTCTCTTGTTATCCAAGAAAACATACAATGAAATCCTAATTTAAATATGCAGTTTCATACTAACTGCTACTATAGCCGTATGCTTCAAATCATAATCAGTAATATAAAAGCAGGTTGATTCATAAACCTTGTTATCTTCAACCAAATCAATTGTCAAAAGTTAAAAACCATTAAAGGAAAATAATTATCATCATAATAATAATAATAAGCAAGACAGCAGCTCTAACTAATTGCGTTCATATAGCAAATTAAAGGGCCTTCCATCTTTCTAAATAGACTAAAAAGAACATGAGTCCGTATTAGTGTTCCCATTATATAATTCAATGGTCCAATTATCAACATCCCCTAGGTTTCAGAATATTAGAGCAAGATTTTTATTGTTAAAAATGCTTATACAGCCTAAACATCAGTGCCTGGAAACATTGATATAGACAAAAATCAAATTCTTAATATGTCAAGAAGACAATCTAAAAATAATATTCTGAATAGATAAATTCAGTAAAATTTGATAACAGCCAGAAAGTTGACACTTTTCCATTTGTTGAGATGTTATCCTTTCAGTAAAAAAACACTTGTAAATCTACATAAGAAGGCATAACCCTAAAAAGCAAACTATTCTATGATATATGGAAAAGAACACCATTTGTTCAATCTTTTAAAACCAAACATATCAAAAGACAATATTTGGGAAGACTCCACAAAATAAACTAAAAATACCAGCAGTTAAGCAGAATCCACCAAAAGCTATTTCATAGAGGCATCGACTGGATGGAGTAATTTACAACAGAAGAGCAAACGATCCAATTTCAACAGACGAGCGACTCAGTTGCTTGATATATCCAATCTCCAACACATTTACAACTTCAACCAAAACAGCCAAAATCACAAGAAAACACGAAAAATCATCAAGATGGGAATGAATGTTTTGCAGATAAAATCGATTGATGGCTATAACTTGCGGTTGGATCAATCCAACAGACATATATCAAAGAATGAGATCTTGCAATCAAACTAAAATCAAAAAAAGAATCCAGTTGGAATGCAAGATTCATTGAAAAATAAGAATAAGACCACCAGAAATCAAGCAGGTTCAATTCAATCATAAAGCAACGTGAGGATTGACAGAATGATAAAGAGAGACATATAAAAACCTTGTATCGATTAACGAGGTTTTTCCACTTGCACTTGCACTGCTCCGGGCTGCGCCGATACCCTCGTTCACGCATGCGAGTTGAAACCACCTCCCAGAGTGTCTTGTTCCTCTTGGAAACGGTGAAGTCCCTCTCGAGCTCAGCCCTAATCGCAATGAAGTCCCTCGTCTCGGCCTGGCTCCACTGAGGCACCCTCTCCCCCTCCTTCCCCGCTACCCGGTGCGATCCCCCACCGCCGCCACCACCGCCACCGCCGCTGACCGCCGCCGCCATTTCCGCAGGAGTGAGCTGGACGGGCAGCAGCATCCCCAATCCATCTCCTCCGCCACTGAGCATCATCTTCGATTACCCTCCCCCTGATCTCTCTTTGCTGGGATTTGGGAAGACGAGGTCGCGATCGGACACAACGAGATGTCCACCATCTTTATATGGCTGTCGGGCTTCATATATTTACGTAATTGCCACTGCTGGATTTTAGTAATGTTGAATTTATGATTTTACCCCTTAGCGGCTTCAATATTTCTTTTATTTTATTTATAACTATTTACTAATCATTGTTTTGGAATAAAAAAAATATTGGTTAAAAACCATGAAATATTAAATTTTTTTATAAAATACAGTTAAATTCAAAGAATTATATAATGATTATATTTTAAAATCAACGTACTCTTGGTCTATTGGTAGTAGGGCTGGCAAACGATCAAACTGTTTGCAAGCAACTCGAGTTTGATTCGATATTGACTC
The DNA here is from genome assembly GCA_026586065.1 of Dioscorea zingiberensis. Taxonomy (NCBI): domain Eukaryota; kingdom Viridiplantae; phylum Streptophyta; class Magnoliopsida; order Dioscoreales; family Dioscoreaceae; genus Dioscorea; species Dioscorea zingiberensis. The sequence goes on along the minus strand of CM048822.1, from coordinate 3,536,876 downwards.
AAATTCGATTCGATTATTTTAATAACAAATTGAACTTAAACTCAAATTTGAGCTCGAAAAATAAGTGAGTCGAACTCAAGCTAGAGTCAGCTCGTTTGAGTTCGGTTCGAAGTTCGAATATATATATATATATATATATATATATATATATATATATATATATAATTATTTGGGTTACATTATAATTATGTTTAGCATTTGTAATGTGAATTAATTTTATTATAATTTTATATAGATTTTTAAATGATGATAACCATGTTTAGCATTTGTAATGTGAATTTTATTATAATTTTATATTTTTTTTTAAATTTTGAGCTTTTTTGAATTGAACTCGAATATTTATAAATATTATCGAGCCGAACACGAGCCGAAAATTATAATTCGAACTCGAACCGAATTCGAACTGAATATTATAATTTCGAACTCGAGCCGAACTCGAGCCGAACAATGGAATTTCGAGTCGAACTCGAGCTGGGCTCAGCTCGTTCAAGTTCGGCTCGTTTCCAACCCTAATTGGTAGCGGATCCCTTATGTAGGTCTTCGTTGGTTGAGATAATCCCAAATTTGAACCGCCTCAATCATAAGATAAGGGTGTGTGCGCACATGTGTCGAGTTGTCCGCCCCTGATTGGTAGGTGCTTGTCGCCTTTGTGAAAAAAAAACTAACATAAAAACTATTTTATTTGAGGTTTGTGCCAAGTTCTAGAATTTTTATTAATGAATTAAGTGATACTTTTAAAAAAAATGTATGGCTTTAAAATAATAAATCATGAAGAAAAATGTGCTCAATAAATTACTAAATAAAAAAAAACAACATGGGACTGTTGTAATATATTATAATCGGAAAAAATCATAAAGGATCATTACTTGGTCTGAGAATTCTTCAAAAGCATTTGTTAAATGTTTTGACTATAGAAAAAACTTATAATTTTTAGATTTTTTTTATTGGTCATGAATAAGATAAAAGTCTTGCCTTCAGCTGCCTTCTTTATTATATGCACGCCATTGATGTTCGAGAAGCTTGGTAGTGGACTTCACAGAGACTAACACATCATTCCAGATAATAAGAAATATAAAAAAATTAAAAACTTTGAAGAAACCATGGTTAGGTTTTTTGGTTAGAATTATTTTGATTTTGATTTGATTTGATTTTGATTTATTTGGTCGTGGTTCAGTGAAGGATACCAATGGGTTTATTGGAAAGATGGAGGGTATTTCAGGGAATGCATGGGACGCCATCAAGCACCGCTGCCACGCAATCAAACAGCAGGGTGGGGCCGACCACATGTAAAAAGGAAACATAAAGAAAGAAACCGCGTGGCCCTGAACGAAGCTTGCGTGCGTTTGATTGGTGGGTGTGAACGGTGAACATCCTTCGTCTCTCTTTGCGGTTCGGAGACCGATGAGATTGGTTGGAAGTGCGTCTGAACACGACTTGGTCATTTCGTCAAACACCCTTCATGTGTGTAAGCTCATCTGAAAATAGACTAATTATTTTTCTTGAAAACACAACCAAAAATCCCATAAGTCGTGTCACGAGAAGAAGGATAACACCGACGACCATATTCTCCTCCGAAACTCCCTGATTGATGTATATATTTAATTTTCACAGAAAAAAAAATAAAACGTAACACAAATCAGCTTTAGGTTTTAAAAAGCTGTTATTTTTTTCCATGGTGTTTGTTTTTGCCTTTTAGTTCTTATAAACTGCTAGCTAGTATATGGTTGGTAAGATTTGTAATTTATGTAACTCTAAACTCATATCGGTGCTGGTTATTATTATTATTTTAATGAATAAGCGAAAATTTATTTATGAATTAATCCATGTGGTTTATCGATTTTATTAAAAAAATAGAATAAGAGGATAGTATTCACATGTGTAATTCGACTAGTTGAGCCCAACTAGAGTTTGATTCGAAATTCCACATGCTCAACTCAAATTTGGCTCAAGTTCCAATAAATTCAAATTTCTTAAATCGAGTCCAGCTTGATATTATTTATAAAAGCTCAAGCTCGATTTGTGTTGAAGTTAAATATATTTTATAAAAGTATAATAAAATGATAAATATCATAAAATTATAAAATTTAAATAAAAATATGAGTTGCAATTACAAAACATCAAATTAAGTAAATTTATACCAAAATTAAAAAATAAAAAATAATTGGCACCCAAAAAATAATATGAAGTCCTTAACCAAAATCCAATGCAATTTATTTGATAAAAAATAATTAATAGATCAAAGAATTAATTATAAAAAGTATGAAGGGATTATGCACAAAGCTATTAAATAAGTTATAATTAGATCTTATAAGATAAAAAAAATCAAAATAAATTAAGAGATCTAAACATTATGTGTGTCATTTGCTAATATATGTGTGTGTATATATATTATTAACGTTAAAACTAGTTCTTTCTTAGGATCGAACCCGTTTTCGTCCAACGATTATAATTTATTTATTTGGGGGGATGTCAACAGCAACAGGAGAAAATCACAAGTGATTCTCCTTTGTTGGAGTACCTGTGCGAGGATAGATCGGTCGGAGCGAGCCTTATGCCCTAGTTCAACTCCGACGATCAAGTTAGTAGGAGAGAAACTGGAGGTCGAGAACGAATTTTTAGTCGGTTTGATTGCTTACCTTTTCCCCCTTCTTATCCTCTTCTGCGAGGTTCGTCACATGTCCCTTTTGTCGGGTTTGGCACATGTCGCTTCTACCGTCAAAGACCATGTTGGTCGTACTTATCTTATGACACGATATCTTCTGTGCCTTATCTCTCTACCATTCTTCTTCCCTGTGACTTGACTTTACAGCTACCCTTTATTAAGGTTTCAAGTATTTATCTCTTTATATTTTTGTATTTATCCCTTTATATGTTTAGTTCCTGTTTCACCCATGTAGTGGTATTATATATATTCCAGTTTATTATCAATAATATTAAGTCTTTTTCTATCATCATTTTGTCAAAAAGGTGCGTCCGGGATGGGGATCTGAACCAGTTGGATGTATGCCCGGGATGTTGCCATGTGTCCGTTCTAGGCCGGTAGGATGGGCACTCAGGATGTCGTCATGTGTTCGACCATATATATATATATATATATAAACAAAGTATGGGCCCATACTGCAACAGTGCATAGAATGAGTGATAGGGTGGGCCGGCTGCACTTGCAGCCGGCCTCACCTTATCACCATTTATATATGTTAACGAGATTTTTGGTAAGATCCCAAGAATCACGTAAACACTTGAATTTATGAGGGTTTTTTTTTGGGGGGAAAAGATCCAAGAAGATCGAGAAAGGAAGAATCAAGAAGACAAGACACCAGGGCTTTAACGTGGAAAACCCCTTGAATCGGGGAAAAACCACGGGTCTCCAAGCTTTGGAGAGAGAATTCCACTATTGAACGATTCTTTTACAAGGAGAGAGAGGGAGGGTGTGGGTACAAGAGGTTCAATCCCCATTCAAGTGTGAGGTCATGGCTTTTTATAGGGCTTGGTTACAACCTCTTCGGTTTTTTGGGTCGGCTTGTTGCTTCTTCTAGAAGGGTCCATGGCTTCTAGGGAAAAGGAAGAAGAGGAGTCTTGTTCGGAAGTTTGTTCAGCAGGCTCTTCGGAATTCTCTTTTGCTTTGGAGACCGTTTGGAAGGTTGTTCGAAAGGCCCTTCGGAAACTCCTCTTCCTTCGGAATTTGCTCAGGAGGCTCTTCTAATCACCCTTCGGTTTGGTCTTTGAAGGTCTCTTCGGAGGATGCTTCGGGGTTGCCTTCGGAGTGTTCCCTTGGAAGGATTCTTCGGTCTTTTTGAGGTTCGGCTAGTGATCGAGGGTGTGAGATCCCTCCACGTGTCAAGGTGATGTGTTCCCACGTGTCTCTACTGGTTTCACCCTTATCATCAGTCCCCCTTCTAGTATGCTTGCGCAAGCTAAGCATACAGGTGACGGTGCGCACCTGTGGCGAGATCTTCCAAAGAATGATTCGGTATGAATGTATGGGGAGGATACGTCCGCTTCGGTCCCGAATTAGGTAGAGCTCTGAATGAGCAGGTGAAGGGTCTAATCACTGGCTCGGGGTGCATTAAATGCGCCGTATATTTTCAGATTTTCGAGGCTCCTTTTCCGCAGGCGTTGGTAGGGGTAATGATTGTGACTGTTCCATTGCTGCCTTACGTGGCGTGAATCCATGGCAGCTCCGACTGCAGCTTTTGATCCAGCCTTCCGCTGCTTGGTCCACGCCAGCCCCGCCTCGATTACGCTACCGGTGCTGGAGAGGCGATCCGAACCGGCCGGGGAGGGAAATCGTGGTTTGTTATACCCTCCTCCATCGCGTCTTCCTCTTCGAAAAAGGCTTTTCCCTCTCAAGAGATCTCGATCCATCTCGCTTTGCCGCGAGCTCTGGTTGTGTGCATGCAAAAGGGCTTTTCAGTGTTCTTCCTGGCTGGCCACTCATGGCCGCAGTTGGTGAGCCATCTTCTTCTTACGCTCCTTCAGCATTTTTTCCGTTGGTCGATCCTCCCGCTTTTAGCCCTTGAGACTGCCGCCGACGCTGCCAAAAACTGTGACGCTTGTTCTCCCTCTTTCCCTAACCTCCTTTACGCAAAGGCGATTCTATAAGATAGCTTTAGCGTATAAGATTACTTGAGTTGAATCTTCTTTGAAGTATAGAGTTCCGGCCCGGAGCGTCGCGAGTTCTCCTTCCGAGAGCGGTGAAATCGCTATTTACTATGATGCCCTTCCTCGGGCCGGGTCTTCGGACCCATTGCCGCTCCCAAGCTTTCGTAGATATCTTTAGGGAATTTGATGTCTGTCCGTCTCAATTAGCCCTGAATTCTTGGAGGTGTCTATGTGGGTTTGTAATTACGTGTCGTTATCATCGGCTTGAGCCCACAGTCTCTCGGTTTAAGCTTTTCTTCGGCTTGAGTAAGGAGAGACAGGGTGATTGGTACTATTTTGGGGCTCGGGGGAATAGGAGGTTCCTCGGCCCTGTCCCTTCGTCAATAAAAGAGTGGAAGTCGAAGTTTTTCTTTGTTTCCAATTCCAAAGGGTTTGGGGTTCGGACCCAATGGGGTTCTCCGAAGCTTCTTCCATTGGAGAGGAAGGAATTCACGTCGGAGGAGGCTTCCGAATTTCGGCGGCTCAAGGAGTGGCTCGATATTCCTGTTGATAAATATTTGACTAACGAGATTCTCCAAGCCTGTGATCTTTGTCCGGCCCTGGGTAGGGTCTTCGTTTTGTTCACTCACCTTTCTTTTCGCTAAGATTCCAATGCCTTTGCATTTTTCTGATGTGTTTTATATGAACACCCTTGCAGGTAATCCGATCGAGGCGAAAACTGCGCTGAATATCCTTCTGGCTGGAGTTAGAGCTAACGAGGCCAAGTTGAGATCTGCGAAGCTTGAAAAGAAGAAGAGGAAGGCCTCGACGTTGAGTGATAAGCCTCCAGAGTCTATCAGGAAGGGGGAGGAGGCTTCTGCTGCTGAGGAGGGGGCTACAGGAGTTGAGGAGGAGCGGACCGAGGAACCCCCTCGGGGAGAGGAGAAAAGGGAAACCGAGGCAAGTGCTCGTCCGCGGAAGATCCTGAAGCGGAATCAGAAGGCAGTTGCTTCGAAGAAGAAGGTGACCATAATTGCGGTTCCCGAAGAGGAAAATGGAGGCGAGGTGACTCCTCTCGTGAGGGAAGGAACCGCTTCCGAGGAGGACTTCGCTCCCCTCGATGAACGCGAGAAGAAGGTCGAGGTCGCAAGAAGTGTTTCCTCTGTAAGCGTTTCTTGAGGCAGCATTTCGAGGGGTCTCTTTGTTCACGGAGATAGAGAATGCTTTGGGTTACATTTTGCCGATTGTATGCGTAGAGGAAGGCGAACATTTGCTGGACCGCTTCGCGAAGAGGAGCGAGGACATGACTTAGTCCCTCCGTCAGAGAAGATGAAGCGCCCAGCGTCCGAGGCGGGGGACGTGGGTCAATCCTCGATGGGCTCCATGGGGCTCGGGTTCAATCCATTCGATGGCCTCTTGTGTCACGATCCCGCGCTGGCAAGTGTTTCATTGGAACTTCTTCGGACCGAGGAGATGGAGGTTCGGTTATGCATGCTCGACGGGTCGAAAGCCGGGCGCTCATATCGCGTCACAGGCTGCGGTCTCGGTAAGTTCTTTCCAATTTCTATCTTTTAAGGGCCTCTGGATGCTTGGTACTTAGACAGTGCGTATCCTCTTTTTAGAGTGGGGTGATGATGGACCGAGCCGCAAGCTATTTGGAGGCGAGCCGCAATCTCCGAAGCGCCGTGTCAAGTCTGGAGGCGGAGAACCAGAGGCTTCGGACTGATTTTTCTCTCTTGCTGGGGGAGAAGGATAGGGTTGAGGGATCCCTTAAGTTGTCCTCTGCCCAGTGCGAACGCTTGTTGGAGGAGAAATTAAAGCTGGAGGATCGCGTGAAGGCCCGAGGCGAGAGGGTGAAGGAGCTGGAGGAAACGGTGGAGCAGGTCAGGCTCTCCAAGGATAGCTTCGAGGAACGATGCCTTGCTGCTGAGGGGAGCCTCGCTTCTTCCTATGCCGAGGTCAAGAAGCTCTCCACGGATCTGAATTCTGCTAACCAATCAATTCTTCTTCTTCAAGGGGAGAAGGACAAGTTGGTGAGGGAGACGGAGCAGAAGGATGGTTCTTTGGCCCGAGTGGGTGCCGAGAAGAGTGCCGCGGTGGAGGAGAAGGAGCGAGCTCTTAAGGAGATAGCTTCCCTTCAAGAGACCTTGGGCCTCTGTCGCGGTCGTATAAAAGAGCTGGAAGCTGTTTCTGCTTTGTACAAGGAGAAGGATCAGGGGTACGGGGCTGGCTTTCAGAAGGGAGGTGAGGAGGCCTTCAAGATTTTCAAGGAGCTGGTGCTGAAGTTTGTCTCCTCCGAGGTGTTGGGGACCTTGTCGATAAACTTCAACACTCTATCATACAAACAGGCCCTCAAGACCTTGGCTGGTGAAGATCCGAATGTAGAAACTGACGACGAGCTCTCGGATGACGAGCTCACCTTGGACGAACCCGAGGGTAAGGTTTCGTGCACTGTTTCCTTCTTGTTGCTCTTGTGTAGCTCACCGAAGCCTGGCCGCTTGCGTGTCCCCGCTCCCCGAGACGGCTCGTGAGCGGAAGAAATTGCTTCGGTTGGGGGGCGATCTCTGGAAGCTGCTTCGACTTTAAGCCGCGGAGGAGAGGAGGGCACTTCGTTGCCGTAGGGGCTCTTTTTGCTTTTCCTTTTGTAACTTGTATAGTCTTTGTTCCATGAACGTTTCGAATGTACTGAAGACGTCTAGTTTTGAATGAATCTTGCGTTGCTTTCGCCATATATGTGCCTATTTCTTTTTGCAACTTGATAGAGACATATTTCTTGAAGTTGAAGTAGTGAAAGTCTTGTTCTTGAGGGGAAATGGAAGTGGCTCGTGACCATGGCCTTGATTTCGAGTGGGAGTCGAAGCGGTTCGCGATCAAGGCGCGGAACCCTGATTCTGAAGGGAAATCGAAGCGGTTCGCGATCAAGGCGCGGAACCCTGATTCTGAAGGGAAATCGAAGCGGTTCGCGATCAAGGCGCGGAACCCTGATTCCGAAGGGGAATCGAGACGGTTCGCGATTAAGGCGCGGAACCCTGATTCCGAAGGGGAATCGAAGCGGTTCGCGATCAAGGCGCGGAACCCTGATTCCCGGCGGGAATCGACGGTTCGCGATTAAAGGCGCGGAACCCACGACTCAAGGGAAATCGAAGCGGTTCGCGATCAAGGCGCGGAACCCTGATTCCGAAGGGGAATCGAAGCGGTTCGCGATCAAGGCGCGGAACCCTGATTCCGAAGGGGAATCGAGACGGTTCGCGATTAAGGCGCGGAACCCTGATTCTGAAGGGAAATCGAAGCGGTTCGCGATCAAGGCGCGGAACCCTGATTCCGAAGGGGAATCGAAGCGGTTCGCGATCAAGGCGCGGAACCCTGATTCCGAAGGGGAATCGAAGCGGTTCGCGATCAAGGCGCGGAACCCTGATTCCGAAGGGGAATCGAAGCGGTTCGCGATCAAGGCGCGGAACCCTGATTCCGAAGTGTTTCTTTTCCAAGGCATTGACTATGGCTAGCGGATGTATTATCGTGGCGCAAAGATGAGGCCTTATTGATAATACCTCCTCAGCGCTTCGGAGTGGAAGGGGCGTTTGAGTTTCTTCCCCTCCATCCTGGCGAGTCGGTAGGTACCTGGTCTCACGATTTCGGTCACGACATAGGGCCCCTCCCAATTCGGGGTTAACTTTCCTGTCTTGCTCTTGTTCCCTTCGAACTTGTTTTCTCGCAAGACTAAGTCGCCTATCTGGAAGGTGACTTCCTTTACTTTTGCGTCGTAAAACTTCTTTACCTTCTGACGATAGGCCGCTGCTCGGAGATTCGCCGAATCTCTTTTCTCCTCGAGGAGGTCTAATTCAGCCCTGAGTTGTTCCTCGTTGGTTGCTTGATCAAATGATTGTGTCCGAAGGGTGGGTATCTTAATCTCTGGAGGGATTACCGCCTCCACCCCGAAGGCGAGGGCGAAGGGGGTCTCCCCTGTGGGCGTTCGGGTGGTGGTTCGGTAGGCCCATAGGGTCGCCGGGACCTCTTCTGCCCACGAGGTGCCGTTGCTGAGGACCCTAGTCTTCAGACCGTGAAGCAGAGTTCGGTTGGTGACTTCGACTTGTCCGTTCGCCTGGGGGTGAGTAACTGACGTGAGTCTATGTTCGATCCCGAGCCCTTCACAGAAGGCCTTGAAAGCGGAATTGGCGAACTGGCGGCCATTGTCTGTGATGAAGGCTACGGGAATTCCGAATCGACAGACGACTGATTTCCAAAGGAAGGAGCGACACGCCTTTTCCGTAATGCTGGATAGAGGTTCGGCTTCTACCCACTTGGTGAAGTAGTCGATGGCGACTATTAAGAACTTTAACTGCCGAGCGGCGACTGGGAAAGGACCAAGAATGTCCACTCCCCATAGGGCGAATGGTCTCGAACCCACGATTGGGGTTAGGTGAGCGGAGGGCTTCTTTTGAATGTTGGAATGCCTCTGACATGCGTCGCATTTCCGAGTGAACTCGATAGCGTCTTTTGACAAGGTCGGCCAATAGTATCCTTGTCGGCGACTTTGTGGCTAAGAGCTCTACCACCCTGGTGATCTCCTGCCACTCCTCCGTGGATTTCCGTGAGGACACGTTCCGCTTCGGAAGGTCGCAGGCATCTCAAGAGCGGCAGGGAGTAAGACTTCTTGTAGAGTTGGCCGTCTATGATGCTGAAGCGGCTGGATCGGACTGCGATGCTTCGAGAGATCTTCGGGTCTGGTGGGGGCGTTCCGTTCTTGAGGTAGTCGAAGATGGGATCCATCCAACAATGTTCGTTTTCTATGTCGAGGAGTTCTTCGGGGGGACGGGATTCGATTGTTTTTGCCGTCAGATGTTGGATGTTGACGAGCTGCTGGACGTCTTCCTTCGAGGTGGCAAGCTTGGATAGGAAGTCCGCCTCTTGATTTTCTGCCCGGGGTATTTTGTTGATATGAACATTCTGGAAGCTCTTCATGAGGCGCAGTACTACGGCTTTATACTTTGACATGTTCTCCTCCCGAGCCTCGAATTCTTGTGTCAAGTGACCCACCACGAGCTGTGAATCGGTATTTATCTGCAGATTTTGGATCCAGGGCCTCAAGTAAGCCAGTTCTCGCTATCACCGCCAGATTCAGATTTCGTTGTTTGTGGCTTTGAAGTTGAACTTGAGGATGGTGGAGGTGTTCCATCCCGAGGGGGAACGGAGGGTTATCCCTGCTCCGGAATTCTCCGTGGTGGCCGAACCATCTGTGTGCAAGACCCACTGGGGAGAAGAAGCTGGGTGTGTCTCCGAGGGATCCATGGTTTCGGGTCCCTCGGTTTTAGTGGTGGTAAGTTCCGCGATAAAGTCTGCTAGGACTTGGGCCTTGATGGTTGTTCGGGGGGCATAACTGATATCGTGCTCTCCGAGCTCGATCACCCATTTCGCTAGACGACCCGAGGCGTCGGGCCTGTGGAGTATTTGCTTTAATGGCTGATCCGTGAGCACCTTTATTTTGTGGGATTGGAAGTAGAGGCTTAAGCTTCGGCCGATGTTACCTAAACGCGAGGGCGAGCTTCGAGAGGGAGGTACCTTGACTCCTCAGACGAGAGTACCTTCTTTGGTGTAATATCTGAGTGTTTGTGTATCTTGTTCTCTTCCTTGTGAGAACTGGAATCGACGCACCCAGCCTCCATGGACCGCAAGGTAGATGTAGAGCTCTTCTCCTGCCCTCGGTTTGGAGAGGAGGGTGGGTGACTGGAGATAGGCTTTCAGTTGGTCGAGGGCCTTGTTGCATTCCTCCGTCCATTGTAACTTTGGTGCTGCTCGAAGGGCGCGAAAGAAGGGGAGGTTCCTCTCTCCGGATCTAGAGATAAATCTTCCAAGAGCGGCCAATCTCCCGTTGAGGCGCTGGATCTCTTTGATGGTTCTTGGGGGCCTGGTTTCCATGATGGCTCGAATTTGCTCCGGATTGGCCTCGATTCCTCTCTCTGTGATCATGAACCCGAGGAATTTCCCCGAGCGAACACCGAAGGCACATTTATTTGGGTTGAGACTCATGCCATGGGCTCGCAATGCTTCGAAAGTCTCCTGGAGGTCGGAAGCATGATGTTCGGCCGTTGCACTCTTGACAAGAATATCGTCAACATAGGCCTCGACGTTCCTTCCAATTTGCTTTGCGAAGACTTTATTTACTAACCTTTGGAATGTTGCCCCTGCGTTTTTCAGTCCGAAGGGCATGACCTTGTAGCAATATGTCCCCCTGGAGGTGATGAATGATGTTTTTTCCTCATCCTCTTTAGCCATTCGGATTTGGTTATATCCTGAGAACGCATCTAGAAAACTAAGCATCTCATAGCCAGAAGTAGAGTCCACAAGGTTATCTATTAGAGGCAGGGGGTAGCAATCCTTGGGGCAGGCTTTATTGAGATCCGTAAAGTCTACACACATACGCCATTTTCCATTGGCTTTCTTTACAAGGACTACATTAGAGAGCCATTCGGGATACTGGACCTCCCGAATGAATTCCGCCTTCAACAGTTTGTTGACTTCCTCCTCGGCGGCTTCAAGGCGGTCCGAAGAGAGGTTCCTTCTCTTCTGGATGACTGGTTTCGAAGAGGGGTCCACTTTTAGGTGGTGCTCTATGATGGTGCGAGGTACTCCTGGCATTTCTTCGGCGGACCAGGCGAAGATGTCCGCATTTAAGCAAGGAGCTTCTTGATTCTTCTTGGAGCGCTTGAGGTGAGTTCGCCGAAGCCAGTATGCTTGTTTGTTGGGGGCCGTCATCAAGTTGACACGCCAGCTTCTTACTCACGGGCGCCGGACGACTTCCAGCTTCTCGATCTTCATTTTTGGGAGCAGCTCACTCGAGGGTTAGCGCCTGTGCGGTCCGCTGGATCGCCCCTCCTCGGCCTTTCAGGTGGTTGACGTAGCACTGCCGAGAGGCTGCTTGATCACCCTTTATTTCTCCACACCCATGCTCAGTCGGGAATTTCAACATCATGTGATAAGTGGAGGGAACTGCACCGAAGGTGTTCAGGGAGGGTCTTCCCATGATAGCATTATAGCTAGAGGGGCACCGAACCACCAGGAATTGGATCATGGAGGACACTTCTCGTGGAGGGTCGCCGAGGGTAACTGGAAGAGTTATGACACCTTCGGGTTGAAGTGGACTTCCATTGAATCCCATTAGAGGGGACTTGGTGGGCTTCAAATTTTCCGGACCGATCTTCATTCGCTCGAAGGCGTCCCAGAAAATGATGTCGACCGAACTCCCAGTATCGACGAGCACTCTGTACATAATGAAGATCCCTACTTTGACTGCTATTACCAAGGCATCGTCATGGGGTTGGGAGACTCCTCGTAGGTCTTCGTTTGAGAAAGTTATGGGCTCTGGCGGGCGGGTTCGCTTCTGAGGTGGTTCCTCGTGTACCGCCCCCACCATCCTCGCGTAATTCTTCCGAGAGGAGGAGCTCTCTCCTCCGCAGCCAGGACCTCCTGCGATGAAGTGCAAGGGGACGGCACCCGACGGGGCGACTGGCTGTGGTGCAGCGTTCGCCTTGGGCGTTGGCTCCTGCTGCAAGAATTGATCGAGCTTCTTCGACCTGACGAGGTCTTCAATGGCATCTTTCAGGTGTACACAGTCCTCGGTTGTGTGACCTTTAGCTTGGTGGTAGGCACAAAACTTCCCGCTCCGTTTCATGGCTGCGGATTCCTTTATGGGATTCGGTTGTTTCAAAAGCTTTTTGTGTTGTATTTGCATCAGCACATTCTCCCTTGTCGTATTGAGGTTGGTGTAGTTATCATACTTTCCTGGGAGCCGAGGTCTCCTGGGCTCCTGCCGGGCTGACGGCTCGGGTCGGGCGAATTCTTCTCGCTTTATTTCTGGCTCCCTTCGGGTCCGCCGTTCCCCTTGCCTTGGGTCTCTATATCTTTCGGATCGGGATTCTTCCCTCTGAAACTCCCTGATCCTTTGCAAAGTTTCCTCCTTCCGGCCAGGCTTTGAACTCTTCGCTAGCTGGCGAAAGATCAAGGCCTTCGGTTCATGAGTTCGGGGAGGTCCTTGGGAACAGATCCTGAGATTGCATCGAGGAGAGGACCATCCCGAGGCCCATCTAATGCCGCTACTGACGCACCATAATGGAATGAGTGCGGCGACATCCCTAAGCCTCTCTAAATCTGTCCAAGTAATCTCGAAGGCTTTCCCCTTCCATCTGCTTGCATCTGAGGAGCAATACAGGGTTCTTCATCTGCCTTCGGCGGTTGGCGAACCTTCGGAAGAAGAGTTCGGTTAGTCGCCTGAAGCTGGCTATGGACTCAAGGGGGAGGCTTCTGAACCAGTCGTAGGCGATTCCTGTGAGGGTCTTGGGAAATGCGCGGCATAAGACCACTTCATTGAGGCCATTAGTCATTATTTCTGCGCAGTAACGCTCGACATGCTCGTAGGGATCGGTGGTGCCATCGTAATATCTGATGTTCGGGGGCTGGAATTTCTCTGGAGCAGGGCCTCCTGCATTGCCCCGGATGAAGGGTGAGGTACGCATTTTAACATGAGTCAAGACCCTCTCGCGGTCGCTGACTCTCTCTCCGTGGTAGGACTCTGGAGAGCGATGGCGTCGAGGAGAGCGGCCCCTTAACTGATAATCACGGGGAGATCTATACCTTGGCGGGGAGCGCTCATACGGATAATGCCGAGGCGGGCGTGACTGAGGAGAGTCCCTTCTCGGAGGACGATGTCGAGGCGATGGGTGGTCCCAATATGGCTCGGGAGATCCGAATCCTCTCGGAGAGGCAGGACGCCTCTGTAGGTATCCGTGATCAGGCCGAGAGCGGTCTCTCCCCCGGAGATAATGTGGAGTGGGGCTCCGGCTTAGGGACCGATGGTTCCGCTCCCGTGGTGGTGGAAGCACATGGTGCCGGGGGGAGTGAGTCGCGGAATATTCCCGGTTCTCTAGGCGATGTGGTGGATCGCGCGGTGCTGTTGCTTGGGCGACGTGGCGCTCGACCGCGACCATGCTGTGTACCAGGTCGGCGATCTGCCTCTCCATGGCCGTGAAGCGATCCCCCGGGACTTCCATGGTTTGGAGACCAAGCGGAAGGTCCTCTTCGGCTGTTCGAGGGGCTTAGATGCAGAGGCGGCGGTATTTTGCTGTTCTGGTTGGGGCAGGCGTTGCTTCAATAGGGGGCGGAGTTGGGTGAATAGCACTCGTCTGTTCTTGGTTCTGGCTCTGTCTTGATCTCCTAGTGGTCGCCATGACTTCTTGATTGCGTCCCCACAGACAGCGCCAAAATGTTAACGAGATTTTCGGGAAAATCCCAAGAACCAAGTCAACACTTAAATTTGTAAGGGTTCTTATGGGGAAAAGATCCAAAAAGATCAAGAAAGGAGGAATCAAGAAGACAAGACACCAGGGCTTTAACGTGGAAAACCCCTTGAATCGGGGAAAAACCACGGGTCTCCAAGCTTTGGAGAGAGAATTCCACTATTGAACGATTCTTTTACAAGGAGAGAGAGGGAGGGTGTGGGTACAAGAGGTTCAATCCCCCATTCAAGTGTGAGGTCATGGCTTTTTATAGGGCTTGGTTACAACCTCTTCGGTTTTTTGGGTCGGCTTGTTGCTTCTTCTAGAAGGGTCCATGGCTTCTCGGGAAAAGGAAGAAGAGGAGTCTTGTTCGGAAGTTTGTTCGGCAGGCTCTTCGGAATTCTCTTTTGCTTTGGAGACCGTGTGGAAGGTTGTTCGAAAGGCCCTTCGGAAACTCCTCTTCCTTCGGAATTTGCTCAGGAGGCTCTTCTAATCACTCTTCGGTTTGGTCTTTGAAGGTCTCTTCGGAGGATGCTTCGGTTGCTATTCTCTGGAGTGTTCCCTTGGAAGGATTCTTCGGTCTTTTTGAGGTTCGGCTAGTGATCGAGGGTGTGAGATCCCTCCACGTGTCAAGGTGATGTGTTCCCACGTGTCTCTACTGGTTTCACCCTTATCAATATATATATATATATATATATATATATATATATATATATATATATAAAATTTAGAGCCAAACTCCAATAAACTAGCCCTAGTTTGAGTTTGACTTAATTATAATTTAAGCTCAAATTCAGTTTGTTATTAAAATGATCAAGACAAACTCAAACCAATATCGAACCAAACTTGAATAATTTGATTATTTGCCCCCAGCTGTTGGGCTTTAACAAAGACTTAATAGAATGGGCTCAACTGGGCTGCTGGGCTGTGGCAAACATCTCATCCCATCTTTCTCTATGTCAAATATGATCAAAGGCCCAGATTCAGTTAAATTGGCTAGAAGCATCGGTGCTTGATCTGAACGGACGGCGTGTATTTAACGGTTCAGATTCCATTATGGTAGACACCGGCTTTAACGTTACAAGCGGGAGTCGGAACCAAGAGCCGCTTGTAATATATAGATACACATTTGGTTGTCTTGAGGAGCTCGGCGATCGCTGTTTGTTCTCTGAACGAGGGTTTGGTGATCGATGGAGGGTGATGTCGCGGAAGAGCTCCTTGTCGTCGAAGCAGAGCTCCAAGAAGTTCAAGGTATGGATCCCAGTCGCAGGGAAGCAAGTTTCTCTGTTTACTCTTTGTGTGTGTGTTTGTTGATGAATTTAGGGTTCTTGATGTGGATTCTCGCTTCTGAGTGGATTTCTCTGTGTTATTCTTTCGCTTAATTATTAGTTGTAGATGGGATCGGGTTTTAGTCTGTTGAGGGTTTATGAGTGCATTCTTTTGAATGATCGTGGTAGGGTTTCTTGAATTGCATGGAACTTTCCAGTAATTTGCTTTTCTTGAATGTTATGTGGTTCTTGATCCCATTCTTGGGGATTGAATTTGATCCAATGCTGTGGTAATTGGTAACCTTCTATCAGATTTATTGCATTCCATTTTCAAGCAAGAATGCCCTGCTATTCTTGAAAGATTGCATGAATTATCTAAGTGGTATAAAACTTTCTAGTGGTTTCCTTTCCTTGAATGTTATGGTGTTCTTGATTATATCCCTGGGGTTTGAATTCAATCCAATGTTGTGGTAATCAGCATGATTCTTCGAGACTCATTTTATTTCAAACAAGAAAGCCTTGCTGATTCTTTTTTGAGATCGTGTTTCTTTAGAAAGTAGAATATGTTTATTATACTTTCTTGGTATTCAAATAGTTTTCATTTCAAGGGCTCACACACCTCGAATTTTGTCATCAGACTGGCTTCTTTATGTTTATTCTGCCAGTAGATGAGGATTTTGCTAGTAAATCCTTGAATCATTTCTTTTTCTGCTTTTGTTGAAGTAGTTGTAAGTTGTCTTGTTTTGGAATCAACCCTGCCAGATCTTTTAATAATATTTAGCCTTCTGAGATTTTTCTGTTTTTGGTTGAGTTATCTTGGATTAAAATTTCTGGAGGGTTTAAGTTTGGTCAAGAAGTTGTGAAAGTGGCAAGCATTATTTTAAGGCTTTGTCAATTTGTCTCCTAGGATGGATTTCCGATGAGGTATGGCATATCTGACTTGATGAAAGCTTGGCATGTTATCAGGGTCTCAGAGAAGCTTAAAATATGTTTTGCTGCTTGGTACTTCTAGAGATGGCAACTTCCCTTACCTTTTTGCTGGGTAGTCAGTATTTTTTTTCTTTTTGCGTGCATGCACGTGTGCTTGTGAGGCATTGGTAAGAGCTATTTAATGTTTCTTGGATGTCTATGCTGGATTGAATCTTGTTATGAGATTTATGAAGATTGGTATGTTAGTTCTGAGGCTTAGAAATACGAAATAACTAAAGTCTATATTGTGGGTGGAACTCAATAATTTGATTTGGATGTGGGGTTGCTTACTATTTAGTGTGAGGGAAGGCTAATGCTAAAAGCAAAATCACGCTTTATACTTTTGCATATAGTAGTCTGCATATTTTTAGTAACACACAATCGGTTTATTAGCACTCTAATGAAAACAATCTTAACTACCCTCAATGGAAACTCTCTTAATAAGTAAAATGTGTTGAACTCCATCTTTTTCTGGGTGAAGGTCTACAATTACCCTAGATCTTGCAATATCTTTAGATGAGTACAAACCTGACGACTTCATATTTTTGCAGAAACATTTTTGTAGTGTTTTTCCTTGTTTAAGCTTAAGTCAAATTGAGTTTTGTAAGACCTTTTGATCCCTTTTGTGCTTGAATGTGGTCAACACACATTTCTTAAGCTTTCTGAAGGAACATTAATCACATCATGCTAAATACAATAAAATTGTGCAGATGTTTCCTTTCCTTTTTTCCCTTAATGAGAGACCTATGGAGATACTTTTGCTGTTTAGTGTAATTAATTTTTGACAATGCGTTTAAATCCTTGAGGTTTAGAGTTGAAGCCAAATGAAGGTTTCCTTGTAAGCACTCCCTTCACTTTACTAATTTATGTCTTAAGATGAGTTCTGGTTTCTGTAGTGTCTCAGAATAGATTTCATTTTTCAGATCAAATCAGAAAACTGCTTGATCGCCAAGAGAAGCTATATGAGAGAAAGTCTGAGCTAAATTCTTTGCTGGAAGTATGCAAAACATCTGACACTGTACTAACTAACAATGGTCAAGTTGCTGCAGAAGATTGGTCAGGGTCCTTTGAATGGGATGCTAAAGCTGATGATATTAGATTCAATGTCTTTGGTATTTCAACTTATCGAGCAAATCAGCGAGAAGTAAGTTCAGGGAAGTTTGATCATTGGCTTTTTTATGAGTTAAGAAAGAGCAACTGCATCTGTGACATTTTTAAGTTGTATGAAAAAGAATAGGTACGAAGATAATTTCTTCCTGTCCCATTGGCCTTTTTAACCCTAGCACCATGGGCTGATTTAAGCTCTATATTTTAGTTTCTGATGTGCCACATTACATATTTTAGTTTCTGATTTAAGCTCTATATTTTAGTTTCTGATGTGCCACATTACATATTTTAGTTTCTGATTTAAGCTCTGTATAAGTCCAGTAGACCAAGTCCTGTGTCTTTACTATTTTTCAACTGGAAAGTGGTTTGATGGTGGTTGAGAGACTATCTGATGCACTGAACTGCTGGAAAGAAAGGCCGGCAAGCCGGTATAGCAAAAGGGGGGAGCAAGCTCCAAGCTAGAGAGACTCAAGAGAGAACTCAAAATAATAATAATAATCAAAAACTAAAAATACAGACTCCATAGCAAGGGTTTATATAGGAAACCCTAGAACAATGAAAGACATAAATACCCCTATGTACCATAACAATGACTACTAATATAAAAGTCCTAATAATAACACAATCCAAATAATAAAAGTCCTAATAATAACACAATCCAAATAAGACTAGGACATCAAGTTCTCGTGATCGACCTAATTTATATCTGGCGCACATCTCAGATCAATCCTCCCCTACTGGAAAGAACTCACTGAGAGTCAAAAGCATGGTATCACTCCCAAAGATCCCGATCGATGCATTTAAACTCATCCTCAAGAATCCACGAAGCATCGTAATCAGCCTACCAATCCAATCAACAAGATAATCGATAACCACCATCAAGGGAAGTCACAATCTGATCCAAAACCCACTCAATTCTAATGGCCAGGAAGAAGAGGTGGCAAACAAGGAAATGGAGGAACAGAGGAGTAGTGGGGATCTAAGGGAAAGCAGGAGGAGTAAAAGTACCCACGATATGGAAAAGATCTTCCACATTAAACACGTAACTGATATGCAAATCGCCAGGAAGGCCAACACGATAAGCGTAGGTCCAAGTTTCAATAATGCGATAAGGCCCAATGGCACGAAAAGCATGCAACTTTTGAAAGAATGTGGAGAAACGCGTTGAGCGCATACACGGACTAAGACATAGTCACCTTCATTAAAATCCTTGATTCTAATGATGTGCATCCGTAAGTAAATTTATAGCTAAGATTACTTAACACAATTTTTACGCTAATCTCGCATGCAAATCAGAAATATGATGGGCAAAAAGAGTCCAGCAGGCGGTATGGGCGAGAATCAGAGGTAAAGGGATCAAATCAACAAAGCCGACGTGAGAGGCCATTAACAATTTGAAAAGGGCTTTTACCACCGGTCGTCCCTATCATTGCACTATTATAGGCAAACTCAGGTAGGTAACAATGAATCCCAAAGTCCGTGACGCCTCCAACTAGACAACGCAACAAATTTCCAAGGCTACGATTGGTAACTCCAGCTTTGACCATCTGTTTGAGGGTGGAAAGCAGAGGAAAATTTCAACTGTGTGCCAAAGAGTTTCCAAAGCGTTTTCCAAAAGTAACTAACAAACTTGACATCCCTATCAGACACAATGGATTGAGGTAAACCGTGAAGACGGACAACCTCTTTAAAGATTAACTTGGCCACATGAGAAGCATCAGCAGTTTTGCTGCAAGGGATGAAGTGGGCCATTTTGGAGAACCGATCAACCACAACTAAAATAGAATTTTGACCTCGTGAAGTCTTGGGTAACCCAAGGATGAAGTCCATGCTAATAGCAGACCAAGGTGTGTGTGGAACTCGTAGAGGAGTGTAAAACCAGTGTTTTGTTTCCTAGCTTTCGCTTAGTCGACATGCGGCATTAATCGAAATGACTGCATGACATCCTTCTGGGAAGGCCAATAAAACGGGTTCTTCAACAAGAGCAATGGTCTTGTCCTTCCCAAAATGTCCAGAAGTCCACCCGCATGTAATTCCCAAATCGAGAAAATCTCTAAGGGAAGTGCGGGGGAACGATGTGAGTAGAACCACGGAAAAGGTACCCATCCCTTTATGCGAGAAAATCAATATGGGCCCTACGATTTCCTGGGGATCATGAGAATATATAGAACCAAAATCGTGGCACAAAGGGTACTCATCTTTCAGCGGTCAAAACCCGATAACGCAGCGCTTTCATAGAATGTAAAGCGGTAATTAACACGACCGGTGAGCATGCCGGCCGGTTTATTTTGAACGGGGCGATGATGAAGAATAAAGGTGTATTCTTGAAGGGAAGCAACCCACCGCGGCGTGCTTATCACCGAAGTTTCGCGCAGGTTCAGAAATAACGTAAGAGCTTGATGATCGAGTACAAACACAAACTCGAGGGCAACAAATAGAAGCGCTAATGCGAGGGCTTGGACAACAACATAAAATTCTTTCTCATAAGTGGAATATCGCTGTCTAGCCATTGAGTTTTTCGCTAAAGTAAGCAACAGATGGCCCTCAAGCAAGTGACACCCCTAATGCCAATACCGGATGCTGGCCACAAGCAACCTCAAAGACTTTAGATAAGGGGCGGCGCAAACGGGCCATATCGCTTTCTTGATATCTTCAAAGGCTTTGGTGGTAGAAGTCACCGAAAAATCTCCCTTTTTAAATTACCAGGATGGGAGAGCCATATAATGGAACTAAAGCCTCACGAAGTTTACGATAAAATGGCAAGTCCATGAAAGCTACGCTACTCTGGAGGTAGTAGGAGGCCAAGCATGAATAGCCTCGACTTTTCCCGTCCGCAGAGATACCAAGTTAGCGAGGAAATAATGAATCCAAGAAAAAGTACCGGCCGGAGGAAGAACACTTTTAAGGGTTTGCAAATAACCGCCAAATCCTTAAGGTGGTTAGAACTCGACGGATGATCTTAAGTGTTCATCCTTTGTGTGGCTATAAATGAGGACATCATCAAATACACCACCAAAAATTTACCAAGGAAAGGACGAAGGACCTCGCTCATCACTCGCATTTAAGGTGCTAGGGGCGTATCGGATAACCCAAACGGATGGCATGACAAGCCATTCATAGAGGCCATCTTGGTTTTTGAACGCAGCTTTTCCATTCATCTCCTGGATCTAATACGTATCCGCGTAGCCACTACGCAAATCAATTTTGGAAACCACCGGTGGAACCAAAAGTAAGACATCGAGCATATCATCAAGCAGGTATAGGAAATCGGTACTTCACAGTGATTTTATTGATAGCGCGACTATCAACACACATTCTCCAAGAACCATCTTTCTTTGGAGTAAGTAGGGCAGGAACAGCGCAAGGGCTAAGGCTATTACGAATAAATCCCTTATGTAACAAGCCTTCAATCGGCCGCTACCAACACGCCTTTGGGGTTAAATCCCAGAATGTGGAAGATTTGGTAATCGAGACCCCTAAGAAAATCAATAGCATCAATGTCCCGTGATAGGTGGAAGCTTCATCCGTAACTCGTCAAAGTGTAACATCCTTAAATTCCTCAAGTAAAGAAACAATCATGTGGATCGACCGAGGTGTCAAGGACGAAGTCGAGAAGTCATAGTAGTCACCGCGAAAAAGAATGCCCAACTAGTACTCTCTGTCGCAAAGGCTTTAGGCGTAAGTAGAGTTAATGGTTTCTTGGGCAACGCGTGGATGGGTGATGCTTTTGGTGGTTCGCCTCGATTTAGGACGAAGCAGCGTAGTAAGCATGATGGATTTGCCCTTGCATGTATAAAGACGTAAGTGTTGGCCACGACAGTGATGGCGTAACATCAAGATCATAAAGCCAAGGGGCGACCAAGAAGGATATGAGCAATATCCATGGGTAATACATCGCACCACACTTTCAGCCGGAATTGAGTTGCCCGTATTGAGGGGCAACGCCGAGACACCGGAAGAGATGTTTTATCAACCCAAGCAACTCGTAGGGTTGAGAGGTGAGGCTCAGCGTGAGCTTCAACTCGACTCCAAAGTAGAGAGACAACATTCATGGAACGGGCCTCCATTAATGACAAGTTTACACACTTTGTCATGACCGAGGAAAGTATGGAATATGGTTCTTTGCCAATCATCACGTGCAGTGAATTTGTAGAGAGGATGCAAAGCACGACAAGAAGCAGTGGTCACCAACATAACCGGCCTCAACCCTCATCCCGAATCCGTGGGATCTAAGGAAGTGATGACTGCCTACATCCTCACGCCAGGAGCGCCAGATGGTCGACGCAAGAGTGCGATGAGACATTTAGAAGCTACAATCGTGCCTTGACACCAAAGCAAATCTGATACGAGAAGCCGAGGTAACCGGCTTTTGGTGAGTGAACGAGTATCCTTAAGGATGCCGGGATCATCAGAAGGTGAATTTCCGGCTTTGGACCATCGGGAGTAATGCGAGGTGCGCCGCGACCGGGTTGGAATCGTGGACACCTGGGCTTATTGTAAGAAGCGTGTCGAAGTTCACCGAATGGGTGCTTATAAAGTTTTCAACTTCCGTGGCTAAGTGAGAGGCTTCCGCCATAGTAGTGTTCTGGATGAAGGTCGACCTCTTGTTGTATTTCAAGTCAAGACCATTAATACCTGGTCATCAGTTGTCCACGCCTCTGTTGAACGTCACAACGAGGTAAGGTCTTCAAAGCCAGTTCATATATTCGCAATGGAGAGGGACCTTGGCGCGTAAGTTTAACCAATTCCAGATCTGCAAACGCCGTTTTATGATAGGTGGGAAAGGTATTTCTCCTTAAGCTTGTGTCATCTCCACCCAACTAGTAATAGGTGGCTCATCCATATTAGCTAAGTTTTGCTCGACTTTTGAGCCAATAAGCGTGGCGGGACCGAATTTTAGCTTCATTTTGGTGAAACTAATGCTTCGAGGTCGCCATGGAATAGAAATCAAAGTAATGCTCGATTTCAAAGCTCAACTGCCGAAGATATTGGGATCAAGGTGTCCATCAAAGTTTGGGCAACACGCGACACGCTTTGGTGATATCATCATTAGTCCCATGGCCAACCCGAGGAACTGGTTGGGAAGAAATACCCCGAAGGAGCCGCACGACGCAGTTCACCTAAGTCCCCATCGAGGGAAAAGGATCCTGCGTGATGGTGTTGGGAGGCCCTAGCATCGGCAGGAAATTCTCGAGGAGGTCCGGAGGTGGTTCTGTTCTAGACGGATCAGACTTAGCGACACCAAAAGTAGGGAGGAGACCGACACGACTTGGAGAGTGTTGATGAAGGGAAGAAGTTCCCACCGGACTCACGTGGACTCCATTGTTTACCCTTCTTGAGATTGTCTAACCTTATTGTCAATCGGGAGACCGCCGCTTAAAGAATCAAATTTTTGTTTCAGGCTACCTTGGGATTGTGTTAGGGTTTGTGTTAAGGCATCAAGTCGTTGGGAGGTCTCCTTTCTGACCGGTCCAGCGCTCGTTAGGTCCTTGAGTGTCATGGCGGTGGGAAGGGATAAGAAGGTTTGATAAAAGGAAAATGCCGGTGAGAAGACTAAAATCGAGTAAGAACGCTTAACTTAAACTTAACTATGAAGCACACGCAAAAATCAGGATTAAAACAAAGATACTAGTCTAGCATACGCATACTATGAACGGCGAACGGATGAGATGGATTAGTGTTTTTTGTGTGTTGTTTGTCGGATAAAACCTGAGGGTTGTTTTTGTTTTCTTTCTTTTTTTTTTTTTGGATAAGGATGAGGTAGTTGGATAAGGCTAGGATTTTGAATTTGAAGATAGTATTCAAATGTGAAAAGGTAAACTAAAGATATCAGAGATTTTTTTTTTTGTTTTTTTTTTTTTGTTTTTTTGGGTTTCTAGGGTTTGCTTTGGGAATAAAGAAGGTTTATGGTCGGCGGTGAAGGAGAAGAGTGGAGAGGAAGGCGGCTAGAAAGAAACTGGGAAAGGAAAAAAAAGGTAGAAGCAAGAAAAACAAGGGATCTGGGCCGACTGTGATATTCCTACCGATTCTCTGCTTAGAACTCAAGATCGGGTTATGTTTCCTTCCATCTACGACGAATCGGCGATTCTTCTCTTGGATCTTTGGCTCGATACCATTGATGCAATCGAATCACTGAAAGCGCAGTGAGCAAGCCGGTATAGCAAAAGGGGGGAGCAAGCTCCAAGCTAGAGAGACTCAAGAGAGAACTCAAAATAATAATAATAATCAAAACTAAAAATACAGACTCCATAGCAAGGGTTTATATAGGAAACCCTAGAACAATGAAAGACATAAAGACATAAATACCCCTATGTACCATAACAATGACTACTAATATAAAAGTCCTAATAATAACACAATCCAAATAATAAAAGTCCTAATAATAACACAAGCCAAATAAGACTAGGACATCAAGTTCTCACGATCTGACGATTTATATAATGGCCGCTATTACCAGATCACTATCAAGCATGACTACATCTGTTAGTGAGATATGCTGACAGTTTTGTCGCGAATGGATTAATTTGTATGTGGAAGTACTAATTAAAAACACAACATGCTTTTTTGTTGTATACTTTATTCATTGAAAATTTCTTGGGGCTGCTCGATCATTGACTTAGGTGGTTGTTGGTAGTTGCATATTGAAATCTTGACATGACTTTTATTTTAGGACGTGGATTTTCGCAGCAAAACATTCAGTAATTGTTGCCTTCTTGTTTTTTTAAATTTATGTTGTTAAGTGGCTTGTGAATTTTCGACAGACAGAATACTAACTTCTTAGTACTTGCATCCAGTTTTTGATACTTTGATTTCTCGAAACATTTTCTATCAAAAGCATTTGACCAAACATAGCATTTCTTAGACCTTACCTAATGTATCATCATAAATTTTTTCTTGAGCTTTTCTCTTTTATTTTTTCTGCAGATTATTAACGCTGTCTTGAGTGGAAGAGATGTATTGGTTATAATGGCTGCAGGTGGTGGCAAAAGCCTTTGTTATCAACTTCCTGCTGTTCTTCGCGATGGGATTGCTTTGGTTGTTAGTCCCCTGCTTTCTCTTATTCAAGATCAGGTGCTTTAATCATTCTATTAATATTGTACTTGTTTATAGGTTGATGTTTCTTCCCTTAGAAGTGCATTTATTTCAGGTTATGGGACTTACAGCTTTGGGCATTTCAGCGTATATGCTAACTTCTACAACTAGCAAGGAAGATGAAAAATTCATCTATAAGGTCCTGGATAGAGGGGAAGGAGAACTTAAAGTTTTATATGTTACTCCTGAGAAAATATCAAAAAGTAAAAGATTTATGTCAAAGCTTGAGAAGTGCTACCGTGGTGGGCGTCTTTCTCTTATATCAATTGATGTGAGTTATATTTTGTACATTTAACAAATTCAATTCTTACTGTTAGCCTGTCTAACACATAAACTCCAAACATCTACATCTTAAGCATTGGTAAAAGTCACGTTTTATTTGTTTATTATAATGGAAACTAATTATAATTACATCTAATTCCTAATTTGAAATCCAGGAGGCACATTGCTGCAGTCAATGGGGTCATGATTTTCGCCCTGACTATAAAAATCTTGGTATTTTGAAGATTCAATTTCCTAATGTTCCCCTGATTGCTTTGACTGTAAGTTTCATTATGAAATAACAACTTTTATTTCAAGTGTGTCTGCTTATTTCAATCATCAATGGGCTTCCTTTGACAGGCGACTGCTACTTATAAAGTCCAAGCAGATCTAAAGGAGATGTTGCATATACCCAAATGCATCAAGTTCGTTAGCACAGTTAATAGGCCCAATCTGTTCTATAAGGTTTGCCTTGTCTGCTGCTGGTCTGTTTTTATCGACTCTCTGAGCAATTGAAAAATACACATCTATCTGAAATCTCTTTTCATGAAGGTGCTTGAGAAGTCATCAATTGGAAAAGTGGTCATTGATGAAATTGCAGATTTCATAAATGGTTCATATCCAAACAAGGAGTCTGGGATAGTGTATTGCTTCTCTAGAAAAGAATGTGAGCAGGTGATTATAATATTTATTGTCCTTTGGTATATGCTGATAATTAGCATGCCATGCTATCTCTACTTGATTTTTGAAATGATGAATACTTGTCTTAATTCCATACTTTTATATGTAAGTTCTTGCACAGTCAACTGACACCTCTTATGTACCTTATGTATGTCTTAAATTCCCCTTGAGTGAGTAGTTCACTACTCTTGATGAACCATGTAATGACTCAGGCCCCAGGGTGTATGCTTTCAAATTTGTTTGCCTTTTTCAATCATCCCAAATTTCTTCTCTTGTTTGCATGATAGGAATATTGCTGTAGGAACTTTGGATTAAGAGAAGTAGAGGAAAAAAGTGGAAAGTAAGAAGGAAAAATTTTCTTTTTTGTTTTGTTGCTCGAAGAAAACATGATGGAGAAACAGATAAAATAAATTTTGTCAGAAAGTTTTTGTCTCTGTTCATAATTTCTCTAGAAGTAGAGGAAAAAAGTGGAAAGTAAGAAGGAAAAATTTTCTTTTTTGTTTTGTTGCTCGAAGAAAACATGATGGAGAAACAGATGAAATAAATTTTGTCAGAAAGTTTTTGTCTCTGTTCATAATTTCTCTATCTTCTTTCAATCCAAACACACCTTATTATTTCTGACCTTTCTGAATGATTTTAATACTTATTTTTTTAGTGTTGATATCATTTTTAGATAAAATCTCTTATTAAGTTCATCTTATATTTGTTAACTTTTTCAATTTTTATTCATAAATTCAGTCCTGAGTTCTCTAGATAATCTGGCAATCACTAATTTTTGGTCAACCAAGCATTTCATTCAGGGATTCCTCTGATATCTAACTTGCAATGGGAAACTTTCCTGGATTGACTCCAGATGCTATCTAACTCGCTTGACAACAACATATACTCCATCTCTATTGCAGTTTCTGTTTTTAAAGCATGTATCAATTAGTCCAAACATCTTGTAATTCATATCCCTGCCCTATTCCATCTTCTCATATATTCATAACACAGACAAGTAATTGTGGAGCCTTAAGACGACTGCTCTGTTTATGTGAAATTGGCATTGTGATGATACCTTGATGAATAAATATTTTTGCAGATTTTGGTTGTTCTTTGCATTGGATAGAATACTTAGAAATAAAAATTATAGGCAACCTTGCTAACTCTGAATTCTCTTTACATTCATGACTAAGCTTTTCTCTTACTGGTTGATAAATGTTATCTTTGCATATTATTTAAGTTGTCTTACAGTTTTACTAGTTAAATATAGGTTGCCAAGGAGCTGCGGGAACGTGGGATTTCGGCTGATTACTATCATGCAGATATGGATGTAACTGCCCGCGAGAAAGTTCATTTACGGTAACTTCTTTGTTTCAACAATTAACACAATCACCATCTAGCGTAATGTTATCTTGTTTAGGAGTATCATCATTCATATGTCTTGATTTTGCAAGTTGTGTCATTCTTCTTGAGGTTATATGTACGTGACCACTGTATGTTTTGCATGTGATTATCAAAAGCAAGTTCTGGCCTGTATACTTGTATGTTTCACATATTGACTTTTTTCACTTAAAAGAGGTTACATCAGTGGAACCAGACTTTTGCAAACTGCATAGAAATATGATCAGTGGCTGTTGGTCAGGGCCTTTTTCTAGCTTCCAATTTCTGCAGGAAGAGAGAATAAACAAGTGATAACATGATCTTCCAGTCATCACAGAAATTAAGCACAATATAACTGGCGTTATTTATATTTTCATTAAATTGGTGCTCACTTCTGGTCTGCTACGCTTCGTCATTTATTAATGCCATTGTTTATCAGATCACACCATCAACTTGGATTGATTTATATTGGTTAAATGGTGTGAATTACAATTTTATTGAAGGACATTAATGCCATTGTTCCAGGTACAAGAAGAGAACTTTAACTTTTTCCCAGGTAGCTAATCGGAAACCTTTTCAGGCAATGGAGCCTGTTTACATCTATAATTTATCCATTGATTTAAAGATAATTGGTTGACATTTGGGAATGTTAGGAAAAACTATTTTTCTGCAGAATGGAATGTCCAACTGGTGCAGTTCATGGTTGATATTGAACACCTATTTAAATGTCATTTATATAGTAAACTAACTGTATTTGATATTGTTCCTTGTTATTATGGGACAGTTGGAGCAGCAACAAGTTGCAAGTTATTGTTGGCACGGTATGTAAGCCGTTAAAGATTTATTAGCAATTAAATTTGTTGTTTCTATCTTGATATTGCTTCCGTTGTAATGAAGGTGGCTTTTGGAATGGGAATCAATAAACCAGATGGTACGTTCAATGACAATTTTCCTATGATCTCTTTAATTGCACAGTTTGTGGAAGTAACTGTTTGTACATTGGATAACTGACCTCTATAACCCTTTTATATCATTATTGTCTACTTGCTGAATCTATCCTCTATTTTTGCAATAACAATTAACAATTATCACAGAATTGAAGTGGTTTTCTCATATTATTCTCTGTCTGTCCTTTACTACCACTTCTATTTAGGTATAAACATCATGCAATTCAGGAAATAAAAAATCAAGTGCTGGTGTGAGCTACATAGTAAATTTGGTCATGCTGTGGGTTATTTCAATGGCTTGCAAATGAAAATTCCTGCATACATGTTCCTTTCTTTTGTTGGTTTGGAGGGATGAGTGCATATACCAATGCTTTGTGTAGATTTATCATGAATTAATTGTGTGGGTTTCGACAACTGCTCCTAACATATTTTACATCCTATAATGAATTACTATTTTTTGAATATTCTTGACTTTATCTCAGCATAATTTTACTTTTTAGGTACCTTGCCCTATCCTCTGGTCCAAGAAAATTAATAGAATTTGATGTTGCTTTTTATTGTATCACCAAATCACCTTTTATCAACCAAAAAAGTTGTGCATATTGTTGACCTTCTTAACAAAAAAAATAGTAAGTGCTCTATGGCTCAAATCTGTGTGCTTGATTGTTGGCACAACTTTCTGAATATTCAGCTTCTAATATTTTACCCTTTTATAATCTCTGAGTCTCCTAGTTCTAAGGTTGCATTAGATATGCTTTGTGAGATCAATCCTGTTTAATTTAGTTCTTTCCACTTTTCAAATGGTGAATTGCCGGTAATTGTGCGTGACATTTGTATAACTTAACCTATATGTGGCACATAAAATGCTGTAAAACATTCATTGCATTCTAGAGATGGGAAATGTTTTAAAGCATCTTCTTTTGATAATCAAAATTTCTGAATTTTATTACTATAAGGTGATATCTTCTTCCTGCCCATAAGAAGTTCATTACCATAGGTTTCTTTGTTTGTATTTAGTCAGGTTTGTTATTCATCACAGCCTCAGTAAGTCGATGGAGACATATTATCAGGTAATTTTATTCATTTTCTAATTTGTGCTAATTTGTATCTTTCCCTAACATATCTTGACCACAGGAAAGTGGTCGAGCTGGGAGAGATGGCCTTCCTTCTGAGTGTTTGTTGTATTTTAGACCTGGTGATGTTCCTCGTCAGGTAAATTTCCACTTTCATGTATGTGTATTTATGTTTTCTCTATACCTTAACCTTTTATTTTGCATGTTGGTTCTGTATCCAGAGTTCTATGGTCTTCTATGAGAATTGTGGCTTGCAAAATCTCTATGATATGGTGCGATATTGTCAGGTAGCCTCACAACTTGCTTCCGTCACGTGCTTCTGCATTATGGCTCATTCCTCTATTCTTCTTGACAAGTATGGTAGTCATGTTTGTTCGCATCAGGCATGCTTAACAATTACACCATGTCAATGATGACCAAGTGGCCTCATGTTTATATCTCATTTTGAAACTAATTATGGAATTGAAGTTTAAGTGTTGCACTGAATGACATCTAAAGCATCTTTTCTTGATGCAGTCTAAAAGAAATTGCCGACGAAGTGCTTTCTTTCAACATTTTGGGGAGCCATTACAAGATTGTGATGGTAGTTTTTTTATGGTTGTTTGAATAATTGTAACCACCCCCTAGTAACAATTCTTAATTTACAAGCTTTTATTAATTTGACACTTGCTATTTCAGGGATGTGTGACAACTGTGCATATGGAAGTCAGATTACGGAAGTAGATGCCACTTGTATGTAGTTCTTCCAACTTCGTTTGAGTTTCGATGATTTTCATTATTAGAAAATTATTTAAGTTTTTATCTGCATTAGCACATGAATGGGGAATGGGCAGTGCCAAGTACAGCCTTTGGCATGCTGTTCTGGCTTAGAACCCACCTTTAAACTATGGAAAATGTTCTTTAAATATTGAAAACATGAATGACGATTGTTTTATATAAATAGAAATATAAAATGAGATTTTGGAAAAAGTTTTCAAAACAAACATACCCTAATCTTTCGTCTTCCTTTGCTAACACGGAGAAAAAAAGTAAAATTTTCTTCTGAATTAATAGAAACAACTTTTGGGTTTTGTTTTTTCTGTATCTTTCTATATTAACACTTCTGTTATCAGAGGAAGATCTTTTCAATCCCTTACCATTTGCAAAACTTTTCACCCACATTTTATACGATAAATGGAGTAAGATCTGTTGATTAGAACCGTGAAACTATGGGCTGAAATTGATATCTCATTTGTCTCTCCACTTGCAGAGACAATCATAGCTTATTTTTTTCTTGCAATTCAGGGCTTACTTGAACTAAAAGAAAAAGTTAAGATGATGTTTCTACCTACTTCCCTGTTTTTCAGTGTTTGTAACTTTGTAGGCCTTCTTAGTGTTGTAGCCATGCATACTGATACTGATCTTGCTTGGTTGGCTGTCCTCATTCCCTTTTTTTTTTCTTGCCAAAGAAGTTTTCTAGACACTTGATTACCTGTCAGTGACCTATTAATGTTTGGATAAGCCTTTCTCTATGATGGTGATGTTGAGAACATTGTTTAGTTTTAACCTCATACTTTTCTTTTGAGGTCTCTGGTAGCTATTCTATGGAAACTATCATGACTTTTGTTTCTTCTGTTACTTTATTTTTATCTTTTTACAGACTTTTATGTGAAGATAGACAATAGGGTCTGGACATGTATGCATGCCTTTTTTTCATGATTATTACAGCTTAGTGAGACATAGATCCTGTTTGGATTGGCATTTTTTCAATCTAGACGCACTTATTTCATAAGTTAAGCAATTCTAGTCCTTTTTTGATATGTTTATTTTGGCTTATGCGAATAAGCAGAAGAGATTTTCCATATTTTCGTAAGTTGCTAGACAGGGTACTTCTGGAGCTTAAAAAAAAAAAATCTGATATCTTTCTTTTTGGACAAAGTGTTCTTTGTGATTCGTCCAAATAGATAAACTTACTCACAAAAGCACTTACAAGAGAAGCACTTAAATAAAACAAAAAAAAAAAACCCCACAGTTTTCCAGTTTTCATAAGAATTGAAATAGGCACATAAATGAGGATGATGTGGAAAAGTTTATGAATGAACTAAGAAGAAATCTCTTGTAGCTTCGAATTTATCCTTATTTCTTCTGTTCATCTGTGTTATATTAGCATTTACATGTACTCCTTTATTCATTCAATTTCTTTAATGCATATCATGAGATACAAGAATCATGCTTCACTGCTTTTGGCATGATAATGGCTCTGATATATTTTTTTATCAGATCAAGCAAAAGTTTTGGTCTCTCTATTACGGGACATGCAAGAAAATGACCAGAGAACAACCATGTTGCAACTTGTGGACAAGATTAAAGTTAAGTTGAAGGACAAGGGTAAGAACTCTTGCTAAAGATGAGCTTTCTTGAGAAAGTATGAAGATGTTCTGTGTTAATTGTATATAAAATTAGAAATTCAGCGATAGGACATTGGATTAACTTGAATAACTGTAGTCCTAAGAGAACCTTTACATAATACTACATGAAACGAATTCCTATATTTCTTTTTCTTTTGTGATTTGTTATAATTGGGAAGGATTAAGGTTGCATTTAAGTAATAATAAATGCCAAAATTCAGGAATGAAATAGGTGCTTTAGTTATTTGATACTAAAAGCTGATATGTTTCTTTTTTTAATTTTCCAATCTCAACTCCAATGACAATGGAGCAGAGCCATGTTGACTGTTTAGGTGTCATCATCTAAATTCTCTAAATAAGCATGCAACCACGTGACACATGATTTTTTATTCAATCGCTTAAAACTGTGCTTGTTCAAGCTACCGCTTTTTTTTTTTTTTTTTCTTTTTATCTTACAATTACTTGCATCATCTAGATATTTAATTTTGTTAGAACTTACATTTGTACTATTTTCATAGATGGAACTACCCCTCCAGCTTCTGATCTTAAAAAGGAAGAACTTGAGCATCTTATAATTCAACTGATACTGGGACGTGTTTTGGTAAGCATTTGGCCTATCAATATTCTTATTGAAATTTATATTGGTCTTCTTCTCTTGATTTTAGTATATTAGGAATGAGATATGATGTGTTGCATTTCTTGTGTTTTTTCTGTTTATCCTTGCTTAAGAGTAGGCATTTTGTGATTTGGTGTAAATGTGATGGAATGTGTTGTGATTCTGAGGTCTCTCAAAATGTGTAGTCTCCTGCTATTACTCATTTCACATTCACTGATTGCAACTCTGGGCATTACTAACAAGGATATGGTTTAACTATTTATATAATTCAAGCCCATTTTTTAATGTTTTTTTCAAATGAACTTTATCATCAGTGGACCTAATAAGATGATACACATTCTTTATTCTATGCTGTCTTGTGTGTTCATTATATATTCTTCATTTCTGTATTATTTGTTCTGTAATCATGCCTATCTGATTATTTCTAGTTGACATTGTGAATATTTTTTTTAAAAATAGTTTATTGCCATTGTTTTGATGAATTTATTCCCAAACTTATTTGCTCTTATAAACAATCATGTTGTTTGCTGGACTATCCATATAATCTAACAGTCAATCGACCTTGACACAGAAAGAAGAATTTCAACATACCGCGTATGCCACCAATGCATATGTTGCACTTGGTCCTTTGTGGAAACGAGCATTGCAAGGTTAGATGGTTATTGACTTTTCCTTCCATGAAACATTTTTTGGCATAGGCATTGAAGTTGGAAAGGGAAATATCTCTAGTTTATTCTTTTTCTCAGTTTCTTGTGAAAATATTAATTTGCATTTAAAAGTAAAATTTTAATTGCCCTACAGGAATGTAGCATAAAGTTTGTCACACAAATAAAACGTTATATGAATAGATAATTAGCAGATTATATTTTTGTTTGACATGATATCCTTGACTAGTTGGTCTTTGTGTCTGTTTGCTTTGCTACAGGTACAAAACCGGTTAAGCTGGAAGTTTGTATTGGGAGGCACATGAACAAAGCCAATGTGAAATCTGCTAAACGGAGCCGAACATCAGACCTGGAAAGCAGGCTTGATGAACTAAGGAAGGAACTGGCTGCTTGTGATGGGGGTATATTCCCCCATGCTGTTTTATCTGCGCGGCAAATTTTCCTATTGAGCACCCATAAGCCAACCACCATAGTCCAGGTAACTATTTGCTTTTAACTACTGTTCATGCATTTAAAGAGATTGAACCGTGTATCTGATTCTCCTATTTTGCAGTTGGAAGAGCTAATTGGTAAAGTTAAGACTGAAAAGTATGGGGACAGGATAATTGCTCTCATGCAGCAATACCTGCCTGAACAATCTAACGGTACCAACTGGGATTTGGCTGAGGGTAATGGTAATGAGGATCATACTTCCAAGAAGAGAAAGGCCAAGAACCCAATTGTGATAGAGAGCAGTGAAGATGAGGAAGGTTGCCTGCACTAAGGTTGGTATGTTGATTCTTAAAATATTTTGTTTTAAAGAAGTGCTGATCTATTTGTGCAAGTTGTCTTGTAAATGGGAGGACATGGGATAGAAAGGTAGGGCCACTACAGAGTTTTTTTTTTTTTAAAAAAAAAAAATCCCTCAATAACAAAATAATCTAATTAAAAACTTAATAGAAAATGTTGATTTATTGTTGTAAAACCATTCAATAACAAACTGATTTTTTAAAACTCAGTAAAGACAAAACTAT
Organism: Dioscorea zingiberensis; assembly: GCA_026586065.1. Classification (NCBI taxonomy): domain Eukaryota; kingdom Viridiplantae; phylum Streptophyta; class Magnoliopsida; order Dioscoreales; family Dioscoreaceae; genus Dioscorea; species Dioscorea zingiberensis. The sequence goes on along the minus strand of CM048822.1, from coordinate 3,503,588 downwards.
CTTTTTTAACTCATTAAATTAAAGATTTTATTAATTGAATTTCATTATTATTATTTAAATTTTTAAGTATACATATCTTATTTAAAGTTAATGCCCAGGAGATTGTTAAAAGTTTAGGTGAAGGAATTTTTTTGGTGATACAAAATTGGAGACAAGTGAATCTTGAAAGGTGGTAAAAAGTCATCAGGTAAACACATGCATGTCAATAGACGGTGCTTCCACATTTTCACAGTAAAAAAACCTTTAACGTGCACACTGCATATTACCTTTTCAAATTTTAAAATAATCAGTAAATCAGAAATGATTTGTATTTATTTAAAAAAACAAAAACTAAGAATAATAATTGACATTAATATACATGTTTCTTATAAGTTAAAAACACAGTTTGAAAGACGAATGATGAAGCGTGGAAATTTCATCCACTAGGAAAGTAACTACTCAAACGCCCCTTTCACCCCATCAAGATTTTCTCCTAGTGATAACCTGCAACAAATGAAAACAATAAAAAGAGGAACCCTCTATCAACCAATGCTTGTGATAACTAATTCAAATTCAATTTTAGTTTGATTATTTAGATAAGATTTTATTTTATTTATTTGATGATGAATTTGTACGTGTAATATTTTAGGTATAATCCTCAAAATAGTCTCTCTATTTTAACCAGGTGGCTCTTTTAGTCCCTCTAATATAATTTGAGCCTTTTATCTCCCTCTATTTTTTAAGTTCGGTCCATTTAGTCCCTCTGTTAAATGGAAGTTAAATTTTTTGTTAACTTATACTAATGTGGCTTTTTATAATATTAAAATATTATTTTTAAAATATAAAAAATAATAAAATGAGTACCGGGTTCGGATCCGGGTGATGATAGTGGATCCAAACCCTCATTTTATTACCACGCAAAGTGTTCAGTAACGGGTTTGGATCTGAATCATTATCCGGATCTGAACCCGGTACTCATTTTATTATTATTATTATTATTTTATAAATAATTTTTTAATATTATAAAAAGTCACGTCAGCATAAGTTAACGGAAAATTTAACTCATGTTTGACGGAATGACTAAACAGATCGAAATCAAAAAATAGAGGGAGATAAAAAACTCAAATTATATTAGAGGGACTAAAAGGACCACCTGGTTAAAATAGAGGGACTATTTTGAGGATTATACCAATATTTTATCATGTTTTCCAAGTTATGTATATCATAATCAACTTTCCAATTGAACACACCTAGCAATAAGAAAAATGCACTCCAGAATGCAAGGGAATTTGATATAGTTAGTTCCTTGTCTATTTGATGCAATAGGAAAATGCAGAAATCTTTACAAGAGGTTAACAAGTAAAATAGATATGAGTGCAACTTCAAGCAAACATGTCTTACCCTTACCAATTTAATAAGCAAGAAGAGAGCAAGTCAAAACCAAATCAAGGTATGTCAGCTCATTTTTTTTTTTTTAAATGTGAGCAGATAAATAAATACACGCACTTCATTGGAAACTAATTCCGCAAAGTGAAATCAAATTGCAAAAACATCATGCATGGGTACAAGATTTTGGTTTCTACTCAAGAATAGGCTTGGCAAAGGTTCAAACCTTCAATATTCATTCAAGATATTTTATCAAAATTAAAAAAAATGAAAAAAATTCCAGGGTATGAACACAAACTTAGATTATATGGTATTTCAACATTTTCAAACTTATAAAATTTAAAATCTGTAGATATAATGCTAAAAAATAACAATCTACCCTAATTGAACTAAATCTTCACGTGAATGGATATTCTAATAGCATAGAAGCTAGACAGGAGAAGTCCTAACAAATTAACATTGGTCTGTAATTACTGTAGATATAAAGCTAAAAAATAACAATCTACCCTAATTGGACTAAATCTACACGTGAATGGATATTCTTATAGCATTGAAGCTAGATGGGAGAAGTCCTAACAAATTAACATTGGTATGTGATTACTGTAGATATAATGCTAAAAAATAACAATCTACCCTAATTGAACTAAATCTACACGTGAATGGATATTCTTATAGCATTGAAGCTAGATGGGAAAACCGGAAAAGTCCTAACACATTAGCATTGGTCTGTGATTAGTGCCTTTGAAGGAACCACTTTTATTTTAGAAAAAGCTCAGTACAGAAGGATCACTTAACAATTTTCTTACCTCAAAGTAATTTAAGATTTCCATGATCTTCTGTGCACTGAACCATTAAGATAGCAAACATTTGTTTCTGTTTCAACTTTGACTCCTCAATATAGTCTTCTATAAGACAAAGATTCACCTCAAATTAATTTGATCTTTTAAGATACCAAGATCTAAATTTTCACTATCAAATTATATCTTGTTTCTTCGTTTCAGTTTACTAAACACTATTGGTCAGCTTTTAGCTTGGTTTACTCATCAAGCTCTAACATCAAAAGAAGAATTTTGGTTTTCTTAAGATTTGTTGTCTTTAGTAGGCTAGATTGTGGTTGGTCTAGGTCATAGTAATTGAGTTTTTACTATTTTTAAACAATCTCTGGTGCAATCAAATACTTAAAATGATATGTCACCATCCAAAAATTCTTCATAGTTCATCTTAAGCACATAGAACATTAATTATACATAGCATAACTTAATAATAAACAGAAAGCCCCATTGCCTAAATATTCTAACGTTCTGACAGAGCAAGGAAGACATCTACTGATGGTAGATGTTGAAAAATACCTTGACTCACCCAGGCAAGACATGTTTCAATTGGGCAGAGGAATAAACACAAATTCAACTCAAAAAAGTGTAATAAACACCAAAATAACAAAGCATGATTCTGGATGTGTCAAGTGCATTACTTATTGGTCTAGAATCTTAGAGAATCTAGATTTCCTGTGGAAAATAATACCATTGAATTTATTAGCTCTGGAGCTTTTACTTTATCATGAATCTTCACATTAGATGCGTTTATACTGAAGCAAAAACCCCTATCCAGAACCAGAAAAAATCATCAGAATCTACTATCAAGTCACCATCCCAAACAACTCTCCAAAATTCAATTCACTTCCTGCATAACTCCAAACCAAATCAACTTACAATTAAACTCTCCAATAAGTCTCTTCATAGATGATATCTTTGGAAAATAAACAGTGGTAGTCCACTAGATTCCAAGAGAGAAAAAACACCTCAAACTTATTTCCAAATATATATATTTGGAATGTCATACAATCAAAAAACACACTTCAATAAGCAAATTAAGACTCGAATTCCTGGAATCTCATAATCAGCTGAACAACTCATCCTCATCAAAACACACACCATTTTAGCCACATGTACCAATACCAATTGCCATTCGCCATTTGATATCCTTCCAAATTATTCATATGTTATTATTACTATTACTATTTTTTTAATAGACAAGGAAACAAGAGGACTTGCATAATACTAAAGAGACCTTATCGGAACTTCAGAGGCCATATCTAACTATTTCCACTTTGTGGTCTCCAACCTATAGGATTACTCATCATCTCTCTGGTTCATAAATTTTTCTTTCAAATTAATTTCTTCAGGTGCAACAAGACTCAACAAGCTAATCAATTCCAAACTATTCTTTCTTTCTTTTTTTAGTTTTTTATACATGAAAAATAGATGACTCACATAATACTAAAGAGGCATTATTAGAGGAATATCTAAGTACTTCCTTTTTGTAATTCTGAAACTACAAGATCTACTCATCACTTTTCCAGTTTATAAATCATATCACAAAATAATTTCCTCAAGTGCAAACAACACTCAAACATGCTAATCAATGCATAAAACCAATCATGATAAGGCAAAAATCTCACCCAAAAACTATTCTAAATTATAATTCCTAACAGCAATAAGAGAGTCCTTTTTTTCCTTTTTTTCTTTTTCCTTTTAGAGCGCACACATTGCACTCCCTAATGTAAATCGGAAATGCTGAAACCATCCAAAAAACAAACAGAAAAAAATAAAAATAAAAAATCAAGATTCCAGCTAGGATCTCTTACTTGTGCATACAGTACTTGAATTCTTGGGCACGAACATAATCCTTCTCACCTTCTTCCAACTAAGAAGAACATGTTCAAGAAATCAGGTCACCATAAGAACCAAAATCCAGAAACTTAACAAGAACTAAAACTTGGAAAAGAAGAGATCGATGCCTCACCGGATCGCTCTCATAGATTAGCTCGTAACAAACAGGGGAAAGGCATCGCAACGCACAATTCTCTTTCTCGATCATCGAAGACGTGCACTTGGATCCCCACAAACCACTACTCCCACCAAAAGAACCATATGAAACACCATAAATCAATATTTTCAAGAAGGAAAACAAGATCGACAATAAAGCAAGAAATCAATCACGCGCATATATGGACATATACCTCTCGATGTCTGCGTAGCAAGCGGTCTTCTTCGCCCCAACCTCATTGTCCTGCAATCAACTCCAAGATCGATATCAGATTGAAACCCTATCCCGATCGGAAGTGGAATCGTGAGAAAGATTGAGAAATAGATCATACGCTTATGGGGCGTCTGTGGGGTTTTGCTAGGGCGGCGAGAGAGAGTGCGCAGAGGATCACAAGAAACGCAAACGCAACGATGGGCTTCGCCATGAAATTATCTGGAACTGGGGCAGTCCTCATTATATAGACCTAGACGATTTATTCATTTCGATCCTTATTATGATGATAATTTACAAATAAGACTTTCCACTCAATTCGTTAATAATAAATATAGCTTGACCGCAATCTTTGAATTACAAATTTATAGGGGTACATATATATATATATATAGCATTCATTTTTCATCTGAAGATAAATCAAACAATTGGAACACCAAAATTTAGCCCACCCAGGAAAGGCATCAATGGCTCTGTAATAACTACAGAACCATCTTCTTGCTGGAAATTCTCCAGTAGACACAAAATCATCCTTGGAACTGCACAGGCGGTGGCATTCAGAGTGTGCACAAGCATGGACTTGCTCAGATGTGGTTCTCACTAATTGCCAACATCAGAAGACTGAAGATAAAAATTCCACGATGGCATTACAATTGTGTAAAACCACATCTGAGCCAAAATATATAACATGACGACAATTTTACCGTTACACCAAGGTTCCCCCTTTTGTAAACTCAATACATATATCACAGTAAAATTGCTTTAACTAATTCCGAAAATGTGGAAGATGGCCTATCTGCCAGAACATCACATTGGTTTCTCTTTTTGTTCGCTGCAACAGAGCCTAGATGGAGGTTAATTATAGTGCTAAGACAAATATTGCTTGGGAGAGTAAAATTTATGAGTTCAGCAGTATATACCATGTATCCAGAAAGAAATAAATGGCTTTTTCTTATAGAATCTTTTCCATTTCCAAGGATTTGGTACTGAAATTTGAGTAATTTAGTATGGGAGTGATGTGTCTATTTGCTGTTTCTATATTCATCTAGTTCTTACTATACTGTTGCAAATAGTCATGACCTGATAATCTTACCTCACCAAACCAACCTAGTCCAGGCATCTATGCCTCCACGTCATACTTACGGTAAGCAGGTGCACCCGAATCACCTGTTGCCATATCCAATATCCTACATGCAAAGATGTACATAGGGTTGGCATAGAAATAGATAAAATCAACACGAGATAATGTAATGCAAGTTCTGGAAATAATTACTTAAATTGAAACCAAGAGATGTGAAAAGATCTTCAATTTGAATAAGTTCCTCATGGTGCATGTTACTGTCTTCAGGTTGACAGAAAATGAATATCTCACCCTTGCTGAACTGCTGTAGTCGATAAAGACCCCTGCTCAAACATGTCAACTTCAAAATCAGCATATCATCATAATTTCGAAAGACTAAGTTTCAATGTGGTTAACTCATAGCAATATGTCAAGTGAAACCAAGGCATGTTGTAAGATAGATAGTAACCGACTTTGTTGTAGAAAAACTGGGCCTAGAAAGAGAACATTTCTGAAACCAGTTATTGGATGAGTATATTTCTGCAGAAGTGGTTAAAGCCCTCTTGAAGACCATCTGTTAGAATAGTTTAAGCTTCACAGGTGTCAAGTTCATAGAAAGCTGTTCACTATCAAAAAAATGGTGAATAAAGCAGTTCTCTTTCTACAAGTTCAATTTCTTTAGTGGGAATTAGCATTTGGGTTGTGCATTGCATCAAGCAGAAATTCAAAATAAAGTCAGTTGATGGAAGGGTAAAATATGCATCTCACGTTGTAGTGGTGCCAGCAACACCAGCTTCAGTACGAAAACAATGTCAGAAGGGTACATACTTCAAAGGCAAGGCAGAGTTGGGAAGAATTGAATCCATATGGATGCCTCCAACAGGAATCTCTGTGGTTCCAATTAGACATTAGTCACTGCCTTCAATAGAATAAACCTGTTAAACAAAAGCACAACAAACAACAAAGGATACCTTCCGTGAAGAAGTTAGAAATATTGAGGTTTTGTAATCAAATTCAGTTCTAGGGTATCTCTAGCTCATAATTTTCATGCTTTGTTTTAACAGGAACTAATAACATAATTGTTGATCTTGTAGTCTGAAAACTATGGCTGAGTATCATATGTATACTATTAAATAGAAAGAAAAGAAATAACATTATAACAGAGCTTAAGATGAAAAGCCATTGTACCACTGAGTATAAAAACCTCAAGAAAATCTCAGTTCGGCCACAGAGTGAAAAACACAAGTAATACATGCAATCATCAGTCAGATCAGCATTTTACTGTTATACTATTAGCCACTTACAAATACAATTTGTCTCATCATCAATCCTTATAAAACAACATACAAAATTATACATGCAATAGCTGATTCATCACAACTTTTTGCTTCCAAAGTTTATTCCTTATTACAACTTAAAAATATATATATTTGCCTTTTGGATGGCTAATGTAAATGATTTCATGCATTACTAGTGGTTGCCGCAAAACAAAGAATACCTGGCTGTGTAGTGCATGTTACTATCAACAAAAATTAGTAATAGACAGGCTTACAGCCATATTACATATCTCCTCGAATGTCAATACTTGTATGTTATATCCTCTCTTCTTAAGCATTACAAATCCCAAAAGATGTGCATGGATGTGAGGCTTGTTGCTAGGGCATTGTGCAAGCCACCAACCATGGGTATTCCAAGATCTTAGTCCACTGGTACCCAAATACACTAAACTATAAAGTTCTATAGTGCAATAAAAAAAGCCTAAACAAAGTAAAACCAAGCAAAGGTTGAAATTTTTCATGGCAATAAGAAGCAAAATCAAAGAAATGATGAGCATAATCCTAACCTTCTGAAGGCCAAGGTACTTTTCATGGAGCTCGAGCACAAGTTCCAAATCGGCACCGGAGTTCCTGTTCCTGAAGTTGGCCAGGACGAGGTCTTGTTTTCCCAAATCCACTTGAAGTCTATGGCTGCCTTCCCCTGAGGCTTTGCCATCGGAACAAATTCACATTGAGAAAAACACAACAAAAGAATACGCAGAGAGTGAGACATTTCTCCTCCTCCAAGGCCGGAGAGGAGGGCTGAAAGGGAGGAGAAGAGACAACCCGAAGAAGAGAGGGCTGCAAGGGAGACCATAGAAGGAGGCCATGGTGATGATAAGCTAGGGTTAAGGTTTGGAGGGCCGTGCTATCATCATCATCATCGCCTTCGCGAAAAGTTCTCCTATTCATTTATGAATTGTGCTTCAAAGAAGCGCCAATCTTACTTTTTTCTCAATATTATTACACAATTAAAAAGCTTAAATAATACTTACAAATGCTACACAAATGAATCTCTAAAGCAATGTTTTTGTAGTTTTATTAGAATCAGAATGTAGTAGTAAATATACAAGAAGCACTAAGTGGAACCACATCTCACAAGCTGGAACTTTCTTTTTGTTTTGAATGCACAGAAAAACTCTTTGACAGTGATCTCTTGAGAACATATATGAATTTTGCGCCCAAATTAGCTTAGCTTCCTGTTCATGGCATGAAGATGATCAGTGGAAAAACAAGGTGATAAAATGATATTAAAAACAAACTGAATGATGATGTAGTCGGACAAAGAATGCGCAATTTTTATATTAGTGTTATAATCAATGTAATAACAAGAAATTAAGTATTTAGAGTTGATCCTACAAAATTCATTTCTATTCTGCTATATCATTCCAGATTTTTTCTTAATGGAATGAGAATTGAATTCACGGAAAACATTACTAGTCAATGCACAGTGTAAACATATGAGAGAGTTAGGCAATAAAATGTACCTCTTAGTCTTATACTACAACAACATAATGGCTTCTGAGTAAATGTAGGATTTGATCTCAAAATATAGGTAGGAGCTGACATAAATCTGTACATTTTAAAAGTCTAGAAATTTTATATGACAAAAGTTATGCTTTGCATTTCAAAAGAGAAGGAATATGATTCAGTAACAATATATCAAACTTACTATTCTTTTCTGCGTAAAACTTTTCGATGATCCTAAACCAATTCCACTGAAAGCATAGACCAACAAAGCGCATAAAACCTGCACCAATCACCTCGACAAATGCACCAATGTAAGAATTCTGTGGAGAGAATCCAGCAGTTGCAATGGCCAACATGACTCCCTCAAAATTGCAAGGGACAATAAATGTTCCTGTTTTGATGCCATTCAAAGCCTTGGCAGCAACTTCATCAGCCTTCATGCAACCTGAAGATGCAGCTATCATATTGGTAAGCTCAGGTCTTCTCTTGTGCTCTGCAATTAGCAAGAACCTGATTAATATCATCGCTAAAAAAATACAATATCACACACCAATCTATAAACCAGCTTAGAAGACAATTCTAAAAGAAACAATTGTTCGAATTCAATACTTAAAAAGGGAATGACATTAAATGTCTTTTACCTTCAGCCAAACCCGGAGTATCTGTATTAGGAGGGAATATAAGAGAAACATTTATATTGTCTAAGACAACCTCATGCCGCAAAGCTTCTGCCAAGCCCATACTTGCTCGCGGAGTATGCCCCATATCCATAAACACCCACCTACAATGTAAAAATTCAAATGGAGAAACAAAGAAAAAAAAAATTTACAAAGAACAAACGAAGTTCCTTAATTTTAATACCTGACCAGCCTGAGATGACATGATGGTGATGGATGCCTGAAGCCCAGTATTCTTAGCATTCTGCTTCATTCCTGGCATTGCGGCCTTGATAAGATGGAAGGTGCCCATGAGATTCACCTCCACTTGAAACCTAATTTCCTCCAAGTCCTGAAGTTCCAGCTCTTGAGGCAAGAAAATGCCATGATTAGCTACTAAGACATCAATGGGGCTTATTTCTCCAATAACCTGGGAGACAGACCACCTGAAGTCCTGGACATCCACGCTGAGGATTGTGACACCAGAGCCGGTGGCCTGGAGAATAGCGTCCCGAGCTGATTCGAGTTTGGCATGGCTGCGCGCTAGGATAGAAATGCGTGCGCCCTCAGACGCAGCCTGCAGAGCCATTGCTAGACCAATCCCTGAAGAGCCGCCGAAGACATGCCGATCCTTCAACTGAACCTTCGCCGGCCGTGGCCAGAGAAGCAAGAGAGGTAGCAAGAGGATTAGTATGAGCAGCAGGACTAGGAGGCACGGGGAGGCCATGAGTTAGAGAATAACGAGAAAGGTTGTGTGATACTATAAAACCCTGGAAACGTTGACGCTGAATGACGACTGGAATGCCTCTCGAAGGTGAGCGTGGAGGAAGTTCACTTGCTAACTAGTAACTAGTGTGAGGTATTTATTAAAAAAAGAGGTTCGTTTGCTTTAAAGAAATTATCTCGTGACACATACACTTTCTTGAAACCATTTTATAACTAGTGATATTTTGTTACACGTCTTACAATCTCAATGATATCAAAAATATAGAAATCAAGGAAGCATTCCAATACAGAGTGAATAGAAAGATGGGCTCTTCAGAACCACCATTTTGAAGATGAGGAACATGGTTCTCAACAAAACGCTAGACAGTAGAGTAATAGCAGTTAATTGGGCGTTATGTCCAGTGCTTGAATGAAAATACCACCAAGATCCTCTGCAACAGACCTCAACTTTTCTGCACAAATACACCATTTGGAAGGATTTACAGCTAAACAACAGTCAAATTAAGTTAAAAGGTAATCAATAACAGCAAACTAAAATTTGAGTAGGAGCCTCATGAGAACTAAATGGCAATCAGTACTTTCTAATAAAATGTGCATATAAAATGAGGGCGGTTGCCAAAAAAATGTTAAACAAATGAAGATACTTTGACAGTCGGCAAAGTCAAGCATGATTGACATGAACAAATCCTGCAGGTAATTGTATTTTTCTGTCTCACCTTTACTGATCCACCCTTCACTGTGGGAAGAATAGCAGAACTTATTAAAGGAGAGATTTATATCAGTCCATTAGCATTCAAAGCTAGACAATACCTAAAAAGGCTGATCTGCTTTGCCAAGATGGACTAGAAAGCTTTATCAGCACTTGCAGGTAATGCTCAAAGCAAATAATTATGATTCTTTTCAAAACAAACAAGGTTTCAGAGAGAGATGTAAGAATAAACTTGAAAATCCAGTAGATACATGAATTTTCATGTGAGCGGCATTTTCACCGTAAGGTCAAATCAAGCTAATGCTCCAGGATGAGATGCTCAGAAGGGGATGGCAATATAAGACTTGGAACTCAAAATGCATAGCTTACTAGAAACACAATAATTTCAACAAAGAAAATATGATAAGTTGGTTATTTAATATATTGATCTTGTGAATCATGTGACATACAGTTCATTTTAGATCGCCTTCTCTCCATGTTAGATAACTGACTAAAATATCACAGGAACATTACAAACTCTTCTAAAGACATAGTTGTTGTATCCATCATCATTATTTGGTGGCATTTATATATGGTGTACTATCCACTACACAGCCTCTGACATATCTTGTCAGTGTTGTTTCAATCTTGAATGATTTCATAGCTAACCAACAAAGAAAATGCACAAAAACAGGTTTCACTACCATCATTATGCAAATTTTTGGTGAACATGTAGATTACTAGGCACCAAAACTCCAATACAAAGAATTAAATCAGATACAGAGAACTTTAAACAGAGAGCTTAAAAATCCAGCAGCTTGTATTCCAGTCAATGGAGTCTGAAACCATTCCAAAGGCTCCCAGATACTATGCCAACTATACAAGAACAAGAATGAAAATGCCACCAGTGGAAGGATTAAACTCTTCTGCAACATTAAACAAATAAATCCTTAAGCAACATCTTAAAATTGGTAGAATTTAAAGGCAAAAATTCTTGAATTGGGCTTGTGATTTCTAAGTTACTTCCATTTGATGTTTTAAACTATTAATCAAGAACTACTATAATCTACTGGAAATTGATACATTCCAAAATAAGCAATATTTTACAAAAAAAATGCATTAAAAAAAGATCAACTTCCAAATGGAAAATGAAACAGATGAAATTAAATCAAGGCTAGAAATGGATGCTATGTTGACCTAAACGATCCACAGATTAAACAAGTGCATCTAATTTCATGTATCCCTTTACTGATCTGCAACTTCAGCATATATAAGAAGTACAGAATCAATTAAGGATAACTTTATATCAGTCCATTAGCATTCAAAGCTAGATGATTAAGGCTAATCTGCTTTGCCAAGATGGACTAGATGAAACCTTATACATAACTTTGTAATAATTCTATGCTTAATTTATCCACAATACAATGCAATTAAACTTAATTTTAGTAGCACACACATTATGCATGATTGGTATAACTCACATATGCCTGCATCTAATAAGGAGATGAAGCTAACTGAGAAGTAAAAAGAACCTGTAGGCCCCAACATGAAATCAATGGATATAAAATATATCACATTTTTCCTATTTTTCAGAATGCCTGTAAAATATGAAGGAAAAAAAAAACTCCATTTTATGATTAGTGGGATCCCCTGGAAATGCAAGCCATCCAGATGCAAATTATCAAAAGAACAACATTTTCAATTTCAATCTATCTAAAATGGAGGTGGTCGGTTATGAGAAAAATCAAAATAGGAGCCATAAATTAGATAGCAATACCGATTTTACTAGATCCAATATGAACATTTAAAAGAAACAGGCATTAAACAACAAATAACTACGCATGTGAATGTTTCCAAACGAAAAACACCAATGAGGCTAACAATTCACAAGTAAAAGGAATTTAGAACCATTGGCGAAACTTATCGAAAGGATCAAAAACTTTAATCTAGTTTGAGGTCCCTTCATCGATTCTAGCACATGTATCCAAAATAATCATCCACACGCTAATCGGAAAACAGAAATAAAAATAGAATGATTTATACCTGCCGATGGCCTCAGCTCATGGGTTGGATGTAGCGATCTATCAAAGACGGCGGTACCGTGATCACCGGAATCATCCATCACGATTGTAAATGGAGTTGAACACAGGGACCAATGCCGCCATCTACGTCGAGGGGCAGCTGCCGGATCCACAACCAGCACAACATGGAACCAGCGAGCAAGGCAGAGGCGGAGGCAAGGTGCTAAGGCTGGGAGAAGGAGGAGAAGAAGAGGCGGCGGCTGCGGGCAGTGAGATTCTTTCCATCAAACCCTCAACAAAACCCTAAGAACGAGGGATATTTATAGAAGGTCTCGATCACGATGGGCGACTCATGGCACGCAGTCCATTTCTCCTGGTGGCCCAGTCAAGCATGCGATTGGGCACCAAAGAGCCTAGCGGCACTTGGGTCCCATATATTGGGGTATAAGCAAGGTCTTGATATCGAATCCTCAATCCTGTAAATGCGATGAATAAACTTGAGTAGAGTATTCCTCAAAACTTATACCCGTACACTAAAAATTAGGAGTGATCGAGTAAATTTACCCCTCAAACCTCATAGTCTCGTCTTGACTGTCCCATAAGTGAGTCTTTATGGTTTTAATAAATAAATAAATTAATTAATTAAAAAAAACATGCGATTGGGCCCATTTGCTGGGATTTGAAGCCACTCAATCACGGCACCCTACCAAACTCCATATTTCCCATCTCCAAACCCTAAACTTAACTCTAACACTAATCATCTGATTAACACATTACACCACGCATTCATGATCCTGTCACTTTTTTCAATTGCTTTAGATCTGCATGAAGTTTTATTTAAAAATAAAAAGGAAAAAAAGAAAAACAGGTTTCTGCTTTCGTATTAGTTTATCGATTTCTGCAACTATAATTAATGAGCAACCATAATAGTGAAGCCACTTCACTCTAGGTATAGTTTTGAAGTGAATTCAACTAATAATGATTAGAGAGTAGAAACAATGACAGGAAAAGACATTGATACCAAAATTTTATTTACTATTACTTCTCTATAGGGTTGTTTATATTACAACTAGTGTTGTGAGTTTGGGACTAATTTATAAATGTCAACCAGGTCATGCCTCTTGTGGGTGGCACGGCCCGGTATGAATGGACCGTGCTATAGCATGGCCCTTTATTGAAGACCAAAGTCGTGCTCGTGCCCGACCACGACCCGCATGGGTCGTGTCGGCACAGCACGGCACACACGTGCCATGCCAAGCACAACCTGTGTGGGTTGTACCCGGCACGACCCATGTGAGTCGCACTGGCACGACACAAAGTTAGCATTGCAAGCCGCGCCAACACGACCAACAACGGCCACTTAGCGAGTTAGACTAACCTCCCATGATTTTTTTTTTAAAGGCTTTTAAAGTGCAAAAAAAAAACTTTTAACAACTATAAAATGACTTTTTTTAGGGCTTTTGTGTTTTTATGTAAGATAACTTTTTTACCCTTCTCAACAACTATAAACAACTAGTTTATGAGGGTGTTTTAGATTTTAAGAAATTTTAAAAATATATATACTCTTCTAATTCTTCTCGTTTTCTACACCAGTAACTCAGTTTCTTTTCAATGTTGATTTTTTTTTTTTTTTAAGAATTCAAGCAATCAACTTTAAACAATAAACTATTCAACATGTTAAAAACTTCAAGATCAATTCTTCAAAAGTTCAAGGGATCAAGTCCTCAAATGCATTTCAAGGAGATCGATCAGGTATCCAATTGTCCAAAAGTAAGTAGTTGAGATGGTTTTTTAACCTTTACTTTCAATTGCATAATGGTCGGTTCTTCAAATTTCCCAAACCACATATATTTTTTTTTTAAAATAAAGTAGATAAACCACATTTATTTATAATAGATAGAATTGCATATTAAGTGTTGCATTTATTAGCATGTTGCTCTTAAAAGTTTACATAGAATATAGTAGCAAACTCGGCTCATTGATCCCCCATGTCTGCTCGCTCCTATGCTCCTAACATCTGTCCTGAGCTTCATCGCCACTAGATCCCCTAGGGGTTGTTCGTCGAGAAGTGCAGACTTCTTAGAACAATGTTTTGTGTCTCCTAGAACTTTGGCTTCTTTAATTGGGGTGCTGCATCAAACCAAGACAATATGAGAAAATCAGTATCACCATAGATTCCTTTCTTTCCATATTGTCTAGATGTCTGCCATTATGAGTAACTCTCATCCCCTTTTCAGTTCATTGGAGATCGAGGCTGAGAAGGACACTAGGTTGTTGATTCGTTCAGTGATGCTGGGGGCATGCTGATAGTGATGTTGAAAAGTCTTCCATAGTGCTACCAAATGCTTCTTACTAGGGGGCATTGGTTGAAGCGGTGTGTGATCGTTTCATCTTCGATGTAACAATGCTAAACCATCTACTGGTGCCAATGGCAGTGTTAGTATTAAGAGATCGAGAACCTCGGGAGTTTGAGAATTTTATGACATTGTTGATATTGCAAATAAAAACTCTCGGGCTATTTGTAAAAATTGTATAAAAAGAAAAAAATGTCAAACTACAACTCTCACTACCCACTTTGACATGTCGACCCATATGCTGTGACCAAATATGATCTTACTCAAACTCAAACAACAAATATTTCTCCTCCTTCTATTGAAAATTTTCACTTTTTCAATGAAAAACGCAAGAAAATTTGTAACTAAATATATTGTATAATTTATGATGTTTTGTTTTTTCTCCCAATATAATTTTATTTAGAAACATTATGAGAAAATAATATTTGTAATTTATAATAAATATATAAAAAGATTAATTTATGATTTATCTAATGTTTCTTTAAATATTTGTATTGTTTCAGATATTTGGATTCATACAACTATACAAGTGGGAGGCTCAAGTTGGGGAGCCCTTGACTTTGATCAACTAGTACCGTGAGACTAGGTCAAGTCAATATATACAATGAACATATATAGAATAATGTGGATGGCTTCTTGTCTGCATGAAGAGCTGAAGAGGTGATCAACCGATGATACAGTCATAAGGGAAAGAAGCAAACTTCATTCCTAGCCAGATTTAAAGAAGACGGGGATGGTTCATTTGATATTTGGCCACTGGTTCAGGCATTATTAAGTCATTATTTTGTTTAGAATGCCACATGTTGTTCCATCCATTATTAAAATATGGGCATTGATCATATCAAACAGATAAGCATTAATCTCAACTTGCTCGATTAAAGATCATAAATATAACGAGTATAAGGTTGGCACGTCTGGATGGTGAGCCAAATTGCATGGAGTATAATACAATATTCTAAATTACTTCAACTGTAACAAAATAATATACTTCTGGAACACTGACAAAACCTTCGCCCATTGACTCGAACTCGAAGTACTCTATATATTCCATGCATGACTTAGTTTACACTGTTTAGATGAATTCAACATAAATTACTTTATATATATCAAATGGAATAATTCTCAAAGTGGACCTAGAGAATAATGGAGAAGACAATGGCATGTTGACGAAGCAAATTGACTTGGTAATATAATCTAAAAAGTTTAAGGTAGAGTAGTGCAGATATATATAAGAAAGGAATGTATGTGCCTCTTGACCTATTGATATTGGGTTAATAAGGTGGATAAACCACGTTTTTATTTAAATTAGTTAAGATAGTTTGTTACATTTCTTGACAAGCAAGGCATTTAAAAAAGAATACGTAGTTGGAAACATCCATCTTTTCTGTCAGCAATCTTCCCGATCTTCTCTCTAGCTCATGCTTGGGTTGGGTCTTCCCCCGGTTGGTCCCCCGGTTGGTCCCCTTCTTCTTCACCTCGTCCTGGAGTGTCCGATGCGAATTCCATGCTTTGCTTTACAAGGTTCCTTGCTACCTCCAGTTTAGCTCTTTTGCATAGGATGTTGTTGATTGGGAGAAATCTCAGGTTCAACACCCCACGATTGCAAGGTGAGGGACACGTGCGTTCGTCACGTTGTTTGCCCTTGATTGATTGGCACTTGTCGTATTTGTTAAAAAAAGAAGAAAAAAGAAATGTATGTATATTTAAAAAAAATTATAAAAAGGGAATAGATTCTGGAATGCAAGGTGGCACGGAATTTCAAATTATGAAAATTAAGAAGACGGAAACACCGTGTTTTTATTTTAAATTATCTCTTGATTTGATGCAATTTCAAATTTCAATTGTTTAAAATTGGAGGTCGCACAAAATCTCATGAAAAGAAGCTTCGAATGTTTTAACGACACGTCGGAACGAGTTACTGAGGGAGATGATATTTTCGAGAACGACATGGCAACAGTTTGAGGAAAGATGACTTAGTCAAATGTAACTGATTTTTAATTTTATTATAAATAGAATATATTTTATCCATTTTATAAAAAAAACGAAAAAGAGAAAAAGATGGCATGAGCTACATTGGACTACAGTTACAAGAGTACAAAAGGATAAGGATGTAAATTCAAGCCCTTGCTCATCAAAAACTAATGTGCGGAATTTTCTATATACAATTCACGAATAAAACCTTGTAAATTTTTTGCACATGGTATTGATAAGGAGATGTTAATAAAAAAGATCGTTGATATTTGTTGAAGATCGAGTGCTATTTAACTGAATTAACCACGAAATATGAATAGTGACAGTGAGTGAATAGTAAATGAATAGTAAAATGAATAAGAAACGAATAAAGAGAGATTTAAGGTGGTTCGGCCTTATACCTACGCCCACCTAGCAAGGAGGAATTTACCTACGCATTAAAAAGTTCTGAGATTACAAAGATGTAGACTTATTCACACCCTATGTCTCTCCCACTCAAACAAAAGAATCCTCTTAAAGGAAAGGAATTCTCACACACTAATCTCACTCTCTCACAAAATAAAGCACTTAAGCTTTCTTAACCTCTGAAGGTATGGATGTGCTTTGAAGCAAAGGAGTGCATCTCCTTTTATAGGCTAGAGGAATGGGACAGCTCATGTATGAATGGATGTATGAAGTCAAAAATGGATGCAGCCACATAGCCATTTCTTTTGACAAAACATAGCTGCCATATTTGATTTCCAATGCAGCATTCTTTGACATGTTTGCCTAATAAAGACAAACCTCACAATATTTGGAGATAGCGATACAGGACCTACTCTAAAATTAAGCAGCCTCTCTCTCTATGTATAATGTATAACGTTCAGCCTGTATTCAAAGTTTCAAACACAAAGACTAGACGAAGTCATGTATAATTTGATAAAAAAGCACATTATCAACAACAAAGAATCAAACTCATCTTCTTTGATGAGCAAATGCAATGTTTCATGAAGCTCAGCCTACATAGCTCACACACGAAAGGATCATTCCAACAACTCCCACAAATGGCTATATAAATCAAGCACCAACAAATTAAGCAAACCCATCACCGCAGTATTACCAATGGAAGTCAGCCTTAACATGTCGATCTGCACACTCCTATTCCTCCTCTTTTCCATCTCTGTCTCTCCCAATATGGCTCAGGTCCCCGGAGCCAACGGCCGAGCAACATACATCGTCCACGTGCTACGAGAGCCAAGCATGGCTTCACTCTCGACCAGCGAGGATCGCGAACAATGGTACAGGTCATTCTTGCCAGCCACCACGGCAAGCTCAGGCCACCCTAGCCTTGTGTATTCATACAGCAGCGTAGTTAACGGCTTTGCTGCCAGACTAACAAAAGAAGAGCTCGAAGCCGTGAAGAAGAAGTCCGGTTTCATTCACGCCATCCCTGATCGCTTGTTACACTTGAAGACCACTTACAGCCCTAGTTTCCTCGGTCTCCTCCCATCATCCCCCGGTTTCTGGAATAGCTCAAACTATGGCAAGGGAGTCATCATCGGAGTGCTAGACACGGGAGTCACACCAGACCACCCTTCCTTCAGTGATGATGATCTCCCACCGCCGCCAACCAAGTGGAAGGGGGTGTGTCAGTTCGAAGGCTCTAGTTGCAACAACAAGCTCATCGGTGCAATGACCTTGTTGAGTGGAATGAATGCGATGCGATCTGAACAGCAAACCAGTCCAAAAGCGGAAGGACCCATTGACACTAACGGCCACGGTACACACACGGCCAGCACCGCAGCAGGCATGTTCGTCCAGAACGCCAACCTTAACGGACTAGCGAATGGAACTGCAGCTGGGATGGCCCCCTACGCTCACCTAGCCATCTATAAGGTGTGCGATGATGAAGTATGCGCTGGCTCTGATGTGTTGGCTGGGATTGATCAAGCAGTGAAAGATGGCGTTGATATAATCTCTGCTTCTCTGGGCTCAGGTTCGGCAAATTTCTACCAAGATACAAGTGCAATCGCCTCGTTCGGTGCTATGGAGAAGGGTGTGTTCGTTAGCTTCGCAGGGGGGAACGAGGGCCCATCCTACAACACGTTGTCAAACGAGGCTCCATGGGTAATCACAGTGGGCGCAAGCACCATGGATCGAGTCCTACAAACTACTGTAAAGCTGGGAACCGGTGATGTGATCAAAGGACAATCCGCCTACCAGCCTGAAGGTTTCAAGTCCACCCCTCTATCTTTGGTATACCCCGGTTCCACCGTATCCGACGCTGCCATCTGCACCAATGGCTCGCTCGATGGCATCGACGTTAAGGGAATGATAGTGGTATGCGACATGGGAAATATCACCGAGGTAGAGAAAGGAGAGAACGTGAAGGCCGCTGGAGGAGCCGCCATGATCTACGCTAACGCTCAAAACGAAGGGTACACAACGAGCGCCCAGCCTCATGTGCTGCCCGTCTCGCACGTGAGCTACGCCGACGGAGAGACCATTAAATCATACATCAGTACAACCTCAGCGCCCACGGCGACCATTATCTTTGATGGAACATTGTTTGGCGTGACTCCATCGCCAGCAATAACGTACTTCTCGTCCAGAGGGCCCAGTGGAGCAGACCCCTCCGTACTAAAACCCGACATCATAGCCCCAGGAGCAGACATTTTAGCTGCATGGCCATCTTCAGCAGGACCGGGTCTCAGTATCGGGGCTGATTTTAACATGATCTCTGGCACATCCATGGCAACTCCGCATATCAGTGGAATCGCGGCTTTGTTAAAAAGTGCTCACCCAGACTGGTCACCGGCTGCCATCAAGTCTGCCATGATGACATCTGCTGAGATTACTGGAAACGATGGCAATCCGATTGCCGACTATACATTAGACTACGCGAACTTCTTTGCCATGGGATCTGGCCAGGTGAACCCGACCAAGGCTAACACCCCAGGCTTTGTATATGATATTGAACCGGCGAGCTACATTCCTTATCTCTGTGGCCTCGGATATACGGACAAGCAAATCAGTGCCGTGGTGCGCAGGTCCATTGATTGTGCTGAGAGTAACCCGATCTCTGGCTCTGAGTTGAACTATCCTTCATTCACGGTGTTCTTGACAAAGTCCAATGACTACGCTATGACAGTGAATCGGACGGTGACGAACGTGGGAGACGCGGAGTCATCGTACACAGTGCAAGTCACAGAGCCGAACGGAGCATCTGTTGGATATGATTCATAATAGAACTATGTATATGTTTTAGAGTAGGATTATTATCTAGTTAGATAATGATAGTTATCTAGTTTTAGATAAACTATGTTTAGTGTTTAGTTTGAGTCTAAGTGGTACATTGTTAGTTTCTATAAATATGTTCCAAGGAATAAAGTTTATTAATTGTCCTCTTAATATAGCTTCCTCCCTCTACAATAGTTTCTCCAATACTCTCTTCTTGTTCTTGTGGCTTCCCAACAATTGGTACCAGAAGCTAAGGTTGAGAAGTTATGTAAAGCAACGGAGCACGATCCAACCCTCTTTGCCAATCTTCAAAGGGGAATCCTATGAGTATTGGAGTACCAAGATGAAGACCTCTTCAAGTCACAGTGATCTTTGGGATCTTGTGGAGCAAGGCTACACCAACTCATGATGAAGTGAAGATGAAGGAGAACCGCCATTTAGATTCAAAAGCCTTTGTTTCTCATCCAAAGAAAGTGCCTATGAATCTATCTTCTCCGATAAATGGGCAAATACCGGTGACGCCCAATGAGGCGGGACAACGCTGAAGACGGAGTTTCAAGGATCATCAAAGGTTTTGGTGGTGAAGCTCCGTGACATACTCGACAAGATTTTGAGATCGCAACCATGAAGACGGGCGAGACTACATGTGAGTACATCTCAAGAGTGATGATCATCATCAACCGTATGCGAGGGTATGGTGATTCGATTGCGATCAAACGGTGCAGGCAAAAATACTTGTAGAAGTTTGTCCCCACGTTTTGATCATGTTGTCGGCTATTGAAGAGTCAAAGGACCTGGCCAACTTACACAATAGATGAGCCGAGTGGAAGTTTACAAGCCCATGAATGTAATCCCGTGCATGCATGAGAAGACCGAGGAGAAGGTCTTGAAAAGCGTAAGGAGATAATAGAGGCTTCAGGGAAGAGGGCAGAGGGGCGATCAAGAGGGAGGTTCCCCGTAGAGGCGAGGCAGGCAGGCGAGGAAGACATATACCGATGCATGGCAAAGAAGATGACAAATGAGCAACACTACAACCCTCGAAGAACAATAGGCTTACACATTCAGCCACACAATTGCAAGAAGTTTGGCCACATCAAAAGCAGAGTGTTGGTATATGAAGACAAGAGCTAAATATGGCGTAAGAAAACAATGTAAGCTGGGTCTTTTGTTACTTATAGTGATACTAACCCAACTAGTTCAAGTGTATGGCTTCTAGATAGGATGTTCAAACCATCTTACAGTGAGTACGAGAGTACTTTGTTTGAGAAGTTAGATGAAACTCAAGGGAGAGATATTATTTTCCATGAAACAACAAGTTGGAGTTGGGATGAATCACCAGAGGAGGAGAATATCCCTATTGAGATAGCACTGAGTACCTTCCAAATAGTTTCACCACTGACACCGTAACGCTGTTCTCCGCTTAGCGATCAACGCCAAAGACCACTTCACAAAGTAGCGTACCACCGTCAACACCAAGGAGCACCTCTCCATCAACGCTGGCCGGTCAACTGGCCCTGAGATCAAGCAAACAATCAGCGTCTTGGTCAACCTAGTTGCACACCACCGGCCAACCAAGCAACTCAAAGACACCCGGCGACATTACCACTTCCTCACGCCTGGGTCCGGGCCTTGTTCACTTCTAGCAAATTTCCAACAAGCAGCCCCCACGCCTTTGGTCAATACCTTCGGCTTCAACAAGGTAGCGTAGCACACAATACGCCTGGCCAACGCCCACCACCGGGTCAATCTGTTCCCTCGAAAGAAGGTGCCGCTGTCACTTTGGTCAACAAATCGTCAACGGTAGGTTGCTCGCCAAATAACGCCTCGCTCGCAAAGACGCCAAGGTGACGGGTCCCCAAGCAAAGCACCAAACTCTGGAATTGACGCTGATGAGTCCCATCTCTTAGAGATCTATGAAGACCCAAAAGTTCTCTCTTCTCGGATGTTCATCCCTCGAGGGAAAGATATGGAGATTGCTTCTTTGCTCTTCTGCTTCGTGATCCCGCCTCTACAAAGAAGCTTCACAATGGGAAGAGTGGAGAGAAGCAATGTTAGACGAGATGAAAGCCATCCAAAAGAATCAAACCCGGGAGTTATCGATTTACCGTTAAGGGAAGAAAGTCGTGAGGTCCCAAGTGCGGTGTTCAAGACCAAGTTGAATGCATGGATCTCTACGTAAGTATAAAGCTCAGCCTTTGTGGCCAAAGGCTATGCAAAAAGAACAAGGAATTGATTTTGAAGAAACCTTCTCACCGGGTGGCTCGCTTTTGAGACTGCAAGAGTGTTCCTCCCAATTGCAAAGACAACAACAATGGCCCTGCTCATCGCTTAGATGTGAAGTCACCTTCCTCAATGGAGAACTTCAAGAGGAAGTCTATGTTACACATGTACCAAGGATTCATAGTTGAAGGAGAAGAGCACAAGGTGTATAAGTTGAGAAAAGCTCTTTATGGATTACTAGCACCTCGGCTTGGTATAGCCAAGATAGATACCTTCTTTCTGCATAAATGGGTAATGAAAAGAAGTGAGATAACCAACCTTGTACAAAGAAGAGCCAAGGTAATGATCTATTGGTGATATGTCTATATGTTGATGATATTATTTGCATGGGCTCTTCACAGGCTTTGGTTCAGGAGTTCAAACACAAGATGATGACCACATTTGAGATGAGTGATCTCGGTTTACTTCGATATTTTCTTGGTTTGGAGGTTAAACAAGACTTTGGGATCATGTATAGGTGTGTGCAAGATTTCAAATTACAAGGTTGCTACATGCATGCTGGATTGGGCCTGATCAATCGAGGACGTAAAAAGCACTTCAGAAGTGTGTTCATGTTGGGACTCAAGTGTAGCCACAATGGAGTTCAAAAAAGGCAAGAAGTCGTGGCTCTCTCAACCCTCAAGTTTAGAGTATATAGTCGCAAATATCACAGCTCTGCCAAGCAAAGGTGGCTCGTAAGACTTTTATCGATTTCAAGCAAACACAAAGTGGACCGACACAAATTGCGCTGACAACAAGTCAACCATCACTATTGCCAAGAATCCTACCTTCCATGGCGTAATCCAAACATATAGACCTTCTCATATCACTTTATTAGAGGTCTAATCTGCATGCAGAGGTTACTTTGGATCACCGCAGCATCGAGAACAAGAAATAGCATTTTTACAAAAGTATCAGCTGCTCGTAAGCATGTCTATCTATGTTCCTTACTTGAGCTCAGTTTATGAATCAAGGGGAGTGTTGGATATGATTCATAATAGAACTATGTATATGTTTTAGAGTAGGATTATTATCTAGTTAGATAAATTATAGTTATCTAGTTTTAGATAAACTATGTTTAGTGTTTAGTTTGAGTCTAAGTGGTACATTGTTAGTTTCTATAAATATGTTCCATGAATAAAGTTTATTAATTGTCCCTCTTAATATAGCTTCCTCCTCTACAATAGTTTCTCCAATACTCTCTTCTTGTTCTCATTCCCCAACAAAGACGTGGTTCCAAAACCGTAAACCATCTCTTTCTCCAAAGCAATCCAATGTGCTCGGTTCACCGGTTACGTTCTCCAATAGCACTGGCGGCACAGGGAGAAGAACTACTTACTCACAGGGTTACTTGACATGGGTTTCATCGGATGGGAAGATAACAGTGAGCAGTCCTATTATGGTTGGTGTCGTCTAATAGTTAAGATTTCCGCATAAGAGTACTATCATAGAATAAATATATCTTAAGAAGAATAATCTTGTTTTCAACATGTAACTAGATTAATTTCCCTCTGCTTGACTTGGTTTATCAATGAAAGTTTGAGAAAATGGCTGTGAAATCGGAAGGTGTGGGATTTTTTTTTCTTCTTCTAATTAATGTTGAACTAATTAACAGTATTTGATTAACAAACATGTCATCACACCTGTGATTGAGAAGGTTGTCCGCATATAATTAGCCTAGCTAGAATGTGATCATAGACACAAAAACTTATGTAAGAATATGCAATTGTTGGGTGTGCAAACATATGAGATCCATGAGTTGTGAGGCGTTTTGGGTTATAAGCCCAATAATAAAACCATGTGGGATGTAAGGGTCCCCGGGACCTAACATGCAGCATACAATATTTTAGGGCACAATGAAACAGTGGTCAAGATTTGAGGGCAATGCCAAGTAACATTGAATTTGTATATATATTGGGTTTAAATGGAATTGCCAATGTTAAGATAGGAGACTTGATGGGTTGAATAAACTGTGAGACTTTCTGCTGGTGACCATCTCTAGCTTTCTCAATTATATTTTTTGCATGGTTGTGTTGAATTTCTTGGAGTGGTATATATATGAGCTTCCTGAAGTAAAATATCGTATTTAATTTGATTGATTTCATTAATAGAATCTCAAATTAAAATGAATGTTATAAAGTAATTCCCAGATTAATAGAATGTCAAAAAGTAAAATGAATGTTACGAAGTATTTTTTTTTTTCTCTTTTAGTTTTTAGAATACATGGATCAATCCAACTAATCTAAGTAGATGGTTCACTCCAGCCACAAATGTTAATAGATAGGTACTGATATTATAGCCATGTGACAAAAGATGATAAGTTAGGATTTTTATGGGAGGTTATGATTCCCGATAAGGAGACGATTTATCAAAACTGAAATTCAATACTCAAAAGAATAGAAGTCAGGTCTAATTTTGTGGAATGTAATGTTTATCCTACCCAAAGAATCCCAGTAGTTCAAACTGTCCGCAAATTTTTACGTACAGACACGTACTTTATATACCAAGCACCGGGAGCCATTGAGTAATACTTCCAGATACCACCACAATGGAAAAGAGACACAAACCCGCCCGGAAGCTCCATTTCATTCACATGGCAATCTCCACGTTGCTACTCCTCTTCACTTCCTTCTGTATCTCTCCCACTATAGCTCAAAACCCCAGCAACGATGGCCGAGAGACGTACATCATTCACGTGCAGCAAGAACCAGGCATGCCCTCCTTCTCCACCAGCGAGGAGCGTGAGCAATGGCACAAGTCCTTCTTGCCTGCCGGCATAGCGAGCTCGGGCCAGCCAAAGCTCGTATATTCTTACAAGCATGTAGTTGGTGGCTTTGCTGCTAGTCTAACTCATGAAGAGCTGGCGGAAATAAAGAAGAAGCCTGGTTTCCTTCATGCAATGCCAGAAGGCGTGCTACACTTGACGACCACTCACAGCCCCAGTTTCCTAGGCCTCCAGCGGTATTCTCCTGGCTTCTGGAACAGCTCCAGCTATGGCAAGGGAGTCATCATCGGGATGTTGGACAGTGGAGTCACACCAGATCACCCATCCTTCAGCGACAAAGGCATGCCGCCGCCGGCCAAGTGGAAGGGGGTGTGCAACTTCAAAGGCTCTAAGTGCAACAACAAGCTGATCGGCGCGAGGACCTTTGTTAACGGTTCGAAACCAGACGGGCCTATCGACGATGACGGCCACGGCACGCACACAGCCAGCACCGCAGCCGGCATGTTCGTCGAGAACGCCAACATCAACGGACTAGCTAATGGAACAGCAGCTGGAATGGCGCCCCACGCTCACCTAGCCATCTACAAGGTGTGCGGGAAGGATCAATGTTATGGCTCCGATTTGCTGGCTGGTTTCGATCAAGCTGTAGATGATGGTGTGGACATACTCTCTGTTTCTTTAGGCGGAGATGCGGATAGTTTCTA
Organism: Dioscorea zingiberensis; assembly: GCA_026586065.1. NCBI lineage: Eukaryota > Viridiplantae > Streptophyta > Magnoliopsida > Dioscoreales > Dioscoreaceae > Dioscorea > Dioscorea zingiberensis. Next base: position 3,478,018 of record CM048822.1, on the reverse strand, counting down.
TGATGATGTTTCTGCTGTCGGGTCGTACGGTGCCATGGAGAAAGGTGTCCTTGTTAGCTTCTCGGCAGGGAACTCTGGCTCGGATCCCGGCTCCACCAACAACAACGCCCCGTGGGCAATCACGGTGGGTGCAAGCACCTTGGATAGAGACCTAAGAACCAGTTTAAAGTTCAACACTTCCACTGTCCTAAACGGGCAGTCTGCCTACCAGCCTAAAAACTACAAGTCAGCTCCTCTATCTTTAATATACCCTGGTTCGGTCTCACCCCTATTTGCAACTTGCACCATTGACGGGCTCGTAGATGTCAACGTAACTGGGATGGCCGTGTTGTGCGACGACGGAGACATCGAGTGGGTCGCCAAAGGAAAGGTTGTCAAGGACGCTGGAGGCGCCGCCATGATCATCGCTGGTTCGCCTTCTGAAGGGTACACAACATTCGCCAGCCCCCATGTGCTCCCCGCCGCGCAAGTCAGCGCCTTCGACGGAGAGGCGATCAAAGAATACATCAACTCTGTCTCGGATGCCACTGCAACCTTCTCCTTCCATGGCGCAGTCTATAACGTGACTCCGTCCCCCGTGATGGCCTTCTTCTCCTCCAGAGGCCCCAGTGGACAAGACCCCAACGTACTAAAACCAGACATCGTCGCCCCGGGAGTAAACATCTTAGCTGCATGGCCATATTCAGTAGGACCGGATCCCAGCATCGGAGCCGATTTTAACATGATCTCTGGCACATCCATGTCCACTCCACACATCAGTGGCATTGCCGCTTTGTTGAAATCTTCACATCCAGATTGGTCTCCAGCCGCCATCAAGTCTGCCATCATGACGTCGGCTTCTGGCATTGGCAACGACGGCAAACCTATTGCAGATTACACATTAGAGCCTGCGGATAATTATGCCATTGGAGCTGGCCTTGTGAATCCGACAGCCGCCAACACCCCCGGTTTTATATATGACATCAACCCGGCGACCTATATCCCATACCTCTGTGGCCTCGGCTACACTGATGCGCAGGTTGCCACTATTGTGCGGCGCTCGGTTCGTTGTGCCGGAGTTACTGCCATTTCCGGTTCTGAGTTAAACCTTCCTTCATTCTCGGTGAAACTGGCAAAGTTCAATAACTTCAACAAGACAGTAACTCGAACAGTGACGTACGTGGGCGACGCGGCGTCGAAGTTCACCGTGGAAGTGGATCAACCGAGCGGGTCATTTGTGAGTGTGAGTCCGAAAACTCTTGCTTTCTCCCATGCAAATGAACAGGCTCACTTCTCGGTTACTTTCTCCGTCAACGCTGCTGGTCGGCTCGGGGATAATTCACATGGTTCGTTGACCTGGGTTTCGGCTGACGGGAAGACGAGAGTGAGGAGTCCGATTGTGGTGGCTGTTAGCCGGTGATGGAAATTAATAACCATTTTATCTATTAGTTAATAGTTGATGTATTCTGAAGAATAATCGTTTTAGCAGAATGCATGGTAGAGAATTTAACTTTGTTCGATCGTCTTGATTTATTTATCTCTGGAAATTTAAATTTGAAACTTTTTAATTATTTTTTAAGGAAATTAACAAATATATATTTTATCCTTGTTTGTTTGGGTGACGTTACATGGATAAAACTCGACATTAAAAATGTATGGAAACAATGAATCGTGGCTTATCCATTTTAATAAAATAAAAAAAATAAGAAAATAAAATTATTTAATTCATCCTTTAATCTATCTATATTACTAAGCTGAAGTAAATAATAATTTTAAGTTTAAAAAATTATTTTAAAAAATCAAAAATAAGATTCATATTTTTTTTAAATCATAACAATTAGTTAAAGTGACATATTTTGGAGGGAGGAAAACAACAGAAAGAGGGGCACACAAGTTGCAATGAGTCAAAAACAAATTTATTATTTTATTTTGTAGGTGTGGGTTTTTTGTAATTTTTTTTTATTTATTTCTCTTCTATTATAAATAAAATTTATGATTTATTCACTTTATTTTAAAAAAATAAAAATTGAAACATTTTAATGAACATTATTATTATATAACTACTATTTGAAACGACATTTTTTTTTTGTTATTCTATAACTATACAAATCTTCCCGCACAATTAAAATATTGCATAAATTATTTCACTAAAAAACCAGTAAATTTTATTTCCAAACTTAGTTTTATAAAAGTCATCATTGGGCCTTGGCCCAACAGATCATAAATTTGGAAAACAAAAGAGAAAAAAAAATCCTATTAATTTACTCCTATAAAAGTGCTTAATTAGCACATAAAACTCCTATAAAACTCACATTTGGTTCTTTTCCATGAAATACTAAAATATATCCAATTCCAGATAAGTCTGGTGATCAAAACCAATCAATTTATTTTTTTTAATAATATTACTTTACGCTGTTTACGATAATATAATTTTATAGTATATATTCACAAATATCTCAGGGGTATGTGTGCACATTTCCCAAAGTTAAAAAAGACCAAAAAGCCCTATTAAGCTAAAACAGCTCCGGCGGAACACAAGTGGCAACGGTAACACCCCTCTCCCCACCTTAGCGCGCCTGGCGGCTCACGGCGAGGAGAAGGCTAGGGCACGGAGCTCCACCGGGGCCACCCCTCGTACACGTGCCGGACATTCGTGGCACGTACCTTTCCACATCCCCGCACCCCAAGCCGCCAAATACACCGCCCTCTTCCCCTCCTCTCCTCCCCTTTCTCTCTCTCCTCCTCCCCCCTCGAACCAGAAAGACGAAAAAAGAAATCAAAAACAAAAAAAGAAAGGAAAAAAAGAGAAAAAGATCAAAAAGAAAAATTGGCGATAAAAAAGAGAACAGTATTGGAGAAGCCTCTCGCATCTTTTGGTAGATGGGGGATCCGATCTTCATCTTCTCCGATGCCAGCTGAATGAGGTTTGATTTCATCGCCCCTTTTTGTTTTTTTATTTAATCGCTCTTGTTGTGCTCGCTTCTAGCGATTGGTTTCTGGTTTTCTAGGGTTTTCTTTGGTTTTCGATTCTGCGGATTATCTGGTGTTTGTTGCGATTTTAGCTCCAATGGCGATGCATGATCAGGGAGGGGTTTGATTGGAAAAGAGGCTAGGGTTTTATGTGCAAGTTGTTGCATTTATTGATTGTGTCGGGAAACGCACAACATGCTTAGGCTTAAATAGCTCTTGTTCTTCGGCTTCCACTGGTTTCTATCGAGCTACTGTTAATGGCTGCAATGTTTGAAACAAACAAGTGGGGTTTGAATGGGTTGATTTTTCTGCTTTGGCTAGGGTTATTTGTTCTTGTTTTGTGCGCAATGAGCAGAGAAAAGGCAGTAAATTAAATGTCCATTATAGTTTTGATTATGAATGGATGTGGCTTTTTGAGAAATCGGAAGAAATTTGAATAATTTCCCCTGCTTGCGTAGTATATTTGTATGTCTGATCATGTTCTAAATTAGCTATTCTTGGATGGTTTTTTGAACCATTCATTTATATGATAATTTGTATATTATTAGTAATTTCCAACATTAGTATTTTAAACAATGTAGATTTTTTTGAATGGTGTTGACCATGTTTTAATGTCCTGCCATGCTTGTGTTTGTGTTGGTGTTCTTCTAGCAGAGCTATTTTGCTGGAGCCAAGAGCAGCATGACTTTTACATTACTCAAATAGCAGTTTTGTCTGGCAAGATTTAGAATTTACGAAAGTAGATCCAAGGTGGATATGAATGTTGTACTATATGAAGGCATACATGAACTGAATGTTTACACGTATGCCATCGGCTTGTCTTATATTACAAACAGAGCTATTTCTCCTCTTAGTCATGTGCTTGGTTTTTTATTTTATTTTATAGCACTTACAAAATCTTTATATTTTTATGACTGGGACCAATAGAACCTGTCTAAATTCCTTGTCATTTTGTTGAACTTTTTCTATGTAAGCAAAATCAGAAGATAAGAATTTTACAAGTTATTTTCACCAGAACTTTCTTGCAAGTTCCTTCTTTTATCTTAGCGAAAATGCATCTTATGCAGGGACAGGCTTAATTTCTCAATCAGTTCTTCAAAATTTGTGTCACTCTTAAGATGAAACCAGGTACAGGTAGAACTATAAGAAGGGCTCAGAAGCTAGAGCATGTTCAGAGGGATGGACCAAATTGGGTTCTTATTGCAGGCAGTGCAGTTCTAAGTGCATTATCAATCAGGATTGGATGCAAGCTGAAACAGGCCTTTGAGACTAAGCGAGCTAATACTCCTGACTTTGCAATGAAAGGTCTAGTAATGTGCTATTTTCAAAATGTAATTTTTATAATATCATTGTTGTTGTTTCTTTTTTCTTCTCTCTGTACTAACAGGTTTGGCTTATGTACAGCTAAGAGGAGGCCAGCAGCATGCCGTTTGCACTCAAATTTATATTGCTTTACTCAAGTAGATGATGGTTGTTGCTATTGTCTTGCAGGTACAATTCCATGTTTTGTTTTACTATTCATATATGGGCATGGATTACCTTCTTTTTAATTTGCATAGCCCTCACAGCCTCTGCCATTGTTTTGAGTTCATTTTTAATGGCTATTATTACATAACCTTTATGCTGTCCATACTTGCTTTGTGATAAGATATAATTCATATCATAGAGAAACCTCTGTATGATTAGTTTGCATCTTATTAAATTTTGCTATTATATCAACTCCATCTGAAGCATTTCCAGTGTCAGTGATAAACAATTTTTCTATTCTGACCATTTCATCAAGAAACAAGTGAGTTCAGTCAATCAATTAGCAGTAGGAATAATCCCAAGACACATGTGATTAATAAATCCTTGGTAGTGCCTGCTGATAAGAAAATAATCTTGGGATTGAACCAAAGGAATTAAAATAGAATTATAGAAAGCAAGAATGTTTATTTAACCTTTGTCCATACAAGTACATGTAATATATCTGTTTTGGCCTTGTTAGCCATTTGGGCTAAGGAGTTGAGAAAAATGCATCTAGAAAGTAAATGTGTCGCACTAAGTGACAAGGGGGATCTATGCTGTAGTGTGGTCAGCTTTTCTTCCTAAGATGTCCAATAAGTTTGATCAATGATGACAACTAAAATTTCGTTTCATGTTTCTATCTCGGAAAAAGCAGTTATGCTTCGTGCCAACTGGTCTCCTGTAGACTTGCAAAACCCAAAATTATGCCAATTCTGGATCATCTGTATTTGATAAGTGGGGCTGTGAGTTAACCCATGCAATGTTAGACATTGACATAGTAAATGGGTTTCCCTTATGTATTTGCTGTGCTACATTTTATGATGCTAAGTGCGAAGGAATCCCTTATGTGTTTCTTGTCATCTTCCAATTTCTTTCTTTTCTTGCCACATTACCTCCCTGAAATCGATCCATCATGCAATTTTTAAAAAACATGTATCCATATCGCAATTTATTCTTTCAAACTCAGTATCTTGCTTTGCTCTTTGAAAACTGAAAACATCTTTTGGTATTCACACGGAACACAGGTCAATAACACAGCCTGCACCAGTCGTTCTGATTTTAGTCTCTTATGCAGGGATTTCTGACGCACCAGGAGATATCAAGCAGGCATCCAACAACCCAATGTCAAAAGAGGCCGATCTGTCCCTCCCTTTGGTGAAGATCTCTGCAGCAGAATCAAACACTCAAAACAGCAGTGTGATGTGGGCTTCGTCACCAGATCGTCTTGAACTGCCTCAGAAGCCTTTTCACCATTCAAACAGTTCTGAGTCTCCATGTGTTTCTGAATCTGGATCTGACATATACAACAAACGAGAGGTTATTCAGAAACTGCGGCAGCAGCTTAAAAGAAGGGATGAGATGATCATGGAGATGCAAGCCCAGATTGTGGACCTACAAAACTCTCTTACTGTCCAGGTGGCCCAATCTGCAGATCTGCAATCTCAGCTTGATTCTGCAAACCGAGACTTATTTGACTCCGAGAGAGAAATCCAACGTTTGAGGAAAGCCATTGCTGATCATTGTGTGGCAGAGGTGGGCTCTCCTGATAGAAGTACAACCATCAGAAACTGGCGGCCAGAACCCGTTAATGGGCATGCCAATGGTTATCATGATACTGTAAGCAATTTAGAGCTGCATTATGCTGTCACAGAGAAGTCGAGAGGAGCCAGTGACAGGGTTGAGATGTTGAAGAGAGAAGTAGGGGAACTGAAAGAAGTGATTGAAGGGAAAGAATTTTTGCTTCAGAGCTACAAGGAGGAGAAAGTTGAACTATGCTCTAAACTTAAAGAGTTGCAGTTGAGACTGGCCCCTCAACCAGTGCCAAATATTTTGTAAGACCTTTGTTGTGTTATGCTGTTGTTGATTCTTGTTTGGGTTTTAGTGCTCAGTTTTTCCTAACATTGTTCTAGCATTCTGTTTTTTCAATATTTTTTTGTATAGTTTTTGGATAGAGCTTGTTAAATGATATTCCTCTCATTTGCAAATAGGGGATTTGTTTCGACATAAATCTTAATTACGAAATTCCAAATACCAATTTGAAATCAAACGTGGAATCTGATATTTGGCCTTTACAGGATGTTTCCCAACCGACACAAACACTAAACTATGATGGAAAGAACTGTGCTTTGCCAGGAAGGTTATTTCTGGCTAAATTTATTAATCACAGCCCATTCCAAATGGTAGAAATCAACACAAGGACTTGAACCATTTCCTAGAGGGTGGTTTTACAACTGACGCAAACACTAGACATAAATAAGATAGGGTTGCTTCTGCAGGAAAACTATTTCCAAAATGATCTAAATTGATAAATCACAACCAGCTTTGAAGTATGTCATATGAGACATCCCCAAGAGCATATGAACAATATGGCTGCCAATCTCCAGCATTGCTGAAAAGCTTTATTCAGGTTTGCGGCATGTGATAATGGCGAACTTGATGAGATTCTTCTTGTAGCCCTCCATCATCAGAGGCATAGCAAGTGCCCCTCTTATAGTCTTCCATCCTATCAAACCAACACAAGTTATAAGACCACTGTAAAAAGAACCAGTTACCAAACACATTACCAGAACCTACCACTGCGCAGAAGAGATGTAAAACCCTGCCATGTAAATGCAGATCGGATAACTGCCGGCCAAAACGGAGCCACATTCTCCGACCAATCAGCAACCTTTATGTCCTTTTAAACCAATCAAGTGTAAAATAAGAAATACATCTTAAAACCTGAAAAAAATTGTATCTATAACCATGAACCGTACTATCCATCTATTATTCTATTATTCTCTAGTAAATGCAGGATGGAATTTGGGCATTTACCTGGAGTGACAGGGACTCTGCTATTTTGACATAATCAGAGGGAGAACACCACGCTGGGAGATAATATGCACTACAAATCTTATTCAAGAGAGTGATTTCATCAGGCTGCAAGGACTCTTCAGAGGGTCTGAGATCCCTATGACACCAAGTTACTATGATTATAGTGGCTCCAGGTGCAGCAACGCGTGCCAATTCACTCAAAAACTGAAACAAACAACACCTTTCACTTTCAAACTTTCAATATTGCACTACTAGTTTATCACTCTAAATAAGAAACAAGAGCTTCCCTAGTAAAAAAAATGAAACTAATTTGGGAGCAAGGGGTGACTTGTTACCTTTGTTTTGTCTGGCATGTGTTCCCCACTCTCCATGGACCAAACCAGGTCAAAGTGCCCATCAGGAAAAGGTTGATCCAGTGCATCTGCCACTTTGAATGACACCTACCAGAAATTCTCTCAAAGTGTCTAAGATAATACAAATGAATTCTTATAAAGAAAAAAGAAAAGAAAAGGACATTCAGATCAGACACCTTGTCAGCCAGGCCTTCAGCAACTGCCAGTGCCTGAGCTCGCTGAGCTTGAACAGAACTCAAGGTGATACCTTGGCACTGAGCTCCATACTTCTTTGCCAGATACCTTGAACTGCCACCAATCCCACATCCAACGTCAACCACTCTCTTGGGCCACTTTGAAGAGTCCTCTGCTCAACAATAGAGTACCACTTACCAAATAAAACTTCCCTCATTGTGACCTCTAAAGCTACTATAATTAAAACAGTGAGTTTGATCGAGAGAGAGAGAGATGAAGTTCTTGAAACCTGTGACACCAGCGAAGCTAAGTGTCTCCTCAACCATGCGCACTTGTGCACCCCGGTGGTCAGCAACGGAGCTCGGCACGCCAGGGTCATAAAACCCATGATGCATGTGTTCACCCCAGAGCCTCTCCCACATCTCCGACGACTCGTCGTACAGCTCCGCAATCCCCTTCTTGAGCTCCTCCCCGTCGAGCACCACCTGCGCCGGATCAGCTCGAGGCGAGCGCACAGGCGGAAGCGGCGCGTGCTCTCCGGGGATGTACGGGTAGTCATGGAATGACATGAACGGTGAGTGACTACAACGTAGCACTGCGTCCATTGTATCCTAGTTCTCTATAGAGTAGAGAGTAACCAAGCCGCTTCTTGCGAACCAAACAAAAGACGTCTTGGTTTGGGTGCAAGGTGGCGTCGTTGGGTTTCTATATAAGCACAAGTGTCAAGTTCTCTAGGGAGTGACGCCACGCCTGAACATGGCCTGTCTCACGAACCACCGTTTAATCAGACTTCCGTATTGTTAAAAAGTATCATTTCACAATAACTGCATCTTAATCTATTGATATTGGGTTCTTTATATAGTGTTTTGTTAGTTAGAACAATCTCAAATTTGAACTCCCACAATCACAATAGGAGGATGCACAAGTAAAAATGTCATATTATCTGTCCTGACTTTTGTGAGGTGAAAAAAAAATCTTGCATTACTTGATTTCGTATTTAATTAAAGGAAAAATTATAAAAAAGTATCATGTGGTTTGTGACTTTTTCAATTCGGTCCTTGTGGTTCAAAATTGAGCATAACGGCCTGCATTAATTCGGCGTTCCGTTTGGTACAGAAGCGTGTTTGAAGATTTTGCGTATGGATGGGAAGATTATCGAAAAATAAAATTTGGCACCGATTTTAAATACAATTTAAGCTTATAGGATTTTAAATCTTATTGATTAACATTTTATAGGAATCACGAGCGGTTAAATGCATTCACCGAATTGTATGAAATTTTCGATAATTTTCCCATCCATATGGTTGGAAATCTTCAAACATCTTCTAGAACAGCAACGCTAAATGTAGTATTACGAGGTATTAAAGTGATAAGCGAGAAATAGAGATCGTTGTGGTTGACGGCAATTGAAAAAATCACAAACCAAATGATACTTTTTTGTAATTTCTCATTAATTAAATATCACAAGGGACCAGAGTGGGGCACTGTCCTCTTTATTCTTTTCAACAAGGCACGCGAGAATGATTTGCAGTGGCGGGCAAGCATGAGCAATTGCTCAGATCAATCAGTGACTGAGAAACTATCTGGTTTAAGATTTTGCCTGGGATACAAGGAAGGAGAGGTTCAAGGGTCGTAATCATAAGGAAATTTTTTTTTTTTTTAAATGTTTAGATATAAATCTTTATATAACATCGTACGGTCGGCATCTTTCAAATTGAAATAAATAAATAGTGGTGTTAGCTCCAAAACCTACCAAACAAATAAGTGACATATTTCTAATTATTTGGTACTCATTTTGTTTGAGTGATTCAAGCTCTGCCTCTCTCACACAATGTATGTAGCACTTCTATCAGTCTATCTCCAAACACATATCGTGAAGATCCTGTTTACAGTCAGAAACAGCAACACCTACTATTAATTTAACAAAGGATGAATTCACAATCATACAACCTATCCTATAACCAAGAGGATTCCCATATCTGGCAGGTAAACAGTAACCAAACAACTGGACATCTTAGACCAACTTGCTACTAAACAATCAAAGCACCCACATCCACATGGAGAACAGATGAACAAGCAACAAAACACTGAAAACCATCTTTATCTTTTGTTTTGCACCTTTGATCTTTATGTACACGGTTTATCCATTTCTATAAAAAGATAAAAGAAATAAAAAAAAAAGAAACCACTGAAAACACCTTCCTTACTTCCACAAGGACCACAACAGTACAATGCATCCAAAAACAGTCAGAAAGAGTAGTCTGCTAGCAAAAGCACAAAATCAGTTTTACAGGCACAGAAGACTAAGGGAAGAAGCAACGGAGAAATGAGACTGAGCTGGTGTGAAATTCGTTTAACTTCTATTTCCCGTTTTCTAGTTTTTTAAGTGTTTGAAGTTGTTAATTGGCTCGAGCTCCAAAAAGACAGGGAATCTCATGTCATGTCTGCAAGGATTAGATTATAATCCTTGACATGGAAACAGATCTGGATGACGTGAAATGATATCTGCATGAACATGATGAAATTCATACAAAAAGTAGGTTTGAATTGGGAACTGAAAAGTTGAACCACCATTCATAAGAATAACTAATAATTAATAACAACTTAGAACATGATTTTGAGGAATCTCTGTCTGGCTGAATGTTTAACTTTGAATCCTGATCAGATACACTCTTTAGTTTCATTGCTGTTTTCTATGATCTAATAGATTACTTCTAGTCTTAAATGACTTGGATAAGTACACCTATGATTCCCACAATAACTCACTTTGATTAGAATCACTACTTTTTTATTATTATGGATATAAACCTTATTACACAACTAATAATTGGGTTAAATCTTAATTAAAAAAACTTGTGAGAAAAAAGAGGTAACAGTTCTATTTTGACTAGGAACTGAGTCATGGTTTCCTGGATCTTGGATCTATGACAGACTCCGACCAAAAGGTGACAGGAAAGACAACTGTAAATCAGCAGAATATGGAATAAAAAAAGACAAAACACATTTAATTCATGGATAGAATCTAATAACTTAAACCACCCAGCAATGATTGATATTCATTGATCACATCACATGCTGCTTCTCCTTCTCATCACTAATTTCTCTTCTTTTTTTTTGGATAAATATGAACAAAGTTTAATTAGTTTCAATATATATCAATAAACAATAACAACATTAATATCCACATTGTTAACAAAGATTTTTTTTAAAAAAATAATAATAAATATTATACATAATTAAAATTTTATGATAAAAAATCTTAATACCGTAAATTGTTATTATGTCAAAACATAGTAAAATATGTACAAACTCTACACACCAAACCTACACCCATATTTATAATATCAAGTATGATTGAATCATTGAACGAACATATGAAGATATGCCTATTAGAATAGGTCAAAGGCTAATTTGACAACCCTAACATTTTTGTTAATGCTAAGCCCTTTACTTTGGCGTTCAATACTAAGCCCATGGGTAACTGGCCTGTGTAATGGAAAAGGATAAATCTAAATCCATGACGAATGGGGTTTTCTTTGGTTTCTTTTTTCAATTTTGACATCCCATTTTAACCAAATAAACATTTCGTTTCCCCCAATAATGGACCATGAGAGACATGTGGGACTGTAATTCCTTGTTTACACATGGACCTTGTCCGCTGGTCCCATTTACACTATTTTTTATATATTTTTTATAAAATAAATAAATCATATTTATTTATGATATTTTTTAAGAAAATTGATTACAGAAATACGTGTAATTCACCTTGTTAGCTTACTGCTCCAAAAGTTGTGTTTAGAGCGAGGGCTCTTCATCCTCAAATTTTATGTCTGGTGGCCATTATTGGTCCTCTTCTCTTGTGAATTTTATGTTTCTTTTAATGATTGATTTCATTACCAACAGTTTCAGTCTTTTAATGTCATGAGTTGTATCAAACTAGGAAAGTGTGAGGAAATCAATAGTGAGGATAAGTTTTTTGAAAACAAGGTGTTTATCATGGAAGTGTCTCCTGTTTCTTTCCATCCATATACTCCAAATGATTGTCATTACCACTAAGTTCCACATTGACCTGGCATCTTTCTCCACCACTAAGTTCCACATTGACCTGGCATCTTTCTCCACTTGATTGGAAAAAGATACGTTGCCCCATAAATCTTCAATTTGTCTAGGTTGCCCCCCATAAATCGAACCGGTTGCAAAAGTATTCCCATATGTTACATGTGTACGTATAGGCATTGTAAGAGCAAGAAGACAGTTGTCTTGTCCTTGCTTTTGCATAGATATCACTTAATCCTTTCATCCAACCATTTTTTTTTACTAGATTTTGTAGGGTTAGAAATTTATCATCCAAGCTAACCAGACAAAATATTTAACTTTTGGAGGACATAAGGTCTTCCAGAATTTTGCTCCTAGTGGGCGCCTTATGCCCCATCCACCTTGAAGGCATATAATTATTTGACCATGAACATACCGTTTATGGTAAGTTTCTAGAGTCGTGTGTCATGAGGTTGCTCTTCTCTTTGCATGATGTGGGGTTGGAGTATGTTCAACTATTGTATTCCTTTTGGGGTGAGTGGACTCAGTTTGAGAAGTGTCGTTCCTTCCTGTATTTGTTGGTGAGCTTCATTTATGGTCATGTGTTCATTCTGGATCATTTATTGTAGGTTCAGGAGTGCGTTAATTGATTCTTGGCTTTCCATCTAGTTGTTCTGCCAATAGTTGATATTCGATCCCATGCCTACCTTCACTAGTGTGTTTGTTAAGGTGTTATCTCTTTGTTCTAATGTCTTTCCAAAAGAGTAGTCTCCTTCTTGGAGGCTCGTCGAAAGGATTTATGTTGGTATTGCTGAAGTAGGTCGTTGCTAGCACTTTCCTACATAGGTCGGTCTCTCCTCTATGAAGTCTCTACTACCATTTCCCCAAGACAGCTTCATTGAAAGTTTTGAGATATATGATGCCACATCCCCCTGGTCTTTGGGTCGACAAACCCTATTCCAATTAACCAGGCGATAAGCTTTAAGGCTTTAATTCATTCTCTTCTAAATAAAGTCTCGGCGGATACCATCAATGCATTTTATTACCCATTATGGGAGCTTGCATCTTGACATCTAGTAGTTTAGGATGGTGGAGAGCACAAAGTTTAGTAAAGTTAATTTTCCTTCCATTGATAGTAATCCTCCCTACCAGCTTGTGATTCTCCCTCTGATCTTATCAATGAGTCTCCGTCAGTCCTCTTCTTTGGGTTTGGCCCTTGATATAGGCATACCGAAATAGTCAATGGGCAGACTCCCAATCTTACAGTTCATTATTCCGGCTAGTGTCTCCGATGTATGCCCAATCGTGTGGATTCGGATGATAGCACTCTTGTTGTAGTTTACCTTAAGCCTCGATAGGCCTTTATACAGATAGAAAATAAGCTTCAAGGTTCTAAAATGAGTGGGGCATCCCGGCCCAGAACATAGCACTAAGAGATCATCCACATATTATAGGGATGTAATTTTGTTTGAGCTTGCTAATCCACAAGGTATTCCACTAAAGATGTTTATGGTTGATACTCTTAATAACATGGCGGTAAAGATATTTGTGGTCAGTACAAACAATAGTGAGGATAGAAGATCGCTTTGTCGCAACATTTTCTTGTATCTTACATATCCAATAAGAAAGCCATTTATGAGAAATTTTACTTTGGAAGATCGTAAAATGACTCTTATCCATCCGATCCATTTTATAGTGTCAAAATTCTTTTCGAAATCTATTTTGTAAGTGCTCCATTCCTTTTGTTGTCCTTTAATCCTTTATAGTTGGCTTGCAAGTTTTTTTTGATGATTTTATCGGGTAGTTAAGGAGGTTGATGGACAAGTAATCATTTATTCCTCTCGAGGTGTCCGTTTTGGGGATAGCATTGCTGGCCCAATTTACACATTCATTAAGAAACAAGTACATGTACCTATATATTAGGGCTAAGACGTACCAGATAGCGAACATTGACTCCTCCTCGGTCATAAGTAAAAATAAACTAATGATATTATGTGGCAGGGGTATAAGTTTATTCCAACAAAATAAGATGTTTAGATTAAGATAAGAGAAGTTAAAGCTAGTTGATTAATATATATTCCTGAGCTAAAAACCTTCGAGCCTGTTTGTTTGTTTTGATAACTTTTTTCATATTCTGATTTTTTAATTTTGTTTTAAAGAACAACTTTTATTTTAACAAAACAAGTTTTAAAAGTAAAAACTGAAAAAAATACATTTGCTGTAAAACCATTATTTAACATATATTTATAGTTTTTTTTTGTGGAAAACAAGATCACAAATATTTACTTTATATATATATAAATCAATAGTCAAATGAAAATCTTCAAGTAATTATAAAATAATAATCCTTCTAGTTAATATTTTCACATATGAGCCACGTTTTGTTAAACCTGTTTTTAAAACTCGATTAGTAAACATGTTTTGAAAAGTTTTCCATTTTTAATGAAAAAAACAAAAATCAGAGGTTAATAAACGTGACCTTATTTTTTCTTCTTGTTCTCATTCTAAGATTTTCTTTACATTCAAGACAAATATCAAATACTTAAGTAATTAAAATTCAAGAATATTCATCATAGATTTAAATTTTTTTAATAATCAGATTGACTTTTTAGATTAAAAAAAAATTGATGCTTAGCTTCTCTAATTATTCCATGTGGCCAAACACGTGTATATATAAAAGTATTATAATTTTAATTAAACTTAAAAAAATCTACTATTTTGCCAGCTGTCAAGATTCCGCCACATCAAGCAACGTGCTATCAACCAAATTTGAAGGACAAGAATTATAAAGATAATTTATTCAAAAAAAAATAATTATAAAGATAATAAGTAAAATTAAATAATTAAGAAAAAAATAATTATTAAGATAACGACAAAAAGACAGAATAAAAAGAAGAAAAAAAAAATAAAAAAGAGGAAAAGAGATCAACGGAAGGAAAGCCGGAAGCGGCGGAATGGTACCTGGAACGCCGGCAAATCGGAGCGCCTCCTCGATCATGCGGATCTGGGCGGAGCGATGATCGGGGAGGGATGCCGGAAGGCTGGGATCGTAGAAACCATGGTGCATGTGCTCCCCCCAGATGCTCTCCCATAAGCCCGATGACTCGTCGTAGAATTCCGCGATCCCCTTTCGTAGCCCCTCCTCGGCCGCCATCGCCCGAAGAGCCCTGTGCGCGGTCCGATGCGAGGGGATGCGCAAGGGTTTCCCCTTGTCCTTCCCGAATCGGGGGAGCGGGCGGCGTCCCAGGGAGAGTGGCTCGCACGTGCGGAGCACGGTGGCCATAGTTTCGCTCGAGGGATAATATACGCACACGAGGGGCGACGGCTACTATTCTACCGCGCTACTGACTATTGTACTGAATAAGAGTTTTAATGAGAAGGAAATTGTTTTTTTTATTATATTGTAAAAAATATTAAATTATTTTTCCCTTTAAAAATATTTTTACATTTTACATTTTATTTAAATAACATATATGTGTAGATCAATTGAAAATTATTTTTCTCCTGTGTTCCTAAATTGTTTAAAATTTTTTTTTTTTAGAATTAAGGCCGATATTTTTTTTTCTCTTTAAAACTTGTATAATTGAAATATTTATTATAAACTCTTCCCTTTTTTATTATAAAATTAATGTTTTATTTAATTTTTTGGAGGTAAAATAGGTATTTCACCATTTTAGTGGGAAGTTATTTTTAATGTATGTTTTTTTTTTTATAAAAGTGGATATACCACATTCTTTATTAATATAAAAACCCATTACAAAGATAGTACCCTTGATGAGTACGGTACAAAGGAGGGGGTGTCCCCTGAGCTTTAAAGATACCATGTGCCCTTCCGAAGGTGGAAGCCCCCCTAGGATCCCATCAGACTGCCTGAGTGTCCTCGAAGTCCCTCCCTGGTGAGTGTTGTGGGTCTTCCTCCCTAGTGAAAGCAAGGCTCCTCTTAACAATAGACTCCATCGCAATCAGCTTCGGCTTTTTAGAGGGGTGAGCTGCATCAAACCAAGACAGTGTTAGGAAGTCAATGTCACGGATTGATTTCAAGAAAACATGATGTTTATCCTGAAAACATCTCCTATTGCGTTCCAGCCACACTGTCCACATAGTGGCTATCGATAGCAGGTTCCAACAAAGCCTAGAGTCCCTAGGGAGACTTTTGGCCAGTGCTGTTGGCCCCCATAAGTCTTTTATTTGTTAGGGGGGTGACCCAAGCTGACATAGCTATATGAAGTGAAGCCATTTCCTTTGTGAATACGGGCATTGCAGGAGTAGGTGTTGCACTGTTTCCTCCTGTTCCTCACACATGTAACAAGCTGTCCTTGTTCCCTGCCAGCCGCGTTTCCTTAGGTTATCTAAGGTATGGATTTTGTTATCCATTACTAACCAGGCGAAAGCTTTGATTTTCAGCGGGCAAGGCAGCTTCCAAAATTTTCTACCCACTTCTGCCCGGGTGCCCCCATCTACTAGGAAGTGGTAATATGAACTCACAGTAAAGTTCCCTTGTGCGGTGAGTTTCCAATTCGTCTGTCTTGCTCAGTCCCTTGTGTGTTTTGCAGCTTATTTCTGAGCTGCTCCTACCCGGTTGTAGCACTCTCAGATGGTGGTCCCTCTAGCAGTATAGGAATGCCTTGTGTCAGGGCGAGTCTTACTTCCTGTATAGTCATATATTTGTCTTTGGCCAGATCATAAAGGGCAGGGTATAAATTTGGGGGGGCCTGGCCATCAATCCAATTATCTGGCCAAAAGAAGATCGTATTCCCCGAACCCGCCTCAGCAGCCATGTTTTGGAGAAGTGCTTCATGATGTTTGATGGCGCCTTTCCAAAAGAATGATGCGCGCAGGAGAGACGGTGAGTAGGGGTTTAGTGTTGACCCACTGCAATATTGGTGTCTTAGTACACGTGAGCATAGGCCCGCTCAACCCGTAAGTAATCTCCACCACCACTTTCCCAGCATAGCCGTTTTAAAACAACGGAGGTTCGTAATGCCCCAACCACCAAATTCTTTAGGTCGACAAATTCTGTCCCAGCTTACAAGTCTAAATGCTTTACTATCATCATCTGGTCCTCACCATAAGAAATCTCGTCGCATTTGATCTATATGGTGGGTCACCCATTCTGGAAGGCGATAGATAGCAAGCCAAAATAGTTCAGGATCGTCGTGAGGACCGCATTGATCATTGTGATTCGTCCCCCTAGCGACAATAGTTTTCCTTTCCATGATGTCAGGCGTGCCTTGATCCTGTTTAGGATTGTCCTCCATTCTTCCTTTTTTGGTTTGTCTCCAGAGATAGGCAACCCCAGGTATTCAAGGGGTAGGTTGCCAATATTGAAGCCGACTATTTGTTGGAGGTCCCGAGCCGTATAGGAAAGTGGTTTCACTGGGATGACGACGCTCTTGTTGTAATTGACCTTGAGCCCAGATAGGCCTTCGTAGAGAAGGAGAATCATCTTTAGAATCCTGAAGCTTTGCAAATCTCCTGAGCTTAGGATGAGGAGGTCATCGGCATATTGTAGGGTCGATATCTCATTCTGAGTCCCCTTATCGGATGCCCCTGAAGATGTTGGCTTTCATGACGTTTGTCATCATTGAGGTGAGGACGTCAGTGACAAGGACGAAGAGTAGTGGTGAGAGTGAATCTCGTTGTCTCAGTCCTCTCTGGTGTCATACAAAACCCGTTGGACGGCCATTCAAGAAGAAACTGACCTTGGAGGACGTGAGGATTAGCTTGATCCAGTTGATCCATCTAGGTCCGAATCCCCGAGCCTGTAGAAGATCCAATAGGAATTCCCAATCTACCATATCAAAGGCCTTCTCAAAATCAACTTTAAGCAATGTTCCGTCATTTCTTCTATGCTTCATTCTGTGTATGAGCTCTCCGGCAGCTACAACATTGTCATGGATACATCTTCCCTTAATGAATGTCGTCTGTGCTTGGTCGACCAGCTCGTTTAATACTCCCCCAAGGCGGTTGGCTAATACCTTTGTGACTATCTTCATTGAGCAGTTGAGCAAGCTGATTGGCCTATAATCTGAGAGGTATGACGGTGAATTTGATTTTGGAATAAGGGTGATGTAGGCCCAGTTGATACTCTCCGGTGTTGTCCTTCCATGATACAATTCGTTAAAAAGGTTGAGTAAGTCCGCCTTTAAGAAATTCCACCCGTGTTGGTACAGAGTTATAGGAAAGCCATCTGGTCCCGGGGCCTTGTCTGGGTTTTGCTCCTTGACTGCTAACCATATTTCCTCTTCAGAGAAGGGGTTGTCTAGATGTTGGAGGTTGACCTAGGTTTTGTGAGCAAGTAATCTGTCCCAGTTGGCGGTCATTCTATGTTGTCGTTTGATTCCAAATAGATTTGTGAAGTGTGATTTGAGTGCTGCAGTGATATTCTCCTGTCCTTCAACCGAAATGCCGTCCACTTGGACCCTGTGAATCCAGTTGCGGTTCCTTCTTTCGTTTGCTACAGCATGGAAGAATTTGGAAGAATGTATGTTTGAAGTAAATCTTTGTAATAAGGTAAAATACCCAATTTAATCATTTTATTATATCTAATCAGTCTTTTTAGTCCCTCTAATATAAAATGAGTTTTTTTGGTCTCTATATTTTTCTGATTGAAAAAAATTAAGGCCAGAAAGTCTGTTTTTCCATTAAAAACACTGATGTGACATAAAATATTATTAAATATTATTAGGATAAGATAGAGAGTTTTTAGTGTGTGCATACACAAGAAAAAAATGTCCCAAAAGCAAACGTCATCAACTGATAACATCAATCAAATAAATTAGGGGAAATTATAAAAAAGTACCCTGTGGTTTGTGACTTTTTCAATTCGGTCCTTGTGGTTTAAAATTTAACAATAAAGACGGTGTGGTTTGCCCGTTTATCACTTTAGTCTGCACTGTAATATTATTAGATTCGAATTAGGTAATACGTTTGGATTTCCAACCGTACGGATGGGAAGATCATCGAAAAATAAAATTTAGATGTTAATTTTCATACTGATTTGGTAACCGTTTGAGTGCTTCCTTAACGGTTGAAATTACGAATTTATTAAGATTCGCATAAAATAAGAGCAGATTAAGATGAAGATCCTACAAGTTCCTAAATTGTATGAAAATTGGCATACAAGCTTTTATTTTCGATGATCTTCACATCCATACGATTGGAAATCCTTCTAACATGCTCTAGAAACGGAGACACTAATCCTTAAATGCACAAGTATTATAAGTCTTAAAAGCCGATAAATGAAGAAACTACGCGCCTTTTATTGTTAAATTTTAAACCACAAGAAGCGAATTGAAAAAGTCACAAACCACAAGGTACTTTTTTGTAATTTCCCCAATAAATTAAGATAGGGAAACGTAACAACGTGGGTAGTGTTCCTCCATTGGATAACTCAAAAGTTTATTATGGTTGACAGCAGAAGATAACATTGCTGAACTTTATTAACACATATTTAAGATGAAGTTTCGTATCTAAGAAGCAAAGATCTTATTCTGGTTTGCGGCATGTGATAATAGCATACTTGAGGACCTTCATGTTGTAACCTTCAACCATGAGAGGCATACCGAGTGCTCTTCTTCTAGTCTGAGGTCCTATATAACGAAACCACATAACAACAAAATAAGACTCTTTTTTTTGACAAGAACAACAAAATAAGACTTGTGATCATATATATATATATATATAAAAGATGTTCTGATAAACATATATTTAGTTAAATTAGCTATAATCATTTTTATATATAACACCCTTACCACTCTGAAGAAGAAATGCCACAGTCTCCCATGTCAAAGCAGAATTTATAACAGCAGGATAAAATGGTGCCACATG
Organism: Dioscorea zingiberensis; assembly: GCA_026586065.1. Taxonomy (NCBI): domain Eukaryota; kingdom Viridiplantae; phylum Streptophyta; class Magnoliopsida; order Dioscoreales; family Dioscoreaceae; genus Dioscorea; species Dioscorea zingiberensis. Next base: position 3,458,357 of record CM048822.1, on the reverse strand, counting down.
CTCTGACCAGTCAGCTGTCTTGATATCCTGTGAAGCCAATCAAGATAAGAAATAAGAAACTACTTGCAAAACCAAAAGAAATGCAAGATGGAATTAATGCAGTATATATTATTACCTGGAGTGAGAGAGACTCGGCTATTTTAGCATAGTCAGAGGGAGAACAACATCCTGGGTGATAAAATGTAGTATTGATCTTGTTCATAACATTATCTTCTTCAGGTGGTAAGGAATCTTCATATGGCTTTAGATCTCTATGGCACAAGCCAGTGATGATTATAATGCCTCCAGGAGCTGTAACTCGTGCCAATTCACTCATGAACTGAAACAAAGGACATACATGTTTTGTGAGTCAATGGTCCATGCATGATGTATAACTAGTTTTTTACTACAAAAAGGTGAAAGTACCAAGTTGCAGAGCATGTAAGTGTTGCACATAAATGTTTTAAGAACACATGCAAAGGTAATCTTGTAGACTGCTATTGAGAAATATATATATATATTGGTACCTTTTTTTTGTCTGGAATGTGTTCAGCACACTCCATAGACCAAACAAGGTCGAAATGGTTATCAGGAAAAGGTTGCTCTAATGCATCCCCAACTTGAAAGAACACCTGCGAGGAAGTCCCATACACTCAATTCTATCTCTTTAAACTAAGCATAAACAAAGAAGAAATAAAAGGGTAGTACTGAGAGATGAGAAACCTTGTCAGCTAGGCCCTCAGAAATGGCAAGAGCCTGAGCACGTTGAACTTGAACTGAGCTAATGTTGATGCCGTGGCATTCAGCTCCATACTTCTTGGCTAAGTAAAATGAAGCACCTCCTATGCCACATCCAACATCAACTGCTCTCTTGGGCTTCTTTGAAGGCTCATCTGCCATGTAATTAGAGACTTTTAATTTGTTATGGATAGAAATTATTAATGGGATGTAAATTAATCTATTTGCTGTATCCATGCATTATAAATAGAAATTAGTATTTAAAATTTTAAACCCCCACTTAATAAAATATCATAAAGAGCATGCGTGGCCTCAAAGGAAGTCAATACATTGACCAGTTCTCAATCCATCTACTTCGGAATAGAACTTGGTTTTTAAAATTTTAAACCACTTAATAAAATATCATGCAGGGCATGCTTGGCCTCAAGGTCATATACAGTGTACACTGATTAGTTATCAATTCATCTACTTGGAACCAACAGAAACTATAATAGTCCATGTAAATACTTCATTTTATAAAATTAGAAAATTCTTATATTGAAAATCTTCTTAAAGAAAATTGATTAGTCCATTTTTCACACAAATAAAGGTTGACACATAAAAAATTGTTGATTCCCTTCAAATCCCACCCGCCTTAATCATTCCAAAAACCACAGAATGACGTCGCCACGTCGCATGCGGAAACAGAAAAACAAAAGAAGAATAGAAACAACAGAGAGGAGGATCGGAAGAGATGGGTACCTGAGACGCCTGCGAATCGGAGGGCCTCGTCGACCATGCGGACCTGGGCAGAGCGGCTATCAGAGAGGGATGGCTGCACGCCGGGGTCGTAGAAGCCTTGGTGCATGTGCTCCCCCCACATGTTTTCCCAGAACTCCGCGGACTCATCGTAGAACTCCGTCACCTCCTTCTGCATCTCATCTACTACGATCGGCGCCGCCATTGTTCGAGCCAACCAATATTGCGCAGATATTAGCGAGAGGATGGTGTTGGTAGTGTGGATGAGCTCTACTACGATCTTCCCTCTTCTTATAAGCTAGCCATTGGTCGCATCTAGCTACAACACGATATTCCTTGGTACCACATGAAGAAAGTATCGGTTTTTTATGAGTTTCATTCAAATCTTCCTTCTTCTTTAATTTTGGCACAATGATATTTTCACAACTCACGAATTAAAACCACATAATTTCCGATCCGCGTGCTTCCATGAGAAATTTCTCAGATAAATTATGCAAACCACATATTTTCACAACTAACGATTTAAACCACATAAATGATATCTTAACAACTCAATCTAGTGTAGGAAAAAAGTTCCGTTCAGCACAGTGATCAAAAGTGATAGCTGTCTGCAGCCGCAGAGTCAGGATTTAATATTAAATAAGATAAAATAAAAATAAAAAAATAATTCACAACCCATATTCAAAATTCAAATAAAATAACTAATTAATATTAAATATAAATCATTTTTAACATATTTTACATAAATAAAAATAAAAATTATCGTTCCGTTTTATACTTGAAAAAATGTTTTTTTAATTTAGTACAAAGTAATTATTATAATAATTAATTGAGAGAATATATTATGTTAACGTGAATTCCGAGAAGATCCCTTGAATGTAGTTAACACTTGAATTTATAGGGGTTTTTTTGAGAAAAAGACTCAAGGAGGTCAAGAAAGAGAGAGAATCAGGAAGACAAACACCGAAGGTTTTAACGTGAAAAACCCCATAAATCGGGGAAAAACCACAGGCCTCCATGCTAGGAGAAAGAATTTCACTATTAGCGATCTTTTACAAGGGAGGAAGAGTGTGAATGTACAAGGAATCAAGTCTCTTTACAAGTGTATGGCCTTGGCTATTTATAGGCCTTGGTCGTACCCTCTTCAGTTTTTTAGTTCACCCATTGAGTCCTTCTGGAAGGGTTCAGAGCTCCTCGGTAATCCCTTATGTTAGGGAGTGCTTCGGAAGACGGGTAACGCCTTGAGTTCCGAGGGGATGTCTCATTTCTCAAAACTGTGGAGCACTCGCTCTTCAGACCTGAAGAGAGACTCTTGTGATCTTCCAAGGGGATGCCCTCGAGGGTGTGCGGTCGAGCCCATTGTAGCGATTCGAGGGGGTACAAATCCGAGGGGATGATGGGTTGGCTTGTTGAAAACCGAAGGCCTGGGGTATGCCACATGTCATGCTGCGGTGACTGCACGTGTTTTCCTCAATTCTCCCCTATCATATTATATATTTGAATGTTCCTCAATAATTTCTTATGCACTCATAAATAAAATGGAGCCATATACTTCTAACGTTTAAAAAAAGAGTCATAACTTGATTCATGTGGGCCAATGAAAAATTTGAAAACTCAATAACTACTAATGCTTGGGAATGCGAACAAAGGGCAATGAGAAGATGGTAGATGCCAAAAGATATAATCCCAAAACAGAGTTGCTTAAAGATAAAAGTTTACATTTCCTTAAATTTTTTATTCCTTTCTCAAGTTTCAAAAGATGAAAACTATTTTCATAATAAATACAAGAAATCACACAAGATCAACCTACAACAATATCGAATTATTCGAAGAAACAAATTCATGTAAGAAAAACAAGGTTAAGAGAATGATGAAATCTAAACCCTATATGAATCAAAATGATATATTAGCGAAAATCAAGAAAGACAAAGGTGCAAAGTTGGACATAAATCATCTTGGGTTCGACCACCAAAAAGAGAGATGAGAGTTACCGGAGAGGAGAAACAATTAACCTCCAATAGCTAGAAAGAGAAAAAGATGGAAGAGAAATAGGGAATGGAATGGGGGCATCATTATCGGGTTTGGAGTTTGCTCATATAAATCTGCAACCATTATTATGCGGACAGATCCGAAACCCAATTATATCCGATAAACATGATTGTTTACCAAATGCCCATGAGGGCTATGAAGATTTTCATAATTATATCTTAATATTCAAGTGAATTTTATAATTATATGGATGAATTTATAAACTTTTTATATTCTCATATTCAGTGAAATTTTAGGAACTAGTAATATTTATGGAGGAACAAATTTTAAAAAATATATATATTTTAAAAGTAAAAGGGGGCAATTGCCTCTAACATGTGGCTCCACCCCTGGCGACCGGTCTTCGGCATGCACCTCAGTGTTCTTTTAATGGTTAGCATTAAATAAAAATAGAAAAAATTAATATTACATCACTCTTCTCTAACCATTGGATTATTAATAGTTTTAGAGATCAATTCATCAAATATTCAATACATGAAGTAACGTTCCAAGAGAATCTGAGTGCTAGAAGCTTCTATTGGTGCACTCTTCTTTTTTTTTTTTGACCAAATGAACAACTGGCTAGGCCAGCGGCTCTTAAGAATCAAAAGATGGGTCGGCCTGGGATCGAATCCACGCTGCAACGTGGGTATAATTGTAACACCACGGGCGCACAGGATCGCCACAGAAAACCAACCTCCGCAACATTCGAACCCATGCGGGGCTCGAAGCGCGGAACCTGCGTACCGTCGGACCAAGTGGTCGTTAGTAGCTTCTATTGGTGCACTTGACCTACCCCGTCCTGGACTAATACATGCAAACGAGGCGGCGATTACTTTTCTACAGCGCTACTGATTACTATACACTGAATAAGAGTTTTTATGTGAAGGGAATTGTTTTCTTATTATATTATAAAAAATATTAAATTATTTTTTCCTTTAAAAATATTTTTACATTTTAAATTTTATTTAATAACATATATGTGTAGATCAATTGAAATTATTTTTCTCCTGTGTTCATGTTTCAATTTCTTTTGTAGAATTAAGGCCGATATTTTTTTTTTCTCTTTAAAACTTGTATAATTGAAATATTTATTATAAACTCTCCCCTTTATTACGATAAAAATTAATTTTTTATTTAACTTTTTGGTGGTAAAATAGGTATTTCACCATTTTAGCTAGAAGTTATTTAATCTATGTTTCAAGTAGATCTTTGTAGTAACAGTAAGATTTAAAATAGTTATATGTAATTACGAAAAGATAGGGAGTTTTTAATGTGTGTATATACACGGGCAAAAAATGTTCCCAAAGCTAGCAAACATCATTAATTGATAATATTAATTGTTTACATCAATCAAATACATTAACATAGGAAAACATAATGACGTGGGTAGTGTCCCTCCATAGGATAACTCAAAGCTTATTATGGTTGTCAGCCGAAGATAGCATTGTTGAACTTTATTAAAAAAACACACATTTAAAACGAAGTTTCATGTCTATGAAGCAAATTAAGGTCTTATTTTAGTTTGCGGCATGTGATAACCGCATACTTGAGGACCTTCATGTTGTAACCTTCGACCATGAGAGGCATACCGAGTGCTCTTCTTCTACTCTGAGGTCCTATATATTAAAACCACATAACAACACAATAAGATCACTCGTGATTATATATATAAGATATTCTGATGAACATGTATTTGTAAAAAATAAAAAATAAACTAGCTATATCATATCATTTATATAACACATACCACTCTGAAGAAGAAATGCCACAGTCTCCCATGTTAGAGCAGAACTCATAACGGCAGGATAAAATGGTGCCACATGCTCTGACCAATCAACAGTCTTGATATCCTGTGAAAACAATCTAGATAAGAAAGAAACTCCTTCCAAAACCAATAGAAATGCATGATGGAATTAATGTGGTATATCTTATTATTACCTGGAGTGAGAGAGACTTCGCTATATTAGCATAGTCAGAGGGAGAACAACATCCTGGGTGATAAAATGCAGTGGAGATCTTGTTAATGACATTGGCTTCTTCAGGTGGTAAGGAATCTTCAGATGGCTTTAGATCTCTATGGCACAAGCCAGTGATGATTATAATGCCTCCAGGAGCTGTAACTCGTGCCAATTCACTCATGAACTGAAACAAAGGACATAAATGTTTTGTGAGTTAATGATCGATGAAGTATAACTAGTTTTTTTACTACAAAGGTGAAGTACCAAGTTACAGAGCATGTAATTAGTGCTGCACGTAAATGTTTTAAGAACACATACAAATTAAGGTTACTGGTACTAATCTAGCTTGTCGATTGCTATTGGGAAGTATATATTGGTACCTTTTTTTTGTCTGGAATGTGTTCAGCACACTCCATAGACCAAACAAGGTCGAAATGGTTATCAGGAAAAGGCTGCTCTAATGCATCTCCAACTTGAAAGAACACCTGCGAGGAAGTCCCATACACTCAATTCTATCTCTTTAAACTAAGCATAAACAGAGAAGAAATAAAAGGGTAGTACTGAGAGATGAGAAACCTTGTCAGCTAGGCCCTCAGAAATGGCAAGAGCCTGAGCACGTTGAACTTGAACTGAGCTTATGTTGATGCCGTGGCATTCAGCTCCATACTTCTTGGCTAAGTAAAATGAAGCACCTCCTATGCCACATCCAACATCAACTGCTCTCTTGGGCTTCTTTGAAGGCTCATCTGCCATGTAATTAGAGACTTTTAATTTGTTATGGATAGAAATTAATGGGATGTAAATTAATCTATTTGCTGTATCCATGCATTATAAATAGAAATTAGTATTTAAAATTTTAAACCCCCACTTAATAAAATATCATGAAGAGCATGCGTGGCCTCAAAGGAAGTCAATATACCGACTATTTCTCAATCCATCTACTTCGGAAGCAACAGAAACTATAATAGTCAAAGCTAATACGTAATTTCCTAAATTTAGAAAGTCATAATGTCACCCTTTCATCAAAAAAACCTATTCTAACAACAGTCAACAATGAAACCTACTTACGTATATTTTATAAGCCCTTCTAGATGATCTTTGAAGGCAAAACCCAATTTTTAAGTAATATTAATGCAAAAATCAGCAATAAAAAGTTGGTACTTTTTTATTTGCTTGTGTTTCTAATTATTCCAGTAAAATTGAATTTTTTTTAAAAAAAATATCAAACTACTGTGCCTGCTAATTTCTGGAGCCCAGCACAAGACACAACCTTGCTTATATGGGCTTATGTCGGGCCGGTCGGCTATGTAGTGATTAATTTTTTTTTTTGTTTGATTTAGGTCATAAACACCTCCACTCATCGATAGTGGATGTGACCATGAACCCCGGTGAGTAAACTCAATCGATCGACTTTGATCTTTCACCATGCGCATACAAACTTGAGTAAACTCGACTAAAGTTGTTCAACCTATTTACAGGGCTGAGCACTCGAGATCTCAAGATCTATTGGAAAAATTACTCATTGCACAGAACCCAAGGGTTTTATTACTAAGCTATGAAGCCATATAATTTTAAAAATTATAAATCAAAATTTTTTTAGACAGATGGTGTTATAGATTTGCAAGCAAGTCTCTCTATCAAGAGGATTTTACACCGCACGCGGGATGGGTGCCGTGCGGACACATGGACCGCTGAATCTCGGCCAGCATAGGCACAAGTTCGGATTGTACCTAACATGATCTGACACTACCGTTTGGGCCGCCGAACCAGGCCCGGCCCAAATCATGCCAGCGTCACCATCTTAGACTTAGACCAAGAAATTGTTCATTCTCTCCAAATCCCAGTGGGTCCCGCCTTAATCATTCCAAAAACCACAGAATCACCACGCCGCGTCACATGCGGAAACAGAAAACCAAAAGAGATGGGTACCTGAGACGCCTGCGAATCGGAGGGCCTCGTCGACCATGCGGACCTGGGCGGAGCGGCTATCGGAGAGGGAGGGCTGCACGCCGGGGTCGTAGAAGCCTTGGTGCATGTGCTCCCCCCACATGTTTTCCCAGAACTCCGCGGACTCATCGTAGAACTCCGTCACCTCCTTCTGCGTCTCATCTACTATGATCGGTGCCATTGTTCGAGCAGAACAATGCAGAGGTAACAGCGAGAGGCTGGTGTCGGTGTGGATGAGCTCTACGATCTTGCTTCTTCTTATAACCATATTCCTTGGTCCCACATGAAGAAACTCGCGGTTTTTATATGAGTTTAATAATACAAATAATTAAAGGTCATTCAAATCAATTTGGTATCAATGATATTTTCATAAATCACGACTTAAACCACATAATTTTCGATCCGCCTGCTTCCATGAGAAATTTTTCAGTGCTGTACGTGTAGCTAGCTGCTTGGTATAAATGATATTTTTAATACTCAATCAAGTGCAGGAAGAAAAAAAAATTCCGGTCTTTGAAAAATAGAAAAAGTCTTGTGTAAAAACTAAAAACAGTGGAACTGACTCTGTGAATCAAGAGCGTGGTAAAAAGTCTTGCTTTCAGCACCTAATGTTGTCAGCACAGTGATAAAAAAATTAAAAAGTGATAGCTACCAAGCAGGGCAGGAAGGATTTAATATTAAGACAGGTAAGATCAAAATATATTTTTCTAAAAATAAAAATAAAATGACTCATAATCTATATTAAAAAAATTTAAAACAAAATAATCAATTAAGTACTTTTACATAAATAAAAATAAAAAATAATTCTATTAGAGAGGGAGGGCTGCACGCCGGGGTCGTTTTGTTGAAGATTGACTGAAAATCAATTTAATTGAAGACTTTGAAGATTGATTGGAAATCATCTGAAAATCAGCTTGATTGAAGATCTATCTAATTGGAGATTTTCTTGATTGGAGAATTCCTTAGTTAGAGTATTTCTTTGAATTAACTGAAATGTTTTTAGATTATGTAATTCTTTCCTTATTTTCATAGTTAGGTGAAATTTTATAAATTGTAATGAATTGCTCCAAATGAGCATGAAAAAAATATGATAAAATGAAATAAAAAGACTTTCAACATGTAGTTGTTTCTCCTGTTTTCTTTGCTCATGTTTGTTAGTTCTTTCTTTGTTGTAACTTTCTATGCAACTTTCAACACGTTTTGCTTCCTGGTTCCACATGAAGAACTCGCGGTTTTCTATTATTATTAAACCCCGTGGAAAAAGGATGGGTTTAATAAAAATAAGATCGTTTGAATTGGCTTACGGAAAAAAAAAAATATTTTTTTCAACTTAATAAAAAGTTTTTTAAAATAAAGTATGGACAAATAAATTAAGGGCTTTTGTATATTTTATGTTTGGATATGTTATGGTAGTGTAAAAACTGGTTGCACCTAATGATTGACACCCATCAAGACGAATAGTTGGGATTTATAATTGTGAGAGATGCTAATGGTGGTCGGAGTGAGCGTTCTAGAGCTTCTTTGTTCCACCGGAGGTCTATAACAAGGTGACCCTTCATAGAAAACAAGGTTGAAAGGGGACAAGCCTTATGTCCTAAGATAGCTCCGACACTCAAGTTAGTTAAGGATTTCGTCGAAGAGAAATCTCTGGAGAAGATCCCAACGAGAGAGTAATGATTCATAAATTAGATATCTTTTTTCCCTGTGGTTATAGAGCCGCGTGTGCACTTGAGGTAACAATAATAATAATATCTATTATTATTATGCTTTTGTCACCTATTATAATTACTATTATTATGTTTTTATAGTTGGTTAGAATTAGTATTAATATTATTAAACAATGAAATTTTTTTGTTTTTATAAAGGTGTTTTAATAATTATATGATCCCAAAATAATTTTTGAAAAACAGTTTTTTCTTTTTCTCATAAGCTTCCAACAACCAGATTATCAAAAAAAAAAAAAAAAAATCCTTTTTTCACAACTTCTACTTCTCTAGAAAAGCCAATATAAATGATTTTTTTTACCCATAATTCATAAACGTTTTACTTGTAAATTTTTTTTCAAAATAAGTCCTAAAAAATCATTCAAATCACAGAATTCAAGAAAGTTATTTGGTATCAATGTATTTCTACAAGACAATAAGGAGAAAATCCCATAGGACATTCTGAAATCAAAGACCTCTTGGTCAAGCGGCATAGGTCCCTTATATAAAGGATTTGGCTCATAGAAGTCCTAGGGTTGAATCCTCACTAAAGCAAGGTGAGGGCGCAGGGCGTGGGTCACTGAGTGGGGTAGCCCACACAAACACGCGAGGCTTCTTCGTGTTGGCTCGTAGTAAATCGGGAAGTAAAATAAGTGCATGTTGTGTGAAACCTTCGAGCAGTAAAATAAGTTGCGTTGTGTGAAACCTAGGGTGAATCGAGTCTATGTGCACATCCTATTTGACTGATCCTTGGGAGGCATTTGTTGCCCATATATTAAAATAAATAAATAAATAAATAAAAGCTCAAGCTCTAATTCAGTTCCCTTGCATTGTGCTAACCGGTTATTAATAACACAAAAACATAGACAAGCAATCTGAGAAAAAGCCATGAAGCGATAGCCATTCACTACTAAAGCCAAAGCTAGTTTTTGTGTCTTGTTTGCTCTAGGATCTTCCTTCTTATAACCTAACACGATATTCCCTGGTCCCACCCCACATGTAGAAAGCCTCTCTATAACGTCCTGTGGAAAACTAGTTTAATGCAATTACAAAGGTCATTCAAACCACATCATTCAAGAAAACTATTTTGTATCAATGTTATTTTTCACAACTCAATTACCAACCTCCACAAAAAAAATGACGGTTTCAAATCACGCCTATAGGTTAATTCATGATTCTAATAACTTATCTATATTTATTATAAAAAAAATTAACAACTCAATCAAGAGTAGTAAGAAAATTTCAGGTCTTCAAAAATACAGTAACTCCTGTGAAAAAAAGTAGAACTGACTCTGAATCAAGAGTTAACTCAAGACCGTGATAAAAAGTCTTGCTTGCGGGAGTAACAAACTTTTAATCACTTTTATGGAGCCAAAAAGAAAAAAAAAAGTTTTAATCACTCAATCAAAGTAGTAAGAAATTTTCCGTTCCGCAACTAAATTTGTCACCACAGTGATAAAACGTCATAGCTACCGCCTACCGATCTCCAGCAAAGCCCAAGTGATAGCTACCGCCTACCAATCTCCAGCAAAACCGCAACAATGTAGCCGACTTATATGAAAAACTCAATAAGGCTGGACTGCATTCCCAAACTCTTGAGTGCAGGCACCTCAGCATTCTTGTAACAGATAGCTTTAAATAAAAATTTAAAAATTAGTACTGCATCACTGACCATTGACTTTATCGTTTTAGAGATCAATTCATCAAATATTCAATACATAAAATTCCAAGAGAATCTGACCGCCGGCCTATTAGAACAGCGGAAAATTGGCATATTGTATGCATAAAAACCTTATATAAAGTACAAGACCGAACAAGAGAAGAGCCTGTTCCCATGGTTAGGTAGGCTTCTTTTGGTGCACTTCACCAACCCTGTCCTGGAACTGAAGATAAGTAAATTAAATTTTAATGCAAATTCAAGAGCGCAGTAGTAAATAATTGAATTTACTTACCATGGATGAAAATCTAAGTAAGAACCAATTGCCATACAAAATTTGATGAACCGGAGGCTAAAGACCAAATGCAACCCTTTGCACAAAGTCTGGTCTTCTTTTTTTTTTGAAGAAGTGGATAAATCACATTTTATTTAAGTTTGTTAATAGGTTTACAATGCTTGGTCAGATCGGAAAATCAAAATAAAACAGATACATTAATGTTTAACACACATCACCTCTGCCAGCATCCCTTCCCCGCGGTGGTCCTGTCTAGTCTTAGGCCCGGCCTGGGGCCTCCCCTGAGGAGGCTCCGTCTTCAATCGCCCTTTCCGGTGTGTTGGATGTGAATTCCAGGCTTCGTTTCACCAGGTGAGCCGCTGCCTCCAACTTTGCTTTTTTCGCCAGTGGAGCTGCATCCAACCAAGAAATAATGAGGAAAGAAATATCCCGAATCATTCTTAAAAAAACACGCATCTATTTCGCTCCCCTCATATACTCCAGGTGAAGTCTGGTCTTCTCTTGCTGGGCATACAGAGAAGACCTGTTATTTGGAGTTCAATCACTGCTCGGCAAAACCTTGCTCTCAAGGACTCATGTCAAGAACCACTGAAATTCTGAAAATGGATTACAGGACAATAAGGAGAAATCACAAAGGACATTCTGAAAGGTCCATGAGCGTTCAAGCTCTAATTGAGTTCCCTTGCACATTGTGCTAACCGGTTATCATGTCAGTGCTATCTTTTGATATATATTAATGAGACAGAAACATGAAATCTGAGAAAAGCCATGAAGTGGTAGCAACTATTCACTCCTAAAGCCAAGGATCGTTTTTGTGTGTGCTTACATTATTATGTGCATGAATGAGACAGAGGGGGGACCGGGCCTTTGAAAAAACTGGTCCAACAGAGTTTATGTAAGAACCATTCGCGATATCTCTTTCCTCATCATTTCTTGGTTTGATGCAGCTCCACTGGGGAAACGACCAAAACTGGAGGCAGCAGCGAATCTGGTCAAAAGAAACCTGGAATTCACATCAGCTATACCAGACCGGCACAGCGAAGACGGGAACACCCCTGAGGCAGAGCCAAACTAAGCTTGAAGAAGGCAGACAATAGACTAAACCGCTTGTTGAAGGAGGAGAGGGTTTAATTTTGTAATCTTTTGTTCCTATCTTTAATAAAGCAATGTACTGCAACTTTATCTTACTTAATAAAACTGTGGTTTATCCACTTCATCAAAAAAAAAAAAAAAAATGCTAGGCCAGCTCATGAACCAAATAATTTTAAGATGCCGGTCAATATGAAATATGAAACACATAACTCAAAGAAACCTATGCTTCTAACTTGTTTGTGAATTTGGTTGTAAGGTTCAAACATTTCTTTAGCATAGCAATCAAAGTTTTGTAATATATGCAATATCAATAATAGAAAGCAAGAAGAGTGAAGGATACTGAATCATAGAGCTGCTCGGTGTTGGTGCAGTATTCATCTTCTTGGACACAGGAGATTGTCCTTTCCGCTTGCTTTTACTTCTAGCACGAAGAATTGTTGCTTTAAATGATTGGTACCAATCATGAAGATTTACAAGATCACCATAATCTTGAGCTAATTTGTACTTGGCCCCACCACACAACTTTTTATTACTAAATGAAATTAAGTGATCACAATAAATTTTCTTAATTGTCCATTCTTTGAAGGGAGAAATAAAAAGTTGGGGAAATTTCACTAAACTACCCTATGGTTTGTCTCTTTATTAACTCAGTGTCTGTGATTTGACTTTGAGCACTTTAGTACCCTGTGTTGTCCCCCATGAGCAAATTGGTGCAACCTGTTAATGCTAACGTAGCATAAAAAAAATATATAAAATGACATTTTTACCCCTTATATAAAAACATGATATCATCGGCGTACTAAAGTGACCTTTTTATATAAGGGGTAAAAAAGCCATTTTATATCATTTTTTTTAATATCACATCAGCAATTTTAACTAGTTGGCACCAATATGCTCATGGGGCACACCAAAGGGTACTAAAATGCTCAAAGTCCAACCACAAACACCGAATTGATAAAGAGATAAATCATAGGGTAGCTTAGTGAAATTTCCCCTAAAATATTCTACAACCTAGACACTAAAACACCTGTGATAGTGTTTGGGAGCACAAAGATAGTAAACAATCAGTGAGAGAATGATGCATAATACCCATTGTGGCAAGCATAACAAAGACCTAGATTATATGCTCAAGTTTGGTTCCATTGACAAAAATCTCTCTATAGACTCATGCAAATTTCTGGCATTTTTCCAAGTTATGCCCCCTGATATCACTACAAAAAATGTTACATTTACTCACGCCAGCATAAGCGTGAGTAAAAGTGTCAGTAAGCGTGAGTATAGATAAAAATATTTTTACTCACGGAAAAAAACTTTATACCGGCGGTAAAAATGCCATGACTAAAGGGGGGCGACGGTATAGCCATATTGTGACAGAAAAATTCCGTGAGAATAGATTTTTTAGGTTTTAGTCACGCTTGTACATGCGTGAGTAAAAATAGTGACTATTACTTTGTTTTTACTTTTACTCACAGATATTATCCGTGAGTAAAAGTAATAGTTATTTTTTTTTTTTATTTTTACTCATGGATATTATGCATGAGTAAAAACAAATATAATATATATATTTTTTTATTCACGGATTTTATTTCGTGAGTAAAAAGAGCTTGTTAATTACTACTTTACTAGGGACTAAACAAAAATTTTCATTGGGAACTTTGCAAATAAGCCTCAGAAAAGACTTAAAAGTAACTGCAAAACAACATAAAACAAAAGAAGGATTTCCACAAGCCCAAAATGCATTTCATTCCATCGCATATTAATAATAAGCATCCTCTTGCACTACATAGATTACTAGAAATGCTGGATACAAGCACTTCTATTGCACTTTCTACACAAAAGGGCACAATTTCAAGCTAAAAAATTTGTCAAGTCTGATCACATTCTTAACAATAAATCTAGCCAGAAGGAAAACCCACACAGGAAATCCTACACAAACTTGATTTGCCTTGCAAGTTCTGCTGAGAGAAGAAAAATTATGTTAGCTATAAGAGACAAATCGTACACAAACTAATTAGTAAAAGAAATGCACAGAAAATCGTATTCACATAAGAAAATAATAAATAGTTCACATCAATCATATTATAGGAAAAATAAGGAGATGCATAAACTAAAACTTCAAATTTTTGCAGTAATGTTCTATGAATTTCAGAAAAAAAGCAAAAAAAAACAACATTAAGTGCATACCAGCATGCTTTGAACCTTCTTTTATATCCCCTTTCCACTCAACCATCTGGCCAACAAACTAGGCTCAGTTAACTTGCCCATTGTTTCTTCCTTTCTGCTCTTCATTTTAGTCAAAGAACCTTGCAATCCTTCAACCAAGTTCTTCCGATTTATTGATCTTTCTTATTCAAGTGTTGTAATCTCATAAGAGGTCGTTGCAACTGTCACCGCAAACTCACCATCACTAGCATCTGCTGCATTCATCTGGAACCAATTGGAGGGCTTCTTTTTCTCTGCAGAAACAATGCTCACTTCAGTAACTAACATAAACATTTGCAGAAAATACAAAAATCTCAGAAATAAATTGCCACCTTCTCGGAATGACACTGCCTTCTTCTTCCCTTCTTTTGTTCTATAATTATAGCCATCTTTGTTGTCTTGTCCTCCTCCACCAATGATCCTTCCCCTGCAATGGTGAATTAAATAAACTCAATACAATATTGAAGCAATGAAAACAAAGATGGGAATAATAATAATAATAATAATATACTAACCTTATTTTTCATGAACAAGAGGGTTGTAAATAGGGTACCACATATTGCGTGAGACATACTCGACAATCTTTTCCTGAAACAAAATTAAGAAATTGAAAATGTTTACTAACTGGTTATTGATGCAACTACTAATTTAGTTCATGTAGAAGCTAAATGCGTACTCTTGACTCATTGTTATGAAGCTATAACAGAACACATGATAGGTATCATAAAGAAATATTGCTCAGTACCTCAGACATGTACATCAATTCTTTCAAATCAACATCTCCATATTCCTCGGCAATTGCAGCACGAATAAGTTATACAAAATAAGTTATCCGAGAGGAGATCTTCAATAACTGTATTCAAAAGTATTACCCTAGAATAGCTTAACAGAGAGAGAGTGTTTCATGCAAATGCACAAACAAATTGCTGATAAAATATTGGAATAATATAAACTATACCATCAAACTTGCTTACATCCCAAAGATAATAATCATCAGACAAACAATTAATCAAACATAATTTTAGTGAATAACATTGTGATTTACATTTCTCTATACTTTCTTTTGGTTCTATCCTCAAATATTGTCAGGCAGAAATTTCCTCATCATCCTTGGAACAGCAAATCAACCATGTTAAGTGTCCTCTTTATAGCTTTATGAAGAGAGAAAAATGTAGAGCAATAGTTACAACAACTTTCCTAATGAGTAGAACACAATTCCAACAGATTTGCATAGGTGCGGAACAACTCCTCAATCTCATCTGATGCACACTATCTACTTGGATGAAAGTGATCTTGAGGGTTAAAGAAAGTGCATCTAACCTTTTATATGTTGTATCCAGATTAGTAAACTACAGGATAGTTTCAAACTTGTTGACCTAATCTATATCACAATCCTATCTTACAAGTCACAAATCTCAAAGCAACACATGTAAGGTAGAAGGGACCTTTGTCATAAAACACCCACCCTTAAAGTACAATATTAACAAAAAGACAATCCCATCAGCTTTTCTTCTAATGTCCTGAACTTGTTCTAAACTGCACTTATCAACCTCTTGGATACAATATTTGGACCAACTCCTATCCAAAGTTTTCGAGAACTAAATTATAGTTAAGACAAGTAATTCCATGTCAAGTTAGGAAAGTGAAGTATTAGCAAGATAAATGCACACACAAACACAAAACCAATATAGGAAAATAGAAGCATTAGCGAAGACAAGGCGAATATGTGTTTCATAGAAAACTCACTCGCTGATTCCTTCAAACATTGTCCCGAATGACCCACTTCCAAGCAGTTGACCACGCATCCACGAAGTTATATTCCTCTTGAAATCCCAATTTTAAGAGTTGTTTTAAGTGAAGATTCTCCAGTCACAAAATCCGAGAAATCCCAATTTCATGCATTTGATGATAACCGGATCAAAGAAATAATGGAGAAAGCGAGGAATTACCTTAAAGATCCAAATCCTTTCCCATAGCGACTCAATGTCATCATCGACGACGTCAACATCATCGTTGAATTCCGCCTCATCGGATGAAGACTCATCGGACCACCATCTCCGCCTCCCTTTCTTTCAAAACCCCCTACCGGCGGCATGTCGGAGCCCGAACCTCCCAGCACGGACGGACTCCCAGGAGCAACCTCCACGCTTGCAGGCGCAGCGGGATCGGCGAGCTCGCGGTCTCGTCGGTGGAGTAGATGAGAGATTGGGGCTAGGGTTTCTATGAGGAAAGCTCAGCATCGA
The DNA here is from genome assembly GCA_026586065.1 of Dioscorea zingiberensis. NCBI lineage: Eukaryota > Viridiplantae > Streptophyta > Magnoliopsida > Dioscoreales > Dioscoreaceae > Dioscorea > Dioscorea zingiberensis. The sequence goes on along the minus strand of CM048822.1, from coordinate 3,441,774 downwards.
GGGAGAGAAGGGAGTGGAGATCTTGACAACCTTTCTCAAGATCTCGTCCGCTTTGAAGGGTTTTTTTTTGTGTGTTTTTATATTTTACTCCCTGAAAAATAGTGATATTAATTATATTGTTAAATATTTGAGGAGTTTTTTTATGTTTTTATATTTTACTCCCTAGAATTTTTTTTTACTTTGTTTGCTAAGTAATATTAACTAATATTTTATTTATAAATTATTATTTTTAATAAAGCGTTACTCATATAATTATCTTTAGATATGATAATTATGTTTGAAATATATGAGCTTTTCTTAGTAAAAATTTTTTGAAGAAAATAAACTATAATTTTTTTTATTTGAATTATATTAAATAATAAATAACCTATAGTCATGGTAAAAAAAAAATATGTGACTAAAAAAGCCTTTATAGTCACATATAAAGTAATCGTGAGTATAGATTACTTTAATATTCACGCATAAATCTAAGCGTGACTATAATATCTAACCTATAGTTACGGTTAAAAAAAATCTGTGACTAAAAAACATCTATAGTCACATATAAAATAACCGTGACTATAAATTACTTTAATACTCACGCATAAGTCTAAGCGTGACTATAATATCTAACCTATAGTTACGGTTAAAAAAAAATCCGTGACTAAAAAACCTCTATAGTCACATATAAAATAATCGTGACTATAAATTACTTTAATACTCACGCATAAATCTAAGTGTGACTATATATGAAGTTTTAGTCACGCTTAAATTTCCATGAGTAAAATTTTCGTGAGTAAATGTAACATTTCTTGTAGTGTATCCAGGGCTTACATTCAAACACTCCCTTCAGTCTAAGTGATGAACATTAAAGGGCTTACCATATCACTACACATTTCAAAAAGTATGCTTGTTTTTCAAAGCGAAACCATTAAAAAGATGTGGAGCTTGCAGAAAAGAAATTAATGCTGGACTACTTACATAATTGAGGTATCATGCATTGATGATGATAAGACATTGTGCTGGCTACCACAGCAAGTGCACTGCAGATGAGCTCGAGATTTCAAAATATCAACCTGAATTGTTCTCCTTGGATCTCCAATTAAAGCCTGAGGAAAATAAACTTTGTTAACTGCCGAGATAAATTCAAAGTCCAACTTTTAGACATTCAGACGAAATAATGCCTTTTATATTTTCTAAAATAGACAATTCCTTGAGGTTCCTTTACATCATGAGCAAGTGAGAATATATATACCTGAAAGGAACATGATTGTTTTTAGCAACAAATTTGAATTTATAACTATTGATATACCAGGAGTAATATTTTCATGTCTGGTTTATTTACACATTTTCTATGTTCTCATTCTCTAGATACAATAAACAGCACACAGCCTGCAGAACACGATGGATGTCCTGCCTGCTTCTGATGAAACATTTAACCTGTGCTGAGTTTAGATTGAATGACGCCTGGAATTCACACCTGCCACATCAGGAAGGGACGGCGAAGGAGGAAGCTCCCCCTAAAAAGATGTGGAGCTTGCAGAAAAGAATATAATGCTGGACTACTTACATAATTGAGGTATCATGCATTGATGATGATAAGACATTGTTGCTGGCTACCACAGCAACTGCACTGCAGATGAGCTCGAGATTTCAGAAGATCAACCTGAATTGTTCTCCTTGGATCTCCAATTAAAGCCTGACAGGATGGGATGGCGAAGGAGGAAGCTCCCCGAGGGAAGAATCTGCTCAAGGCTGAGGAGGCAAAAGGATTGGGATTGGGATTGCTTGTTGTCAGAAGGAATGGGCTACCAACTATGTAATTTTACATCGTTCTGACCATGCAATGTAACGAAACCTATTATCATAATTAAATAAAATGTGGTTTATCCACTTATTAAAAAAAAAGACTTTAGATTGAATGACATTTGAGGAAATATAAATGGATGTTGGGGCATGAGCATTCACAATCAGCTGCTTCACTTTGTTTTGTCTCCACTACTCAGTTGTCAATCAAAAAGAATACCTCACCATTTGAAAAATAATCACCACCATCTCATAATTGGTGCTTCAGATCCAGCACACAAAGTGTGCTTAAAAATAAGACATCTAGTCTCGGTTTTATCTCAAACCAAAATCTCCTGCCATATTAAAAATTATTTCAATACATAAATGTTGTTGCCAGAGATGGTAATTGCCACCAAAGGGCCTGACCCATTAACAGTCAAATTCACCATCCTTCATAAAGCCAAACTTTCAGCCCTAGTTCCAACGACTGTCAACCACTACACTTTGGGTTCATTTCCACCACTTGCCGGCGAAGTTATGGACGCCGGAGGCCTTGGACACCATTATGGAGAGCTTTGGCAGACTTGCCAAGGTGGACGAAACCACTAATGTGATAAACAAAGGAAGTTTCACAAGAGCATACCTGGATTTGACCAAGACTCTGAAACGAGGCGTTTGGGTAAATATTGGTGTTCGAAAAATCGGCCTAGGCGCTAGAAGGTGGCAGGCCGACCCGTTTTTTGCAAAAATGGGAAAAAATCGGCCCTGGCTTTTTATCGGATAATCGGACGCCTAGGCGGTGCTGGCGGGTCAAGTGACGCCTAGGCGGCTAATTCAGAATTTGGCGGCTTTAAGAAAAAAATTATATGTTTTTAATTTTTTTAAAAAATTTAGAATCGTGAGTCAATCACACTCATCAAACCTAAATGTTCCAAAAATCAAAATAAAATAAAAAAATATCAGACATTAAGTTATTAATAAAAATAAAAATAACCCAACAGAACAACCTCACTTATCCAAAAACCAAAATTATTATACTAAAATAAATAGTTTAAAATAAAATTATTATTTTCAAAATATTAACTAGATACTGTAATATGAATTTTCAAGTAAGAGAACTTCATAAAGAAGATTTTGTTTTGGATAAGGAAGAAGATGAAGAAGAGGTTGAGTTTGAGCCGGACACGGAAGGAGTCTTGGAGGGCTTTCAAGAAGAGATAGATGCCTAAGTTTTCAATTTCTATGTTTGTTTTTGTTGTAATATATGCTAGACACTTTTATTTTGTGGTAGTAGTACTTTGCATGGGTTTAGAGAGTTTACTCTTTACTTTAGATACTTTTATTTTGTGGTAGTAGTACTTGATGGTCTTGAGTTTATAATTTTATATGTATGTTTTTATGATAAGTTTTCGTTTTTAGAGTTGTTTGGAAGCTCTTGTATTATTATTTGATTGTTGATGCATCAATTTGGTTGTTGGTAAATGTCTATTTGGGTATTATATAGAATTAAAATTATATTATAAATATATATATTTTAAAAAGGTAAAACTGTCTAGGCCCTGCCTAGGCGCTCTGGGGCTAGAAGGTGGCTGACCGCCCGACTAGCGCCTAGCATTTTTTTTAACACTGGTAAATGTTCCATGCATCTTCTCGCGTTTTTGTAATAATAGTAAAGATTTAAAATAGTTATCTGTCATTACGAAAAGATATATAGGAAAACATCATTAATTGATAACATTAATTGATAACATCAAAACAATACATTAATATAGGAAAACATAACAAGGTGGGTATAGTAGTGTCCCTCCATAGGATAACTCAAACAAAGCTTATTATGGTGGTTGTCAGCAGAAGATCATAGCATTGCTGAACTTTATTAAACAACACATATTTAAAATCAGATATCTTCTGTAGAAGCAATGGTCTTATTCTGGTTTGCGGCATGTGATAATTGCATACTTGAGGACCTTCATGTTATAACCTTCAACCATGAGAGGCATACCGAGTGCTCTTCTTCTACTCTGAGGTCCTATATATCAAAACCATATAACAACACAATTAAGACTAGTGATTATAGATATAAGATACTCTAATAAACATATATTTAGTTAAATTAGCTATAATCATTTTTATATATAACACCCTTACCACTCTGAAGAAGAAATGCCACAGTCTCCCATGTCAAAGCAGAATTTATAACAGCAGGATAAAATGGTGCCACATGCTCTGACCAGTCAGCTGTCTTGATATCCTGTGAAGCCAATCAAGATAAGAAATAAGAAACTACTTGCAAAACCAAAAGAAATGCAAGATGGAATTAATGCAGTATATATTATTACCTGGAGTGAGAGAGACTCGGCTATTTTAGCATAGTCAGAGGGAGAACAACATCCTGGGTGATAAAATGTGGTATTGATCTTGTTCATAACATTATCTTCTTCAGGTGGTAAGGAATCTTCATATGGCTTTAGATCTCTATGGCACAAGCCAGTGATGATTATAATGCCCCCAGGAGCTGTAACTCGTGCCAATTCACTCATGAACTGAAACAAAAGGACAAACATGCATGTTTTGTGAGTCAATGATCGATCGATGATGTATAACTAGTTTTTCTCTACAAATTAAGGTGAAGTACCAAGTTGCAGAGCATGTAAGTGTTGCACGTAAATGTTTTAATTAAGAACACATGCAAATTAATTAGGTTACTGGTAATTAACTTGTCGATTGCTATATATTGAGAAGTATATATATATATATATATATATATATATATATATATATATATATATATTGGTACCTTTTTTTTGTCTGGAATGTGTTCAGCACACTCCATAGACCAAACAAGATCGAAATGGTTATCAGGAAAAGGTTGCTCTAATGCATCTCCAACTTGAAAGAACACCTGCGTGGAACTCTCATACACTGATCATGAATTCTATCTCATCAACCTAATCATAAACAAAGAAGAAAATTAAGGGTACTGAGATGAGAAACCTTGTCAGCTAGGCCCTCAGAAATGACAAGAGCCTGAGCCCGTTGAATTTGAACCGAGCTTATGTTGATGCCGTGGCATTCAGCTCCGTACTTCTTGGCTATGTAAAATGAAGCACCTCCTATACCACATCCAACATCAACTGCTCTCTTGGGCCGCTTTGAAGGATCATCTGCCAGGTAAGAGACTTTTTGAGTATATATATATATATATATATAGTAGGAAAATCCACTCACCCACATTTTAAAGTTTGTTTTCTAAAATCTAAAACTTGATTGATTCACATTCCCAACATTTCAGAGCCATTTGACCAAAAATACTCCTAAAGCTATTCATCTCCCATTTAAAAGTGTTCTTTTTTAATTTAATTCTGATTAAAGTTAATTCATGATAGAGTATATTTTAATTATCTTTTATTATAATTTCTATAGTAAATATTATTATCTATTATGTTCTTATTTTATGAGGGATTAATGATATATATCACTAGCTTTCTATTAAACATTACCATCTTATATTCAAGAGTTTTTCTTTTCAGTAAATCAATTTGTATTTTATGAAACTTAACATTTGAACTTAAGGATTTTCTGTAAATATAAATATATGTGATCTATATATTATTGTCTTTTTTGACCAAGAATATATAGATTCACTAACAATTCACACTTCAATAATTATTACCCTTATCTAAAAACATCTCTATTTATTATAGATGTTTTGATTGGGGAAAAAATAAATAAATTACAATAATACAAAAACATGGATTGTTGATCATGGTATTCTAAAAGTAGCTAAAATTTATTCTTTGTTATTTAGAACACACAAATGAAAAATTAATGGGTGTAAATCTATTTGCTGTATCCATTATGACTAGAACTTAGTATTTAAAATTTTAAACCCACTTAATAAAATATCATGAAGAGCATGCATGGCCTCAAAGGAAGTCAATACATTGACTAGTTCTCAATCCATCTACTTCGGAATAGAACTTAGTATTTAAAATTTTAAACCCACTTAATAAAATATCATGATGCAAAGCATGCTTGACCTCAAAGGAAGTCAATACATTGACTAGTTCTCAATTCATCTACTAATAAATAAATTATGGTTTATTCACTTTATTAAAAAAAAATATTCTTTTTTAATTTAATTTTGATTAAAGTTAATTCATGATAGAGTATATTTTAATTATCTTTTATTATAATTTCTATAGTAAATATTATTATCTATTATGTTCTTATTTTATGAGGGATTAATGATATCACTAGCTTTCTATTAAACATTACCATCTTATATTCAAGAGTTTTTCTTTTCAGTAAATCAATTTGTATTTTATGAAACTTAACATTTGAACTTAAGGATTTTCTGTAAATATAAATATATGTGATCTATATATTATTGTCTTTTTTGACCAAGAATATATAGATTCACTAACAATTCACACTTCAATAATTATTACCCTTATCTAAAAACATCTCTATTTATTATAGATGTTTTGATTGGGGAAAAAATAAATAAATTACAATAATACAAAAACATGGATTGTTGATCATGGTATTCTAAAAGTAGCTAAAATTTATTCTTTGTTATTTAGAACACACAAATGAAAAATTAATGGGTGTAAATCTATTTGCTGTATCCATTATGAATAGAACTTAGTATTTAAAATTTTAAACCCACTTAATAAAATATCATGAAGAGCATGCATGGCCTCAAAGGAAGTCAATACATTGACTAGTTCTCAATCCATCTACTTCGGAATAGAACTTAGTATTTAAAATTTTAAACCCACTTAATAAAATATCATGATGCAAAGCATGCTTGGCCTCAAAGGAAGTCAATACATTGACTAGTTCTCAATTCATCTACTAATAAATAAATTATGGTTTATTCACTTTATTAAAAAAAAATATTCTTTTTTAATTTAATTTTGATTAAAGTTAATTCATGATAGAGTATATTTTAATTATCTTTTATTATAATTTCTATAGTAAATATTATTATCTATTATGTTCTTATTTTATGAGGGATTAATGATATCACTAGCTTTCTATTAAACATTACCATCTTATATTCAAGAGTTTTTCTTTTCAGTAAATCAATTTGTATTTTATGAAACTTAACATTTGAACTTAAGGATTTTCTGTAAATATAAATATATGTGATCTATTATTGTCTTTTTTGACCAAAAATATATAGATTCACTAACAATTCACACTTTAATAATTATTACCCTTATCTAAAAACATCTCTATTTATTATAGATGTTTTGATTGGGGAAAAAATAAATAAATTACAATAATACAAAAACATGGATTGTTAATCATGGTATTTTAAAAGTAGCTAAAATTTATTCTTTGTTATTTAGAACACACAAATGAAAAATTAATGAGTGTAAATCTATTTGCTGTAATTGTATCCATTATGAATAGAACTTAGTATTTAAAATTTTAAACCCACTTAATAAAATATCATGAAGAGCATGCATGGCCTCAAAGGAAGTCAATACATTGACTAGTTCTCAATCCATCTACTTCGGAATAGAACTTAGTATTTAAAATTTTAAACCCACTTAATAAAATATCATGATGCAAAGCATGCTTGGTCTCAAAGGAAGTCAATACATTGACTAGTTCTCAATCCATCTACTTCGGAATAGAACTTAGTATTTAAAATTTTAAACCCACTTAATAAAATATCATGATGCAAAGCATGCTTGGCCTCAAAGTCAATACACTGATTAGTTCTCAATTCATCTACTTGGAAGCAACGGAAACTATAATAGTCCATGCAAATACTTAATTTTTAAATTTACAAAAGTATAATATTGAAAATCTTCATAAAGAAAATTGATTAGTGCAGTCTTCTCATGACGTGGAATGTTTCTAGTCTTGTCCATATTTATTAAATAAAAAAAATCATAAATCAATCTTTCATTAAAAAACCTATTCTAACAACAATCAACAATCAACAATCAACAATCAAACCTACTTATGTATATTTTATTATAAGTCCTTTTAGATGATCTTTAAGGCAAAACCCAATATTTAGTAATTTTAATACAAACATCAGTAATAAAAATAAATAAAGAGTTGAAAGTTGGTACTTTTACATTTATTTGTGTTTTCTAATTATTTTAATAAAATTGAATTTTAACATGTTAATTTTTGGGGTCAACCCAACACAAGGCGCAACCCAATTTAGACGGACTCATGTTGGGTCGGTTCGCCATGTACCCTGCTCATTAAAATTTAAAAATTTTGCAAATTAGAAAAACTGTAAAAAAAATATATTAAATAAATCCCAAAAGATCATAAAAAATTCTAAAAACCCAGGTTTCCAGATCCCGAGCCCTGACGGTCGCCTGAAAAAAAAAGAAAAAAAAAAACTAGAGAGAGAGAGATTCGGAGACAAATTCAGAGATTTTAAGGTTAAGAGAGAGAGAGAGAGAGAGAGAGAGAGATTGATATCGAGAGATTAGTGTTGAAGAGGAATTTAGATTTGCCATGTTGTCACGACACCTGGCCGTGGAATCTCGGCCAGCATGGACACAAGTTCGGGTTGTGCCTAACATGATCTGACACTAACGTTTGGGCCGAATAAGGCCCGGCCCACAGCGTGCCTGCGTCACTTCTTTTTGTTTGAAAAGGGCCGGCATCACTATCTTAGGGCAAAAACTTAAATGGAGTATGCTCCACCTATTTTTAAATAGAGCCGGCTCTATTTTAGCACTTATAAAATATTTTAAATATTTTTAACCAATCATCGAAAAATAAGGTAGTATGTCAATTTTCATATAATTTGGTGACTATTTGATCCTTCCACTTAACGGTTGAAATTCTAAAATTCTAAACCGTTAAAATTTTTATAAAATTTCAAATCACCAAATTATATGAAAATAGACATACTAGTTTATTTTTCGATAATCTTTCCATGTGTACGGTTGAAAATACTTAAAATATTTTTTAAATATCAAATTAGAGCTGGCTCCACCCATGTTTTCCACCTATCTTAGACCAAGAAATTGTTGATTGATTCTCTCTAAATCCTACGGTGGGTCCCGCCTTAATCATTCCAAAAACCACCGAATCACGTCGCCGCGTCGACCATGCGGAAACAGAAAACCAAAACAAGAATGGATTCAAACAACAGAGGAGAGGGTACCTGAGACGCCTGCGAAGCGGAGGGCCTCGTCGACCATGCGGACCTGAGCGGAGCGGCTATCGGAGAGGGAGGGCTGCACGCCGGGGTCGTAGAAGCCTTGGTGCATGTGCTCCCCCCACATGTTTTCCCAGAACTCCGCGGACTCGTCATAGAACTCCGTCACCTCCTTCTGCGTCTCATCCGCAATCGTCGCCATTAATTGTTCGAGCAAAACAATGCACAGGTAACAGCGAGAGGATGGTGTTGGTAGTGTGGATGAGCACTAGGATCATCCTTCTTCTTATAACGATATTCCTAATTGGTTCCACATGAAGTAACGGGTTTACTATTATTATTAAACCCCGTGGATAAGGATGGGTTTAATAAAAATAAGTTCGTTTGAATTGACTTACGGAATTTTTTTTTTTCAATTTAAGAAAATATTTTTTTAGATTAAAGGCTTTTGAGAGTAAATTAGGGTTTTGATATTTTGTGTTTGTATGTTATTATGTTATGTTACTGCGAAAACCGGTTTCATCTAGTGATTGACACCGATCAAGATCAATAGTTGAGATTTATAATAGTGGGAGATGCTGATGGTGGTCGGAGTGAACGTCCCGGAGCTTCTTCGTTTCGCACATATTGAGAGGGGGTTCAGAGATTAGATATATTTTTCCCTCACTCTTCTCTCCCTTTATGTCTGATCCTCGGAGTCGATAGTCATCATGCACTCGGGTGACAATAATTACAATATCTATTATTATTATTATTATTATTATTATTATGTTTTTATCTCCTATTATAATTGCTATTATTATATTTTTTTCATTAGTTAAAATTAACATTAATATTATTAAATCATAAACCCATGTTTTTTTTTATTTTCATAAAGATATTTTGATAATTATATGATCACAAAATAATTTCTGAAAAATATATATTTTTTTTCATAAGCTTCAAATAACCAGATTCTTAAAAAAAAACATTTTTTTTACAACTTCTGTTTCTCCATAAAAAAATTAATATAAATGGTTTTTTTGTTCCAAGAAACAAACGCTTGACTTATAAAAAAAGTTTTCCAAGTGGGACTTAAAAATCATGTCAGTGCTTTCTTAATGACACAAAAACATAGACACGCAATCTGAGAAAAAGCCATTAAGCGATAGCAACCATTCACTACTAAAGCCAAAGCTAGTTTTTGTGTGCTTTCGTTATTATGCGTGTTTTGCTTGCTCTAGGATCTTCCTCCTTATAACCTAGCACGATTCCCTGGTCCCACTCCACATGAGGAAAGTCGCGGTGTCCTATAACGTCCTGTGGAAAACTATGAGTTTAATGCAATTATAAAGGTCATTCAAATCACATAATTCAAGAAAACTATTTAGTATCAATACAGGAAACGATGATGGTTCAAATCACACCTATGAACATGATTCTTGATTCTAGTGACCTATTCATATTTATCAACAAAAAAAAATTCATAACTCAATCAAGAGTAGTAAGAAAATTACCGGTCTTAAAAAAAAAGAAAACAGTAACTCTTGTGGAAAACAAAGTAGAACTGACTCTGTGAATCAAGAGTTGACTGCTTGCGGCAGTAACAAAGTTTTAATCACATTTATGGAGGAAAAAAAAAACCAAAGTTTTAATCACTCAATCAAAGTAGTAAGAAATTTTCCGTTCGGCAACTAAATTTGTCACTACGGTGATAAAAAGTGATAGCTACCTGTCTCCAGCAAAACCCAAGTGACATAGATATAGCCGACTTGTATGAAAAATTCAAAAGGCTGGACTGCATTCCCAAACTCTTGCGTGCAGGCACCTCAGCATTCTTTTAACAGATAGCATTGAATAAAAATTTAAAAGTTAGTACTGCGTCGCTCTTATCTGACCATTGACTTTATAGTTTTAGACATCAATTCATCAAATATTCAATACATAAAGTTCCCAGAGAATCTGACCGACGGCATGTTACAACAGCCGAAAATTGGCATATACGTACAAGACCGAACAAGAGAAGAGCCTGTTCCCATTGTTAGATAGGCTTCTTTTGGTGCACTTCACCAACCCTGTCCTGGAACTGAAGATAAGTAAATTAAATTTTAATGCAAATTCAAGAGTGCAGTAGTAAATAATTGAATTTACTTACCATGGATGAAAATCTAAGAACGAACCAATTGTCATACAAAATTTTGATGAACTGGAGGCTAAAGACCAAATGCAACCCTTTGCACAAAGTCTGGTCTTCTCTTGCTGGGCATACGGAGAAGACCTGTTATTTGGAGTTCAATCACTGCTCGGCAAAACCTTGCTCTGAAGGACTCATGTCAAGAACCACTGAAATTCTGAAAATGGATTACAGGACAATAAGGAGAAATCACAAAGGACATTCTGAAAGGTCCATGAGCGTTCAAGCTCTAATTGAGTTCCCTTGCACATTGTGCTAACCGGTTATCATGTCAGTGCTTTCTTTTGATATATATTAATGAGACAGAAACATGAAATCTGAGAAAAGCCATGAAGTGGTAGCAACTATTCACTCCTAAAGCCAAGGCTCGTTTTTGTGTGTGCTTACATTATTATGTGCATGAATGAGACAGAGGGGGGACCGGGCCTTAGAAAAAAACTGGTCCAAGAGTGTTTTGAAAATGCTAGGCCAGCTCATGAACCAAATAATTTTAAGATGCCGGTCAATATGAAATATGAAACACATAACTCAAAGAAACCTATGCTTCTAACTTGTTTGTGAATTTGGTTGTAAGCTTCAAACATTTCTTTAGCATAGCAATCAAAGTTTTGTAATATATGCAATATCAATAATAGAAAGCAAGAAGAGTGAAGGATACTGAATCATAGAGCTGCTCGGTGTTGGTGCAGTATTCATCTTCTTGGATATAGGAGATTGTCCCTTCCGCTTGCTTTTACTTCTAGCACCAAGAATTGTTGCTTTAAATGATTGGTACCAATCATGAAGATTTATAAGATCACCATAATCTTGAGCTAATTTGTACCTGGCCCCACCACACAACTTTTTATCACAAAATGAAATTAAGTGATCACAATAAATTTTCTTAATTGTCCATTCTTCGAAGGGAGAAATAAAAAGTTGGGGAAATTTCACTAAACTACCCTGTGGTTTGCCTCTTTATTAACTCAGTGTTTGTGATTTGACTTTGAGCACTTTAGTACCCTGTGTTGTCCCCCATGAGCAAATTGGTGCAACCTGTTAAAACTGCTAACGTGGCATAAAAATATATATATATATATATAATGACATTTTTACCCCTTATATAAAAACATGATATCATCGGCGTACTAAAGTGACCTTTTTATATAAGAGGTAAAAAAGTCATTTTATATCATTTTTTTTTTAATATCACATCAGCAATTTTAACTAGTTGGCACCAATATGCTCATGGGGCACACCAAAGGGTACTAAAATGCTCAAAGTCCAACCACAAACACCGAATTGATAAAGATATAAACTATAGGGTAGTTTAGTGAAATTTCTCCTAAAATGTTCTACAGCCTAGACACTAAAACACTTGTGATAGTGTTTGGGAGCAAAAAGATAGTAAACAATCAGTGAGAGAATGATGCATAATACCCATTGTGGCAAGCATAACAAAGACCTAGATTATATGCTCAAGTTTGGTTCCATTGACAAAAATCTCTCTATAGACTCATGCAAATTTCTGGCATTTTTCCAAGTTATGCCCCCTGATATCCAGGGCTTACATTCAAACACTCCCTTCAGTCTAAGTGATGAACATTAAAGGGATTACCATATCACTACACATTTCAAAAAGTATGCTTGTTTTTCAAAGCGAAACCATTAAAAAGATGTGGAGCTTGCAGAAATTAATGCTGGACTACTTACATAATTGAGGTATCATGCATTGATGATGATAAGACATTGTGCTGGCTACCACAGCAACTGCACTGCAGATGAGCTCGAGATTTCAGAAGATCAACCTGAATTGTTCTCCTTGGATCTCCAATTAAAGCCTGAGGAAAATAAACTTTGTTAACTGCCGAGATAAATTCAAAGTCCAACTTTTAGACATTTAGACGAAATAATGCCTTTTATATTTTCTAAAATAGACAATTCCTTGAGGTTCCTTTACATCATGAGCAAGTGAGAAAATATATACCTGAAAGGAACATGATTGTTTATAGCAACAAATTTGAATTTATAACTATTGATATACCAGTCTGGTTTATTTTCACATTTTCTATGTTCTCATTCTCTAGATACAATAAACAGCACACAGCCTGCAGAACACGATGGATGTCCTGCCAGCTTCTGATGAAACATTTAACATGTGCTGAGTTTAGATTGAATGACGCCTGGAATTCACACCTGCCACATCAGGAAGGGACGGCGAAGGAGGAAGCTCCCCCAGGGAAGAACCTGCTCAAGGCTGAGGAGGCAAAAGGATTGGGATTGGGATTGCTTGTTATCAGAAGGAATGGGCGACCAACTATGTAATTTTACATCGTTTTGACCATGCAATGTAATGGAACCTATTATCATAATTAAATAAAATGTGGTTTATCCACTTATTAAAAAAAAAGACTTTAGATTGAATGACATTTGAGGAAATATAAATGGATGTTGGGGCATGCTGCATAACATGAGCATTCACAATCAGCTGCTTCACTTTGTTTTGTCTCCACTACTCAGTTGTCAATCAAAAAGAATACCTCACCATTTGAAAAATAATCACCACCATCTCATAATTGGTGCTTCAGATCCAGCACACAAAGTGTGCTTAAAAATGAGACATCTAGTCTCGGTTTTATCTCAAACCAAAATCTCCTGCCATATTAAAAAATATTTCAGTACATAAATGTTGTTGCCAGAGATGGTAATTGCCACCAAAGGGCCTGACCCATTAACAGTCAAATTCACCATCCTTCATAAAGCAACTAGGCTAAGGAATGGCATCAACATGTAAGCATACTGGATTCTACAAAACTGTTTGGGGAAAATTGGCAAAAAGATCTAGCTTGGCACATTCTACAACCTATGCAGTATATTCTTGAATAGCTCTGCTCTTTGTAATGATGTATTTGGGATGTTTTATAAATAAGGCAAATTGGAATATGTAGGGAGTTCAGAAGCAAACCAATAAAACACTTACCAAGCAATCATATTTTTACGACAACCAAACAAGAAAAAGTTTATGAGGAATTTGAACCATTTGACAACTTACGCTTTGTAAAACATTCACATGTTTGAAGCAGATAATTTTATGGAGAGGAATACACTCAATGGGCACCAGCAAGGTCCTGTGAAAATTAAACAGATCAAAAAACAGGTCAAACGAGGAATAAGAATGAAGTAACATGGTAAAAAAAGTCCAAGGGACTGATAAGAAAATTTCTTCTAAAATAGCAGATAAATTATGCCCAAAGAACACACCATGAGAGCTTGGGTTTTCTTATAATTTGGTTGCCCTTAATATGATCTTTTCACAAAGCATAAGAAGCCATTCATGCCTATGATAATTAAATGCAAAAAGTGGGCTTGCCATCATAAGGGGAGGACAGGATTTTTCACATTTGTGCAGTGGCTACACAGCAAAACATTGGCATACAATTATTGCTAGCACATTTGGTAATTGCACGAGGAAAGTTTGCTTTCTCCTTGAAAAAAAGAAAAGAGAATTGAGCAAATACATGAAATTATCATCACCTCCCATATATATATATATATATATATATATATATATATATATATACGGCCGTACTATTTATCATCGCGTAAAGCGCCTTCCATTTGACCCACTTGCACAGTGTTTTGAGGAAATCCAACCGTATGGATGGAAGGAACATCGAAAAATAAGCTAGCATGTCAATTTTCATACAATTTGGGAACTTGTAGGGTCTTCATCTTAAAGGGTGAAATTCTGAACCGGTAGGATTTCTATAAATTTTCACCCGTTAAAATGAAAACCCTACAAGTTTCCAAATTGTATGAAAATTGACATACTAGCTTATTTTTCGATGTCCTTTCCATTCATACGGTTGGAAATCCTTAAAACTAACTGAGTAGTAGAGCGGTTGGTTGTTAACTGACTGGTCGTAGGTTCGAATCCTACTTGGGGAGATTTGATTAATCTCCTAATTAAAGAATGAAGAATTGAATTAAAGGGCTCGCTTTGACCGTTATGCTCCAAGGGCCAAAATGGGAGGCGACTTTACCGGAACAGTGTTCCGGCCGGCCTTATAGTAGCATGCCCGTATATATATATATATATATATATATATATATATATATATATATATTAAGTACTTATCTTTTTCTATAAGTTTGGAATGATTCAAAGGTAAGAATGTTCCTGTGACCGTTCTTTGAGGCCAAAAAATGTTAATGGTGTGAAGGTGCATCTAGAACTAAATACTACAGCAAAACAAAGAAAGCTTATGGGACACACAAGTAAGAATTAAAAAACAAACCAAATAAAGAAACCAAAAGTAAAATAAAAGATAACCTTGATCCCTTGATGAACCATTACAAACACTATGCAAGATAAATGCCATAGTGCAAATAAAAGTAACAGATTCTGACCTGATAATTGTCTCCAGCAGAGTGGCAGCCTTATCATTTAATGATAATGTGCTCTTCCTAGAATGCAGAAATTCTGACCTATAATTACGTGACCTGGTAGACCAGTAGGTAATCAGCATAAATGTGAAGTGGAAAGGAGGTCATTAGCCACTTGTATCACAGAGAACAAAAAATTATGAGAAAAATCCTAAAGAGGAGAAATACGCATAATTACATGATATATTAAAACTGCTTTAATAGAGAGGTTGCTTTGGGTTGTGTAAACTGTCAGCCTGGTATTTCTAAGTTTTTACCCACAGATCATGGGTAATAAGACCAAGTAGAGGAATGCTAACATTTTATTTCTAAAATCTTTTATTTGACATTGCAAAAGGAGCCCACACCAGGCGTGTCTCCTTGCAGGCATCTATACAACACAGACTGGAGATGGAACAGAAACGTATGTCATGTTATAGTTAAATCCACTAATAATAGCAAGAAGAGTAGAAGATAGAAACTAACTTGTCAATATCTGTCCGGTTCTCTTTCAAAATTTTCCCTCCATCTGTAGATCCCACTATTGACTGAAGTTCCCTCACCTTCTCATGAATCTAGACAAATAATATGCAGCACTTTCAGGAATCGATTTTCGTAGTACAATTCAAACAACAATTTCTATATGCAAATATATTTCCAAGAACACAATAATATTCATACTACACTAACAGTGTGCACCATAATCTACTGACGAAGTTGAACAAATATCAAACTATTCAATACCATGACAGCTGCATAGCAATGCACTGAAATTACTATCTAATTGCATGTGGCTAGTTTTAATAATTACACCAGCCACTCAGCTAACAACTCAAATTTAAAGGTTCAAAAGGAAAGTCACATCATTTTATATGTTATGTGCATAATGGATAAATAGACTAGAGTTGGGGTTATTTACTCTCATGACCTCCTCTCTAACACATGACAACGTCATGACTATGAACCCAATAGGTTCAGTAAGGTGTGTGCTTATTATGGAAACCATCGCATCATCTGCTAGGGTGGAACAACTCTCAAGAAGACCATAGCCTAAACACATGGATATCACATCAGCGGACCTTCCTGTGACTCTGGCCTCATGCAAATGCATCTGACAGTTAAACATGCCAGCTTTTTAAGTTCAAATAAAACTAACTTCTATTTTCCAAAAAAAAACACAGACATCCTTATTAAATGAGTTTTTCTTTCAATTTTTCCAAACAATGAGGAAAAATGTTTTAGTTTTCTCATATAATAAAAAGTTCATCGCATTTGACAGATAGTTGACAAGAGAATATAAGGAAGGGAATATCAACCATAATTTGGCCTCCGTATGATAATAAAGTTGCTCTATTAGTAGACAGATCTATATGAGTAAAATGTGGTGTCATAATATATAGCAGAAAAAACAATGAACAAAAGAATCATCTACAACAATAACTTCAACAAAGGACATTTCTTAGAGACATTATCAGGATGTAATTTCAAATAGTTATTATAACATCAGTCATACCTCTGACATTTCTTTGGTATAAATGCTCCATGTATCAAGCAAACTTGTGAGTGATGCCATAGGAAGTTCCCTGATCCAAGAGTAAGATATGAAATAACTAGAAATCTAAAACAATCAAAGAAAAAAACAGAACAAAACAGTTGAAAGATGCTCCAAAAATGTTAGCAAAGAACACTGTTTTAAGTTTACAAGAAGATGATATGAAGCTTTGAACTCAGAATTTGGAAATAAAGGACAAACTCGGAAGATAAAGGGATAATGAAACCTAAGGTAGATTTTAGAGGAAATATGTGAATTGGGAAACATTGTAATCACATCAGCCCGTATTGAACTCATATGATAAGGGAAAAGTGTAGCAAGAAATGCGCATTCCAGTCATTAAGATAACCACCAAAAGTCCTTCAATTGTGTGCAGTTACATACCTTACCTTATAAATTGCCTGAGCAATGGATCCTCCTTTTGCAGGAGAAAATATTCCCCCAGGAGTTGTATCAAATAACGATCTGTCATCTGAAACATTTAATGTGTATGAAGCTGGATCAAGAGCCTCACAACAGATGTCTAACAATTGCATTTTGTTAAGTTTTCCAGTTCCAAACAGGCACTGCAAATGTGAGGAAAAGGAAAATGTAAAATTTAAGTACCATTTCAGAAAAACAGAGTGTGCAGCCATCAGACAATAGATTGAATGCCAACAGAAGGGCAGGTCAGCCAGGAAATATATTTTAGAACTTTTGCAGTATTTGACATAATTTGCACTACAGCTTAGAAGACATTCTTGAAATTTCAACACCAACAAAAGAACGCAAATTGACAAGACTACAGAATATCTGATAACCGATCCAAGCAGAATATGGAAAAAAAATGACAAAAGTTGTTATTTATAATATTCAGTGTAGATTAAAATTCATACATTTGTACCCATCTTCCATGAGAACTTCATAGTTCATACTTTAGAATTGTGTATGCAATATATTTAAGTTTCAAAGTACCAACATTTAACTTCATTGATCATAGGGAAACTATAAGCATCAAATTGAAGAAAAAACTGAACAATCAGTATGCATTTCACTTCTTTTTGCATAAACATCAAAACAGTAACCAAAATATAGGGCATACCATCACAATGGAACCCCAATGCTTGTGCAGCCTCCTTAACTCATTCAGCCCATTTGCCATAGCATTACCATTTCCCTTAAAGCCTTTCTCCCTGGTGATAGTCTCTTCAGTGATCAATAATGTAATAAATCCAAGTTCATGTTTGTAAGCATGATTGAGAGTGCATATTAAAAACCTTTTGTGGGATGGAAGATCTGAAGCATATACACAAGCATCAGGTAGTACTTCATATTTGTGAAGCCAAGCAGTCTGCATGGAGAGTTGATCTCACGGTAAACATCAAACTGATTAAACTAATCTTTCACATCAGATAAAGCTATCTGTGAGAACTGGAACCACCCCAACCAACAAGTTAACCCATCTTTTAAGAATTGTACATAGAAAATGTTAGCCAAATCGCTTGATACTATATGCCGGAAGTAAACAAAGGAGATACCGGCACAGCCTGTTCATCATGGGTGGGGATACTATTGTCAATAAAAAATGCCTTAGAAACTTTGCATTGATCAAAACAAGAACAATCCAAATGGTGCAAAGAAATATTAGAAAGAGCAGTGTTAAAATCTTCTAGATAAAGTTGTATTAGAAATATAAATATCAATAAAGAACAGAATAGAGAAATAATTACTGCTTTAAAATCCTCCTCTGCTATGCTAATTTTACCCTTAGTTATTTGTAAATAGAAGTGAATTATATTGAAATATTCCTTCATCACCTGGTATGGTAAAAGGGTTGCCTGATAGAACAAAAATTGATTCATGAAGGATTAATAATTGCTTCAATCCCCAACAGTAGCTTCAGTGACATTTTAATGATAAAGATCTCATCTTATGTTTTGCTTCATGAAGGGTCCAACACAGATTGATAGTTGTAGCAGTTGGAGTAGAGCAAAAATCAAAGTCAAATTGATTCAATCAACATAGAATCAACAGATTTCATAATAAA
Source organism: Dioscorea zingiberensis (assembly GCA_026586065.1). Taxonomy (NCBI): domain Eukaryota; kingdom Viridiplantae; phylum Streptophyta; class Magnoliopsida; order Dioscoreales; family Dioscoreaceae; genus Dioscorea; species Dioscorea zingiberensis. Next base: position 3,422,702 of record CM048822.1, on the reverse strand, counting down.
GATCAAATAACCAATTAATATTTTAACATGCTTTTGTGCCTATTGACATCCCAAGTGCCATTTTGTTAGATATGAAGATAAAGTATGTAGGAAATAAGTAACAAAAATCATCAACAAAGCTTCAAATTTGAGAGTTCCTGTACATTTGATGCTCAATTCTGGTAATAATGCTATATATTTGTGAGGAAAAAAACTAACAACTCTCAGTTATGAACTAAAAAGAGAGAACATTTCGGAGTTGAGTCAAGAAATGTAAGAAGATGATATATGGTGGCAGTTCACAAGAAACAAGAGCATCAGTACTAGAAATCAGGAAAAAAAAACTATGTTGGAGAGAGAACTATAACCTCGCAATCATCATCCAGTACACCGTGACCAAGAAAACTTAAGCACTCCATTGTGAAGTGTTTGATGCACGCAAGCTGGAGAAAAATATTTCCATATGATCTCTAGTTCCAGATGCAAACCGGTAACTTTCAAGAAACACAGCCAAACATGCGCACAAACTAACCTTTAATGCTCTGATGAAAGAGGTGACTGTTCCGTCATGTTTTAGAAAATAGCTTCTTAAGAAAACCGCAACTTTGTGTGAAATCGTGAATCTTGTGCATGGTTTCACCAGAACAGCCTCAATTAAAGCATTCATTTTCTCACAAGGAGACCCTAATGTGAACTTACAAGGCAGCAAGCACTGTAATGCAGCTGATGAGAGTAGTCTCCTAGGGGTATCGATGGTGGTTGCAACTCCCATTATAAAAATGACTGGAACCTTTACTGCCCATTCACTACAAACAGTATGGGAGAAAAAAAAGAGATTCTCAAAAACTACATGAACAAAAACACACCAACTATAAATTTTAATTGGGATACAAAACCTCAGCATCAAGATGAACTCAGCCAAGACAGCACCATTGCTTCTTTCCAGGTCATCAATAATGACAACAACAGGATTGTCATGCCTTGACAATTCAGAGTACCATGATGCCAGGACAGCAATATCAGCTACCTGTTTACAACGATAACATTGCGAATCAAACAGAGAAAGTGACAAAAGAAGAGGAAAAAAAAAATCCAAGGAAAACATCAATGTCTTACATCTGCAGCACCAGGGACCAATATTCTTAACAAGCTACTAAGACAACACCCAATTCCATACTTAGCAGAGAAATCCAGAGACGAAAGGTTTGCAACATGACATCCACTGAACTTCAAGTGCTCACCAAGTTCTTGAAAAGTAAGCAGATCATCCACGAACTCCGCATTCTCTACGAGAACACACTCCAATTGATAAAACAAGCCAAAATCCACCACAAAAATCAAGAACAAGATGTGACGGAGCCTTACTAGTGCATATAAATGCTGTAGGTATTTGTCTGCAGAGAGCATCAGTTGACAGAGGATACGGGCGTGAAATCTCGGTGTAAGGGACAGGCCGGGTGGATCTGATGGTAGAGAAAGATTGGCGAACCCAGCTGCGCACATCATCAAACAGATTGAGGTTGATCTTTCTGAGAACATCCTGCAATAGAGGTCGAAAGGTTAAGTGACCTAGTTTTCTTGGATGATTGTATTGTTGAGAAAAAGAGAAAGAGGAGTAACTGGCCTTGATGGTGGTGTCGATCTTGGACCAGGTACGGTGGAAGGCTTCAAAGCGGAGCTGATCGAAAACAGGATCACTGGGATCGCTGGGTAAGGAATCGTCTATGTTCTTGGAGGTTTTGGAGGGAGAAGCAGAGAGATCGATCCTTCTCTTAGTCTTCTTGGAAACCGGGGATCTGGCCTCGGTCTTTCGAGGTGTTGATGATGGCTGTGATGCTTTGTGGAGAACAAAGAATGGCTGCGAGAAAAAGAGAAGCATGGTGAGAAAATGGAAGAGAAAATGGAGGAAATGGAGGAGGAGAACCTGGAGATTGTCATCGGCGGCGACGCCGTCGGAGGTGGACGGCGGGGATGGGGGATTGGAGGCCGGGGAAAAGGACATGGCCGCTGGTTTGATAAGAGGGGTGGAGTTTTTTTTTAGGGTTTGTTCGTCGTCTCAACGGCACTTCAGTGGTGTGGATTTTGGCGGGAAGACACACCGCATAACATAGCGTGTATTGGCGGGTCACTCACGGTCACGGAGAAATCATTTCCTTTATTCTGGTTACTTTAAAATCATTTTCCGGGATTTTTTTTAGTCAATATAGATTGGTATTTTTATGAATTTTTTTCCATTAAATCTCACAACAATGTGAGTATTCAAAGTTAAAAATGAACTAGAAAAAGAATGTTAAAGTGACAAAGTGAGAGATTAATATTTAAAATTCATTAATCATTTTAAAACCCAATGACAAGAAACAAGACGGACATAATCTCCTGTTCTCACATGTAAACAAATACCTTAATCCAAGCTCCTCTCACACTTCTCAAACCCAATGACAAGAAACAAGACGGACATCATCTCATACCGTGTTTGGTTGGGGTTTATGCCACTTTGGGATAGGAATAATTTAAAATTTTATTTAAAAAAATTAAAAATTAAAACAAAAATATTAATGATAAGATAGTGATGTATCTTTTATGTTGGGTTATATTTTTAAATCTTAATAAAAAAAATTAATATTTTTTTTTTTTAATGAGGAATTGTGTTGGGGATAACCCCAGGTCCCAACCAAACACGGCCATGTATCTAAAGGGTCATGCCAAGCACGGCCCAACCCGGACCGTTTTGGGCTGAGTCTGTGCAACTCTCATGTGTTGCCAACCCAAGCGTGTGGTTCAGGCCGACATACCTACCTAGCATGGCAGACTCGTTCACCATGCTATAAATATTTTATATAATTTAAAAATTTTCAAATATGATTTTTTTGCAGGTATACCTTGAAAAATATTGAAATTGCCTATTTATTTATTTTTTTGAAAATTGTGGATAAACCACGTTTTATTGAGTTGGTAATAGGCTCCTAGATGAGCTTGATACAGTCAGACAGCCTGTATTACAAAAGTCGAAGGAACTTAGGCCCCATTGCCTATTGTTTTTTAGCAAATTATGTCTGCCCCTCGCCATCTTCAAAGTCAATGCCCAGTGGTCGTTGTTCCTGCGTCTCCCTTGTGAGCAAGAGGTTGTTCCTCACAATGGCTTGCATCCTTCTAAGTGTCGGCTTCCTGGCTTCGTTTGTTGCATCGAACCAAGAGAGTAGGAGGAATCCATAGTACGGATCAGCTTCGTGCAAACACGTTGTTTATCCTGAAAGCATCTCCGGTTTCTCTCTAGCCAAATGCACCAGATGATGGCCATGGAGGTAAGGCTCCAGCTTTTCCGATGCTCCTTCTCCACTAGCCTGGAGAATTCCGTCTTTCCCCATAGGTCTCGTACCGTGGTTGGGGTGGCTATATGGCCGAAAAGTTGACTGTAGTGAGACCAGATTTCAGTTGAGTATGGGCATGTAATGAGTAGGTGGTCGGTTATTTCCTCCTCCAGATCACATAAGTAGCATCTGGATCTCACTCCCTGCCAGTTCGGCTTTTCCAGGTTTTGTAGGGTGAGAATCTTGTCCTTCCTCGCCATCCAAGCAAAGAGTTTGACTTTAAGTGGGCAGGCTTGCTTCCAGAAGGCCATCGGGAGGGAGCTTCGTGTTCCCCCATCGATCGCGAGGTACAATGACTTTACCGTGAACTGGTGGTTTGGAGTTAGTCTCCAGGCCTTACAGTCCTCACCTCCAGGGTCTCCAGCTTTGAGCATGTTAGTTATTTGCCGAAGCATTTCAGACGCCTCTGCCGATAACGGTCCTGGTTTAAGCAATGGTCTTCCCTGTAGAGCGATTCTTCGTGCTTCATGTACCGTGAGGGCTTCCTTGACAATTAGTGTACTCAGTTCCGGGAGCCTGTTGCAGGGTCCGATTCCCTCCACCCATTTATCGAACCATATGTTGACAATGTTCCCTGTTCTTGCTGTGGTTGTGATGTTTGCCATGACTAGGTCCCGTTGGTGCATTACTCCTTTCCAGAAGTAGGATGCTCTGCCTGGAGGTGTCTTAAAGGGATTGATGTAGGAGTTGCGAAAGTAAGTTTGGTGGATGATTCTCTGGCATAATCCGGCTTCCCTCGTCAACAACCGCCACCACCACTTTCCTAGGAGAGCCTCGTTGAAGGTTTTTTGAAAAAAACCATAATATACCCCCAAGTTAACATGTGTTCAACTATTTAGTTAACAAATCACAAGATTCACAACTGTGCCAAAAAACCATTATTCCTCTTGCATTTATACCCCTAAAAAATTCACTTCATATTTTAAAAATATTGATATTTAAAGAAAAAAATAAAGATATATATAGATATAAGGTACTTCCTTATCCCCATTATTTAAATCTAATTATAATTAAGACTTTTGGGTTTCCAACAGTTAACAATCTCAATCATAGGGTATATCTGCAATTAAATAAATTTTTTTAAAGATATGTAATTATGATTATCTCAAAGGAATATACATAATTAGGATAGTTTTGAGGGATTTACAAACAATTTTCCCTTTGAAAGGGTTATTATCTCAGCTTTTGGGACATTGGGTTACATTCCAGCAGCCCATTAAAAAAAATCCCTGCATTAAACTAAGCCCATTTGCTTTGTATGAAAAGACTAATAAAGACATTTGTATTAAACTAAGCCCATTAATCATGGCTGCTGTTTTTTTTTTTTTTTTGACAATTTTAAAGTATTTATCATAAACTCCAGACTTTTTTATTATAAAAATTTATCTTCTATTCATATATTTTTTTTAAGATAAAATGAATAGTTCACAATTCTAACCGGAAGTAATCTAATCTATGTTTCAAGTTGAGAGTTGATTTCACCTAACAACAAAGATTTAAAATAATTATGTACTTATATAAAAATAGAGAGAGTCACTTTCTTGGCCTCCTTGGATTCAAATAAATTGATGCTCCCAAAGCAAAGGTCATTGATCGATAACATCAAGAGAGGATTAATACCGAGTGCTCTTCTTCTGCTCTGAGGTCCTATATATCAAAACCACGTAACAATACAACAAGACTCGTGATTATATATATAATCTACTTTGATAAACATGTATTTAATTAAACTAGCTATATATAATATCTTTCATATAACACCTACCACTCCGAAGAAGAAATTCTAAAGTCTCCCATGTCAAAGCCGTTTTCATAACGGCATGACAATATGGTGTCACATACTGTGACCAGTCAGCGAGCTTGATATATATCCTGTGAAGCCATTCAAGCTAAGAAAGAAATTCATTCCAAAACCAATAGTAATACGGGATGGAATTAATGTCATATCAGTACCTGAAGTGAGAGAGACTCCGCTAGTTTAACAAAGCATTGTGTGCGGCCTTTGGGTGAAGTTTGTCACTTCAAACTGCAAGTTAATTCAAAGTATAGTCCATTTGTATTTTTAAATGAATGGATTCCTTAATGGCTAGATTAATGTTCAAACCCAAAAGTATCTTTGTCAAAAGCGATCGCGAAAGCTAAAGTGATATTGTTAAGATTTTTATATTTTCAAAATTTTAAATTTTTTGTGGGGGATTGTTACTCAAAAATACAAAACGATGGGGTTTGTTTTGTAAAACCTTTTATGTTTTTTATTTGAAAAATTATTATATTTCTCAAAACTTAAATAAATACGGAGACTATTATGCAAAACATATTTTGGAATTTATTATGTAATTTAAAACCTCATAGGTTGGGGGACTATTGTGAAAACTTCAAAAAACATCATGTTGAAACGACACACGTTGAACAGATGCATGTCTCGCAGAATAAGCACGAGTAGGCACCATGTGATGAGAAAAGAAAACATCAATTTTATCTCTCGATCTTTTTGGTTTTCTTCTCATCTTCCTCTTTAAAAAAGAAAAATTCATGTTTCTTGTCCTGATGTTTCTTGCTATGTTGTATCAACGCCAACCCTTGACCCTTTATGTGACGTGCACCACCGGAGGGAAGAGAAGTATCTCCGTAAACATCGTCGTGGAAGCCTTGCATGAGACGGTCAATAATTTTTATGGGACAGCGTTACCACGCGCTTCTCCATTAATTTATCGAGGCATATTACTGATTTCCTATATGCAAATTATTATTTTTTTAAATGTTATTATATATCTTATCTATGATATTTAAATATATTATTGCTTATTAATTAGCATGTTTTATTTAATATTATTACATATTTTATTTGTTTGATCTTTTAAGTATATTATTGCTTATCATGCTCTGAATCTACAAGCAAGCATGCTGTTAGGTTTCATTTACAATGTTATTACATGCTATCTATTTGTTTTATCAATATGTTACTATTTATAATATTATGATTTTCCAATATAGCATGTTGTTTTACCATGTTATTCTTATATGTTTGATCTTTCAACATCCTTATCATATTTTGATTCTGCAAAAGGTTTTCACTAAATGTCAAGTGGAACTTTGTAAGTCAAGATTGATTAAACAACGTGCATGATATGAAAAAATGTTGCTTGCTTGATCATTAAGAAAATTTCAATGACTAAAAATCAATCAACGTTGTAAGAAAATTTCGGATAGGCAACTAAATTCATAAGGATAGTGATAGAAATTCTTGCTCGTGGTAACCATGTCAAAACCGAAGTGACGTAAAAGTAGCCGTTTTATATGGAAAATTCAACAAGGCTGGATTACATTCTCAAACCAATGACTATTATCCGTGGGCACCTCAGCGTTCTTTTAATGGCTAACATCAAATAAAAAATTAAAACATTAGTACTGTCTCAATCGTCTCTGACCAGTGACTATCATAGTTTTAGAGACCAAGATCATTAAATATTCAATCCATAATGTTCCCAGAGAACCTGCCCTCCGACGTGTGAGAACAGACGAAAATTGGTACAATGTATGCATAAAAACCTTATATAACGTACAAACCGAAGAGGAGAAGAGCATGTTTCCTTGGTTAATTGTTGGAAATAAAATATGATGGAATAATGAAGGACAAAAATTGTTAGAAAAATAAGATAAAATAAAGAAAGAAAAAAGAAGATGAACCAAACAAGCTTCAAGGCACGAAGGTGATAACGCTTTCTTTTAGACGAATTTCTCCTCCTCTGATTAAAATCAATGCGAATCTGCGGTGTGGTGAGAACGCCGCGATACAAGCGGCTTTGATTGTTGTTGAAAGACGAACTCAGACTATTCGCTTCAACCCTAAACACTCTTGTAAATGTCTTTGATAACGCAGAAAAACCAATGAGTAACTAAAGAGAGAAAGAGAATATGACTTTTTGATGTACTTTGCCACACATAGATGTAGGCTATATATAGAGTCCAAAGGTTTCATCATAAAGGCCAGATCCTCGCAGAATATCATTTTAAATGAAAAGAGATATCATTTTAGAATATCCTTTCACGAAAGGGACATCCTTTAAGAATGGTACAAACGAAAGGAAAACATCCTTTCACGTAGTAGTATGGTTCCTTCAATACCAATGAAAGGTAACATCCTTTCATAACAATATCTTTTGGTTCAACCAAAATAATTAATGCCATATACAACTTACTCTCTCAATTTAATTCTCAAAGAAAAACATAGAAAAACACATAATTATTGAAAATATCCAACATTAATTAGGCTTCTTAATTGGTACAGTACTTAACCTTCCCTGTCCTGGAACTGAAGATAAGTATATTTGATTTTAATGCAAATTCAAGAGTGCAGAAGTAAATAATTGAATTTACTTATCATGCATGGATGAAAATCCAAGTAAGAACCATTTGTCATCTATTTAATTTTTTGGGAACAAAATGAATACTTCACAGTTATAGCCGGAAGTAATCTAATCGAGGGTTGATTTCACCTAACAATGAAGATTTAAAATAATTATGTACTTATAAAAAAATAGAGAGAGTCACTTTCTTGCCCTCATTGGATTCAAACAAATTGATGCTCCCAAAGTAAACGTCATTGATTGATAACATCAAGCAAATACATTAATGCAGAAAACATAACAACGATTAAGGGTACTAGGGTCGACCCTCCATAGGATAACTCAAACAAAGCTTATTATGGTGGTTGTCAGCAGAAGATCATAGCATTGCTGAACTTTATTAAAAAACACATATTTAAAATCAGATTTCTTCTGTAGAAGCCATGGTCTTATTCTGGTTTGCGGCATGCGAGAATAGTATACTTGAGGACCTTCATGTTATAACCTTCCATCAAGTAAGGAATACCGAGTGCTCTTCTTCTGCTTTGAGGTCCTATATATATATATATCAAAACCACATAACAACATTAATACAAGAAGTAAGACTCATGATTATATATAAAATATATATACTCTGATAAACATGTATTTAATTTAATCAACTATAATATATCATTCATATAATTACACCTACCACTTTGAAGAAGAAATTCCAAAGTCTCCCATGTCAAAACAGTTTTCATAACGGCAGGATAATATGGTGTCACATAATCTGACCAGTCAGCTATCTTGATATCCTGTACGTGAAGCCAATCAAGCTAATAAAGAAACTCACTCCAAAACCAATAGTACTAATGCAGGATGGAATTAATGTCATCTCAGTACCTGAAGTGAGAGAGACTTCGCTAGTTTAACAAAGTCAGATGGAGAATAACATTCTGGGTGATAAAATGCAGTATTGATCTTGTTCATGACATTGTCTTCTTCAGGTGGTAAGGAATCTTCATATGGCTTTAGATCTCTATGGCACACGCAGGTGACGATTATAATACCACCAGGAGCTGTAACTCGTGACAATTCACTCATGAACTAAAACAAAGGTCAAACATATATGCTTTGTGAGTAAATGATCCATGATGTATAACTAGTTTCTGACTAGCTAGGAAGGTGAAACACCAAATATATTGCAGAGCATGTGGTTGTACTTAGATGTATGTTTTAAGAACACATGCAAAGGTTACTAGTAATCTTATTGATTGCTGTTGAGAAGTATTGGTACCTTTTTTTTGTCTGGAATGTGGTCAACGCACTCCATAGACCAAACAAGGTTGAAATGGTTATTAGGAAAAGGCAGCTCCACTGCATCTCCAGCATGAAAGAACACCTGTGACGTTACTATCTTTGTCATTGTTGCTTGAGCAATGTACTGAACTCCTTTATGATAATTAATGAATAAAATATAATTTATCCACTTTATCAAAAAAAAAAAAAAGAAAGAACACCTGTGACGAAGTCCCATGCACGCCAGTCAATTTTATCTCATCAACTAAATTAGAGAATCACAATATATAAAACCAACAGTAATAAATTAATCTATGTGAAGTGTGAAGGAGCTTTGAAGCAATCATGAGCTACTGACAATAGACCCAAATGGTCCGATTTTTCTTCGAACCTCGTATATAGCGGAAACTTTATAGCAACGGTCGGCCATTTTGAAGTGTGAGGACTTGAGAAGGCTCATAACCATAAACAAAGAAAAAAAGATTATTGAGATGAGATACCTTGTCAGCTAGGCCCTTAGAAATGGCAAGAGTTTCAGCCCGTTGAATTTGAACTGAGCTCATGTCGATACCGTGGCATTCAGCTCCATACTTCTCGGCTATGTAAAATGAAGTGCCTCCTATACCACATCCAACGTCAACTACTCTCTTGGGCCTCTTTGAAGGTTCATCTGCCAGGTGAGATATTAGTATGAGATATATAATATTATATAAATTTGTGTTGATTTTACATAACATTATAATTTATTTTCGTATGAATTTTTAATATAAATTAAAAAAAAACTAACATCTTAATCTTTACAAACTAAATTAATATTATCAATAAATTATTTTTAAAACTCTACTTTAATGTTTATCCATGTATTGAGTACAACTATCAATTGATTCACGTTCCCAAGATTTCAGAGCAATATTGACAAAAATACTCCATAAGCTACTATTCTCGACAATGAAACCTACTTATGATCATATTTGCTCCATTAAGTCAAAACCCAATTTTTATTAATTCTTATGTAAACATCAGTAATAAAAATAAAAATAGAATTGTACGTTGCTACTAGCATATTTGCATGTCTTGTCTAATTATTCTTGGTAAAATTGAATTTTAGACTATGCCCTGTTTGACTGCAAAATATTATATTGCATAATATATTTTTTTCATAGGAAATGCACACAAATCCTATGGATGTTTTTTCCTATAAAATTAGTGTTTGGATACTTTAAAAATCAATATAATTATTATTACATTTTTATATATTTCAAAGCTTATAAATTAATATATGCCTCATAAAGATTTATATATATATATATATATATATATATATATATATATATATAATCCTACAAAATACCAATAATTACATATATATATATATATATATATATATATATATATATATATATATATATATATATATATATATATATATATTTGTGGTTAGTTATCAACAAATTTTTGTTAAAATGATTATTTTACCCTCATATTCCTTTATTGTTTATATGTAATTTATAGAATATACAAGAAATATTGTTGTTTTTGGGGTAAAATAGTCATTCCACTAATAATAATAATAACAACAACAACAATAATAATAATAACAACAACAATAATAATAATAAAAAAACAAGGGGTGAAAAATAAGCTTTCAGATTTCAAAAGAAAAAAAATGATTTAAATTAAAATAATTTTTTCTTACAAATTTAAGAATTATATAGTAATTTTTCACTTTAATTTTTTTTTTATCAAACAACCCATAATATTTTTTAGGTCTGATATCCAATTTAGTCCCTTTATTATATCGAACCGGCCCTTTTAGTCCCTCCATTATAAATTGAGCATTTTTTTTGTCTCTATACTTTCGCAATTGAGAAATGTCTGTCCCACCAATATGCCTTTTTGGTTCATGTATATATATTTTTAAGCCTTTTTGGTCCATGCACAGTCTTTAGAGATTAGATTTTTATAACAGTGAAAATAGAGAAACTAAAAAGGTTCAGTTTATAATGGAGGGATTAAAATTTAAAAGAACTGATTTGGTATAATAGAGGGGCTAAATTGAATATTAAACCTATTTTTTACTATATAAGGCTCATTCTTAGGAATTTATGGCTGACTTAACAAACAGGCCCTACGAAATTGTTCCTTTCCTACGGTGGGTCCCACCTTACTTATCATCCACAGAATGACGGCGCCACGTGACATGCATGCAAAGCAATTAAGCAAATAAACTTTGTAGCTAGTTAGTCTACCAGCACCGACCAGGGAAACAGAGAAAACCAAAAGAAGAATTGAAACCTGAGACGCCGGCGAAGCGGAGGGCCTCGTCGATCATGCGTATCTGGGCGGAGCGGCTCTCGGAGAGGGAGGCCTCCACGCCGGGTTCGTAGAAACCTTGGTGAAAGTGATCCCCCCACATGGATTCCCAGATCTCAGAAGACTCTTCGTAGAACTCCGTCACCTCCTTCTGCATCTCATCTACGATACCCGCCATTGTTCGAGCCAACCAATGCACAGGTATCAGCGAGAGGCTGGTGTTGGTAGTGTGGATGAGCTTTAGGATCTTGCTTCTTCTTATAACCCCATTGGTCGTATCTATCTACAGCACGATATCCCTTGGCCCAACATGCATGAAGAAATTAACTCTCGGTTTTCATTTTTCATTAATGTCAATAGGAACTCTGTGAGTAGGGATGGCAATCCTCAAGCCGATCCATAGTTACCGACCCGATCCGACCCGATCCGCCCTGAAAAAATACGGGGCGGGGCCGGTATGATAAAGATCCTTTAAAATCTGCCCCGCTCCGTCCAGCCCCGCTAAAAACATATAAAAAATATCCTTATATATATTAAATTATATAGTTAGGGTTTACAATGAAGTTTTGTTTGGATTTTTTGGACTTTGGCAGCTTCTTTCCCACTCTTCTCTCGAGCTTGTATATCAAAGTGCTTTTATATTGCCGTTAAGTTTATTTTATTCGAGTTTAATCGATAAATTTCTCTTCATTATATGGTCTAAATGTAATATTTTATTTGAGGGTGTACATATTGGTGCCCCGTGATTTGCCCCATCCGCCATGCGCCCCGTCATTATTTAAGCAGGACAGTGGTGGTAGAGGCTTGCTCCGCCCCCGTCCCGTCCCATTGCTATCCCTATTTATGAGTTCCGATAGGCACTGAATTTGTATGGATAATGATAAAAATTCCAGCTTGTGGTAACTATGTCAAAACCAAAGTGACGTCGATCTGTAGATGTAGCCGTCTTATTTGAAAAAGTCAACAACGCTGGATTGCATTCTCAAACCATTGGCTATTATTCGGGGGCAGGTACCTCAGCGTTCTTTTAACCGCGCGCTAGCAGCAAACAAACATTGAAAAATTAGTGCTGTTTCACTTTTCAATAATTGAATTTACTTAACATGGATGAAAATCCAAGTAAGAACCATTGTCATACAAAATTTTTATATATGAATCGGGCGGCTAAAAACCACGTGCAACCCTTTGCACAAAGTCTGGTCTTCTCTTGCTGCGACCACTGAAATTCTGAAAAATGGATTAAAGGACAATGCTTTCTTTTTTGAATATATTAATCGGATGGAAATATAGACAAGCAATCTGAAAAAAAAGCCATGAAACGGTAGCAACCATTTCACTCCTAAAGCCAAGGCTAGTTTTTTTTTTTGTGTGCTTTCGTTATTACGAGTGTGAATCAGACGGAGTGGACGAAGAATAAAACTGGTCAAACAGTGTAATTTGACATGCCTTACCCAGGCAAGGCACTTCCTGGGGACCTGGGGTGGGGGATGCGCAGGACGGTACTGTAGTAGCCAGGAGGTACTGGGGGATTCATCTTGCCTGGTTTTGGGGTTCACTGGTTTCCCTGGTTTACTGCCACGTGGCAGTCAATCATTGGTTGGGTGGGGTTTTGGTTTTTTTTTTTAGTTTTTTTGGGGTGGTGCCACAAAAGTCAAATTTTTTTTTACAAAAGCCAATCTCATCTTACCACGTGTCCAGAACCAGGGACTTCACTGGTTCTGGAACCAGGCAAGACGAGTCCGTACTGGGGTGGGGTCTGCATAGCACTTCACTGTAGCAGTCAGGGAGGTGTTCGGTGTAGCCCGTGTAGGGATGATAAACCCCGCCTTGTAGCACGGTTTCCAACCCGATCCGTTGCGATCGGGGCTGGTTTTTTTAGAGAGCGGGGGAAACATTTATTTTAAATCCATCCTGCCCCACTCTACTAAGAAAATTACGTAGTAACCTTATATATATTGGATACAGTTTATAATTAATAATTATAATCAAATGAATAAATCATAATCTCAATGAAAATATTTTGATTGGAGTGTATACAGTCTTTTTAGTTCTTAGTTGCTTGTTTGCAATCATAAGTATAAGTATGGACTGACTCGTGTGCTGACCCGGTATGAGATGAGCCCGCCACACAAACCCGGGCATTGACCATGATGGGCCAATCAGATTGTTAATTTATTCAGTCTCCTTCATGTAAGAAATGCAAGATCTGATTACCTAAAAAAAAAAAAAAACTAGCCATCAATGAGAGAATTTATGGTAGAGAAAAAGCATCAAGAGGGCGTAGCCTGAAATTCACACCTACCACATCAGGAAGGGACGCCGAAGGAGGTCGCTCTCCCGGGGAAGAACCTGCTCAAGGCTGAGGAGGAAAAAAGAATGGGATTGCTTGTTGTCAGAAGAAATGTGCTACCAACTATGTAATTTTACATCTTTCTGACCATGCAATGTAACGGAACTTACTATCATTATTAAATAAAATGTGATTTATCCTTTACCCGACACTGTTTTCTTAATGGACAACATATGTGTATCTATCTCTTTGAAGTGATATCCTTGGTTTTATTTTTATTTGTTTTTAAAAGAGTAGTTATTGAGCAAAATGAGAAGGAATGGGCTGTTTGTTGTTGATGCAGGTATCCAAGAAGTTAATTTCTTCATGAACAAGAGCCAGGGTTTTCATCAGCCCGACCAATCGTGAAGAACCACGTCGTACGTCAAGCATGGGTGCTCATGCAGGCAGACATGGGCATTCTTCATGCATGGGTTCCACCATGATCCATAGTTCAAATGCTTCTTAAGATGCTTGTAAATATGATATTAGAAACACAAGTACTTTGCATTCAGATGCAAAGCAACTTGCATAAATCAAAGAAAACTATGCTTCTAACTTGTTCATGAATTTGGCTGTAAACTTCAAACATTTCTTTAGCATAGCAATCTAAGTTTTGTCATATATGCAGCATTACCAATAACAGAAAGCAAGAAGAGTGTAGTATACTGAATCAAAGCGTCACTCAGTACTGTTGGTGCACGTTCCACTTGGTCCATTTTTTTTATTTTTTTATTTTTTTGATATGAACAACTAACACCTCCCAAAAATCAGTCAAATAAGACATACACAGGGCCTCGATTCATCCGGATTTCACACAGCACAACTTATCTACCGTCCAAAAGTTTTCAAACAACATATACTTATTTTACCGCTCACTGTTGGTGCATGTTCCACTTGGTTTTACTAATAGCACCAAGAATTGTTTATTGATAATGTAACAGATATTCTGAGCCGATATATATTTTGTCTCCAGCAGAGTGGCAGTCTTATCATTTATTGATAATGTGCTCTTCCTTAACATGCAGAAATGCACATCAGAGGACCTTCCTGTGTCTCTGGCCTCATGCAAATGCATCTGACAGTAAAACATGCAGGCTTCTTATTTAAGTTTAAATAAAATTAACTTAAGTTTTTCTTGCAATCTATTCCAACCTGCAACGAGGAAATCGTTTTAGTTTTCTCATGTAATAAAAAGTTCATTGTATTTGACAGATAGTTGACAAGAGAATATGAGGAAGCGAATATCCACCATAATTTGACCTGTGTATAATAATACAGCTGCTCTATTTGTAGACCTATACTGACTAATGTCCTTTTCTATTGTCCTAAGTTCCTAACAGGTCATAATATATAGCAGAAAAAAAAGAGCATAGGTATCATCTACAACAATAATTCTTTGAGGCATTATTAGGATCCAATTTCAAATGGTCATTATGACATCAGTTGTACCTCTGACATTTCTTTGGTCTAGTGAGTGATGCCACAGGAAGTTTCCTGGTCCAATTGTAAAATATGAAAGAACTATAAATCTAAAAACAATCAAAGTAAAAACAGAACAAATTAACAATTGAAAGATGCTCCAAAAATGTTAGCAAAGAACACTGTTTTAAGTTTACAAGATGATGATATGAAGCTTTAAAATCAGAATCTGGAAATAAAGGACAAACTCAGAAGATAAAAGGATAATGACACAAAGGAGAAGATTTTAGAGGAAATATGTGAATTGGCAAACATAGTAATCACATCAACCCGTATTGAACTCACATAATATGGAGAAAGTGTAGCAAGAAATGCGCATTCAAGTCATTAAGATAACAACCAAGAGTCCTCTCAACTGTGTGTAGTTACATACCTTACCTTATTGATAGAAGAGAAACGAGGGTGGTTGTGTGGAAGAGCTCAATCATATTAGGGCAACAACCCAAATCTATATACAAGGCTAAATGTGAGTCTCGCACATAAACATATGATGTATAAGACTTATAACTAACATATATATATATACATAGATATATCTAACACGCCCTCTCAAACTCATGATAGATCATAAACCAAGAGTTTGTCAAGTAAGAACTGAAAAACGGGAGAGAGCGTGTGTCTTGGTGAAGAGATCTACAATCTGCTGCGTAGACGAAATATAGGGGAGAGAGAGTGTACCGGCAAGATAATGATGGCGAACAAAGTGAAGGGCAACCTCAATATGCTTTGTTCGCTCGTGAAAAACTAGATTACTGACAATCTTGATGACACTCTGGTTGTCACCATAAATGACAGTCGAAGTAGTAACTGAAACACCAAAGTCCATCAAAAGCTGTAGAAGACATAGCACCATACTTAGCCTTAGTAGTAAAAAAAGCGACAATCTTTTGTTTTTTGCTCTGATACCATGATAGAAGAGAAATGAGGGTGGTTGTGGAAGAGCTCAATCGTATTAGGGCAACAACCCAAATCTATATACAAGGCGCTAAGTGTGAAATAACATGTGATGTGATGTGTTTTTAGTGAATTGTCAGATTTATAAAACAAAGATAAGAATTATAGATTGCTTGGATGAGAAATTTTCCTGATGTACATGTAACCATCTTATATGAGAAATTTCAACAAGGCAGGCTTGCATTCTCAAACTCCGGCATACGGGGACTCAGCATTCTTTGTGGAGGAGTTGACAGAGAATCTGTGCCACTGACTATACATAATGTTCCAAGAGAATCTGCAAGCCTACTCGTAAGAACAGCCAAAAATTTGGCATATTGTGTGCATAAAAACCTTATATAACTTACATGACCGAACAAGATAAGAGCCCATTCCCATTGTGCAAAATTGTGAATCTTGTGCACGGTTTCACCAGAACAACCTCAATTAAAGCATTCATTCTCTCACAAGGAGACCCTAGTGTGAACTTACAAGGCAGCAACCACTGTAATGCGGCTGATGAGAGTAGTCTCCTAGGGGTATCAATGGTGGTTGCAACTCCCATTATAAAAATGACTGAAACCTTTGTTGGAGTTAATTGATAGCTGGGTAGACTAATAAATTAGGTCTTTAGACTTGGTCATGAGTCAAGTTGTTTAGTTTCCATGTTTCATGTGGTAGTGGATGTTTTATAGGAGAGTTTTCAGTATTCAGATGCTATGGTTATGTGAGTATATTTTTTAATGTTTTTTGTGAGGTGGTTGTCTTGTATCTTCTTCTCATCAATATAATAATTTTTAAGTGTGATCTCTTCCACTTGATTACAATTAGCCTCTTCTTCCTAACAACCTTTGCTGCCCATTTACTACAAACACTATGGGAAAAAAAATGAGTAATGAACAAGAAAACACCAAACTATAAATTTTAATTGGGAAATAGGAATATAAAACCTCAGCATCAAGATGAACTCAGCCAAGACAGCACCATTGTCTCTTTCCATGTCATCAATAATGAGAACAACATGATTGTCGTGCATTGACAATTCAGAGTTGAGAGTACCACGATGCCAGCACAGCAATATCAGCTACCTGTTTACATTAATGATAACATTGCGAATCAAACAGAGAAAGTGACAAAAGAAGAAGAAAAAAATCCAGCAAAAACATCAATGTCTTACATCTGCAGCTACTAACACAACACCCAATTCCATTCTTAGCATAGAATTCCAAGGGCCAAAGGTTTGCAACATGGCATCCACTGAACTTCATGTGCTCACCAAGTTCTTGAAAAGTAAGTAGATCGTCCACGAACTCCGCATTCTCTACGAAACCACCCTCCAATCAATAAAACAAGCCAAAGTCCACCACAAAAATCCAGAACAAGACGTAACGAAACCTTACTAGTGCATATAAATGCTGTAGTTATTTGTCTGCAAAGAGCATCAGTTGACGGAGGCTATGGACGTGAAATCTCGTTGGCTCTGATGGTAGAGAAAGATTGGCGAACCCAGCTGCGCATATCATCAAACAGATTGAGGTTGTCTTTCTGAGAACACCTGCAATTGAGTTCGAGAGGTTAAGTGACCTAGTTTTCTTGGATCATGATGGTGGTGTCGATCTTGGACCAGGTACGATTGAAGGCTTCGAAGCGGAGCTGATCGAAAACAGGATCGCTGGGATCGCTGGGTAAGAAATAGTCGATATTCTTGGAGATTTTGGAGGGAGAAGCAGAGACATTGATCCTTCTTTTAGTCTTCTTGGAAGCCGGGGATCTGGCCTCGGTCTTTCAAGGTGTTGATGATGGCTGTGATGCTTTGTGGAGAACAGAGAATGACTGCAAGAAAGAGAGAAGCATGTTGAGAAAATGGAAGAGAGAACGGAGGACATGGAGGAGGAGAACCTGGAGATTGTGATCGGCGGCGACGCCATCGGAAGCGGGCGGCGGGGATGGGGGATTGAAGGCCGGACTTGTTTTTAGGGTTTATTCGTTTTCTCAACGGCACTTCAGTGGTGTCATGGTGTGGTTTGTGGCATCTGCGGAGACAGCACCCCCCGCACGAGCACGCCGTGCCCCAAACTGTATATGGGTCGTGCTTAACAACGGCCCATACCCGGGTTCGTGCTAAGCCGGTTTATATGGCCCGTAGGCCGGCACAGCCGCGTGCCTACCCAAGCAGCTTGAACTGATTAATTATACACAAGTTGTCACATACACCCTTTTTAAAATAAGTAAAATAATGAACTATCTACAAATTTTGAAAAACTTAGAATACACCATTACTTAAAAATATTTTTTTTATCTATTAAAAGATCTCAAAAAAATTAAAAAATAAATAAAAGATAGTAATCTAATATATAACTTATTTAGTTTTGTAATAAATGTTTCTGGAATTTATAAGTTTTGTAGAAATTTTTTATAAGTTTTTCTTTTGGGGGGGATTTTTGGATATTTTTTCTTTTATTTTTTTTGGTAATTTCTCAACTTTGTACGGAATTTATATAATTTCTTTCTGAAATTTTTTATGTTTTTTTCTATGTTTTAGCAATTTTTTTGGATTTTTAAATTTTTTTTTACATATTTTATATTTTATAAAAGTTTTTTAAATATTTTTTAGAAAAATTGAGTTAGTCCTGCACTTCACGAGCCTAGTGAGAGTTGGGTCGTGCTTCATGATAGGTCGACCCCTTCAAAGTCGCAGGCCGTGTCATGCTAGGCATATCCGTTTGACACCTCTACATATATCTTTGGTACAACACACTATAATGACAACATATGGTTCATCGTCTATTTTGTTGCTTAGAAGTATCTTTGGAACGAATAATTTAGGTACTTCAAAATCATTTTCCAAAAAAATATATATTATACTATATTATTTATTTTTATAAATTAGATAAATCACATCTAATTTCTTTAGATATAAAATTTTAAGTACATAGTACACAACCAGATTACATAAAATAAGATCGGAAAGGAGAGAAGTGTTGGGTCCCTTTTGTATGATCGACTCTTTATATTGCTTCTCTTGGGGGTTGTTGTCTTCAAATGCCTCGTCGCCCTTATTGACCAGTTGCTTGGCCATTGGTGTTGTATCAAACCAAAACAACAAAAGAAAAAAATATCACGAATATTTTTTAAAGAAAACGTGTTGTTTATCTTGGAAACATCTCATGTTTCTTTCTCCCCATATACTCTAAGTGACAGCAAGGATTCCGAGGTCTCATCCCCGTATAAGGGTGTTGTCCACCCTTAAGGGGTGCCCTCGTGCTCCAAACATCTTGTAGCCTAGGAGGGTCGTTATGTATATCGAAGATCCCTTGAAAGTGTTGCCAGATAATGACGGTATATAGACAGGAAAAAAGAAGATGAGTCACCAATTCATCTTCTCTTTTGCACAAGTAACATAGGATGCGAGATCCTCCTCACTTTCACCTGTGTAGATTGTTTGGGGTGAGTATTTTGTTCTCTCTAGCCAGCTATACGAAGAGTTTGACCTTTAGTGGGCATGGTTTATTCCAAAAGTCCTTTTGTACGTATATCACTTCAAATTCCATCATCTACCCAGAAAGTGATGGAGGGTCTTCATTATAAACCCTTGTGTTAGCGCCAACTTCCATGTTCTTTGGTCAGGTCGAGGGTTGAGTGGGTCCGAGCTGTGGAGGTATTGTATTAAGAGTTGGAGTTATGTCGAATCCCTCTCTAGTAGTGGGCCTAGTTTGAGAAATGGTTTTCCTCTGCATACCAGATTCCTGAAAGGATATGGATTTTTTAAGTATGTGTTGTCCACAACTTGTCAGTATGTTCTAGGGCACTTGTTCCTCTAGCCAGTTATTCATACAAAAGTTCAGGGACCTGCCATTCTCTGATTTGGAAATGATATTATCTAATAGTGCCAGACTTTCACAGAAAACTGATCTTTTCGTGAAGTTGGAAGCTTGTCTTGAGGCTTGCTTGTGAGCGTAATAGAATCTTCCTCTAAAATATCGTTTCTTGAAAAGTTTTTGACATAGTTCCACCTTACCAGTAAGAATTCTCTGCCTCATTTTCCCATGAGAGCTCCATTGAATTTACGTAGATTGACAATGCACCATCCATTTTGTAGCTTTGGTTGACATATTCTATCCCAACGAACAAGGTAATAGGAGTGTGAATTCGTCTCAACCTCTTTCCATAGGAATTGTTTTCTTATGACATCAATCTTTTGAATGACCCATTATAGTAGTTGATGTATTGACATCTAGTGGATGTGCATCGTGGAGAGAATTGAGTTGAGTAGGATGAACCATCACTCTAGTGACAAGTATTTTTCTTTCCATGATGGTAGTTTCCTTCTGATTCTCTAGATGAGATTTCGCCAATCTTCTTTCCTTAGTCTCTCTTGGAGATTGGTACTCGTAGGTACTTAATTGGGAAGGTTGTCATTGGGCAATTGATGATTTATGCTATATTAAGGACGATGTACCCCTCTGTTTTTATTCGTGCTATATCAATTGATGATTCATGTGCTATATCAAGGGAAGTTTATTATCAATCCTGAAAGTCCTTCAAAGAGGTAGAAGATCAGTTTTAGTGTTCTCAGTTGGGTGAGGTCACCAGTGTAAAAGATTAAGAGGTTATCTGCGTATTGGAGGAATGTCACCATGTTTTCCCTAAATGACCCTATTAGTACACCAGTGTAAATGTTAGCTCTGTTTGCCGCTAAAAACATTATGATAGCACATCTGTGGCTGAAATAAATAATAGATATAAGAGCGGATCCACTTATCGTAGGCCCCTTTATTTCTCACACATCTCTTAATTTTTTACTGATATTTATTAGTCTCGTTTAAGCATTAAAATTAGAATGTCAAGAGCATGGAGAATTAAAACATTTGTTTTAATATTGTTCTTTTATTATTATTATTATTATTATTTGCAATAATTCAAACTTAAAAATGAATTAGAAAAGAATGGGAAAGTAACAAAGTCAAGACGACCAAGTCAACAACAACTGAGCCTTAAACCCATCAAAGTCAAGAGAATCTTATAAATTAAATCCAAGTCCTCTCACCTAACGACGGAAGGGAAAATTAATACTTAAAATTCATTAATAATTTGAACAAAAATACATACAAAATCACTTGATTTCTCAAACGAAATGTTCTGACGAGAAAAGGAATGGAAACAAAACTCTCAAACAATTAATTAAGAAAGCTAGAAAGGATTCACCAATCTCCTATTCTCAAAGATAGACAAACACCTCGATCCGAGCTTGTTTCTCTCATTCTTCTCAAACCCAATGACGAGGAACAAGACGAACATGATTCCAGCCCAAGTGAGCAAATCCATGACGAGAGAGGTCCCATGCATGGCGGTGATGTACGTGAGCTGGAGGCTGGAGTAGGCGACGACGAAGGACCAGCGCACGCGGCGCGAGTTCACAGGCGCGCCGGTGAGGAGCCAGAGTGTGAGCAACATTGAATCGCCGAAGCCGACCCAGGCGGCGGTCATGAAGAGCCAGTACCTCTTACGGTGCTTGTCACGCATGATGGGGGAGCCGGCTTCGTGACCATTGGCGTCCTCTTGCCAGAAGCCGCCGGGGGGATTGGTGCCGATTTGGTAGGTGAGGGCGATGATGAGAGTGGCCACCACTAGGAGAGTGCTGCTCTCGTTGCCCTCCCAGCCACGGTGGCGCTGCTCCTGCTGCTGCTGCTGCTGCTCTTGTGGAGGTGGAGCTAAGTCTTTGGGGGGACTGGTGACCTCAACCATAGTTTCAGTTTGAGACATGGTTGCTAGCTCTGGGAGTAGTTATGATTGATTGATATAGTGGCCTCTAGAAGGAAGAGAAATTTATGGACATGGGAAGCTGCTTAGAAGTTTGTTGATAGTATGAGGTTGAATTTTCTCTTCGTATTGCGTTGGGATAATCAACACACACATCCCGATGCAAAAATCAACGGTTTCGAGAACTTTTTCGGGTTACTTAGTCGGGAAGTATAGCTTTACTCTTTAGTTTCCATGAAAGATCAAGAGTTGGGGGATTCAATGGTTCACACATGGGGGTTAGTCAAGTCTCCAATGAAAATTGGAGTGGTGGTGTTCTCACACTTTAAGCCCGATGTTGACCGTTCAAGCTTCCGAATTATTGGTTCATCGATTTAATCATTGGGTGAATATAAATATTAATAATAAAATTTTATATTATAAATAATTAATAAAATATTATTTTAAATAATTTAATATTTAAAAATGAAAAACTAAAGAACTTTACAAGTTTAATTTAACGGTGGTTTAACCCAATTCATCCAGATCAATTATAAAATTGGACCGGTTTCATAACCTGTTCACTGGTTCAACCGGTCAGACGGTCTGATCCGATTATAATAACTATGCTCTTAAGACTTTTTTACATCAGCGGCAAAAAAAAAAAAAACAAAATTAAGTTAAAGTTAAACATGGATTTGGGAGGTCTGTTCTAGCAAGAATGGACGGCTGCTTGCTTCACACTAAAATAAAATCCAAAAAAAAGTACTGGAGACTTGGTCTCCAGGACATGTGAATTCCTGGAAGTCTCCTGCCTCTCGGCTCTTATGTCGACGTGGGTCTCTTTCTCTTTAAATATCATGGAAGTCTCCCTGCCTTTCGGCTCTTATGCTGATTGATTATAAAATAAAATGCTTACAAGTTACAACCTTATAATAAATCATAAGGTTGTATAAAATTAAGTAATAATAATAAGAGCTTGTTTAAATGCAAGAAAAGAAAAAAGAAAAAAGAAAAAAGAAAAAGAAGGGTGATTCCTATCGGCAAAACCCGAGCTTGTCGAAGCATGGTGATACATTTGTCAGGCTCTTTTTATGACGGTTCTGTAGGCCAACGACGAGGAACAAGAAAATCATGAAACCAGCCCAAGTGGCTAAGTCAATGAGGAGTGAGGTCCCGAACATGGCCGAGATGTAGGTGAGCTGGAGGCTGGAGTAGGCGACGATGAAGGACCAGCGCACGCGGCGCGAATCCACGTGAACGCTGAGGAGCAGCCAGAGCGTGAGCAGTATGGAGTCAGCGAACCCAACCCAGGCGGCGGTCATGAAGAGCCAGTACCTATGCAGAAACTTGTCGCGCATGATGGGGGTGCCGGCCGTGTGCCCGTCCTTGTCGTCCTGCCAGAATCCGCCCGGGGGGTTGCACCCGATCTGGTACGTGAGCGTCGTGATCAGCGTGGCCACCACCAGGAGCGTACTGCTCTGGTTGCTCCCCCAACCCAACTCTAATGTTTGTTGTCGTTGTGGTTGTGGTTGCTGCTGGTGCTGGTGTTGGTGGTGCTGCTGCTGCTGCTCATTGCCTGGGGACGCCCTTGGGTTCATCTCCAAGATGGCCTGGGATTGATCAGACATTGCTTTTTTTTGTTTTGCCAAAGAAGGCAGGCAGACATGTTTAGTATCTAAAGGTCACAATGAAATAGTGTACGATTAAGGATAGTTGCTATACCTGCAAGAGTAGAAGGCAGCTGGGATTTTCCTGGGAAAATGGATTTGGCTGTCCTTGTCAATCCGAACAAAGAATTCTCTCCAAATATATTGGAAGATTGAAAGGAGGAAACTGTTCTTTATCTATGCTGAGCAGGATACTTATCTCTGTTTTACAGTAAGGTTTGTGGTCCCGCGGTGTTGGTTTGCCCCGGAGAGAAGGAATGCTCTGATCCAAAAGTGAGGCTGGTATGGAAGACAGGTTTTGGCCAATCAAATTTAAATGGAATAATGCCTATCAAGTATCAATGTGGCTATGCCATCGTGGAATCGGAGTGAAGTGCCATCCATTGCACGACTTTTGAAGGGGTTAAAGTGATAAAACAGTACAATAGCCAGCATTTTTCCGTGTTAAAATTAGTCTCCGCTGAGCAGCTTTTGGATAAAGATTACATAAGAAAGCTTCGACTGTGTCTAAAATGAATATAATTATTACAAGTTTCGAACCTCCCAGGTCAGAGGGGCTTCCTCCCACGCAGTTCTATGGGATATGTCTCTTCCGTGATTGTGATTCGGTAAGTAGCTTTGGGGATGAAGTTCACATGCATAGATTCTTGGATATAATTGTAAGCTTTGAAATCTCACAGATCAGAGAGATTTCCTCCCACTAAGTTTTCTGGGATGTTTCTATTAGTATAAAATAGAAATGTTTTGCAGCTGCATGTGAATGACATAGAATAGTGAAACATGGGCTTGAGGTACAGGAGCCAAAAATAAAAATAAAAAATGGTATCCAAACACATAAGTTATAGGCGGTACAAGAAGAGTCCCTGAACTCCTCCCCCCCGGGAACTACTTATTCAGATTAGCACAAGCAGCTGACAAATGGGGGGAGTAACTTTGATAGATATGTTGCTTCCAGTGATTCTGCAATGAGTTGCTGTGTTGCTTCCAGTGATATACTTGCTGTAAAAGATTGGGGCTTTGCAGTTTGTGAATGGCTATGGAAAAGAATTTTGCAGGCAACTGACAAATGTTACAAATCATCATCGTTTTGAATCCACGGATGGGCTAGATTCAAGCACTGGAACCACTGCGGATGACAGCTCAACATGAGATACCCGTACAGCACCAATCAGCCGCTCCGGAAGCTCATCAAAGGTGTTTGCCTACAGATAAACAAAAACCATTGAACCAGAAGAATTGGCTGGCAAAGTTTTTCCACCACATAACAACTTGCTCTTTAAACATGTGACAGAGCTGAATATCTGAAATAATAAACACACACCTCCTCCAAGTTCAATCTAAAAGGAAATTGCAAAGTGAACTATACAACCGCACTAAACAGACACACATATAATGATGTTCAGAACAAAGCTATGCCCCCATCTTGTTCTCCATGATGCCTATTTAAACTACCCAATATCAAGCAACAAAATGTCAAAATATTAGTGATGTGTGGTTTCAAAATTACAAAGTGTGTTATGAGAACTCTTGAATAACACAATACTTTGGTTGAATGAGGTTGGGTGTCTTGAACTCAATATACAGGGAATTAAGTGGTTTAATTACAATATAGAAAAATAAAAGAATATGCATGAGTAGGAGAGACATCTAGCGATAAAGGAGATGGAGATCATCAGTGCTCAAAGCAAAGTGGAGCCATACTGTGTGCCAAAATAGCACATCACAGTGGATAGAAAAAGGAATCCAACCAAAACAATCCATGACCAACAAGAGAATCTAATCAGGTTATGTAGTGTATAATTACAAGCTTATGTAAAAACATGGGCTTGTTCGCACACCCAATTCAAATGTCTATGCACAGATATTTCAATCCAATCAGCAGTACACCCAGCTCTTTCCTACTCAATTAAATAAAATGTGCCACGGTTATTTTGAAAAATTCACTTCCAATTATTTCACCATTTATCTTCTCTCAAACCAACATAAAACTTAAAAAATCTTCTGCTCTATATTTATGTCTTATAATTGAGAAAGCTACCATTTAACATTAGTTTACTTATACAATTACTTGTAGCAAGACAACAAATAGCCCACAATAGCCCCAGATGCCTGGTAATAGAACCTAAAATGCGATGGCTTAGTCAAAGCAAGAAAATCAGCAACTTAAACAGAACAATTAAACCAGTGCCTAAGGTCCCCCCAGATGGATGTTCTCTAACCAATTAATCAGCAGCCTTGACTCTTAATTGTCATATATATATATATATATATATATATATATATATATATATCTGAGTGTGTAATCAGCACTATCTCTGAAAATGCAGCATCAAGCTAAAAAAGTTGGCAGCTATGAGTACCTGTACAAGAAAAGCCATGTCAACCACCAATGTTGTGATTACACCACATACAAGCCCTAAAACTCCGTTGGCCACAGTGGAAGAACCAATATCAATATCAATCTGCTCAAAGATAAGCTCTGTTAGGTCAGTTCAGTTGTGATTGAGCTGTCATCTTTTCAAAGGATAAAAAAAATTAAACAATACTCTTGGTATTATCCTCTAAAAAAAGGAGTCTCCTTACTTCTAAGTACTTCGGCCCACGAATATAAGTACAATCCACAGCTTTACCCAGTAAACAAGGGGTGCTACCAACACTTTGGCGCACAATCCAAGAACCCTGAATGTTTAGAATGAAGTTAAAAATGTGCCAAAATATAGAATAAAAAATCTTTAACATATTACTGCCCATCAGATGCCATGCAGAAAACTAATGCAATCAGATAGATCAACAAGAGCACTAAGGAGATGATGACCTTGGGAACTGATGGGATGAGCTTGAACCTACTGTTGCGGAACTCATCATCACCATCAACAAAGCGCTGCAATAAAGATCCAGGCACCAGTTGTTTTGTCACAAAGTAAAAAACCATGCTGTAATGGGTAGAACCTGGAACCTGCAGTAACGGGAAGTTATTACATCTATACGTTCCATGTACACAACCAAATGATGAAAACGTATTGAAAAACAGATAACTCAGTGGTACACAGTGTAATAAAAGCCATAGTAAATTCAACAAATTAATAGGTGCTGGTATGTACACAAAATAGTCTTTAGAAAACAGATAAACTTATCCGCACATAAGTAGATTTCCGTGACAGGAAAGGTCCTAGAAAAGATAAGGCACACATAAGCAAGGACTAGAACCAGGTAGAATTCCTAAAGGGTTAATAAGATAAGACCTTGATGCGGTCAGAAGATTTGCTCAACTAAATTCCATAAAACCGATTGAAAATTGGAGAAATTTTAATATTGCAGCACATAAACAAACAGGACTCATGACAAGTAATAAAATAAAGTAAATTACAAGTTACAAATTTAACAGTGTAGTCCATGATTAAAAGGGACAACATTGCCTCATGTCAGGAATGGACATTCAACCAATAACTAGAAGAGATTAGGGAAGTACGGCGCATGAAGAAACAGGTACATGATTCCAATTAAAAAGTCCAACTTATGACTTCCATCACGATCAAAGAACCTTACATGCAACCTGAGATTCTTTGGAAATGTAAAGAGGCACACATGACAAGGGAAAGCAACTTAAGGCATAAGAACAAGTTCCATGTCAGAGTTAGATGCATTGAACTTCAAGTAACTGGCACCCATTTGATGAGGCCACATCATTATTTATTAAGCAAATCATTGAACAACAAAGTAATGCAATACAAATGATATATAATGAGCACATATTAAAAAGGAAGTATAGAAGGCATAAGTGCACAATTGAGTGTGATAAGAATATACATCCAGGAGTACTTTATAATAATGCAAGTTACATGGCAAATTCCTCACTGCAGACACTAATCAGTGCACTAACGGGCACAAATAACAAAACATCACTCTATGACAGTGATTGCTAGCACTTCAATGATATGTGAACTAACTGTTTTGAAGACATCAAAGATGTACCAGAGACTTATCTAAATAAGAACAACTTATTCAAACTCAAATAGAAGTGATAGATTTTCCAGGACTAAAAGTCAGCAGATTCATTTAAATTAAGAAAGAAAAACATAGTCAAACTGTTAAGCAGGGAAAATCCAGATAAGACTTACTTGCACATTTATGGCTAGTGAGAATAATCCCTTCTCAGAAGCAACCTAAATCAGCAAAAACAAGCATCACTTAGAAGATAACTTCTCAAAGACAATAAATTGGGCACAATCTGTAAAATCTTCATGTAACATTTGCATTGATGATGTCATGTAACATTTGCATGGAAATCTTATACATCATCCACAATCCTGAAGATAGTACTATTCCTACATTTCTATCAATAGACAAATGAAGTAATTTTCTCTAGCCCCAGAATGTTGCTGAACAAAGAATTATGATAACCTTCTAGACCAGTTAAGCCTTTAGTAAGACCCAGCAAATCTAGAGCACTCACCTATATTATATCTAAAAGAATTATTGAAAAGTTGTGTTGATATTAGAAAATAAAGGAATTAAAATCTCTCTCTCCCTTTCTTTTCTCTTTTCACAAAGAAAATGCTACATGTATTATAATTTGGTAAGCAACTCCAGTGTTCACTTCCCCAATGTTCTCATTTTAGTCATGAACGGGCAACCTGCTATTTGATATCCACACACATCACATGCTCCACACTTAGCTTTTCCCCGTTTTATCATCAACCTAGCATGTAGTTTATTTTCCTTTTGATGGAACATCGAATTTATGGAGAGACGGAAATTGGAACAAACTCAAAGAACGATTAAACTAATTTCAGAATAAAAAACAATTAAATACACACATCTTCATAATGCTAGGAATTTTACCGGCAAGCCAACAATATGCATATCAATTATTTCAACAGAACTTCAGCTACTGTACAGAAAATGGAAAGTTGAAAAAATATAGTTTACCATTTTAAGTTAGAAAAGATAACAATTGATGTAGTTCACCAAGACTTGCTGAAAGTTTATTTGGGTCAAACTTATAGAATAAAGAGGAACACCATGATTAAGAATTGACCAAAAAATGCCAGTCCATCTTGCCAAAAATAATTTTGATGCAACTAAGTCTCAAGCTAAATTTAAATATTAAAGATCCTGACAAAGAAATTCCATTACAATTTAGTCAATGCCACGCTAAAATCAAAGAGTAGAAGTAAGCTACTTTATCATAGGTAATTACCTGAACTGCACAGCCTTGTCGCCTAGCAACATGGTCCATTCGTTTCACATCCTTGAACCAATCCACAGCCACAAGCTCCATAAGATGCTTTCCAGCGGGAATCTGCAATTCCAACATTAAAATTTATTATGGCAATCAGGTTTCTTGGAAGCTACATAAACAACAAAACAATCTCAAGAAAAATGAATGGAGACCTTGGTTTTATCATATGAGAAATGCTTGCTGCGCACTCGGAAGTTGTTACCATCAGATATTCTCCAACAATCACGACTAGTATCACGGTCATCCCGTCTTAAATTTCCAGAGAAGCAGGCAAAATCAATCTGATCTGATGGCTCATCTTCCACAACTTAATACAGAAAAGACAATTGGGAATAAAGATAAATTCCAGATGATAAATGCCATTATGGATGGAGCAAGAGAAGGCATATTGTGTACCTGTCCTTTTAACATCATTTTCAAGTTTTGCTGAGTATGCCTGTAGATAGTACGACAGTTTTGCTCAGAGAAAAAGATATCTTAGCGAAGCACAAGTAAACATTGTACAGACCTCTTGTTCAGGCTCAGGAATTTGATAATCTTCATCCTCTTCAGACTCTTCATCAAGCATGGTGGAATGTCTGCTAGCAGCATGCATTTGATCCAATGATGAACCAGCACGAATGGAATTGTCTTGTGTTTTATGCTCCTTCTTAGAAGAAACAGAATCTGAAGTCATATTAACCATCATTGGAATCCTCGGAACTTTGTGCATTTCATCTGTTTGAGCAAACCATTCACGCAGCCCTGCCATACGGACAAAAATAGGAATTTTCAAATAAATAACCAAAAATGGAAGCATTGCTAACAATAAAAAAGGGCCAACTTAATCTATTAAACTATTAGAACCAGCACTTAAAAGTATATGAAATTTTAATATGCCCAATCCATTTTGAACTCATAAATTAATTCATATTCTTGTCAACCTTCTCCTGTCATAGTAAAATAATTGGCAATAATTTTGAATTTTCCACAATTTTTATTCAAATTTGCGTTCATTCCCATCTTACGTGATAACTTGGCTCCATCACATTTCCCTACAAAAAGGTGCTGCCTGTTCATCTTAGCAAACCCATCATGAAATTCTGTGCATGAAGTCCCATCCACATCTGACTGCTTTTTGGCTAGTCAATCTCATCTTGCATTCAGATTATGCTTGGTCTCATTCACACAAATGATGCAACATTCTTAGTATTTGCTTGAGAAAACACGACAGGCAGTATATGAAAGCACCAGTGACCTTCATACTCTCAATCAGGTCTGAGTTTAGTGTGAAATTTGAGAAGTACATGAAAAACATAGATATCGCAGATCTAATATGCTTGCCTAGTGTCCTACTTTAATTAAATATTATACAAGTCCAAAACTTTTTCATACATGATGACAAGTCTAAAAAGGTCTCATAAAATTACACTATTGCCCAAATCAATATTTTAGGAGGACCAGTTCCATCACTTAACATTATAAGGTGCCTATCCAAGCAAGAATTTACTTCTTTTAGTCAGTTCTGGTAACTAATCCACAATTACAATATTGTTCAATCAAGAACATGAGGATCTGTGAGCAAAACATTCTCCAGGCTGTACTTAAATAAACAAACCACATAAAAGAAAAAACTTGATAGAAGGACAGCAAAAGTCACCAAAATATAACCAAAAATCGTGATAATGACATGAGAATCATTGAAGATTGAGAAAGTACCAGCAACACTGTTCAACATCTGAAGTAAACAATGCTGTTGAAATGACGGGAAGTAGCCTACACCCCATCCTTTAAGATCAATTTGCATAAGGTGTTGCACTTGTGTCCTAGGTCTTCCATTCCGCGGTTTAAGGGGAGATATGTTGAACCCACCACCTAAAAGGGAATAACATAGGATTTCAAATTGTATACAAAAGATGTTAAGTTCTTCTGGGTATGTGTAACAAAAAGGAAAAAAAGCAAGTGAGATTTGAAATGTACTCTCAACATGAGCTCTCACAAAACCAGGTTGTGGGTGACAGTTCGGATGCTCCCTGGATTGAAATAAGACAACTGCACAATGACAATATTCATGGAAATAATCAGAAGGGAGAACCCAGAGAAGAAAAACAAAAGCTATGGTACTCACCATAACTCCCGTCATCATTCCGTCGCCAATATCGTACATAACAAAGATCACGGGGCCATACAAACCTACAACAGAAGGTAAGTCAGTAGCCATCTTTTTCAAAATGCCAACGCTCAAACACAAAACTCACATTAATACTTTGTATTTCCATGAAGAAAATTCTATTTGGATATCAATATGACACATGTCATGACTCCATGTCACAATGATTAGTGAAAGAGTGAAACAACAGGACATGACAAAGACCAATGTTCTACATAGGTTACTACATCTTCAGAAGATTAGCAATATAAGGTTATGATGTACAAAACTTATTTGCTCATTCAATAAGGTAAGAACTGCAGTCTGCAGTTAAGCTTTTACTACACATACATTTGCATGAATTATTACTATGCAAAGGATCAGGAAGGTTTAAAAATTAAATATGTTGGTGCTAAAGGTTCATCCAGTATCCATGAGTTTTTCCTCTCAGTCTGCTTAGTGTATACCAAAAGAGACCAAGAGAAATGCAAAAGCCTTTACTTCTAAAGTAAGACAAACCAAAGAGCGAGAGGAGGAATCCAGAATACAAACATCACCATCAATTGCAGTGAAAGAAAAACTGACAGAAAGCACCAAAAAACTAAAATAAAAACTTATGAAACATTACGTTGGGAACCAATCCAACTGCAATCTATGATAAAGTATCGCAGTGTGTCCATCCACCTCCTCAACTAAACTACCATATTGAAAGCTGCAATCCCACCTGCAATACAATGTAGAATTGGAAAGGAAAAAAATTAAAGAATAAACAAAAATACAAATGACATATTTCGTTGATGAGGAACTTACTCAAAACGTGTTCCATCCATACTCATCACAAGCTCAAAGATCGATTCACATGTGGCATCCACTACACCTACTGCTTTCATTGCTCTACTACAGCTTCTCGGCTGCATGGCAAAAGAGAAAGATAAATCTCATGAAAGGCATTCACCAATATATTTAGGTAGAAAGAATTCCCAACGTACAAGATAATCAACTTCTAGAAGCTCCTCAAAAATGCGAAGTCCTGCGATTCAAAATACCTAGCAAAAATTAGTAGAAAATAAAATGTGAAGAACTCCAGACGTCAATAATGTATCAAGGAGTCATGCTTAGTTGTGTTCACTCAAGGAATATGAATTGAATCATAGAGTTACAAGAAAAACATGATGAGAATCATGGAGAAGAGATATTGCCATTTTGGCATCTGACTAGGCGCCAATGTTTCCGCGAGAATACTTGATCAGAGTTGTTCTGATTCGACAATCCAGAATCAACTTCCCGAGTCCAGTCAAGTACAGATTCAGGTGGGCCTGCAAAGGGAAAGTCACAATCACAATTCAAAATTGCAGTACACAACCAAAAAGCAAATTAATTGCCAAATATTCAAATATTGAAAGCTGACCATTTCCTATAGTTGTCCGGCGTGCTAAAGTGGGATTGCTCTCTTCTTCATCCTCAGGGCTGCCCCTACATTGAAAATAGCAGGTTTAAGAAATGTTATGGTCAGACATACTATGAATTAAGAATAGCAAACTTGATGAGGTGGCACTTTGATGAGTATGTCATGGTTTAAAAATGTTAACAAAGAATTTGTTTGTGAAACTTTTCCATATGGACAATAAGTTTCATTCATGGAAAAGAACACAAGGTGCAAATGTCATACAGTAGCATTTGCCACTCTATGGCCATGTTTGGTTGGGGGATAACCCCAAGGGTTATCCCCAACACAATTCCCCATAAAAAAGTTTTTCCCGCCAAAACCTTTAACTAAGATTTAAAAATATAATCCACCAATACATGATAGACACATCACTATCTTATCATTAATACCTTTAGTTTAAAATTCCCTCCAAAAAATTTTTAAATTTTTCAAAACTTATTCCTATCCCCAAGTGAGATAACCCCCAACCAAACACAGCCTATGAGTTTTAACAGACAACATTATGCAAGTAATAAGATTCTATGAACTGTACAAAGCACAATTAATG
Organism: Dioscorea zingiberensis; assembly: GCA_026586065.1. NCBI lineage: Eukaryota > Viridiplantae > Streptophyta > Magnoliopsida > Dioscoreales > Dioscoreaceae > Dioscorea > Dioscorea zingiberensis. Next base: position 3,389,898 of record CM048822.1, on the reverse strand, counting down.
GGCATAACCACATGGACATGAACATGAGGTTAAGTCAAATTCTTAGAACACTATAATCTAACTTACGGCACCTATTTGCAGTCAGCTTAGAAACAAATAAACCATAATTATATTCTATAACATTGATTCCATATGCAGCAATTCATCATATTAAAAATTGTTTCCAAAGAGTGCAGCATAATTTCACTTACTGACTATCTCGATCAGAAGATGAAGCATTTCTTCCATTCTCCATGCAGGATTTGTAATCAATTGGAGGATATACCTTATTTCCATTAACACTCATTGAACCTTGATGCTGCACTAAATAAAGGAAAATCAGTCACAGTCACCATACTTTCCTTGTAAATGGCACAAACTGTGACCAGAAAAAATTGCAATGATTTATGAAATCCCATGAGCATGCAGAATCAGGGAGCGATATTCAATAAAGTGGTATTAGCGAACGAATTTTCCCACAAAAGAAGTTCCAAATGCATAAATTTAAATTTTCTCCTCAGATTAACCAAGAAAACCATTGACAATTGATTCCTTCAAGATCCTTCTAAAAATATCTTGTGGGCACATCAGCATAGCATGCTGGTTCGCTATAATGGAAGACAGAAGCATGACAATAATTTACTTCACTAACTGTACCTGATCAATGACAAACTCAATCTTCTCCTTCCAGACCAGTGCCTCCTGAATGTTAAATGCTGCCATCTGGATACAGAGAAAACAAATAAAAGAAATGATACAAGACGAGAATAATTGACAGGAAAAAATTGACAAAAGAACACCGAGGCTTAAGGCAATAGTTTATTACACTAAGCAGTCTGTAAATATCAAGAGAAGGGGACTTCTTCTGTTTTTATCTCCAGGCAGTACGATTTCTATTTTTCCTCGAATCTAATTTTGAAAATCAATATTTGATATTGAGAGCCCACTGAGGAGAAATCCTTACAATTCAACTTAATTCAATAAGACTTCCATTATGAAAGAATAAAGAATGTCTGAACATTTGAATTCCCAACAATACAAGCCAGGTCCTTATCCTTCATTAAGATCAATCTCAAGTATAAGTGACAACTTCGTGAATGAAAATGCCATGTAATAAAAACACTCACACCTTACTTGAGAAAATGTGATAAGCCAAAGTGCAATGGCAACATCACATCTATATAACAACCACATAAAATTTTCAATTCTATTAAATCAAAAGAAGAAGAAAAAATTGAAAAACAATAAAACGAACAGATTCATGCATACCGTAATCCTGTGATATTTCTCTTTCTTGTTGTAAACACAAAGAACATAGACCATCTGAAAAGAAGAGAAAAAAAATCAGTACAAAAGTGCATCAGAGTAGCAGAAACATGAGTAGCTACTAAGTACCACACCACAGACATAACATGATGCATCTAAAACCTAAATTTGCAACAAATTGGAAGAAATACCATGGTTACATGACCAACAAGTAAAAGTTATAATGACATAACTGAAAAAATAATAGAAGTTTGAAAGAAAAAGAATCCATAGTGACCCTGAAACTCCATCCAAAGCACCAATGATGTCTTAAACACTTAAATACATTTAACAGTCCCATCACCAAAATGGATCCTAGATGACAGAAGTAAAACCAACAAAAAGGAAAGGAAAAAAAAAACTTACATGCCCATGATGGGTTTTAAGCCCTCTATCCTCCACCCTGCAATTTCCATCTATAAGAAGAGTCTTTATGGGGACCTGAATTGAACCGAAAATTAAAGGGGGAAAACAGCTTAGAGATTCCAATATTCATGTACTAAATATAGAAACAGAAGTAAGATGAGCATAACCACGTTGTTCTGAGGCTTTCTCTTGTAGTAAGCAAGAAGTCTGGTCTCGAGGACGAAGTAACGCATGTGTATGTACGACCTGCCGATCTTCCTCCTTCCATAGCGGACCATCCATCCTTCATACTCCACCTTCGACATCGATCTTTTAGCTCTTCTTCCAAACACAAGAACCTCAAAAGGATCCAGAGGGAGAGAGAGGCGAGGTGCCTCCCTGACCCACACTCTCTAAAATCCTCCCAAATTCAGCAAAGAGAAGATCAATCCAAACAACTCAAGTCCCAAACTAAGAGGAACTAAGATCTGAACCACTTTTCCAACAAGAAAAAATCACAAGATCGTCCTATTACACCAAAACCCACAAACTCAAAAGACGCGAACCTAATCCGAACACGTCAAAAGAATCCAGGGCCTCGGCACCTCCAAGACAGGCCAGGAACTTCTCAACCTTAGATGATCAACTAAACGCTCGATTTTTCCGAAATTCTACAACCCCGAGAAAGTCAAACCGATCCCAGACCTAATCCGACCGACAAAACCAGAAGGAGACCAAGAACCCTGGTAAACCAAACAGTCCAATTTCACAAGAATTCTCCAAAAAACCAACAAACCAAGCGGAATCGGCGCAAGAAGACTCTAACAATATCAAAACCCTAGAACTTCAATCCTCCCAATAACTCCAGATTCAAACAAACACGAGATCACGATCGATCGACAACAACCCCGATCCCTCCTTAAATCCAAGAACGCTACCGTTGTCCCAATTGATCACGCGCTCCCCGCCGTAGGAGATCGATCGAATAGATCGCCGGTGGAGACGACCAAGAGAGAGTGATCGCGGGGAGGTTTAAGCTCTATTTTCTTTCCTTCTTTTCAATCAATTTTTCTTTTCTTTTTTAGAGAGAGGAAATACGTAGCAATATTGGAAATAAATAAATAAATAAAAATGGAGGAATTAGGTCGACGCTGACCAGGGAGTGGCGGGAGGGTCAGAGAAGAACAAACAAAGATAAACTCTCGATGACGACCGGATCCGCGACTACTGACGTTTGAAGAAGGAGAAGGGCGTGGATCTCGATGCGTGCTGATACATAAATACCATCGTTATCGCGTGTTTATTACGCACATGCCCTCCGGTTGGCATGATGACTTGATCTCAGCCGTTGGATCGAGAGGTATGTTGTCTGAGATTCGTGTGAGGAGATATGGAAGCCGGCGCCGTTGCTTTGAAATTCGCGGTTATGTATTGTGGACCATTTTACTTTTCACCCCTTAAAAACCTTAAAATTATTTACCTTTTCAAATTTATTAATTGGCCCCTTCCCCAAGGATGCTGGATATTATTTTAGAGATTGGTTGGCCACCTTTCTGGACCGTATGAATGAGACCTTATAACTAAATTATAAAAATAAACAATATATTAGCCAAAGAATGGAACACCGAACACGTCCATAAAAAAATATGTATATATATATTCTTCTCAAAAAAATATATATATATATGTATATATATTTAAATAAACAATAGATATAATATAAACGTATTGAGCTAAGTTTGTGGTGGATATTTCTACACAACAAACTAGTGTGATCCATAATTTTCTTTATGAGAATTTATTATCAATTAAAGTGTGTGCAAAAACCAATTTAATATATATCCAGCTCTTGATTATAAAATTAGGTAAAGTTATTTAATGAGCTATATAAGATGTGTTTTTATCTTGCTGAACTTGATCAAGATTTATATGTCTATCTTGTAAGCATAAAATTTGTAGAAGTTAATTATTGAATCTATTATAAAATAAATTATTTAAATTCTTTTTGAGTTCACTAATGGCAAAAACAACTAGTATATATGATAATCTATTTCGTGATTTTATCATCAATTATAGATTATACTTTTTAAATTTTACAATGAAATTTAGCTACAACACTATCTTAAATTGACATTGTATTAAATTGAAAGGTTGACACCTAAAGTACAGCAAAGTGACTTCTTTACATTTATTAAAATAATCATAATAAATGTCCCCCGCGCACGAGTAGTAGAACAGTTGAATCTCACGGCGGGGTGAATCGCATTGTGTGGGTCGCCGATGGGTGTGGCACACGCACACAAGTTCACTCGTGGGGATTGGTAGTCGGCGGTAAAAAGGCGGTTTGACCCCTTGGTGATTATCGGTGTATCCCATGCAAGGCCAACTCTGCAGGTGAAACCCATGATAGTCCAATCCGTACGTGTGTCCTATCTTGAACATAATGGGGTTTATCCCCTTGTTTCAAAAAATAATAATAATAATCATAATAACAATAACTTTGAACTCTTTTCTTATTAAGTACTTGAATTATTACGGCTAAGTACATTCTCACAATCCATAAGGATATCTAAGGAGCCACAACCTCACCTCAATGGACAAGATCAAAAGAAACAAACGATGTTCCCTTTTTTTTTTACTAATTGTGACATTGATTATGTTACACTATCTTGGTTTGGTGTAATTCATACATCAAAACAACGGAGATTGGGGACGACTGAAAACCTGGTAAACAAAGCCTTGAACTCAATAAAGAGACCCAAACTCGAGGAGATGGTGATGAGAACAATGAAGCCTTAAAGGAGAACACATGAATAGGTCAAGCACAAACAAAATAAAGTTGTTACTAGCTGATATTTAGGCCTTGTTTGGATTGACTTATGAAAACAATGTTTTTTCCCAATTTAATAGGATTTTTGGAGAAAATTATTTTTAAAGTAAGTTAAGGGCTTATGTATATTTTGTGTTTGGATATGTTAATTCGTAAGTACTTTTATAGTTGGGAAGTTTTAGTAATTGTATAATCATAAGGGTCTTTTGGTAATTGTATAATCTCAAAATCCTAAATCCATGTCTTTTTTTGTTTTCATAATGGTGTTTTGGTAATGTATGATCCCAAGACAACTTATAGAAAACAGTTTTTTTCATAAACTTCAAACCACTAACTTCCAAAAAAAGGTCATCTTTTGCTTATCCAAAAAAAGTCAGATTTTTTTTTAAAATAAATGGATAAACTATAGTTCTAAAATCGGTTTTGATCCTAATTTAGATCTAACGGTTGAATTTATTTGGATTGTAAGACTAGACAATGAAGAAAAAAGAATTGAAATAAAATTACACCAGAATTACGTGGAAACCCTTTAGAAATTAGGGAAAAACCACGGGACTCACTTGGGAGAGTGAATCCATTAGATATTGACTAAATTTACAAAGAGAATGAACCATTTGAAGAGTAGATTATGGGATTACAAAGTGAAAAAGAAGGAGAGAATCGCCAAAGAGACAGGGCTTCGTCGCTTCCCTAAAAATCTTTCCTTCAAATGATGCTCTCTTTCCCCCTTTTATAGGCTTCAGGTTGAAGGAAACTTGTGGTCCAAGTTTCCATTCACTTGGCCCACTTGTATGCCAGCTCATCTCCAGCTCAGCTCCAGCTCAATTGGATGCCAGTTCATCTGCCAACTGTGCTTCGGTTGTCAACTCCTACAATCCAAATAAATTAAAACGTTAGATCTAAATTGGGATCAAAACCGATTTTAGAACTAGCATTGTTCAAACATGGAAAATAAAATACAACATTCATGCTAGCATGTTCCCCTGTTTGAGGTGATGACTCCTCTTGCCACTACGTGCCTCCACGCTCCTCCTCATACCCTGCCTTGGGCTAGAGGGGGATCATCCTCGAAGGCATCACCACCCTCATCGTCCCGCCTTGGCGTATCCGAAGTGAATTCGAGGCTACGCTTCACCAGGTTTCCTGCCACCTCTAGTTTGAACCGCTTAGTCATTGGAGCTACATCAAATCAAAAGAAATATCATGAATAATTCTTGAGAAAACGTGTTGTTTATCTTGAAAACATCGCATATTCATTTCGCCCCAAATATCCTAAGTGATTGCCATAACAACAAGATCCCAACCTCCTCGTAGGGTATTGTCTACCCCTAAGAAAATCTCCCTGGGTCCCCGAAGGGCTTGTACAAATGTTTTTTTAATTCCGCTTAACTTATAAAAAAACACTTCTTAGACTTCCTCAAGGTGATCCAAACAAGACTTTAATATATATTTTTTTAATTCAATCCGAGAACAACAACTTTAAACAGAGCCATTGAAGACATGAGAGTTGGGATTTAATGAGTCCACACGCAAGAAGGAACAGGAGACTATGAATTGGTTATACATCACGCCGAGCTTGGTTATGAATCCTATCCATATGTGGGCATTCTATATTAATAGAAGGCAATGCATGTAATGCTTGTACTAAACCAGTGGCAATGATCTTGTAAGCAGTTTCAGTGAGGTGAATCCCATCCCAGATCACTGAGCTTGAAGGATCATCACAAGCCTTTGCCCCGTCACCACACTGCAAAGATACATTGTAGTTATAAGGACCTCCACCTCCACAGCATGTTACCAAAGGCTTCTCTTTAAATCCTACAAAACAAATGAAATTAATGATACTATGTTTAGATGACACAGAACTATATATTCGGATTATCATCATCAATACTCACCGTATTTTTCTGGAGACATGAACATTTCCATGATAATTTCATAGTAATCAACGAAGAGGATTGTGACATGAGGATGTTGATGTTGGATATGCTGAAGCTCAACCTGGAGTCTCTGGTTGTAGATCTCAGTGAGCTTATTCAACCAATTCATGCACCCTGTTTGCTGGTCATAATCACCTTCTCTTGGGAAAAGGACAAGAGCACCTGGGAGACATCCAACTGGGTAATTTCCTGGGACTATCAATGTTCTTGCTCCCAACTCAATCAAATCCTAGAAATTCTTGATTTTATCAAAGAATGTTCACCACTTAAATAAACACATCTACAGATAGAACTATTATAAGGCATATATAACTGATGATCACCTGGATTGCAGAACTAATAGCATCAACCATCACAGGAACCAGAACAGTTTGTATTTCATAGTCACTTGAGCCTTTTGACAGAGCTGCATGATAATCATTCCCTCCAATTCCACCAACAATGAAGAGAGATCTACTCAACTTATACTCACACTCTGCAGCAATAACAGTATGCAAACATTCATTGCTTGCCAAATTAACACCATGTTAAATATGACTTAAAATAAGCAGAGAGACAAACCTGAAAGAGAGGAACAGAAGATGGGAAGCATTTCTTTGAACCACTCCATTTGATCATGCAAAGAGAAACTATAACTGGGAAGTGGAAATCCATTAGCTTCATAGAAGGAAGTTTCAGCTGCTGTGCCTCCTCCAATTGCAAAGTTCACACCTTGCTGAAACTTATGCTTGCCTTGCCCTGCTAGGTATGGTGGCAGAAATGGCAGTCCAATCGCCTCCGCTGTATTCAATTTTATGATTAGTTTTAGTTATGTAAAGATATTCTAGGATACATTTATTATTACAATTTTTTAAATATAGATTATAAATCCAATCCTCCATCTACCCCTGGGGCGATATATCCACAATTATGGGTTAGAATCTGATAAACAATTTGTTTACACAAAATTAATCCGTGACATTGACTCCTCATATTAATTATTTTAGTTTAATACAATCCACTCATCTTAAAGAACAAAATTGGCCACAACAAAAATCCAAGTTAAAAAGAAGTCTAGCCTTCATAAAAGAATATCCACCAGCTACGATGGTTCAACACCAAAAGATTAAAAGATCAAAAGGAAAGAGAAAATTCATTATTAGCTCGTAACACGCTAATTAATGTATCACGTAACCTGTGTCCTTTGGTCATTATGTAACACCACACTATCTTTATTTATAATAAAATAGTGATTTATCTACTTATATCAAAATATATAGAGTTTAGAAATCAAAACACACATAAAAATAATTCAAAATTGAGTAAATTAGAACAAATATATATACCAGTCTCTCATATCTATATATCTATAACATTTACTTAATACTATTTTATTACAAAGAAATTATAATTTATCAAATTTTTAATATATATATATATATATATATATATATATATATATGGTAAATATATATTTTTAGTACATGTATTATAGTATATTGTTCATTTTGATCCCTATATTATGAAAATATTCATTATGGTCCTTGTATTTTCAAAGTTTTGATAATTACGGTCACTGGGGCTGATGTGACAGTCACATGACATACGGGCTGAAACATATATATTTTATTATGACGACAATTGACGTTGCAAAAAATCAAACTTTAAATATATTAATTCGAATAATATTGATGTGTCGTCAGAAAAAAATTAAAAAAATAAGGGGATTTTAATTTTTTTTAAAAAAAATCTCCAGTATTTTCTTGATTTTTTTTGTTTTATATATATTTTTTTTTTGCTAACGTGGCATGCCACGTCAACCGACACATCTCCATTACTCGAATTAATATATTTAAAGTTCAGTTTTTCACCACATCAGCATGCCACATCAGATGTTACGTCATAATAAAATATATATGTATTCAGCCCATATATCAGGTGGTTGTCACATCAGCCTCAGGGACTGTAATCGCCAAAACTCCAAAAATACAGGGATCTTAATGAACATATTTATAAATTTATAATATAGGAACCAAAATGAATAATATATTATAATACAAGGACCAAAAATATATTTTTGCCTATATATATATATATATATATATATATATATATATATATATATATATCTTAAAATTATCTATAGGTCCTTGACACTGTTTTCAGGGACCTTAAAGTTAAATATACATACCACTAAACAAACACCCCCAAGAACCTCAAAGCAATTATGACACTATTTCAGAATCAATAGTGAATTAACTATCTATAATATATTCAACATAGATCCAATATATATTATATATATTCAACATAGATCCAATAAAATATAATTATAAATGAAAAAGCTGAGAATTTGAGCTGCTGAATGACAGAATAAACAAACCCAAGAAGTCGACGATGAGGCGGCCATCGGAGTGACGGCCGGTGGGTCGATGAAAGAAGGTATCGCCATAAGGGGGGTGGCCGGTGGAGTGGTCGTAGTGAAGGTAGTGGAGCAAGTTCCCGGTGTCGCTCATTGAGCCTCCGAAGCTGATGATTGAAGAGAAACAGTGTATTGGTTGCCAAGAGAATGCCTGTAAAGAAAAGCAGATCAAGACGAAGGAGACAGGGGAAGACATTGAATCAGCCTTGCAATGTATTGGCTCGGGACTGAAGGAGGTTGCTTCTTCTTAAACAGAAGATTATGCTAACAAGAATGATGTATTTATTTCTCTCTGTTTAAGTACTGTAACGAACTTCTATTTACCTTATAAATAAATGTGGTTTATCCACTTACTCAAAAAAAAGAATCAGCCTTGCAATGTAAAAATAAACTAGTGTTCCTAGCTGATGTTTAAATTAATAGAGTCAGAAGAGGTGGGACCTCATCCAATAATTATTTGTTTGGAGACGAGTATTTTAAATTTGAAAATATAAAATAATAGATTTTTTTTTGTCGGAAAGATTTTGTGGGATGAAGAAATCTGAGTGTAGTATCTCAAAGAAATCTGAGTGTAGTATCTCAATTATTGATCATGGACTATAATAACATTAGCCCACAATAAGAGTTGTTCTTCTTTACAGTGTTTAGTGAACTACTGAAAAAATGGATTAACTATTAATCATATTTATATTTTTTATTAAATATTTATAGATACATATAAATATTTATGTACACATCGATCCTTCCTAATGTGTCTCTATTAGGACTCAACTCTTCGCCTCTCCATCGCACACCTCCAATATAGAGTGTACGTTGTTGGCAGCCTGCAAGGAATATTAAATGTTGCCTCGATAGCGCACATCTTTCTCTTTCCCCATCTTCTGAGAGCCTTCGTTATTGCTTGCCACATGTTTCTCGCAACCCAAATAGCTGAACAATCATGGTTGACGTGATTGTCATGTGTTGACCATGTGACCGTTGCTTTCACTGTCCTTCGTTTCGAGTAGTTTTTGGCCATAAGCATATGACCCGGGGCTTGTCTCCGCCACACCACCATCAAGGGGCCAAAGTTTTGTTGCTCTATGTCAGTTATCTCCTCCTCTACCTATTCCGAAGCACTACTTCTTGGAGCTTCTATATTTTAAGAGAGTGTATCAACTTCCTCGACCCATGGCCCCTTCCGATTCCAGCCTCACTTTGATGACCCCCAAGAGGCTCCAACTCATAGTTCCCAGTGCTATGTCCAACTATACCATATATGTAGCAAAAGACGGGTAGTTTCTCATATAAAATCACAATAAAAACTCTAGAATATGAAGTTCTTACCCATACTGCCGTTTTGAGGTTGTTTAAACTTAATTCTATGCAAACTCTTATATAGTGAGCTCATCTCCGTTGTTGTTTTCTCAATTTTGACTACCCTACCAAAGAAAGAAGCTACTGTCTTGAGGGCTTCTGGTGACCAGTACTCGGGCAGGAGATGATGTAATTGAACTCATGGTGTGGTTGTGGTTATCCTCTCAAAACTAGGCTGGAAATCCCAGCTTAAGAGATGCAAATCCATTATGTTCACTATCCAAGGACCCTCCAATAGTATAGTTTCCACCATCATCTTCAAAGACCATTTAATTATGAAGGAGCCTTTCGGCATGTCCACGATGGAGAAGTCCCCTAGGTCATGCCATAACATGGAGAATATCTCTATCGCTATCTCAAGGGGTGGTGGCCGTGGGGCCTTGCCTAGCATCTTAGGAGCATGGTGTTGTGTGCCTGGGCAACGACTTCATCTTTCACAACAATGGTGTTCTCCACCATTGCCTCTAAATGCTCGAGCATCGGACCTGGGAAGAGTACTGTTTTCCATCACTCCACTGTCTTCCTAGTTCCTTATCACATTTGCCCAACTTATGCCTCTCATTCCCCATTTTGACCTTTGTTGGCCCATAGGCTCTGCAACAAAGGAGTATTAGTGACAAACCTTTTATTTTTTCCAAGGCGATGGAGCATTTTTTTTCTCGAAAGGCTTTGTTGGAGGGGGGTCCCTCTCCCTTGCCATTGAGGAGAGGGTCTAGCGTTGACGTTGTGAAGGTACATATATGTTGAGCCTTCCCCATTATGCGAGTAAGGAGCTCGTTCTCTCGCTGGTTCCTCTCCATGGAGGCTTTGTAGAGAAAGAGAATGAGGATGGTCTCCGTATTCGACCACTATGGAGACTAGCGTTTGTCTCCCAAATTGCTTTAGGGACAGTGAAAGATTCTTATATGATGGCATTTCTTTTTTCGCTATTACTCCTTCCCCACCTACCAGTGTAAGTTGGGGAAGACTAGCTTCTTGGGAGTGTGCGAACATCTGGGGACCAACTCTTTCTTGGAATACTAGAAACAAATGCTTCAAACACAATCAACAACATTGTTGGTGAGAGAATCATACTTTTGCTTTTTAATACCATAAACAGATAAATGTGAGCATAAATAAAGTGATGATAAAAGAAAAAGATATTTAAAAAGGATGAAAGAAATAAGGAAAAAATAATTTTCATTATTACCTTCATATCATTTAAATAAGTAGTTCACGAGTTTTTTTTTTTAAATTTTAATTTTAATTTATTTTTTATTTTTTACATTCGTGAGAGAGGTGGGAAGATGAAGCCAAACAACCCACAAGGTATTTGATCTAATGTATCATTAGAGGGGCCCTGGTCGGTTAGCGGGACTGCCTTCCATCTAATGCGCTGGCGCCCCAACTTTCAAGCAGCATTTGAGACTATCTCAACGGCCACGATGTGGATCCACCTCAATCATCTTCCACCGGAATACTGGGAGGCCGATGCTCTGGAAATTGTAGTCGAATCTTTCGGGAGAATGATCAAGTTAGACGAAACCACCTTCATCGGCGATCGTGGGAAGTTCGCTAGAGTGTGTGTCGAACCGATCCTACCGCTGAAGCAGGAGTCCGGGGTGAAATCTGATGGTAAGGATGTCTTGTCTGATTGTATGAAAAACCGCCTCGCTTCGCTACAAAGTGCATCGTGACATACCTACCAAGCTCGCGTGGTGGACTCGATGGGGCGACACTCCGATGAGATACGGGCTGTTACTGAAGACCCCCACTCTAAAGGAAAGGGGATGGAGATTAAAGTCCCAGCTCCTCCGGACGAGACCAGGCCGTGTCCTCCTACAAAAACTCAGGATGCAAGGCCGTCGGAACCTACCGGGAAAGATGATCTCCCATTTGGAACGTGGCTCCAACCTGGAAGGCGAGGCCGTGGTAGGGGAACCTCATTCTGGAGGGATGGTGGAGGTGGTCGGAGTGGCTGAGACATTAGCACGAAACCATGGGTCAACGCATCACAGCTTGATGAAATGTGACACCGGGCGTGGAAGCCGCAGAGGGAGGTGACCGCGGGACCACGCCTCTCCTCAGACGCGCTTTGAAGCCTCCTGCCACTGGAAGGCATACAAATTTCCAACAGGGCATGGTGAACCACGTGGGCGTCGATCCCGGGAGAGATTAACTAATGCCAACTCCACAAGACCAGAGCTCCCTCTTGAGAAGGAATATGAAGACCGTCCACAGAGAGACAGAAGCAGGGAATACAGAGACACTCCAGCTCGTGCCTCACACTATCCTAAAGACACCCACAGAAGGAATTGGGCAACCTATGACCTCGACCAACCTAAGGAGAAGACCGTTGGTTACTTTCCTCCTCCAGGAAGCCACAATTTCGAAGGAATGGGACAAATCAAAGCCGCCAAGGATGCGGATGATGACCTTTTAGACATGGGAGAAACATATCCCCTCACCAAGACTGTGTGACATTGGTCTGTAGGATCAAAGGGGTTTTTCGGAAAGGGATATCACCAACCATACAACACTGGCACGCTTTGTTGCGGATGCTGTACTCTCCTGTGAACAAACATCACCCATGGACGAAGGTGGAGGGAGTCGTCTGGACAAGGATTCCGATATGGAGGTAGAAAGCCTTCCAGACAATGATGGAGGAGCAAAGAGATCCTTGAATGCAAGTCAATCTGGGAATGTGAAGGGCCGTATGGATAATACAGGCCCACCAAACAACTCCCTTAGTTCATGATGAATTTAATACTATGGAATTGTAGAGGAGTGTCTGGTAAAGACACAATTAGTAGAATAAAGAATATGTTAACAAGCTTCCAAGTTTCAGTTTGTTGTTTAGTTGAAACAAGAGCAGACAACACTCGAGTCAGGACAGTTACTAAAAACTTTGACAAGAATTGGCACTGGGCAGCCATTCCAGCCTCTGGATACTCTGGGGGTATCATCATACTCTGGAAAAAGGATTGCTGTGTAGTCACACCTCTGGCCACATCAAGGAGTATCCTTCATCTAGTTATCACTGGGTTCACTAACAAAACTTGGCTTGTGTCGACAGTTTATAATGGCCAAAGAATAGATGATCAAAGGAAAGTCTGGTCAGAACTTACTATGCTATCTAAGAAAGTGGGTCCGTGGCTCATTGTTGGAGATTTTAATGCCATAAGAAACCCCAAGGAACGGCAGGGTGGTTTCAGTCATCGCACTCCAGGTATGAAGATGACCAATTTCAATAATTTCATTGCTAATAACCATCTAACTGAGTTATATCTCCCGGGCTCCCCTTTCACTTGGTGTAACAATCAAAAGGGTCGAGCTAGGGTGTGGGCAAGGTTAGATAGGCTATTAGCTAATCATCATTGGACTGAAACTGTTACATCATATTTCATTAGACATCTATCTAGAAGTCAGTCTAACCATAATCCCATTCTACTTCATTGCTCATGGAACAAACACAAAGGAATTAGACCATTTAGATTCAACAACACATGGATTAAATCTGATATCTGCCAAAAACAAAATAAGTTTAAAGCTATCCGCAAATGTAACATACAAGGAAATCCTCTTCATAACCTGAGTCATCGATTAAGCATCCTTAGGAAAGATCTACTTAAGAAATGTGGGAAATTAGATCAGGGTCTGGATCACACTATCAAAACTCTTGAGGATGAAATCATTCAAATTGAACTTCAGCATAGCAACAGAATTGAGGACTTTCAATTAGAACTTAGGCTTCGAGCATTATATAACAAGCATCAGGCCTTACTTAGGCAAAATACCACCATATGGGCCCAAAAGTCCAGATTAAAATGGCTTCAAGATGGCGATCATAATTCAAAATTTTTCCACAAGACAACTAGAGGGCATAGAACTAGAAACAAAATTAACCATCTTACAAATTCCTTTGGACAAACACTCATTGATACCAACGAGATTGAACAGGAATTCATATCCTTTTATTCTCAGTTATGGGACCAAGGGAGCCAGTGTGATACCCAAACACTTGAGCTCTCTCTCCCTGATGATCTTCCAATTCTCAATGAGTCACAAGCAGAACAATTAATCAGACCCATCTCCAAGCTTGAAATTTTCAAAACCCTTACCTCCATGTCACCAGGCAAAGCCCCTGGTCCAAATGGGTTAAGTACTGAGTTTTTTAGAGCATTTTGGGACTATGTTGGTGAATCTGTTTCTACTGCAATCATCCATTTCTTTGACACAGGACATCTTCCCATCAGTTGGAATAGAACACATATAACTCTCATTCCCAAAATAGATAATCCACAGCATGTTAAGGATTATAGACCCATTTCTTTATGTAATGTTAATTACAAAATCATCGCTAAGCTCATGGCAAATAGATTGAGAGAGGTCTTACCTCATCTTATTGGTGAAGAGCAATCTGCATTCACTAAAGACAGATGCCTCTTTGATAATATTCTTCTAGCTCAGGAGTTGACTCATTCTCTTGAAAAAGACTTAGACCACCCTATGATGCTTATTAAAGTTGACATGGAGAAGGCTTATGACCTAATTAACTGGAATTCTATTATTGCTATTCTCCTTAGAATGAATTTCCCCCCAAAGTGGGTTACATGGGTCGGGTCTTGTATAGAAACTACTACTATGGCTTTTGTCATCAATGGTAAAATTGGACAATGGGTATTTCCTAAAGCTGGACTGAGGCAAGGCTGTCCCTTATCCCCCTATCTTTTTATTCTAGTCTCACAGATACTGACTAAGATCCTTAATAAAGCCAGTGAGTTACACCTCTTGAGAGGCATTCAAGTCAGTTCCACCAAATATGTCAATCATTCATTATATGTTGATGACCTCCTTATCTGTTGTCTAGCTTCCAGGAAAAATGCCAGAGCAATCAACCTTAGCCTCCAAACTTACAATTCACTCTCTGGACAGAGAGCAAATTTCAGCAAATCTAACATTTATTTTCCTTCTTGGCTTAATCTCCACTTGTAAAGGGCGATTAGTAAAATCCTTAACATACACCAGGGTTCCTTTCCTTTTAGGTACCTGGGAGCATGGATATCCCCTCACAGATTGCCAATGCACATTTTTAATCCCTTGTTAGCTAAGGTCAGGAATAAACTTGCACAGTGGAAATCTATACATCTTTCCATGGCTGGGAGAGTGACATTAGCCAAATCCACACTCCTTGCCTTACCAATCTTCTCACTTAATTACTATGCTATACCTGACACTGTCCTCAATCAGCTTTCCAAATTGGTGAGGGGCTTCATCTGGGGAGACAAATGCAATGGGAAAGGTTTACATTTGATCAATTGGGCCATAGTAACCATGGAAAAGTCTGAGGGTGGTCTAGGCCTCAAGGATCTTAAGACAATGAGAACAGCTCTCCTCACTAAACATGTATTAAGCATTCTCAACAAAGCAAACAAGCCATGGGTAGACCTGATGTTGCACAAATATGGGACCTTTGATTTATGGAATTCATCTCCTCACAGACAGGAATCCCATTTTTTCAAATCACTAAGGTATGTTGCATCACAAGTTAAGTCTTTCATAACTCTTAATTTTATCACATCTACCTGCCATGTAATGTTTGATCCATGGATTCATGATTCTCCCCTTCAGTTTAAACCAATTCCTTTTAATATGAATTATGATTTGCAAAGTTCTACAATTGATAATCTTAGATTAAATGGGATATGGGATTCTGCACTAATTCAAGATATTTTCTGTACATCTACTGCTGACAAAATACTCAAGTTGCAGGTGGAAAATGCCTCCGAAATACAGGAATCACAGAAATGGAGTTGGCATTCCCATAAACTAGGAAGATCACTCACATCAACCATTTACCAGGATCTACGGAACAAGGTTTTTCCAAACACCAACATGCCATGGGTTGGGTGGCTGCAAATCTGGAAACTGGATGTTGCACCTAAAATTCAGTTTTTCTTATGGAAATTATTTCATAAGGGCTTGCCTACTAAAGATAAATTGTTTCAGATTGGTATTGGCCCTAATGATCCATGCCCCCTCTGCTCATTATGTTGTGAAACTATTAATCACCTTTTCTCTCAATGCAGATGGGCCAAACTGGTGTGGGAGGAACTACAATGCAGAGGATACATCCATAACTACAATGCTCTACTCATAAATTTTTTTTCAGGGTTATTGGATGAAAGGCAACACTTCAGACAGCCTGGAGAAAACCATGGACATATCCAGATTCATTGCTTACTCCATCTGGCAGATTTGGAAGGCCAGATGCAATAGAATCTTCAAAAATCAAGTTTTCAACCCACAGTGGGTAGTAAATATCACCATTACCTCTGCTCTGGAATTCAAACATAGAAGGCCCACTATTGAAACAATGGGTGAACAAGTAGCTGATAGATGGTGGAAAAAGAATTATCAATACATTCTTCTAACTGATACCTCATGGGTGGAAGAACATACTATTACAGGCATTGGTTATGTATTGATAACTAACACAGGCTCTTTTTGCCTTGCAGGAATGAAAACATGTGAAGCCAATTCTGCTTTTGAAGGGGAATTTAAAGCTATCCGGGAAGGATTGGCACAAGTGGTTACAAGGCAAATCAAGGAAATCCTTATCCTCACAGACAACCTCCAAGTGGCAAGAATGTTGGAAGAAGATCACATACACACTGAAACAAGGCCACCAGAAGAATGGTACAGATGCAGATTTCTTCTTTCCCACATTCACAACTGGGAAATCAGATTTCATACAAGGGACCACAATGATGCTGCGGACGGATTAGCCAAGCTGGCCAGGAGAAGTGGTGAAACAAATCTATTTACTACCTTAGAGGAGTTGCCAGCAGATCTTAGGGACTTTTGTCTTAATTTCAATAGAATGTTAGCACATTTGTAAGACCTTTTAGTTTCAATGAAGCTCTCTCTTAACCAAAAAAAAAAAAGAATACCTCTAGTGGGGAGCTATATATTTATATCTTTCCATCATAGAGACAAAGTTGATTAACTCATTCCCTCTCATAATGAGAGATTGCCATGCTTATATATATATATATATATATTAGAATTGAGCTTATCAATGGCTTGTAAACAAAATATAATTTAAGAAATGAAAGAAAAAAAAGAAAAAGAAGATTTCATTATCACCTTCATATCTAGTTTTATTTCTCCCATTTATCCTCATCTAAACACTGGTTTCAATAGTATATCCAACCCTTGCTCAAATGTTTTTTTTTTAATTATTATTATTTTTTATAAGAAGGATGGTTTTGATACAATTGTAAAATTGTCACCATGTTACCAATTGGTCCAATTTTTCTCCAAATCCGTCATAATGGGAGCTTTGTAGCACCGGACTATCTTTTTATTATTTTTTTAAACCATGTTCATTTAAATTAATTTTTCACAAGAGTGTTTATTTGGTTATATATTTATTTATTTAGTTATCATAATTAAGATCAGGAGAGAGGTTGGAAGAGGAAGCCGAACAACCCGCAAGATGTTCGATCTAATGCCTCTAATAAGAATACCTCCCGTGGGAAGCAAGCTTACTCAATTAAGCATATATAGCGAATTGTTGACGCACGGCATGTGGAATTCCATTCCACAACCCTCTTTATATAAGCAGCTGAAGCCCTCCTCTCTTTTTCGCACAAAGCGCTTTGGTTTAATCCGAGTTCTCTCGTTAATCCTCAGGAACCGAACTCGGAGGATCATCATGGGCGGTGTGGTTGGAGGACTCTGGGACACAGTTCAAGGCAAACATCTTTCTTCTTCTCTATACCTCGAGTTTTTTAATGGTTTAATTCATAACACATTTTTTGCGATGATGCTTGGTTTGTTCTTTTTTTAAAATAAGTATATAAACCATATTTATTTTTATTATATATAAAAATTAAGTACATAAATCATATAATACACAATTAGATTACAAATTAATAAATAGCAGATAGTCCTAGATCCCCTGATTGTTTTATTGGCTCTTCACTTACTTCTCTTACTGGCTTGCCATCTTCTATTTCTTTTTGATAAATGTGAACAAACCACTAGAACTGCGCCATTGGCATGATATAAATCCGTCACCATCTTTTTGTAAGAGGGGTGAGTTACCAATATCTTCTATTTCATTCAAGAAATTTGTCGCATATCTTCCATTTCCACTGTCTCACCTTCCCTCCAAGAGGTATCCACAAAAATTTGGTATTTGATGCTCTATGGTCCATCTTCTAATTATATAGGCCTCATCCAGTTCCTTAATTGTCTTCAATGTGACCTGCTCTTCAGAATGCAGTCTCAGAGCATGTTGCGCCATCCTTACAGGGTCGCAATAGAGAAGTTATATGGTCGCCATTCATGTACTTTATAAAATCAGGTCACAATTTAGCTAACCAACACAACGGCAATTTATTCCTAGAGATTTTTTTAATATTGCATGATAATACTATTTGTACAAAATAAATATATTAAATATTTGATAATAATTCAAATTACATCATAAAATAACATTTCTTTAATCCTGAAAAATATCCTAATCTAAGGTCCAAAGGCGATAGCAATGGAGGCCCAGAAAAATCCCAGCCTTGAAAGTAACAAGCCCACCAATGAAGCTGTTCTCCCGAATCGTAACAACCAAGTGTCAAAGAATCATGGATTCCCGATATGCGTGCTAACTTGGATTCACGGGTCTACTGCTTTGCTCGTCTCCTTCATTTGATCTCACTCTCCATCGTTCTCTACGCTCTCTCCAATCTTTCTGGGAACTCCGGCATGGGCCAAGTCTTCGGTTCGATTCAAGATATGTTTCATGGTACGCGGCCTCTTTTCTTCCATGATTCACCATTCCTATGCATCTGAGTTCGATTCATTGGTTGTTAATGGCGGAGCAGGGAGGAGGTGGAGGGAGCGGCAGATCAGGAAGATAACCGACAAAGTGTTCGACAAAATCAAGGAAGACTCCGGAAGGGATTCCCTCACCTTCGAGGATGTCTGCATCGCCGTCCTCTATGTCTACAAGTATTCAATCCGCCCCCTCTCTCCCTTTGCCTCTTCTGGGGCTTTATTTCTTATGTTTGCATTGCTTTTCTTGTCTTAGCGATATCAACAAACACTTGCCGGGCCCTCACAATGATCCGGCAAGTGTTTGTTATATATTTATTTATTTAGTTATCATAATTATAATTAAAATCAGGAGAGAGGCTGGAAGAGGAAGCCGAACAACCCGCAAGATGTTCGATCTAATGCCTCTAATAAGAATACCTCCCGTGGGAATCAAGCCTACTCTTTAAGCATATATAGCGAATTGCTGACGCACGGCATGTGGAATTCTATTCCACAACCCTCTCTATATAAGCAGCTGAAGCCCTCCTCTCTTTTAGCACCAAGCGCTTTGGGTTAATCCGAGTTCTCTCCTTAATCCTCAAGAACCGAACTCGGAGGATCATCATGGGCGGTGTGGTTGGAGGACTCTGGGACACAGTTCAAGGCAAACATCTTTCTTCTTCTCTATACCTCGAGTTTTTTAATGGTTTAATTCATAACATATGTTTTTGCGATGATGCTTGGTTTGTTCTTTTTTTTTTTAAAAAAAAATAAGTATATAAACCATATTTATTTTTATTATATATAAAAATTAAGTACATAAATCATATAATACACAATTAGATTACAAATTAATAAATAGCGGATAGTCCTAGATCTCCTGATTGTTTTATTGACTCTTCAATTACTTCTCTTACTGGCTTGTCATCTTCTATTTTTTTTTTTATAAATGTGAACAAACCACTAGAACTGTGCCATTGGCATGATACAAATCCGTCACCCTCTTTTTATAAGAGGAGTGAGTTACCAACATCTTTTATTTCATTCAAGAAATTTGTCTCATATTTTCAGGCAAGAAGCATGTGAGAAGAGCGTGCGACAGAGTGTTCCATGAGCTTGCGGTTGATCGCCGGCTTAAACTATCTGACCTTCATCTTGCTACCATGATGGTTTATAGGTGAAGAAAGGACACTTTGATCAATCAATTTTGTCATCTATTCTCTGAACTTGAGGTTTTAAGAGTCTTGACTGGCTTGAGATGCTGATTTTTGTTGCAGTTCTGTGAACAAGCAATATCTTTCTCCTTATAAAGAACCTCCCACCAAGAAGATGGTCGAAGCTAAAATCAAGGTACAACATGTGGATTATCATAAGAATTATTAACCATGCTCTATTATTTTGAGTGAGACTAAATTGGTCTAATTATCAACTCTCACGAAGAAATTTGGCTAACTCATTACCTCTCATAAATAGAGGTTGAAGGTTCAAATTACATCAGCGGCGTGCCCACATTTATAATAATAATAAAAATGACTAGATTGATTTAGCATAGGAACCATTTATGTTTTCTTTCGATATGCAAGATCTTAATAAGAGGTGAGATAATAGTGATGTGGATGCTGATGTAACTTCCAAGGGTTTGAAAACTTTCAGAAAATGATATGATTTACATAGTTCAAAAAATGTAGTTTAAGGCAAGTTGAATTATATATTTGATGTGCTAACCATATATTTGAACTTATTCTGCGACGCAAAACATATATGACAAATTAATGTATATTGAATGCTAGTTATTTTCCACGGGATGAAATATTGACAGTAAAAAAGTCATCTACAAATTCTTTTCCAATGATTTAAAATCAGCTAAGGTAAAGCCTCAATTTGCACAACCCCGATGATTTCTATGATACTGAACTCTGGATTGGTTTCGCCATTGATAAAGGAATTGATATATAAGAAGAAGAAGGAAACAGATGCGAAAAAGGAGAGTAATACTCAACATAGTAACGGTAAGACTAAAGAGAAACAGGATGATACCACTAAAGAGAAACAGGAGGGCACTGCTAAAGAGAAACAGGAGGATAACACTAAGAATACTGTTGAGACTGAAACCAAAAAGAAGAGTGAGATTGAACAGAAAAATGAGGATGGGAGTCAAACGATAGACAATGATGAGTTCTATGAGATAATCTTGGAGTGGCTCAAGAAAGACTTGCAGATTGTTCTTGCGAACAAGTTACTGCTTGCTCTTATGGGAGGCCCTGCATTGGCAATCATCACTAAAAGTGCAGGGAGGAGAGTGCCTAAGATCAACCATGTTGTGGAGAAGGTCCCTACTCCTGTGCTCATCCCTGCTTATGCTACTGGTATTGCTCTTCTCCAAGATGTCAGGTTGGAATAGAACATACATACATACATACATACAGAGAAATAGCATCAAGAGAGATTCATGTCCTTGAAGTGCTGCAGTCTTTTAGTCAATACTCCTCTCCATCTATATGACTATATATTGTCTTGTGTGATTTATGATTCAGCTTGAAGTCACCAATAAGAAATATTGTTGTAATTACTATTTAAGCAAATAATGCAAAGAATATTTCCGGATGTTTAACTTGAAGTTATTGATAATCTATATTTTTTTTAGGAAAAAATTCAAAAAAATAAAAATAAAAAATCATGTGCTTTCACAGTCACAGAATAAGACATTTTTTTTTCATTAAAAATTTTATGATTTCTCCAACTAACAAAAGGAAACCCATTAAAAATTGTTAACAACTTTAACTCTTACTTACTTGATAGGGGCATTTTTGTCAAATCATGTAAAATGAATGCGGACGTGACATAAATGAATATTTTTTTAAAATATTATGCCACATCAAGCAGGCTTCTTTCTTATGTGATTTGATGAAAATAGTCCTGCCAACTAAAAAAACGATATCTTTATTTTACAAATTTGTGAAACCACATGGTTTTTTTTTTTTAAAAAAAAAATCTTCTTTTTTTTCTTAATTATTGAGAGCATTAGAGTTGCCATTTAATTACAAAACAAAACTAATTTCCTTAGCTCTCATGTAAGTCAGTCTAACATTTTCTTATTGCTTGTAATTGTGTATGTCTCTTTCATACCTCTTTTCATTCTTGCTAGACAATTTGTCCCTATATTGTCCTCCCTTGATATGTAGGACGTCTTCCAACAAGTAAACTCCCTCAATTTCCTTCTACATTCTTCAACTTTTGTCCTCCAATTTGGACCCTCCCTTTGTTGTTGCAACAATCTGGTCAGGTGTAGGTTGTTTAAATACAAAGCAACTTCTTTGCTTTCCATGTTAGGTCCCAATTCGTTCTAGCACTACCACCATCTTTCCTTCAAATGCCGACTTCACTTTGCTTCCTTTTGCTTCTGCAATAGAGAATTTTTATTTATTTCTTGATACAAAAAGGAGCTATCATCCTAGCTAATCAAAATACAAACAGTCCTGATCAACATCTAGTAGAAAACATTTGAGTTTCCCCAACTCCATTTTGAACCATCTTGGTGCAAGTCTTTCCTCTGAAATAGCGATTGTTTCTTTTTCCACTTTTGCTCTCTTAGCCAACTGATCTGTACAACTATTGAATTCTCTTGATATGAATTGCATGCTAGCCATCTTCATATCACTTAGTAGGTTTTTGCATTTTCTCAGTGTATTGCTACTTGTGGTTGCAAAGCCCTCTAGCTGGTTTCGTAAGCCATCTGGATGCCAGTAAGTTGTCTGTGTGGAGCTGTGCATCCTCTACTCCCATCTCCCTGCTAGTCTTCAGTCCATACTTGATAGCCTTCAGTTCCCCTCATATGCCAAGTTAGCTTAATTTGCAGCATCTTGCTCCTGCAAAACACAGTGTACCTGTATTAGTTTTTTTTTTTGACTTTAAGAGCCACTGGCTAGCCAGTCGCTGGATAAGAACCAAAGGATGGGGATAGGCCCGGGATCGACTCCCAGCAAAGCAAGTTAGCAACAAGTCTTTGAACAAATCACGATTGCTCGCGGAGCGCTCAGGAAAATCCCCCCGCATCACCTCGAACCCGTGACGGGGTTGAGGGCACAGAACCCAAATACCATCAGACTAAAGTAGTCTTGGCGTACCTGTATTAGTTAAAATCACACAACCAATACCTGCCACTGTCTCACCTTCACTCCAAGAGGTATCCACAAAAATTTGGTATTTGATGCTCTATGGTCCATCTTCTAATTACAGAGGCCTCATCCAGTTCCTTAATTGTCTTCAATGTGACCTGCTCTTCAGAATGCAGTCTCAGAGCATGTTGCGCCATCCTTACAGGGTCGCAATAGACAAGTTATTGATATTCTAAAAGTGTTTGGCCATTCATGTACTCTATAAAATCAGGTCACAATTTAGTTAACCAACACAACACTATTTGTATAAAACTTATTTCTCTCCCCAAGTGGTGGGATAACCCCGAACCAAATTTTTTAATCTTGCATGATAATACTATTTGTACAAAATAAATATATTAAATATTTGATAATAATTCAAATTACATCATAAAATAACATTTCTTTAATCCTGAAAAATATCCTAATCTAAGGTCCAAAGGCGAAAGCAATGGAGGCCCAGAAAAATATCCTAGCCTTGAAAGTAACAAGCCCACCAATGAAGCAGTGCCCCCGAATCGTAACAACCACGTGTCAAAGAATCATGGATTCCCGATTTGCGTGCTAACTTGGATTCACGGGTCTGCTGCTTTGCTCGTCTCCTTCATTTGATCTCACTCTCCATCGTTCTCTTCGCTCTCTCCGATCTTTCTGGGAACTCTGGCATGGGCCAAGTCTTCGGTTCGATTCAAGATATGTTTCATGGTACGCGGCCTCTTTTCTTCCATGATTCACCATTCCTATGCATCTGAGTTCGATTCATTGGTTGTTAATGGCGGAGCAGGGAGGAGGTGGAGGGAGCGGCAGATCAGGAAGATAACCGACAAAGTGTTCGACAAAATCAAGGAAGACTCCGGAAGGGATTCACTCACCTTCGAGGATGTCTGCATCGCCGTCCTCTATGTCTACAAGTATTCAATCCGTCCCCTCTCTCCCTTTGCCTCTTCTGGGGCTTTATTTCTTATGTTTGATTTGTTTTGCTTGTCTTAGCGATATCAACAAACACTTGCCGGGCCCTCACAATGATCCGCCCTCTAAGGCCAGTCTCAGGGCTCTAATGCAGGTAAACTCTGTCCGGTGATCCATAGTTTAAGCATCATTTGGCCTTTAAGAGAACAATTTGGTATTGCGAGCAATACAACATGCCCAATGGATTTCTCTGGGATGTACTCTGCCTTCGATGTTTGTTTATCCTTTTTCTATTAAAATTAGGGCTGGTCATGCTGTTTGTGAACAGCTCGAGATCAGCTCGAGCTAGGCTCGGAATTTTGAGCTTTCGAGCTAAGTTCAAGCTTAAATTTCTACCCGAGTAGAGCTCAATCCAGTTGGGCTTGAAAGCTTGAAATTTAATATTAATATATTAATATATAATATAAATACTAATAAATATTAATTTATAAATAAGTTTTTAATTTCGCTCTAAATAGCGCATTCAAAATTAAAATCTAGCTGTGCTCGATCTAATTTCGAGCTTACCCGTTTAAGGCCCCAAGTAAAATTGTGAATAAACTACTCTTTTTACTATACTTTTTCAATGTTTGACCATTAGATCCACATTAATGTTCAATTGTTGACGTGCAACTTGTGTTTTAGGGTATTTGGTTAGGCAGATTTAGTAATAAGTGTTATTTTTCTGAACATTTTTCCTTCTGTATGAACCAGAATGTTTATATATGCGTCAATTAAGTTCTCTTATCATAAAAATGCCAAATGATAAATCACTGGATATGTTTACTAGGGGTTGACGAATGAGAACTGCACTCTTATGTATTGGGATTTTTACCTAATACAGCTCCTCATTCAATTCTTTCAAAGTAATTGGATCATTTTCTGCACTTGAGAATCTCCTCTCTTCTTCCACTCCATCCCGAAAGAGTAATTAAGACAAATTCTGTCAGGTTTTCATGTTCCAATTGAACACTTTCTGTTTATAACTAAAGGAGAAGATTATTCTTTCTTTTCAAACATTTGTTGTCAAATCTTATACTAAACAAGGTGAATTGGGGAGGGATCATATTCATGCCATTGAGAAATCCTGTTGAATCATTGTTTATTTTAGTGAACAATAATAGAAGTAATGACTTATTAAGGCATATCTTGTGTTCTTGGGTAACAATTAGCATGTCAAGAATGTATTATACATACCAACTTTCACAAGAAAAATTGATTACCACACTCTCTCTCAAGGAGAGGTTGAGGATTAAAGCACGTCTAAAGCATGCTTCTATCAAAATAAAAGTGGGTTCTCCATATTTATCAAATATATCTAGATATATATATATTATTTTGTATAGATGAAGTAGATATTTACATCAACTGTGGGAAAAGGAAGGTTGGCATAATAAGTTTTTCCTGAAGCTGAAGGACTTGGAAAGATAAATGGAACTCATAACATAAATGTTTTATATGTCGATGTCATCTTTAGTGAACACGATGTCATCTTTAGTGAATATGGTGCTGATGACGGTGGAGGGATTATTGGTTTTGCTTATTTAGAGCAGGGCATTTTGAACATACAAACTAGAAGAGCTAAACAGGAAATCCATATATACTCTGGCCATTCTCTGTTACTGTAGTTTCAATATATTTCATTGTGGCACTTGGTGTTGTAGTAGGCATTTGGGTTCGAATTATTTGAATGTACCATGAGAATTACTAATCGAATATACTCTTATAATTTGAATATAAGAGTATATTCTTATAATTTGTTGATATATTCAACCGTATTTCCCCCTATATCTCACTCATGTTATGTTAGAATGGTTTACAGCTGCCTTTAGCTAAGGAGAACCAATTTGTTCTATTGGCCAACAATTTTGTGAGGCAAGCTGTTTTACAGGGCTGCGACATGTGGGGACACACATGGCAACTGAAATGAAGAAATCACTTTTTGAAACTCAGTCATTTCAGATATAGGACTCTAACTCCTCTTGCTTACCACCTGCACACTACACTATGGACTTGTAGTGGGAATTTGAGTTGTCTCCTGTGACTATGTGGATAGGTTTCAGATGACTAACATATTCTTCATGGATAGCGAATCATTAGAACTTAAAACAAACAAAAAAAACTAAAACTCAAAATTCTTGAGTCAGAAAGAAATAGTGAACAAATAAAGATGTGATTTGCGATGTTCTATGATTATATATTTTTTTTTTCACAAAGTTCTATTATATTTTTTTCTTATGAACATAATTGTTTATGTATCTTTCAGTTGGTTGATATTTTATGCTCATAACAAACAATGATAGTGTTGAATTGATTTCTTTGTATCCCCTTCTTTTGGGACAATAAATTTATTCTGATTTCTGGATGTTCTACAAATGCGGTTTTATCCGATTAAAATTAAATTGGCAATCTCAATTTCATGAGCCAATTATGTGCGACAATCTAGCAGTTTACCTCAGCCAAAAACAAACCTCATCATCAGAGAGTTATCATAAAGCTTATCTTTGAGTGACTAATTATAATTATCATTAAACGCATTAATGTAGTCTTTTCTAACTACCATCTGATACTATTGTTTATAGCTATGTTCAGTTTGTGTCCTTTCGGCAGACAATACTAACCATAATATTCGTTTAAAGCAGGAATTTGATGTGAACCTAGATGGCCTGCTTGATCGCGAAGAATTTGCAGATTTCATCCAGAAATTGACTACAGACATGCTGACAGTCGTTAGCAGAAATCTGATAATCGCACTGTTAGTGGCCCCAACTGTTGCACTGCTGACCAAGAGAGCAACAGAGGGAGTCCCTGGAGTGGGCAAAGTTGTGCAGAAGGTGCCCAATTCGGTATATGCCTCTATTGTTACACTTGGAGTTGTTATGATCCAGAACTCCGGTGAAGGATACGAATAACTTCATAGAAAATAAAGGTCTATGTAGTTGAGTATATGATTATTTTTTTATTTTGTGAAGTAAAGTATATGTTTTAGTATTCTGTATGCTTTGAGAATATCACTCTGATTGTTTTCTGAAAACTATGTCGTTGTTAATGAACTTCAGTTGTTCTGCAGTATTTTGTGAAGAGTTTAACACGTTGAAATGCCATGTATATATTAATATACATGCTTTTAATCTGTAATTAAAATATCTATCTCCATGTGTATGGTCCGTAATTATTAGTCTATTCCTATCCCTGCTTTTCAGAAGATTATTAAAATATTTTTCTCCGTGTGCTCGTCGAACCGGTTGTTGTTCCCCTCTTCTTCTTCTTCTTCTTTTGTTTTTTTAAAAAAACAAAAAAAGAACAACTCCTCATGACCTTAAACGTTGTCACATATCCACGATCAGCTGAGCAGGAGTAGGAAGATTCATGGTTTTTGATCCAATCCACTCCAAATGGGACGGTTTTTTCTTTTATTAAAAAGCGGGGCACGAGGTGGGGCGGAGACTTTTTTTGTGAAGAGTGTAGGACAGGGTGGGTTTGGTAGACATCTATTTTAAATTTACCCTGTCTTGTCCCACTAAAAAAATTATCAAAATACCTTTATATATATTATTATATTAGATATTTTAATAATTTTTATGAATATATATTAGTTTGATCATTGGGAATATAATATGTGTTTTAAAAATTTTAATTTATAAATATTTTCAAAAATTTTAGTAACTGATTTATAACTTTGCATTCAAACTCATAAATATAAGACAAGATAATAATAATAATAATAATAATGATAAATGGCGATGCAGGGTGTAGTGGGGAGTGAAGAAAAATTATGGTAACAGTTGTGGTATTCATAATATCACTATTTGGATGGAATCGGGCAAGACATATATAGGGTTGGGGATGATTCAGACAGGACGGTGGTGATAGAAGTCCGCTCAAAGGCAGGGCTGTGATAATTGATAAATGAATGAATAATGATCATATAAATTTTTTTTTTTTTTAAAAAAAGAGACTTTTTGCCAGTAGATCCCTATCAAATATCAACGGTAATCGAGGCGACAAAACAACGTTCTAATCACCTGTGTGGTTTTCACCAAAGTTTCAAGAATTAGATACCCCGGATGACACGTTGACACGTGTCTAATTGCCAGTCTCTGTAGCCCAGCCAGCATCGCATCTAATTCCTCACCAGCCCCCTCCTTCTGACCATTGAGGCATTGATTGCCTCA
The DNA here is from genome assembly GCA_026586065.1 of Dioscorea zingiberensis. Classification (NCBI taxonomy): domain Eukaryota; kingdom Viridiplantae; phylum Streptophyta; class Magnoliopsida; order Dioscoreales; family Dioscoreaceae; genus Dioscorea; species Dioscorea zingiberensis. Next base: position 3,361,666 of record CM048822.1, on the reverse strand, counting down.
CAATGACTAACCTTCCAAACTGGTATTATTACAATCCCCTCTCTAAACCCAACGCCTGAAAAGGCAACTCCATAATGAAAAGGCAATAGTGACCCACACCCGCCACGTCACCTCTAAGACCCGCGCCGGCTTCGCAGCAGCCGGCGAAAAAAGAGAAATCTATTCAACCATTCCTCTCTCCCGTTTCCCCCCTCTTCTTCTTCTTCTCTTCATTTCTATCAAAATATTTTCGATTTCCCCACTCTTTCTCCTTTGCACCACCTCCAGCTCCAAGGACAGAACAATAAGAAGAAGAAGAAGAAGAAGAAGAAACTCAATCCAGATCCCACTATCTCTTGTCAAGGTATACCTCCATCTATCTCCCAGAAAAGCCCCACCGAATTATCGCCTCCTAATATAAGAATCTTTATTCAAGATCATTAGAGAAAATCAGCGATCTTGGTGTCTTTGGGTTTGGATCGATTTTCCTTTTTTTTCTTGGTTTTATATTTTTATAATTTTTTTTTAATGGCTATGGATTTAGCGTGGCGGTGAACGCGGAGGAAGGGGAGTTGAGGTCAACGCCCGTGGTACAAGGGCCGTAATTTTGGGGAGATCGAGGGGTGATTGCCTTGTATGTATGGGTTCGTTCAAGGGGCACGTGCTGCCGGGGAGCTTGTTCCTGGTGGTGGGGGTGTGGCACGTGTGGAGCGCGGTGGCGCGGTACGTGGCGGCGCCGCCGGGGGAGTTTCGGGTTCGGGTTTGGAATCCGATGGGGAGCGGGCGGCTGAAGCACTTGGAGCTCTACGTGGTGGCTGCCGGCGCGTTCGCGGACATGTGCGTGGAGCTGCTCTATTCGACCCACTTGAAGTTCTTTGTGGGGCGCGAGGGGATCCTTAACCCCTCCCATATGAACGATTTCGAGCACGGTGGTATGCTTCTCATGTTCTTCATCTATGGCGTCGTCGCCCTGCTCTCCGAGAAAACCAGGTTTCCTTTTCTTGCGTTCATTGTGTCTTTTTATTTTCTTTTTTCGTTTTTCCGATCTATTTGTTTGTTGTTTTATTTGCATGTTAGTCCCTGAGGTTTTCCTTTATGATATGTTCCTCCTCTCAAATTTTAGCTATCTGCTACTTTATTTTGCCAACTAACTAAAATATTTGGCTTAGATGTCCATAGATTAGATATGCTTTTGATGTGATTATTGACTCCTCATTGTAAATGTTATAGATAATAAGGCAAGTTCTAGGCTTTTTTTTTTGCTAAACAAAAAAGTTGTTTGCTGGAAAACTTGATAAATTATTACAGAGTTAATGATAGTTTTAAAACATTATATGGTGTTAATTGAAATTACAAAAATTTGGAGATTCAATGTCATTAACAATGATTGAAGAATAGTATTGAAATGGTTTGTTCATATTCTTTAAGACAAAAGGAAAGGTAAATTTTTTATGGGAGAGTTGGATGTGCATAATTTTTTATGAAATTGATGGTATATTACAATAAGAATGCACTGCTGTGGCACCAGCAATGAGCTGCCTACCATTTGCAAGAGGTACTTTTTGTTGGCTTCTTTTGCTAGGGATCTTTATAAAAACTAATTAGGATGGTGGGTATATTTGACTCTGCCTCTAGACCAAGTAGATAGATGGAGGAGAGAAGCTGGTAGGTTTGATCACTGGGGCTGAAAAGCAATACAGGTACTTTGATTTGGTAATCACCAACTAAATATAAATGCATCGCTTGAGTATGTCGTGGCATCTGCCAAGTTAGGATTGTGATCTTATTTATATGCTTTAAGAGAAAAAGAATCCACTTAATAGTTCTGGAATATTTCAGTTATTAGGAAAAAAAATCAGCTTATGGTCTTAATATGTTTTACAAGTTAATGTGGCCTTCCTCATGTTGGTTGGTAGTTAGTGACTGATAACTGATGGCCATTTGTTTGGTGTAGTGCAAAAGTAGCCCTCCGGGGGTTTCAACTATAAAGGCAGACAGGATATTTCATTTTCTTTTTCTCCTTTAGGTCATGATCCTAGCTCACATAAATGTGAACAGTGCCAATACTCCTACGACCTTTTATTTTATTTCTTTCTTTTTTGTTAAAAAGTGGATGAATCATGGATTCAGTAAATTAAAAGTTCACTAAGTGAAGATCCAAGTAATGGAATGGAGCTGAAATTTTCATGTGGTCAAGCAGACAACAGAAGTTACTACTAGCAAAAGGTTATAGGCAAGTCGTTTTGATTCACCTGACAGGTTTTACTCATCTATCTATTTTTCTTATTTTTTGGTAAGAACTTTGCTCGTCTTTCTTTCATCAGACAACTCATATTAGGAGGTCCACTCAGTCATCCTTGCCCTTCCCATGTAGTAATCTCTTGTTGAATAGGAGTAATATTATTCTACCTCCATATTTTGATGCCCATTAAGTTGAGATTCAATTTGCAATGAAAGCAATGACCAGCTTTCAACAAATACACATGCAAGTGAAGTAATTTATGCTGAATACTTTGGTGCTTTAATATTAGCAGATCAAATGTATATGATGGGTTCGCGTGCCTCAAGCCCCGCGTGGGTTCGAGTGACTCGTGGGGGCGTTTCCTGTGGCGTGTTCTGTGCGCGCACTGTGGAGCCAACACTTTGACTGGCATTATTCCCAGTTGCATTGCCGGGATTCGAACCCAGGCGCCCCATCCTTTGATTAGTCTTAGCGGATGGTCACTTGACCACCCGCTCATTCTGTCAAAAAAAATGTATATGATGGTATGAACCTATCCTCAAGCTACTCCATTTGTTTTTTTCGCCCAGGTATCTCCCATTCTCAAATGGAGCATTGTGTCTGATTGCAGCTGCAGCATTTTGTGCAGAGTACCTGTTGTTCTACTTCCACTCCACATCCCATCAGGGCTTAGAAGGCTACTACCACCTTCTTCTTGTCATCCTTGTTGGCCTCTGTATTGCCTCCACTGTAGCTGGTGCTCTCTGTCCAAATAGCTTTGCTGTGGACCTCACCAGTGGCATTGCCATCTCCCTCCAGGGCCTCTGGTTCTATCAGACTGCCTTCACTCTCTACGGCCCCATGATGCCCAAGGGGTGCCACCTCTCCGGCAATGACATTACATGCGAGTCACATGATTCACAGATACGTGGGGAGTTCATCGCCAACATCCAGCTATTTTCCCTTGTTTTCCTTGTTGTCATCTTTGTCTTAGGTTGCTACTCAGTGGCTGCATCCAAGTATGGCCATTCTGAGTTGCTGAATTGGCATACTGCTGCTTTGCAAGAAGATGATCAAAATGAAGGTGATCAGGAACTGGTCGCACATTGACAATTGATTGGTTTTTCATTGGTTGGTTTCCGGTCCGGCCCAAACTTCAATTGGTTTGGTGATAGACATCAAACTTTAGAGAGATTAGTGATCTAGTTGTGCAGAATGAATGGTGGTTCAATTCATTTCTCCTGGCACTCATTGGCAGCTGCCTTCATGTTTGATATCCATTTGTTTGAGGCTATTATACAACATAAACCAGCAGTCTGACTGCCTTTTGTACCTGCTAGTTGCTTTACCATCCATTTATAAAGAGGTTATATTCAATTTAAGCCATGAAGTAATGTGTCAATTTGGTCTTTTAATTTGAGGGTTTGAACCATGCCTGGGACATGCTTCTGCTGGCTTGTCCATATCTATTAAAAAAAAAAATCCTCTTGACAGCTTTTATCATAAAATTGTAATTTGAAAACATATAAAATTTACGATTTTTACAAAGAAAATTGGTTACCATATTATGCACAAGAAGAGTTTGAGTAATCGAACTATGTCTATGGTATGTTTTTACTTTTTACCAAAATAAAATAGCGTCTTGTCCACATATATAAAAAAAGTAAAACTTACGAAGGAGGATTACATGACTCTCTTATAAGTAAGGAAATCCATCCAAACAAAACACCATATAATTGTAAGCAACATACCACAAGAGTAGAAGCAAATTATGTGGTATGGCCAAACTCAAGGCTTTCAACATGAGAATCCACAAGCAAGAAATCAACAAATAAAACTTCAACCCTCCCAATCTCAAGAATAGAGCTCTCTTAAACCACTAAGAAAAACCTCTACTTCCATTTACTTCCAACTAATCTTCTTTGCTTTCTTTTTCTTCTTCTTTTTTTTTTTTTCTCATCCCTTGTCATCTCTATAACTAGCTTGAATATGGGGCATTCTCAATCTTTATATTAAACTTAATTAATGGTGTAAATAAGCATGAATAAATTACTAACCCAACCAATAACTTGGGATTCAGTTTCACCCAAAATAAGTTTAAATAGGCCTCAAACACCCAATATCAAATAGGTCCAAATAGTCTCCCCTGCATTTCACCTCCACATTCAAATCGTCTGCCCTCTTAATGGGTCCCTCTCAGCGTGTGAGAACTTTCCAGGTTTTGCCCCAAATCGGGATGATTCTTGAAAATAAAGATTAATTTTTGCATGATTTGCAGTGAAGTATAAGAATCTACATTAATCAGGACAGCAAATGACAAAATCAGCCTTCATTCATCATGAAAAAAAGTTCACTTGTGAAACTGCAAAGAATCCTCTCCTAATCCTTCAATGAATGTGGTTTATCCATTTATGGCTAATGGTGAATCTTAAATTGCTGTGTAAATTTTAATGTCATAATTAGTGTAGTGTGAGGTTTGTGATGTCGTTGCTCTTATCCAGATTATTGCATATTTTGGTGTTCCCTGGACTGAAAACCAATTTCAGCTGGTACTTGTCCAAATCACCATAGCACATAGTTCCATCACAACTTTATTCTCACTATTGTTCTATGCTCTCCCTCTCCTCTTATGGGATCCCTTGGCAGAGAGGACATAGTGGAAAGGTGGGATGGTGATTTGTGCTGCTATTCTTTCTGAAATGTTCTTGATTTTTTTAAGTAGATATTGTTCTGATTCAGAGTAATGTTAATAATATGCTTATATTTCAGTTGCTGTATCTCAAGACTCAAAAGTACTGCTCTTCAGTACCTGATTGTTCCACATGTTGAAGCTATTAACCACTTGGCTGGATTTGTTTTACCACAAAAGAAATAGAAGAAATGGCAGTATCTTTGCAAAGGGAATACAAGATAGCTATGATCTATATTACTAATTCTTATAGAATTATATTTAGCATGTGCATTATGTCGTTTCCGCCTGATTTAGATGTAATCGGTACGGAAGATTACACAAAGTTTTCATAGTACTTTGCAATGACTTACGTTTTGATACTTAGACTTATGCTGATTGATCTCCAATGCACGCTTGCTCCTTATAACTGATATTGGACTTGACCTGAGAACATTCTCTGTTTCTTAAGAGGCATGCGGAGATCTTAACAAGTCTGTCTGGGAATATTTGTTAATAAAAAGTGATTTCCGAGATTTACATTACTGCCTTTTCAAAAAGGATTTACTTTGCTTTTCTTTTCTGCTAAGCTGCCCATGCACATGCAATTGTTCTATTTCTGCAGTTTGATAATCTAATGGTGAAATTTTCTGCAGTTATTCATTTATTTTTATTTTTTTTAGTAATCTTGTAGCCTAATTCCTACTCTGAGATATTCTGAAATGCCGAACTTGTGACCATCACTCAAGCTAAACTGAAAGAAGAAAAAAAGGAACAGCACTACTGTAGTGTAGATCACTTGCAGAGCTACTCTTCTGGTTGAGGACTAAAGAATACTTTGGAACAAGAAAGTACACCTGCGGCACATGTATTTCTATCCTTTTGAACTTATCCACAACTCCAAATTAAGAGAACTTCTCCTATCCAAATGAACTTTGAGTGAATTGATCTTAAAAACAACCACATCTAAGTTGTCATTGTTGGTTCCCAATTCCTTGCATATTATTCCTTTCTTGTACCATTTCCCTATATTCCACAATCACATGTTTGTTCTCAACATCTACATCTGAGATGTCATGTCCGAGAGCATCTTGTCGAAGAAAAGGAATTCTCATATTCAAAATATTTGATTTGTAATATCTCTGATGATCACCAGAGTTATATACAGCCTATAATTTCTACTTACCTCCAATCAAACACATACCGACAAAAAATGGGGTGGGTAGATATATTATTGAAGGTAATATTCTTCTAGAGTATGCATGAGACTGTTGTAAGGAAAAGGATTGGTCATTGATGCATGCATGGATTTTAAGGATAGGAACTATTGGTTTGAAAAGCAAGCTGCTACTAAATATGGAGTGTTGTAATTTTATTTTTTCTTTTTCTTTTAAAAATCAATGAATGTGGTTTATCCACTTTTTATCAAAAAAAAAAAAAGCAAGCTGCTATTTTTCACTGTTCTTATTGAAAAGAATCAGTAACCAATCTACAGTGAGGTTCACCCTTCTATCACTGTTTGGCACTGTTGTTATATGTATCTTTTTTCCTTCCCATAATATGCTCTCAGTTCAATGGCTCCAATGTTTCTCATAAAGGCTGAGTTAGTAGCATGCCTACACGCATTGCATTGAGAACTTTACAGAGGATAACATCTAGATGACCATCATTATAAAGGATTTTGTCATCACATCAAGTGAGATCTCTCTTTGATGCTTTCTAGTTGTGTGTGTGTTTTTTTTTCTTTTAATGTTTTATTAATTTACAAGATATAGTATTGAGTGAAGGTACACTCATGTCCACGAGATCATACATGGATTCAAACCCGGAATGAGATTGGGAGTATGATTTTGTTAAGAATGGAACTATATAGTTTCAGATTGTGTGTGTGCATGTCCACACATGTCACATGTTACTTATGTATATTTGAAAAATGAATATTTCCCATCAAATTTTCAAATAAAAAAATTTAAAAAAATAGAGGCCCCATTCTCTCTTAGAGGTAGCGGTTGAGGGTTTCAATCACACTGTGACGTATTTTTAATGATTTGTCTATGTTTATAAAAAAATAAAATAAACATATTTTATGAGTTGTGTTTTATGAAACAAAATCATGAAATCCATTTTAGAAAATTTTGTGTGTGCATGTCCACACATGTCAAATGTTACTCATGTATATTTAAAAATGAATGTTTTCCACCCAATTTTCAGAAAAAAAAAGTTTTCCACCTTTAAAGGTAGAGGTAGAGAGATTCAATCACACATGTGGCGTATTTTTAATGACTTGTCTATGTTTATAAAAAATAAAATAAACATATTTCATGAAACAAAATCATGAAATCCAGCTTAAAATAAATTTACAAAAATGAATTTAGATCATCCTAGTATATTGGGTGATATATATATTTTTTTTAAGAAACTAATTATTTTTTTAGTCTTAGAGACATAATATTTGTCAAAATTGTCAAAAGAGCTGCTTAGTCAGCATTCAAATAGAAAATAGTTTAAATAAGTCTAACAAGCAAAACGGTTAGAGGGTTCCAATCTAAAAAGCCAAACGACATTGGGCCATAATCTAAAATGACATTTCAAAAACTATTTTACTGCACAAGAGTCCAACTTTATAACAAAACCAATGTGACAGTGTTTCGGCTATCTAAAATAAAATGATCTTTTACTTCTTGAAAAGCATTTAATTATAATTATTTATTTTAGACAACACTCAGTTAATATTTTGTTATGATCATTTGACAAATATTTTGCCACAAAGACTAAAAAATAAATTTTTATAAAGGAAAATTATCTAATAGTCTGTAGTATTATTTGTGCACTATTTATTTTTATACGCTATTCATCAAAAATATTATTTACATTAAATCCCTACACACCCCCCACTCAGGACCCGCTAAGTAACTATTACTTTTAAATATCTATTTTTATTATAATCTAAATACTCTATTTTATAAAAAAAATTAAAAAAATAGTAAACGACTCTAATATATATATTTTTAAAAAATAAATATAGTATTATTAAAAATGAATAAATAAAGCATAAAAGTACCTTGACGGGACAGTTCACTTTAGGCCGAGAGGGTAGGTAGTTGGCTTTTAATTAATGAGCCTCCTCCTCCTCCTCCTCCTCCTCCTCCTCCTCCTCCCTGGCAATGCATCACACTCATGCATGGGAATTCAATTCACAACCTCCAACTTCTCCTTTATGCGCGACAGCTAAACCTATAGACAGTTCCCCCAATTCCATAAGTTTTTATTCTAATTTCTATCCTACTACTAACTACTACATGACATCAATCAATAATGAATCACTTCTCACATGAATCCTCAGTCGTCACACTCTCTCTACTAAATAGTCTCTAATAAAAAAGAATTCATCTCATCTCATCTCATCTCATCTCATGGATTGATTATTGATAGAAGGATATGTTTGTGCTTTCCCAAACACTGCCCAATTAATGCATCTCACTAGCTAGCAACCAATTATAATCAGTCACCCATCCATCCATCCATCACATTATATGAGTTACACATGACATCTACCAAACCATAAATTGTTTTCCTTATTATTTTATATTACAAGCTGTCACCCTGACTGACCTGGCCTAGTAAGTCATGTTTCGCAACTCATTTGACTGGACACTTCAAGGTTCACACATCTCTTCATCTCTTCAATTCGATCACTCTCTAAAAGTAAAAAAATCAAATCCACTGATTTATAAATCACCCATCTTTATATAAGATTGATTTGAATGCATATTATTATTATTATAAAAATAAACAAATAACAATCCACAACATGTCCCTTCTGACCCATGAGTTTTTATTTATTTATTTATTTATTTGAGTATTGCATTAAGACAATGAAGATGCAATAAATAAAGTGATATTTAGTATAATTTTAAAAAAAACATATGAGGAATAAATTAGGAATGAAAAGAGTTGTTTTTCACTTTTCTTATTTTATTGGTATGATGTAATATACTACGATTCATATAAAATTTCTCTATTGTCATGACTAATTATTAAAAAAAATATAATTTATTGTCAAACGTCAAAGAGGTCGAAGGTGATCGACATAAAATCTATTGTCAAAAAGAGTTTGGCGTTCACACGAGAGTAGACGTTACCTTTTCCTCTAGGGGCGGACTTCAAAAACATGAAGGAGAGCGGACTGGTTCCGGAGTAGAGACCAATGTAACTGTAATACTATGAAGGCGATCTTAAGATGGCATGCTTATATATATATATATATATATATATATATATATATATATAACTTTTTTTGACTCGAAAAGAGAATCATGTGCCTTTATGTGTGGTGTATTATACCAGTTCAGTAAAAAAGTAATAAGTGATAAATATTTTTTAATATATATTTTTCTCGAAATTTTTACATGATAGAGACTAGGAGTGGAAAGTTATGTTTACCACTTATTGGCATTTTTATTGATTTGGTATAATGCACAAGGTGTAAACAAAAATTTCCTATATATGTGTTAGTCTAGGAATTTGTCACGTGAGCTTGGTGTCAGGCAAAGCAAGGCAGGTGGACGTGGGCCTTCTACAACTCTTAACACAATGACGTTGATGTGGTCCATCCTATCCACATCCAGGGCCCATCAGCTTCCTTTTCCCTTTTCTCTATTTTGCTTGTCAAGAGAAGTGCCTCCCAAGCCATGTCTCACTTTGGGGAAATAATTCACACACCGTCCCTCAACTCTAGTGCACATTCACACCCACTCATTTTGAGAAACACCTATATATGTCAATTGTTATTTATTATAAATGTTTAATTTACCATGATTAATTTTCATATTTATGCATGTTATTAATTATCATAAATTATAATTTGGAAACAAGGTGCAAAAAAAAAAAATAAATAAATAAAAACATTAATTGGTAGGGAACAAAGGAAACTTGGGAAGGTGGAGATCTAGGGAACCAAACAAATGATTGTTCGTATGTAGTGTGTGTTTGTGTGCTTGACCTTTGCTTCTCACCCAACCCAATGTTTGCTTCAAATATAACGACACTATATACCACAAACACATGGCTGTGAAAAAGGTGGTGATAAACTCTCTTCATATTAAGAAGCTTCCAACCATCTCTCTCTCTCTCTCTCTCTTATCTCTTATGGACAAAGTGCCCAAAAGTAAAAGAGTGGTGGGGGACTAGCTCATTCACTCACAGTCACTAACTGTCTCTCATTCAAAGTGGTGAGAACCTTGCTTGCTGTTTGTGAAAAGGTTGCCCATTTTATTTGGGTAACTCTCTGGCATGCACTTCGAATCCTTGCCCTTGTGGGTGGCAAGCACTTGTGTTATGTGTTTCTTCATCAAAGTTCCATGCATATGATCTATGTATGCATCACAGTATAAGATAAGATGGAGCTCAATTTGAAGTACTTGCCTTTTAAATGTTGCAAATGGGCGAGGAAAAATCTAAAAGACTAGTTCAAACTAGAAGGGTCTAACAATATATTTAAAGACATATATTAGGACACACCCCAAACTCCATAAAATTATGTGAGTTTTTCCTGATTTTGTTTATTTATTTTTCTGAAAAAGGGTATATAAACCAAGACCATTCATTTTTTACTTGTCATCCACCGAAAAAATAACGAAATCACTCATTAGTTCACTCCCTCATTTTTCAATAATATTTGTAACTCTTTATTTTATTTTTATCTTGTTTGTTACTATATGAACCAAATTTTTATGTTTTAATTTGAGTTAGATATAAAACCTCAAGTTAAAATATATGTAAAGTGAACCATTTGACTTTTTTATATATCATATTCATTTCAATTGGTTATTTCTCACATTCTCTTAAGTGAAATTTAGCAACTCAAAAGATATACTATGTACTCGATTTTTTTAAATTAAGTGGAAAAATCATATTCAATTTTTTTAACAAGCCATCGTCGACTGTGCCGTGGCCTCCCAATGTGGGGTTGGAAGGATGGCGCTCACCACTCTCCTCATCCTCAAAGTCTACCCTTGAGGGCCCGGGTATCGTGTCCTCCCTTGTGATAGTTAGGTTGCGTTTGTTTACTCAATTTTAGTTTTTAATCTATTTTACATATTTTTTAATGAAAATCTAATTATTCAGTTTTAAATTTGAATTTGAATACCTTACAAATATTTTATTTATTTTTAATGCATGCCAAACATAAATAAAAATATAGGTTAATCCCATATTTTCTTAGTTTATAAATTAAACATAACTTTAGTTCATAAAATAATAATTTACTTATAACCCTTTTAAGAATATTCTTAATTGTTTATTAATTACAAGTAAACATAAAACATGAAAATAAAACGGTATTTTTGTTCTTTAATTAGTTTTTAAAGTGATTTTTAAGAAAAATGCAAGGCCGTTGATTAGAATAATTAATTCAGGAGGTTGTAAATAGAATAAATATAAAATATAAGATTATGAGATATTATTGAAAAATGAGATTTCACTATCAGGGTGTGACAAGCAAATAAAAATAGGGATACATGGTAGTGAGATATATTTAACCAATGTGTTACATTATATATAGTGAGACTACTCATAGACGTCTCTATCATCCCTAACCTCATGGAATGGTTGTGTGGCCTCTTCATCTTGGTTAAACGCCGTGTTTCGTTTTTCAATGAATTCGACCTTCAAAAACTTGGGTCTGACAAACAGTTGCGTTTCATCAAATAAAAAATACTAGAAAGTTAATACCATGGAAGAGAGAAAATAAACTTTATGCATGAGACAAAACCTAGCATAAGTGCATCAACAGAGTTATTATTTACACCCAATTTAATTAGAGTTCCACGTGTTATTCTCCAATCGCTCCCATCCAGACAACGCTGTTCAAGCTCCCACAGCAGATCTCCCGACACGTCGATCCCATGATTCCCCATTTAAAATGTGCTCGCGGTCGTAACGTCCTCCGGTCCGTCCTCCCAAACCCATCCGCACCGTTGGATCATTCCACATCACGACGACATACATCAAAAAGGGCCAATCCTCACCGTCCATTGTTCAGCCAATCCACCGTTGAAAAAGTCATTTTAATACTATTTAATTTAGATTCTAAAATTACTTATTAGACATCAAGGATAATTCACCACTCCAGCCACATATTTTCCCAATTTTCTAAAATAATTACACAATAATTAAATCCTCACACATCGATCTCTATTAATAGCAGTAGCATCGAAAGCCTCAACGCCCAATTATTGTAATTCTTTTAAAAAAGCCCAGCTTCTCCAGCTATAAAAGCAAATAGAGTCCCCCCTGCTTCTCTCTCTCTCTGTCTCTGTTCGTCTCTAAGCGCTCCCGAAATGGCAATGGCTTACAGGGTGGGCTCACCCTCGGGTGAGAATACCGGGCTTCACTTACTGAGCTTTGTGCTTTGTCTGAGCTGAGAGAAGCCTACTTCTACTACTACTACTACTACTACTACTACTACTACTAACACTAGTGCTTCCTTCCCTTGTGGCAGCTTTTGCTTTCAATCTCTCTCTGTTTGTTGTCTCTTTCTCTCTCTAGAGTAGAGATATCTGGGGCTTTTTCTCTAGTTTGAGTAGATGAATGGTGGTGGGGGAGGGGGGGTCGGGTGGAGGCCGCCATTCACGGCGGCGCAATGGCAGGAGCTCGAACACCAGGCCCTCATCTTCAAGTACATGATGGCAGGTGTGCCAGTACCGCCGGAGCTTCTTATCCCGATTCGGAGGAGCTTCGAGGCCATGTCCTCGCGTTACTACCACCATCCTGCTTGTGAGCCCGTATTTATGATATCTATCTGTTTCTATCCAATGTGGTTTCGTTTCTCAATGTTAAAGATTGGATTTTTAGGGGTTTCTTCATGCTATTAGATGTTTTCGTGCTTGATTTCCATAAAAATGAAAGCTTGTTGTTGCATTGGGATCAGTGGGGTACTGCTATTATGGCAAGAAGCTGGACCCGGAGCCCGGACGGTGCCGGAGAACGGACGGGAAGAAGTGGCGCTGCTCCAAGGACGCGTACCCCGACTCCAAGTACTGCGAGCGGCACATGCACCGCGGCCGCAACCGTTCAAGAAAGCCTGTGGAAACGCAATCCCTTCCCCAGTCTCAGTCGTCCTCCTCGACCGTGACCACCATCGCCGTCGCCTCCTCCGGCGGCCCCAGCTCCTCTCAGTTGCACACTGGCCTTGCCTCCTATCCCATGCCCAACAAGGATTTCAGGTCCCCTCTAATCTCTTCCTTTTGATTTCATCCTTTCAAGTGTTTGGTGAGTTTTTAATGGAGACAGACTTCGCAGTGGTTGATCTTTTAGTGCTGTTACTATACATAAGAGATCAAGTTATTGGGGACCAGATGTTTGTGTTGAATCTCATATATTAAAAGTCTCTGTGGCTTTCTGCTGTCAGATATTGAGTTTTAAGAATGTCTTTGCAGTGAGCAATAGTCTTTGAGGAATTTGTTGCATGGAGTTGGGATTCTGACACATTGTTTGGTTCACTGCTTTGATGATTTCTTTCCGATTAGTTGGTTCTAGGAGTCTGACATGCTTCACAGGTCCCAGAAATGTGTGTGCTCTGGTTCAGTGCCCTTAGAGACATAACTATCCTATGATCTCTAAGATGTTCACCTTTTTTCACTCTGTTTTCTGTCTTGCAGGCAGAATGCTGGTTTATACATTACTGCTTGGTTGCTGTTTTAGAGGATTTCTGGGTTTTATAGGTTTTTTTATTCACATGTAGAAGTATCAGTGGTGGAGGATTTATGATTTCCTCTGTTCTAGTTTCATGACTTTGGTGCATACTGATCAAAGAAAAGTAAATAAACAAGTAAATAAAGGAGCATTGTTCATTCTTTAACTACACTTTATATCGATTTATACTGTGTGATTTAGTTCACAGTTCACTGCCACTTGTCATAGCAATTTTAATGTTAGCGTTTGAACCATAGCTTGATTGTAGCCTACTTTTTATCCTTTCAGATTCCTGTCATCTCTCTTTTCATTCCACTCTCAGCTACTCTTTCTACCCTTGTTATCAAAAACTTATCACCAGTACCCTCTTGGCTCTTGCAGCCTACTTTTTATGCTTGACATTCTAATCCTTCCATGTATTTATTCTTTGTGGATGATTTTTAGATTTCCTGGGGTTTCTGGCAAACTTGCTCCTAACTTCTGTATGGTGTTTCAACAATGGTGTTTTTTCAGATTAGTTTTTCATTGTATGTGGCTAAAATTGGATCGCTTGAGATGCTATAGAGTAGTAACTGTTTGTCATATTCCTTATGTTGCTAAATGCACATAAAGTGACTTTTAGGACCATCTATGTTGCTAGATGCACATAGATGTTCTTGGTGACTAATTCTCATTTTGGAGATGGGTGTTGTCTACATGAAACAAGAGCTTGTTTCTTTTCTCAAACAGAATACATCATGCCAATGCAAGAAACTTTTCTTCAGAGTGAAATGTTATTAAAAATGCTCGAATTTGCTTCTCAGAAGTTATTTATTTGATAACATATAATTTGAAGAGACCTATGGAAAGTGTATTTTATGTTCTTTCTTTCACTTGATATCTTCTATTACCACTTCTAATGCAGATTCCTCCAAGGAGTGAAGCCTACTGTGGATGAGCACAGCTTCTTCTCAGAGCCTTCTGCGAGTGCAAGGAGTTGAGATGACCAGAGATCAAAGGAGGTGGCAGGAGAAGGGAGGCGGCTGCTCCACTTTTGTTATATTCAAAAAAATTACACACACATTACAAACCCTAACTACATATATATATATACAACCATTGTAACCCGGATCCGTTAACCCGGATCCGTTAAGGATCTCTAACCCGGATCTAATAAGACTCACATTGACACTCCCCCTCAAGTTGGAGCATACATATCAACCATGCCCAACTTGCTTAGTGAGTCATAAAATGCTTTCTTGGAGACCCCTTTGTAAAAGACGTCTGCAAAGTTGCTCTTCAAGAGGAACGGGGCAAGACCTACAATCTTCGCATCTAACTTTTCTTTAATAAAGTTGACGATCAACCTCCACATGCTTAAGACGGCCAAGGTTGCCAGACTGGATTATGTGGATATATCAACGGCGGCTTTATTGTCACAATACAATTGTATACTATCTTTGAGTTCAAACCCCAAATCACATAACAAGTTCCTCACCTACACACAATTCACACACTCCATGAGCCATGCCTCTATACTCACCTTGACTGGATCGTATACAACCTTTTGTTTCTTGTTCTTCCATGTAACCAAAGCTTACCTCCTACAAATGTAAAGTAACCTCGACACGACCTCCTCACGGGTAATATTTCCAAATTTTAATCTCGTGACAGGAAGCCACAAACTTCAAGAATCTTGTTATGTTTAGAAAATAAGATTCCTCTTCCCGAGTCGACTTCAAGTACCTTAAAAATTGCATAACAAAGATCCATGTGACTCGTACTTGGGTTATAAAATTTAACCGACTTACTACACTTATCGCATATGCTTACATCCGGTCTAGTATGAGCCAAATAAATCAAGCGCCCAACTAACTGGCCGGATAGCGAAGCTCTTGGCCAAGAGGGACTTGATCCGGATACTCACCAAAGAATGGTTCCGCTCGATAGGGAGTATCAATAGGTTTGCAATCCAAAGATACCTGCTTCACAAGAAGTCAAGGACGTGACTTTCCTCCTCGCATAGGTAGATCCCTTCTCTTCCCCTCGCTACCTCAACCCTAGGGAAGTACTTTTAGTTCACCCAAGTCCTTCATCTCAAACTCCGAGGCTAGCTTGTCTCAGTAGTTTATCTATCTCAAAGATAATCATTTCCATGATTACCATATCATCTACATAGATGATTAAAGTCAGTTATCTTCCTTGTTGATGCCGGAGAAACAAAGGTATGATCTCGAAGCTGCTCGCTTTGTAACCAATCTGGTGCATGAACAGTGAAAACCTCCCAAACCAAGCACGTGGCGACTGTTTAAGACCATACAAAGATTTCTTCAACCTGCACACCAATTCACTAGGAGAAGCAGCTACATACCCAGGTGGAAGACTCATGTATACCTCCTCAGCTAATTCTCCATGAAGAAAAGCATTTCTGACATCAAACCGCCGGCGGCGCTTTAGATTTGGCAAGTTAAACGAGCAAGACTGAATGGTGTTCATCTTAGCCACAGTAAAAAGTCTCATCATAATCAACCTATAGGTTTGGGTAAAACCTTTTGCAACAAGCCGCGGCTCTTATGCGTCGATTCAATCGAGCCATCAACATTATATTTCATCAGAACACCCAAATGCACACCCTACAAATTTTCTTGTGACATGGTGCAGAGGTACTAGTTGCCAAGTACCATTCTTTGCAAAGCCTCCATTTCTTCCTCCATTGCCTTCCTCCACTTCTCTCGATCTCCCAACGATCCTCGTGACTTTGTTAGAACTAGCACAAGAGATATTTGATTCACAAAAGATGCATATGACTTCTAGATAACCTCCTAGTGGATGGACACGTGAATTGCCACTGGGTACTTTGACTTTGCATGAACAAAGGGTTCATACCTTTGGGAGGCTGGACCACGAGTAGACCTATTTGGCAACACATATTGATCACTACTATTAGTACTAGTAGAAGGACATACCTTGGATGAAGGATCTCTTCAATACCATGGAGTTGTGGGGCTCTGGGTTAAGAGGTATAATCTGAGGAGGGAGGAGCGTATGTATCTTCAGCCCTTCAACTTCATCTTCACCCAACTATAGTTTCTCCAAACCTGACTTGGTAAAGTACGAGGACCAAGAGACTCAACTGAAGTTCTGCTCGCTCTCGAAGTTCCTCACCATGATACAAATCTTCAAAGTATGAATTCTCCCCCTGAAGAGCAGTATCGGGGGAGGTAAAATAGCTCAAATCTTCAAAGAAGGTAACATCCATAGTAACAAAATATGTCCTAGTAGGCGGATGGAAACACTTGTACCCTTTCTGAGATCCTCCATAGCAAACAAACACACACTTAATGGCCCGGGCATCCAACTTAGACCTCTGGTTCTTGGGAACATGAACAAAAGCAACACAACCAAAACACGCGTGAAGATTATGAAAGGACGGATGGAAACATGAGATGCAAGAACCTCAAAAGGGATTTTTTCCTTGAAGGACAATCGGATGGGAGATTTATCGATTAGGTAAGCGAAGCTTCACCGCGATCACCCCAAAGATACTTAGGCATACGAGCACTAAAGAGAATGGAGCCGGCCATATCGAGGAGGTGATCATTTTTCCTTCGGAAACACCGTTTTGTTCTGGTGTTTTGGGACATGTAGTTTGGTGAATAATCCCATGCATCCCAAAAACTCAAAAAACACGACTCAACATACTCTCCATCCATGAAAGCAAAACTCTAATAGTGCGAGTATACTGTGTTTGAACAAGAGTATGAAAGGCTTGAAAGGCAGGGAAAACTTCATCTTTAGTTTTGAGAAGAGCCACCCACTCTATAATCTCGCATAATCATCAATAAACAAAGCAAAATATCGCGATACCCGGCATGTTGGACTCTCGAGAAGCCGACCCCAAACATCGAATGAATAAGTTCAAAAGGAATAGTACTTCATTTAAGATACTTGGAGAATAAGTAGTAGACGATGGCTTTGGCTAAAACACATAAGTTTCACAATGCAAAGTAGACTCACCACACCCAATAAACAAGGTAGGTATGGACTTTTTCATAAGACTAAAGGATGGATGCCCTAACCGACGTACGCCATAACCAAACATCACCGAGCCGATCGAATCCTCAAGTCAAAGCGGCGTACGCCGCTTCCCCGGTCTCTCACGGCCAGATGTCGATCCAGATGGAATAGTCTCAAGCTTCCTCGATACCCCCACCAATTATCTCCCCGTGAGAAGATCCCAAAGATGACATACACAGTGAAAAAAAGGTTACGTAACACTTAGACTCGAGATTTAGTCGGGAACAGAGCATCAAGTGGTGAGATAGGTCGCACATATAACACATTATGAAGTTCTAAAGATGGTGTAATGAATTGACCCCATTCCTAACATGTGAAAAGCTTCACCATTGGCATTTGTAATGCATGTACACTGTGTGGAGGAGATAGGTTAGCAAAAAAGATTTATCATAAGTCATAGGATCGATGCACCAATCAATTATCCAACGGCCGAACCAACAAAAATTTGAGACTTTTAAAGCCATACCAATTCTACCGCTGGGCCCAAAGAATAGAGGCTATAGGAGCGTGCAATCCCTCCCGGTGTAGAATGATCTTGTGCACCAACGGCCAAGAAATCAAGGTTCCCCGAACTAGCTTCTAACTGCCGCGCTTTTGCCTTATGCCGTCACATCCCCGCTTCTTGGGTCGGAGATGTGGGATGCAATTTCCAACATGTCTCTCTAGGATGCCCTACATCATGACAGTAAGAACACTGAGGGCGCGGACGACGAGGAATGCCAAAGCGGCGACCCGCTGGTATGAAGGGCGGCAAAGAGTCTTGTTGTTGAAGGAGCGGCCGGTGTCTTTGCTTGATCAGAGACATGAAACTTCAACTTGTGCTTGATTGAGACCGCCTTTGCCAGCGACTCATCCTTACGTAATATAGGTAAAGGCCGTGGTTAAGCTTAGGTGGTATTGACATGCTAAGCAACTCACCTTTAGCACTATGATGTTTGGCATCAAGCCCCTCAAGAACACATGAACCCGGCCAATCTCTTTTTTCCCTTTTGGTACCATGTACGGCCTCGATCTCAATCATGCACCCAGCGCCCGATCAATCTCACCTACACGCTTTCGGGCCGGTGTAGAATACGCATTAACGGGTTGCCCATTCTGTTTCATTTCCGCCGCTTTGCACATTAACTCATCAACCTGTATAAAATCAGATTCATTTGCATAAAGATCTTCTAATGTCCTCCATATTGCCTCAGCAGTTGCACATTGGTCCACCAGCTGCAAGACATCATCAGTTACTGCCCGGAATAAAATACCCATTACGAGTCCATCACTATCCTCCCATTTAGCATAGGCTTCTGTTTCGGTTGCACTAGGAACCTTGGTGGTTCCAGTCACATGCCCCATCAGATGCATTCCACGAAGGGTAGCGGATATGACATTCCTCCATATTCGATAATTTTCTCCATTAAGTTTGGGACCTCCAACAGACCCACCATTTTTGATAGACATTTCAAACTTTGGAGCCTCAGCCGACAAGGAATTTTCCCCCATCACAACAAGTGTTGTAGCTTGATGTGACAAAAAAATGGTTAATTGGACAAAAGAAAAAAGGCTTTTATTTTGCTGGCTTTTTAATGGTTGTTTGGAAAAGCTTTGACTCTGACAAAGCTTTAACACACTAAAAAGCTTTAACTTTGAATGTTGCCTTCTGACAAAGTTCTGATGCTTTTAATTGTTGATTTGACAACACACTGAAAAGTTTTGAAAGAACCAAAAAACACAGTCCGACTCCGAAGGTGAGCTTAGTGCTCGTCCGAACGGAGAATCCTTCACCGGAGAAGCGCACCCAGGCGGTCCTCTTCCCAATTTTCACCCAATTTTTTTTTTTTTTCTTTTCTTGCTTCAATGATCGTTGCTTCTTCTACTGCTCAAGGGAAGGCTTTGACAACGCTGAGAAGTTCCCTTCAACTAGATGAACAACGATGGCACCTCGGAGCAATGGCAGCGGAGACAAAGAGCCGACTGGAAGCTTGGTCGGAGACAAAGAGGTCGAACGGCGGTCGTTTGGTGAGGACGACGAAGCCAACACAACAGTGCAGCGACAACGGTGCAACAGCAGCACCACAGAGGTGGAGCAGCGGAGGAGCAGCAGCGACGAACAGCACCACAACGGCGGAGCAGCGGACGGGAGTAACGGTAGAAGATCAGCAGCAGCAAACAGCACCACAACGCTCACCGAATCACACCGAGTCACGGTAGCTCGAAGCACGCCGGAGAAGAGTTACACTCAGTCCCGGCTGGAAAATCCTCTCTGATACCAAGTTGAGATGACCAGAGATCAAAGGAGGTGGCAGGAGAAGGGAGGCGGCTGCTCCACTTTTGTTATATTCAAAAAAATTACACACACATTACAAACCCTAACTACATATATATATATACAACCATTGTAACCCGGATCCGTTAACCCGGATCCGTTAAGGATCTCTAACCCGGATCTAATAAGACTCACATTGACACAAGGGGCATTGCCATGGACTCTTCTTTGGACAATTCATGGGGCCTGATGCCATCTAACATATCGTTATTTCCTTTGTCCAAAGCTGCAAATGATGGCTCTCTTCTACCTAGCAATTACAGTCAGCAGCTTCATGGAATGCAAGACATCGGGCAGCCATCGATGAGCTCAATGTCCGGGCGGCAACAACAGCAGCCACATGCCTTCTTTGGCACTGAATTTGGTTCATCTGAGCCTGCAAAACATGAAAGCCAATCCCTCCGGCCTTTCTTCGATGAATGGCCAAATACAAGAGAATCATGGTCTGATCTGGATGACAATAGATGCAACCGGACCTCATACTCTACAACTCAGCTTTCAATCTCCATACCTATGGCCTCTTCTGACTTCTCCAGGACTAGTCCCCGTTCACCGGATGGTGAGTTTGTTCCCTAGACATCCCTTTTTTATTTTTTTTATTTTTTGAATCTCTAACTATGTTCCATCTACCTTGTTCTTAATCCTCTCAACGCAGATGATTAAATCTGAAAGCCATGTGGATCAGTTGTGCTAATATGCAGTTATGTTCTTTCCAGTTCTCTGTCCCAACAAACTGTGTTGGCTCTAAGATTTTCTATGTTTTTTATTGTTATTTAATTGAATCTCATGTCTTGGAACCTATCCGACCATCAAATTAATGTGCCATTGTTGTCTTTTGTTTTCTAATATGGAGAGAAGCTCCAGGCATTGGTACATGTCCTAGCTTTTGTTGCAATCCTGTCTCTTTGTTCCCTAGATTGCATTCTTTCATTGCCAAAGAGGAACTCCAAAACACTCGGAGTTGAGATATTAATGGGCCATAAGAATGGGTCCCATTTGAACTGTTTATGAGTTGTTTGTTGTATATGAGGAACAGCTGTGTTGCAGCTACTTTCTCGTTGCTTCTTTGATGAAATGCTTTCTGGTTGCTCAGACTTGTGCGCTCTTGTTTCATGTTTGTAGGCATTGACAAGAAACCAACTCCAGTTCCTTTCCCTTGAAATTATAATTAAACGATGAGAACAATGCTTGAAAGTGGAGAAGCTTTTCAATAAGTTAGAAAGCTTATTTTTATATTTATTTTTAATTAAAAAAATTCAGCAAAAAGAAAATTAACGATAATGAGTAATAACTCAGTTCCCTATTGTCAAATAAAGCGCCTGTGAGTCGGGGCGAGAACAGCTGTTTCGTCGCAGAGGTGTCACGTGCTGGATCCTGCTATGCCGCCACGTCATCATGTACGGTTATGCGTCTCGGTTTAGGTGTTCTTTAGCTGACGTCATCAGGGCTCGACGGCCGAGTAAGGAATATGCCGCCGAGCTGCATCCCAAAGCATGACGTGGCATCTCGCTTACTTGCAGTTATACACGTGTCGACAGCCCATTGATTGGGTATTTGAAGGCATCTGGGCCGCTAATTCAAATCTAGGCGCGATATCATCCATCAGAGGCACGAATCTCGATGTTTCAAATCGAGGAAGGCGGGAGGTGCAACCGATGCACCATTTCATGGCGGCCGCCTCCGAGAAAAATCTCGCTTATTTCCCCCCTTCGCCCAATTCCTCCATCCCTGATCTCCGCCACATCGATCCCAGGTATTCTGTGAATTTTTTGGTTTTCTTTTTGCCTTTATTACTTCTGGATGGGAGAATTTGATTGAGAATCGGATGCTTTGTTCTTCATTTATTTGAGGATCAGATCAAAAGTAGACCCTATGTGTGTTAATTTTGAATAATTTCTTTGCATCATATTGGGAAACTAATTCTGAGTAGATGATTTTGTTGAGTGTTTGTGGTCGTTGCATCTGTCGCCTTGCAACAAATGGGATGAGTTTATGGCACTTGATTCTTATGAAATGAGCTGTTTGGATTGTGTTTGATTTCATTTCGACTCCATTGACCTCGAGATAGTATTATATTTTTTCTTGAATTTCTTTAAAGTGAACTATATGGAGACTTACTCTTTGCTGCCATATTTTGATCTCTCTGTTTGTATGTGTGTCTGTCTTTACCTGTCTCATTAGATGCATGCATGCAAGTGGCAGAGGAAACAGAGGGAGATGACAAGAATCGATTTTGTTTTGGCAGGCTTCATGCAGAGTGATCAGAACACAAACACATTCAGCTGCAACTTGAGGTATGTGAATGAAACTGTCCTG
Organism: Dioscorea zingiberensis; assembly: GCA_026586065.1. NCBI lineage: Eukaryota > Viridiplantae > Streptophyta > Magnoliopsida > Dioscoreales > Dioscoreaceae > Dioscorea > Dioscorea zingiberensis. The sequence continues at coordinate 3,339,418 of CM048822.1, read as the reverse complement.
ACTTTTATTATTATTTTTTTACTACGGGTCCACATTGGCTACTTCTTGCTTACATTTAAGTTGGTAATCATACTCACATAACACCCTACTGGATTATAATTATGCCAGATAGAAGTTGGTAATCAACCATAGCCATATGTGATCACGTTGTGATGCCCTCTTTTCAATCCAAAAGTCATATTTTCAGGATAGTTTGTTATCAATGTACTGGTTCCTCTCCATTTCCATGGTAAGGACCACTGTCTGTTTTTAACTTAATAAATTAATGAGTGGAGGTTTTACCCATTTTAATAAAGACAATGATACTGAGTCAAACAACCTATCGCTAGAAAACTGAACAAAATTTTGCTCTGGAATGCATGAACTATGAAGTGCTCATATAATTTAATCTGAATCTTATGTTTTTATCATGATTGCCAGTCATTAGAGTTTGCTCAATCTGTGGGGAAATAATGGTAGGTTTGGGCAATTCCAAAATAGTGGATGCCTTCACTATCTCTATCTGGATGAAGGTTTCTTACCTAATCAAATTTCCATTTTACAAGTGTTTCTTGGTAGACAGTTAATATTTAACGGGCAATCCCAAGTGCTTCTTGCTGGGCCAAGCATCCTTTAACATTTTATTCAATGTTTTAGTTTTTTTTTTGAGTGTTTGTTCTGGTAACTGTGTTCTTATCCAATTTGTAACAATGTTAACATGTTCACTATACTTAAAGCTTGTAGGCTCTGAGCATTTACATACATGTGCCTTGTTTGTTATGCTTCAAGTACTAAGTTGCAGTAAAGTGCGTCTTAAGCCATTAAGAAAAGTATTAGATTTAATGATTCTTTCTTCTATTATAAAACACTGCAGTTTTAATAGGAAAGCTAATCAGAGACTTGGATTTTTAAATTATGTTTTTTTTTTTAAAAAAAATAAGGTGGATAAACTGCGTTTTATTTCATTAATTTGGAAGTTCTATTACACTTTGCCCTACCAGAATATATATATTAAAGGGAAACATTCAGTATTGTTATCTTGGTTGTGTCATCGGCGCCTCAGACCCGCTTTTCTCCCACGGTTGTGTCATCCACGAAGGTCTCATCATCCTCATTGACCCATCAAGGCGTCACTCTGGAGAATTTTAGGCTTCGCTTCATCAGGTTTTGGGTTGTCTTTAGTCTTGGTCTCTTGGAAATGAGAGCTGCATTCAACCATGATACTATGAGGATAATAATATCGTGAGTAAATTTTTTAAAAAAAAAAACACATTTGTTTTGAAAATATTGCATGTTTCGTTCCCCCATATGCTTCATGTGATGGTCATAGCATTGAGGTCTTATTCTCATCTTAGTGTTTTGTCCACCATGGAGGAGATCGCCCTGGTGCCCCAGATATCTTGTAGGTTTCCTAGGGCTTTTTGTATTTTAAAGATGTCGTGAAAATGACTCTAAATCTTAGAGACGTATAGACATGAGATGAGGAAATGTGTCACTGATTCGTCTTCTGAATCACATAGGTAGCATTGTGTGTACTCCCTTTCTATTTTCACCTATGAAGGTTGTGAAGGGTGGGAATTTTGTTTTTATTTTTCCACTGATTCGTCTTCTGAATCACATAGGTAGCATTGTGTGTGCTCCCCTTCTATTTTCGCCTATGAAGGTTGTGAAGGGTGGGAATTCTGTTTTTATTTTTCCATCTATGCAAAGAGTTTAAGTTTTAGTGGGCATGGTTTCTTCTAGAAGCCTTTTTGTAGGTCGCTTCAGGTCCCTCTATCTACACCATTAAGATATAAAGAGATGTAACTGAAAATGCCTTCATTGGCATTAGCTTCTATGCTTTTTCATCCGATCTCTAGTTGTTTAGGTGTGTGCTCAAATTGGACTGTAATAGGGATATTAGCCCTAAGTTCTCTATTTCTGATAGGGGTCCTGGTTTGAGGAGTGGTTTGCCTCACTGGAGCCTGTCTCGGGTATCTTGGATGGTTATGGATTTCTTAAGGATTGGAGCTTATAATTTTGGGTGTGTATTCTAAGGTGATTACCCCTCCATCCAGTTGTCAGGCCTTCTCGATAGATTCCTTTCCATAAGTGGGATGCTCGTCCCAGTGTCGGTTTGTAAATGTCTATAAATCCTCTCTTAAAGTATCTTTTTTTTTTACTATTTTGAGATAACTCCGTTTTTTTCATGAGTATTCTCACCTCCATTTCCCCAGTAATATCCTATTAAACTTGCTGAGATTTAGGATTCCCTATTCTCCATACGCTTTAGGGCCGCAGTATGTCCCAATTGATCGAGTGGTAAACATGTGATTCTTTTCAATTTCTTTGCATAGAAACATCTCTCTGATAAAGTCAATCTTGTGGATTACCTATTCGGACAGGGGGTAGATTGACATCCAGTATACCGATATAGTAGAGATGACCGAGTTAAGCAAGATGAGTCTTCCCCCCAGTGAAAGGAATTTCTCTTTCTATGATGCTAATCTTCCTCTAATTTTTTCCACCAGTTCGACCCCATCCTCTTTCTTTGGGCATCCTCTCGAGATTGGGACTTCTAAAAATTTGCTTGGGAAGGATGTTGATGGGCAATTGATAATCTGCGTAAAATCCTGGGTTGTGTGTACCTCATTTTTAATCGGGATAATGACACTCTTGGCTTGTGTTTGATAGGGGGATATCCCCAACACATTTTTTCAATGAAATTTTTTCCCGCCAAAAATTTTAATTCCAGTTTAAGAATATAATAATGCCTCACTCACCAATACATGAAAGCCACATAGCTATCTTATCATTAATATCTTTACTTTAAAATTTTCCCCCAAAAAATTGAAAACTTTTCAAAAATTATTTCCAATCCCATGTGGGATATCCCCCTATCAAACACAAGCTTGGTGAAGTTTATTTTCATGCTCAAGAGTCCCTTAAATAGTTAGAATATCAATTTTAGTGTTTGGAATTCGATTGTGCCTTTAGTACAGAAGAGTAGAAGGCCATCGACAAATTAGAGTGTTGTTACTATGTCTTCTTCTCTGTTTGGTCTAAGTGGGACTCCATAATAAATGTTTGCCCTCATTGCTTCAGTGAACATAGGGGAAACCACATCTAAACAGTAGGGGTGAGAGGTGGTCCACTTATCGTAAGCCCCTTCTGGTTCTTATATATCTGAAAAGTGTTACTTTGATGAGGAAACTAGTTTTTAATGAGGTGAGTAAGGTCTTAATCTATGTCATCGATTTGGGTCCAAGTCCCCTTGCTTGGAGAATTTCAAGTAGGAAGTTCCAGTCTATCGTATCGAAGGCTTTCTCAAAGTTAATTTTGATTAGTGCCCCATTGGTGTTTTTGTTTTTTATTTTGTGGATCAGTTCTTCCAAAGCTACAATATTGTCGTGTATCATTTTCCGTTTTATGAAGGAAATTGAAGAGTTGTCATCCAACTCTCCAAGGACTTCTTTGAGTCGGTCTTTGGAGATAATTTTACCAGTAGTTAATCAGTCTTATAGGTTTGCAATCTTTTATTGTCTTAGGGGCATTGTTTTTTGGGGATTAGAAGTATGTGTACTTAATTGAGTCTCTCTATGTTGGTTATTCCTTGGATGAAATCTTCAAAGAGTTTTATGATATCATTCTTAATTAGATTCCATTCATGTTGGTAAAAGGACATTGGGAATCCGTTAGGCCCTGGGGCCTTGTCTGCGCCTAGCGCATGTACTACCCTCCTAATTTCATCCGTTCTGAATGGTTCCTTCAGGTATGTAAGGTACAATGTTTTTTTTTGTAAGAACAATCTGTCCCATGAGGTTTTGTACCACATGCCCTATTCTTTTCCAAAGAGATTGTTGAAATGAGCGGCTATAAGAGTTGTTATTTGGTCCACTGCTGTGATTGTTGAGCCTTCGTATTGTAGTTGTTTTATCCAATTTTTATTTCTTTTTTGATTCACGTGAAAGAACTCGGTATTTTGATCTCCTTGTTGTTACCAAGTTATCCTTGATCTATATGCCTCTTACTTTATTATCATCTTCTCATATTCCTCCCTATAGGATGTCTCCTCCTTTTGTTATCCTCGTTAGAGTTCAGGTTTTTTTAGAGACCTCAAGCTTTTCTCGAAGATGTAGATAGTTATATTTAATTTGATACGGTCGCTATCTTTGAAGTTAGGATTAAAGAAAGATAAGAATGTGGTTTCCATCATCCTTTCGACCATCTGGTGGAGAAACTGACAAACAATTTCAAAAGCTTTTGCAATTGGATCTGACATCTTATTGATGTGAGAGGAAACAAACAAGAACCACAGAATGGTGATCTGTTTCTATATTTTGGAATAAAGTAGTGAAGAAGTTTTTGATTCCATCTGGTGAAGAAGCCGAAATAATTATGCAAGCTATTTTCAACTAATCCAATTTGGATAATATTGTTATTTTCATATATTTTCCTGCGATACTAGTTTGTGTTATTATTATTATTATTATCATCATCATCATCCTATCTCTTTTCTGCACTTTCTCTGATGTTATTTTATACAGTTATTTTTTGTTATCCATTTTATTTTATTCATAAACTTAAACTGGAAGAATTTAGATTTCTCTCAATCTAAGCACACGCTCAATGAGTTTTATTAGTGTGTTAATCTGGCATGGCCCAAGTGCACATCCATGTAACCATCAGGTTAGGAGAATATAGAACTCATCTACATTTCCATTGCTTTCCATCAGATACTTCTACATTTCCCTTGTGCCAATGCTAATTGTCCTTATTATCTTTAATGTTCCAGAGGCTTGTTATTTAGAGGTAGGTTGGTGGTTTTTGTTCAGCTTGAACTTTTCCACATCTTAGTTGGGCCACTCTTCTCATTTAATTGTGAAACAGACCAAACAACAAAGATTAGGATATCAAATGAGTACCATAGGCAGCAGTGTTTTTGATATGGGACCTCGATATCAATTATGTTTCTTTAACAAGAGTAGTTATCTTTGATTTTTAAGAATAGTAAAGACAAGTCACTAGAAGCACGTCACATGTGTGATTCCAATCCTCCAGTACCTCTCTTTATGAGAGGAAATGAGTTAATCAATTTATAAAAATTGATTTGCCACTATAAGAATTGATATTGAGATCTTGCTATAAAATCAAAGATTCTACTATCTCATCTAAATCATATAAGGTGTCTATTCCTAGACTATGTTTTTCTAAATCTTGCCTCTTTGTTCAACTTGTATATAACATTTCATTTCATGAGTTCAAGTTATTTAAAAAAAATAGAATTAAAACTAAGAATGATGATTGCCTCAAGAAGCAAGAAGTACTACTACTGCCTATTGACTAGGTCAAACCTTCCAAATCTTTACCAATTATGCTTGAGCACCTTGCCCCTCCCCTTTAGAACAAGGGAGGAAAATATAAACATTAGTTGTAAAGAGTTAGGAAAAAGAATGCTAAAGACTTGGGTTCATGTGTCAAGTGCCTCCTAACTTTTGTCTGGTGAAATCAACATAAATACTATTAGTTAATACACTAGATCATTTCCCCTCTTCCAATGAATTCTGTGATATTGCAGGACCATCTTTTTTTTTATATTTTTAAATTAGTGATATTGCCACACATTATTTATTATTAATTAAATTTTCTTTGATTGAAGTTAAGCTGTTTTAGTTCACCTGGTAAGAATGATGGGAATCCCTGTCTGAGAGCACACTATGGTGCTTTCCACAAAGATGGCAATGAAAATCCCACGGCTTGAATCAAAGTTTGGAAACAAAAGCTCAGCACCATCCAAATCCATCAATCCAATCACTCTCTTCGGCCTAACTTTTATCATAGGGCAGAGAGAGAAAGAGAGAAATGTGTGTTTGGAATTTGTAAAGCCAAAGCATGAAAGTGGGTGGTTTCAAGAATTATGGCCATCTTGACTATGCTTTTCTTGGATGTGAAGAACCCGGAAAACCACTTTCAGGAAAAGCTCCCCTCTTCCTCTCCTTGCCACCTGTAAAACCAAATCCCTCTCATTGTTTTCCTATTTTTTTTTTCCTATCTCTTTTTTCCATAATCCTTAATGTGTCCTGCCATTCAAAGCCCCTATCTCCCCTTTTTTATTGTAATAATAATAGTTATTATTATCACTTCTCTTAAGTACCACCTTGAATGGAATATAATAAAAGCTTGGGTTCAACCGGAAGGGAAGTAACATTATCATAATTAAAGCAAAAGCACACTGGCAATCCCCGGGTACAGCCGGTAAGGAGCGTTACGAGGCCTGGCGTCCGTACGGGACCGACGTCCTGCGCGCTGCTCTGACCGGCTGCGCCCTGGACTGCCTGGTGGAGTCTGAGTGGAATTTTGCTTTAAGTTCTTTTTTTTGTCTTTATATTTTTATTATATTAGAACTATGATTAAGAAGGGGACAAAATCTTTAGATAACAACAAATTCTCGTTCTAAGTGAATTAACTTATGTTTGCATCAAAATGTGCTTTATAAGATGAACAATTCTTTTTTTAAAAAAAACTATAAGAGAAGTAATTAAGTTCACCCTATAATAGTCACTTATTTGGGTACGATCTCCAGTTTTGGTGTTTAATGGTCTTTTTCTTCTATTTCCACTCAATCTGAATACCCCAATTGCAAGTTGAAACAGTTCTAGGTTTAGCTATTTTTATTTGAATTTCTATGTTAGAGTGATTGGTAGGGAGGAAGATGAAAGGGATCAGTATAATATGTTTTTAAATGCATACATTGCATTTGAACTAGTTTTCCAACTATAGTCATCTATTGATGCAAATGTCAATGCTAAGTTTGATTGGTGACTTTTAAATCATTTTTATTTAAAAAATGAGTATATTGAATACAGGAAAAATATAGACTAGAGTTGAACCCATCCTCTCCTCTAGTGTAGGGGACCGTCCATCTATAACCAGTCAATGTGAGAGCTCTCTAAATCTGAAACTTCACTACATCCCATTTGGGGCATTTAGATCCAAAGTTGTGTTGAATCTTCTATTTAAAAGAAAATATTAAATATTATAATTAATCTCATGGACCAAGATTTAATATCTCACCTTACATACATAATCTAACAACTTATTTGTATTTATTTTTCCTTGATGCTATTTTGGTTCACTACAAATTAAAAATTATTTCTACCAAAGATTGGACCAAACCTTCCTTTTGATAATCAATGAACATGGTTTATTCATCTTTATTTAAAAAAAAAAAAATTAAGAAGCAATTTATCTCTTTGTAAAGATTTTTGTGTTAGCTATCTTTTATCACTATTTTTAAAAAAAAATCCATTTGCGTTAATTATTCAAACTTATTTTTACCAAATTTAAATTTCTACTAAAATCTATTAAAAAAATAAGTTTGTACTAAAATCTATTAAAAAAATAACTTGACAGACTTATCTCGAAGCAAATGCAAGAAAATTAAGTTTAATAATATATATTTATCATTATTCAATTGATTTTTTTATTTTTTATTTTTTGAATTTGTGTTAATAGTGAAACTCCCATCGGAGACTTGACAAGTCGGGTCAAAAGCAGGCGAGCGTCCCATCTCCCATGCAAAAGAGCGAGACCATTTGCATTCCGCCTCGTATTCTTCCTCGAATCCTGGCCGTTCATCTCACCCATCAATTCCTATGCATTGCTCGGCTGCCTATTTGATCAGATAACCTGTCCTCCCCGCACGTACCAAATCCACAGGCTCCGACACCCATGGCCCATCGATCCAACGGTTGACTCGATCCCACCCGACGGACACGCGTGCATCTATTCCATCGATCCTGACCGTCCGTACTTCCATTTCAGCGAACCATCATCCCGGACGTGACCCATGGATTGGACGGTTCAGATTGCTCGTTAAGAAGAGAATAAGAGAGATTCTTCCTGGTTTGTACTGGGTGCTGAGTAAGTTGTTTATAATTCGAAGGGTCTATTCGCAAAAACGTCGGAAATAATGGCATTTTCGTTATTCTGGTGCCAAGCGAGGTTGCTTCTTATGGGAGTGAGAGGCAGAGAGAGAGGGCGTTATGAGGGGGCCTATAAATAGACGAAGGGGAGACAAGGGTATGCTTCCTCTAGACCCATTTGTAGTTAGGACGGGAGTATCGCGCACGGACAGCGGCCTCGAATCTCGCCGGCGCTCCAGGTCCGCATTAGGATCCCTCGGCGGCGGCTCGCCGTTCTAAATCTTGGATTCGTCCTATCCCTCGATTCCCGTGGGCTCTTAGCTCTCTTTGGAGAGTGAGATCGCTTAGTCCGAGAAGTAGGGTTTCTCTCTTGATCGTGTATTTAGGGGAAGGATCTGTGGAGATATTCGCGGAGGTCTCCTTTGGTGGTGAAATGCTTCGGATCTTCTTCGGAGAAAGATCTGAAGAAGGTAATAGAAAGGATCTGAATGCTTGTTACTCTCATTTGATTCTTTCTCTTCTTGGATCGATCGTTGTAGGTTTTGATTTCCTTACCCTTCTTGTGAACTCGTTTTCTGGTTTTTTTTTGGGGGGGTTTCTCTTTGCAAATGTTGTTGATCGGGTTACCTCGCATGGAGTTCCTTTTGGTGTTTTCTCCTCACAAATGTTGGCGATCTTGATGATCTTTCACCTAGTTTCTAGTTTCTCTTTGCAAATGCTGTTGATTTTGATGATCTGTTTGCGTTTCCCCACTTTTGAAAACCGTAATCTGATTGTTTTTTTTTTCCATGCATGCAGGTATCTCTCGACAAATAGATCAAATAAAAGGAAAAAAGAAGAAAAACAAAGATATATAGAAAGGAAGGAACCAACCCTAAAACCCACGGTAAGTGTTCTCTACTTCGCAACGTTGTTGTTCTACTCTGGATCTGATCCAGAGAATTAAATTCTTGTTTCTCTTTCCGACTCTCTGCGCCACTGCCCGTGCAGTCAGGCGCAGAGAAGACAGGGAGGCGTTCCCAGCTATCACAACCCTCTCTCATAGACCCTCGTTTCTAGCCCAACCAAATTAAGTTCCAGATTCTTGCCCTTCCGGGCCCCACCCGGCTACTCTCTTTTGTTTAGTGTGTTATCTCGGGCAACGAGTGCCCACTGTTCTCATTAGCAGAACCTTCGGCTCTTCAGCCAATCTCATCCTTCTAAAGCACACCCTTCCTCTCATAATTATGCCCCAGAATGAGATAAAAAGTATTCAATCAATTCAAACACAATCCCTTGATTCATGGCTTTGTGGGGTTTCTTTGTCGTCCTAGTGCCTCGACGGACTCTGCCTTGCCTCCCAAGTTCAATGGTGTTTGAGCTCGAGAGTTGAGAACAAATGGACATTAAAGGGTCATCTTTATATCATTGCTAACTTTGCATGGTTCCCCGAATCTCAACGTGGCCCAAGTGTTTTTATTTACGTCCTTTATTGGAGATGGCTTTAGCCGTCCATTAGGGTCTCTTTCCCTTTGCCCTCGTTCCCTTCTATGATGATTGTCATTTGTTTGTTGAGCCAAAATTTATTTGGATTAATTATTTTAAAAACAAAAATGGAAAATATTTTAATAGATTTTCTAAAATTGGAACTTAACCTAATTCTTTGAATCAGTGGGGCACTAATTATGTTGGTAGATTAGTTGGCATTCACAAAATTTTAATGTTTTCCTTTTATTATCAAAAGAAAAAATCTGACTGAAATCTGGGTTTTATCCATAATACAGGGGAGGCAGATATTGTTGGAAACTCGGAATCGAGACAGAGACAGGGAAGGATGCTGGCCTGCATCGCGTGTTCGAAGCGACTGGACGATGGCGGGGATGACAGCACCGCGCGTGCCGCAACCCCCAGTACCAAAGACGCCGTCAAAAGCCTGACCTCCCAGGTCCATTGATCCTCCTCATTACTTCCTTCTTGTTATTATTCATGCATATCTTGCCAATATAGAGAAAAGCACATCCAAGGGACCATTAGATCCAAAAGTGGATAACCAGGCACTAGTGTATAACCCGGAGGATAGAAAGGAGCTCTGTTACTGACCTCCTGATCTCGTCGTTTGCTTAGATATGTCCAGTCTCAGGCTTTGGCTTTAATAATACTACTCGCGAGGCTGCCGTGGTCCATCCCCCTCTCTTCCCCCCCATCTTGGGGCTAAGTTAAAGTTGGTCAAGTGGAGGATGAGGCTAAGGTCTCTTTCTTTCCTTCATTCTCTCGGGCACTGAGCCCCAGAGTTAGAGAAGCCATGCCCATATGAGGTGGTGGCCTTTTGCATGTTCGTCCAAAAAGAGTCTGGTTCGTTGGCTGGGGTATTTATGCCGGGCTTTAACCCTGGTTTTTATTAACAAGGTCGGCTTTTTTAAAAGACGTGAGAGTGTTTATCACCAGCTGAGAGATCCGTTGGTTGGGGATGTAACTTAGGAATGATGGCTTGGGTTATGTCTGGTTTGTGTTGGATTGGGTCTCTCTTTCTCTCTCTGACATAACTACACGACGAAAGGGATAAAGTCGAGCGGAGGAATTAAGGAGGGGTTACTCTTTCTTTCCCCCCCTACTTTCATCGGGACTGGGTTTAGGCCCACTATTGATGGGCAGTAAAGACGTATCGAGGATTATCTATACCAGGGGTTGCTTCTGTTTGGCATCATTGTGGCTGGGCCACTTGGTAACAGATATAATTTGTGTCTTAGATCTGGTTTAAGACAGAGAGGTACAACTACTATATATTTTGTACCTCTGGTTTTATTTACGGGACCTTCTGTGATGTATTTGTGGCCTGTGTACATCTGGAGACAGACATCGATGAGTAAAGTAGCATGCATGCGGTTCATGCATGATTAAAGAGGGAATGATGGGGTGACTAAAGATGGCTGGGGGCATTAGAAAGATTTTTGTGATTGTCTGGCATTGACCAAGACATGTATATTTCGTGACCTTCAGGACATATCTGCTGCCTTCATCATGAACGAACTGATTTATTTTTAATGAAAACTATAGGCATGTTGTATCATCTAATAATGCTTGCTTTGAACAATTGCCATATGTCCTAGAGGTAATAATCTGATAATGATGGATGACATTGTGGTCTTCCTTGTAATCCTGTTGTCTTGTTTTCTCATTCACGCACTATCTCGTAAACATATTTTTACTGACGTGGAATAAGAAATGTTTACAGAAGTTGTTATTATTATTAGTATTATTTTTTAATGTTCAAATGATTTCCAGTATGAATGTCAGTGATATTATAAGGTTGAGATTTATTGTATATGTTTTCAGATAAAGGACATGGTGCTGAAATTCTCCGGTGGAAATCGTCAGAGCAAGGCAAGCAGCTCCTCCACGTCCTACAGGAGTAAGAGCGTCCACCACCGTGGCCCCACCTACCTGGATGACGAGCCATCGGATGCTGGACAACACACTTACCTCCGTTCTACAAGCGCAAACTCGGTTCGTGCTTGGGACTTCACGAGCATTAACGGCAACCCTGAGCGCAGGTGGATTCCAGGTGTTGGCTATCCACCGGATCAAGAGGAGACGATTGAGGAGGGCAACGGTGAGCCCAAGGAGTGGATGGCCCAAGTGGAGCCTGGCGTCCACATCACTTTCGTGTCACTCCCTGGAGGGAGTGGCAATGACCTCAAGCGCATTCGTTTCAGGTTCTGTTATCAATCACGTATCAATGCTGCTTGTCTTTTTTTCTTTCTTTCTGTTCTTGAGCTTCCTCAAGGCAATTAAAGGGTGGTTTGACGAATGTTTCAGCCGGGAGATGTTCAATAAGTGGCAAGCGCAGAGGTGGTGGGGCGAGAACTTTGACAGGATCATGGAGCTCTATAACGTACAGAGGTTTAGCCGCCAGGCCCTTGCAACTCCCCCAATGTCAGAGGATAGTGAGGTTAGTCTCGTGTTAGACCCGTTCGTTCCTTGGAGATTAATATGTAACCGCGAGCACCCTTTTTCCGTCTCTAATCAGAATGGAATCTCTCTAAAAATAAAAAATAATGATGTTTTTATGGACAGCGCGATTCATCCTACTCAAGAGTAGGATCCACAAGGGAGAGCCCCATCACTCCTCCCCGGGGCAAAGACAGGTTGTTCCCTGGCACGAGCATGGGCAAGCATGCAACAACGTATCCGGTGGTGGGAGGTGGTGGGGGAGGTTATTACCCATCGGTTCCAGACCCCACAGAGCAGATGTTACAGCAACATTTCCATCCTGTTGCGGCGTTTAGTAGCGGTGCAATAGGAGTAGCAGGTGTATCCGGAGCGAGACGGGAAAACACCCCCTCCATGGAGGCCTCACGGACGACTACGTCATCCCGAGATGAGGCTTCTGTCTCCATCAGCAATGCGAGCGATCTGGAGGTGACTGAGTGGGTAGAGCAGGATGAGCCCGGCGTATACATCACCATCAGGGAACTCGCTGATGGCACAAGAGAGCTCCGTCGCGTCCGTTTCAGGTCAGTAATCTTAACAAGGCCCTATTATATTTTTAATTCATGATAACCTTTACTTACCATAAAAAAATCATAAACATACATATGCACTCTGAATCTGAGACGTAGCACGTGTATGCAGTCGAGAAAAATTTGGTGAAGTGCGTGCAAAGCTGTGGTGGGAAGAGAACCGAGAAAGAATTCAGGCACAGTACCTCTGAATCAACCAGCCGGTGGAAGGGATATATATATATATATATTTGAAAACATATAAAAGGATAAAATCATAATGTCAGGATGCAAGTTTATCTAATTTGGGTCTATATTATTATTATTATTATTTTATGTATTGAGATTTGGAAAAAGCTCAATTTCAAACACCATGCAATTCTTGCACTAGGTAACCATAAATGCTTTCACCCAGAAGTATCCATAAATACTCAAAATAATTGATTATCTTACAATCTTTTGGTATTTGGTAATTAATTATTGACAAGGGCATTTGTAGATATACATACAAAAATGATAAAAGGATATTTTCACCTGCAGTAATTTGTTATACACAAACATTTTGTGCCAAGTATAGCAAACACAATCCGCTGATTCAAGTCAATGCAGTTTACCAGGCACTAATAAAATTGCAATTGCCCACTGGTATGAAGAAAGCATTTGATCATGCCAGTCAACAAATTTCTTCAATTAGATTGAATATATATTATTACCTTAATAGATGCACTAATTATCCTTAATAGAAAGAAGCCATCTGTTTGAACTTCAAACATAAACTCCAAAAAATAAAATTTTGACAGCACGGGAATATAGTAGATTCAGGAAAGTGTAAGTATTGACGTTTAAGGGGCGAACCTTATTGATATCAGCCCATAATCTTCCGGGAGTGGCCTTTCCCAGAAGATATTTCACTGTGGCTGTGCCAACCACCAGCCTTCAAAGGAAGTGGTGGCCTCACAACACGAGGACCCGACCTGCCTGTCATGTTAATCAGCTTCTCAGCTGCATCTGATACCTTGCTAGAGCCCATTGTCATGTTAGCCAGTTTTGCCGTTGTATCCATGACCCTGCACATGTTCCTCCCCGCATAACCTGCTGTAATATATTTTCAACAATAAATTTAAGCAACAACAAAAGATGACAAGACAAACCCATGATACCAATTATACTAGCACACTTACCTGGCTTGTTTCTTCCAGGTGGCTGATATACAGGATGCTTCTGGTCATTCTTTGTTGGTCGTGCACTACATCCAGAATCCTGAAATTATGGTAGGTAAATCAACTATTGTACTCATGAGGCTATAAACAAGATAGCTTGAAAAACAGTTGATGTTGTAACCTGATAATTCTCCAGCTTCCTTTGGACACCTGTAAGAAACATCAGTCAATAACATGCAAGTATAAGTTAAACATATTAACCATCACTGGTCACATAGATTTTAGATCACATTTTGTGCTAGATATAGACTCAAAATTAAACAAATAAATAAGATACCTGGTTTGGAAAGACAAACATCACCAGTTCTCAAAGAAGTATTTATCTTTGCAGTTGAGAAATTGCCGGCAAGTTTTGCATTTGATAAAGATCCAGTTGAAAATCTTCTAAAATTCTTTTGTTCCATGGTGGCTTTCAATCCAACTGAAATATAAAAGAAAATTTTAAAACAACAGAAGTGGAGTGCCAATATTGAAGTTTAAATCATTATGCAGGGTACAAGGTGTGGCGACGCAATCCTACCAGACGGAGGTGTATTTGGTGTTCCTACTGCTCTGGGACGGAGTGATGGCGGAATGTAAAAACAAGGCTGTGACACAAGGGGCAAAATGACAGTAACTTCAATAAATTTAAGTTGCAAAGTCGCATAACATATCAAGCTGCACCTAATAATTAGCAGCAATGAGAAGAATTCTGACCTTAAAGAAAATATGTTGAAGAGCATCGGTAGCTTTTGGCCTTCTACAGGGATCCCAGGAACACAAACACTACAAAAGCAAACAATCTTAAATCAGAACTGCTAAATTTTCTGCAAGAAATAAATTTAGAAAATGCATAAAATCCCCATGACCTAGTTTGTGTAGCAAGCAAATGCAATTTCACTTTACCGTTATAAGGTCAACAGCCTCTTTACTGGCTGAAGGGAGGAGCCCCGAGAGGTGGGCACTTGTGAACTGGATTAAGACGAAAAAACATGTCACAAGGGTCATTTTTAACAAAGCAAAGGACTGTAAGGGTAATTCTGCAATTTGGAAAGACCTAAGAGCTCCATATAACATGACCAAGGCAGTTATATATAACAAGAAATGTTCAAGGGTTAGCTAGACAAAAGACTTGTCATTAGGTCATATTACATGACCGAGGCAGGAACGGTTATGATACTGATATAGACAACGGACAATTTTAGAGGATAAGACAGTTCATAACAGTAATATAAATAACCTGTGGAAACTGAAAATTAATAGTATCAGCAAGCTGCAGTCCTTCTGACCAGGAATTTTGATTGGGAGCACCAATCACAGTGCAGATTTTGTAAATTTCATCGGCCTCACTGCATCATGGTGAATAATATCAGTAATCAAACAGTAGTAATATTGTGAACAGTCAGAAGTTAAAACAATTGCAGTGTACCTTGAGCCAGGAAAGAGAGGACGGAGAGTGAACAGCTCAGCCATGATCGCACCCATCGCCCACATATCTAGAAGTGGAAATGGAGAATAATTATTTCTCACATGATCAGCATTTGCTATTAAGATGATCATAATCTGTTGTTAAGCAAGCATCTTGGGATATAACCATCAGCTACTCACCTACTGCAGAATCATACACAGAGGACTGCAGCAACACTTCAGGCGCCCGATACCTGTAAGATCCATGCTTGCTCCAACTTATGTTTATAACTGAATGGAAGCTAATCAGAACAAGCTAAAGGGATAACGCTAACCAGCGTGTAGAAACATATTCTGTGTATGGTGGCTCTGAACACACCTCACGAGCAAGCCCAAAATCTGCTATCTTAATTATGTCCTTCGTAACCAAAAAATTTTCTGTAAAAAACCATATAAGTTTTTTTTATCAAGGTAGCAAAAGTATAGCAGTAAGAACCTGTAACAGCAAATACCCAATAGGCAATGGGAGCAAATAATATAATCATCAAGACAGCTAACACCGACTTTGGGCTCACATACTGTGAACTCAATTTTAGACCACATAACTCATGGAATTAATCATTCAGCTTGATCTATCAGTGTGGAAGTACCTGGCTAAAACCAAACATCATACATTATGGCACACTGTTACCATTCAATCGAGTAACAGTAAATATGGCTTTAGATTCCAATTCAGGCAAGAAACCAAACCATCCACACAATGTTTTAAAAACAATAAAGTTATGGTCGAATATTTTTATCAAGAAACAAAATCAATAAAATTACAAAAAAAGGATAACAAAAATTTAGCAAAAGGAGGGAGCGACTGAGAACCCATTTTGCTGAGAAAAAATGGCTGGAATCCACTTTGGTACATTAGATCATAGAAAATTGCAAACTAGAGCCTATGTCTGCACCTAGACATGTAGAGAAAGGATTCAGGTTCAAGCCAGAGTGACATTCCTGAATCTTTAAAACCCTTGATATCTCAAAACTTTGAGAATCTAGAACCATGAGCTCTAAAGTGATTTTGACTTGAACAATAACGTCAATAAGCATTTCTCGGCAAACAAAATTCAAACAAAACATAAGAATTAAATTTCATCACAAAGAAAATCTTTTTGTTACTGCTTTCCTATTTCAATTCTGATTGGTAGATAGCTGGGTGGCATCTACAGTGTCATTGCACTTTTTGTTGAACAATTTCTAGACATGTTGTTGAACAAACATTTAGCAGCACAAATAAAATAGGAAAAAAATATATAGCCAACTTCTTAATTAGATGGGATCAGGGATAAACCCATGAACATGCCCATGTATCAGATAAACATTAATATTTCCTGCTCAGAAAATTATGGACCCAGTTAAGACTTGAAATAGTGATTGGTAAAGAGCTCCAAAAATAGCAAAATCAGGGACAATTATGTGCAACCATAATTTGTACAGCCCAATAGATAATACATAGAACAGAAGTAATACCAGGCTTAAGATCTCGATGAAAATAACCACGATGATGCATATAAGCAAGAGCCTGAAATATCTGGAAGCACCAGTTCCGAATTTCAGCCTCGGAAAAAAGCTTTCCCCTGTCCTTTATAAGATGGTAAAGATTGCATTCCTGTAACATATAAGGAAATATTACAATTTATGATCATGATATCATTAGAGGCAAGAACGGGGGAAATACCAACAGAGAGACATACCATATATTCAAATACGAAATATAACACATCATTCTCTCTAATAACCTCCTTCAGTTTGACAATATTAGGATGGTTCATTCTTCGCAGAGACTATATTAACAATGAGATCTCTCAGCAGAAGGCATCAAATGATATAACCAGAAAACGACAGAAAATACAATACTACCTTCACCTCCCGGAGATTCATACACTCCTCCCAAGAATAATATTTTCTCTTCATCTTCTTAATTGCAACCTGGGTGAATCCATTAGTCATAAAAATGTCAGAAGACATTTCTATAAGCAGGTGATTAATCTCATTGCAATTGCATATATACATACAATTTCACCACTTTGTTTATTTATCGCACGCCACACACTACCAAAGGCTCCATCACCAACTTCCTTTATCAGCTTGTACCTATTATAAGCAAGAACTGGATTCAGATAAGGTCATGTAAAGGTATTATGTAGAATACGTGAATGGGAAAAAACTCACCGCTCCATTTGTTTTACCAAATCTAAATCCCTACTCCTTGTTGAAGGAACGGTGCAATGTTTCTCAAGAGGTTTAGACGGCCAAGAGAATTACCTTCATAAAATGTATGTAACTTAGATCAAGCTTTAAGCCGTGTGCACTAATGATAAGATGTATGACTGGCACCACAAGACTGATCAAACTCCAAAAATTTCTTCCGGTGCCTTTCAAAATCCAGCTTTTAGGCTAACAGCCACAGATGGGATACAACTCATATTGGCCCAAAAACACAATTCAATGGTGTAGACAACTTAAAGAAGATTTTCGTGAACCCGATTCATGTTGAGGATTGATTGCTAAGCAGAAGGATATCAAGAGGTTGTAGCTCATATAGGCCAAACAAGATGAAGTTTAATGCTCTAGAAAATTTAAGGCTGAATTTTCACATAGCTTGTCCCCACAAGTTAGCCTCTTGGCACTTGAACAAACTGCAGACCTACCAGCAAATGTACTAATAGCATATAGAGTAACGACTCCAACGAAAGTGTAGGACGAAAATTGGATACTGATTGTATCTCACAGAACCCAGCCCTGAAATAAGAGAACTGTTGAAAGTACAAGAAGTAATGTCAGTCTCCAATATAGTTTTTTTTCACTTGGTATACTAAAAATCAAGTGTGTCACAACTTATATGTTAGCCACATTCAGTTTTTGACCAAAAATTTGGAAGACAAATTAACCACTACAAGAAGATTAGTTGGTAATGCACTGATAAAAGAAAAGCAAGCAACAGCGGGCATGCTAACAAGAAAGTGTATCCCATAATAACACAACTTACTTCTGAAGGATAGACCCAAAGCCACATCTAGAAAGAAGTTGCATCACGCTGTCCCTTAGCGTCATGGAACAGCAGCTTGCTACTAAGTACAATTAAAAGAGTCCAGAAGAAAATCCTCAAGAATGAGAAACCCCCAATCAAGAACTTCTTGGAATAATAAGACTCGGCACTTGTAGCAACTAGACCAATACCGCACTTGTTCCATATCTCAAGTAGTAAGAATGTTTTATCCAAAAGAGAATAACAAACTGCAACCTATGAAAAGAAAGTGATGAGCATCAACAATTAAATTTAGACAATCACTTCATAATTCCTACCGAACTAATTTCAAATTGGCAAGCTACAAAAGGAAGCCTTTCAAATATTATAATTCCTGCTAAGTAATAGTCAACTAAGACAACTGCAATAATGCTGAAGTAAAAAAGCAACATGAACAAAAAAATATATCAAAATATTTCCGCTAATAACTATGAGGGGAGCATCGCACTGTTCCTTAAAAGAATGCAGAAGGAAAACCTGAAGCACTGTTGAAGAGGAATTTCCAATTCAGCAAAAGCTTATAACTTTGTAAAACAAGTGTGGCTGTTAAAACCAATTGTTCAATTATATAGCTAACATTTTAAAGGCATTATACAACTTGGGCGAGGATAGCAATTTTACATAAATAATTTTCTTCTACTTTAAGAAAGCATATTTCACCAAGGCATCCATTATACTCTGCTATATAGAAACAAGGGGGAGTAGTAAAACAATACAAACAATGAACGAAGCAATTAAGAAAAGTGCCTAAAGAAAAGGAAATATGTAATACGGAGGAAAAAAATATAAACAAGACATTTGCTTTATGTTGCTTATCCATATTATTTTCTTCTTTCAACCAAACACCAAACAACAATTTTCCTTCTCATTTACTCATCCTTTCCTCTATTATCACTTGGTGTTAACACCCTCAATGAATTAAACTGCTACAGTATCATATGGTATACAACATACTGAGGCTTCACTCACACTAACACTAGAGTTAAAGACCCTTGAAACATCTTCCTCGTTGAATGGTCCCGATCATCTCAACTTGCAATACCAAACCTCAAGAGTAGTTCATCAAAACAGAAGGAAACAACTCAATACCCTTGCCAAAATTTCTATATCCAGCTCACAACATTGGGAGACTGAATTCTAGGGCAAGAGCTATTGCTTAAAAATCACATGGCACCACATTATAGCTGGCCTGTCTACTCTATCTCCAGGGTACTTAAAAGTTATTAGTAATGTAACTAGAATCTTTCAATCCAAGTAATAATGTGAAGCAAATAAGATTGCTAAAAAAAAAATAAAAAAAATAAATAAATAACACTCAGAAATAGTGTTGCTCCTTCCTGCATCCTAACAACTACACATCCATTTGAAATACAAGAAAAGACCAACAAAAACATGTGAAATAATACCAGAAAATATATATATATATATATTGCATATTTATCCACACAAACAAGTAGCCAAATGAGTAATGATATACAAACCGAATAGGCTTACCAGAATGAGCCTATTCAGTTTATATAACATTAGGTCATGAAGGCCATCCCACCCCAGTGATCGGCTAACAACTAGACCAAACACCAGAATCAATCCAGACAAACAAGCCTGTCACCTCAAAACCACCCAAAACCAAAGAATTCAAGAAACCATTCATGCTTGACCAAACTAACTCGAAAGAACTAACACCAAGCGAAACCACTATCCAGCCAAAACCTCATCAACGCTCACAGTCTCATCATATCAAAACCCCCATAAAACCATCAAGGAAACCAAAAAAACAAACCCTAGATTCATTAATCGCTCGAATTAGAATCCCATAGAAGCTCAGACTCCGCAAACCAAGATCCCATAAAGCCATCAAGAAAATAAGAAAACAAACCTTAAACCCATCTACCAATCCACCATTCAAAGCGGAACCCATTGAACACCAACAAGTCACCACCACTACCTCCATATAAATACAAACCCCTTCCAGGCTCGCAAAAAACCTCAAGAAACAGGCAAATCCTAGGGTTTGATCCCTAACTTCGATAAAGCTCTCATGAATCTAAAGAAAATGGATAGAAATCGAGAGAACGAGAAAGAGGACAAGCGAAAGGGTGGGTGTGATGCGATACCTCGGGGCTACCCGGCATAAGCTCCGTCGCCTCCCACGCGGGCTCCTTGGTTGGGATCCAATAACTGCGAAATATATAGGAGTCCCAACAAAAATCAGAGAAAATTAGAAAGACGAGATCCAACGGCTGCGATTGATCCCACGCGACTCCTTTATTGCGTTATGTGGTATAGTGTTCCTTCATGATAAATTTGTAAAACGGATCCGACCAACGCTCCAAAAACTTATCTTGGCGGGCGGTTTCCTTTGTTTGGAATGGATAAATGGATTAGTTGCGTGAAGATCACGCTTCGAGCGCGAATTCGATGAAGCCGCGGTGGGCAACATTCATGATAAGAAATATAAATTCTGAGCTGACTTCCAAGTGTAGAAGTATTTTTTTCTTTTTTTTTAAGATGATAACCCATTTATTTAGCATTAAAGTGTTCTCCTACTAGCATTCCTGTGATTACAATTTAAAATTCTGTCTTTCTTTATTAGCCATATAAATAATTTGACCTTCATGATAATCACTCCTGATCTCTCAATCAAAAACTCATTCTCAGATCACTCATGATCCCTCAATCCAAGCTTTCATGTTCTTTGATCTTCCCTTGTCCCGTGGATGTTCCATTCTCTATTCACAGTTGTGTTTGTTTTGGAGTTATCCCTATTTGGGATTAGGAATAAATTTTGAAAAGCTTTGAAATTTTTGAAGGGAAATTTTAAAGTAAAGGTATTAATGATAAGATAGTGATGTGTTGAATATATATTGGTGGGTTATATTTTTAAATCTTAATTAAGGATTTTGACGGGAAAAACTTTTTTATTGGAAACTGTGTTGGGGTTAACCCCAACCAAACAAGGCCATAATATTGAATGGTTCCTTTGGTTGTAGTATGGTATAATTAATTCAATGGAAAAAGAAACACGACAAAGATGCAATTTAAATATTATTTTCTTTATAAATAGACATAAACTTGTTATACATGGCTAGGGATTAAGAAAGTTTGAATTTAAGAAATACTTGATTCTCACCCATATGCACTTAATCAAACACCCTCAAAACTTTAAAGAGGCCCACATAAAAGTATTACAATTTGATCAGACTTTACTCCCTTTTATCACCACAAATTTGTCCCCCTTGTATTGTATTGGTGTTCTCCTGACAAAGAATATCAAAGAAATAGAAACTAAAGAGTAAAGAATTAAATCATTTATCTATCAGATTCCAGGGTGCTAATGTGCCACATCAACTCAATAGTTTCCAGTGACGTGTAGTGAATGATTCCAAAGGGCACTTGATGAATTATATAATCACGAAGCTTGAGGTTCTCTCACTGGAATAGAGCACCTTGAGTTCTTATTTTACTTGGTTATTTCATTGCTGGGCACTCTTGGTACTCTTGGAGTACCAGAGTTTCTTCTGGCAAATCAGCAATCTTTCCTTCTCCATATTGTACTCTGTATCATGCTTCTGGCAGCCCCATCTCAAACTTTTGGCAATAGTAGCTATGGCGTCTATGAAGTAGTTGGATTCACGGATTATCACATAGCCCGTTGGACGTAAGATGCGATCCATCTCAAGGAGAATGTATTTCATTTCACACCTGTGGTAATGGCAAACCAAGCATTAGGTCATGCATGCACATGGTATTTGAATTTTGAAGTTTAATGAAGAGACGTTATGACTTGAGAATTAAATGGGAAATGTGCACAGGAATTCCTAAATGCAATAGAAAGCTTCAATTTGAGACTCCATATGACTAAGGTTTTAACCAGTCATATATAACATGGAAGAGGCATTTTTTCTATTAACATGGAAAATCCCTACAACTGCCATCACCCAACACTTTTATCTAGGTTTTAACCAATGACTACCTCTTAACAGAACAGTGACTTTCACCTTCAGCCTTTGATAAGAAAATTTGCTCCGCCACAAATAAAATTCCAAAGAAAATTAAATTATAGGATTAGAGTATTTTTACCTGTGACTTTCTGCAGTAAACAAGCTGTCAAGATGCAACAGATCATAAGTACGGGGATATGTTGAGAATGCCTCACACCTACAGGACAACACAATTGAATTGTAAATTAAAAGTCATTAACATAAGAAAATGTGTAACAGCAATACTACACCACAACTTCATTAATAAAAATAGCAATATTGCCTCCAACACCAAATCAATTTGCTCATAGAGATAGTGATCAAGCTTGAATGCAACAAATGCAACCTAGGAACAAAGCATGTGAACCCACACAAAAGCGATCCATTAAATACATAAGGAGCTGTAGAAGTACGCATCAAGATCAAACATGAAATTGTTGGTTACAGAAATTTATTTTTAAAAAAACTACTGTGGAAGGGGCTCTAGCAAATTCTACATCATATCTTCAGTGAGATAATACAAGCAAACAAATCAGATGGTTTCATATGATTAATAACTGTCTGTACAAAGAACTGGAAACAAGTGAGTCATCAGCAAGTTCCCGGGGTAGATATATTCCTTAGACTCCAGCACCAGGAGCTTCCCCTTTTGGACCCGGCTCATAAAAGTTACCTAGAGGTTCATTTTGTTTGAGTACTCTGTTGCAAATCTACAGAGTTACCTGACTAAAATTTCTCCATAAAGAAAAGTTACTTGACCAAACACTTTCAGGACATCTTAAAGAAATTATTATAGATCAGCTCACTGACATGTGTAGGAACTCTAGAAAGAAATAATTAAATTGATGCCAGTGTAAGGAAATTTTTAGACAATTTTGAATCATAAAGCATGAATATATAGTCACTTACCAATCATGATTGGTGCCAATTAGTCCCCGATCGTATACCACACCAAGAGAATTTAGACCATAGGAAGAGACAACATTCATGACCCAAATGGGAGAGTCGATAAGAGCCGCTGCAAATCCTCCGAACAAGGTATTCATGTCCATAACATTTCGAATTTTGTCACTCCCAATTGCAGGAAGCAGTGTCTTATAGTGTTTCACCCTGACTTTCCATTTGCTATCATCATGTTTGAATCCCCCAGAGATCCCTCCGGGAACAATGGAGGCACGTTCAGGAGCAACATAGAGCCGATCAGGCCATTTTGGGATAGATTCCAGTGCCAACTTCTTGACGTTCTGGCTCGGGATAGTCAGACATGGACGGAGCGGAATATACCAAGCTGAATCTGGATCCAAGCTGTCATCACATTTTGGTGGGTAGGAATCAGGACTGAGTTGATTATAGCAGCTGCTGTCAATAGGCTTTTGCCACACAGCAAAGTCGCCTTTTTTCTTGTATAATTTAAAGCACATGCTGGCCAGCAACTTCTTTAACTTGTTAAAATCACTTTTCTGTTCTTCCACTGTAGTGTTCCATCCCTGCCACCGGTTCTCATAGTTTACAGGTGGTCCAGAAAGCACCCAGAAGCCACCAGGCCTTAGTATCCGGTGTATTTCCATGAGATAAATTCCACCTGAACAAAAACACTTGCTAAGAACTTACAGCTAAAAGAATAACAATCTATCACAAGCTGCTAATATACTAAGTGATCAATGAGATATTAGATAGAAACAATAGTTAGCATGAGGAATGAAAATTTGGTTTCAAGGAAAGATGAACTGCATATTGAAAGATTGTCACAACAAATATAGACAACATCCAAACAACAGGGATTGTGATTTCTCCAAAATAAGGTGTTGTTATTTGTAAAACTTAGCCTTGACTACGTACTTGTAATATTTTCCAAGTCAAGATAAGCTGCGAAAAAATGGACATTAAATTAACATGGCAAACAAAGTTTATTATATCCAACCTTCACAAGGAAAGTTGGCTAACCATTTATTCTCACAAAGAGAGGTTGATGGTTCGTTCACATTTATCAAATAATAATAAGAAGAAGAAGAAGAAGAAGAATGTTTACTATAGCAAATAAGAATTAATAGTGTTTCACAATATTTTTTTTATATAAATAAAAGACCACAAATTCCTAAATGAACCACCGCAAAACTTCCCAAAGAATGTGCTTTAAATTTTACAGTGAAAGTTTTTATTCTTAGCAAGATCTAATGGAAATCTTAGTTCAATCATGTTTTCTAACATGATTTTCTTGTCAAGAGTTTAGATGAAGATAACTTACCAAATTCTGTCCATGGTATAAGACATCTGGAACAATGGGCCATGTCAAATGAATTGGCAGGGAAAGGAAGGCGTTGAGTAGAAATGATGCCCAAAATAGCTGGAATGCCACGCTCAAGGGCAAACTGTACTTGAGCTTCATGATTATCTCTAGGTGCAAGAGAAAGCGGTAAGATTCCACGGTCCAACAAATCACCTCCCCAACTAGCAACCTATTAAAAGCAAATTAGTAACCTGTTATACCTTATCAATCAAGAAACTATTTGATACATATGAATTTCACACGACATTGTAATGCTAATGAAGTGAACCCTTTGGGACTCTTAAATTGAGAGAAATACCCTTCAGAAAAAACAGAATGAACAAAAGAATCAAGTCACATCTCTGAATATTACTAACAAAATCAACAGAAATTAAATGACAAAATGTTGAAATGCCTAAATGATGCAGTTTAACATTATATAAAAGAACTTCAAAAAATTATATAAAAGAATTGATCTAGGATAGCTCACTTAATAAAAGAAAAAGAGAATATATAAATCCACAATACAATATAGAAAAAAACTCACCCCACACCCAGTATCAATGGCAGTCCGGACAGTACCATCTTTCATTCCAGGAATCAAATTTTGCAACAAGTCAACATATGCTCCAACTCCTTGGGGAAACATGGTACCTCCACCAGGGAAATGGAACTTCTCCCCTTCCTTCCTCAGCCAATTCTGATTAGATTTTCTATTGTTTATCCAGTTATATGGCACATTTCTGGACCATAAACATGAATAGAGAAAAAGGTGGTATGCTTCAATTTGTTATTCAAAGGCATAAACCAACAATACCACAACTAACAAATGAGGTATTCAGTCACAAATCACCAATATGATGGTAAAGATGATAAAAGGTACCTGTACCAACATTCATCCCTGCTCTTTGGCCACTTAATTGGAGGCTTATAACCGTCGGGCGGAGGAACCAAGCATTCCTTTCTTTCAGAGATTGGCGGACAGTGACGTTCCATGAAACTCAATCTGTAATGACCATACTTCCTCCATTTCTGGAAAATCAACAAAAGATTGGGTAAAACATAAAGGCAGTACAATATTTGTTGTAGCAAAATAGAATTTGTCGGCATAATTACATACTAGTAATTACCTTAGTCAGTTCTATCCTAACAAGCCATATGCTATTATGTCCAGAGTGATAATGGTGGTCAAATCCATAAGGAGTGGGAATTTGTGAGCATAAATCATGACTATGTTAGATTCACAATCACAATATACAACCTTTACAATCATCTAGGATCAACTGCATCAAGGGCCATGTCTTCTCCCAACATAATTTAGTTAGATTCACAATCACAATATACAGCATTTACACCCTTCTCTTGCACTGATTGACAAAGAAAAGCACAAGAAAATTAAAGTAAATACCTTTGGATCAGTGCATGGGGTGTAATCTTGATAGTCAATGCTACATTCAGGGATAACGAGAGGCTTCAGTTGAAGAGGAGCAACAGCTGTTTCCTTTTGAGAATGAATTACTGGTGACTCATCCTTCATAAAGAATCTGTTCTTCTCAGAGCAGTACATGGCCCCAAGATAGAATGAAAATCCACATAGAACGAAAAACATTAAAGTTATAGGGACCATCCTGGAACTTTTATCATGGCTAACCCCTGATTTAGGATCTTTAACCTTCATGTTTTAGTCAGACTTTGAATATCTGCAAAAACAAAAAAGAAGGATGTTAAGTTTTGAACATATGAGAAAACCATGGACACTTCTCAAATCTGGTAAAAGCTAGATTCCCCAAAATCATAACTTCCTATGCCAATCAGTTATATATTGTTTTGCCACAAATGGGGTAAATATCATGTCTTGTTAGCATATTTCTTTCTTTCATTCACCTTCTCAGTTCCCACAGATAGAATATCTCAAAGCTCTTGTCACTAGCATGCTCATCTTTTGTGTTTTCCCCTCCATCATCAAATTTATACAATACAAGGCCATTTAACTAACAATAATACACTCTGAGCCTTTCTGTGGCCTAGGAATCTTTTTTTTATATAGAGGCTACATCAATGATAATGTATGTCATAGTCTATAGTATAATATGGGCAAGAATAAAAAAATTCAACCATTTCTAGATATTGGAATGACAGATGCAAGACAGGAACAAACATATACAGAATATATAGAAAAAATACAATAAAGAATTATTAGACTCAATCCACATACATAAGAATTAGCCATATCATACATCAATTGATCTCAAGAAATATCACGAATATAACTTGAAAATTGCCAACAAAAAAACTATTTTCATCAGATGTTCATCAGACCTTTCAACAATATGTCAAAAGAAATAATCCAAGAATCACTTGTGCAGTAACAATAGCTCTGTTGACACAACCCATGCACATAGTTAAAGAAAACAAAAGCAGGGATATAAAATCAAGCAAAAGATCTAATTTGATCACCCAGATCCAATAACAAAGTGCTGGACCCACATTACATAGACCATTTCTTTTTGCTTTAAACTTTCATCTCATAAACAATAATAGCATCAGTTTTTAATCAAGAAACAAAGGGAAGTAAGGCCAACACCATTATTCACCACCACCTTAAACCCACGAAAAAGTCCAAACAAAGAAAAATTATCGATTAAAAATGAAATAACATAGAAATCTAGCAAGAATACCGAATGCCTGCAAGTATAAAGAATTCTTCAATCAAAGCATAACTGGATATATCTATAATATCTCTGGATAAAGAAGTCGGCCCTAAGAGTTTCAAAACAAGATCCACCCATCAACTGAATAAAACACGTATATTAACAGAAACAAGATCATCCATCCGCTAAGAAGAAAAAAAAATCGAAAAAAATCGACTCAAATAATTGAATCTTTCCATCTAAACCCAGTAGACGATCTCATCTCAACTTCCAAGATTCCAATCGCATTCAAGAAAAACAAGAGTCCCAAAAACCACATCCACAGTCAATCAGAGCAGAGTCAATCACTGTCCTGCGGACAAGAGAAAACTACCTCCAAGATAACAAAAGGAGAAAATGAGAACACCTTCTCTCTCAGACGAAGCACGCCTCCTACCCTCGGAGACACAGAGGGATGGAGATGGTATGGCAACAGAGCTTCAATCACTCTGCATTTAAACCATTTCTCTTGACACACCTCCCCCGAATTCAGCCATTAATATACCTTGGCGGTGCTCTCTCTCTCACTCTCTCTCTCTGAAAACCCTTTTCTCATTATATAAAAGAACACGAATAGAAGACAGTCAATCTGGATTGACGGAAGGGAAAAGAAGCAGCAAGAAAAAGCTGTGAAGATGAGAGGAGTTATATAAGGAAGGCATCACCGGTATAATGTTCTCTATTTCCTTTTTTAGCTTAAATGGTTCAAGATTATCTGGACCAATTGAAACGGCTTTAAAGGATCCAAATTATCTGGACCGATAAATCGTTTTAAGGGGAAGGATGACGTCTGTTGCAGGAACAGGATAAGCTTGTTGATTTTTTCCCTTCTTTTGTTTTTTTTTAAATTGGTTAATAATATATATTACAGCTGTATTAGACTTATCTGGTAGATTTGGAGGGAAGAAGCGTTTCCCTTGCGTTTCCCATCCGATTCCCCTTTTTTTTTCCAGATTTCTTGTACTTTTTTAAAACAGTTTTAAATCAATTCTTTAAATTTGTTATTTTTAAAAAATGATCTTATAATTCTACACTTAGTAGTGGTTTCTTAGCTCTTATTATACCACCTGAAAAAGAGACTGTGATGTATTGGAGTAGTTGGATTGGATTTCTAAAATCAAAGCTTGAGTTGACAAGGATGATAACAAGGTAGATTTGATTTGATATTTTAGTTTCACTTTGTGTGCCAAATAAATCTCTGAAATTTGAATACCGTGAACAAATTAACTGAATTTCAAATGGATTTAAAATTAATGATCGTTTCCCCGGCCGGCGGAGTATCTGGGCCGGCAGTGATATGTGAAAAAGACAATAATACCCTTGCTGGAGAGAGAGGTTGATGCTTGGCAGCCGTCGGTGGAGATGGGTAGTTGTGGAACACAATGGCTATTAAATAAACTTCTTGAATCCCGGGTTGCTATCAATATAGAATTAATATAAATAGAAGTTCGGTAGGCTCCTTTTTGCAAATCGCCCCTCGTGTTTCTTGTATTACGATAATGGTCCCATTGGGCAGTTCGCTCACAACTTTCTGGTTCCCCCTCGGCCGGTCGCACTTAATTTTCACGTGGCCGTTGAGTCGCCGGAGTCGAGACAAACTAAACTTACAGTGTGGAAATGAAGTAAAAAGCATAAGGTACAAACCTGTGGGCGAGTGCCTCGTTTACAGGGTCCAAGGGGGCGCCAAATGAAATTTTATTTTATATTTTATATGTATTTAATAAATATGAACAACTGATTAATGGCCTTGTTTGGATTAGTAAAAACTTTTACTCAGTTTGATAGAAAGGTTTTTGAAAAACAAGTTTCTCAATTAAATTGAGTGTTTCTATTATTTTATGTTTAGATATATTAATTTAGAAATATTGTTATAATAATAATAATAATAATGATGTTTTGATAATTAATATTTTTTAAAATAGTTTTGAAGAGGGTTGAAGAGGGTGTTTTGGTAATTAACATTTTTCAAAACATTTTCCCAAAATGATTTTTTCAAAAACTACAAACCACTGGTTTTTTTTTTTTTTTTTTACAACTTCTGCTTCTCCATATTATTTTGTTTCCAGAAACGCCTAACTTATAAAGAAAATACTTCTTCCCAAAAAATTGATCCAAACAAATCCTAAAAATAAGTCACACAGACTTAGTTAGAGTCTTTAGACTCTAGTTGTGAGAATCAATAGATTAATCAATTTTTTAAAATAAAATTATATACTATATTTTTTAGAAAAAATATTTTTAAAAAATAAAACCATTTGAATTAAGAAAAAAAGACATTGGTCAAAAGAAACCTAACTTTCATTAGAAAGATACCTCAACAATCTACAGATAATGAAACTTATTAGTAAGCCGGTTCTAAACTATTTCCTACTAATTATTAATAAAACATTATTTATCTATTTTTATTATATAAAAAAAAATAGTTCACATGAATATAGAGAGTAGGGATAATAATCAGTGGCGGATCCAGAAATTGTTGATAAGGGCAAAAAAAAAATTATAAATCAAAGTTCAAATACAATCAAAATTATATGGTAACACAAATTAAATATCTTATCTAGTTTCTAAAAAAAAGGCTTTTACATAAACATATAGTACAAAACATTAACAAGAACAAATTCATGATTGAAATCTATGAGTTTTCATATTTTGAAAACAATGAATAATTGTTTCATTATCTATACAATCAAAGATATCTTTCTCAATGTATGTCACTAAGCAATCAACTAAGAATTGATCACCAATTCTATTGCGCAGTCGAGTCTTCACAATCTTCATTGCATTGAAATATCTAACATAAAAAAATCAAAGATTAAAGTCCATTGTATTGAAATATCTCTCTTTAAAATTCCTATACTTAAATTTTAAAGTGCAAAATAATCGAATCATGAGAACCAAACGAGAGAAGATGACATAGCAATTAAATATCAAAACTAAATACATACAAGATTATCAAGACTTATCATCTAAATCTTTTTTGTACATCAATTCTTTCAATTCAAATTGAATATCCAGACTAATTAAATTCATACAAATAAAAACCCCAAATCAAATCAAGCAACAAACAAAAGAAAAAACAATTGATGTAATTAAAAAATATAAAATAATTAAAAGATATTGCCACATGGCATTAGTTGAAAGAGATAAATTGGAAGGGGGCAATCTAAATATTAAAATAATATTATATAATAGAATTCAAAATATTTTATAATATATTATATAAAATTTCAAATGAGAAGGGGGGCAATTGCCCCCCTTCTCCTCTGTGGCTCCGTCCCTGATAATAATCACATCAATTGAAATTTTTCTTTTCAAAAATATATTATCATGGATAATATTTAGAGGTTAAATTGAGTTTATATGAAAAACAAAATGATATAATGAATGAAAAGGACAAGGTGTCTTATGTCTATGCCGACAAATTATTCCTGGCCACCATATACGTACTTTATTCTTTACTTTCAAACTTTTGCAATCTCTGCCAGCTCTTCTTAACTCTTCATTCATGCAAATGAGTAGAACTGTATATACATACATATATGTAAAACTCTACAGTCTACAGACAAAATGATGGTCATGGGCTCAAAGGACTAGGAGATGAACCCCACTCTGAAGAGCATCAAATGCTCAGGGACAACCTCCTCCTTTGAACCCTGACCTTATTCCATGAATAATATCATATATATAATACCCAGTGGTCCATTAGTTTAACGTGGTCGTCTTTGCATGCATATGTCATGAATGGACAACAAGGCATGCATGCATCATGGTTAGTTAGCCTTTCACCTGCCCCATAACAAGAAGAGATTGAAAGAATGGGAGAATAATTAATGAAAGAGGGAACTGATCAATAAGAGATGATGGGGTGTTTGGAAAAAGAGAAAGGTTTAGTGCTTTAATGTGATGTTGATCATATATAACGTACGTCGATGCTTGTTAATTTCCTGTTGGACTGAGTTATGGATTCATGTGCGTCCATGTGAACTTGTGGACTCTACGCCAATGCGACGAACTTGACGGTTGAGACATTGCTTTCACATCGATTCCCTGAATTCTCAAGAGGGGACACATGAAGGAACACACTACTGACTACTCTACTTATTCAGTGGTGCTAATCTATGAAGATATTATCATTTTCGGATATTATATATTTAATCAGATTGCAGATGATTGAATTGAAGTTTCGTAACTCACCTTGTTTAATATGATGAAATTAAAAAAATATGGTGTCCCCCTAGAGATAGATTTGGATTGATCTCGGATTAGATGAATAAATTTCGGTTGAACTAAAAACTTGGAAAATATTCTTCTAGGATAGTTGTGAATATCTTCTCATGTGACGGTCTTCTCCTGGAATTAGGTTAGCAAAGGTTGCTTCTTACCTGGAATAGGTCCCGCATAGATAGTGAACAAGGTGGTCGGCGTTCATGCCCAAGAATAGCTCTGAAACTCAAGTCCCTGAAGAAAGAAGTAGGAGTAAGAGAAGAAAAATGAGAGTTTTGAGTTGATTATATATATTAGGCATAAGGAATTCGATCCTTTAACATAATGTTTCATTCGTTCGTTTTATAGCCCCGGGGGAGTGTTAGTATTGATTACAACCATTACAGCGAGAGGACGACTGATGACCTCGTGTGTTACCGCGATACTCAACACTGACGTTGGACGATAGTTTTGGCTGTCACCGTGACATATTGGCATAAAAGGGATTTGTGATTATGCGCCCATGGTCTACATGGACACCCGAGATTATGTCACGTGTAGGTTAGAGATTTTACCCTTATATCATATGGTATTATATTAATGTAACACGGGACATAAGTACCTATCTATTTATTATAATTATCATCACTTCTAATCGAGATTGTAACATTACAACCACTGGAGTGGAAAGTGAACTCATAATGCTAATTTAGACATCATCCGTTAAATTGGACAATAAGTATAATTCTATTTTTAGTTTTGAAATATAAATATTAGTATTAACTAGGTTAAACAGGTTGAACCAAGGAAAAAACATTAAAAAAACAATTCAAACTCAGGAGCATTTGACCCGATTTATTCCAATTTATTCCACCTTGAACCAAATAGCCTATATATATTACAATGATTGAATAAAGATGTATTTTTTCTTGAAAAATGGAAAATAGTCTTGTGGAAAACACATGCACAATGTGCTTTAATCTAAATTTTAACATATCTGAATTTAGATTAAGTAACACATACAAAAACTCGATCCTTTCCTTGTAACATACCTTAAGCATCTCTTATTAACATATATCCTTAAAATTAATCTTTTTTATTATTTATCTTTTTTCTATTCTATCTATTTTCAATCCAAACACACCATCGGCCCATTAATTCCAATCAAGCTCTCTCTCTCTCTAGCTCCAACTAACAACAAGATCAATAAAATATCTGGACATCTAATTACAAAACTTAAATTAATATTAGTCATCACGTCATGTCTGTGGGCAATGACCATCTACCAAACCTAACTTTTAGTTTTTGTGATTATCTTTGGTTTCTTTGGTCACAATGGATACATGAAAACCACACATAGTGTCATGCCACAAACCATCAATAGATATCTTTTATTATCCCAAATAAAACCACTACTCTATAATGGCCCAAAACTTTACGTGCTAATCCAATCAACACCAGCTGCCTTGCCCGCATAACAAATTTGCTAGAGTTGAGTTTGGTTTGGTTGACAACTTCTCTTTATTTATTTATTATTTATTTTTTTGGTTTTGACTTCTTAGCAGCATGTTTATGCCCACTATGTGTTTTTGGATCAACTAATCCACCATCTTTTTCAAAAACAATATATATATTATTGATGTAATGATTTGTTTTTCTTGGTGATGAGATCTTGATAACGAGAGAAATTAACTAGTAAAAGTGGGAATGCTTTAGAAAATCTTGATAAAGTGATCGGCTATGATCAAAGATTTTTTTTTTTCTTCTCTCATTTTGTAGGATCGGGATTGAACCTTGCAAAGAAAGATAATTATGGGAGAGAATAAATATGACGCTCATGCTTAGAGGGAGTCTTCGATGCTCAAATCAGTGACTCAAAAAGAAGAAAGAGGAAGAGAGAAAGAGCTATGTGAGTCGTGTGAGAGATACCCAGATTGAATTAAAATCTAATTGCACTTATTTGTGAGCCGATGACCTTCCTATACTCATGTGAACCTTATTTGTTAGTTTTTTGGACCCTTGAGAATTCATCATCCACCATCAAATGATCAGGCAATTATTTTGATAATTAAACTTTCAATTTCAATGCTCAACGTCATGCCATGGTTTTCAATTATTTCTCCATAATATATATATATATATATATATTTTAAGCACAAAAATATTAATTTCGTGGAATATATATTTTTGAAGAAATATTTATAACTTTCTAAAAAATCATAAAAGCTTGCCATTTTTGGGGAACTCCAAATTCAATGTTTCTAGAAATCTCGGCCGGCACGATTCTTTCCTAACTCGTGCCTTAATCGCGCCACCTACCGCGTCTCTATTCAACGCCTGCTCGGGCCCACCTTGGTTTCCCAATCATCCAAGGGTTCGATTTTGATCTCCGTCTCTGATTCTCGATCTGACGGTTGTGATCTTACAAAGGCGACCGGTTCAGCGGGTCAACCAACCGAGTGGTCACGGGTGCGACCGGTCTGCTTCTCACATACCCCGGGAGGAAAACAAATCAACAAAAGGGCAAGGAGGGCATGAGTAAATCCTGATCTTGTGCTCTCCACGCGTTGCTTCGATTTTTTCTTGCATTAATCTCTTACTCAGGTTTTCGATTCTTCAAGGTATTCATCTTCTCCTTCTTTGATTCCCAGCAAAATAATAGTTCAATTTATGTTTGTAATTGCTGGCAGATCGATCGTTGTTTCCAAAGATCACGAGTTTCTGTTTATATTTTATTTTTTTTTAGGTTTTAGGTGTTTGGTTGTTTGATTGTTTTCATGTATACTAATTTTTGTTCTAATGGTTTCCCAGAAGTTCTGGTTTTAGTTTCTTTTGGCGTTGAATTTGGGAATTATTTGTATGATGAGATTGATGTGATGGAATTATATAGTTTCCTGTTTAACACGTAATCTAAATGTTGGATTCCATGATCTATTTTCCGATCACGATAAAGGTTGTAATTTGATTATATTGGCAGATGAAACCCATATTGGATGATTTGTTTGGAAAAGAATTAAAACCAAACAATTGGGTTTGTTCCATCATGTTATACATCGTTTGATGTGAGGGATTAGTCTTGTTTTTTTTCTGGTCTGTCATGACAAATTTATGATTTTGAGTTGTTGAAAATGATGAATAAAGGCTACTCAAGCTGTTGTTGTGCAGTGTTGAGGTGTTGGATCAGTGTATCTGATGCTTTGATTTACATGCAGTAAGCTTTAGGACCATGAGAATGGTAGGCATGAGGATTATGTTCAGGTTGTAAAGAAGTATTACTAGATGAATGGAAGATTAACTCAAACAATAAGGACCCAGCTATGGTTTTTATTCTAGGACACTGGTATCATATATATATAAGCAATTGCTAATATAATTGTCTTCTTCTTTGCAGATTAAAATGGAACACTTGATGAGAGCTTTTCACTGCGAGCCGATGTCATCTGAGGATTTGTTTGCAGATCAGGAGATTCAAAGATGCCCATTTTTGAGAAACATAAATGAACCTACTAATTTTTCATTCTCCTCAAATAGCAATTTTCCCTTACCTGTGAGTTTCTCTTCCTTGCCTGTTAGAGCAGATTGTTTATTGTTGGGTCATATATTATTCCTCATACTGTTTCTCTTCTATATCTTACCAGATTCGTGGAACTAAAGGCCCGATCTTTGAAGATGGACCCAATTTTGATATGGCATTCAGGCTTTTCCATGGAAGGGATGGAGTTGTGCCCCTTTCCCGGGGATCATCTACATTGAATGAGAACCCAGAGCCTGAGCCTGCTCTTCAATTTAATCCCTTAGCTGCAAAAGCAGCATCCATTAGTCTCTCTGCTTTTGGACCTGGTGGACCTTTCAGCTTTGATTTTTTCTCAAACAAGTGGAAGAAACAAAAGAACTCTTCAAAGAAAGAGTCCTCCACACAGGTAGACTCTTTCTTCAGTTTCAGTTCTCACAATTTTAGGAATGTGCTTTCCGTGGAACCTACTGAATCATTTTATGTTATTGGCACCTCATAAGCAGTTTGAATTAGCTATGTTATGCTCTTTGTGGCTCGCTATCATAAAAGCTAATGCTACAAGTTATAGTCTGCTAGTTC
Source organism: Dioscorea zingiberensis (assembly GCA_026586065.1). NCBI lineage: Eukaryota > Viridiplantae > Streptophyta > Magnoliopsida > Dioscoreales > Dioscoreaceae > Dioscorea > Dioscorea zingiberensis. The sequence continues at coordinate 3,304,143 of CM048822.1, read as the reverse complement.
AATTTTTGTGTCTGTGTGAACTGGTTTATGATCTTTCAAGACCTGGTGATAGATTTGGTGATATATGCAGTTCCCATTGTTTCCATTTCTCTTTTTCAATATGGTCAATTCATTTGCTCTACTTACATACTAAAATATACTCTTGTTTCAGAGAGGAGGTAATTCATCACATGAATCTCTAGGCAATGAATGGCTACAAACTGGGCAATGCCCTATAGCAAAGTCCTATAGAGCAGTAAGTAGTGTCTTGCCTCTGGTTGCGAAGGCTCTCCAGCCTCCACCGGGCGTGAAATTCAGGTGCCCTCCTGCAGTGGTGGCTGCCCGTGCAGCCCTGGCCCAAACCGCATTTGTGAAAAACCTCCGCCCTCAGCCACTGTCAGCCAAAATGCTGGCCATCACCTTGCTAGGGATTTCAGCTAACATCCCGCTCGGCATGTGGAGGGAGCATACAAAGAAATTCTCACCCCAGTGGTTTGCAGCAGTTCATGCAGCAGTGCCATTCATAGCCATGTTGAGGAAATCTGTTCTAATGCCGAAGACTGCAATGGCTGTCACCTTGGCTGCATCAATTTTGGGTCAGACGATTGGGTCCAGAGCAGAGCGGTACCGGCTGAAGACCTTAGCAGCATCAGCTAAAGACTCTGGTAAGTCCACTGCTCTGATTAGTCTTAGCAGGAGTGGGAACTGCAGCACTGAAGGTAGAGCTTGGGACCCTCTTCCTCTGCAAGCAATAAGTTCTTCAGCAGCAGAGGAACCAACAGGAAATGTATGTTTCTGATCATCAGAACAATTAAGAAACTTGTTCAATTTTATGTTTGCATTGAATGGATTTCAATGAATTGAGTGGTGTTTACTTCTGTATTTGACAATTCAAAGACCTGCAGAGAGAATAAAAGTCATAGTACATGTGATCATTTTCCATACAATGACAGTAGGCACTTATTTTATTGATTATAGTTTGTGTGTGTGTGTGTGTGTGTGTGTGTGTGTGTGGCTTTTTTTTTTTTTGGGAAAAGAGATTATAGTGTGGTACAATGTTAAAAATTTGGTGAGAGTTACTTCTAGGATAATCGGACGTGAGACATAAATTACGTACTACGCTTAAATTGAAAAATCTTTGAATCAAGTATTACTATATTAGTGGGTGCGCCACGCCCGAGCAATAGTGCAACGCATGGGCAACGCGCGAGGACCCCACCAGCAAGCTGGTGTGTGTGGGCCCTCTCCAATTAGAAATTAATTTAATATCATAGTGAGCCGATGGCTCACGTATCAGATATTAAACTGATAAGAACAGATACTACACTTGATCTTAGCCAAAAGGCCGAGAAAGGTATGAGTTGCTCTCTAGGCCTCCGGTGTATTTTATAGTTTACTTTGTCCTTTGTAGTTGTGATTAACGATGTGGGACTAAATAGTCTCCAGACTCTCCACCATTCAAACTATACCTGGTATATATATCAGCCCCTTGTGATAGAAACATTAATAAGATAGTGCTTGTTTGGCCGGATTTGGATGGATGAGGATTTCTAAATAGATTCAATTTGTAAATCCTGTGTTTGTTTGAGTGGATTTAAAAATCACTGTACTTTGAAATTCTTTATCTATGTGCAGTGAAAGATTTAAAAAATATTTTCTTAAATAATTTTTATTTTATTGAATATATATAGTTATTTAATGTACTAATTAAGAAAATTTAATGAATTTTTATTATTAATAAAATCTAATAATTATTTATAGAAACGGATTTGACTGGATGTGACACACACTTTCAAAATCAAGATTTACATATCCCTCTAACTAAACACAAGTTTCTATAATCCATTATTACAAATATATCCAATCAAATACTGGATTTGACTATCTTGTATTCTCAAATATAAGAATTTTCAAATACAATGTAACTCAAAATTCATTGTATTTGAAATACATCTAACCAAACGCCCCATAAAGAGAAAAAATAAATGGGTCACTTTTTTTTGTATTCCATCTGATTACTTTTCTTAGAAGACAATAAAATTTAAATGTGGTTCTTAGTTTCTTGCGGTCAATTCATTAAAAACCAAGAACCACTTTGAGGAAGTCAGGAACCAAATTTGAACTTTTCTTTAAAAAACATACAACAAGAAACTATTAATGAACCATTTCTGGAAGTAATTTCTGAAGAAAGAAATCATCAAGATTGTAGTTAACAATGCACAACTCAATAGTACTATCTGCAGCAATTGGAAAAACATTGACCTAAAGAGATGCAAGGCACTAATAAACATGTGTTTTTATGATGAACCAAAACAAAGCAGCGCTAGCTAGTATATCTCATCATCAGGGATATCTGGAGTCAAGAATTTTCTTGGATCTTTACTGATCTCCTCGTAATTCAGCCTGGGCTTCACTTTCTCTGGAACTGGTACGAGAGGAATGATGGAATCCCTATCAATGACACCATCAATGATACCATATTCAACAGCCTCAATGGGAGACAGATACTGATCCCTGTCAATATCCTTCTGGACCTGTTCGAATGTGCGGCCTGTAAAGCCAGCGACAATTCTGATGACATTCTCCTTGTTATGCATGACTTCTCTTGCCTGAATCTCCACATCAATGACCTGGCCGCTGGCACCACCAACAGGCTGATGGAGCATAATACGCGTGTTGGGCATTGCAAGTCGCTTACCTTTGGTACCACCACCAAGTATGATTGAAGACGTCGAAGCTGCAATGCCAAGTGCAACAGTTGAAACATCCGCTCTCACAAGTTGAACCACATCGTAGATAGCCATTGTTGCACTAAGAAGGCAATTAATAATTTAGGTAATGAGGCAAATGAAATTTTATGGCAGCATCATTCAATGTAAAGAAGAAATATACAAAGGAAGAATACTTAATCATGCATCTGGGGGCATCACCAGCAAGAAGTAGATTTATACAAGCTACCCATCTAAAAATAATGCGACTTGAAGTACTAGAGGATGACATATATTTAGCTTTATAAAACAATGGACATAAGAACAACCAAGCAAACATCTCACTGGCCGTCGCAACTTTGGGAAGTTCCTGCAATGAATTGAACCGGTTCATTTCCACAAATGGCAAACCTGGATTACCTCTTTTAAACAGACACCAGGTGATTCAAGATAAGGTTTGCACCTAATTTTGAACATCAACACTTTCATTTCTCATCTACTCAAAAGAGAATAGCTGCAAAAATATATGCTTTAAAAAAATATACAATCTAGGTTATTTGTTGCACTAATGATTCCAGTAATTACATCATTAGAGCATCTCCCAAGTAGTTAAAAAATGGCAAAATTTACAAGACACGCTAGCATTTGAAACTGTCGAACAACTCAGCTGGATAAAAGGGCATTTGAAATGGGAACTAACCGCACTATATAAAACACAACTTTCTTTGCATAATCATTTCAAAGCATTAGCTCAAACCCCCTTAACCGTCTGTCACCATAGGGGAATCACTTTTACTTCGCATGCATGGAAAAATGATCAGATAAATGAGGGAAAAAATAGGGAGCACTAAGCCAATGGTAGTCAAGATGGAAAACTACCAAATTAGTTATCCTATGTGTCTACCAATTGGAAATTTCTACAAATCTCTATCTCCCTCAAAAAAAAAAAAAAAAAAAAAAAAGACTACAAATCTCTATCAGGAACATGCAACATCCAGCATGCAACTATCAAATAAGGTTTTCAAATGGCTGAAGTTGTGCCAAGCAAAGCTACTAGTTGTGTGGAAGATCCTTATTATAAGAGTTTTCATATCAAATATAAGAGAGCCCTCTTGATTTATGTTCCATCTCAACTACCAACATAAACTTCACCCTGTGTAGAACGAACATGGTTTTTACTCAAAATTATTACACAAAAGCTAACTGATGGCTAACCAAATAAATGGGGAAAACTACTACAATTTCAATTGTTCATTAACTTTACAGTCTTTCAAATAATGAAACAGTGCGCTTGCACAAACAATAGAAGTAATCTACACATAAAACCATGTTTTTCAAGTGGTTCGTATGCATCCAAATACCATACAAACCACACCAACATAGTTTGAGCAGAATATATGTCTTATTTCCTACACAAATAAGTTGATTAATTTATCACATCTTTTTTCACATAGTTCAAGAAGCAGTTTTTTTCTTATTTCACTTCATTCACCCTTTTATTAAAACATAAATACTTTGCTTGTCTAATTTACTTGGAAACCTACATTAACTGAGTTTGCAACACAAGCCTCATAACAAGCTAACTTGCTTCATATTTTCTCAGAGATCTCTAGACTGTGTGCAATGATCATCAGTAAACATCATACAGCAATTCTCATGTAATCACATCTAATCTTAGATCTCACCATTAGTAAATGCCACCATATCCAGATAAATTTAGCACGCTGTGTAAACTCAACTAATACAAGAAAAAAAATGACAATCCATGATATCTTGGTTATCAAACTAAAACTCTTATCCCTCATTTTCTAGGCAACTAAAACATAATTTCAGAACAAAAAATATGTTGCACATGGTTTGCCCTATAAACTTTGATCACCAAGAATTCCAACTTCATGGTTACAGAGTTGCCTTTGTGAATATAGTCATCTTACTTGAAAAATTAGAAAATCCATCATTGTGCTCAATGCTTCCATAACTAGCTAACTTATCAGTGATTTGATCAAATTGAAAATCTATGGCGTTCAATTAAGCAGCAGATTCAAAATAAAGAAAACACGCACATCTCTAGGGCACAAAAACGAATTCCAGGTCTAACAGGCGCAAAGATCTTCGAGGGCTGAGATGGACCGACCTGAGGGACCCTCCGGGGGAGTTGATGAATAATCGGATGTCCCGAGTGGAATCCTGGGCATCCAAGAGAAGAAGCTGGCTGATGATGGCATCGGCCACGAAGTCGTCGATACCGGTTCCAAGGAAAACAATCCTCTCCCTCAGCAGCAGCCCCATCACGTCCGATTCCGCCCCTCTCATCGCCGTCGCCGGTGTCTGCGGCGCAGAGGCCTGCGTCCAAGACGAGTAGAGATCCTTATCAAACCCTAGCGCATAGTTCTTAGATAATGGCTTCGGCAGAGGAGGAGAGGCAGAGGCGAGGGTTCCGGCGCGGAGAGGAGTAGGGTTAGAGAGCCCAAGCCAGGTCTTCGACGAGTTTCGCGAAATGGAAGAGGAGCGGAGGATGGAGGGCTTGAGAGGAGCGGAGACGGAGACTGAGGCCATGGCGGCGGCGCGTCGGAGCTCGACAAAGAACGTTGAGGAGATAAAAAGCGATATATCTTGGGAAATATATCTAGAGAAACGAAGATTTCTGGGAAGTGTCTTGGGATGTGGTTCTATACCAATCCTGCGGTACATCATAACTCATAAGTTAAGGTGTGTTTATATATGACTTAGTTTTCCATGTATTTTTTTTGTAATAAAAAGTGGATAAACTACAGTTAATTTTATTAGATGTGAAAGTTATATATATATATATTTTTTTTGACAAAGAGTACATACATCATAAATTAAGATGTGTTTATATATATATATGAAGAAAAATAACTTCAATTTGTTTGGATGTAGAATAGACATGATAAGTTGATTTACTCCACAATAAATTTTTCAAATGATCAATGGACTTAAGCATTAGATAGTTTTGTATTATTATTATTATTATTATTTTTTTTGAAATGGGGAGCTTAATTCTTAGTTATTACAAAAACTTCTCAATGTTTCCATGTTATATTGGAGTCCTCTAATAGCATTACAAAAAACATTGAGAAGTTTTTGTAATAACTATGAATTAAGCTCCCCATTCCAAAAATAATAATAATAATAATAATAATACAAAACTATCTAATGCTTAAGTCCATTGATCATTTGAAAAATTTATTGTGGAGTAAATCAACTTATCATGTCTATTCTACATCCAAACAAATTGAAGTTATTTTTCTTCATATATATATAAACACATCTTAATTTATGATGTATGTACTCTTTGTCATAAAATAAAATAAAATAAAATAACTTTCACATCTAATAAAATTAACTGTAGTTTATCCACTTTGTTCCTCCATGAATGTCTTGTTTGTCTTCCAACTTCTTGCAAGCTTTGCTAAATTGTTTGTTGCTTCATTCTCTTCTCTTGGGAACTTATCACCTTCTATTGGCTCAATCCTTCCAACATTTCTCTTGCTTCTTCTTCTTGAGCTTTCTGGTATTGATTTGTAAAAGTTGTTTGTCTTGATGCAGTAATCATTGTATGTCTTGATTGTTAGTGTAGATTACTGCCTCCTCTCCACCGATGTCTTTCAAGGCTTCCACTGCTTTCTTGATTGCTTCTAGTTCAAATTCAAATGTTGTATTTGCTTGACATGTTCTGCTTCATGCAATACAAAAATTCCTTGTGTTAGTTAATATAACAAATCTAGTCCATGCCATCATCTCAATTTTCTTCCATGAGCCCTTCACAAATATGTGGAACTCAAGGTTTTTGTTGTTCCATCTCCTTTCTCAAAAAAGAAAAAACACAGTGAAAAGTCCTTGAGGTTTTGATGGAAAAGCCGCTAAGATTTTTTTCCAACCTTCATCCAACCTCTTCATAAATTCAAAATACTGGTCGTTTTAGGAGAGCAATAGACACACTAATATAGAAAACATTATATTCCAATAAAACAATCATCATAAGAATCAAAACAGTCAAATAAATCAGATAAATTATTAATCAATTAAGTTTTTGAATTTTCTATTTATTTATTTTTTAAAATTCCAACAATCCCCTAAAAAACTCAAAAATTAAATTAAACTTAAAATCAAATGAAACTCCAAACCATAGATAAGATATCCTGATGGTCAAAATAATGTAACAATTGTAAGATATACATGATATATTATTCAAATTCTAAATTTCACACATTAAAGGTGAATGATCTATCCACATTAGAATAGTTACAAATTCTATTTTATATTTTAAAAACTATATCAAAACTTCAAAATAATCACTCTCTCTCATCACCATTTCATCAGTAAAATCTCAATGGATCCAAGCCCAATTAATATAGACCTTACCATATAATTAGAGTGAATTATGGACACAAATCATCACATCTATGACCCAGTCAGGCTTCTCTCAATCATCACCTCTGTTACTTAGCCAATCACAGCCGTCTCCAAGCCAGATCCGAATCTAACTTTAATTTATAAGAAAAACTCGAACCTCGACCAAGACCACTGGGACCATCGCCCCCGTAGATACCTTCAAGGACATTGACTTTCACTTCTCTCTATCTCTCAACGCCCACGCCTTCATTCTTGACTATTATTATCAATCACACACCAAGACTTGTAAAAATAACAAGTTTGGAGTAGTGTGATCTCTCTCTCATGGCGTCGTCATCGCAGCCATGTCCTCCGTTGGGGTTCTCTGCCAAGTACTACTCGGTGTCGAGCACCGGGCAGTGCGTGCGCCAGAGCAGCTTCTTCAACGGCGAGGCAGTGCTCAACCAGGGCGTTGGTTACTCCGTCATCCTCGGCTTCGGCGCCTTCTTCGCCGTCTTCACCTCTTTCCTGGTATTTGTTTGTTTCTCTTCTTACAAATAAATGTCTTGGAGTTGTTATTTATTATTTTGAGTTTGTTCTTTGGATTCATTGTTTTTTGGATTTGGATTTTACTCCTTGTTGAGTTTAATCTTTTATGATGAATTGAATTCATCTATACAGGTATGGTTGGAAAAGAGGTACGTTGGATCACGTCACACTTCTGAATGGTTTAATACTGCTGGGAGGAATGTGAAGACTGGACTGATTGCAAGTGTCATTGTATCACAGGTATCAGCTTCTGCTTCCATTACTGGATTTTTTATTTTTGTATTTTCCAAAATGACTGATGATTTATGTGTGAATTTGGGGTTCAAGTGGACTTGGGCAGCAACAATCTTGCAAAGTTCCAATGTAGCATGGGAGTATGGGATCAGTGGACCATTTTGGTATGCAAGTGGTGCCACAATCCAGGTTTAGATACTAAACTCTCATGCTATATCTTCTGTTGAGTTTAGAGTTTATGGTGAATTCAAATGGCAGAGTGTTCTCTGTGTATGTATGTTCAGGTGCTTTTATTTGGTGTTATGGCCATAGAAATCAAAAGAAAAGCACCACAGGCACATACTGTTTGTGAAATTGTCAGAGCCAGGTAAGAATAGTAGTCTCATGTCCATCTAATTAAATAAACAATATTTGTGTGAATATATATGCATTGGTCTTTATTTCTGAGGTTGTTTCGGATTGTGATGGAAAGTTGGCATGGTACAGGTGGGGAACTTCTGCGCATGTAGTGTTCCTTGCATTCTGTTTCTTGACGAATATAATTGTCACAGCGATGCTTCTTCTTGGTGGTTCTGCGGTAGTTAATGCACTCACTGGTGTGAATATTTATGCTGCGAGTTTCTTAATACCTCTCGGCGTGATAGTTTATACTCTAGCCGGAGGGCTGAAGGCCACATTCTTGGCAAGCTACATACATTCAGTCATTGGTATGTTATTTGAAGTTTAGGCACAATACTGAATTTTGGTTTTTTTTTATGGTTCAGTAACTTTGATCGATACTTGCAATTAGAAAAAACTAAGAGTGTAACAATTATTTAGTGCCTCTTATTCATGCTGTGTAATGTTGCAATTGATTTTGTTTGTCACAGTGAAATTCGGTGGCCAAGAGAACGAAAAATTGATAGCTATGATTCAATTGGATGTTTTTTAATATGTTATCTTTTGTGATTTTCATACTCCCTAACTTTTATTCTTGCACTTTGTTCAGTTCATATTGTACTGGTAATCTTCGTTTACTTAGTCTATACGGCAAGTTCAGAGCTTGGTAGTCCAAGAGCTGTATACACTCGTCTTCTGGAAGTTGCTAGCAAATCAAGGATATGTGAGGAGCCAATTTCACATCTTGGCCAAGCTTGCGGACCTGTAAATGGTAACTTCAAAGGTTCTTATGTTACCATGTTAAGTTCCGGGGGCATTGTGTTTGGAATAATCAACATAGTAGGGAACTTTGGTACTGTCTTCGTGGACAATGTAAGTATATATATGACTTTTATTCTCCTTATATTTGTAGATAACTCCGCATCGTTCTTCAGGTTGTTTCAAGTACACTTAAACTGAAATCTAATTAATTGAAAAACTTATGCAGGGTTACTGGGTCAGTGCCATTGCGGCACGTCCATCATCAACACACAAAGGATACTTGTTGGGTGGTCTAGTCTGGTTTGCGGTACCATTCTCCTTGGCGACATCCTTAGGAATCGGTGCACTTGCTCTTGATCTTCCATTAACTGCAAGTGAGGCCAGCCATGGACTTGTTCCTCCTGCTATGGCTATTGCATTGATGGGAAAAGGGGGATCTGTTCTTCTTCTCACTATGTTGTTTATGTGAGCTCTTCTTAACCATCTAATATAGATTAATGAGTCTAATATAATATATTAACTTATCTGACATAGCTGAATAACTAAATGCAGGGCAGTGACTTCTGCTGGTTCTTCAGAGCTGATCGCTGTTTCATCGTTGTGCACATATGATATTTATCGCACCTATATAAATCCTGATGCAACTGGAAAGCAAATTCTCAGAGTATCAAGAGCAGTTGTTCTTGGCTTTGGATGCTTCATGGGTGTACTGGCAGTGATGTTGAACAAGGCAGGGGTGTCTCTTGGTTGGATGTATCTCGCAATGGGAGTTCTAGTTGGTTCAGCTGTCCTTCCCATTGCTTTCATGCTTCTTTGGCGGAAGGCCAATTCAATTGGTGCTATTCTCGGGACGATCATCGGTTGCCTTCTTGGAATAATAACTTGGTTAGCTGTGACAAGCATTGAATACGGCCGAGTTAATCTAGATACCACCGGTCGGAATGCTCCCATGCTTGCAGGAAACCTTGTGTCTATCCTGACTGGTGGTCTAATTCATGCAGTATGCAGTGTGCTTTGGCCTCAAAACTATGACTGGGAAACCACCAGGATGATAACAATGGTTGAGAGGACAAAGACTGACTTGCCAGATGAGGAGTTTAAAGAAGAAAAGCTATTGAGAGCCAAAGCTTGGATTGTGAAGTGGGGAGTCTCATTTACTGCTGTAATTGTTATCTTGTGGCCAGTGCTTTCTCTTCCTGCAGGTAAATTGAATCATGTTTGTAATCTAAATATACAAGTAGTCTGGGTCCTGAAACTTTTTTTTTTTTTATAATTAATACAGGGAAATTCAGCTTAGGATACTTCACATTCTGGGCTGCAATTGCGATAGCATGGGGCACAATTGCATCTGCAGTGATCATCATTTTACCATTGGCAGAGAGCTGGAGTACAATTCAAAGTGTCTGCATCGGCATGTTTACTAATGACAGACTCATGGAGAAGATTGAGGAGATGAACTCTAGACTCCGCGCAGTCATGGCGGCGATGCCGGAGGCTGAGAGACTATACTTGCTTGAGAAAGAGAATGCCAAGAAGCAGGAAGCATTGGAGGACAAGAGTGCCAGTTCTCTTACAAGTGTGGTAGCTGAAGCTTAACTTGGTTTCTTTCTTGTAATACAGATTAAGCTGTATATTGATAAGGAAAAAGTAAAATAAATGGAAAAGAAAGAAGATTATTATTATTATTATTCCACAAAGCACCCCAGGGATCCAGTGGCAACGAGGGAGTGGGGATCATGTAGCAGACAAGGGAGGAGGATCTACAACAAGTCCCAACTTGCTCAGGAGATATTGTATTATAGGGACTTGATTGTAACCAATAGTATTGTAACTAATTATCAACTATCATTATCAATGAAACATGGTTTATCCATATTATTTCAAAAATTATTATTATTATTTGAGAAAAATAAATAAACCACATTTCTATTTCATTAGATTTGGAAGTTAAAGTATTTTACAAATAACATGGGTTCATAAATATAAGAAATATTCAGTTTGAGCATCCCAACTATGTGTCCCACTCCGCTGGGTTTGTGTTGTCTTCGAAACTTCATTGTCTTCGTTAACTCTTTTTTTTTCCAAAGGCGACAAGCACCTCCTAAAAGTCAGGGGCGGACATTGTGGCACCCGTGCGTGCGTGCCCTGATCACCTTGTGGTCATGGGGGTTCGAACCTGAGACTGTCCTAACCAACAAAGCCATACAGAAGGGACCCAATACCAATAGGCCAAGAGGTCCTTGGTTCCTTCTTCACTCTTTGTGGGGGTTCACTCGAGAATTTCAAGCTTTGTTTCACCAAGCACTTTGCGGTTTTCAATCTCGATCTCTTAATAGTGGGTGTTGCATCAAACCAAGATAATATGAGGGGAAAAAAGTATCATGAATGTTTTTTAAGAAAATACGTTGTTTATCTTGAAAACATCGTTTGTTTTTTTCTCCTTATATACTCCAAATGATTACCATGACTATAGTATCCCATCCTCCTCTCACAGTTTTATGCATCTTATAGGAGATTGCCTTGGTGCTCTATACATTTTGCATGTTTTCATGGAAGGTTTGTATTCCAAAAATAGTCTAAAAGTAACACTATATATTGGATGCGTTCTCTTCCCCTTTTGTTAGTGAAGGTTATCTAGGGTGATGATTTTTTTTTTTCATCAACCAAGTGAAAATTTTAACTTCAAGGGACAAGATTTCTTCCAAAAGTCTTTTTAAAGGTCACATCTTATGTCATCATCCACCCTAAAAGTATAAAGTGACTGTTGGAGAAATTCTTTGATAACGTTAGCTTCCATTCACTTATATCCATCATCCGATTGTCAAAGTGAGGATCTCAAAGATACTGTTGTAGGTTGTTGTACTCCTCAATTGCTTTCTCTAAGGGCACCCGATTTTAGAAGTGGTTTCCCTCTTTGCATTCACACGATCTTATATTAATATAGTAGTCTTGATTTTTAGGGGCTGAAGGCTGATTAGCCTATTCCAGGTGATAGGCACTCAATCCAATTATCCATCCAAAGGTTTAACATCATGTCTTTACCAACCTTAGCTACAATGTTGGCGAACGTTGGTGGGCTTTCTTGACATATCAATTTTTTATAAAGTTGGATGTTCATCTCCGGGCCTTCTTATAGTCATCTGTAAATCCCCATATGAAGTATACTTTGAAGATTATTTCCATATATTCGGTTCAACGGCGGTCATAACTGCCAAGATTGAAAACAGAGCAAGGCCACGGCACGCCATTCCAGATCGACCAAAGGGACGGAGCGAGCACACCGAGCACGCAGATCTCCGCGCGGTGATGGCGCTATCACTTGTTATGGCACCACGTGATCTGTGTTTGTGTTCATTCATAATTTCATCATCCCCGAAAGCGACCACTCTTCATGCAATGCATACTTGAGTACCCTTTTCAAATAAGGTCAGAAGGTTTAGCCTGCACTGCAAGCCCCCCGTGCATCACCTTCTTTCATTAATTACTCGTTTATAAAATTGTAAGAGAGGGGTGGACCTATGGTATGGTAACAATCAAGAGCAAGTAAAATTATAAACATAAGGCGAGGCCACAATTGGAATGTGTTGCTGGGCTGAGAAGTGAGAAGACGAAGAAAGGGTGTTAGGTGGTCTCTTTAATATTTTGATGACGTGAAGATATTTATTTTGGGTTAGCCAATTGGGGCAGGGACCTAAATGGCACCAGTCAGTAGTACAACATAAATGAGACTGGTCAGTGGGCCTGATAGAGACCCTGGCGCTTATGAGCGACAGGCTCATTAAATGTTATGCATGGAGGTACAACCAAAGTCTGGGTAGATGGCATCTTCATTTGCCGCCACTACCAAAACTACAATAAAAAGAAAAAAAAACTTTGCCTGTCTTTAAGAAGATGGTTTTTAATAGCCTTTTTCACTTTTTTGACTATGTGCTTGTTCATTACAAATATTTTCAAAAAAAAAAGAAAACTCCAAAATAGTTTGATAATTAAAAGTTGGATTTTGGGTTGTTTAACTTAAAATAATTATATTTTTAATTTCATGATAATTAAAAATTTATATATATATATATTTTTTTTTCATGAGATGGGTTAGAAATGAGGATGTTAATGTGGATTTGTTGTCATACAAGATTGTATATGATTAAAAATGAACACATTTGACATGCATATTATACTAGTTGAAGATAAAAATAAAAGAGAGGTGTTTAAAATGGTTTGAATAAGTGCGTCATAGACCCATAAGTGTTTTGGTTTAAAAATGTAATTGTTTAGTAATAAAAGTTAAAAAGAGAGATAGAGGTAGGCGGATAATTACATGAAAAGATATGCTATCTAAGGACCTATATTTATTAGAGGTTAATTTATTTATTTTTTTTAAAAAAGTGGATAAATCACATTTATTAATGTGAATAAGTTTATTATATTGTTCTGGTGCTAATTGTGGCCCTTTGGTGGCTCAAGTGGCTACAAGAGGGTCGACTACTGCAGCCGCATGAGTGGAATGTTCTCGTTAGTTTTCTCATCCTCGAAATACGCACTGTCGAACTAGGAGAAGAAGAGGAAGTCGGAGTAGCGAATTAGTTTCTGGTAAACATGGTGTTTGTTATTGAAAACTCTCATGTTTCTCTCCAGCCAGAGACTCCATGTCACTGCCAACACGAGAAGGTTCCATCCCATCCGGAGATCTTTTTCCAGTTGTTGAGAAAACTGGGGCCATCCAAATAGATCTTGTATACTAGTGAGGATGTTTTGGCTCCCAAAGATGCATCTGTAGTGTGTCTAGATCTCGAATGAGTATTGGTATTGGAGGAGCAGATGTTTAATAGTTTCTTTTTCTATGTCACATAGGTAGCACCGAGTTTACGTCCGTAGTGTGTCCAAACCCCGATAGTTTTGTGACTTTGTCTTCACTGTCATATTAGAGGTTGAGTTGAATATTATTTTTGACCGAGTTACATCTATTCATAGAATTCATATAACCGAAATTGTTGTAGTATTATTTTTAAAAATAAATGGTTATATGAAATTTTCCGGTAACTATCCAACATGTGAAACATCACTCCCACAGGATAGAGTAAAAAAAGTTGTGGATCTCATTGGAATTCCACGATTTCACGATTTCAGATCACTGTGCAGCCCGATGTGAGCCTTGATTCTCACTGTATCATGAAATCGTCACTAAGATACAAAAAGTAAAAAGACAGCGCAGTCCCGTCGAAGCTCCTAATCATTCATAACTAAAAGGGCAACGCAGGCTTTTGCAACAACTTTGTCCTTTTCTTTTATTTTTATTTTTAATTTATATTTTTTATTCTAAATAAAATTTCAAATTAAATAAATTTATTGAAAAAAACGTCATCTTTGTCGCAGTTCCCAATGTGGGTCGGCAAGTCCATGTGTTTATTCTGCGTTAGAGGGGTATTATAGTAAATTTAGTTCCGCTGGTAGCTGAGAGAAGGACCTGGAGAAAATTTTAAAGGGGGGGAGCTCGAGGTCCTGCTCTTTCGCTCTAACAATGGCGGCCGCTGAAGCCGTCTCCGCTGAGATCCCCAAGAATGCTTCCTCTAGCGATGAAGCCCTTCTCTCCTCGTACCTCGGCCTCAGCTTCGCGGTCTTCTTGGGTCTTCTCCCGCGTGGTTCCATCTCGTATGTCACTTCCCTTCAGTCCCGTGCCCGGGTTCTCTCGCTCAAGCTCTTCCACGCCGAGGACCAGCTTCGACAGCTCCGTACTCGCCGTGCCGAGGACTCGAAGGCCAATGCCCGCGTTGTCGAGATCTTCGCCGGCCACCGCCTCGCCTGGCACCGCGAGGAGCGGCGCCTCCGTGATCTTCTAGATGCGTCCTCCGCGGAGATCGCGGCCCTCAAGGAGCGGATAGACGAGCTGGAGCGATCCGAAGCAGATCTGAGAGCATCCGTGGAGACGCTTCAGAGGGAAGTGAGCGAAAGGGAGGAGATACTTGAGTTCATGGCGAGAGGAGCGGAGGGGAACGAATTCGTGGAGAAAGAAGAGATCCGAGAGGATTTGGGGGAGTATAGTGGGGATTTCACAGGGGCTACGGCTCCAGAAGGGTTGGATCCGGGGGTACCGGAGGTGGAGGACATGGCGGTGCCGTATGGGAAGCAGATGAGCGGCTTCGGCGGGGACTTCTCGATGCCGCTGAGCGGATGGCAGGTAGAGTTTTCTCGATCTCTCTAAATAATAGGCATTTTCATGGAACTATCTATCGATTTTAACTTTTAAATACCCATATGATTAGGTTTTGTTTCTCTTGTTACTCCCTCGATCATTATTAGCAAATGGAATGTTGATGGAAGTCTTGTTCTCAAAATTTTGATTAGGGTTTCGAAAGAGATGCCTTTCGGGATAGTGTATGGGATTTTACTCCCCACTTTAGGTGTGTTGTCATTTGAATGGGTTGTTATTTTTGAATAGGGAGATGGAAAATGGGTTGTTGTTTGAATTGTTTGCCCTGTGATTATAGATAGATACTCATAGTATTGTAAGTGCAACTCCTGTGATGGCCTCTGAAAGCTTAAAATGACACTAGTATATTATCTACTTGAGTTTGTTTTTCATAGTGGTTATACAGGCAATAGTTTTCAAATGTGAATTGGTACATTGCTTATCTATTAAGATGTGATTTGCTGCCTCGAATTGCTTACCATGTATATGTCTTTTAGTTGTCTGTTACTCAAGTTAATAGAATGATCCTACCACAAGAGCATCATGGATCGAATTTTATTCGTGGCATTTGTTTATAAGAGGGAATTTCTATTATCTAGGAAACCATGTACTTTCAAGCCACATTGAAATAAAAGGGCAGCCCGTTGCTACAAAGCTCCCACTATGCGCGGGTCCGGGGAAGGGTCGGACTACTTGGGTATATTGTATGCAACCTTACCCTCTTTGTTTTGTAAGAGACTTGTTTTGTAAGAGACTGTTTCCACGACTCAAACCCATGACTGTAGGTCACACGACGACAACTTTACCGTTGTGCCAAGGCTTCCATTCTCAAGCCACATTGAAATATGAACCATTTGTTGAAAGTCAGCTTATATATTGATCTCATAGGAATACATATGAAAGTTATATAAGTAGGCTGTAAAGCTTGTGTAATTATGCTTGAATTGGCCAAAGTCAGTAGTAGTTCAAATCTAGCTTAAGACCACACTAGCAGGGATTTTATGCTTGCACTTCTCTGTTTCAAATTATCAATCATTGACTCATTCAAACTTGTGGTTTACCAATTAGGGCAAAGTAGATACCCTTGATTAAACTTCAATTTCTGCTCTTTGTTGAAGGATTTCTTTGTGAAAGCAAAGGATGAGATAAAATACCTTTCTTCATTTTATTTGTTATAAACCTTTGAATTAATAATTTAATATCATTTTATGATATTATGCTGCTTCCAGCTCTTGCAATAACTCTGTTGCTTTTCTGCTCTCTGTTGCTTTTCTGCTCTGGGTGTTGAACTGAATTGTGGAGCTATATATGATTTTTCTCACGTCATGAATGTACCGCTTTTAGTTCTCCCAATAATTCCCTGTTTTTCTTCGTTGTAGGACAATCAATATGATTCTCTGGATTCCATGTACCATATGAAGCAGTTGGTCGCAAGGTAAATCTCTGAAATGAAGCTAATAAGAAATGTATGCACATTTTCAATGTTGACCAAATGCAGTGACTAATTTGCAGGAGAGAATCTCCTTGGAAAGTTGATGGTGATTCAACAGGAGTATCTGCTAAGCTTAAATCACTGGACCAAGAATTAAGTAACCTGGAAAAGGTTGGGAAAGGAGACCTATCAAAGATCCCATCATTGATGCGGAAGCAGGCTAAGAGATACCAATCTCTTGCTGGAAAAATTGATGATTTATGCAGGAAAATGGTGAGTATTCCATTTTCACCCATCAGTATTCTTCTCTGAAATTATTCTGCTGCTTACTTAAAGTAAAAAATAGTAGTACCCCTTTTAATCCATGCATACATACATACCAAGTTACTTTTTAGTAAAAGTCCTTTTGTTGGGATCTAAGATTTCTATTTTTGTGTGTAATCCTTGTTCAGCAAGCCAGTGATCCCTGTGAGCCGACCTTAAGCCCTGAGTTCCGAACACAACGGCAGACTGAATTTCTTCTTGAAGCATTCCGTCTTCAAAATCGAGCCACAAAGACGAGACAGAAGTTGAACTCGCTAGAAGCTGAAGCAACAAAGAGCTATTTGGGAAATGATCTAGTTGGTGAGGCCAAGGTGATTACAAGGAGATCTCTGGATTCCATCAGGATTAATTTTAAGGAGATCCAGAGGAACCTGGAGATCTGGTTGGCTAGAATTATGGGAGATCTGGAGGGTATTCTGGCAAGGGATGGTGCGTCACGGGTAAGGCAATACTATTTGTCTGGAGACCCTTTTGTCAGATAAACTTCACCTGTTTATGTCTCTAACTTGGTGCATGAGCTAGTGCTCGCTGACTCTCTCACAACTAATTGACTAGGGAGTGAAGCACTGATTAGGTGATTAGAAAGTCTGATATCCATGTAGATATGGTGATCCCAGTGTAACTGGCTCTTCAATAATCTAAGTTCATGTAGATATGATGCTAAAATTGGTGAAACCCTTCAGAGTTTCGAGGGAATGGTTGAGATGGCAAAAGTTAGTACTTCCATGCCATTAGGTTTTATGTTCATCAAGACATATTAATGCTAATTAGGAGAGTGATGAGATTTTGCCTGTGTCTACTCCATGGTGTTTTATATGTTGTTTTGTATCTTCAAATACATAAGTGTTCAAAATGAGATGATATCTTGACCTACATCAAAATTCAAACAAAAGCTACTAAGTACTAATTAATTAACACTACAGGTCTACTAGTTAATGCAATGCATTATGTTTTTAACTAGGAACACAAGCGTTTAGGTTTACAGCAGACTGGAAACAACAGTAACAACAAGAGAGATGAAACCCATAAATAAAATCACAATAAAGTTTATGCTGGGAAATGACCATCTAGATAAAGTCACCCTGCCACCTTGAGAGGAGAACAAGAGGATTATGCAGCAGCAGCAGCCTCTTCCTGCAACTGCTTCACCTTAGTGATGTAGTCACTCATTGCTTCCTCCTGTGACTTGCCTGTTTTCAGAAAGCAGTGTATTTTAGGATATAATAACCAGAACTCAGAATTGGCACTATTGAACTTAGCAAGGAGATTTTCAATACCTTCTACAGCTTTCCAGGCATCCCACTTCGCTCTGTCCCTTGGGTTAAACATACCCGGACGGCCTGTATGGTAGGATGTATATAATAAGTCTTACTGAGGCTGGAGAGGAGACATTGCAATACAAGTGCAAAACTGCAACTGTGACTATTGAAAATCATTTTCAAACGGGCCAAGAAGCCCAATAGAATCTATAGTAAGTACAATCTTGCAGGAGCAATCTGGATGCTATTATGCTGAAGGATCACATGGTAGCATGTTGCACAGAGACTGTCATGAGATATTGAAATGGGTTGATAATGAAAATCATCAAACTCTCGTCTTTTTAAGGTATGGTTGGAGAGAGTGATAGATTTGAGTTTACAGATCATACATCTCAAGATACCCTATTTTAACAGTAAAACAGGATTTGGAGTTATTAGGTCAGATCCAGATCCATAGTTCAATGATCTGTAAATACCACCAAACCCTATTTTAACAGTAAAACAGGATTTGGAGTTATTAGGTCAGATCCAGATCCATAGTTCAATGATCTGCAAATACCACCAACCCAAAACTGTTACTGATTAACCTTATGTAACTCATCTCTTATGATAATACTCACACTGGTACGGTTAGAATTGACATGACAATAATAATCTTGCAGGATGTCAATGTCTGATGAATATTCAATCCGCAAATTAGCAAAAGTTAAAACTACCTGTCAGTTTATCTTATGGCCTCATCTTTGAAAAATACTTTCAATATAAAAGCTAAAATGGACCATTGGAATGTATGTGACCTAAATCAACTGGCAAAAGCGGCATACACTTAAAAATCGTTGAACACAATAATAGAAAGTTATGAAACTCATCCATGATTTAAGCATCAAATTACTTTCTTTTCACTCTAACCATTAACACTACAGTCTGTTTGCTAAAAATGATAGCATTTATGATAATTATTCAGTGCATGTTCATTATAAATAACTAAAACTAAAAACATTTTATCAGACGTATGTACACAGAAAATCTCTAAAATAAATGAACCCATACCAAGGTTCCAAACTACTAAACTTATGTTGAACATACTTGTATTCACGGGTCCAACAGTTGCTTGCTTGAAAAGTCCATAGAGGATGAGTTTGTTCTCGTTGGTGGTGTTCTCTGGAAGTGTTTTAGCTTTCTCTGCATATTCTTCGAACTCTTCCTGTAATAACATGAAACAAGATATAAAATTAAATCAAAATACTCCAAAATGGAGGGCTGTTTGTGAATGATATTCCTAAAACTAGCTGAACAGTAACGATCGGAACAAGTGATACTTTCAAATAAAATTTTCAGGGCACGGGCTCTGGATCAATGCAGGATTATGCTCTTAGATAAAAACCTTGCGAAAATTTTGAATGAAATCATAAGTATCAGCATTTGATGCAAAGTAATCACCAGTTCACCACGAAAACAAGTAAAATACCAGCCCGATCTTAAGAACCAGCTAGATCGGACACAAAACAAGAAAACACAGGAGATCTAGAAAGAAACGTGAGGAAATCGAAGATCCATCCCTCAGATCGCAGTTCAAAAGAAGCTGATCAGATCTCCAACCCATGAGAAACATCCTGATCTAAATCCCTTGAAATCGATTCCCAAATTCATAAGAAAATTCAGGAGAAACACGAAAAACTATAGGAAATACAGGAATTCGAATCAAGTGAGCCAAGACTAGAGAAACGAGATGATAAACTAAAAATACGAAAACCAAAACGGAGGATAAATGCATACCTTCAAACCCATCGCTTCTCTGATTGCTCTTCCGATATTCACGATGGCGAAGAACTCTGAACCGCGGGTTTAAATAAAGCCTTCTTAAGAATCACGCCGTGTTGTTCGTCAAATTTACGGATATGCCACTATTCTGATTAGACCATCGACTGGGCTGTTGGCTGTTGAACAGGAAGCAGCATTTTCCTCCACTAATAGAGTACCACGTGGTCACACAATAATTATCCACCTAAACTTGACTCCAACCCACTGTTTATAGTTGAGATAGTATAGCACATAATTGAGATTTCAAGTATATGGTTGTACATTGGGTAGCTTTAACATCACATTGATTTCATATGGACCCAATTAAACAGATTGAAATTTAGGTTGAAGTTCAACCTTAAATGTGCTACAAATGTGATGTAATAATGGTTTCTCAATTTTTTTTTAAAATTTTTTTTTTAGAAGACATTTTGATGAAGTCCAATAACTTGTCAAGACTTCATGATCTTGAATCGCTAGTTTTCACAACCAATCAATTCATTAGCTTTCTTAAAAGATGATGGTTTGATGTAAATAAAGTTGAGAATAAGATTACAAGGTTGCGTAGTTACATCAGTAAATCAAGCAGCAAATCAATTGTCCTCACGCTACATTCATCTCATAAATAAAAACCTATCATCAAGTCAATAAAAAATAATCGAAAAAACATCATTTTAAAAGAGCCTCAGTTCATACATGAGATGATCCTTTTTCATATAATAACCCGAAAAAATAGAAATAAAAGATGTGACGACTGCTGTGAATATAAATAAAATTGAATAAATAAATGTCAACTGAAATATAACACTTAACCTGCACTGTTAAAAAAATGGACAAAATTGGATTAGAGAAGCAACCATATTTTAATAATTCCACCGGCTATAATAAGAGTTATTGTGTGACTGTTTTAACATGAGAAATCATTTATAGGAATGCAAACATAGGTTTTCAAAAGACTCACAAATGCAACAATAAGTCTGTCATACAAGACTCAGACAGAAAACCTCAAAACAACACTTGAGGATATCACAACATATTTGAAACAGGTAAAGTACAAATCAAAATTGCCAAAAAAATAAGAAGAAAAATATAAGAACTTCAGTAAAACCCATAAAACTAAACACAGCAACATACAAGTGACACAAAATCATTCTGTAACATACCATAACGTCTGCTGGTTTTTTACAGAGGAACATTTTCCAGAAAACAATTAAACAAGTGAATGACCCCGTCTGCCTCTCCACAAAAAGCAGCCTTATTCCCCATCGGCTGAGTCCTTGCACCTCCAGGGGTGACTTCTTGTTAGATAGCTCATTGTCAATATCCATAGCTCACCATCATCAGCTCCAGCTGTTGATCTATCTCTTTTACGACCTCTCTTTGAAACAGACCACATAACCCATCAGGATCAACACTAAAGAGTAAATGATAACAAAACCAAGCATTTTTGTGATGGCATAAGTAACATATTCATTTATTTGATTACAAAAACAAAACATTATTTCATAGATTGCCTGCTCTGGTCTAACCAAGCATACACATGACCTCATCTCATGGGGCATCAGTGCATATTGAAGGCAAGGAAGAGATCCTTTGCAGCGATCAAGAGGAGCAGTTTGAAGTATATCAAACCCATTTCCTGGTCACCTCTTGGTGAACATAGTCCAAGAAAATCCCCTTGAAGAACCCACGAATTTGCCAGAATACCTACAGAATTATCAGTGAGGTGGTCAGCTTTGTTTTGGAAACTTGGAGCAGTGCGGGTATCATAGCATGTCACACACTCTTGATTTTCAGACTCTCAATCTGCAGTGCACTTGGCCGCTCTTTCATGCTGACACTTGCTTCCAGAGGAGAAAAGAATACCACTTGAGATGTGCGTTGATGGGGCAGCACACCTGAGGTCTGCAAAGTATTTATTTGTACATGGTGGGTTAGAGCATTTTGATACAAGATCAAAACTATGTAAGAGAAATCAACATGAAGCTACATTCTTTTCAGTTGAACAATCAGGAATTGGCGATGCTTTCATAGAGTACCAACGTAGAAATACTTGCATGCTTGGGTATAAGGGGGTTTATAAGCGTGACTAGCATTAGAAAATCCATGATTCCATATCTGTCATAGTTGTAGGCGATAAAACATGTTAAATACATATGCCAGCAAGGGAAATGGAATAAAATGAGTCGTCGTTGAAATAATCCAATCTAAAAACAATAGTTGCAACACCACCAAAAGCACTAGAAAATTACCCTTTCACAAGGAAGAAATCAGCTTATGTGCAAAAGGAGCTACGTTGTCCTCAGATGACACAGGAAGAAAAGTTACGGAAATAACAATTTACCAAAGATTTAGTGATGGTAAAAGAATTATTGAACAATAGTGGTTTTGAATAAAAGATTACTGGCAATAAGGAATTAGAATCTCTAAACAAAACCTCTTGCTATTGACTGAAATAGGCTATTTGAATGTACAAATATGCATGTTTTGAAATCAGGTCACACAACCCTAAAAAATCAACATTTTCAGTGAATTTGGTGGATGAGTTATGTCAAAGGTTACTGAAAATTTGGATTTTATAGGGTTATGTGACCTGATCTCAAATCATGCAAGCATCGTTATTATTGTTGGTATGGCCACAGTAATAGCAATCACAAGTCTGATAACCGAAACAATGAAGGAATTAAACATGGAAATCTATGGCTAGTTTTAAGTGATAGAATCATCAAAGCTTAATTCCCAAGGATCATATACGATGCTCAAAGAAACATGCTGAAAAAGAGCATACCTTTCCGGAACTGAGGAATCTGGTGATCATAGTGGCAGGGACTCTGCGATCAAGGTCAGACAGTGCTGGAGACCATAGACTGGGAACCTTTCAGAAGGTTGGGATGGAATTGCTGGGAGACGAATGAGGCATCGACAATGGTGAGAATGTGGTTTAGGTTTTTTGAAAGCTCACGAGATCAATAGCCCCGCAGCCATGGCCAATTGGAGTCAGACTAGGAGTCAAAAAGAGTAGAGCCGAAAAAGGACAGTCCTCTCCTCTTAAACCCTAGGCCCATATTTGGATGACTGACAATCATGGTTTAGTAATATATGATATGATATTGTAAACTGTAAACACATTAAGTTGTTTGTGTTTGTTTTGATGGTACGGTTGCAAAAATAATAAAATGATCAGAATACCCTCAAATACAAATTAATGTGAAATCATATTAAATTTAATGATTTAAAATCCAAAAATTAAATTTAATTAAAGTATAAAATTTTATTAAAATCTTATAAAATATACATCTAATTGTTACCCATTAATTTAAAATTGATAAAATTTTAATAAAATTAATACAAAAAAATAAGAAAAGATCAGACAAATCATATTCCTAATCAATATTTTCTTGTACTAATATTAAAGTAAATAATCAAAACATGAAAAATCACAAAACACAATAATCCATAATATAAAATAGTGCCATGAAATTTAAATCATACAATTTATAATGTACTCCAAAATAGTCTATCTTAAATCCATACAACCCATGATTAAAAATTGTTCTAAATATATTGATGGTCAAGGAAATTCATCTTAATGCGTCCCTCAATTACCACCAAACATCACATGAAGCAAAAAATCTTTGCGTCGTTCCGGTGGAAGACTTATGAAACCGGTCAACATTTCACGATCTTGAAGAAGAGCCAAATAAACTTTTGATTCCATAACAGCTTCCAAACCCAAGCTCGATATTAATTCCCAAAGCTCACTTCCTGTTACTGGTGGTTTAGATGAGAGATCGCTCATTGCTTTAGCAAGATTATTAAACTCACTTTTCAAAACATCTAATGCATCATCTTTTGAAACTTTTTTGGACCGCTTTATCCTGGAGACTGGTGCTTCAGATAGTGCTTGTGATGTAGGTGTATCAAGATTTGGAGCATCATCGTACTCAACCTCAACATCACATTCAACAAAAGTTTCCAAAGCAGAAACATTGTCGGACATCATTTGATCAATATCATCAATGGTTGTTAAGCTTAGGTTACCTGGTCTTTTCCTAACATTATGCACAACATTTTTTCTCATGTCTATTGGAATATCACGTGCAATTTCACCCTCGTTACCATTCTCCTCTTGCATTACAAATAGATAATACCAAGAAATTACAAAACAAACAGCTTGTGCAACTATAGCGCATAGGCGTTGCCTTAACAATGTGTTCTCATCATCCATCTAAAACAAAATAGAATTAGAATCTAAAAATTTGAGAATTAAAAAATCATTTATTCACAAAGAAAATCGATTGAACAAATTCAACAACAAAAAAAAACATGATGGACAAAAACATTGTCTGTATATACACACACAAATTATCAAGATTATGTGTTCAAAAAATAATCAATGAATCCTGTTTTAACAGTAAGATTTAAAGCAACGATCTCAGAGAAGAGCTCATTCAGCTACATCTTCTGATAAACACTTAGATTTGATGTAATTATGTCAAAAAAAAAAAACATTGAGAAAAAGTGCAAAATCTGCAACAAAAAAAACAAAAAAAAACGAAGTGCAAAAAGCCGATTAACCTGATGATATTCCTCTATCAAATCAAATAATTCACAATGAACACTAGAATTCTCATCTTCCACGAGATAGAAACAATCTACATAAAATCTTGAATAAATATCGACAAACGTCCCCTTTTTATACAAAAAAAAAAACAAAAAAAAGGAAAATCTTGATGAAAAGGATCAGCAATGAAGCAAGAGCATTACCAGGAAATTTGAATGGCTCCGCACCGCCAAGGATCGATAACCTAGGGCTTTAGCGCCCTCTGCGTGATGGAGAGGGGAAAATGGACACCCCGTGGTTAGGGTTTTAGAATCCGATAGTCACGGGTCGGATTCGGGTATGATGTTTATAAATCCGAAACTTCAAACAGGTCTGATGTTTTTACTATGTAATCCCTCACATTTGTAATAATTATAAACTAGTCCTCTAAAACTTGTTTGTCAGCTTCGAAGACCGAATCTTAAAGTCCATGCCATGCGCCCCGCCTTCATTAAATTCTTGCAGTCCGAGATCGAAGGCTTAGGAGAGATGGGAAACCCTCGAAGGCCGTCGAAGAAGAGCGACGCCGGGAGCGAGCCCGATCTCCACGCGGCGGCGAGGGCAGGAGATCTCCGTGCCGTGGAGTCCATATGCAGCTCGAATCCACTGGCCATCAATTCCAGAGACCGCCATTCTCGAACTCCGTATCCTCTTCTCCTCGATTTTTTCTGCCAAATTTTATTTATTTAATTATTTGCTGAGATGAGATGCCCTCCAAGCTCTGAATTTCTAGGGTTTTCTATGATTTGAAACCTCTTGCAAAAATTTAGCTGGTGACTTGGAATTATAGACCTGAATGATTTCATCCTTACTATTTTATAGGATTCTTGGTTGCTTAAATAGTATGATTTTTCTGAAACTATATGCAAGGGTTAAAAGGATCTAGTGGTGACATAACTCTAGATGAGGATATTTCTGAACGAAAGGAGATAGTTTATTCAAGAGTTTATCTCCTTCAATTCAATTCTTTCTTGTGAGATAGTGGTTCAAATTTGGGCATTTCTCTGGAAAACCTCTTTTTGAACATGAGTCTTGCTAAGAGATTTAGTTTAAAGCTAAAATTTGTAGGGTTCTAGTCAAAAGCTCTATTCTAGCTCATCTTTTATTTTGCAGTTTTCTTTGTAAAATTGCTGAACACCTACCTTGTTCAAGAAAAAGAGCTTTCAATGATTGTAAAACACTTTTGGAAATTGGAAAAGCAACACTAAACATGCTCTTATTCTGAAGGTTCAGGAATCATATAACTAAAGAGCTTTCAATGATTGTAAAACACTTTTTGAAATTGGAAAAGCAACACTAAACATGCTCTTATTCTGAAGGTTCAGGAATCATGTAACTAAAGATTTAGTTAATTTGTTGCTAGTCACTGATGTTGATGAAGATCTAGAGCAAAGATGATTCACTTTGCTGGTTATCCACTTATTCGAATCATGTATCATGTCATGAAATTTCATTGCAGGATCTAGCCATTGGCATTGGGTTTACTCGGGGACCTATTTGGATCTCTTTTACTTTCTGTATGGATTGCAATTTAGCACTTCAATTTAATGGTTCCCTTGACTGTGAAATTGAGCCTCCATCTAGCTGCGTGGTCAGGTCAGGCAGAGGTGGTGAGTTATCTCTGCAAGCACAAAGCTGATGTCGGTGCGGCTGCCATGGATGACACTGGTGCGATCCATTTTGCCGCCCAAAAAGGTCATCTAGAAGTAGTTCGGATCCTTCTATCATTCGGTGTCTCTGTCAAAGCTGCTAATAGGAAGGGGCTGACTCCGCTACACTATGCCGCTCAGGGATCACATCTAGAACTCGTCAGATATTTGATAAAAAAAGGTGTGAATCTCACAGCAAAGTCAAAATCTGGGCAAACAGCACTGGACATTGCTGGAAATGAGGAAGTTCGTACATATCTGGTTGAATGTGAGAAGACATTGAAGGAAGGAGGAAAATTAGACAAGGGCAAGGCCGGTGAGTTGTCTAAACAATCTGTGGAAGAGAAAAGCATGGCCATTGATATGAAAGATTCAGGTAACAAATCGGGGGGAGACGGAGAAGACGGAGGAAAATTAGACAAGGGCAAGGCAGATGAGTTGTCTAAACAATCTGTGGAAGAGAAAAGCATGGCCATTGATATGAAAGATTCAGGTAACAAATCAGGAGACGGAGAAGATGGTTCTAAGGAGAAGAGGAAAATCGAAGGAGTTGATGACAAAAACCCGACAAACCCCAAGAGAGGGAAAGTCTCTCTTGATCACCTCATATCTGAAAATGATGATGTTGTAGAAGAATAGATCTAATTGGTATTTTCATGTTACTACAATGTCTCACTAGCTCTCATACTTATACTTCACCATGCAAATATATGCTTGTAGATTTGAGGGAAAAGCTATCACTTGTAAGGATGGCTCTCTATGCAGTGTGACATGTTTTTGTTTACCCAATGATTAACATAATCTCTCTATCTTGCCCTCTGTTCTGTCAAGATTCTTTTTTTTCCCATGTATTCATTATGTGGCCGAGAAATGCATGCATATGTAGCAAGTACTTGGTGCAGCTATTGCTCTCGTTTCTGAGGGGTTTTTGGGATGAAGTTGGAATTTTTTTTTTCAAAATATATTTTTAATAGGCAAAAAAGTACGAAAATCATGTTGAGCTTTTTTTTATTAAAGCACACATATTCACTAGTGGTCATCATTGGTTCAAAAATCACCTCCAATTTTTTAAAAACAGTGCAAACATATCCTTACAACATATGATGTTTACATGACGTTAAGATTAAATAAATATTAAATAAACTAACTACTTTCTCTCTCTCCCTCTCACAACTCTCAAATGAAAAACCCTAATTCCGTTTGACCTAATCAGGAGGTTGAAGTTGAAAAATAACAAATCGATAGTACAAATTCATGGAAACATCATTCTCGTTATTATCATCTGAAATAAGAAAAGAACAAAACAATGAGAATGATATCATTCCAGAAGCTCCAATCTGCATGTGCTTAGACAATATAATACTATTTATTTTTTTGGAAAGAAACTAATCCAAGAAAGAGGTTCTATGGATGTCGATCTTACACTGTAAATCAATTTGGTATTGTTATTATGTTTAATTAATAAAAAATTTTGGGTTTTAAATTGATAATAATTTGCAGTTATAAGGGCCCGTTTGCATTATTTTTGAAAAGTTAGAGGTGATTTTGAGCCAATGATGACCATAAGAAGATATGTGTTTTTTAAAATAAAATAAAAACTCAAGGTGGTTTTTCTACATTTTGCCTTTTTAATAATAGGAGTGGGAAACCCTACATCCCTTATTATTATTATTATTATTTTAATGTATGGTTGTGTTTTTTAAGAAATGAGAGGATATCATCTCCCTCATTTTCATGGGTGTTAACTCACAACCAATATCCACCTTCTTATATTTAAATAATAAACGAATAATATTTAAATATTTTATTAAACTTTCATGTTTATATTATTTAGCATATGAGAATATATAATATAATTTATTAAAATATTAATATTAGTATTACTTAGTATATTAATTAACCTGATTAAGTAATTTAAGTTATATCATATTATACAATATTATAAAAAAATTATAAATTTAAAAAGTTGAGATTAATATTAATAGTTATATTGTATTAAAAAAAATTGAAAAACCACACATCCCAAACACTAAAATTTTATTTTATTTTATTTATATTTATTTTTTTAAGACTTACATATATATATATATATATATATATATATATATATATATCTATAATATATCTATTGTATATGCCAATTCATGGCTCCAAGCAAACGGATCCGGCGAATCCAGACTGACACGTGGCATGATTCTTTGCTCCGCCGCCGCCTTGACCTTCATCTGAATCGACTAAGTTCTACCTTGTTCCCCAAGAAAACATGGTTGGACCTTTGACTAGAATGACGCGCGGAGGAGTTTAAACTTGCATCAAGCTTCACCCAAGTTTGTCAGCCTGCAATTAGAGCCGCTCGAGTCCAAGATTCGTGCGTTACGGGACTAGCGTGAGTCGTCCGAACACGATAATGCTCCGCTTCCGCGGGACATATAACGGAAAACCTGGCAATGAGCGTGAATCCTGCAAGGCTGGAACCTTCTCGGTTCGAACCCTCACGTGTCATAATAAAGTTCATTGCATTTGCCCTTCTATTTAAC
Source organism: Dioscorea zingiberensis (assembly GCA_026586065.1). NCBI lineage: Eukaryota > Viridiplantae > Streptophyta > Magnoliopsida > Dioscoreales > Dioscoreaceae > Dioscorea > Dioscorea zingiberensis. The sequence continues at coordinate 3,275,389 of CM048822.1, read as the reverse complement.
TATCGTCAAAGCCACGATTGGATCGGATCACCTCCAACACAAAATTAAGTGATTTTAATATTTATAAAAATATAATCATGTTGCATTAATTAAAAAAACAATTATATTTAATAAAATAATCCAAATACAAAATAATAAATTAGGAATGAGATAAAATTTATATTCATAAATGGACAAAAAACGACGAAATGTAAGGAGTAAATTATAATTTTATATAATTACAATACTTGATAAATAATTGTAATTGGATTCAATCAGAGATATAACTAATTACCAAAAAAAAAGGTAAGATTACCGGGAGACAGCGTATGTAAAGTGGAACCGACTTAATATAATCCTATAAAACCCCGTATCGCTGTTCCTCTTTCAAAGAAATCTCCCAATTTCTTGGTTCCTTTTGGTCTTCGTTTCCATTTCTTGACCACGATGGCAACGGTGATGATGAGTTCTCGGTCCGCTGGATCACTTCTGAGGCAGCTCGGGCCCCGCCTCTTCTCCACAGCGGTTGTCTCACGTACGGCGGCGGCGGCGGCAGAGCCGGCGCAAGCGCTGCTCTATGGATCATCGATGTTCGCCGCCCCCGCGCGCGCACCGGCCCCGTGGGTGAAGTTTCTATCGGTGCGGATGGCGAGCACGTCAACGCCGGCCCAGGAGGAGGTCGGGCGGCAGGAGGAGTCGGTGACCACACCCGGCGGTGAGAAGAAGGAGGTGGTGAGTTACTGGGGCGTGGCTCCGGCGAAGTTGGTGAAAGAGGACGGCACCGAGTGGAAGTGGTCTTGCTTCAGGGTATGGAGATAATTTTAATTTTCCTTTCTTTAGATATTTTTTTTTTCTAAAATTTTATTTATTTATTTATTTTTATATTAGTCTGTCTGATTATTTCTTAAAAAAAATCTAGCCTTGGGATTCGTACAAACCCGATGTAACGATCGATCTTGAGAAGCACCACAAGCCAACGACGTTCCTGGACAAGGTTGCATACTGGACTGTTAAATCTCTTCGCATCCCCACCGACATCTTCTTTCAGGTATGTTTGTGTCTTATCGGATACTCGTAAGATCCGAAACCCGTTATGGATCCGCCGGCAGCACCCGGAGAGTTTTCTAATTTTCTAATTTTCTAATTTTCTAATTGAGAGCAGAGGAGGTACGGGTGCCGCGCGATGATGCTGGAGACGGTTGCGGCGGTGCCGGGGATGGTGGGCGGGATGCTGCTGCACCTGCGCTCGCTGCGGCGTTTTGAGCAAAGCGGAGGATGGATCCGCACGTTGCTGGACGAGGCGGAGAACGAGCGCATGCACCTGATGACATTCATGGAGGTGTCGCAGCCGCGGTGGTACGAGCGGGCCCTCGTCCTCGCCGTTCAGGGCATCTTCTTCAACGCCTACTTCCTTGGCTACCTCATTTCCCCGAAGTTCGCTCATCGAGTCGTCGGGTACCTCGAGGAGGAGGCCATCCACTCATACACCGAGTTCCTCAAAGAGATTGACGCCGGCAACATACCCAACGTTCCGGCTCCGGCTATCGCGATCGACTATTGGCGTATGCCGGCTGGTTCAACGCTCCGTGATGTGGTGGTTGTTGTCCGTGCTGACGAAGCGCACCACCGTGATGTTAACCACTACGCTTCGGTATGTGAAAATGTTGTATAATATATTTGGTTGAAGATTTTTTGAAGTTTGTGGCTGAGATTGTTTGTGGGTTTGAATGCAGGATATTCATTACCAGGGAATGGAGCTGAAGCAATCCCCGGCGCCACTCGGGTATCACTGAAGGAGGGTGGGTTCTTTTGCTTGATGCCATGCCAGGAAGGTTAATGGGATTATTAGAAGGATTATAATAATAGAATTCCTGATATAGAATGATCTCTCTGTTTTGTGTGAGCTGTTAATAACATGGATTTGGTACACATTGTATCATAGTTTAGGGCACGGGATTTGTTCTAATGTGTATATGCAAACATCTTAATTACTGTCTCATTTCTCTACAGTAAAAGGGCATAATATAACAGGCTCACAGCCAAGTTCCACGTCCTGTGGAGAGTTCATGTTGGGTCTAAAATCCCCCGGTCAAATTAGGCTGCACTTTGCAACCAATCGAACACAAGTATGGGCCTGCCATGCGATGCCCAATGGGTAGCGGTGCTTATAATTGAAAAAACACAAGTAAATCAGGAGCTGCCTAACCATAATATGCAGCCATATTTACATTAAGTTGCAGTTTGAACAACAACACACCATCAAACATGGACATGACCTTATCAGCCGCCGACTACAGTACTCTAAGTTGTGCAAGGAAAGCAGCACAGAGGTCGAGGAAGAGAAGCTGTGGCCCGTTGACTCTCTGTAGATCAAGGAGATACTTCTCTTCCCGTGTCTTATAAAGCTGCATCAGCATAAGAGATTACTTGCCAAAAATTGGGAAACATAAACTACAACAAGCAGACATTTATCACAATGTGCTTCATGAAGATAAGTAGTACGAGCAAGTTATTTGATAACAGAAGACAAGGGGCAATGTCTGAAGCATGGTGTAGCTGCAGTGTGCAAAGTGTAGTGTGGATGAAAGACTAAATTTTAGTTTTAAAATCATTGTAACCAGGTAATATACATGCAATTTCATGTTGAATAGAGACAGAAGAAAGAACCAGTGCTTAATTGAAGCCAAGCCATGGTTCTGTTCTAGTCTAAAAAATTATAAAGAAGAGGTGAGAGCAAATAGGAACAAACATCATCATGTGATCAAAGCAGAGGAGTTTTCCCTGATTATGAGGCATGAAGAATTAATAATATCATCATCCATCTTAACAATGACACGCACACACAAACAACAACAACAACAACAAAATGATTGCAAAATCAGCGTGCATGGTTGAATTACTATAGTAATGGGTATGATCAAAAGAAGAGAAGACACACCTGAAGTTCAAACTTAACAACATTTGATGACCTTCCAGCCACATCATCACTTTCTACAATGGCAGACTCATCACCAAAGCAATGGTTAGAGTTCAGATTATTATCACGCATACCTTCAGCCTGTCCAGAAAAGCAAGGACACCATCGGCATTTCATGTTGTAGTGACCAATCTTCTTCCAGCAAACATTTAACTCTTGCAGGGCTTTAAGAACCTCTGACATAATTTCACGAGGATGTGCCCGAGACTGCCATACCATAACATTTTGTTATTTTGGTGAGATATGTCAAACCAATCCAGAATATACAAAGGAGAACATAAAAACTAGGTTAAATGAAACAACCTGAAGGCCAAGAGCCCATTTTCTTTCAACAGGAAATTGAGACCTCATACCAGTTCCCTGAGGATCAATATATCCACCTAACCGGTGTGAAATAGCTGGAGTGGCAGTCTCGTACTGATGCAAACGGGGGAAACCAGGCTCCTAGAGTAAAATTCACACACTTTTCACAAGTTCCTCATCCAACGAACAGGGTTCACACGATTTGTGATAAAAGAATGTACACACTCAACAAGCCAGAATGGTAATCAAAGCATACCATAGTTTCCTGGAACTCAGCCCCAAGGTAGCCACTATTTGCCCGGAACCGATTGTCCAGAAGCAGATAGTATGTAACTGTAGCCTATTTAAGCATAATGAGATGCATTATAATTTGACAAAGTAAGGCTTAAGAAATGCTTTGGTTCACATGAGATACCTCATTCTGTGTTCTGCTGCGAAGAGACTCAACTATGTGATTTTTATCAAACCCCATTTTAACAACCTCCTGAAGAATGTCCTCATCAATCTATGGTACAGCACAACAAAAGAGTCATTGCGTGCAGATTCCTCACAGATAAAAATTAATTATCAGGGCTGGATGCACCATATCCATAATTATGAATTTGTAAACTGTAAACAACAGTAATATAGTATGAGAACAACACAGCATCAGGAAAACTTGATCAACATCTACATGCCCAAGTGTTAAAATAACTAAGAATCCAGATAATTAAAAAACAAGCATGCAAATGATAAAATATAATCTGGAAATCAACATTCAGTGTGTTCAACGGTCTGCAGATATTGATTAAGGCAGATAAGGACTACTGATTAGGCTTAGTTATCATGATCATGCATATATGTCAAATGCACATGTATCGAAAGAGCATGTGGCATAATGTACATACAGATACGTCATATAGAACCATCTGAACATCATCAATGTACAATGGACATAAATTCACATGATTCAATACTCCTCCTGAAATTAATAATTATGCAGATGACAAATGGTGCTCAGGATTTTAGCACCCGTTGGGATCTCACAAAGAAATGATTTCCCTTGTTTGATAGGTCAGAAGCATATCAGGTCATCCGTTTGTAAAGAAGATAAAGCTAAAACACCATTGGTTGCGATATAGACAGAATGGCAGAGAGTGAATGATCTTGTACAAATAGGATTGCTGCCAGGTTAAGTGGCAGATGAGAAAACATGATCTTAAGTTTTCAATAGATATAGATACAAACTCACGGGCTTGGGTCTAACATACCTTTTTAGCTTGCTGCATAGTATCAGGTGGAGGCACAGCCAGATAACGAGGAAGTTGAGCTTGGAACCAGGGATGCAGACGAATTTCAGGAATGGTCATCCGTTTCAAAGGATCAACAATAAGCATCCTGGGAATCAGATCCCTTGCACCAGCAGACAAATGACTGGGAAGAGTATAGATACCACCCTGGTAAAATTATGTTGAATAATTAATGCCAGAATATTCAATTAACTGAAAAAAAAAGATGTTTCAGAATCATTAAATTTGACTCAAAATAGTTCCTGGTGCTTCACATGCCTTTATTTTCTTGAAGAGATTGGGAATGTTTTCATCATCGAAAGGAAGAGTCCCACAGAGAAGAGCATAAAGAATAACCCCACAGCTCCAAACATCAACCTCGGGACCAGCATAAAGTCTACCAGATATCACCTGCAAAAATTAACATTAGCATAAAAGGGTAATGACCAACTAATTTAGTGGCAGTATTTTGAGATCCAACATGGAAGTTAACAGATCCTACACCCCATGTGAACAACCATTCAGAAAATTACTTCAAAAAACTATAGACCGGATGACATAGGATCTAAAATAGCCACAAACATGATGCTCAAATGCCACAACTTCATACCTCAGGGGCTGCATAGTTTGGGCTCCCACAACTAGTCTTCAGAAAATGACCATCTCGCATAATATTGCTAAGGCCAAAATCAGCAATTTTAACATTTTGCTTTGAATCCAACAGAAGGTTCTCTGGCTTTAGATCTCGATGGACCACCATGTTCCGATGACAATATTCAACGCCCGATATAATCTGTCAAAATATTGTTAAAAAAATCACCTTATTATAAAATGAAAGAAAAGGAAATAAACACAAAAGTTGTTGCAGATATTAAGATAATTGGCAGGCAGCTTTTCCACAATTCATTTCAAAACATGTAAACTCTCAAATAAAGGCAAAAAAAAAAAAACAGGACTGGCTCCCCTGACCAGCTTTCTGAAATCAAAAAGCATAAGAAAGGCCTTAGATTGCTGACATACGTCTAGGTGGTACATCTCAGACAAATAAATCAACACAATAATACAGGGCTTCGTAACAAGGGTATGATCAGGTAGGAGAGTATAGGCTCCATAACCAAAATTACTGGCACAAATATGCATCTCAAGAAAATTATGTCACAAAGTACCTGCTGAAAGAAATGGCGAGCCTCTTCCTCTTGTAATCTACCTTTCTCCACAATATAGTCAAATAACTCCCCTGATTTGACATACTCCATAACAACATAAATATCTGAATGTGTCTCTATGACCTCATAGAGCCGTATAATGTGTGGATGCATGAACAATCTCAAAATTTTAATCTCCCGTCTCACTGCAACAAATTAAGTAACAACAAAATTTCACGTAAATATTTTGAATGGAGATGGACTTCTAAGCATCTTGCATCAATCTGCAACAGAACTAATCCCAACAACCACAGGGGTACTCCCTCAAGTGCAAAAGTAGAAAACAGGAGGAAAGAATTTTTTTTTACAAAAAAAAAAAGAAAGAAAGAAAGAGAAATGCGACAATGGGGCTTCAATGTTCAGATGTAACAGTGATAAATAGCAATAGCAGAAGCAATGACATGAGTTAAAAAGGGCATAGGAAGACACAAATCAACTTCCAGAATTTCCCTATTTCAGAGTTCAATAACTATATTTATATATAGCCTCATGGTAATATAAACCATTTTCCTATTAATAGATAATTAAAAAAAAACTAGGATTAAACATAGTTCTGCTAGATTTTACATAACATAATGGCTCATAACTTGTAGGTTAACCATCAGGTTCAACTCTTGTGTCACATCTTGATTTCTTTTCACAATTAGAACCCAAAAGTACCCCTCTGTCATTAGTGTTTGAGAGCAAGAGTTAGTACGAAGTGTTGTAGTGACAAATTATAACACAAAAGATGACTATGTGACCCAACCCAAAAACCAGTTGACATGTCTAAGACGTAAAATAAAGACAAGGAAAGAAAGCCTGGTAAACACACTGGCTACACCTATTTTGTTAGAGACAGTGAGACACTAACATAATAGTTGAATTCAAAATTCTCTCTATTTTTTAATAATGTAGATAGCCCATTAAATAGAGTAATGATAGAACAATATGAAAGGATGATCTTTTCTTATTTTAGAATCCAATGAATATGAAATAATAAAAGGAATCATCTTCTTTTTCTATTTTAGACTTTTATGAATATGGAACCACAAAAAAAAATGATTTTCCTTTCTTATTCTAGACTCCTAATTCTATTATTTCAAATGATTTCAAAATTGAATTTCAAATGAACTTAACCCGTGTTATAGCACTATGTGTAAAGTATACAGTGTTGTTAAAGAAGAAATAGTCATCACTTTAGTAGCAAGGAAATTTTCATCCCATTCAAACGGCTACTATCTCCTTGCACCATCTTAAACTTTCTCACTAAAACTATCAGTTATCTCAGTAGATTGTGGGAAAATTTCTAGTTTCATAGGTACAACCATTTGGTAACATGCATGAATCATATAGATGTCCACACAAAACCAATAGAAAGATTGATATATATACACAGGCAGATTAACCAAAACAAGCAAGCAAATATTAGGTACTCTCAACCAGAAAACGACTGTGCATACTGTCATTAATGATTTATTATGTTCCAGAACATAAAAGCCCAAGTAGTACACCAGAAGGGGCATGAAAATATTAATTCAAAACTTCACAAATGAGTAGGACAGCTAGAACTAATATGGAGGAGTGATTTGGTAAGTGAATCATTAAAACAAAGACACCTCAAAAAAGCTAATTGCCAGCCAGCAACATTTAATTAGCATCATGGTTGAAATTAACATGCTTTCAAAAGTATAACAATCATTAGCATGTTTAAGATATACCTTTTTCTTCCATTTCCATGTTCTTAATTTTACGCCGATTAAGAATCTTAACTGCAACCTTATGCCCGGTCAAAGCATGTTCTGCAACTTTCACTTTGCCAAATGAACCAATTCCCAATGTTTTTCCAAGTTTATAATTTGGTAAATACACATCAACACCACCACCTCTGTTGTTGGCACCCTCCATGTTCACTGTGGTAATCTACAAGGAAACCTGATTTCAACTTAACATATGACAAAAGAAAAAGTAACACAAAAAAACAAACTGAATCTCACATAGATCATAACAGATATCTTATTCAAAAAGCATTATAACCCATAACAACCAAAATTCAACATACCATTTAATGGAGCTTTCAAAAAACATTTTGCATACCACTAAAATACGAAAACAATTTTTTCTTTAAAAAAAAAAAATTGGATAACCCATGTTCATTCATTCCGTAAAATAAAAATAAGAAAATAATATCTAAATATGAAGTAGCAAGTTTTTCTCACACCATTCAGCTTTATAAATCATGTATTACCATTATTTTTCAATTCAGGATATCTTCACAAGGATTTTAAATTATAACAACAAAAGTTTCTTAAACACACGCAAAAAAGAATAAGGAGGAGAAGAACTATGATATAATGAACAAAAATAGCTCGTCAGTCGACTCCAGTGCTAAATAGAAGTATAGTAGTAGATAAGTATCCAAGAAATTTTTTCCTCTTCACATATTCAATAATATAGTTTAAAACTCCACAACACTAGCACACCCTAATCCCTAATGCGATACACTGATCTATCCACACAATGGAAATAAAACTCATTCGTTCTAGCTTCAATCAACAAAACAACGGATCTGAAGCATCAACTGAGAATGGCACCAGGACGACATTGAGAAACACACATCGTAAAACCAAATAAAGAAGGTTCAGAAACCTTCTTCTATTCTCACATTTCGTACGGGATAGCAATTAGGGCAGCAAAGAAGAAACTAGGGTTCCAACACAAATCGAAAGCAGAATTAAAAAAGCAGTACATCAATTTGATGAAAAAAACACAGAGATTCAAGCGAGTACCTCGATTGAGAAATCAGATGGAAACCGAGGATGGTAGCGAGTGGAAGGATTGGAAGGGGAATTGGGGATGAAAAAGAGGAGCTGATTCGAAATTGGAAAGAGAATATATTCCAATTAGAGATTAAAAAAAGAAAAGCAAATAAATGAGAAGATCCGAGCTCGAGGATTCGTTTGCGGGGAATCCCCTTGATCGAGAGAGAGAGAGAGAGAGAGAGAGAGAGAGAGATGGGGTTCGCGCGGTCAAGCTTGAACAAGTGGTTAAAAACCTTGTGTGAACCTGCACCTTTTTTTATTTTTATTTTTAGAAAATTAATTTAAAATTAATCTTCCACGCGTGAATCATTTGTTAAGACTAACGCCTTGTTTGGATTGGTTTTGTTTTTTTGCCCCATAAGCGCTTTCAAAATAAGTTAAGTATTTTTTGAACAAAATATTATATTTGAATGGACTTTTACAGAAAAGCAATAGCTGAAAAACAACTTTTTTTCAGAAGCTGATAATTTGTAGCTTCTTAAAAAACTGTTATGTAGAAGTTGTTTTAAAAGTGTCAATTACTAAAACACCCATCTTAAACATTTTCAAGCTGTTTGGAAAAGTATTAATTACCAAAATACTCTTTATTATTATAATAATTATTATTATCTTTGTTTATTATTATTATTATATAAAACTGCGTCTGAATTAACATATCCAAACACAAAAATAACAGAAACGCTTAACTTACTTTGAGAAGCACTTTTTCTCATAAGTTTTCTAACAAATTTGAAAAAACATTTTTTTTTCCAAAAGCTAATCCAAACAAGACTTATAACCAGCAAAAGCTCAAGACTTTGCTAATATATATACTTGTAAGTTCTTAATGGGTTGTCTGTTTGTTGTAACTCGTGTTATAACACAGGTGTAACTCTCTGCTCACTGAAGTTTTTCGAGGCACTCACACACTCAGTGAAAAACAAACAAAACAACAAAAAGACAAGAGAGTTGGTTACCAGGTAAGAACAATGCCTACATGCAGGGGGCGTACATGAGCAGCATCACTAAAGGTGTAAGGAAAACAGGAGTATAAGAGTCACACACTCTCTCACTCACATAAGCACCTTCACTCCTTGATTACAAATGTCCACTATCACCCTTCTCCCAAGGGACTACTCTAGTCGGCACACCCTAATCCTCAGAGTCCTGGCCTTATATAGACACCTCCATGTCTTCACGCCTTTACAGCACCAGCCTCCACCTTTAGAATCTCCCAAATCTCTGCGGCTGCCAAATTGGACTCCTTCCATATTTGGCTGTTGCAACTTAGTTGTAACCGGAATTGCAACATGACCCGGCTGAAGAACTTGACCAAGGCTACAACATCCATTGCACTTCTTCGACCTCAACACACCTCCAACCCTCCTGGTTGAGTTTCGAGTCTACTACGTTAGATCCACCCAATCCCGACACACAACTAGCCGATCCACCTCTCCGTCGCGTACTCAGCCCTTCTCGGTCGCACTCCACCAATGTGCGAGACATTCAATCAACTTTCATCTCTGATCATGTGAGTTTGTGCTGTTAGATTGGCTCCACCAATATCTTTCCAAGTCTGGTCTCAATTCACCACAACTTGGCCTTCAATCATGCTCCAATATAGTTATTGATCTGGCTTCAATCAAGCACTTATATCATCTACCAATAGTTTGCCAAATCTGATTTCCAATCAGCTGCATTCTAGGTTTCAATTCGATCACCAAATCAACTGAGATTCTGTAGCCAATTAGCATGCAATCTCCCAATCAAGATGCATGACAACTATCAATTACATGGCTACTTGTATGAAGCTGCCTAATCAGTCTGCATTAGAGGGGGGCACGGGCCTGTTTAAGCCCGGAACCGGCCCGGCAAAACCCGCCGGGTCATGTGACCCGGCGGGTCGGGCGAGGAAAAGCTTCTCCCGCTACATCTCTCTCTCTCTCTCTCTCTCTCTCCCCGAGGAGAAATTTATGGGTTTTCAATGATAAAAGGGTAAATTTGAGTTGATTTCGGCCCATTGTTTATAGTAGTAATTTAATACTATAAAAAGTTGGATTCTAGTTCACCTAAACTTTTTAAAAATTTATTTATTTTATTAATTTATTACTTAATATTCTTGGAAACTTATAAAATTGGAAATTATGATTTTTATTTATTTCTTTTCAATCAAACCGATGCTTTAATTAAGGTTGCAATAATTAAGATTTTCTTTTTTAATAAACTTAATTATCTCATTCCTCCATAAATTCACTCAAATTTTTTCTCCCATTCTATTTCTACACCCCTCTAGACGTGGCCACGGTTCAGGAACCGTCGGTTCCGGTTCAAAGAAATCTTGAACCGGAACCAAACCGCTTGGACAAGGTTCTTGGCGGTTCGGTTCCGGTTCGGTTCAGTTACAGTTCACGAGGTTTGGTTGAGGGGTTAGGTTTGGCCAGTTTAGACGGTTCGATTTTTTTTTTTATTTTAATTTTTTGTTAAATCAAATAATCTAATATTTTAAATTAAAATGAACATGAATCATGCGATAAGTGATAAGTGGGAAAAAAGTATAATATTTTTTTTTTAAAAATGCAAAAAATAATTCAATACAATATTTTATATAAAAAATAAAAATATAAATTCAATACAATAATTTGTAAAAAAAATACAAATATGATATGAGAAAAAAATTAAAAAAATAAAGAGCTTGAACTTATTTATATTAAGTTGCCTACGTATCCTCTCGGGGTATAGAGGAATCAAAGCCCACATAGTTCTTTTATTTTTATTATACACATTTCCCCACATTTTCTAATTGGCTAATTACTTGTTTCAACTTTCATCATCAGAGGAAGCTGTCGTTGTTGTACCAGAGCCATCATTTACCCACTCTTCTAATGATGATGATGAAATATATTATTTTAATTTTCAACTCAAGTCAGACGTCACAGTCACATACCAACTCAGATATTAAGTATACAACGGTCAATACACGTATTAAGATTTGAATTTTGAGCCGGTTCAACGGTTTTGAAATTCTAGAACCTGAACCGAACCTTGTATGAAGGTTAGTTCGGTTTTGGAGACGGTTATGGTTTTAGGTCCTCAGGTTCGGTTTTTTCCTGGTTCGGTTTCAGTTCGGTTCCACTGTTCCAGTTTAGAATGGCCACGTCCCTCCCTCTCTCTCTCTCTCTCTCTCTCTATTTAATTTGGAGAAAGTTGAGGGTTTTATGATAAAAAAAATAGAATTTTGAGTTGATTTCGGCACGTTGTTTATAGTATTAACTTAATAATTAATATATGAGTGAATTTTATAGATTGAATTTTATAGGTGATAAAATATTTTTTTTTGGTTTTTTTAATGTTTAAATAATTAAATAGGAGTGAATTTTATAGATTGATTTTTTTTTCATTCATGAGAAATTTTTGCCTTCTTTGATTGTTAATAATGAAGGCTTTTTATGGTTAATTCCTTAATTTTAAGTAGTTTGCCATTTATATGCTCTTTTGTGATTTTTTTTTCTTAATTTTTGAATAATTAGTGTAGGATAATGATTTCCCTTCAAGAGAGATTTTTGCCTTCTCTAGTTGTCAATAATGAAGGTTTTTTATAGTTATTTGACTATTTCCTTATTTTTTAAGTAGCTTGTCATTTATATGTTTTTTTTTAATTTTATAATTTTGTTTGGTTTTCTTAATATTTGAATAATGGGTGTAGGATAATGAATTTTAGAGTTTTCAATTTTTTAAATTTTTTTCTCATTCTATTTTTATATCAAAATATCATACTTTTTTTTAAAAAAAATTAACATTTTTTGTTATTTTTTTACTATTTTTTAATGTACATTTACTTATTTTAAAAAAATAAAAAAATTTGAAAAGCCGTGAGTTGGGCCCCGCATGAGTTCTACTGACGCGGCGATTACGGGTCACCTGAAGGTGACCCATGACCCGCCGGGTCCGACGGGTCAACCCGGCCCGTCGGGTTGGCACTGTTCCCCGGGCCGGTTCCGGGCCCGGTTAACCGGCCCGTGTCCACCTCTAGTCTGCATGGCATCTTCAATGAGCTTTTCTTTAATTAGTCTCCAATCAACCTTCTTTTAGTCAGCATTTAACATTGGTGAGCCTGATATCCAAGTTAGCTTGACCCTAATTAGCATTTCCTTGGGCTGCACCTTGATATGGTCTTTAAGTCATCTGAGTCACGGACGTTGACCATGTTGACTCGTTGTGTGAAATGTTGTCATCCTAGTACAGTTGCACTAACAATACTAAATTTCAATTCCAAATATCTCAATTCCAACATATCTTAAATCAATGTCAACAAATAAAAAAAAAAACAAAAATATAATTTATTTATTTATTTATTTATTTATTTATTTATCTCCTTGGAGTAAAAATATTCTCCCTAAATTAGCTCCGCCCAATTCTTGTTCTCTGCCAAACCCACCCCTCTCCACTCCCACCATCCATGTTCTAACATCCGGTCTTGTGACATGTGCTTCACTAATCCACCATTCTTCTATCACAACAAACCAATTCTGACCAAAGCCCATTGAGGCGAGCGGTAATAGGTTCCGCGCCCTCAACCCCGACGCGGGTTCGAGGTGTTGCGGGGGGATTTTCACGAGGCGCTCCACGTGGGGAGCCTTTGTGTTTGTTCAGCGTTGCTAACTTCGCGATTCTTTGGGAGTCGATCCTGGGTCTATCCCCGTCCTTTGATTTGTCTTAGTAGGTGGCCACTTGACCACCCGCTCTTACAGTAAAAAAAAAAAAACAAACCAATTCTCCATTGGTGGAGGCTTAGACATTAACGATAAATATTTTTGTGGTTCCCTATCACGTGCCTGACTCCACAAAGACACCCCAAACTCTCACCCTCTCTTGCTCTCCCTTTCTACCTCCTTGAAATTGTTAGACAGCGAGGCAAGCACCACAGGCTTCTCAACTCATATGAAACCCCCAATTTCGATTCTCATTTAAGCTTCCAAAACTTCTACCACTTTTGTTGACATCTCTCCCAAGATGATACAAACGCTGGCGTTTATGCGCCTCTTCCAAGACTGTTTGTACACTTGTGACCGGCTGCTTGCTCGTAGTATGAGCTCTAGCCATCTCAAAATTCAAAGAGTGAGCATCGAATAGTTTTTTGTTTTTGTTTAACAAAGACAACAAGCACCCCTCCCTATGAGGTAAGTCAGAAATGAGCAACGAGTCGTGGGGGTTTAATTATGGATTTTTCCCAACCATCTATGTCTTATATAAAAGACCCGATTTCAATAGGCCAAGAAGTTGTTGGTGTGAGCATCGAATAGTTGATTATATGAAAAAAAAAAAATTGATTCTCACTTGAGCAAGGTGGGTTTTTTTAATTTTAATATTTATGTTATTTTATAATTTAAAAATATTAGAAAAAAAATTAAAATATCAATTTTTTTTATATTTTTTAAAATTAAAATTATCTTTATCGTAAATGAATTATCAAATAACTGAATTAACCAATTTTTTTTTAATAACTGCTTGTGTTACTCAGGAATTTCTAAAAAATAATATTTAAAATTTTAAAATAGATCCATTAAAATTTATCTTTTTAATTATTTTAAAAAAAATACTGATAAAGGTCATGTATTTAAAATAATATAAATTTATATTTTATTATAGATTATAAATATAAATTACAAACTTAAATTATATAATATTATTTCTCATCAAACAATGTTTTGTTCACATGTATAAAATATGAAAATTATAATTTTGTTATCATGTGCAAGGCTTTTTAACGGATGATAAATAGAAAACTTTTTATAAGTATAGTTGTCAAATAGGTCGTGCTGGCCCAGACACGGCCCAACACTGGCCCATGCCTAGACAAGGCCTGCCCGTGTATTCATGCTAGGTTCTTGCAAGCCCAAGCACCCAGGCCAGGCAGCACAACACGGCCCAAATATATTTGTTAATTCTCTCTCTCTCTCTCTCAAAAGCTCAAAAGTCATCTCTGATTTTTTTTTCCCCTTCTAATTTGCAGTGAAGCTGGAGGCGGACCGAGGCCTGGATTTGGAGAAGGAATTATTATCCAATGGTCTCGGTACCATGGAGTGGTACCGAGACGTGGCATCATCTCGGCTGCAAAGGGCGGCTCGGGATATGTGCATGTCACACATCCCGAGGCTTGCTTTATGGCGTGCCTCGGGATGTGTAGCCCGAGCAGCCCTTTGCGGCCGAGATGATGCCCCGAGACCATGAGATCAGCTCTCAGATGAGGGATAAATCTATGTGTTTAGTTTTTTTTGCTTTATTTATGAATTTATTATTTTTTTCAAAAAAGTTAAAATATTTTAAAATGGTCGGTTCGTGGCACAGCCCGGCACAACACTACCCTACCAGTGTTGGGCCATGTCTTGTGTTGGGCCAACCTCCCCAAGGTCACGAGCTCGTCGGCAGGCCATGCTGGCACGGGCACAAACAGTGCCCGGGGCATGACTGGCCCGTTTAACACTTATATTTTAGAGGTCAACTTCCCTGGTTCTATCTGGTTTTTCTTCTCGACCACACATCCCGAGGCGGGTTGTGTGGCTAAGGACTTGTCACGTGTCGAGAACCAAGGAAGACTTCCCTGGTTCCCAAATCAGGCAAGTCGGCTCCTATATTTTAAGTCTTCTTTGCAAATACCTCATGAGCCATGAGTTACAAAAATTTTAGATGTAAAACAAAATAATAAAAATAAATTTTAAGAAAGAGTTAGAGACCTATGAAATAATAACTCAAGTTACCTTAGTGAAGATTTTTTAAGAATGAGACATATTACTAGTATCACTGTATATAAGGGAAAAAAAAATACTTCAATTAAAAAAACAGTGGGTTATAATCTATTTCTATAGATATTACTAGGTTGCAGTATTTTACTTTTAATTTTAAAAAATCCAAAAAATAAAATTAGGTTGGGAGTTTGAATTTTTTTTCAAAATTTTGGATTTTTTAATTTTTAAAAATTTCTATTTATCTATATATATATATCTTCTATCTATATTAAGCGAGACTCGGGTAAAGATAATTTTGATTTTAAAAGAATTTAAAACCCTAGAAAATTAATTCTTATTTTCAATATTTCTTAGTATTTTAGATATTTTAATTTTAAAAATCTATTGCTAGAGTAAGATGCCATAGATAATTTTAATTTTGAAAAAAATCTTAAAAAAACTACCAAAACAACCACTTATTATACCGGTTCTCAAATGAAAATTAGTTATGATGTGATCAACTACTCAACTCTCAGTGGAATCATATGTGTGTGGTAACAATTTGTTAAAAGATTTCTGCCAATAGAAAATTCGTCTTTACCATAATGCCTACATTAGAGAGGGGTGGATTTGATGATTTGTAGAGCATGTCACACGCGCAGATATTGTGTTGATCCCAATGAGATAAGCAAGGCTTGATCGATATGTGATTGAATTGTAAAAAAACATTAGAATCTTTTTGGATTTTTCTTTTTCTATTTTGAAATTTAAGGTTTGGAGTATTAGATAATTTTATTTTAAAAAATATAAAAACCTAAGGATTTTAGAATTTTTTGGAATTTTTGAAAATTTAAAAAAATTATCTATATTACTAAGCACGAGTAAATTTGTTACCTATAATTTTGATTTTAAAAAAATAAAAACAAGAAAATTAGATTAGGATTATGACTTCTTTTTGGAATTTGAAATTACAAAATAATATAAACAATGAAACTATCAAAAACAATCACTCAAACACGTTTCCACATCAAAATAAATTACTTTTTATTTAATTAACTACTCGATTGCTAATCTTTTGAGAATTCTCAGATGGACCAATGAGCACATGCGACTTCCATGAATGGATGGAGAGTGATGGATTGGTGGAGCACATACATGTCAAGGGGCAAGTCTTAAGGAAATATGCGAGAAGCTTGATAGGTTTGTGATTAAACAAAATTAGGTGAAAAATATATGATCCATTTTATTTTTTTAGTTTTCTATTGTTTTTGAAATTTATTTTTTACAAATTAAGGTATAATTGATTGAATTAACAAATACTAGCATAGCCATCATATTACTCATGATTTATTTATTTTTAAATTATGAGCAATGTGAAGTGTCATTTGCTAGTAAAATAAAAAACATAAATAACTTTGATATAAAAATTAGATGCTGAGCATTTGTAAAAACTACTAATTTTTCTTCTTTTAATAGTGTAGTCTTTGGTCAGTTGTTGAGTTAAAAAAGATTTTGAGATAGAAGAATGGCTTGGGAATGATGATCATATGGGATATGTCTTTTAGTTAGGATATGTTGACGTCGAAACTGGTCTTTCCTTGAGGTTGGAACCGGCCTCTTGATCAACGGTTAAATTTATTTATTTTATTGGGACCGCGATAATTACTAGAGGAGACTACTGCACCCTGCACCCTGCACAGGGACAAGAAGAATGAGTGTGGGCGGCCCCGATGTCAGAAGGAACTCTGACGCTCAAGTTAGCAGGATGAGGAGAAGTATTGAAGAGGAGTATTCACTGGGTAAGAAGAGCTTACCCTCGCCTGTCAATCTTCTCCTCTTCTTATCTCCGTTCAGCTGACCATTACAGATTCGAGATCCTCGTCCTTAATGTCGGATTACTCGTCTCGAATCTCTCCTCAATCTCCCCACATAATTGACTCGGCCAACCATGTTGCCATAAGGGGGAGCCTCTGTCTAGGGATCGGTACTAAATGGATGGAGGCCTTAGGCTCTTCTACGTGTTTACCCAGATGGAGGCCACGTGTCTTCTCGATTTTACCCCTATCAGGATAAATACTAGCAAATGACCATTGGTTGCTCAAGATCTTCTAAAAGACAATAGTTATATAATAACAAATGTCCCCCCGTGTTGCTAACAACTTTCATAAAAATAATAGTTACATAATATCTAGGTTTAATGAAGGTGTAGTTTTTGATAAGAAGGTGCCTAACAAAGTAAAAAAAAGTTTTATAGTATGACAATTAGACCAATCATGCTAGTGTTGGGCAACTAAACATATTCATGAGATGAATGTGACAAAAATGAGGATGTTAAGGTGGATGAGTGGTAGATTGGACAAGATTAGAAATGAACACATCCGACAGAAAGTGTTTGTATCCAATTGAAGATAAAATAAGATAATGACGTTTAAAATGGTTTAGACATGTGTGTCGTAGGCCTATGATTACGTGAAGAGATAATGTCTAAGGACCTATGTATATTAGATTTTGAGTCAGATGAGTATACTATGTAGGCAATTTTAATTTATGATGTATTTTATATATTTTTTTAATGGGAATTTAATTATTCAGTTTTACTTTGAATTTCTTACATATATTTTTATTTTATATTTTAATGCATATCAAAATTAAATAAAAATATAGGTTAATCATGTATTTTCTTCGTTTATAAAGTAAACATAAATTTACTTGTAAATCGTTAATAAAGTTATAATTTACTTATAACTCCTTTCAAGATATTCATAATTGTTTATTAATAATGAGTAAATATCAACCATGAAAAAAAGATTATTTTTGTTTTTTATTTAGTTTTTAAGTGATTTTTTTAAAAAATATTAAGGTCTTTGATTGGAAGAATTAATTCAGGAGATGACAAGTATAATAAAAATAAAATAAGAGGTTATAAGATATTATTAAAAAATGAGGAAATGCCTATCTTAAAGCATTCACCATAAATTGAAAAAAGAAAAGCTAAAACCTAATTAGATGTCCTCAATATTTTTTTTTTGATAAATATGGACAAACCACTAGAACCACATCATAGGCGTGATTTAAATCCGTCACCCTCTCTATGTGAGAGGAATGAGATGCCCACAATCTCACTTGGGAGTTGTGAGCGTACATGCGCACGTACACAATGGTTGCACCCTAAAATCACTATTGAGGAAATGAAGACAAGAAAAAAAATAAAAAAAATCAATTATCTAGGAATTGATCCAAATGATGACTGTCATCATCCCTCAGCAATGCAAGTATGTCTGAACTGTCCTCGTCATTCAAGTTTCCCATGTTTCCAAGATTGTTGTTCTCATTGGGCAAGAAAATGAGTCTGCATCAAATAATACAAGAAAGTGTGGTCTTAGAAAATTATTAGCATTTTTCAAATGAATGATAATATAAAATGACAGTCTGGTGCTACAAAACTCCGACATTATGTGGGGTTTGGGAAAAATCAGACTATTTGGGTCTATTGTACTCAGTCTTACTCTGCTTTTAAAGCAAGAGGTTGTTTCCCCGACTAGAACCCGTGATCACAAAACAACTACTTTACCATTACGCCAAACTCCTCTTCAAATGAATGATAATATAAAGAGGGGGAAAAAATTCATCAAGGAGTTTACTGATACACATACACTTGCTCATTATCCATGGCTGTCATATTATAGCCTTGTGGAACATTGTTCATTGGACTCATGTCAAAGACTTGATTGGCCACAATGCTCCCCTCAAAACTGCAGTAAGAGTGTGTACAAATAGATTTGTGAAACTTTGAATAAATTCAAAGAATAATGCAAAATTATATATTATAGTCAACCAGTCTTACCTATTATTATTCATAAGTGGTGGTGCTACACGAACAAGCTGCATTTCTCTAGGATCACTGGCACTGCATATGTTTGAAAAAACTTTAGGGTTGGTTAAGTCTTGAGGAGGGAACACCATTTGAGGTTGTTGTTGTTGTTGTTGAGGTTCTTGATAGTTCATCCATGTATTTGGAACCATATTGTTTTGCATAATGTTTGGCTCTATTTCTGCAACAAAAAAAAGAGTTTTAAAACTTTTAAAAAAATTATACTATTCAATTAGTAAAAAATAAAAGTGAAAAAAATAACCACCTTGAACATGGTTCGTAAGAGCAAGAGGAGCTTCAGAATTCATTGATGGAAACATGTTAAAACTCTTATAAGCCAAATCATTAAAGATTTTGATCTGGTTAATTAAAACCAAGGCTATATGGTATGAACTGAAGAATTCCAGATTGTTTTGCTTCAATTCTTTCCATACTGCAAAGAATTAAGAAAATGTTTAAAAAAAAAGAAAGAAAGGTTAATTTTGTGGGTCTAAAATGTTCAAAATAATTAAAATATGAATCTTACCTCTTTTGACAACAGATGGCAGCATTCCTTCTTTTTCCAGTGTCTCCAGGATTTGATGTTCATTGAGATAATCAAGTATGCAAAACTCTATCCTATTTTTGATCTGTAAATTAGAGAAATCAGAAAAAAAAAGTTGCATGTCTTTTTTTTTCTGGATAACAATATTATACTTGAATTATGAGAATGTAAAGAATGAATTACATTGATAATTATTGCTTTGATATGCTCGGTATCATCCTCTTCGTTTGAGTCAACCATCTATTTAGTTGCCGAATTTTCCATGTAAAAGAAAAAAATACAGATTAAACGAGATAATATTCAATGAGAAATTAAAGCTAATTCAAATCTAGATAAAAAAAAGGTCTGAATTTTAGGTATGGAAATCACATGTAAAGCTTTTCAAGTATATATATGTTAACCGAAGAACATGGTATTTGAAACTCACTCCAAGCATAAGCAAGATAACATCTAATGAGGAATTTAAGCATTCAATGTAACAATATCTATAACTCTAAACATCATGATTCAGAACTAAATCAAATATAAATCAAAGATATAACCCTTGAATTTTAAGTATGGAACTCACATAGAAAGCTTTAATCATCTGAAACTCTAAGCATAAAGACGATAACCGAGGAATTTAAGCATTCAATAAGACATCTATAACTCTAAACACAATGAATGAAAACTAAATCAAATATAAATCAAAGACCTTTTACGTATAGAACTCACATATAAAGCTTTAATCATGCTAACTAGTGGACTTGAAATCTGAAATTGTTAGCGTAACAGGATAACATCTGATGAGAAAGTTTAGCAATCATAATAACAATCTGAAGTTCTAAACCTCAAGAGAAAAAACTAATTGAAATCTAAAATCAAAGAGATGAGTTCTGAATTTGAAATATTGAAATAACATATATATATATATATGAACCTATTGAGCATCATCTTATGTTCCTATTTGAACTCAAAAGCAAATTAAGATAAACATTAGAATTAGTGTTTGGGGATAAAGAAAACAATACCTTGGAGCTGAAGGAAGTAGTAAATAATAGAAAAGATAACGAAAAGGTATTGTGAATTTATTGAGAATAAAAACGAAAATTTCGGGCGGAGAGGTTTTGGGCGGTTAAAAATATTAGATTTATGTGACTATGTCTTCAAAAAATCTAAGTTATCATCTATTTTGAAGTTACTTCAGTGACTAAACAGTATCTACACGGATTTGTTCAGGGGTTTATATTCATTCTAGAAGGACAATTATAGCTAATTTTAATTTTCAAAAAATAGAAAATTAGAAAATCATATTAGTATTTTGAAATTTTATCATAATTTTAGAATTTTTTTAAAACTACTCTTGAACCACACACTTTAAACAATATGCCTGTCGTGGTTCCTAACACGAGAGTCTCCTAAATTCTTAGATGTTATACATTTTAAAAATTTTATATATCATCGTATATGTGAATAACACATTATGTGATGAAAATAATAACACATTAAGTATATACAGATTTGAAAATATATTCTTTTGAAACAAAATTAACACTTTTACAACAGGAGCTTTCAACTTTAAAAAAGAAAGAATATTTTTAATATTTTTATTTTAGGTTTATAATATTTTTAAATATATCATACCAAACGGTAAAGTTGTCTGGTGAAGAAGAGCCTTGGCGACCAAGTGACTTAAGGTCAAAGTTGTTTTTTTTTTACTATGGCCATAAAGACCGTCAAGGAGGGGCCGCGCTTGCGACGTTCGCGCAAGCGCCTTCCCCATCACCTTGTAAGGAGAGAACCTCGAACCCGCGCCGCACCCGTGCAGACACGCAAGTCGAGGCCAACGCCTTAACAAGGGAACCCGGTACCAATAGACCCATGGGTTGTTGGTTTAAGGTCAAAGTTGTTGAAACAATGTTTTTTAAAAAAACAGGATGAGATTGCGTACACTTTGTAGCACCGGGCTGCCCTATATTATTAACAAAAAATGGTGCAACATCTACTCACAAGATGTCCAGTCACAAGACAAATATGAGAGCACTATTGTCCGTTGTTCAACCAGCCTACTTATCTGCTGTTAACACAAGATCTCCTAGGATACAAACAACCTGGGGAAAAAGCTATCAAAAGAAGCGTGCATAGGGTGGCACCTTGTTGTTTTGGTCATAACATGGAGCATCTGATTGGAAAGAAATCAAAGATGCTTCTAAAACAAACAACATGTTTGCTCTAGTATTATCTGAGGGATTGCTTTCCTCTTGCTATTTTGCACAACACCGCCATGAAGCTGAAGTTGTGGCATCCGTCATCCATGGCTCTTTAATCTCCAATCAAGCTAGTCCACCACAAGCGCCACCAAACGGAGATGACTTCAAAGAGGAGATACTAGAGCTAACACCACAAGAGGAGTCCAACATCATATGTAATCAGGGAATTACTTATGAAGGGGACCAATTTGGGAGCTCACCTACGAGCGTCAATCAGTCAATGTATCAACTTCACTTAAGAATTAAATAAATGAATGTAGTTTATCCTCTATATATATATATATATATATATATATATATATATATATATATAATACAAGTGCAAATAAAAAATAATTAAAATTTTACATAAAACAAAATATAAGTTTATACTATTTTAAACCCTCAAACCATATCACTATTTTTTTTAAAATAATTTTAAAATAAAATTTAATTAATATATTTCACAACTTTTAACATATGTATTAAGTCTTCAAAAAAAAATCATGTAAAAAGAAGACTTCATACTAAATTATTCTTTTGGAATTTGAATTTTTTTAATACTTTAAAACTTTAAACAATTAATTTTTTAATCATACAAAATAATGCTTAAAATTTAAAATCTTTAATATTTTTTAAAAAAATATTAAAAAAATCAAATCTGGAATTTTATTCTTAAAAAAATCATAAATTTATGATATTTAAATGAGCAAACATGTTAACATTAAAAATATTCTGAAAAACTGAATAAAACAACAGCAGGCCATTTGCTAGTGTTGACCTCAGAAGTTCTCTAATTTTTTTTTGCTTTTTTGTTTATAAGATCTCAGTTTCTAATTTTTTATATTATTTAGTCGTTAGACTGTTAGCTATCAAAGATCTTACCATGCTTACAATAATATCTAACTAGATTTGAAGAATGTATGGAGTCTATTCAAAAGTTGTTTTTTTTATATATATATTTCCAATTTTTTTTGGTATAGTCTAGTATACAATTTTTATATTATTTTTTTTTTCACCCCTCTTCCTTCCTATTATCATCTTTTTTTCTGGTTTATTGTTTCCAAATATTAAATACATTATGACTGCCTTCAATTTTAGAATTAATCTTCGATAATTTTTTATAAAAAAATCATTTCCATGTTTATGCTGTATAGACTTCTTCACTTATTAAACCAGTGACAAAACAAGGACTCAGTTAAAATCCAACAAAAAGAAAAATATAAATATCTGAGCTTCACTTGCAAAGATCACAACTCATATAATGTCATACAAAAGCACAAGTTCAACTCTTTTTCCACTTCATGTATTTTTTTGCTCAAAACTTGTGCACAATCCACTGACATTATATAACTAACCAGTAACTTCTTGTTGATAAACACCAACTCTTCTTATTATTATGTGAATTCACCTTGAAGCATATTCATATGCACAACCAAAACTTCATAGAGAACCATGAAGAAAAAACAAGAAAATAGGATTGATCTCTAGCTTCTCTGTGGATGCATGCTAAGATTCAATTCAGTCCCTCTCCCCCCACCAAACTCATAGCTTCCCTTCACATTCAAATCAAGCACTAATGAAGCACCATTTGCTGCAAACTTGGCTTCCTGAACTTCCTCTACTACATCATCCTGGTAATGCTGGAAAGCAGAGTTGTGAGCCCTCTTGATGGCATCCAGAGAGACCTCTTTACCTGATTCTGCACCCTTGGATTCACATACTTGGGTTACATTATCCATCAAGCCTGAGAGAGCTAAGTTGAAGTCTGTGAGCTGAGCTCTTGTAGCTTCTAGGTTTCCAGTGTTGTTATTCATGTCAAAACTGAGGCTTTTCTGAGCTTTCTCCAGAATTGCCTGCAAGTATTTCCCTTGTGCCTCAATTCTCATTTGCAGCTTCTTTTGGACCTGGAGAGAAGGAAATCATGTTTGATGAGCTTATATCAAAACCACTTGTTTTGATACCAAATAAGCCTCAAAGAAAGAAGACTGTTATTCTGGACACTTGATAAAGGATTGAGAGACTCAAACATCCTAAACATAATTAATCCGGATAAAGAATTATCCTGTTTCTCACAAGGATTAGTTTAATACTAGATTAAGATTCAAACAAGCAAAAGGTTTAGAACAATTTTGTTCTCAATCTCAATCCACGCTTATTCTCTGTCCAAATACCAACATGAATATGTTTGTGTTCCTTATATCTATATCGAAATGCAACAGGCAGTTGAAGCACCATGAGACTTGCCTCCAGTTGCTCATTTAGTCTCCTTTGTACTTCAATCTGATATCTCAGAGCCTCAGCAATTGGAATTTCCCTGCAGGATGTCATGTCATGAAGCTAGAATTAAAGTGATAACAAGAAAGCCTAAATGAAGCATGAATGTATGATTGTTATATTGGTTGGGTTGTCTCAAAAATTTAAAGTTAAACTAATAAACCTCAAAATAATACACTTTACAAATGGTAGATCACAATGTAGTCACTTCTGTTCAAAAGAACAAATACAACCGGTAATTTGTTGATTAAAAGATATCATCTTGATCTTGGTCAACATCAAAAGGAGAAAGTGGTAAGGTTTGAAGAGAATCTTACCCTTCAGTACTCTCTTTCAGGACACTGAAAGTGCTTGTTGCTGAAGAGAACTTACTCCCACTTGGGTTGCCTAAACTCAAAGAAAGAACAAAGTATCAGAATAAAGGCATAGCCCCTTTAACTAATGAAGTCCTTACTTGAAAAAAAGAAAAAAAAAAAAGATTCTCTAGTCCGAACTTAGAATTCATTGAAAAGGTTAGTGTGCATACCACTGTTGCTCTCTCCTTGGCCCGCCTCTTTCCTGGCTTGCCTTCCTAGTCTATACTTCTATCAAGGCACCATACAAAGAGAACAATGCTTGAGAAACTAGAGAAAGAAAAAAGATAAAAGCCCATAAGAAATATAAAGAATACGAGGAGCTAGCACCTGCAGATGACTTTTAAGATGATAGAGTGTCAATCCTTTCATGCCCATTAGTCTCAGAACAGACTTCGGAGTTGCTTCTGAAAATATTTTCCCATTCATCACATAATTCACTCAAAATATAAATCAAAAAAGGAAAAAAAAAACCAATCTAACAATTCATTTAAATGATATTCTAAATTTCATGCAGGAATGGAAAAACATAACTGAAATCAATGAAGTAAAACAAATGTTGGTAAGGATGAATCTTGTCACCAAAAAAGAAGTCTAACTAGGTTAAAATGAACATTTCTTAGGGGTTTATTTGCATAAATGCCTAATATTCCACGTGCAGTGAGTAGTTTCCGGCGAATCAGAGCCATCCATCCAACGGACGGTCGTCCGGCGCCGTTCAAGAGATCGAGCTATATAAGAAACGAAGAGGGGAGGAGCTTACTATCGGGGCCGCCGAGCTTGGTGACGGCGTCGACGAAGCGATCATGGAGGTCCGGCGTCCACCGGAGACGAGGCTTGGGGTCTCGCGAGAGCACCACTCCTCCGCCGCTCTCGAACCCCTGGTAGCAACTCCTCTCCATCTCCCCAAACATCTCTCCTCCTCCGGGATCGATCTGGAGCACGATGCGACCCCCTAAATCTCCCCCAAAAAGCAAGTTCTTATTCCTTCTCTTTAAGAATTTTCGAGGAATGTCCAAAAGCTAAAAGCCGGCTATTCGGATTCGCATTCTTTTCCGAAAGAAGCAAAAAGGAACCCCGGATCAGAACTCCCAAATCCCTCTTAAGAAACGGATGAACAAAGATCTAATGCCAAAACTCTCATCGAAGAAAGAGGCTCCTCGATGGAAATGATCCAAAAATCAAAATTCGATCGAAAAGTTCCGTAGCTACTTGCAATCTAGATCAGATATCCGAAATTGATGGAAATAATCTGAATTTTGGAGTATTCGATAAAAAGTTTAGATCGGAGTGTGTGTGTGTGTGAGAGAGAGAGAGAGAGAGAGAGAGAGAGAGACGGACAGAAGGGAGCAAGAGGAGGGGAATCTAAGAAAACGTAGACGAGGGGGAAAGAGAGAAACCGCAGTAAAGCAGTTTCTGGTATACCGCGGGACATTCTAACTTAATTTGTTCCGTTCACCTAGCCGTCCGATATGATCAAAGGTGACTGGGATTGAACGACGATCCTTGTTTTCGGGGTGTTATAAAGATTTAGGACGGCTGGCGAAGGAATGGAATCGGTGGGGCCCGTGTGGGGCGGGAGCCACGTGGGATGCCAGCGTGGAATATTCGTCGGCGGACGCGGCCGAGGGATATTCCAGCCAGCACGTGCCACGTAGGAGGATAGTGTTAGTGGGGTCCACGTAGACACGTTTCGACCGACATAGCGGCGCTCTGACGGCAGGGAATATTCCCGCTGGGGCCACCACCCCCTCCACCACCTTTGTCTTCCTTCTCAACTCCCCACTGATCCGCTCTCCAGCTCAAACAGCATCAGATTTGTGTACGTGTCACCTTATTAGCAGACCTCTAGGTAAGCTGAATAATTACTATATAATATCTCTCCCTTTCATTGCTTTGAAAAGTTAGTTTTTCTAATTGCTGACTGTTTTTACGAAGTAAAATTCTAAATTTTACTCCTAAATTAAATTTGAAAATATAATATTAATCTCGGTGTAAGTTATCATATTTAACGATTCTTCGTACGCGTGTACACACATACATGTTAGATTAGGTGTTAAGGTCCCATCAAGTCACTTTAGTTACATAAAATAGCATCTTTATAGAAAAGGGAAATTCCTTCCAAAGAAGAGGCAGAGGGAATTTGGATAGAAGAAGAATAAGAATCCAAAGCAGTCCAATGATACTGTGATACCTTTTCAATGCGGTCCCTTGCGCCTCGTGATCCGCATACGAATCTAATGCAAAGTGGACGGGACCCCTACACGGTCGCTGTTCCCTCCAGGCTTCTCTTGAGATGTAGTCATGTAGATAGCTAGATAGATGGTCCCTTCCAATAAATAATAATAATAATAATAATAGTCAATAAATAAATAAATAAATAAATAAATAAATAAATAAATAAAAAGTTTTAAGTTATTGATCTTATATGTATGTATCCCCTAAACAATGCTAATGGTATGGTTTTAAAGGTATTGGAGACCATAAAGCCGAAGTATTTAAACAGCCGTTACAGCCCTGTTGCTGAATAGTCCAACAGCAAGATCAAACTAAGCACCCATTGAAAGCCTTTCTCAAGGCAGCTTCATCCAGATTCCTTCCAATGAATACAAGCTTGCTGATCCTCTTCTCATCTGACTCCCATGGCTTTCCAGGACATCCATCCAATATGGAATGCACCCCCTAAACAAAAATATAAATAAATAAATAAATAAATTCTGAATCTTCATAAAGTGAAAATTGTTCATTGAACAAATTTTTTTATTCTTTTATTTGAATATGTATGATTGACTGTAAATTTACCTGAAAAACAAATCGCCCAGTCGAATCGTTTACAGACAATACACCTTTCATCCTGTACAAGTCTTCGCCTTTTTCATCAACCAGTCTCTCAAGCCAATCATTAACCTGGAATTATCCAAATACTAAAGATAAAATGATTTATTTAAAAAAAGTAGAGATTTGAGGAGAAGATGGCATGAAAGGATGATTTTTTTTCGAAGAGTTGGTTGAATCCCAGATAATCAAGAAAGGCCTTGAAAATAGTCACCTCACATATGTTACACATTGAGGAGATTAATCGGTTACTTATCTTCTTGGATTCAAAGGAAATTCAAATTTGTCTATGCCCGGTGAGTTTTCTTCTCAAGTATGGTTCTCAATACAATCACTGAAAAGAAAAATCCCTTATTCTCCCTTGTATATTAAGTTGAGGAGAAGCTGGAAATCCGAATAGGAAAGA
Organism: Dioscorea zingiberensis; assembly: GCA_026586065.1. Lineage (NCBI taxonomy): Eukaryota > Viridiplantae > Streptophyta > Magnoliopsida > Dioscoreales > Dioscoreaceae > Dioscorea > Dioscorea zingiberensis. The sequence continues at coordinate 3,247,641 of CM048822.1, read as the reverse complement.
TGTTCTCAATATAATACTAGCTAGTGGGAACCATCCCACTGAGCTCACAGATTAAAAAAGCACCGGTCAAGAGAAAAGGGAGTTAAAATAATACCTCATCAAGATCAAGGATTCCTTCAGAGACTATGCTGACACTTGAAACAGCAGAATCATGAGTATGGTCATGATGATGCCCTGCATGATGATCTGAAAGAGAAAAATAAATGGACTTCAAATATATCATATTGTAGAGGCAATGATACTAAACAACATCAACCATCAAACTTAAGTCACTATTTTCAAAATCAAATGGCAATCCTATACTGAAATCTTTCAATATCTTCAACTCTACCAAAAAATTTAACATATTTTATAGTTTAAAAAATGAATGATTTCACACAGGGGAAAGGAATTACCATGCCCATCAACACAATGATCGGTTGTATGATGGTTTGTGTCTACCTGAACTGCGGACTCAATCCTGTAATCAATGAAGAGTGAAGTTTTCTAGTTGGTACCATACATGCTCTACTTTAGAAGGCTACCTTGGAGGGGGATAAAACCCAAAGTTAGATGGTTGAGAACTGATAACCTGTCAAGGTCGTATCCTCCCACTCCTAAAACAAAATCCATGTCAACAACTCCAAATTTGGCTTGCTTTATTTGCGCCATACCATTTATAAGCTTCCATAGAAAATTCATCATTAAAGGTTGTAGAGAACATGCTGTATATAGCAAATAAGTAGCAGACTAACACCTGGATTAAACACTTACTTTAATCCTCTTAGTGAGGGCATCCAACTCTGTCTCAGTTACCAAATCTACCTGGAAAACAATCATAGGGAAGAATAAGAGCAGCTAATTGAACTTTAAAACAAAAGGGTTCAAAGCTTTAAAGGAGTAATATGAATGAAAAGCAAACAAGTTACTTATTGACATATTATGATTACCTTGTTTAGTATGATACGATCTGCATATGCAACTTGTTCCACTGCCTCATTCACAACCCACCTCGGCTTGACTTCATTCAAATGTTGCATAGCATGCTTGCAGTCTACCATTGTTACAACTCCATCGAGTTTCAAATTTTCTGCAACTAATTCATCGGAACAGAATGTTTCAATGACAGGGGAGGGCTTTGCAAGACCTGCAAAGAAAGAAGCAACAATTCACTATAAACGGTCCAACCAAGAACAATCCCCACAGCTTTCTCAATCAGAAATTTGTTAAGTTTCTCCAATATCAGATTTCTAGAGTATAATGTTACTTATAGAAGTCTGCAACTGAGATACCTATGTCAAAGGCAGTTGAAGGTTTAATTTCCAATGCAGCAGAAAACATGAAGGCCGAATCGATTTCCATATCAGCAGGAATAGTGTGAAAATTATAAGGTGAATCAATTACAACCATGAATCTAAGAAAAGTCATCGCATCATGACAATATTCAATAATCAAGCATAAAGTTTGTGAAATGTGAAAACCTATGGAGCACCGATACGAACACGGGACACGAACATGATACGACACGGACACGCCGACACGGCATTTTTAAAAAAAGTAGGACACGGACACATTGGGACACGTTGAATATAAATACATATAAAAATATTTAAATTATATATATACCAAAAAGTAACATATGGTCCTTGTATACTTGTGAAATCCCTATATAGTCCCCCCTAAGTGTCGGTATCTGTTTACTACAATGATCTATCCGCTTACTATTCGCGCTAAGTGTTTAAAATCGGAAGAATGTAAAGTACCAGGGACTATACGATAATTTTCCCTTATATATATAATACAGTTTGTACCAAAAAAAAAAAAAATGAACCACTAACTTCAAAAGAACCCTAAACCATTGTTACTAGTACTCATGGACCGGATCGATGCTAGGTTTACGGGCCGACGTGTCGATGGCAATTAAAAAAAAGGGATACATTTTTTATCGTATCGGACACGTATCCACGAGTGTCCGACGCGTGTCGGTGTCAGATACGTGTCCGATACGGATACGTGAGCTGATTCAAGGTGTCGGTGCTTCCTAGGTGAAAACCATCCATTAGTCAGCTGTCAATCAAATCATCAACAAAAGAAAAAGACTAAAATGACAATTTTTTATTGTAGATAGAAGAAGATCAACTCATGGTCATCACTGGTTATAAGGTGGTGGAATAAGTCTAAACTGAAACTTAACAGCAAACAAACTGTTATTATATGAGTATGAGCTCATTCCACAGCAGTACCTGTTGTCTCTATAATAATATGATCAAACTTGTCCCGCTTTGTCTTGACCAGCTTCAAAAGCATTTTAACTAGGTCACCTCTGACAGTGCAACACAAACAGCCATTGTTAACCATTACAATATCCTCTCCAGGTACAGAAGAATGGCTTGCAACCAGTGAACTATCAATGTCCACCTCCCCAAACTGCAATACAAGAAAACCATTACTTATTAGGACAAGCTTTACAGAAAATAACACATTTAGAGTACTTAATATCTAGTGATGATAATTGATAACTACAAACTATCATATCTGCTATAAATACTGGACTTTTAATAATGTTGATAAATGCCTGAACTCTCTAACTATCATGGTAACTATTATGTGAGATTGGAAATACATTTCTACAAATATCAAGTTTTAGCAAGGACATTTGATTCCAGTCGTTACAACCACTCTATTTTGAGGAAACATAGAAGCAAAAAGAAATGAAAATACAGAAATTAATGTTGTGATCCATTACCTCATTCTCAATAACAGCAATCCGCTTTCCATGTTGCGAAGTTAGAATGTGGTTCAACAAAGTTGTCTACACATAAACCCAATAATAATATAAGTTATAACTACATAAAGGCAATAAATTGAATCAGAGAACAAGGAGAGAGAAAGAAAACCCAAAGAAACGCCAGAGCATAAAAGAGCAACCAGGGAGTATGAGAATTTCATGGTTCTTATATCATGTAATCCATGTATTCCATGTTCCATAGCATATCCAAAGCAAGTAGGACGCAATACAACCATCGTTAGATTACTGTAGGTAAGGCCACAGTAAGAGCAATCACGAAGGAATTAAGCATCAACATCTATGCCTAGGGATTCAAATTTCTAGTTTTAAGTGATAGAATCATCAAAGATTAATTCGCAAGGATCATACACAATGCTCAAAGAAACATCTGAAAAAGTGCGTACCTTTCCGGAACCGAGGAATCCGGTGATCACGGTGGCGGGGACTCTGCGATCAAGGTCAAGCGCGGAGGAGGCGGAGGAGGCGGCTTCAGCGAGGTCTGTTGCCGGGACAGTGCTGGAGACCATAGACCGGGAGCCTCTAGGAAGGCACCGACCATGAACGTTGGGATGGATGCGCTGGGAGACAAGTGAAGAGGCGGCAGCGGTGAGTATGCGGTTTAGGGTTTTGGAAGCTCGCGGGATAAATAGCCCGGCAGCCATGGCGCCTCGGAGACGGACCAGGAGCAGGAGAGAGACCAGAGCGGAAAAGTGGTACGACGCGTCCTCTCCTCTTAAAACCCTACACCGGACCGGGCTTTTTAAAATTTACTTCAAAAATAGGTAAACACAAAATTTTCCCTCTAAAATTATGTTTAGGAAAATAGGACTCAACAAACTGTATTTTGCTTGTTTGGATTGGCTTTAAAAAAAAATATTTTTTTAAAATTTGATAAAAGGACTTCTGAAAAAAAAAATGCTTCTCAGACTAAATTAAGCACTCATGTTATTTTTGTGTTTGGATATATTAATACAGAAGTAGTTTTATAATAATAATAATAAATAAAAATAAATAATTATAATAATATTTAAGGGTGTTTTGGTAATTGACATAGCTTTGAAAAGATTTGAGAGGGGTATTTTAATAATTGGCACTTTTAAAGCGAACCTACATTTTTTAAAACTACAAATCACTAAACACGAAAAAAATTTTTTTTAGAACTTCTTTTCTGAAAAATCCAAACACGTGTTATTTTGCTTAATCGCTTAACTTACTTCAGAAATGGCTTTTAAAAAAAAACTCATCCAAACAAGGCCAAAAACTTGTAACGCATTATTCCCACAAAATTCATTCATCACTGGCTATCATCACTTTGGGAAATGAATTTGATAAACCAATTTAGTAGAATATACCCTACAATGAAAGATTGGCATAAAGGATTGACTCATAGACATCAATTGAACATGCATAAGCAACTAAATACCATCAGAGATGAACAAAGAGAACTTCAATTTTAGCCACCACTGAACCAGCAAGGGAAGAATATATGACATAACCCATCAGGATCAACACTAAAGAGTAAATGACAACAAAACCAAGCATTCTTGTGATGGCATAAGTAACATATTCATTTATTTGATTACAAAAACAAAACAGATTATTTCATAGATTGCCTGCTCTGGTCTAACCAAGCATACACATGACCTCATCTCATGGGGAATCAGTGCATATTGAAGGCAAGGAAGAGATCCTTTGCTGCGATCAAGAGGAGCAGTTTGAAGTATATCAAAACCCATTTCCTGGTCACCTCTTGGTGAACATAGTCCAGGAAAATCTCCTTGAAGAACCCATGGATTTGCCAGAATACTGACAAAATTATCAGTGAGGTGGTCAGCTTTGTTTTGGAAACAAGGAGCAGTGCAGGTATCATTGCATACGTAACTTTCTGGGAGAGCTCTAGTCTCTTGATTTTCAGACTCTCACTCCGTAGTGCACTCGGTCGCTCTTTCATGCTGACACTTGCTTCCAAAGGAGAAAAGGATACCACGTCACATGTGCGTTGATAGGGCAGCACACCTGAGGTCTGCAAAGTATTTATTGTACATGTTGGGTTAGAGCATTTTGATATAAGATCAAAACTATGTAAGAAATCAACATGAACCTACATTCTTTTCAGTTGAACAATCAGGATCAGGCAATGCTTTCATAGAGTACCAACGTGGAAATACTTGCATGTTTGAGTATGAGGGTTTATGTGCGCGACTAGCATCAGAAAATCCATGATTCCATGTCTGTCATAGTTGTAGGCCATAAAACATGTTAAATACATATGGCAGCAAGGGAAATGGAATAAAAGAACATGCTAATTAATGAATCTTGGATGAAATAATCCAAACTAAAAACAATAGTTGCAATACCCACCAAAAGCAATAGAAAATTACCCTTTCACAAGGAATAAATCAGCTTATGTGCAAAAGGAGCTACCTTGTCCTCAAGTGAATTACACAGGAAGAAAAGTTACAGAAATATATAGCAATTTATCAAAGTTTTTAGTGATGGTAAAAGAATAATTGAACAATAGTGGTTTATGCTAAAAGATTGCCGGCAATAAGGTATTAGAATCTCTAACAAAACTTTATGTTCTTGACTGAAAGACTATGGGCTATTTGAATGCACAAAAATGCATGATTTGAGATCAGGTCATATAACCTTGTAAAAATCCAAATTTTCGGTAAATTTGGTGGATGAGTTATGTCAAAGGTTAGGGAACCTTAAATAGAAGATAGAACATATCCTACAGTTTACCTCCCGAACCAAGCCTAGAAATTAACGTTGCTCACCAACAATATAGTAGATTCAACTCCTAGAATAAAAACAGATTGAACTTTTGCCTCACCTAATATCTGATTAACTACTATTTTCAAAATCAGTCAAGACCTAATTTCAAGCTGCCAATTTCTCTTGTTTCATGTCAAACTATATTATAAATTGTTACAGAACTCAGATTTTCAAAACATAGATACTCATATAGTACCTGAACAAATTATCAAGCAATAATAGATTAAAAATCCAATCATGTCGAATAAATGGAAACACCAATAAGTACTAAAACAAAAGAACAACATAGTGAATATGCAAAAACAATCCTTGCTCAAAAAATAGAGGTGAAGTATAGTTTTGAATCAAGACTCAAGACTATCATACATGATCAACCATCTACTTGATAACAACTTTCAAGAGGTTAGAGCCATGCCCACTGCATTCTTACATCTGAAAGGGGTTGTTAATCAGGTGAGGGTCATTCTTCTAGCTCCAATCTCTGTTTGTTCTGTTTTCCTACTTCTCAAGGTAGCAACTTTCCCTTTTTTACTTCCATCTTTGCGCTTCAGCATTTAACCCTTTCACGGGACTAACGGTTGAACGCAAAAAATACATATAAATCTCTAAACAATCACTTTCTAACATCCGAAAAAAAACCCTTGAATTCCAACATCCTCTCATCGACATTTATTGGTTTTCCTCGATCAGGAACAACAAAAACCAAACTATTTTTACACCCCGCGCATTTAACAAAAGCTAAAAAAAGGAGAATGAAAGACAAATCCGATGTTTATTTTGTGGAGTAAGACATCGCACCTTCGAGAACCCGAGGGAACCAGGGGTCGCGGCGGCGGGGACTGAGGGACCGCCATTGATCAAGGAGGAGAAAGATCCAACAAGATCGGGCCTGAGGACGGATCGCGGAGCTACCGATCTAGGATCAGACGGCTGGAAGCCACCACGATAGCCAGGAGAGGTGAGAGAATGGAGACTCCGGAGGCCATTAGCGGTCACCGGAGCATAATCGAGAGGCGCGGAGGAGGGATGTAGGATCCGATCGAGCGTTGAGCCTAGGGTTTTGGAGACCGGAGCTGTTCTTCGGGTCAAGAACCTGCTCGCCATCGCCACCACTTGGTTGGATCGTGGCCGCCACCAACGGCCGAGATGAGGTAAAAGCTTCTAATGGGCTTTGGGCTGAAGAGCATAAATGGGCGCAAGAACAAACCCAGCCGTTGATTTTATAATGGTGGTTGTCAATGTGCCTGTTAATTGTAAAAAAATAATCCAATAATTTAACTTTAGAGAAAATTTGCTTGCAGGTTACTATAAAAATTTGAAATTACTTATTTGCAGCTATAAATATATATTTGTTTGCATATCCCTAAAAATCTATTTTTTAATTTATATAACCCTGTCATTAGTCACAGTTATTAGCATTAAAATTTTTAAATTTAACAGTAGTTAAATTCTAACCCTATTTTGAAAGTTACTTAGCTACCCTTAAAATTTAATTATTAAAATGTTATTATTTTTTCTTAACCCCTCTTTTCTTTAGACATCAATAGGCTCGACAAGGAACCACGATTACCTCATTATCTTGATACAAACCTCGCTCCTCTCATCTTTTTTTCCTTTCTCATCAGGTAGAAAAGCGAGTAGTTAAAAATTACAATTATTTTTTCATTCTAATAGACTCATAGAGGGAACAAAAAGAGTGGGCCAACAAGAGAAGAACAAGAAGCGGACTCCGCTTGTAAATCCAAACCCTTAAATATTTTTTGGATTATAATAATATAATTTTTTATATTTGTTTATAAAAACCATTTTATCATATAATAGTGTACAAATTTTTGGATTTGTTTATAAAAATCTTATAAATATTTCTCAATATAACAATTATTAATTAAAAAATTAAATTATAGGAAAAAATAGGGGTATATAAGAAAATCATTTATAATTTAAATAATTTTAAAGTCCATAAAAATATAAAAAAAATAGAAGGATATCTTAGCAAATATTTACTATTTCAAATGATTCATATGTATAAAAAAAAGAAATTAGAGGGACATATTAGTAAATATTATTTTTACATAGTCATTTAAGAATTCCGAACTTTTATAGGGTATGCAAGCAAAAACCCCTTAAATTTATTTCAAATGATTCATATGTAAAAATAAAATAAAAATAGAGGGATATATTAATAAATATTATTTTTACATAGTCATTTAAGAATTCCGAACTTTTATAGGGTATGCAAGCAAAAACCTCTTAACTTTATTTCAATTATTGTGATTTTTAAATTTGTTTCTTTTGATTAAAATGAAATAAATACTGGTTTCTTCAATTACTTAATTGGTTTCATTACAATTACTGTAATGTAATTCATTGGTTTATTTGGACGAATTAAATTAAATGAGAAATAAAAATAGTGAAACAATGAAATAATTACTGGTTTTCTTGGGCTACATAATTAGGGTTCAGTTACAAACGATTGGTTTGTTACTCATTGGTATGATGAGGTTGGATTAAATGAGAAATAAAATAGTGATTTGTGTTACAATAATTGAGTTTTGATCCACTGATTTATGTATAAAATATATTATTACCAAAATATAATTAAAGCAAATGATGAGTGTTTTATATATTTCTAAAAAAAAAACATAAAAACAGTTTTTTTTTAATTTATAATTGTGGATAAACCACGTTTTTATTGAAATGGAAGTCGGCTCTTAGATGAGCATAATACATACAATCCACAATGTCCCAAAAAGTGTAGGCCCCACTGCCTGACATGTTTTTACATTAGTTCATCGCCATCTTCGAAGTCGTCGATGCCCGGTGGCCGCTGCTCCTATGCATCTCTAGTGAGCGAGAGGCTACTCATGATGATCCTTCAGATCCTTACGAATTAGAACTGCCGTGTGCTTCGAACCAAAAGAGTAGGAGGAAATCTATATGACGGATCAGCTTTAGGCAAACACGTTAGTTGTTTATAACATAAAAACAGTTGAAAAAAATAATTATTAGCAAAAGAATACAAGATACTGAATCAAAATCCTAATTATTAGCAGAACGCGATGATTGATTCACGTGTCAAAACTATGATCGCAAAATCAACAACAGCATCGTCGGAGTCTTTGCTGTTTCCATATACGCGCGAAAATGTTATTCGATTTATACCGAGAAAACAATCAGAGCTCAGAAGATGCTATCTATAAATACAGCAGCAGCGATAGTATCTCATTTTACTCGCCCAAACCTCCATAGCCGTTCTTGTTCCTGTTATCGCCCTCTCGCTTTCCCCATTCCCAGCCTTTCTCCAAGATCGCCTTCTCTTCATCTTCGTAATCCGGGGCGTCCGAGGTTCTCTTCTGCAATTGGATCACATCGTTGTTCTTGTTTACTGGATCTCATGGAATTTCTTAATTTTGAATCGCAGGTTGTGGTTGAGGTGCGTTAGTGGTGGAGCTGTGGCCTCGGAGGAGATGGCGGATTCTACTTCGGGGAAGATGGTGTTCGAGCCGATTCTTGAGGACGGGGTCTTCCGATTCGACTGTTCCGGTGATGATCGTGTTGCAGCCTTTCCGAGTCTCTCCTTCGTTGATCCTAAGGTCAGGGAGACGCCGATCATGGTTCACAAGCAGCCTGAGTTCGTCCCTGAGTTTCAATGCCTTCATGGACAGCAGATCGTCACTATTCAGGTTCGATCCTCTGCCCATCGGGGTTTCTTGATTTTCTTGATCTTTCTCATGATTTCTATATTTATATTTTAATTAAGATTATGAACCGGAGAAGTAGCAGTGTATTTTAAAGCTTAAATGCATCTTGAGAAGTAGTGTAGTGTGGATGGACAAGTTGAGAAGATAGTTACTTGAATTGCAGAGCTGCTTTTTTTTTCCTGATATAGGATATTATAATGGATGCAGATAGCGTAGCACTTATAGAGATTTGTATCCAAGATGTTGAACAGTTATGTTTTGTGAATTTTTGCCTTCTTAAAGATGGAGTTGACACAAATGATCTGTTGTATGTTTAAAGAACTTTGCTGTCTTTTATTTTTTGTATGTGAATTATTTTACAATCAGTTTACATAACTAGAAAAACACTGTACTATTGCTGCTTTACTTTTCTACAATCATTTTACATAGCTTGAGAGAAACACTGTACTATTGCTGCTTTAGTTTTCTTCAAGTGATTGATTGTATCTGGAATCAGTTGCCTGAAGGAACCTCCTTCTATGGAACCGGTGAAGTCAGTGGTCAGCTTGAGCGGACGGGGAAGCGGGTATGTTGGCTTTACATCATTTCCTTGTTCAGTTTTAAAATTTGATTTTATACCACTGATCGACTTTGGTGGTTCTAGATTTTTACTTGGAATACCGATGCATGGGGTTATGGTTCAGGAACCACATCATTGTATCAGTCACATCCTTGGGTTCTGGCTGTTTTTCCTGATGGAAGATCATTGGGTTTTCTAGCTGATACAACTCGGCGTTGTGAGGTCTGGCCTGATATCTTATAGCTTCAGATGAATCTTTTGAGATTTCTGTATGCTCCTGCATTCTTCAAGACTGATACCAAACTAATATTAATATGGTGGACTGCTACATTTGGACAGGTTGACCTACGAGAGAATTCAACCATTAAGTTTACAGCTGCAGCTGTTTACCCAGTCATCACATTTGGCCCATTTGACTCACCCACTGAAGTCTTGATATCCCTATCTCATGCAATTGGTTATTCTCTTAATTCATATCAATTAATTACGTCTTTATTGGTTCAGTTGGTTTGACTTTGTTTCACTCAGCTTCTTAGATCAACTTGTGGTGTTTTCCAACATTTATTGGGTTTCTCTTCTGTAGATTTTGTCTTCCACTCATTGTTGTGGTAAGGCTGGGTTTGCCAGCCACACACACTTGAATGAAGTTTGGGTGTATAAATCCACTGTCAGTGAGGCATTTGGACATGACAGTAAAGTCTCGAGGAATTTTTGTTTTCTTGAGATGCGTTATCGTACATAATATTTTTGTTTTAAAGCTTTGCCTATTGCAAAGTGCTTTGTCAACTGTAGTTTCCTCCTTTTCAGTTTCTTTTCATGATTTAGGGAACCTAAATTATTTTGAAACTATATTATCAATTTTAATTATTTAATAAATTATTCTTTTGTTATCAGTCTGTACAATGCAATGATATTTTTGTTTTTTCTTCTAAGGCAAAATTTATCCTATCTCAATGCTAGTTATTTTTTCAAATTTAGGGACTGTGTTCATGCCTCCTAAATGGTCGCTTGGCTACCACCAATGTCGATGGAGCTATGATTCTGAAGAAAAAGTTCTTAAGGTACTTTGCTCTCTATTTAACAGGGATGTCAATTTTGGTCTTTCTCTTATTATCTTGAAAGTAGGTTGGTAGTTCTTGCTTGTCTGACTCATCATCTCTGCATCTCCATCATTAAATGATGTGTTATTCCAGTTTCTACAATTGACCATACTCTTTTCTTCGTTGGTTTTTAATACACAGATTGCAAGAACATTTCGGGAAAAAGGCATACCTTGTGATGTGATATGGATGGACATTGACTATATGGATGGTTTTCGATGCTTTACTTTTGACCAAGTATGTATTAGATTGAGCTTTATCTTTTCATGCACATTTAACACACAATCTTCTTTTACCATCATAGTCATTATTCTTTATTTCTGCACATCTGATATGAGTATAATCTTGGACTCCATTATGTACATGGTGACTTAACACACAAAGCAATGTGACCTTTGCCTTCTATACCACACCTCTGCATTTGGGCTGCCATCCAGAGCTTATTCCTTATTAGTTGCTCTCATAGTGCAACAGATTCTTGAACTTTTTTACATGTTTATGGAGAAATAATATCTGATGATATTTCAGGACCGCTTTCCTGATCCAAAATCTATGGTGAAAGATCTGCATGCCATTGGTTTCAAGGCTATCTGGATGCTTGACCCTGGGATTAAACATGAAGAAGGTTACTTTGTTTATGATAGTGGTTCTGATAATGATATTTGGATTCAAAATGCAGATGGAAAGCCATTTGTTGGTAAGCCCTCTTGTTGCATACTGATTTAAGGCTACTTATAGAATTGATCATTAATCTTCTCTTTTACCACCATTATTAGGAGAGGTATGGCCAGGTCCTTGTGTTTTCCCTGATTTTACAAATGAACGAACACGTTCATGGTGGGCAAAATTAGTCAAGGAATTTGTCTCTAATGGTGTTGATGGTATATGGAATGATATGAATGAGCCTGCTGTTTTCAAAGTAAGTCTTCAAAAGCCAACTTACTTCCTAAATGTTCAGCATGATTTAATGACTGCTTTATTGATTATTGATTTGCAGACTGTAACGAAAACAATGCCAGAGAGTAACATTCACAGGGGGGATACTGAACTTGGTGGTCGCCAGAATCACTCCCATTACCACAATGTAATTTTCCATCTGATTCTTTCTGCCTTCATGTTCTTAGTGTCCAAATCTTTTAGCCTTACCATTATTTATTTGTTTTAATTTATTATTGTTACACCTGCCCTCTCGTGGCCTTAGTCTTGCCTCCTGCTTGCACATTTGCTTCAATTTCAATCATTTCCATTCAATGGAGTGGAAGTTGACAAAGTGATCTATATATATGAAGTTTATTACTCATCAAGTGTTATAAGCATTCATTCTAGTTGACAAACTGATTACATGCAGGTATATGGTATGCTTATGGCAAGATCGACTTTTGAAGGAATGAAAATGGCTTGTTTGCAAAAAAGGCCTTTTGTTCTCACCAGAGCTGGATTTATTGGAAGCCAACGGTATGCTGCAACTTGGACTGGAGATAACCTAGCAAACTGGGATCATCTACATATGAGTATATCCATGGTTCTTCAGTTGGTAATTAATGACATTTCTCAATAATGAGCACCCGTTGCTAGGTTATATGTGGTTTGTTTTTAGCATGTATTTTGGAGACCAAACATTATGAGTGTAATCTTTCAAAGAATTATTGTTTTATTTCTGAAAATCACATGGACTTGTAAGTGTCTGATAGCTACACAGATTTGCATATCCTATAATCAACAAATAAGACGGCCTTTGCTTTGACCTAACGAACTTTTGTTGAAAAGGTAGCTGTTGTGTGACAATCCACCAAAAGGTTGTATCTGTTAATCTACTGCTGCAGCTGGTGGTAGCATGTTACACTTTAACTTGCAAGGAATTTGCTCTAGGGTTTAGAATTAGTTTCTGGATTCATAGAATCATAAGTGAGTTGTAAGGAATTTGCTCTATGGTTAGAATCAGTTTTTCAATTCATAAGTGAATTATCAATAACAAACCATTTCAACACCTTGAGATCCATCGATACAACATGACAGGTTAAGCCCACAATAGGGCAGAGAAGAAAATATTGGGGAGACCTTTTAGTTGAGAATTCGGCTACCCATTGTGACATCCCGCATGAATGTATTGAAAGAGTAATTTGTCCATTATTGCATATTTTATGAGGATATAATTTGCTTCTTCATGACTTATAAGATTGAATTGCATCTTTAATCATTTCACTATGTGGCATGATTTGTCATAGCAGAGGTTTAATTCAAACATCACAATTATCTCTGTCTTAGGGCATCAGTGGTCAGCCATTATCTGGGCCTGATATTGGTGGCTTTGCTGGGAATGCAACACCACGGCTTTTTGGGAGATGGATGGGAGTGGGTGCAATGTTTCCGTTTTCTCGTGGGCACTCTGAAGCTGGAACCATTGATCAGGAGCCATGGTCCTTTGGGAAAGAGGTTCATCCTTATCAACCAAGCACTATAGTTGTTAATGAGGGTGTCAGAGTTACTGTTTCTATGTGGAAGACTTGTTGAAAATACATAGATCATGCTTATATGTAGTAGATTTTGTGAGGAAAGAGTTATTGAGAATATCATCCATAGGAAATGCATCATTATAAGGAAGAGATGGCTTAAAAAGATCTTTGTGGCATTTTACACTTGATAGCTTTTCCATTTTACCCTTGCATATATGTATATATTTATGTAAACCTCTGATTTTCATGTGAGTTTTTATTTCACCACATTAAAGCATGAAGTTAGAACATTTTTGTTTAGAATTCTTTTTTTTTCTCCCTTTTTGGCGTAGAATTACATATCCCATAATTAGATTTTTATCTAACTGACCTATGATTTATGAACTGCATGTATTGTATATGCATCATAGGTTATCTTTATATAGGAGGAAAACAGGCCTTTAGTTTATTCTATTGAATAACTAATGCACTCATTTGTAATGTAAGGCACCTAGAGGTTTTATTTTTGTCACAAAAATATTATGGCATGTAGTGTCTTTCCATGTTCTTAGCTTAATGATTTTTTCCTACATTTAACTCTTACAGTGTGAAGAGGTTTGTCGCCTTGCATTGCTAAGGCGTTATCGTCTTCTACCCCACATTTATACTCTTTTCTACGTTGCTCATACGAAGGGAACTCCTGTTTCAGCACCTGTATTTTTTGCTGGTATTTTCCCTCTTTCTATTCAAAATTTTTGTACTATAAGATCAACTTATCTCATCTGTAATCTGATCGTGCTACTGACCTGTTCAGATCCACAAGATCCTAATCTGCGTTCAGTTGAAAATTCTTTTCTGCTAGGACCACTTCTAATTTGTGCAAGGTACTTTTGTACTTAAGTTTCAATGAAAATGCTGATGTATTTGTTTTACAGTCAGGGATACTGCTTAGCTTTGGCCTCACTATAAAATAAAAAACTACTTCTTAACATGACATGTTAGACAACTTCTTAACTAGAAGACTTTATTTTTTCCCCTTATGTCCTCATGAACATTTTGAGGATCCCAATTGTGGTGTTTTTTTTTTTTTTTTTTTTTTTTGGCCAACAGCACCTTCCCTGATCAAGGATCACATGAATTGTTGCATGTTTTACCAAAAGGTATATGGATGAAGTTTGATTTCGGTGACTCACATCCTGTAAGTATTTTGATTAGAGTCATTCGACACATTTTATTCATCTGAATATTTACTTTTGGAATCTTAGGTATCTTACCTTTTGTTTTATTGAAATTTCTTTGAACAACTCAGGATTTGCCAACTATGTATTTGCAAGGTGGATCAATAATTCCCGTTGGTCGTCCACTTCAGCATGTTGGTGAAGCAAATCCAACGGATGAGTTATCACTCTTTATCGCTCTTGACAATTTTGGTAATAATTTGGATTATAATACACTGCTAGCTAAAGCAGATTTTAGATGAGGTACTAGGTTGAACACTTAATTATTGTTTTTGTTTCTAGCATGTTCGTTTTGGACGATCAATCTTGGATCATGATTGTGATTTCTTAGAAGTATCTGTGCCTTGGCCACACACACCAAAGGGTCATGGAATGAACACTATCTTGTGCTTACATAAATATTGATAAAGTAATAGACACAAATAGTTAAAATTTCACTGTTATACATGAAGGAAGGTCATTTAGTATAAGCGCCCGTTTGCTTGTGAGGTTCTTATTCTTAGAAACCTTGATTTCCCCTGGGTGGAAATAATTTTGAGTTGATTTTTGATTGTTAATTCCATGTTAGGATAGTTTATTCAAACTTACTCAATCATAGATTTTTAGTTTGGATACAATCCAGTCTTGAATCTTTAATAAGGGATTTCCCTCTCCAATCACACCTATACAAATACAGAGGACCTTGCGGTACATAAATAAATAGTTATTAGGTTTTGATTCTCCATTATGTCTATTTATTAGGTTTTGATTCTCCATTATGTTTTTTTTTTTTTTTTTTTTAAAATTACAACATGCAATTGCCCATTTTAACCCCAGAAATAGGAGGATTCCAAATCATAACATCCAAAAGTAAGGTCTGCATATAAAATCATTTTGCGCTCTTCATTTTGATATGTTGTCAAAGTACCTTTAAATAGTAAAGTGCAAGTTTTTTTTTGGGGTGGTGGTGGTAATGGGTGATGGTTGGCATTATTTTGATCAAACTCTACGTATTTTCATGGGTATTGATTGTCTTGATAACAACATAGGGTACATCAGGTAAATTGCCCCTATTTCGATAACTGAAAGACTTAGCTGGAAAATACGACATGCTCACTGCTTTGGCACTCTATCCTCCCAAAGAAATTAAATGAAGTAATAAGGTTCTGGACAAAAGTATTAGCTCTATCTTCTAGATGTCCCTATTGCAGTTGGTTTTATAGTTGCATGTTCACTTCAGGCAAACTCAACCAATGCACATGTGTATCCCATACTATT
Organism: Dioscorea zingiberensis; assembly: GCA_026586065.1. NCBI lineage: Eukaryota > Viridiplantae > Streptophyta > Magnoliopsida > Dioscoreales > Dioscoreaceae > Dioscorea > Dioscorea zingiberensis. The sequence goes on along the minus strand of CM048822.1, from coordinate 3,231,809 downwards.
GTTGGGGTGATGTTTTATTAGTGTGCATAGCATTGCATGTGATTTTTCCTTTGGATAGTATTCCTAGGTCATTATGACCCCAACTTCATATCCACCACTTTGAGGTTATTAGGAAAACTGATGGATGTATGGATTTAATCATCAGCCAATATGGAGATTCTAAGACATGTCTTTTGAAGAGTTTCAGCTTTGTGTGGTTGTATATAATTGTTAAAGGAAAAGATATAAGATATTGTATATATTGCACAAATTCCAAACATGGTATAAAAATAGGAAACCACCTTATGTAACTAAATTGGTCACACATGTATAAGTTAACAAAGTGAACTCTCATATAAATATAATAAACTTTCGGGCAAATTACATTAATAGTGCTTTGTATCTTAACTGCAGCTTTTTGGGTTTCCAGGTAGAGCTCATGGTGTCCTCTTTGAGGATGATGGTGATGGGTATGAGTACACTAAAGGAGGTTATCTTTTGACATATTATGTTGCAGAACTTAGTTCTTCAATTATTACAGTTAAGGTGTCGAATACTGAAGGATCATGGAGGAGGCCAGCTCGAACTCTCCATGTACATGTGCTGCTGGGAGGAGGTGCCATGGTGTGTATGCCAATGGATTTTTGTATCAAGGACTGTGCCTTTGCACTCCTTTCTAATATATCTTCTTTGCAGATTGATGCCCACGGTGTTGATGGAAAGGAACTGCAGATTGTGTTTCCTTCAGAATCCCAAGTGAATGACTTGGTACTTGCAAGTGAAAGTCAGTATAAAACACGTTTAGGTAATTGTCTCTTTTAGTAAGACTGATGAAATTTGTCTAATAGCTATCTTTCAACTTTAAATGTCCATCTATTTAAATGCTATTCCTTAGAACAAAGGCTTGCTTAGGTTTGTTATCTTTTACTGTAATGAAGCTTTTGAAATCAATGCTTTTCATTCTTGGTTATTAGAAGATATCTTTATTGGCTAGAAATATATCTGATAACTTTTTTGACCTCATGGATGATCCAATCTCCTAAATAAGATCGAATGTTAGATACCATGTGTCTTGAATTTTTTTGATGAATAACTCAAGCATACGGAGGAAGAAAGTCTATATTTGTATTTTTCACTCTCTCACCTTTTCTATTTGCTTTTTGTTTAGCCATTTTGCACTATCTTGATGCTATTTCTCCTTAGTCTTGATGTTATACGTGAAGTTTTAAGCATTTGGACTTGATGCTTATACAATGTATATTGAAACGCAGAACAAGCCAAGCTTCTCTCAGATACAGATGAGCTTTCAGAAGAAAAGGGAATGGAACTTTCAAGGACTCTTGTTGACCTGAAGAGTGGTGACTGGATTCTTAATGTGGTGCCTTGGATTGGTGGTAGAATAATCTCAATGACACACACCCCTTCTGGTAACTTTTACCTTGTACTTAACATGTTGTTGCTTTAGTTAGTGGTAGGTAAGATACACTGCACTTGTCTCATGACATTGTTGTATTTCTCTTTGGCTATACATGCCTCAGAAGTGATGCAACCCCCACCGCCACCCCCACAAAATAGATCTGGGCATGTTGCTTTATCTTTGCCAAACCTTGTCAACATTTTTCTCCTAACTCTTTAAAGATATAATGGAACCAGAGAGGGTTTCTACATTCATTAAGGATGGACATCTAAAGGTTAATCTAAACTATCTTATCTGTAATTTTCCTAGGGCTTCTTTTTTGTGTGTATCCACATGGGCATCTAAGAGTTTCTACTTATCATTAGAAATTTTAAATTTTACATGTCATCGATTGAAGTGTATATTTAGGTACACATGGGCATCTTATCTGTAATTTTCCTTGGGCTCCTTTTTTGTGTGTATCCACATGGGCATCTAAGAGTTTCTACTTATCATTAGAAATTTTAAATTTTACATGTCATCGATTGAAGTGTATATTTAGGTACACATGGGCATCTTATCTGTAATTTTCCTAGGGCTCCTTTTTTGTGTGTATCCACATGGGCATCTAAGAGTTTCTACTTATCATTAGAAATTTTAAATTTTACATGTCATCGATTGAAGTGTATATTTAGGTACACAGTGGCTTCACAGTCGAGTTGAAATTGGTGGATACGAGGAATACAGTGGCGTTGAATACCGTTCTGCTGGATGCTCAGAGGAATATGAAGTAGTTGGGTGCGATACTGTTTGAGACTTTTGAATTGAAATTGAAAAACAGAACCAGCTATCTTGTAGAATTCAAGTCAACAGAGTACTTTTGGCATACAAGTTTTTTTATCATAATTGGCATAGTTGTCTGTCTGTCTTTAAATATATTGACATGTCTCCATTTTTGACTTGTACTTTGTTCCAAAAAATATTGGCTTGCAGGAGAAATCTTGAACAACCAGGGGAGGAGGAATCTCTTATCTTAGAAGGGAATATTGGTGGTGGCTTAGTTCTCCAGCGCAAGATATCAATTCTAAAAGACAATCCTAAGATTCTCCTAATTGACTCTGGTATTATCGCACGAAATGTAGGTGCTGGTTCTGGTGGGTTCTCAAGGTATTTCAGTTTTTCCCATGCCAATTCTTGTTGTCAATGCCACGTTAACCATTAAATCTTGTCTTGTAAATGGAAAAGTCAACTATGCCTCACTAAATGACCATTCTATCACATGTAGGTTAGTCTGTTTACGGGTGCACCCGACATTTACCCTTCTGCACCCTACTGAAGTCTTTGTTCAATTTAATTCCATTGGTGGCTCCAAACATGAACTCTGGCCCAACTCTGGAGACCAATACTTTGAGGACAATCTCCGGCCAAATGGTAGATTCATTATCTCATGCTATGTTAACATCCCTTGGAAATTTATTTATTAGCTATTGTACTTTGTAGTTGTAGCTATTCAAAATGGACCTGTGATAATCTTGTTAATGGTGCTCATCTATGAATTCAGTATGAATTTCTCCCCTCATTGTGGCATGCTGCAGGTGAATGGATGTTGGTTGACAGATGTGCTGGCCTGTGTTTGATCAATCGATTTGACATAAGCCAAGTGAACAAATGCCTTGTGCATTGGGGGTCAGGAACAGTTAATTTGGAGTTGTGGTCTGAGGAGAGGCCAGTTTCCAAGGACACCCCTTTGAAGATTTCACACCAATATGAGGTAATAGAAATCTCAAAGCTTTGAACTGCTATTACAAATTTCATGAAAACAACACCTTGCTCTGAATTATTACAATAATGATGAGGCATATGCCCATAACCTAAATCTTGTGTCCATTAATTTACTTGAAAATTGAGGTTGATTTCTGTAGAATCAAACTGTTGTTAATTTAAAAGTTATTTTTTGTGCTTTGCTTCATCTGGTGGTTTCATCCTTTGTATCAGAATATTCTTGCATTGCCTTGCTTCCCCAGAAGTCAAATTCATTTACTGCATTCCTAAACCAGAAATGATCGAGTGAAATTACAAGTATTTTTTGTTGAATTTTAATTTATACAAGAGCTGATTGTAGGTAATGCTGTCAAATCTCATATTAGCATCAAAATTTATAAATTTTCATGGATATTTCATAAACAAACCTCTTATTTACAATCAACATCCTCTAGATTCTTTCTCGAGCGAACGCATTCCTATGGAAAATTAGAGCAGTTTCTAGTAGCGTGTCGTAATTATTTTCAGAAGACCCGATGGTTCTTCAACTTTGTCTTGGTGGAAATTAGTTTCTGCTTGATTATTGTTTTCTGCTTTTCATCCAGGTGTACATACAATACTCAAATTTGCTTGTTGATAGTTAAATTTAATGTCTATATTATACTCCTTTACATGGTATTTTTCTTAACACGTGATACACACGTGATGTTGATCTACCAAGTGCTGGGACAATGTCCATTACATGCTATAACTTATTTGATTGACAGTTGCTTTCTTTATCCTTCCGGGACTTATAATGCTCTTGAACTGATGAGATAATTGAAGCTTTTATGAGGCTAGAAAACACAAATGTAAGAAATGCCTCAATGATTAACTTAGAGCTAGAACTCTAACTTTAGAAAAGTCTATGATATAAGACAATAAGATGACCAAAATATGGGAATATCTGGCACCATCTTAAATGGAATAAGAAAAGTAGGAAAGACAGTTTTCCAGCCTCTTTTCCAGCCGTCTTGATTTACTCTAGGGCCCTAGGCTCTAGAAAATGAAAGGAGTCGTGAAGACTTGTTCCTCTTACTGTTGAACAAGATTTCATCATCTTTACTGATTCAATTGTAGTCATTGACATGAACTACATGTTGAGATTGTGAACCTTTTCTTATTGTCTTGATAGTTTGTTTCGTTTTGTTTTGTTTCAATTGTAGTCATCTTAAAGAATTTTTGTTATTTATATTTGAATACCAACTGATGACAATGTCCGTATCCAAATGATCAAAGGCTTTTGCATATATAACACATCCCGCAAATTAGTGTTTGTTTGTGCTTCTTTTTTTTTCCTCAGTTGATGGGAAACCTATTACACTTGTGTCTATAATTTTTAGAGAGATGAACACACACATCTTGATTCACCTAAATCTTTTTACTGATGATTGTAAGAACAACGCTTCTTCACAAATTTTGCAGGAATTTGGACGTAGAAGCCCCCTTACATTCAATCACCTTAGGTTGTTTTGATATCCAAAAACCTTGAATAGTGTTTAACATGAATCTCTCACTATAAAATTTACCATATGAGTTACAAAATAGAATTTGAAAAAGAATTTGGCACTAGGTTTCATAGTTATTACCATGGTTCCCTGTGTTGAGAATTAAATATGGTTTTTTTTCCCAAAATGTTCTCATTGGAAATGTTATAAAGACGACTCTTTGGAAGTTTGTGTTAATGTTTTAATGAATAATTATGGAGTGTTATGTATGCGTCATATACATTAGGAATTAGTTTGAGTATCAACCAAAGACCATTGAGTCGAGCGGTAATGGGTTCCCGTGCCTTCAGCCCGGTCTCGGGTTCGAAGTGACGCGGTGGGGGATTTTCGTGGCTTTCCTGTGCGCTCGTGGTGGGCTTTATCCCACACGTCGCAAGGATTCGATCCCGGGAGTCCCCACCCCTTTGATTCTTATCAGCGGCTGGCCTAGCCAGTCCGCTCATTCGGTCAAAAAAAAACATAAGGAGAAAGTCATCTATCTCATTTTTTTTATAAATGTGGATAAACCATTGGAAGCACACGACATAGATGTGATTCGAACCCTCAACTAAGTTTTGTCATCTATCTGTTAAGTTGCTGATCTTATGCAACTCTTTTGCACTATTGGTTTTCTGTACACCCTGAGCTTGATGGTCCACTTAAAAGATGGTTTTCCATGCTTTTCATTGAGTCTGGCAAGGCTGAGTCGCTGATCGCAAGACTTGTTGAAGGACTCGTTTGATAAACCTTCCCCTCCTGCACAAAATGGTGGTGCATGAGCCTTCTCAGTGCCTCAAGCTCAACTGCAACTTCTCTCATTGTGGGCCTCTCTTCTCCCCTAACATTCAGGCACCTCTTTGCAAGCTGAGCCACTGCTAATAGCTGCCTTGTCCCAGCCTCTTCCACTGTTTCCTTATCAAGTGCATCAATCAATCTATTCTGATCAACCAATGAAATGAAATGAAAGGCCAAGTTCCTCTCCTCATCTGACCTGCAAAATGACACAGGATTCTCCCTGGTCAGCAACTCCACAAGAACCACACCAAAGCTATACACATCACTCTTCTCAGTCAGTAGACTAGTGTGGAAGTATTCTGGATCTAAGTAACCCAGTGTGCCTTGCACCAGTGTGGTGACATGAGTTCTGTTACAAGGGACAAGCCTAGAAGCTCCGAAGTCGGCCACTTTAGCTGTGTAGTTCTCATCCAGTAGTATGTTTGCGGACTTAACATCACGGTGGATGATCGGTATCGAAGCCACTCCATGCAAGTAGGCTAGCGCTGCAGCGGTTTCCACCGCAATCCTTAGACGAGTCTCCCAGTTCATTGGAGAAGTAGCTGAAGCTTTCACTGTGTGAAGATGCTGAAAGAGTGTTCCATTGGGGATGAACTGGTAGACCAGCAAAGGAACTTGAGTCTCTAAACAGCAGCCTAAGATCTTAACGACATTCTTGTGTTTGATTTGAGAAAGGATGACAACTTCGTTGATGAACTGCTCAATTTGGCTCTCGTCCACCTGTTTGGATCTCTTGATGGCCACTGGCCTCTCGTCCAAGAGTATTCCTTTGTACACAGTGCCATATCCTCCACGGCCTATCACTCGGCTTTCGTGGAAGCCATTGGTGGCGAACTCGAGCTCTTCTTCTGTGAATACCTGAATCGTTGCTACTTGGGAAGAGATGTGTTGTTGTAGTAGCAAACCTCCGTTTTGCTGGAAGTACTTCTGTTTAAGTCTTTGGATCCTGTTTTTCTTGAATGCCCAGTGTGACAAGGAGCTTATTATGCAGAGGATGATCAGGAATCCCAACCCCATACCTACACTCAAAGTGCACATAATTAATTATATGAGTCAAGACGAGCCTTCTTGGCTCTTATTATAATTTACGGTTTCAGAAGATTTAATTTTCCAACATACCCAGCAAATCAATTAAATAAAAAACTCAGAAAAGTACTACTAAGTACTAACTTGGTATTCTCCTACCGTCCTACGTACGTACCTATTTGGTGTGCTACATGCATGCAAGCAAATTATGCACACTTAAGAGCATATGTAATTTTCATATTATTACTCTCATGCTGGAATTACTTCAACGTATTTGTGAGAACCTTTGTAAAATGATATTTTGCATATACTGATTATATATATGGACGAGATAATTACCAAGACCTATATCAAGAGGGAAAGCCCCCACCCTCTTGCACCCACTTCCATTTCTTTTACCATCTCCTCTGGTCCAAATAGGGCAACGACATTCATATGCTCCTTTTGTGTTGCTGCAACGATGTTCACAATCATGTTCTCCCGTAGAGCATTCATCAATGTCTGGCATACATAAAATTAATCCCACTTATTAGATATAATAATACCATATCAATCCATTAAAAAAATTCTAAACCCTATATATAAATATGTATGTATGTACCTTCGCATCCATCCTTGAGATAGGGGTTTCCCTGATGTCCCTGCCCGCAACTGCAACGATACCCTCCCGGGACGTTGTAACAGTCACTATTCGCGGCGACACAGGCGAAGGAATCCGTCGCCTTGGATGCCTCCCCGCACGTCTTGTTGTCAATGTACCAATCGAGCACCACCTCCATGTCTTGGTTACCATCTCTGTTGAGCTCGTCCTTTGAGAATTTGAAGTTGTTCGGGTCTCGTATGAAGGCCTTGCTGCATGTGCCGTAGCCCACGCCGCTGTGTGTCACGCTGTTGTTCGTGACTTGGGTCGTGTTCAGCTCGAGCTCGGACTTCGAGGCGCTGAGGTTCGGCACCGCTCCGGTGACGTTACGAATGCTTTTGAACTCTAGAGTGAAACTCTTGAGTCCCGGGGGAATCGCGGCCTGACAACAGCCGACGCCAGAGCACGAGCCTTCGATGAGGCCATCGATGGAGAAACAGAAGGATGTGCAGCCCGTGGGGGCTTTCATCCCCGGGGCTTGTAAGAGAGCAAGAGCGTCGCAGCCTATGACGATGAGCTTGTTCACGGAGTTGGAGAAGGTGTAAGGAGTGCCTTGGAGGTCAGGAACGGCTACTTGGCCTGGGACTTGGCTTTCCTCCAAGGCATGTTTGGAACACCTGGACGCGAAGGCTTTGAGATAGACCCGGATTTGGCCGTCTAGCGAGATGTTCAGGACTCTGACATAATCCTTGCCGATCCTCACCGTTGGTTCACCTGACGTGTTTAAGCCGCAGAATATCTCGAAGCCGTCCTTGGGTTCATGTAGAGAGACCCCAGGGATGCCAAATGGGTAGTTGATGTTGGAAACATTGCATGTTTCTGGGAGGCTGTCTTGCCGGATGGCTGATCGATTTAGAGAAGGGATCGGGACCATGGTGTCTGGCCGGAGATTCAGAGAAGCGGGAGAAACCGGGAGTAAGAGGAGGACCACCTTGAGTATTATTATTAGAAACAACCAAGACATGATCTCCTCTTCTTAGTTCTCTCTCTCTCTCTCTCTTTTACTTGTGTGTTATATAACGATGGAAGGGTACAGCTTGACTTGACTCTTCTATTCTACTCTGGTTAGCAGCGTCTGGCTACGATTAGAGCACCAATCGAATAGATAACATGTTTCTTTTGGCCAGATTATGGCCCACTTGAAATTTATTCCAACATCGGGAAACCATGCATGGCATGTATAGTTGAAAGTTATTATCATGCAACTAGGGGGCGTTCACACTACAAAAAGTTGTGGTTTTAGCGATCATTTCACAAATGCCCAGAAGTGAAAATGTGAGTCAAAATCCTACTACTGTAGAGTGGTTGAAAGTGGGGAAAGTTACATTTATGATCATCAAAATATAAGTGAAAGTGAGTTTTTATATATTAAAATCCATTACATTGATCAAAACATAGAAGTAAAAATTAAAATGGGGAAGTGCCGAAATAGGGGAACTGATACTTCCCTCACTTTATTACAAATGAACAACCAAAACAGAAGAAACTCAACCCACTCCGATAACTCCCTCACTACTTTTACTGAAATAAATGCCCACTAAACCTTTGACTCTTCCACAATTAGTATGATAATTTTATGAGTTCCTAAAATCAGACCTGTTTACTAGCAAGGTCATGTTCAACCTATTCACAAGTACCTCATCTTCATTAAAAAAAAAAAAAGGCCAAGGAAAGAATTTGACTCAATCAAGGACTGGATAGAATTAAGACATTAGAAAGGATCAATGTATCTTTGTTTATCATTAATCATCGACTGGGAAACACTTCAATCCTAGAGTTGATACATAGTAGATTGGTCTGGTCACTGTTTTAGCCAACGAGAAACCTCTGCTTATTATTCCTGTGATAATAATGAATTCCTTGTTTATATCTGCTAAAATTGCATCACGAAAAAGCAATCTCTGACGTCCTGAAGAGAAACAAGTACTGAAGAAGATGTTGATCAACTTAACACTGAACCTTGTTGTAATTAAAAAGAGATGAGGAGAAACAAGTGAAGTATATGCCATTTAAGTTTTATAAAATAGTATACTTTTTTTTATATCAAAAATAAATAAATCACATTCATTAAAATAAATAAAAAAATAATGATGATTTATTAAAATTGAGTACTTGCTCAAAGTCCGTAAGAAGACTTAACCGTTTCCCTCTGCAGGGACGTAGACTCTGGAAAAAGAAAGGTGTTGAGAAGACTTGCTCCTCCTCTTACTGTGGAACAAGATATCATCATCCATCTTTACTGATTCCATTGCAAGGTGATGTGATCCTGAACCTTTTCTCCTCGTCCTGTTCCTTTGTTTTATTGTGTGTGTAGGCAATTGTTAGGCTAAAGGGGCCTTTCGTTAACATTTCCTTCAATAGACATGATTAATCATGTGGGCACCTCTTTGAATCAGCGTGGAAATTTAGCATTTTCTCTTCCAATCTCACTCTACCTGGAAAAATTCTGGGGTATGGAATTGAATATAAACTACAACCAATGACCTTGAATTCTGAACGTGATTCATCTTGCAGTCATTTAATTTTTATCCCAGTATCCATATCCCTCAAATTTGTAAATGTTTGCAACATTCATTTTTTTGTTATATTAATTTTCCCTCAGATTTGTAAATGTTAGCATTTTATACTATAAGTTTTATCCAAAAAAAACCTTAACAAACATTTTTGATAAATCTCTCATCATAGAATTTAGCACCGGAAATATAGTCAATGCATGTAAACACAACCTGAAAACAAAAATTTTCACATTACAATGAAGAGTTGTTACTAGGGAAATCTTCTTGTAGAGATAGTGGATTTATAGAAGAGAGAGAAGGTGGCACTAAGAAGAAGAGCTCCAATATTACAAGACACTGCACCATGATGGTTCTCTACTTTTCCTCTCTTTCTATCTGTCTTTTATGACATGCAATGGGATTAGCTTGACTTGACTTGACTAAAACACCAATTGGATCAATTGGGTGGGGTATGGCATGTTTCTTTCATGTTCTGGTGAATGGAAATTTTAGCCTGGCTTTTCCACAAATAAGCATTTGACTGTTCCACAGCCAGTATGATAATTTGTGTGTAATCTAACCAATTTAGTGCCTAAGGTTGCACAGAACCACAGGAAAATCAGACTTTTCACAAGTACATTATCTTCAACCAAAACCACAAGGCCAAGAAAAAATGGCATTCAAATCAATGATTCAATGGGAAGGAATTTGAACTCCAACAATGCCTGGATAGAATTCTAAGTTGGGGTGAATAAATTAAGATGTTAAAAGGGGATCAAGGTATGTATGTTTAGTGGCCAAACAACATAATAATATTTATAAGTAATAATTCTTCAAGAAGCATTTCAATCCTGTAGTTGATATAGTAGATTGTCCAGTCATTGGTTAGCCAATGAGAAACCGCTCGTTATCAGTCCCTGGCCATATCTGTGAATGTCTTTTTATTTTTGCCAAAAATGCATCATGAAGAACCGAGTTGAAAAGAATAATCTCAAACTTACTCTGGAGCATCAACAGTCACTGTGCTTAAAGGAGTTGCGCCTCCAGCAAGCTGAGACTATCTGGCTTAAGCTGAGAAGGAAAATACTGTAAATCAGTAATAGTAGGCATACATTCAGGTGCTAATGCACACAACACTGGTTTGTTGCAACAATCTAGAGTTAGCCTTCTTCAACCCTGTTTAAAAGGTTTGGATCCGAACTTGGATAATATTGTGAGCTTGACCACATGTTACAAAATAGTCACTGAGAAATGCTAAATATATCTGTGGCTTTGTGCGTTCCCTTAAAAGAGAAGCATATCCAGTGCTCATTCTTGTCAATCACAACTAATGTTCATACTCAGTGGTAAATCCACTATGCTAATATCCTCGAAAAAATTGTTGGGCTACAAGTTTCCCAGATACCACATGTGCTTTGCTTTGTATATTTATGGCTCGTTAGTTTGGGAGAGAGTAAGCTTCTAAAATGGACTTAATATGAAGCCCATGAAGATGTTGATCAACCCCGACATGTAATTAGAAAGAGGACATGTGGAGTATATGACATTTACGTGCAAGAAACTGTATGCCATTATTCTCTAGATCATGATGATGAGGATGAGGATGATGGAAGTTGAATGCAGTGTAAATGCTGGCCATAAGAACACACATTACACCCACAATTAGATAGATGAAACATGAAACTTCCACAACTACTTTTTTCCCCTATAATTCATTCCTGAACAAAAATAAAGCAGCAATGGAAAGGGCAACAAGGGAAGATCTAAATATTCTGACTTGGCCGACCAATCCAGTCAGACAAAAATTACATCTCAGTACTTTTGAGTGCAACAGCATGCATGTTTGCAGACACAAGAACGCATCAAACACAAAACCAACTCAGAATACTAACCAGCGGATGAGGTTGAATCCTAAATATCCGACCAACAAGGATAGATAGATGAAAAAGGGATGGAATTAGAAGGTTCACAGATCATGAAATGTAGGTTATGAACCGCATCATAAATGATATCATACCTCACTATGTTCCAGCTAGAAAAGACTTTAACCGCTCACGGAACTTGGGAACTGTCTCAGCATTCACAACCATAACAAGGCCCATTGCGTTGTAATTCCTCAACTGCAATAAAAAGCAAGATGTAATATGATTAATTACTTTGTGCATTGAAATCCAAAATTGAAGTGGCAGATAATTCACTTCAAATATAAGGAAAATTGCACATATAACCCTAAAAAAAAGTAAGTGATTGCATATTTGCATTAGTAAATATCATTTTTACTTATATACCCCTAAAGTCAAAAGTTTAATATAGATACTTCTATAAAAAGACAAATGTTACGTTTTGCTTGTAAAAGGATAGGAGGGAGAGTGGGAATGCGTAAACTGTAAAGTCGTATTTTTATGAAAAAAATTTAACATGACTTTTGACGATAAAAAAGGGCAGCCCGGTGCTACAAAGCTTCAACTATGCACGGGGTCGGGGAAGGGTCGGACAAGTGCATAAATAAATAACAATAGTTTGCAGGGTATATAACCAAATATTATTTTTACAAGGGCGTACAAATTACTGTGCAAGTAAGGTCGCCTCCCATTTGGCCACTGGTATTTGGCGAATGGATGGAAAGAGCGTAAAAATAATAAGTAGCGTATGATTTTAAATACAATTTGGGAACTTGTAGGGTCTTCATCTTAACGGATGAAAATTTATATAAATTTTATCGGTTCAAAATTTCACCCTTTAAGACGAAGACCTTACAAGTTCCCAAATTGTATGAAAATTGACATGCTAGCTTATTTTTCGATGTTCTTTCCATCCATAAGGTTCGATTTCCTCAAAATACTGTGCAAGTGGGCCAAAACGAGGCGATCTCACTTGCACAGTGATAAGGCCGGCCGCATAGTATCAGCCCCGTATATATATATGCAATTTTTCAATTTATATCACATGATCAAAGCAAAAATTCCATAAACACAATTTAGTCGATAGGTCCAACCTATCAATCAATGTTTAGAAATATTGTTTGTAATGCTGTAGAAGTCTTGGGAGGAATGAAACTAGTGAAAAATAGCTAAATCTGCTGGCTCAATCTATTATCTTCATGAAAATGTGACAATTCTAATTAGAGGTTAATCTAGTCCAGCTCCTGTTAAAACATATCTTTTTTACTCCAATTAAGAAAAATCCTATCTTCTAAAAGACTGCTTTGGTAGTTGAAGCACAAACTAAAGCCACTTAACCAGCTAATTCTCATCTCCACGAAAACAGTCATCAGTGATGAAGAAAGAAAAGGCTGGAGTAAATATCTCAACAGGGTTGGATTCGTGCCACATTATGGATGAAAGCAGTTCATGCATGCAGTTTGATTCTTGCCACATACAGAGAACCGATGAAAGCCAAAAGTTCACAGAACAGATTTTTATTTTAAAACATGAACAAAAGAGAGATTATCAATAATGTATCCAAATTGCAATCAAACAAACAAGACTGACTGAACAACATAGACAATAATTCACTAGAACTTGTGTAGCCACAAAATAGAACTGATTACGAAAAGGGGTTTTATGTACAAAGTCTGGAGAGTGAGGAAGGTTTCAAGTCCATTCTTCTAGCATAGAGGCTCCTATTCACCTAAAGACCTTGAGACAATTGCTAATCAAATCTCCTCATCATCCTTGACTTCAAACTCTTATTATCTTTATAAATAATGCATAATTGAGAAAATGCTCTAGATAAATCTTCCATAAAACAAAAGCTCCTCAACACAACATTTTCACATACAAAAACCAAGGCCCAGTATACTAAAGAAAATATTTTATATTCCATAAGCATATGTGATGTTCCACAAACATAATTCAAAGGTCCTTAAGTAAGAATGTGTTTTTTCATATAATCCAAGCAAGTTTTCAGAGTTAGGAGAAAACAATTAGTGAAGAACACTAACAGCATACAACCAAAATAAATTTGCATGAAAATGACTGCCAAAATTTGAGATTACCGATAAACAAAGAAGTTGAGATGCAAGAATAATAATTTATATTTATTCTTGACACGCCACAAAAAAAAAGGCAATCATTTACTTGCCTGGCAGTTGGCACCACATGCCACTAAAGGAAATAGAGAATATTTTCACAGAAAATGGTAATTAAACACATTATACTAGAACATAAAATTCTTTCTCCAGACACTTTAGAGAATATTGTAGCTTTTTGGGTGAAATCATAAAATGAACGACATTAATGAATGCATTGTGCAACATACCTCGTAGGGAGCCAATTGCTCATCATGTAGTCTAAAGGTAAAAGAAAATGAAGAAAGCTGAAACAAACAAGAACTGTATAAATAACTTGAAGACATGCAAAAAACACAATATGATTTTAACAGATAAACATCCAATACCTCTTGAAAAATTTCATCTTCAGCTTTAATGTAAACAACAGGCTCGTTACAATCATGACTGGTCATTGTCTTCCGCTGGTCGACTTTTTTGTTCTACAATTTGGAAAAAAACAAGAGCACAGATGAGGGTCAATAGATAATCAACACGAAATGAAAGACATAACATAAGAGGCTAAAATCAACTACACTACTAATCAAATATTGCAAGCATGGATGTTTGCTATCACATTCCCCCTAGGTGTTACATAAACAAAAGCCACACGAAAGTATAACAAGTTTCAACTAAAATTATGATATGCTGCTCTTCAGTTATAGATTACACGGTAAGGTACAGATAGCAATATGGTATCAGAGAAAAGAAAACATGATAGTAGAAACAAAAACTACATACCATGTAGATTCTGGTCAGTAAGAGGTAGTACTTGAAGCGGAATGAGTCTTGAAGCTCTTGCGTGGGCTTTAAGAAGTAAAACAATCAACTAAGCATACAGTTCAAACATGATGAAAAAATTCCCAACAATTCCCAAATTAACATACAAACCAATGATGGGAAGTGATTAAGAAATAAATATAATAAATAAAAATCAGAAAAATGGAGCACCCCAACCTAATGGGATCAACAAAAGAAGCATAAATCATCCAACCTCATCCTCTGTCGCCCAAGAAACCTCGTCAAACAGGGCATCATATAGAGGAGGCACCAACTGATGTGGGCAATTGACAAATCTCTGTGAGACCAGTAAACCCACTTCGTTTGCCTGCTCTTCAAGCAGGGTTTTCAACTTCTTCTTCACATTCTCATCACCACAAGCTTCAAGTAGAAACTTCTTAAGCTCAACCATGCACTCATGTCCCTGGTACAATTCCCAGCAAGATCCATCCATAAACACATCAAGCATTCAAAAATTACACTTAGGAGGGATCGACAATTCAAGTCTCACTGCATATCTCCCAAGATTAAGAGCGCTGATGACAGCGTACAAGCCATCTTCATCGACATCATCATCTTCCTGCTCGTCATCCCCATCAGATTTGACGACCGTCCCAACGGTGGTTTGCTCCAGGATGAGGTCCACGAATCCACTGAGATCCCAGGGCTTGTTGCCGAGATAGTTCTGGAGAAGCAGTTTTACGCCGCTGAAGTCCCCGGGTTTTGGATCAAAGAACCCGAAATCAGCTTGTATTATCTCCATCTTCCAAAGAAACCAAGAATCATATAGAGTACATCAAGTGAAACTGAATCAAAGAGCTTGTCATCCAATGTGCTTACCTCCTGACCCTCTTCGTCCTCCTCCTCTTCCTCGTCTTCTTCGTCATCGGAGACTGATGACGGCCTTTTGGTAGGGAGTGGATGCTTGTGAACTGAGGGTTTAGGGTTTGATTCAGAGGGTAGCTGGGAGAGGGGCGGATCGCGAGGATGGCGCTTGGATGAGGAGGTCAGGGAGAGAGAGAGGGAGCGAGCGAAGGGGGAGAAGCCGAGGAAGGGCTGCGGCCGCGAGGGGCGCCGCCGCTTCGACGGCCGCCGATCAGTCATTGGCTACCAGCGCGAAAGTACTCCCACTCAGGTCAAGCACCCGCCGCGCCGCGCCGCGCGAGCTTAAGGTCGAATCGATTGGCGTATCGGGTTTGGATCCGGGTAGATTTTGATCCGACCCGATGATACTTGTATGAAACCAATCTGTTTAACCAATTGATGAACATTCATTCTCCAATCAATCATATAGTCTAATTAATACAAAGAAGGAGGTCTTTATATTAACACTTGAGATTTATTGAGAGTTAACTATCACAAAGATACAGTTTTTTGCACATATATAAGAATTCAATGAAGTATAAGTTAAAAAAAAAAACTCTTAAATCTTAATTATATTTAAATATTTTTTTTTAAAAAAAATTTATTGGATAAACCACTTTCATTAAGCTCAAATCAAGTTACAAGTTATAAGTTACAAGGCTGCTGATGATGATACATTGATAACAATATGTATACAATTGAGTTGATAATACTTGGCCTGGATGTCCATCCCATTTCAAGTTTTCATTTGGCGGGCGTTGTTGCCCTTCCTCTACCTCCTTTGTAATCTTTAGACTTTATCTTGCAATTCGCTCGACGGACATCTATTTTAGTCTTTTGGAACTGCGTGCTCCATCATACTAGGAGAATACGAGGAAATCGATAATACAGATGAGTTCATAGCAAACATCTGCCAAGCAAGATGTTTGTCTTGAAAACATCTCTTGTTTTTTTCTGTCGCTCCATGTGGTTGCCATCATCACCAAATTCCACCCCGGCTTGTCCTCCCTTGCCATTTGTTTAGAGAGAGATTCGTTGCCTTAGCTAAAATAATTTGTTATCCCATATGATCTGAACCTGATCTTATTGTGCTATATAAAATGATATATTATTAAATATAACATTGAATTTAAATAGAAAATATGTATGAAATCAATTATTCCACATAACAAATCAGAATTATTAAATAGAAAAAATGTATTTTATTAAATTTAAATAAATAAAAACAATTTTTATATATTTTTAATTTCTAAAGATTAGAATTCCCATCCTTTATCCTATTATCTGATCTAATCCCCGGAACTGACTCTGAATTTCATCCTGCTTAATTCTTATCTAGGGTTTTGTTGATATATCCCTTCTCAATTCCCTCCCCCGATTCAGTTGCTTCTTCCATTCAATGGGGATTAGGGTTTGAAGAAAGCTAGCTAGGCTTGGAGGTTCAATCGTGGAGGTTTCGGAAATCAATCTTCCTTTCTTCTTTCAAAGCTTTGATGGCGGATGAGGGAAATCTGGGAGGGATCGCCGACATGGATCTTAATCTCAATTTGGGCCTCCCTCCATCCTATCTCCATGGCGTCCTCGACCTCGGTTCCGCCCTCGCGATCAACTCTTCTTCCACCGCCGAAGAGGAGAACCGCGATGAGATCAAGTCGCCGGAACCGGAAGTGCCCTCTTTGCCGGATGATGGAACAGCGGCCCCGGATGTTGAAGACCTCGCCGTTGCCCCACTTCTTACCCCCGGTCCATTGAATGAGCCTGAATATGTGGAACCATTGCAAACGGTGGCAGCAAACGAGGGGATTCCGGAGAATTCGACGTCGCCGATTGTTGGACGACCTTCATCTCCGGCAACATTTGCTCCGTTTTTTCGCTCTTGGCCATTGACTCAGGGCCGCCGTGAGAATGGGCAATCTTCATTCGGACAACCGCCCTTTAATGGACCTGGATTTGTGTTTCCGAGACTGATCGAATCCCCCTTTCATTCTCCCGTTGAATCCCCCATTCAGCATCCGGGTGTGCAGCCTTTGGAAGCTCCGGAGAGACTTCAAGAGGAAAAGGGTAATAGTCCTGTTCAAAGATCCGAAGAGTCTTCAGAGGAGACGAAGAACAATGCTGTTGCTGAATTTGAGTGCAATGTGTGTTTCGACACACCCAAGGACCCTGTGGTTACATCCTGTGGTCATCTGTTCTGTTGGCCGTGCTTGCATGAATGGATTCAGCGCAATCAGGACGACAAACAATGCCCAATGTGCAAAGGGGAGTTGTCTGAATCTAATATCATCCCTATCTATGGGCGAGGGAACTCGGTGATCGGAGGCAAGGGGGATAATAAGGTTGAACAAGGTGGGAAGCACAGCCCGGTGATAACACTGAGGCCTCGGGGAAGTAGGTTCGAAAGCTTCAATCAGTGGTTTGAGGCAATTTTCGAGGTGGCCGATGATGATACTGCAGCTACTTGGAGAGGTCTTTTGGATGAGGGTATGAGGACTGTGTTTCAAAGAGTTGTGGAGCCAAGCATCCGAGAGATGTTCAATACTTGTTATGTTAGGCTGATGGAGATGCAGATGGATGAAGGGGAGTTCCAGATAGGGGCGAACATTGGGGACATCTTAAGGCAGAGAGTTAGGCCGAGACAACGCCCACAGCTGGATGGTACCGGACTTCCATCTTCCTCAACCGAGGAGTGTCTTTGGCGATGGTTTATACTTTCTGGCCTTGCTAAAACTCAGAGACTGATCGCAGTGACCAACCTTGACAGGATGTTCGAGAGGATTAGTAACAATCCTTTTTCTGGTGTTACCATTGCAGCAGGTTCACCTACTGAACATCAGCCTTCTGCTTCAAGCACCATGGCCGTGATTCAAGGAGATG
Source organism: Dioscorea zingiberensis (assembly GCA_026586065.1). Taxonomy (NCBI): domain Eukaryota; kingdom Viridiplantae; phylum Streptophyta; class Magnoliopsida; order Dioscoreales; family Dioscoreaceae; genus Dioscorea; species Dioscorea zingiberensis. Next base: position 3,213,625 of record CM048822.1, on the reverse strand, counting down.
TTGTGGTACCTAATGCGGCAGCGGAACCAAACAGTGCAGAGTCGTCCCTCCGTAGAAGGATGAGGAACACCACCTCTGGTCTTCTGAATGGGGATGATGGTGATGGTCATCCAAATACAAGGAGAAGACTGGATTAAGTTACTCCCTTGTATTGAATGGTAATAAAAACTTTGAAATAACTCGGTTCTCCTTTGTCTGAGCATCTTGTCTTTGGATATATGGCTTGTTAGGTTCTAGTTGCGTTCTCTATTTTATTTATTTGTTTGCTTTGTAAATATCTTGTTGGCTTATATGTTGGATAGATGTGTCAGTCTATGTTGGAATATAGTTTATGTTGACCAGTAATGAATTGAATCTTATTTATTTGTTTGCTTTGTAAATAGCTGATTGAATGATGGTTTGCAAGCATATATTTTTTTTATGCATGGTTATTTGCAATTATCCAAAAGTATGAATGCTTGTAAATTAGAGAAAGTGCAAGAATTCATGCATAGATAAAACCCTTCCAGTCTGTAGTGTGAAAGGAAATTCATGGCTTCTTGGGAGTGTGTGCTTTTGAAGAAGAGGCAAAGGAGATTGGGAGACCTATGTTATCCTTAATGTTGTGTAGATGAATGAGACTTGCAATCTTCCAAGAAGAAAAGCTAAGAATTTCAAATCTCTGCTTGTCATTCCATCTCATTCTTCGTATTTTAATCATCTTCAATTTCTTATTGATCCTCCTTGTTTTGGCAGGAAGATGGTTGAAGTTATATAATATAAAGCCTCTCTTAGCCAGTTTAGAGAAACAGGGGTGCATCCTCAAACAGTGGAAAATATATTTTGCTTAATAATGTTTGATTACCTCTGAACAATGGTTGAGTTTTCTATTTGCTATGCAAATAAACAGGAGTAAAAGACTGACTAACAATGGTTTCATGACTGTCTTATTTCAGAATGGTTGACATCTTTGTCATGTTTGTAATTTGAATTGAAAATAGTGGATTGATTGCATTCTTTTTAAAGTTCATCCTGCTACTGTGTTTTTTTCTCTCCTGTTTATTATTATGGTTTCAGTATTTTAATCTTTAGAATGCTTATTTTATTAACTTCAATTTTTTGCCTTCAAATTGTTAACCTTTCATAATTTTGAAGTTCATGCTAACAAAATAATAATAATTAATTTCATTATTTATAAGGCATAAGTACAAATACTCACTTTTGGTGTGATGTATACAAGCAACTTTCCCAAGACATCATATGCATGCATGGCCCCACTGATTGTCACCTTTATACGCATATAAAAAGTAGATCTTTGCCAAGCCAGTGCTTAGATTTTGTGAAAACTCATTGAAAACATCACCTTTCTTAATTATTCATGGACACACGATTGTGTTAGAAATCAGACTTACATCAAATATTGAAGAAAAAAAAATGCAAGGAAAAAAAATGTAAGGGCTCAAATAATAAGCACATTTTCGTTAGTAGTAAGATTTTTTGCGTTAAACTTAAGATTAAAACCGTGCGGACTTAAGCCTAAAGTGAACAATATCACACTAATGTGAAGATAGCCTAATATATTAGGCTATAGTATAGAGTACGATAGTAAGTAGTTAACGAAAATAATAAACATCTGAAATGAGAGTTAAATATGCCGCCGATTGTCTTTAGTATTCTATGACGATGCTTCAGTTGCTGGTCGCTTTCGGGTTCCCGGCCCAGGTGGTAAAAGCCCATTCATTCTTTCAAACAATGGTGCTAGAAGAAAAATCATAAGGCACATTCAAGTAGAAATTAGTAATATATTAAGCAGTTACTGTAGAATAGTAAACGGATCATGCATGCAATAAACAGTTATGTTATGTAGTAAGTAGTTACTGTAGAGTAGTAAAGAGATAGTACAAATACTAAGAGGTTATGTCAAATACTAAAGCGTTACTCGTGTATAGTAAAAAGATAGAGCATTAAATAATTGTACTAAAGAGTTACCTAACTATAGTAAACAGATCATGTAGTATGGATAAGATCTCGCCTATCCATCAAGCTATTCAGGTAGAAACTGATGATTGCTTGCTTATTTTTGTCAAGGAGCGTGACCCCTGTTGGCTGCTTTTTTTTTAATAAAATTTGTCTTCACCGACTATACATGTTCCGCTCCGTAGATGGAATCCTCTGTATCAATCATTGTTTTTTGCTGGTGAGGGGGTTCCAAGTCCTCAGTGGTCTTCTCTGGTTCAGTAACCCTTGGGAACTCGTCATCAGTGGGAAGGAGATCTCCGATGACTGTCTCACCAACGACAGTTATATCCCTCGCCACTGGCGGTATATCGGTTTCCAAGTTTAGAGAGAGAAGATAAGAAAAACAAGAGAAAGCTTTAGAGAGAGAGGAGTAGAAAAACATAGGCTTAGAGAGGAGAGAAATAAACCTAGGGTTAGAGAGAAAAAAATGAGAAGAAATAAAGATTAAGAGAGAGAACAGAGGATAGAGAGAGAGAAGAGAAAAAGAGAGGTTTAGAGAAAGAATCGTAGAAATACAAAGGTCTAGAGAGATAGGAGAGAAAAAAATGAACAGAGGGTTGGAGAGTGAGAAGAGAAGAAATAGAGAGAGAGAGAGAGAGAGAGAGAGAGAGAGAAGAGAAAAAGAAAATAAATGAAAGATTGGATGCTAACATGATCTTTTCCTATCAAAAGTAACTTTGTTTGTAGAAATATAGACTGAACAGTAAATATCTGAAAAAGAGGGACTATATGGGGATAGCGAAATAATGGGGATTATATAGAGATTTTAAAAATTTGCGGGGACTATATATTACTTACCTTTATTATAAACGAGTGAGTGTGTGTCTATTGGACGGTTATGTATGAAATAATGAGGATTTAGAGTGGCATATATGCAAGATGATGGGAGTTTTTCAATAACACCAAACTGGGTTCTCTTTTGCCAGGAAAGACAACCATCAAGAAGTTGACCATGTTTATAGCCAATTAGGTTCATCAGATGCTTTCCTGAACGCCATGAAGATATGGTCCAAATGGACTGATGCTTCCATTGATTCTCATCACACAAAGGTCTTCTTTAGAGGTTATTCATCAAATCATTTCAGGTTAGTTTTCATCTATGAACTTCTATAAAAAATAGCTTCAATCTCCACATTGTTTAGTTTCAGTGTTTACGATGAATTCTTGCAGGGGAGGGCAGTGGAACTCTGGCGGGAAATGCGACAGGGAAAGACTCCCTATCACCAATAATTCATACTTGGGGCAATACCCGAAGATGATGGTTATTCCTTGAGTCTGTGATCAAGAAGATGAGAACACCAGTCATTTACCTGAACGGAAAGATGGACATCTTTCGGTTTACAATAAACCTAAGGCAAAGAGAGACCCTGGAGATGTACAGGACTGCAGCCATTGGTGTCTCCCTGGAGTTCCAGATTCTTGGAATGAAATCCTGTTTGCAATGCTCTTGAGGGATGAATGACTTCAAGGGATCATCAGCAAAGACTGAAACACAGAGCAGAGGTTAGACAAGTTAGAAGAAAGATGTTGATTGTCTATAGACGAATCAATCCATAGTAGTTTTGTGTTGAAGTTGCAGCAAAGAATTTCTAATAGAGTATTGAAGCAGTGTTGACAAGGAACTTGGCTTTTAAAAAGTCAGACAATTGAGTATAAATAATGCATGCTTGTCACTGAGAATCAGTAGAACCGAGAAACTGATCCACAAGTTGCATGACAGAGTGGGCAAGGTGATCAGCTGCTTCTTGAGTGGATGCTTCAGCATAAACACGGATAATGTCTTCTGTACCAGATGGCCGAATAAAACACCGTCCTCTAGGGTATTTGGCTGCAACAAGTTAAACATGAAGACACTGAAACTTAATGGACTTAATAGTAATGAGATATTATTCTTTTGTTAACAAACAACAAGATTAATATTATATAGATCATTGGCTTACCAGTCTCAGCATCAATAAGTTTCTGTAGACCCGGTGGCTTGACCACCTGTGTTTCTGCATTAGCAGTGACAACCGCATTTCTATCTGCAACTTTTACCTGAGTAAAGCAGAAAAAATATCAACATCAATGGATTTAACAGCATTAGGAAAGGTAATAATTTGGTCAACAGAGTTGAGTATACTTCTTAGAACATTCTAAATTCATTCAACTTAGTAGCATTGGATAGAATGATTCACAACAAAGTCCAGGAAGGGATGTTTGGGGGGTGGTGGGAAATGAAGGAAAAAGAGCGTGCCATAACTGGTACTGTTTTGCACAATGTAGGGCACTTGATGCTGAAGTGATGATTGCTAGGCATTTCATTTAGTCACAATAAGGAAACTAAGGAATTCAGATTTGTCAATCCCTTGGGATTTACACAATCCATACATATATCCAAGAAACACAAACAATGTATTCTATAACAAATAATGGAAAATACTAATGAATAAGATGTAGCCAAAAATAAACTGACCTTCAGCTGTCTGCTAGGAAGATCAACATAAAGCTGACTCCATCTCTCAGTTGACCATCCCATGTTACTGAGCACAGCTTCCACTAATAGCAATCCACTAAGAGCATCTCCAACTGCCTGGTTGATCAACTGACTAATAGCCAACAATCTTAAAGCAGCCTTGTGGTGCTCAGAACCTGTAACAGACAGTAATAGAATTACCATCAGGATATCATGCATCTAAATTGAGGTCCTTATCTGCCACAATGTAAGGTCACTTCAGACCTGCCGATGAAACAGACAATTCATTGCATCTGGCATCTAACAGAGACAAGAATTCTTCTGAGAAAATAATTGTTCCATGCCCATTCGCCTCAAAATAGATTCCAATATCATACTCTGCAGCTTTCTTGTGAAGGTATTTTACTCCTGTTGGAGTAAATACAACTTCCAGGCCGATCTGCTTAAGGTAATCAGTGGATGCCCCGTTTGCGTAAGCTGTCTGAACAATGCCAAGCCGTGCTGGCAACGAATTAAGCACATCACCATTTTCCTTTCTGCAGAGGATACCTAACTGTTCCTTTATGAATACAGCAAAGAGTGATAATATTTTGTCTCCATCAATAAGATCAATGATATTGTTACTTGCAGATAAGACACGAAAATAGACAAGCCTATCCGCATCCCCATCCAAACTCGCGCACCTGAAACACTAAATTCAGCGATCCAATTGGCATTACTAGAGAAAGATGTTAACAGGAAAGCTGAGGCACTGGCTTTGATGTAACTCACCTTAATCCTACATCATCAGATCCAAAACCAAGTGGAGCCACCTTCTCTTTCTGCACATAATCAGCACCAACTCCATCATTAAGCACTCCTTTTTTTCCTGAGTTTCTAACTTCGATATCCAGCCCCTTCAGCATTTTCTTCAACTCCTCCAGTTTTTCTCCACCAACACCATTGGCTCCATCCACTAAAACTTTAGGATCACCCTCATTTTTCACAATGTTCTCTGGAATCAAATCTATCAAGCACCTGGAGTGATAGTTTGGACCATAAAACCCCCCAAAAAGCTAATTTTTGAATTAAGGAAACCTTGAATACAAGGCATTTCCAAACTAACCTGAAAGATTTTGAGAGTTGTGCATAGTAATCAAACTCGGACGCCTTTGACCCCTTATTCCTACTCCTGACCATCCAATGCAGTTGGGGTGTTGTTAAGATCCCCATGTCAACTGCAACAGCACCAATGATAGAATTGATCCCCTTCAAGAAACACAACAAATAATCATTCTTAGGCTGCTCTCAGATAATGATTTCAGAACAAGAGAAATTAGAAAGGCTTTGGCAGAAGGAGCATACTTGTTTTGCCGCTTCGAGGAGAGGTTCTCCAGTGGGCCTCGTATCCCTTCCCAATAAAATCTCTGCAGATTGTGTTCCACTCAAAGGGATGTTCTCCCTCTCTGCAAATTGGACTACCAACTGCCAGCAGCAAGCAGATGTTGCGTCTTTAGTAAAATCAAGATTATCATCAGAATTATTTCCACAACACCCAAAACAAACATTACTGACTAACATGTAAGCAGATCAATAATCAGTTAAACACAATATGGGACCATCCCAAATGCAGCCAGGAGTTGCAGTAAAATTATAGAATAATCAATTGAAAAAGAATTAAAAGTTTTTTTTAAAAAATCTGAACAAAGGCACTATATACATAGAAAGTAATGAAGTTTTGAACAGACAAAATGCAGTATTTAAAAACGAATATATTCCATTGTCATTGGTATAAAAACACTAATGGAAGTCAAATAGTCTAAAATTTTTGGCAAAATAAATACTGATATTTTCTTTTTTTTTTTAAAAACTTATCTTATTTTCAAACCATATCAAACAGAAAGAGATAACTCATATCAACCAATTCATTCATGAAATGTAGAAATGCAAGATATACATATAAATCAATTTTTCACGAAGCAACATTGAATTTAGTAAAGCTAAACCGCTTTCCCAACATAGCAGCATAAAAGGCAACACTTTAACCGAACAAACGGAAAACAAAAATCATGATACAACTATTAGAATCAGGCATTGAACCAACAAAAACACCATTTATATCAACAAAAGGGAACTGGGATGAATCGAGGCTTACATCGAGGAGGTGCTGGGAATCGGGGGCATTGGCGAGGGCATCAGCAAAGGGCTCCCACTTCTGGGTCATCATGCCACCATCGGGATCAGCGATCTTTACGCCGTTATCGAATATCGGGTTGTGGGAAGCGGTGATCATCAATCCGATGGCTTGTCCAGTCTTGATGGATCGCAGCGCCGCCAGCACGCCGGCGCGGAACACTGTGGAGCCGAGGATCAGGCCGTCAGACCGAAATCCGGCGGTGCCATACGAAAACCTCACCCCTGCAACCAAACCCATCCTGATGCATTAGGAGACGGATAGGGAATAGAGGCGGCGTTCCGAGAGTTATGCACGGACCTCACCTGGTGGGATAGGGAAGCGAGAGGCGGATTCGAGAAGAAGGGATCGCTGCTTCTCCGATGCCATCGCGTTGGGGAAGAAGCAGAACGGAGGGAGCAATGGGGTTTCCTAAGCGGGGAATATTTATATGCGGACATTGCCGTTAATTCATTAAAGAAGGATCTGATTACAAAATAAGATTTCCAAAGGGCTTTTCTGTAAAACACGAAAAACTTCTGGAAATATGATTTCGTGGCTCGTCTCTGTTGATCGTTAGCATTTTGTGGTTCTAATTTAGTTTATTTATACCCATTGTGAATTTTTTTTAAAATGGAGATGAAATTTTGGTAGGCAATCAATCAAAACAAGTAATAACAAACAATTGGAGCATGGTTTTTCAGACAGTTGACATATAGAAGATGCTGCAATTGCACAAGGGGTGTCAAGATGCTGATGATCATCATCAATGTCATGACTCAAGATAATAATGGCTAAAAGCTTTCTAATGGTCCTTTTTCCTTCCTAGAAATTAACCTCCGAGAAAGAAAAAGAACAGGAAATAAAAAACTTAAGTGAAACATAACAAAGCTTTACAACAAAGGAAAGAGAGCCATTTCCTTGGGCAGTAGAGCATGGCCTCAGATGGCCGAAAGAGAGAGGACCAGCTGTGCTACTAATATTAAGAAGCCATCCATAGTCCGTGCCCAGAGGAGCTTACTGGGGGTGGGGTTATAGGGTTCCTATGATGTATGTAAGATGAAGGCCACCATCTGTCACCTGGGGGGTGGTTCTGAGGTCTGACTATTCAAAGCGGGGTTTGAGATGGGTGGCAGCGATGATCCATTCTCTTGAGGGGGAGGCAGCGCTCCCCATCTAGGCTCTGCATCTGATGGCTCCACGACGTGGACTGTGCCGTCACTCATCCCCAATGCTATTTGATTGGGCTCGGCAGGATGGGAGGCAATGACTGTAGGATAAACACTTCCACTGCAGCAAATCCATCAATGAGTAACTCAAATATTAAGGGTCAGTTAAGAAGGAAAGCTCAATATTAGCAAATAAATAGACTATTGACCAAAGATGGAGTACAAGTTCCAGATTGGAATCACTGACTAACCTGGTGAGTGCGGAGGATAGGTAGGCAGCAGGGGCGATCCTACATCGGAGCCTTAGGCTTTCTGCATCAAAAACCCCCACTGCACCATCACAGAACCCAGCATATACCAAAAGACCATCACAAGAGTATATGGCACTTGATATGGGCGCAGGAAGCGAGTCTCTTGGAGACCACTGCAATACCAGATGAAATCCAAATCCTTAAATTCCAAGTAACAATTAAGTGGATGAACAGGAAAACTGATGAATTGAGGGATAAAAGAGGGATATCCTAGGTCCTAAATGCATTAATTAATTTATTATTGCCCGCCTCTGTTGCCTAAATGCATCACAACATAAGAAAGAAAGATGAAGCCAAACAAAATCATCAATTGGATATTGTGTTGCTGGTTAAATGATGGAAATTTTTCAATGAGGTTGCTGTGTTGCTAAAGACTCTTGAAACAAGTTACTTTACAGCTATATCTAACAGAAAAGTGTCCCTCTAATTTTGAATTTGAGAAGCATCAATAGAAAGATACAACTGTATTATAAAGGACAGAACTCACCGAACGCAAGCATTCAAGCTTGCTATCATAGATTGCAAGTTGGCTTTCATGGACTACTAAGAGATGTGTCTGATCATTGTGGAACTGAACTCTTGTTTCTCCAACTAATGGACTTGCACGACCAGCAGGTGCCTGAATGAACCTTGTTTTCCTTTTCTCCCAGCCATCAATGCTCCAGACGCATAACTGCAATACAATTCATCAGTTAATGACCCTTTGTTGAAAACGTAAACAGAGAATGCAATAAAGGATACTGAATATTATTGGAAGCTCATGAATTCATAACCGAGGGATACTTCAGCTCATAATAGTTCACACTTATCAAGATCAACAATCAAATCCATTTCTGTACTAAATGTTGCTGTTTACAAATAATATGATGTGGAAATTAAGAGTTGGGCTTAAGCCACCCCGGCCCTATAAAATTTGTAACCCAATGGTTATTAGTTGTAAATGAATTGCCACAGCACAGGCAAAAGCATCAGACAATTTCTGTAAGAGGTGATAGTCTAACTCATTAGGTATCCTTGATTTCAACCTTCTAGTCCACAATACACTAACTAACGAAGGATTTAAAAGTATCAATAAATGAATGGCCATGGTTCAAGCTAACACATTAGGAAATTTCCAAATAAGATGATTGGTTTAACTGGATAATTATCCTCAATTTCCAACTTCCACTCCCGAATATACTAACTCATTGAGGATTTAATAATTACCTGTGCATCAGCACCTGATGATACCAGCACATTCAATGATTGGGAAAATGCGAGTCCAGTTATCTTCTTTAGATGGCCCATGAGCTTTGTTTTAACCTGTAAACATGAAATGTCTCTAAATTGTTGCAATGAAAGAAGATATAATAAAATACTGAAGAATGTCTACATTAATATTTAAGTTTTTTAAAGATCACCATATTTTTCAAGAATGTTTCAGATAACTGAGACAAAAAGATCAACAAGATCCTCAGGGAATTTATGCAAAGGAATAAGTGGTCATGAAGTAAAACAACATATGGAGGAAATTGTGGGCCAAAAGACAGTAGGTCAAAAGGTACTAATGAAAAAGAACACTGGCACGATGCTTTGCCCAACAAATCAAGAGTAACAATTTAAACAAAAAATCAAAATAGAAATTTCAACATGTCATGCAATTACCTCATCAATCCTAACATTATAAATTTGAATGGTAGAATCCTCCATTCCTATTGCAATGATATTATTATCTTGGGGATGGAAAGCCAGAAAGGTAGCAGCAGGAGGAGGAGCCATAAAAGTTGTCATAACCTACACAACACCTCACAAGATTCAGAGACAGTACAAAAACCAGCCTAGAAATGATTGTGAAAGAGAACTTGAGGAATTAAAATGAAACGAGAGTGTAATATGTATTTACAAACATATACATACCTTGAAAGTCATCATGTTGAACAATGAAACTTTTCCACCGGACGCAGACATGACATAGGAGTCATTCTTAGATAAAGCGATGCATGCAGATGATTCTTCCGCAGGAATGCTATCATTTATTTCATTAGTCATAAGAGTTCCATTTGATGGCTGCCATAGCTGAGGTGCTACAGATGCAGTGCTCTGAATGGTAATGCAAAAGGGTTGTCAAGCAGAAAACATAAAACATAATGAGTTGCATACAAAAATATATTGTACGACTTTGACCTTGCCAGAGGGGTTCCGTTCAGTGCGCGGCCATTTCCACAGCTTATGAACTGCATTGGAACCAAGTGCTAACACAGCAAGCCCAGAGTTTGTATACAGTAGCCGCACAACCTGAAATATTTCAAGAACACTCTAGGTTGATAAACCAAGCAACAATAAAAAGATTTCAAAATAAAATCATCCTTGGTAAAGGAACGCATTAAAGGATCCACTGAGACAAAAAATAACAAATTATAATATAAATATTCCAAAAAGTAAAATAACATAATGAGCACTTGAAAAGTTTCTAAAATCAACTAAAAAGCTTGTTTCATATCCCTCATTTCTTACATAACCCGCAAAGTACATGTGCGTATAGATTAAGACTTCAGAAGAGATTGAACAATACCTTGCTCATTGCAGATGTTGAATCTGGCAACCTTAAGGCTTTGAGTTGAGCAGAATCAACAATGTCAGCCAATCTCCATATCTTAATCTTGTCAGCATCATCTGAAATCCTAGGCTTAACATCTCCCGATCTGTTGCTATCTGCAGCAGCCTGCAATTTAATTATAGATTGGAGTTTCATGATTGGATGTTCTCAGCAATAGTGCATTAGTGTGTCATAACAACAGTCCATTTGACATTTTGACTCACCAAGCTATTGATTGGCACTGCTGCAGGGATCCTATCAGTTCGATCGAGGGAAGCCATTAAAGGTGCGGAGACACTTGGAACGCTACTGAGTGCACTAATTATTGGAGGCTGTACAATTGACATCATGTTAGAAAGCAATAGAAAGCAATAAGCACACTTAACCTGAAGCGCAGCGTCAGAATATGTGAAACATGCAGAAGATTCCTTTCAGTTAAGACCAAACAATAAGCCATTCATAAGATTAAAAGTGACTTGACACTTCATCAAAAGAAACAAAGAGAGTGAGCAATTTTATCAGTCAAAAATTTGGTCTCCATCGATGAAGAATTTTCATAGACCTGAGCAGATTATAGTGGGTCCCACATATGTATGAAGAAGCAAGTGACCAGAGAATTCAGCATGAACCAGTTAGGAACAAAATTGTCCACATAAGCCTTGGTACAAGCACAAGTAATTTGTGTAGGTCACAAGTAATTTCATCTTAAAAGAATGCATTGTGCTGCATCATTTTTCACTATTTATAGCTTCACAGCATCTCTTGAGAAAAGAAATTGAGAAATTTGATAGCAATACCTTGATGTTAATCTGTTGAGGACCTCGAGAGCCTTCAGAAGTCCTGCTCTCCAGTATCCTTATCAAGCGTTGCCCATCAGTGTTTGCCAGGACCTTAATTCCATTATCACTGGTTGTAACTGCAAGCAAGGAGCCCTCTTTGTTGAATCTCAGCCGAGGACTTGCCTACAAATTAGAAAGTATGCAAATTTACAAACTTGCAGTTCTTCAAATTTCTAGAGAAAAGTTATCTTGGTATTGAATTGTGCTTACAGGCAATCCCCCTTCTGCATCTGTGGTGGTCAATATACTAGTATTGTCCATGTCCCAGAACTTTATCATAAACTCATCTCCAGCAGCTAAGAAACGATTTCTAGTGGTATCAAACTGGACAACACCCAAAGATCGTTTTCTAAACCCATAAAATGTTCTTTTAATGGATCCTTCGGTCTCATTCCACTCAACTAAGAATGTATCACCTTCCTTACTAGTTCCACAAGAAAAGAGTCTGCAGAAAATTGAAACACATATAAGTTAAAAAACTTTGCAAGGGGACAAAACTAACACCACTAAAATTCTTTAAATGAAAAAAAGGGGATTGGGCACAGTTTTGTTGCTTCCATTTCTCAAGCAATTATCCACTTGCAAATCATTACATAAACTTTCACCTTGATCCATCAGCACTGTATGCCATTGTGGTGCACCAGAGTCCAGGAGCATCATAATCAACTCTAGATCCTGGGCAATCATATAGCCATGCCTTGATTTTGCCATCAATAGCAGTAGAGAAGATAAACTGCAAAAGGCCTTGAGTGAGAGGGATTTCAAATCATAGATGAAAAATAGACATATAACTTGACAAGTGAAACATCCACAATTGATTGGCATACAGAAAATAATAGATGCGTGCCCAAATAATTGGTATATGAACTTAAATAAAATTAAATGAACATTTATTCTAAAGGATTAACATCTTCTGCCAGAGAGTTCACCTGAATAGCTTCTTTATAGTGAGGGCAGACAGAATATACAGGAGCTTCATGGCCTTCAAATATATATTGCTTCTGACCTGTTGTAGCATCCCAGACCTGTCATTTGATTGACAACCATTATGAAAAAACATTTTTTTTCTCAACAAGTTTTCAAGAAACATGATATTTAGAACCTAGATGATTTCATTTTTACATATAAGAAAAATGCTCACAAAACCTAACCTTAATTGTCTTGTCATCACCACATGTGATAATAGATAGACTCTTGTTTGGGTGAGAAAATGCAATGTCATTGACACCACCAGTATGTGCATCAATCTGTACAAAAATTTGATAGGATACACTATAACATGTCAGAGTAACAAAAAAGATGATCGGCTCAATAACAACCTTGAAGTCACCTCTTGTTGCTGCCTCAAATCTCCATTAGGACTATAACCATATGTCTGAACAATATGCTTTGAAAATGCAACACCTGCAAGGGTTGGTTCACAGGTCAGAAAAAAAAATCAAGTAATTAGAAGATTTACAAACTAACAAGTATTATATCAACAAATACCAAGTACAAATCCATCCGGGCTCCATAAGCATCGATTAACTGAGATTGTGGCATCTTTCACCAATGCTGCCTGAAAAGTTCAGCCAGTAATATGACAGTGTAAATGAAGAATGAAGTTATCACATAATGCTGCTTGGAGTTTTTAATAGAATCATTACAGGCAATAAGATAAAGAAGAGAAAAATACCTGTAGGGGCATGGAACAAGCTGAAACGTCCCAAACCTTGAATGGCCTGTGAGCAATTCTTTCACGAGATCCAACTTCCCAAATTCCAATGTCCCCAACATTTGTGCCAACTGCAGTCCAATATCAAACCAACAAAGAAGTGACTCAAAATTGGTAGAAAGAAATGTGTCCAGCAAAGCAGTGACAACGAAGTCAGAGTAGAAAGTCAGTTACCCAAAAGAATTGTTTGTTGTTGTGGATGAAAATCCAGACTCATGACATTGGAACCCTGATTAAGGGTCCGTACCACAGTTTTGGGAAGATCATCTTGTGAATAGACATTTGGTGGATGGTTTGCACCAGAGAATGATACCTAATAAATAACTACAGTTAGTAAGATGTCCAATTTGATTATGTTTTGCAGAAAGAAATATGCGACTAGTCCCCATATCTACATCCCAACCTCATCAGGTTGGCCAGCGCGCATTCTTTTCATCAAGTGTTCAGAATCACCGGTTTGATAATCCATGATAGGAACACTTGTAGGAGTCCTTGGGTGCTTCAGAAATGCAGCTAAAACATATATGAGTATTTTAGTAAAAAATATTTAACCAAAACTGCATATATTATGCATGAACAAAGGCACGTACAAGACATGCACCTGTGTTTGGAGGTTGCACAAGACCTGGCGGTCCTTGAGCCACCGCACCATGTGGTAATGATGGGTTGGCACTTGACATCCATCCCGCAATAGCACTTGCAGATGGGGAAACAACCGGCTGGAAGGGCTGGTGTCCAGTAGTCATTAGGATTTATGGCATTCAATATCAACATATATACATATCAGCAGTTAAACAGAACACTTACACTGTGAACACCAACCGGAGGAAACCCCCCTGCTTTAGGAATAGGTCCTACAAGGGGACTGTTTGCAGGTGGTGGAGTGCGCGCTCCATTAGTAGGTGCACATGAGTGATCAGTAAAGAGTGTCTTGATATCAGGGTTAGGGCGTGGGTTTTTGCATAGCTGATGCTGCCAATTAAGACTATAAGCACAAACATAAATGAGAAAAAAATCCCATCAATTGAGTTATATATTAAAAAAATGAAAACAAAAATTTAAAATTTTATAAAATAATAATACTAATAGAAATCAATAGTACACAATGTTCCAGAATATTGGATTTAGTTTACTCTTATGGAAAGTAATGGCACCATGAAAACATAAAAAAGGTGACCGTCACTTATAATTAGTCACGTGAGACCACAATTGACACAAAAAGGCAATAATATGGTGGAAACACTAAAGAAAAAAGTCTTAATGGAATGCCTAGTTGCAAATACGACAAATAAATTGTGATACTTAAAAATGGTACCTGGATGATACCATTAGAATTAAATAAGATTGCTCTGTGCTAGGGGCAAAAAGACTGGAGTTTCATAAATAAGAAAAAATAACAGGAATACCTTTGGTTAATCAATGTTCGCAGCCTAGATGCTTTAAAAGATGGGAAGGCGAGCTTGTCACGGAACAATGGATTAGCCTCAATCAGCTTTTTCAGCTCCATAAGCATTATATTTCGAGCTGATTTTGTATCGCCATATTTAGAAAGTTGCTCATTCTGCCTGCAGGTGCATCCATTCAGAAGGTGAATATCCACAACAAAAGCCATCATCACAAGAAGAGTGGATTAAAAAACTACCAATTTTACCTAAAATTCTCAAGTGTAAGCAACTGTGTAATCTCCTTGAACAGGTCTTCATTAAAAGATGCAAAGACCTTGAGATCTTTAACAAGTATATCAACAGCCTTTGCTCTATCATGTCTGATGAGAAAAATTTCAGAAATCAATGCCAAATTTGAACAATCAGAAGATTGACTGCACTAAGCCTCAATTCCAATCTACAGTTGAGCTACATAAACAATAACAACAGAGTAAAATAAAATCACCTATCAAGAGCTTCAAGATACTTCTGCTTCCTTATCTCAAAGAATATTTTCATGGAATACCGGTTGTCCTCAACTTTGGTAAACCCTGAAAGATACTTCTCAGCTTCATCCCACTCCCCAGCCTGAACTTGATCCTCAAAATGCTTCATGTTGAAGAAAAACCCTGACTCCTGCTCCAGCCTATAGTTCAAAGAGGATTTAGCTAAAGTTGATATGCAGCAATTGCTGCCAATTTTATTGAATAAAAAATTAAAATGAAACTCAGGCACCAATTAGCTTACTTGTGAACAGTTTCTTTGAACTTTTCCTCATCCAAGAACTGTAATATGAGGAAAACTAGTTCCCTACTCAAAGAAGACATGGTTCCCGGAATCCCTAACCGCTCCAGCGCAAAGACCTTATTGTTCTCCTCACAACGAAATTAAACAGAAACCCAGAGAAAACCTTCAAATTAATGAAAACGAGTGCCTCTTTCCTCACTTCAAGAGATTATTCCTCCATTTTTACTCAAGCATCTTAGGTCTCAAACTTGAATTCCAGGAAGTCACCTCCTTCTCCTTAAAGCACAACTTCCATCCAATAAAAATCCCCAGAGATAAAAAGAGATCGCAGAATCGGCTCCTAAAAACCTCGCAGGAGGAGATAAATATGTCAGAGCAAAAACTAGTCGAAACCCTAATTACCAAACAAATCACGCCAAATCTCCTCGTCACCTGCCGTCTCCACCAACCAAAAACCTCAACACGTTGTCAAAACTCATAACCCAAAACCAAACAGAAAAAAACCTCAAAAAACCTTCGTCTCCCCCCTCCGATCAAAAACCAAACCATTCCTCCTCAAAAAAACCCACTAAATTTCAAAAAAAGACTCGTTTCAGAGATCAAACACAAAATCAATCCAAGCAAAGAGCTCAATTCAAAGAGGATTGCAAATCCGACCTCGATAGAGACCTTAATTCAATGAGAATTCAAAATCAAAGACCAACGATAAAATGGATCGAATCCAAGCTGAAAAAAAAAAGTCCTTACGATTCACAGGGTTTCAACAAACCCCAATTCCTCTTCCCTTCTCCAATCCCTATCACTCTCGCCTTTCTTTTTCTCCTCTTCGGCCGCCGTGCTACCTTCTCCTGCTTCCCTCTCTCTCCCCCCTCTATCCTCATTATATAGAAACATATCCGTTTCCCAAATAGTCGTTTCCCAACGAAATTCCCCTAAATAGCCCTACCTCCTTCCAAATTTACCCTCCTTATATACACCCACCAGGGCCATTTTCGTCAAGTCAAGTGTCTCGTCACGTGGGGTGGGCATCAAGGTAAACAAAAATTAAGATGTCGATTCCAAACCTGCAGGGGCATAATGGTCATCTCCGAACTGGAAAGGACAAAGGGCATTCTGGTCACCATGTTCTGCGTGATTTCTCGCGCCACGTCATCCACCTCGTACCCTCTCATTTACTCTTTTTTAATTTCCGATTTTAAAAAAACAGTCTGATTTTTTTTCCAGATATTTTTTAATAAATATTTCAACTCAAGTGGAACCCGCACGTCCCTATCCAATGAATTGCGCGGTAGCTGTCGAGGTTTGTCACAAGTGATATGCAGATCAGCGTATCACTTTTCTTTTTCGGTACAAGTACGTATAGATCGGACGGTTCGAGTTTAACGAGGAACCATCCGGATCTCGAAACGTGGACGGGGTACATAAATGGAATGGCTTATGATACGTTGTCGTCCTTATCGTTTTGAATTCAAGTACGAATAGATCTGGACGGTGGGGCTACGATAAAGAGCCGTTCAGATCTCGACAAGTGGGAGGAGATGGGCTTTTTTATGGCTGGCCCCCTCGGTTTTCCGCTTTTTTAGGGGATCACGCTTTATTCTCTTTCTCTTTTTTCCTTTCCATTTGAGGGCATGTGCATGGATGAAATTACGGTTATGTCCTCGCAGGATATCTAATCAGGGCAGGAATAATATTGAAAGGGCAGCAGAGACTGAGACTGTTTCTGTTCTGAAAAGATGGAAAGGTAGGGGTAGAATCGTCTTTTGAGGTTATAGTGAAGTAGTAGTATCCAGAAAATCTCGGGGGCCAATGAGGAATCTATTTTTTGGGTCATCCTTATCGAATTAACTTGATAATAAAACTTAAAAAGGCAATACAATATAACAAGTTATTTAAGTAATAGTAAACTATCAATTTTTTTTTGAAAAAAAAACATATACTAATGTATCATTAATGGCGACAAATGGTTTAATGTCACACCTACGCAGGACCTTATGGGATAAAATAAACAGTGCCAAAGACTTATAATTAATTACCTTTTAATGAGATAAATTATTTATAAGTCCCTTCAAACAATAACCAGGGACCTCCCCTCCCACTATTTGCTACACCCCCAATACCCCTACTCTAGGGACCTCATGGGATAAAACAAACAGTGCCAGAGACTTATAATTAATTAC
The DNA here is from genome assembly GCA_026586065.1 of Dioscorea zingiberensis. Classification (NCBI taxonomy): domain Eukaryota; kingdom Viridiplantae; phylum Streptophyta; class Magnoliopsida; order Dioscoreales; family Dioscoreaceae; genus Dioscorea; species Dioscorea zingiberensis. Next base: position 3,196,061 of record CM048822.1, on the reverse strand, counting down.
CCTTTAATGTTACTTTATTTCATATGGACTAAGATTTATGATCATCAAAATTTTGCACATTATTAAGTTGACTCTTATAAAAAACAAGGGTTATCGATATGGAGCTTTTATCAATATTTAATATTTTTGTTCTGAACTTGTTTCTGAATTAATAACTAAAACATAATATATATTATTTAATATCTTCTATTATATTGATTTTTTATATGTTTTTTTAAGTTTGATGCAACTCATATAGTAAATAAATCAAGTTATTGGTAATGAAATCCATTGTTAAGAGGGTTTACTCAAAATAAGGACTAATATGACTCCAATATAAATTTGAAGTATGAAACACTATAGGAATAAATTTAAGGAAGCAGATCCAATAGAGACAACTGTCAATTAGGGTAACGAACACACTCCCGACTCACCCACTCAATTCATATTTTATTTGTGAAATATATCTAGTCCGAACTGGGGACAAGATATATATAATGAGCAATGTTATATATGCCAACAAAACTATACGAATTTGTGTGTTGAATCCATTGAATATACTTCGAGATCATCAATACAGCCATCCCGAGACATTATCAATGGATTCAACACACAAATTCATGTAGTCTTGTCGGCACATTTAGCATTTCTCATATATAATATGATTCAAAAGAGATGTTATACCCTAATAAATATGATTTATCTATTTTTTTTAATATATTTATATTATAAATTATTATTTAGATAATTGAATTAAGTAATGAATTTGAAACCATCAATGATAATATATGGAGTCCCAATCATGAATGGAATTCCTTTGGTGATGAGAAAACAAATAACCCAAGCCAGTTGTCGGATAGTTCACATGCTAGCTAATTGATGTGATAGCCAAGTGTGAGGTCTGTCTCAATTGGTTTAATATGGATAAGTTTGGATTTTTTTTGTTTCCCATCTAATTTTTAACTCATGGAATTTAATTGTCTCCTTTTAAATGATGCAACTTTGCTTGTTATCTACTACTGCTCACCATTAGTGTATATATATTAGTCATTGCACCTTCTTTTGCCACAAATCTCTAAACTGTTTATTTATTTTATATATTTTTATATTAATTTTTAAATATCAGTGAAAAATAACCAATGACATAAAGGTCTATTAGTACTAGATCTCTTTGCTAAGAGATTTCGTTTTCCGGAGAAAAACTCGGGAAAGTAAACTTTGAAAATGATGAAATCTTGACCAACTATCTTTGTAATTGTATGTTCTTAAAATATATTAATTAATGTGATATAATTTGGATGAAAATCACAAGGTTTAATTTGGAGAATGATTGATTACCTAGATGATTTTAACTGAATTTTACAACATTGATTTTTTTTAATAAAATAGATAAATTATATTCATTTATTCATTAGTTTTACAACATTGATTTACAACCGAGATAATGTTTGAGATGAGTGAGAAACAACAAACAAAGTTCACTTTAAACAACTCTTTTATGATAATTGCACACCAAAATAAAATAAAATATAAAAAAACTAGCACTATTTTACAAATATAATAATATACACTGCTCTCACACATGGATCTATTTACATTCCAAGACTGATTCAATTCAAATCAAATAGAAAAAAACTATTCTTTAGATTGCTATTAAAAAATCAATTAATTAAAGTTGAAGAAGTGAATTGATTTAGTCTTCCACTTTAATTTATCCATGTGAGTGACAATGTGGGATTCTTCTCTACATTATTTAAAATTTAAAATTTGAAAAACTAATAAATAATAATAAATAATTTAAAAGGAAAAAGGGCACGAGTACCGAAATCTATGCGCCAACTTTTCCAGGCGTCGCACTCCACTTCACGCGAGGAGTCAGGATAAAACCAAAGGACAAAAAGGGGCTTCATTCACCTGCCATATTTACCACGCCTGCCATCGCACGGGTTCTTTTGGTCATTCCGCACCCCGACAGTGACAACATGGGGTCATTTTCGTCACTTCTAACCGTACTCATTAATTTCCTTTGATTTGATTTTTTTTAATATTAATTTTTCTTTTCAAGCTTTTGTTACGTGATTTCGGCATTGATCAAGAGAAAACGCACGCTGACTTTTGAAAATTATACCTAACTTATGTTATGTTTATCCAATAATTAATAATTATTTTAGCAACTAATATGTTACAGATGAAAAATTCTTAAAAGCATTGACACTTGGAGCATTTGGATAAGTCTAAATAGAAAACCTATCAGCCTTCACCCACCTCATTATTTAACGAGAAAATTATCCATAGATTTCTAGTATTATTTGATATTGTTTCTCACCCAAAATATATACATCTAAAATATTATTATACTAAAAAAAAAATAGTACTAGAGACTTTTTATTATTTATCAGTTATTCAATTGTGAAGATCAGTCATCTAAGGAACTCTAGAAAACTCAAGAAGACCCTAAGCTCCAACAACTATAGCCTACTTAAAATTGGAGCTGAATCGTTCCAATCATGTCGAGCTCACTATAAAAGGAATCTCTCCACTCATTTTCAAGCAATTTGAACATTTGGCATACTTTTAACACCAAAGAGACCAATTGGTAAACAAACACTTGTGGAGATCTTTTTTTTCTTCTATTTATTCTTTATTCTCCTTCTAGCTCTCCCTCTTTTTTTGGTACCCTTTCTAATTTGATAGTCGGAGTCTACTTTATTTGATTTTTTATTTGTTGATTTGAATTTACTCTAATCTCAAGAAAATAATAGATATCAACATCAACAAAATACATAAAACCATATTATCATATCAATCTCACCATTTTCATGTTAGATTTATTTTTCTATCCAAGTTATATTTTATTAAACTATACTAATAAAAAAATGATAGTTTGCAAACTTAAGGATTTGTGGCTTTCCATTTGAATGAAAGATAAGTGAATAACTTTTATTCAGAACCGTTCAATCCCTTGTCAGTACGGGGCTCTGTCAACACTGCATGAAATGACATGCATATAATAACATCACCATCCATCCGCTTCTATTCAATGCTCTTTTTTGTTCTTTATTTAATCATTTTTCTATTTTTCATTCACCAAAAATAAAAGTTCTCATAATTAATATCATCAAATATATATATATATATATATATATATATATGCTTAGCATTCTTTATATCAATTCAAGCTATCTCTTCCACCAAAGAAGTTGTTGGTCCTTTCCATTCAATGTACATAATGAGTAAGAAAAGAACACATACTTTGTATGAGATATTGACATCTCTTTTAGAGTGAACCACAAATCTCCACCTCATATTCAATTCATGGCCTCCATTATAGACTATGTTTGTTTTCTATCCATTTTTAAGATTTCCTTTTCAGAAGTTTGCAAAAACGGGCAATATATTAAACAAAAACAAAAAATAAAATAATAGTATATATTGACATATTGTAGGAAGAATATATAGTTTTTTCAATTTATTTAAAGAATTGAAAACAATTGAAAAGGAAAGGGGAATACTTCTTCCAATAAATGACGAGTCATTTATTGGTATTGGTTGCGCTTTCTTGATCATGACATGACTTTAGATGATTGTGACCATTGTTGGGCTGTGCTTCATATGGCTCATTTTAGAGCACCATGGCATGGATGTGACGTCTTCATGCTTCTATTTTGAGTTTCTTAGAAAATTCACATAAATCTCTAAATCAGCTTTATAGGAAAACATAGAAAAATTCACACATAAGTGATATAATTTGGAACCGAACTTACAAGGAAAGTACTGAATTGATGACTATTTAGGCTCTGCAATTCTTCTTTTTTAGCACCATTAATGAAGTGCTGCCTACTTTAGATACCAAACTTGACTTTTTTTTCCTTTTCTTTCTAAATATATTATATATAAATGGTCACATTAATAAAGCCGTTTCTTTATTTATTTGAGTAAGTCTATTGACTTTATGTTCAAATGACATGTCCATAGGAATGACTGATTTTGTCCTTATTTAATGTCTGGAAATTTCCCACCTTCTCGATTTGACTCAACTTATAGTGCCCACCAATACTAGTTTGTTACTTCAACATTGATTTTGATTTTATTTTTTCTTTTTTATAATCATAGACTGAAGAAAAAAGGAAAGAAAAAAAAAGTAGCAATGTGACAATATGATATCTACCAACTTTATTAATTTTCATGTGGGGAATCAGTCTATCAGATAGCCCATCTGTTCAGATGTGCCATTAATTGTAAGAAATAATTCTTTTTGAAGTGAGAGCAGGAGACTCCTGCTCTGCTCTGGTCCTGTAAAGTACAAAGCCCCAAAGTAAGAAAGAGAAAGAGGAGTTCATTGGTCCAATCACGGTAAGAAGTCAAGTCTTTTCTATTTTTTCAGTAGTGTTATAAATATATATATATATCCATTTTTTTAGTAAGTTGCTGGGCTTTTGGGTTTGATAGCAACATGAATAATAAATATAATTAAGAGCTTTGGTTCTTCCTACTTGGACTGGGTGACATGGACTATTTAAATAATGCTCCACTTTCCCAAAAGCATCACACTCCGTGTTGTGCTTTTCACTCGCTCACCTTTTAGGTTTATTTATTTGACTCTGGAATAATGCAAAGGCATCAAGGCCCATCAGCCAATCCTAACAGGCCTTATTGCACTACTCCCAGGGAAACCGTCACATATTCAATTGCTCTTTTATTTGTGTGGGAATCCATCCATCAGAATAATGAATGGCATTATTGAAGTCCTACTACTATAAAGAGCACAAACAAAGAAAAATAAACTACCATAAATTACTCTAAAAAATTAGAACTTATATGATCCCTCCCAATAAATAATCCTGATTAAAGAACATCAAAATATTATTATGTTTTAGACTGCTTTTCTAGTTTATCTTGCATCTAAAACCGAACAAGGCAAAGTGCAATATCCTCAAAGTCCAGTTCAAACACATCCAAAAGTTAGGCAAATATTTCAGAAGATGAAAGAAAAAAGGGACAGGCTTGCTATGTTTTCTTTTTGTCCTCCAATCCAGCACTTCCAAATGGAGACAAGGATAACGATGCTGACAACCATTTTTCATATGAATATGTTTCACCTTATGATGTAATGCAGTAGGTGGTGTTGCCGTAAACAACATGGCCAATGTGCATGGAAAAGATATCCAGAGTTCCGAAAAAGTATATGACTTTGAGCAAAGTGATACTAAAAATGGTGGGACTGTTGAAAGGGCATAAACATAATATCCTCAAGGCAACTCAATTAAGAAAGGAATCAAACTGTATGGATAGAGAAGAAATGATTTGAAGGGAAGAGCATTTCGTAAGGTATCCCATGACTCAAATGCCTACAAAACAGAACAATATTATAATAAGATGTGACATGCCTAAATATACACTGAATAGAATATTTGGACATGCAATAATTTGACCTTAAAGAAATGGCGGACATGAGGCAGCAGGAAAGCACCTCCTGCGAACTAGATTTTTTTTTTTTTTTTTTTTTTTTTTTTTTTTGGGAGATAGAAGCATGCTCCGGTGTGTATCTGCTTAAGACCATGGGCGTGCTTGTACCACGGAGTTCGAATCGCTTTCCGGATGCCGCGGGTGTAAAGGTTTCTATACCCTCCACGTGTCCAAGAACAGGACTCGCCTCGAGTGGGCGCCCTCAGCGTGAATCGATCCCGGGTGGGATGCGAGACACGCGACCGTGTTGCCGCTAGACTGAGAAGTCTATGTTGAAGTTTTTCACAAGTTGCTTCTCTAAATGTGACAGCGTAATCATTCTTCTTTTATTCCAGGCGTTCATAAAAAAAAAAAAAAAAAATCTAAGAACTTGTGCCTTTTTAAGATACAAGAGGGTTATAGATGTAATTGAAATCCAATAAGAAAATGAGGAAGAAAAGACAATCCTCCATACATTTGTCAGTATCTTATGACTTCCGCACAAATGTTTAAAACGTAGATGTTTCCTTGATATTCAGTGCCGAGAAACAGACATGATGATTTCAATTGTCCATGTGGAATCTAGTATGGAAGACTATCATAAATATTTACATACAAAACCCCCTAAAATTAGTCATTCTGAATAGGTATTTGTACATGCATAACTCTGAACATTCAGCAAAATTCCTGAGAACAGTGGCCCATGCAGTTTTCCTAGGAAAAGTCATTTTCTCCATTAAAAGGAGAATTACACTTATTAATTGGAGACTGACTTGGAAATTGCCAGATAAGAGGAGAAGATTAATGATTATGTCAGAGCCAGAGGCTTTCACAAAGCAATGATCTCATATAGCTAAATAGAACAAGTGCTCAATGAAGGAACAATAGTGAGCTAATCCTATTCATGCAAAGGAAATGACCCAATAGAGTGGTTAATGGAAATCTTGTGAACTTGTTACTGGATTTCATATTGAGGAAGGAGCTTACTAATCAAAGGTAAGTGCAGTTGAGGAACCTGATAACTTTGAAGCAGCTGTCTTCATGGTAGCCTAACTACAATGATTTTTCTATGTTCTAGGTAACAGATGCGTTTTGCGTGATAAACAAGTTAACTGTTGACTGGCAATCTAGATATTAGATATTCTATAAGAAAAAGTACAAAACCAAGGGTGGCCAGGAGGAGATGGAATGCAAAAAGATACCACGACACTATCTCACAGGCAATAGTAATTGAAAATAGTAAACTAAACAGACAAACATATTAGCATGTATTAGGATAAAAGCTGTTGTTCCGGTAAGAAAGATACCAGGAAAAGATAGTATTGTAGTGGACCCTTAGATGACCAAGTACACGTCCCAAAGAATCTTGTTCATCTGCAAATGCTGAAAGGACTCCAAAGTTGACACAAGGTTGAATCCAAAGATACTTAAAAGAACCAGATCTATCACAATACGTTGTTTTCTGTTGGATGTACAAAATAGACAAAGCAGAGAACAGCACTACTTCCAAAACGGTTAACAATTTAATCAACACATCGCACAAACCGATACATCTACATAATGTCCTTCATTTTTGACATTCTCAAGTCCTCCAGGAAGGTCATAAAATAATTTGTCGGCCTTTTCCTATCATCATGCAACTTCAATTTGTCTGACTAAAAACATGCCTTTTCTAACTGAACAAATAGGTTAACCTTGTTCTACCAAATAGAGTGCTCTAACCATTGTGATCAATCCACAGATACCAAAAAAATATACAACAACTAAGCCTTAATCCCATACTAGATGGGTTCAGCTAGATACCAAAAAAATATACACTTGAAAAACGTAGTACATGCTCTAACATCATTGACTAATTTTTTAAATAAAAAATTGAAATATGAAGAAGAATTCAACTGATTCGCTTGACTAGAACAATTACAAAACATGTAAGCACAACATAATAAAGTCCATACTCTAGATTTATTATCATGGAAAAAATGCTTGGGCTTGATTTAATTATATTATCTAAATGTAATATGTACAGAAACTAGAAATGGAATATCATGCTTCAGAAATACCTGTACAAAGAGCTAGGACTCAATTACACTTCAAGCTATCCTGTATCTTCAATGATGGACATCTTCTATCTTGGATAAATGGTAGCTTTCAATTTCAAGAAATGGAAACTTGCTAATCAAATGAGAACATAATCATAATCTTATCTCCAGTATATCACCATCCTTGAGCTCAGTATGTGGTAGAACAAGCTGACCATTAACTAAAACTAGCTTTCCTTCTAGGCCAATCCTTCTAGCAGCATCAGCAGCAGTACTACCAGATCTCATCCTCATTATCTCACCATGAGGCCAGCGTATGATCACAACCTCACCAAGAACCATAGAATTTGATGCACCATATGAAGTTCTCCCATTTCTTGATCCCAAGGTTGCTCCATGCCGCACCTGCTTCTCCCATTGAAGCATTGTCCTCAACAGATACACCTATTATTGCAAAGGAGCTCAAGTCAATGAGACAAACCATGTCACATCCATAAATTGTGCATGGCAATGGCCACACTCACAAAGCAAATAGTTTGGTATTTGCAAGTAAATATTCAACAAGATTGTCACAATTAAGTACATATTGATATACGTGCATCTCTCCCATTTATAATAGTTATAGTCAGATTATCCTCTAAACGTTGCATGAACCCCAAGGCAGTGTTTAAAAAAATGGGGTTAGACACTGTCTGGGGTTGGAGAATTGAAATTGTTTGGATTGATTTTGAAGGAAAAGACTAAATGATGTGTGCTAGTGAATATTATTGCTTAGTAATAAATTTGGATGCATGAAGGTGTGAAATGACATTTCACACCCTTCAACCATTGCATATGGTGTGTGAGGAGCCATGATTATTATTATTTTTAATTACAGATTGAATTAAACAATATTTGATGTCAATTAGCATAAGAATTGCAGTAGTCAGATTTTGAAATATCGGCTACGTGAGCGATTGTCCTAGACAACAATTGAAATGCTAACAAAGGCTCAGTAATTTGTTTGTGGTTGTTGTTAGGGGTCCGGTTAATCTCATGATTAATTCTTAAATTTTTATTTCTGGACGTCTATGGGAGCTAATTTATGGTACTTGTTGGTTTTCAATAGATAAGGACATTTGGGTCATTTCATGCATTTTGACTTATTATTTGAAAATTTATGATGATGATGATTAGTTGTTTGATAATCACAGATAACTTAATCTCATCTGGGTGTTTGGATTTGCTTCAGTTGTCCTCATTCCAAACATGCCCTAAAAGTTTTATATACGAAGAAGAATAACATCTTTATTGTCAAAGTCATGTCCATAATACCATGGATCAAACTGGCTACACACTGAACAATTTCAAGTAAACCATAGCACGTGATATACCGAGCTACAACTTCCTATGGGCTTGCTGTTTTTATCCTACTTGGTTGTGAGGCTGTAGCAATCTAACAATGGAAACAAATTTTCATAACAATACATGAAATTAAGGCAGGATGTAACTAACCTTATTATTGATACCATCTTCTGTGGAAGTGTAACTGAAAGACTGAGAGCTGGATCTCTCAGAATTGGTTGAATCTGATGGAACAGGAAGAATCTGTTTCCCTTCAAAAACTGCAGACATAACCATCCAATATTCAGTTTCTTCCTGCTCTGTTAGATCTATTATTTGGATGAAGGTTGGCAGCAAGCGCTGGAATTGGTCTTCCTGCAATGAGCAACATTCTGAACAGGTATTATGAAGGGCTAACTCTTAACATTAGCTTACTAAATTGTACAAGTCACAAAGGGAAAAAGAAACAACAAAAAGATTCTAGTGCCCCGAAAATCAAATTAAGCCCCAAAGCCTATTAAAGCATATTTAAATTCTATATGATATTTCATCCATTGGAGAATTCTACATAAATCATTAATACATAAAGTGAAGGAAAAGGAAACATCACGAGGATGGCAAAGCAGTTCTAGAAAGATGCCATCATTTTAGAATATGGACACATTCTAGATTTGCACATTCCTCACCAGAGTTTCTACCATAAATCAAACTACAAAATTCATTACTGGCAAAGACTCTATTCTCTAGCTCTGAAGTTTGTCATGTTAAATAATTGGTTCTGAAAAATGACATGACCCTTTGAACCAATAAATATCCAAATATTAAAATGTGGTCTTTATTCAGTGAAACTTTGATAATAATTTTGAGTTTCTTTCAAAAAATTCTTTCCAACTTCACCTTATGAAATATTCCATCTCGACTTAATGTGTACTTCTCAAGGCATGTACACCAATCACCATGTCCTGGTGCAAACCACCAACTGTCAGAAACCTGAAAGACAAAATTAGATTGAGATAATTAGCCAAGTGAATGTCATCATCATGAGCATGCGAAACAATGTTCAGAGTGATGTCAATAGGAAAAACCTAACCATAAAAGGTTTACCTTCTAATAATAACATTAATATGGCAATAAACATCAGTTAAATTTTGACAGACTTTGTGGCATACCTTTCTATTTGTCATAACACCTAGCAGAATCAAGTTGATCATCTGACTTGCCAAGATGTCATGGATTACGTAACATAAGCATGATAAAACAAGGTCATTGAAATGAAAATGCAAGGTATAGCTTGCTTATAATCATCAGTATAACCATAAAAGCATCTCATAATTTTCGGATACCACACTTCTCATGATGTGAATTTATCAGCATAGGTCACATACAATTAGGGAAATAGTATATGAAACAATGAAAATTCCACAATTATTCGAAGAGGATGCTAATTTCTAATGAAGGCAGGCCAAAAGCACACCTAGTTTGAATAACTTCATCTGCTATGAGGCTGTTGTGGAAGGTTAATCAAATTGGAAAAAGAAGACAAGAACATGTTCTTCCAAGCTAGCTTTTCCCTTGTACTAATTTTCTCAATTTATAACATATGCAAGATAAAAAAAAAAAAAATTAACCTTTTTATACAGCTTAGCATAATCTTCCCAGCGTTTTTTCTGGATAGAAGATCGTCTTTCTGCCACTGCTTCAGAAGCTTCAAGATCAAAGCTCACAGCAACAAGAAGCTCCCTTCCACCTTTATCCACCCTGCAAAAGCAACTCTAAGAATTTCTGGAATTATAAATGAAAAAAGTTCTGACCATACATCAGAAACACCTGTGTACAAATTTCCGAACCTGACAATAACAGCTGCAAGCAATTGACTACCTTCAACTCTAAGGACAGGATGTCCCACTTTCAAGGAAGCATAATTATTATGTATTCCATCTTCAGCATAAGATTCATCCTCCAGATAATTGGTTTCATAGGTGGATGGTTTGATCTTAGAATCATGTAGCTGCCAGCAGCCTCAACCTTACTCTCCTTGTATAACCAATGGGCAGCAAGTCCAAACTCTGCATACTCGTGCATCAGCTTCAGGCAAGGAGTATAATGATTAAAATCAGATCATTAATAATTAGTTGGGTGTAATTCATACTAACAGCTGAGAAGAGGCATTGTACCTGGGTTCTTATTTGCACTTCCAAAGGAGAGCTATCAGGGCCTTGCACTGCAGTATGCAGTGACTGCAAAAAGAGGAGCGTACCAATGATTGAAAATTCAAGAACAAGGAAAACATAGTGCTTTCGATAAGAAGAATAAAAGCACCCCAAACAGCTAGGAAAACAGAACTTTTTTAATTTGCAAATATAAAGCTCACTTAGTTAAATGATAACTCACCACAAACCCCCTTCAACTTGCACATATTGTTGGGTTTGAGTGTCCAAGACGAACCAGCTGCCGAAGAGATGCAGCAGCCGAAGAGTAGCAGTCCAAGCCCGAAGCGTCAGTTCGGGAAAGGAGAGCTGGTTGCCGAAGATCTAGTAGCTCGGCATACCAGTCTAGTGGACCGAAGCATCAGTTCGGGAAGCACTTATCGAATGGATGCTTCGGACCGGTGTACGTGATGAGCGGCTCGGCACATCGAACTGATGTTGCCGAAGAGCTATTAGTTCGAAAAGGGTTCAGGAGTGGACCCATGACTCCTTCAGGAAGTACACATGACACCAATCCCAATGGCGGAACTGCGATGACAGACAAAAGGTGTCTTGGAACTGCAACAAGTATGGCAGACACAGTGATGTGACAGTAAGTGTGTTGCACAAGCCACAGGCAAAAGGTTCTTTGGGATTCTCACCATAGAAGTATAAAAGAGATAAAGCTTCTTGGTGAGAAGAGGATGAAAAACCAGATAGAATATTCAAGAGAGAACAGAGCACACTGTGAGAGAGATCAAGCAAGAAGAAGAAGGAGGAAAAAGGAGGAGGAAGCATCTGTGGAGACTTCCACCTCTTTGAAGACAAAGAACAGTGATACTCAACTGCGGTTAGAGTGTTTGTTTGCTTAAGCTTGTATCTTAAGTTTGTTCATTTGTTGATCTAAGTTTCTACTTCCTGTCCTTAGTTGTAATCTTGAGTTTGGGCATCAACTCAAAAGAGTCATTGTTGTATCTTGCTTGATAGTTTTTAGTGGATTATTTGTCAGCCTGGAGCCCCGTGGTTTTTCCCTCGCTTGGTAGAGTTTCCACGTATATAGCTGTGTGCTTTTACATTCTGTTTTTCAGCCAACTTAATCTCCTCGGAAATCTGCCCGAGGAGCTCTTGATCACCGCTTCGGCAATCGTAGCCGAACTAACTTGTTCCTGCTGTTCGGAATTAGTTCCTTGGGTTTAGCTCCTCGGAATTGAAATCAAACAGCTCTCTCAGAACCGAACAGTATCGTTTCCTCTCAAAGATCCGAACAACTGAATCTGTTCTTCCGTGCGCAACACATATAACATTGATTAGATCAAAACTGCACGTTCCTACTCTTGGAATTTTAAAATTTTTTTTTAGAAAACTCAAAAATTAAATTGATTATTCATTGATCTAATTTATTTTGACCGTTTTTATTTTTATGATATTGTTTTATTGGGACATAACGGTTTCCATGTTAGGAAGATCATTGATCTCCCAAAACGGCTAAAATTTTGGATTTATATGGAAAGGTTGAATGTGGGTTTGGATGCCCTGGCCGACTCTCTGAAAAAGTTTGAAAGAGTTCTTATTGATTCTTCTTCTTGGATCTTTGACTACTTCTCGTTTGTTTTTTACGACCGCCCCACGAAATGTGCCATAAGATCTCTCCCAGTCGAATCCTTCGGGAATATTTCCTAATAAACCCTTACACGAAAGGCAAAAATATGCCTTAGAGCAACGATACCATAGCACTTCCGGTACTAGCATTTATTGTTTTTATTCATAAACTCTATTTGTTTTTCTTGTTTTTGCAGGGAAAGTGTCAAAAATACAATTTTGTTAGTACATTTGTTATTAATTTTTATGTTTATTTATTTTTATAATTATATTTGATTTACTATATAGTGCATGAAGAATATTGCTCTAACACCTACAAAGTTAGTATAACCTTAAAGTCAACCCACACATAGTCAAAAAAATGAAGGCTTGGTACCATTTGTTCACATTCTACCTAATAATTCCAATTCATCCATATCTAGAGACGTTATTATTATTATTATTATTATTATTTACATCATAATCAAAATCTGATTACCCCGTGCATACAAGAGCTTTATAGCACCAGGCTGCCCTTATCATAATCAAACTCTGTGAATCATGACCATAACTGTGACATTGCATGGAATTTCCATTTTATCCAAATATCACTTAACTGAAATATAGGTTATGAGACATAATTGCATATTAAATTCAAAGCAATACCAAAAGCATATATAGCTCACATCATTGTCGTCATATAGTATATTCACTCAAATTTTACCATGTGGGCACTAGTATAGGCATCATATATGCATATCAAATATCGGACATTGAACTGTAAACATGGCAGGTCTATTTATCCATAAACATGTGCAAGATGAACTCCAACACTAGTTGCTTGACGTCTTTACCCGCACCATCAAGTCATGAAATTCCCAGAGTAGATAAAACTAGATGTTGGAAAAGTTTAAGGGAGCAGCCATTTCCCTTACTGTTAATCTTGGCAATGCCTAGTCTAATGAAAAGAAATTTTCCTCAATATTTAATCACTTCCTCCTACTCACTAGTCATGCCCCTTGATATCTCAGAGCCTCAGGCAAGTCTTAGTTAGTGCTTAGATAAATTTGGAAAATAAAAAACTTACAGATATGGTAGCTATTTGTAGATTGGAATGTAAACTGGAGAATAATACTTACAATATTAACATAAGGGCAAAAAGAATACAAATGTATTCACCACACAAGATACTTAAAGGCTAATCTTCAATAAGATGATACTTACCTGATAACCACTTGGCTTAGGGTTGACAATGTAATCATCAAATTCACCATCAATTGGGGTCCAAAGCCTACATGGCATGGTCAGGAAATACTATGAATCAGATAAAGGATCAGATTTGTGACACAACAACAAATGAAGCAGGGTTTGCCTATTAAAATTTAAAATTAGCTTGATTCATTATTTAGTTCTGAGAGCAAGTTGTTAGATGAAACAGGTGCAGGGTAAATTCCCAAGAAAAATGCTCATGGTTGTTCCAAGTGTAATAAAAACAATTGAACTTTAAAACAACCACATTACCAAATATATGTACTTATCAAGGGAAGAGTTTATGATGGACACAAACTTGCTTGTATTAGCTACCTGTGAATAATATTAAGAAGACCGTAGCAGCTTTTGACTGCAGGTCCATGTAACTTCCCATTCTTATCCCCAACAACAACCCTTAATGCACGAGCATCATAAATTTGACTGATGCTAACATCTTTCCGTTTCATCTGTTTGTGGTTAAATTTGATAAGAGGAGCTCCCATAAAATATTGAATTTGATAGAAAGAAATTAGAAGAATGATAATAGAGTTGAAGGAACCAAATTGGACTACATTATAAATTGAAAAGGCAATGCCACAGTTAAAAAGCAATTAAAAAAAATCACTAATTGCTTCTAGTACAATGCCAAAGTGAAAGTAGATAATAATAATTTGACATATATTGGGAAATAAAGGTCTATGAAGTGGTATAGATCAAGGAGAAGGAATAGCCCATAGGCACAAAAGTTGTGGTCATAAGACAGTCACTTCTCAGTTCAGTGCCCTCTAACTCTAGGAATAGATTGACATGATAGTGAACAGTTGCACACTATTTTTTTCCCTTAAAACAGCAGATATGTTTTTCTCTATAATTTAAGATGGGAAGATCCTCGCAACTTAAGTAAGAACCGCTTTAGCAGATTAACTTGATATTGGTGAAATTTTGAAATGTAGAAGGAAAATTCGTGTGCTTGTTTATTTAATAAAACACAGCGTAAACGATTAAATAATCTACCCTATCCTGGGGTATGTTGATAGAGAATAAACATATTTAAGCTTTTAAACTGCAGAACAAATACTTTGGACTTAATAAACTACCTAGAACATGATCTAGCGTCTTTATGTCTTTATGACAAACAATAAGAACATAATCAACACATGAAAGGACTTTAAATATACCTTGCAGTAGATACTGTACAAGCTTTTCAGTCTACTAGAAAGAGTTACTTCCATTCCTGGAATATAACTGCATAGAAAAAAAAAAAAAAAAAAGATTACCCTTTAGAGTGATGCCAGAAAGACAATCTCAGGAGAGAAAAAAAAACACAAAAAAAAAAAAACAAAACAAAACAAAACAAAACAAAAAAGAAGAATTAGGATTTAAAGGGAAAAAAGAGGAAGAAGAGAGGAGAGAAAAGGAAGAAGACGAAGAACAGAAGAAGAGGACGAGAGAGAACGAGAGATCAAGACAAAAGAGGAGACTTTCATTAACATTTCAACTGTCTTCCATTCTGATCAGTATTACAATTATATGCTCTTGTAAAATGAATGGATGGCTAAGATTACATTTTACTGGGCCCGGCTGTTATAAGAGCTCATCTACGGTTGAGATATAAAAGAGAATGGACGGCCTGGATCAAGGATTGCCAGTTCATTAGCTAATTCATTTCTAGCTAATCAGAGAGCTTCTCTGCTTCAACTGAGTAACAGCCATGAATTCTTCAGCTTTTCTCTGATTTCCTTCTTGTTTCTCTCTTTTCTTCTGTTTATCTAAGTTGCTTTCTTTGTTACATATCACTGACCCTTTTGGGGATTATAGAACATCATACTGTGCACAGTTCAAGCAAGACCAATATCACATCACATGAAATAATTAGATAGCGTGTAGTCTAAATCAAATCAAATTGACATCACTACAAATTTGATTCCCTACAACTTCAATCATAGGCTTAAAAAAAGTTCAGATCAAAAACCACATAAATATTCAAACCCTGACTTTCTACTAGAATGAAGATTACACGGGTCATGTTGCCCTCACCCTCATATTTTCCCTCTCCTCATTTGTTGAAACAGGCAAATCATGGTTGGGAATTGAATTAGTTTCTTGCAATGGTACAATAAAGCCAGCTTTAGTAGATAACCTTCTCAGATTTCTGGCCCTGTTGCTTGGATGCCACATGGATGAAAGCTCAGCCCGCATATTCTGAAATGTACGAGGCTGCAAAAGGTAAATAAACCATTGAATGTATTACAAAATCCCCAAAAAGCTAAACATGTATAAATAATTGATTTTGTGCAAAACAGAGTCATGGCTCATGGAAACCATGTTAATGCAGACTGTCTAGGCCAATTGGTCTAGTTTCATGGAATTTCAGCCTAAGGCCTTATGGTCTCCATTAATTTTTCTTTTCTCACTTCACCCATTCAATTTTTTTCAGAATAATCTAGAAGTTTTAAGGAGGATTATTTCCCTTGATACCCCTTGATCTAGGATGTTCATTGCTTTAAAATAAGCATCACCTTCTAGAACTAGAATTTTCTCTACTTTCACCTAGTAGAAGTTTATATGCCATATACAGTTGGTTCATAGGAAGGTATGTGCAATTCTTAAGCACAACTACCATATAAGGCAATTGTCATGGATCCCTTCACTGTCTCAGAGGCAGTAAATCAATGGTAGGTATCTCAGAGGAAGATATGTGCAATTCTTAAGCACAACTACCATATAAGGCAACTATCACGTTTAGAATTTCACCTCAACTGATCTATTCTACTGCTGAAAGTAGAAATATATCATCCATCTGCTTTCAATGATTAGGAGGAAAAAAATATATATTACCCATCACACAGGATAAAGATTGATAAAATCTTGTAATACAAAGAAATAATGGCCATATATCATTTTTCTTTTCATAGAACACCAATCTTATGCAAACAAATCAGAATTAAAAAAATGGATGTGTCACTGACAGTATAATTTAAAAGGAAGCTTAGCAGAAAGAGGTTTATTAGATAGGACTGTTATTTAAAATTTTCTCAAATAAAATGGAATTTAAGAGTGATGCAGCACTCATAAAGAATGTTTGGATAACAAACCTTACTATTATTAGATCTTTAATTAGGATTGAAATCAAGAACATTTTCATAGAAAAGTGTTAATATTTTAACATTAAAAAATTACTCCAACAATACACAGAGAGAGCCGCAATACATATAAGCAGAATCAATGATCACAAGAACATAGGGGAAATGTTAAAAAGCAAGTAACTGATATAACCTTATGACTAAAATGAAGGTGGAAAAGAAAACTAGGTCAAGGAATTAAGTCAGCAAAAAAACTAAACTGCCAACAATATCATAAACATGTATTGTATTATCACTAAAAAGCAGGACTAAACATACGAAGAGACTTGGAGATGATCACAAGATAGCATAGTGAAGGAAAAATAATTGAACAAATAAGAATTAGAGGAAAGCAAAATTCTTCTATTGGTAACACAAGACAAAGAACTGCATTTTAAAAAATTCATAAAGTAGTGGTAAGATACACTTTTTCTGCATTTGAATGGGTGAAACTTTTATGGTAAGGTACAAATGCATATGGAGCATGTTTTGGCTAAGAAATGCTTCATAATGCCTAAGCACAGGTAAACATATTATGAAACAATGGTAAATTAAGTTGATGAACAAACCAGAAGTACAGCAAAACACAAATCTTCCAGTTCAGCTTTTAAAGCCCAAACTCCTAATCTAGAAGCAAGGGAACACCATATAGACAATGTTTCTTGAGCAACTGCCAGAGCTTTTGGCAATGATAAAGCATAACTGAAAGAACAGAAAAAATAGAAAAATAATGTATTTGAGCATTTCAAGGCTATCAAATAATGTATGCTTGAAAATTTTTATGTTGGTAGCAGTTTCAGGCAGTAAGCCTAAGTAGAATCTCAGACCCTTACCTATAGAGTAAATGTTGCATAACTATGACCATTTCAGAGCTGTAAATACTTGCTGTATTTTTTTAAAGTTCCAAAATATCCAATGCTTACTCTACTTATTTATTTTGGATAGATAGAGATGAAACCATTCTCAAAGACAGCAAACTAAATAAAACAACAACTGACAACACAACTATTTCAAAATCAACCGTTAGGTGCATGCTTATTCATATGCGTACTAAGAAAAACTTTGATAAGAAAAAATAATAATAATTCTAGATAAGTTGAAAAATATAGACCAAGTAAATCAAAGAGATCGTATCATCCATTTGTAAACTGAATGGAGATACTATGCCTAGACTTTTATCATAAATGAAAGTGAATCTAAGGTATCAGATAACTATAGATCATTGAGAAGTAATAAGAGGCATACGAAATAATACATTGTTCTCATGTTATGAAGCCGATCAGCAAGCTTAATGAGAACCACACGAGGATCATCAACCATACCCAAGAGCATAACGCGTAGGTTATTTGCCTAACATAAAACAGATAAATAGATTCAAAAAATCAAATACAAAAGCCTTTTCTTTTACAAGTCAGGCAATTAAGTTCCATAATAATCAGAGGATCAAATAATATAGATGGCACTAAAAATACACGATTTCCTTCATTAGTACTGGCAAGATTTAGAAGAGTTAAACTTTTAATTTTTCATGTTCAAAGAGCTTTGTAGTTTTCCACAAATAACACAAACTTAACTCTATGGACTTCAACCCTAAATCTTCCCACAAAATAATAAAATTTAATGCATAACACAGTAACAAGAACAACAGCTGAAAACCTGAGGCAAAAAATGTATATCATATACTGTCTTAAATCAAGCTCAAATAATTGCCATATTGGGAAGGCATAAGGAATAGGAAAATTGATCAAGGCACCACCACAGCCACTGTTGAAGGATGATTGTGGCCTTTTCGGACGGAATGCTTCAAAACGTGCGAAGCTTCGTGGAAGCATACCCAGTACCAACACTCCTTCACACATTTGACCAATCATTTATTTTTTCTGCGAGAGTGAAAGCAAAGTTCATTTATTTATCTAAGGGGTGGAGTGGGCTATAAAAACACCACCAATCAAGCAAAGAGAATCATGTCTAGAGCACCATTTTCTGATAAATCCGGCGTTGTTAGGGTTAGGGACTGCTAATTAAATCGATCTTCTGGTGATCAAGAAGTGAGAATGGAACAGGAAGGACCAAGCATAACAGTGGATTTTCCATCGACGGCCCCCTCAGTGGCCAGCGGCGGCAACGTCAACAACACACCGGCAGCGAGGGACAATAGCCGGCTGTTGTGCGGACAGGTGTCTCTGACACTCGCTATGAAGACATACGGTCCTACTGATCCCACAGTGCTCAAAAGCATGCCTTACGATGTCTACTCGGTCTTCAGTATCTTAGTTTTCTTCTTTGACATCCTCTTTGTGCTCTACTTCGCCGCTCTCGTCGCCGGCGTTCGTGTTCCGCAGATAAACAAAATGAAGCCCTGGATCTATGGTGCTGTCGCCATCTCCTTCTTCACCTTCATTTTTGGCGCCTCTCTACGACTCGCTGCTTGATGAGCGATGCTATACTTGCCGACGAAGGTAACCCGAATTGGTTACCGAAACCGTTGGTTGTGCATCGGGATCCTCACAGCACGCATCCCGATGCACAAATCTATGCTTTCGGTAACCAATTCGGTTACCTTCGTCGGTAAGCAAAGAATTACCCTTTTTTTTTTTTGTCGTTTATTACATGGTTACACCAAACATAGTTCATTTCCAGTGTCAACGCCATTTGTATTATGAATTGTTCAGTCAATTTCGATTCATTGCTTTCGCAAAAATAAATAAGATTTTATTTATACCAAGAAATAAAAGGTATCTTTATCTTTCAATTTGATTCTGATTTATGGGTTGCCAAAATTCATTTATTATATGAAACGATAAATAGATAATTTACTATTATCCCTGGAATAGTGCCTTAATTGTCTAATGGTACTTGGGTGGGGGTGTGTAGGGATGTGGTTGTTGATTTATTTATTTGTAATTTCTTTTTATTCTAGTTCATTTAAATAAGTTTCTTCTATTATCATATAAATGAGGTACATATATGTAATTTTCCTTTTGAAAAAGACATGAAAAATCATTCATCAACAAATAAACACCATTTTCAACTCCACAAATATCTATAATTCACTCATAAATCAACATCAACTCTAGTCACGCGATGTCTCCAAGTCTTCGTTTTTGTTCTCGTGCACCATCTTCTCCTCCTCGTCCACTGAATAAAATACTCCAACCTTCTTCCGTTCTCCCCATCCTCCCTTCTTCCAATATTAATTATGTTCTTGCGGGTAATCAAACAACCCCTTAACTTTAGTTTGACAAGGTTGCATCTGTGATTTGGCCAGTGTCAATTCCATGATAAAATTGGTACCATGTGATCATCACTTCTTATTTACATAAGTATTATAACAAAATTTAAAATTATTTTATATTTGAAATAACTTAATATATTTTTTTCATTTACTGTTATGTGTATATATAAAGTTAATTTATGCTTGAAAATAGAAACCGTTGTGGAAAAAGATCTTCCGTTGACAAAAAGCTCTTCTCATTATTTCTCAAACAATTTTCTTTTCAAACATTATTTTCTTATATGATTTCGTTAGTCAAAGTGGTCCTTACTCCTTACACAGTGACATTTATCTATTTTTTTAAAAAAAATTAAAAAATTACTAAAATATAGCTCATTTTTGTTGTGAGCACAGTGACAAACATGCGTACTACATAGGTCAATTTTGTAATTTTCATATATTAAGATTTAGTATAAATATCTATGATGTAATTATAATTTGATATATAGTGAAATTTATGATGTCTGCTCCCGTGGATATAAACACATTGTCAAACCATGTAAATTCTTGTGTGTTCTTTTTTTTTTATCTTTTCGGTTTGATTTTTCATCATAATAGCAGCACAATTCACATAAAAAATTATGAAAGTGGGCACCCTTAAGAGGAAGAATATGTCAGAAAGGGAAGAGATGGTTGGAAGACGGGATGTACAAAAGAAAAAGCAAATAAAAAGTCAAAATAATATTTATATTAAATTAATATAATATCAACACAATAATTATTAAATTAATATAATATCAACACAATAAATTAATATAATATCAACACAATAATTATTAAATTAATATCAACACAATAATTATTAAATTAATATAACATCAACATCTTTCACAAGATTTTTTGTTTTTCTTTTATCTAATGCGACAAGTCAATGGAATACCCATATCTAACTTAAATAACCCTAATTTAAATCGTACTTTTAGATCGAAATAAGTTTCCAGCGAGCCGAAATCTAATATTAATTATATTGAAAATATTTACTAAACATATAATATTATATAATAATAAACTTTTTATTATAAAAAGTCGCTCAGAGATAAGACATGTCTTCAAACTAGATCTGTCCATGGGCCGGGCCAAGATGGGTAAGTAACAAAACTCACTTTACTTAAGCCCGGTCCGGCCCGATTATATGGGCCTAAACTTTTGCCAAGGCCTGCCCAAATTTATGACCTTCAACCCAAGGCCCGCCCAATTGCCCATTTTTACCATTTTTTGGAAGAGATTAATTTGTTCACATTGTCCATGTTATTTCAAACCAAGACCCACATGGCCACAACCCATCCAATTTTGTCATTTTTCGGGAGAGATTACTTAAGATAAGATTAACATGTTAACAACTTGATTAAAATTTGAAACACACTACAAACAATATGATAATGAATAATGATGAATCTCATGATATTAAGGGAAAAAGAATCTGATGATAACGATTGAGTTTGAGTTTGCCACATATTTGTATTTATTTGATTTTTAAATAAATTCTAAATGTTTTTAATTATTAAATGGGCTTTTTTTGCCCAAGGCCCGAACTTCGGGCCTAATTCTTTTGTCCAAACCCGCCCATTTTTCGGGCGGGCCTTCGGGCCTAGGCGAGTACCCGGGCCCATGGACAGGTCTACTTCATACCTTTTTCTCCCCCTCTTGGCATGAATTTTTTTATTTAAAAAATCCTAATGAGAAAAAACAACATAATTCAATTAAAAAAATAATTAGGGGGCGTTCATTTGCCTATATCTGTTCGAAAGTCCAAAAGTGGGTTGAAGTCCCACCTCCCCAAACTCAAGGGAGGTGGGGGAAGTCTCACTTCTAGTGTTCATTTCCACCGAAGTGGCTATTTTGCCCACTTCCGGTTTTCATTTCACTGAATTTGAAAGTGAGATCACTTTGAGTTACACTTCAGTATGATGTTTTTTTTTCCACAGAAGTGAGTTAAGTCAGAAGTTATATAAATATGTATATGCATTTAATTTTAATTATCTTCCAATTGATTAATATAATTTAAGTGTAAGTTAAAAAAGATTTACTTTCAAAATTTTATTTTATTTTAAAAATAATTTGAATACATGAATATAATGTCTTTACACAAAGTAGATGAAAAGTGTGAACTTTAACCACAAGGTGAGGTCATGTGTGCAATCTCTAACTTTTGGGTGGTGCTTGTCGCTTTTGTTAATAAAAAAAAAAAAAAAAAAAACAAACAGAATCAGAGGTGACCGAGACTTCCATCCCATAGGAAAGCTCTGCAAGACCGAACTAATTAAGCTTTAATATAAATCGTTGGATAATGTGAATACAATGCATCTAATGCAAGGGATAGGTTTATGTAACACTCCCAGCCATCAACGTGACCATGCAAAGAAAATCACGTAAAGAGTCCAACAAAGAGACAGAAGAGACAAATGCAACGCATGGGAAGAACAACCTCTCAGAGGCTGACGCGTGGCCAGTAACCGTAAGAGACCGTAACGATTTGGTGGGGGACCGGCACAATCAGGGGCTTGTCACGGGGTCAGAGCCTGCTCTGATGAACAGTGGAAAGGATGGAAAAAAAATTGGAAACCAAAAATGGCTCCAAGGGTTAAAGTCTTTTTGTGGAAATTATATCGTGAGAGGCTCCCCACAAAGGAGTACTTATATAGAATCCATATTGGACCCCAAGATGTATGCCCCATGTGCAACCTCACAAGTGAAACCATCCAACATCTATTTGCTGAATGTAGAATGCAAAGGGAGGTTTGGAGGGAAATCCAAAGTATGGGTTTCATAACTGTTGGAAAGTGATGTTGCAGGAAGTCTTATGAAGCATTTGAAGTTGTGGCGATGCGAGTTCTTGTCCTTAAGAACAATTTTGCCTCCTCTTTTGGTGCAGCAGGATTATAATAGGCGTTGTTCTCCCAGGATTCAGTATGGTAACAGAAGAAAGTAGGTAGAAGAAACAAGAGTAGATAACGACCAACAAAGAAATGTTTAATTAAAGGGATGCATTAGGTTCACAAACATGAAGGAAGCATCAGTTGGGCTTTTTTGAGGCCGGACGGATTTGCGCCACCACAGCACCGTTCGGATCGTAAGAGAGCATGCCCACTAAACAAGGCTAACATGATACTAGTGGGAAACATATATAAAGAGGGTGCATGGTTTGTAAATAGACAATGTGGTACTAAACTTATTCTAGTGCATATGAATGTTTTGAAACACTATAGAAGGCCCAAAGACTATATGGGCTACTAACAATAACATCATTGAACATGGCTGATTTCAACCTTATGGATGGAGAATGGCTAGAAAAGGGAAGTTTAGGAGCATTTAAACTCAAAGAGGAAGAACTAACTATTATATCTTATGCTCCATGGCAGGTCTGGAATATCAGATGCAACAAGATTTTTAAAGACTCTGACTGGGAGCCCAAAGAATCTACTAGTACCATCCTTGCATTGGCAAAGGAGTTTAGCCAAAAAGAGAAGCAAGAGGAAGAATTGGAAGCAACCCAAGCAAGGGAATGAAAAAGGGAGAACTATAATCATATTCTCTACACTGATGGCTCATGGCTAAATGGAGAACCTAGTGCAGGTATTGGATATGCTATCTTTAATACTAATGGAAGACTGTCTTGTGGGTGCAGGAAGAAGGGAGATTGCATCTCCATTGGAGGCCGAAATCCGAGCTCTCAAGGAAGGCCTATCAATGTTGATCCAATTAAGGAGCAAAAGAATGATTATTCAAACAAACAGCACAATCCTCCAAAGACACATCCATCAAGGGGCTGTTTGTTTCACTGGATTTGGAATCCAGTGTATTTTGAAATCCGGTTGCTTTTGAAATCCGGTGTTTGGTTAACTGGATTTAGATGGATTTGTAAATACAACGTATTTACAACTCCCGTAACCATGGGATTGTAGTACCAAATCCAGCATTTCAATCCCTCACGTGCACGTGAGGGATTAGGGTGAGTGAATTTTTTTTTTTTTCAATTTTATTATTGTATAAGTAAATGACCTCCTATTTGATTATTTAGAGAGTTTTAAAAATTTTCAACCGTATGGATGGAAAGATCATCAAAAAATAAACTAGTATATCGATTTTCATATAATTTGGTAATTGTTTGGTCCTCCCACTTAATAGTTGAAATTGGACCATCAAATTTTTATAAAATAAGAACCGTTAAGTTGGGGAACCAAGCAGGTTACAAATTGTATAATAAATACATCTAACTTATTTTTCAATAATCTTCCCATCCGTATGCGGTTGAAAATCTTCAAACACGCCTCAGGGGCCAAACAAGAGGTGGAATACACAGTAATATCACACACACACGTCTATATATATATATAATATTTTTTTTAAAAAAATAATCTTTAAATTTATTTACAATAATATAAATTATTTATATAATTATCATCAAAAATTAATATTATGTTAAATACATCCATAATAATCAAGTATTATAACATAAAAATATTATTATAAATATTTTTTTAAAAAAATTATATTATATATATAATAATATATTTTTAAGAAAATAATTATTATATATATATATATATATATAAATTAAGAAAATTTTGTGAGGCTTTTATTATTAATAAAATCTACTCATGTTATTTTATGATGGGGTAATCTCACCTGAATAACTATATACTGATTCTCATGTAATCCAACACTCTAAATACATCAAACCAAACACATAATTTTTGAATCCGATTTACATATCCTTCTAACCAAACACTGGATTTGACTCTCCTGTATTTTCAAATCCATGGATTTACAACTACAATGTAATTCAAAATCCATGTATTTGAAACTACTTCTAACCAAACGCACCCCAAGAGAAACAGGATCAAGCAGATGCCGAAGAAAATAAAATATTGGATTATATAGAAGATCATAAGAGAAAACAACTGTATTGCTGACAATTTAGCAAAGATGGCGAACAGGAGTGGAAATGATTTTGTGATGGCTGATGAACACAACATGCCTCTATGGCTGAAAGACAGTTTTTGTAATTTTGAATTGAAGTTTTAATACTAGTTTAGCCCATGGGCTCTAATTTACCAAAAAAAAAAGTACGAGGGTTACCTTATGCCGAATGGCAGAGGCGACAAACACTGAGGCGATAGGCTCTGGGACAACAGACTAGCATAAAAGGAGCATTGGGTCACGAGGGTATCATTTTGGATGTTTGGTCTTGAGGCCTATCTCCCTGGTGGGAAATAGGAGAGGCATCGTTGGTGTGTGAGCCAACGTGTCCTCAGCTATCTTATTTTCAGCATTGTATTTCCTTGTATTTTCCTTCTTCTTGAGTGGACTGACTAGGGTTTCATTAGAGCTTCTTTCATTCTCTCTGTGGTTATTATCCTTGAGTTAATAGAAGAAGATCTTCTCTTTCTCTGATATTTCTTGTCTAAGTTTGAGAGTAATGTGTATTTCTCTAACATATCCCTCTTGAGGGGTGTTACATTGGTGCTTTCATTCTTCAACCTTACTCCATGGCGGAGCATATATACTCGTTTCAAGGAACTCCAAACGAAGGTGGACGTTGGCATGGTGGATCTTCAACGAAGGTGGACGTTGGCATGGTGGACCAACGCGGGACCAGTTCAAGGAGCTGTTGACCACCGTCCACAAGAACGAAGATCATTCTCAAGAGCGCTTCAATATGCTCGAAAACTCTCTACAGGCAGGGCCTTTCTAAACTCCTACCTTCTTCACCAAGCCTTTCTGTTCCATCTCCGCAGGTTACTTTTCAGGCTCCCTGCACCCTTGAGAGCTCCAACGACCCGCCCTTGTTCTCGGCTCCGCCTTCAAATCAAATAGTAAAAAACTATTGGTCAAATATCCAATTTAGTCCCTCTATTATCCAGAATCGGCCTTTTTAGTCCCTCTATTATAATTTGAGCCATTTTGATCCCTCTAATTTCCCAATTGAGAAAAGTAAATCCCTCCAGTGACGGACGTCTGTTTTTTCCGTAAGAGGCGCTGATGTGGCATTTCTTTTATAATTAAAATATATAATATTAAAATATTTTAAAAAATTGGATATTAATAAAAAACCAAAAAAAATAAATAAATTTAACCACTCCTCTCTCCTCTCCATCTACGTCCACGCACCACCATCTCCACGTCACCATCCTCACCACCTCCCTCCGCCGCCACCTCCCCTCCTTTGTCAACCTCTACCTCCTCCCCTCTCTTCCCCGTCGGCGTGGAGTCCACCGATCTTCTCCAACAAGTTCGCCCGCATCACTACACCATCAGCAAAGAGATCATCGAGCTCTGCCTCAACTGCAACCGCAAGCTCACCAACAACTGCATCGGCCTCCAGGGCTTCCTCATCTTCAATGGCGCCGTTGGCGGCGGCACCGGCTCTGGCCTTGGCTCCCTCCTCCTGGAACGCCTCTCCATTGACTATGGCAAGAAGTCCAAGTTCGGCTTCACCGTCTACCCCACTACCCAAGTCTCCACCTCGGTCGAGCCATATAATGCTTTCTTTGTTTTATTTGTATTCATAAAATGGGTTGCAAATACTAATAAAATTCAATGTATATATAAGAGAAATAAGATAAAGAAAAGAGTTGTACATCCTTAAGATCTTATTAGTTTTTTACTATCTGTCAGTCCCCAATCTCTGGCCATCGTCCTCCATATCTTGATAAAACATTGATGTTTGGCCTCCAACGAGGTCCCCAAACCAGAACCCCAGGATCTCCTCTTCACCCTCAAAGATCTCCTTCCCCACCTCCATTCCTTATTAATACCACCATCTCTCTTTCTCCATCTTCAATCTCTCTTCATCTACATCTTCATGGCTTCCCTTAAGTCTAGCTTCTCTTTACTCATCTTCATCCTTATGTAACTTAGTCTTCATCCTAGCTCAACTCTAGACTTACAACACCCCTCCTAAACTATTAAACTCTCTCAACATTGCTAGCAAACTAAGCTCCAACTCCACCGCCATTGCACTTGCCTCTAAAAACTTTGGAGGAGTGACCGTAGCCTCACCAGCCGGAGTTTTCCTCCATTCATCCATCTCCAACATAGTGAAGCTTGTCTGGTTCTCTTACGAGTCTCCGGCGAGCTTTACCATCGCTGCGGGCATTCCACCAGAGGCCAGGCACCACTGACTCCCGGCGGAGTGGTTGTAGAAATGAGGTCCATTAGCAAGACTAGTGGAGAAAAGATTAAGGGTTTTCCCGAGTGACGTGTTGCATGAGACACTGATATCCAACGTGCATGAATTCGACGTAGTCACTGGTTAGAATAATATATATTCATCTTCATCATCATCTCTCAGCTAGATAACTAGATGTACTAATTAAAATTGAAACTGCAGGGAAGGGAGAGATGATAACATGCTCAGAGAAACATAAATCAGACCTCTTCTTTGCTGTTTTGGGAGGTCTTGAACAGTTTGGGATCATCACCAGAGCGAAGCCTCAACCCCACCTCGTTTCCCAGGTAATCTCCTCCCTCACCGCCTCCCTCCGTTTCAACAACGTTCTCAACGTCGACGTCACCGAATTCCAAACCAATCTCGTCCCTTACCCACGAATCCACTTCATGCTCTCATCTTACTAGCCCGTGATCGTCACTGAGAAGGTGTACCACGAGCAGCTCTCTGTGGCCGAGATCACGAACAACGCGTTCGAGCCATGCATCGTCGATGATGGCGAAGTGTGACCCACGGCATGGCAAGTACACGGCATCCTGTTTGATGTACCGCGGCGACGTCGTGCCCAAGGACAAGAATGCGGTGGTGGCGACGATCAAAACCAAACAGACGATCCAGTTCGTGGAAGAGCTTTCACAAGCAATGATCTCATATAGCTAAATAGAACAAGTGCTCAATGAAGGAACAATAGTGAGCTAATCCTATTCATGCAAAGGAAATGACCCAATAGAGTGGTTAATGGAAATCTTGTGAACTTGTTACTGGATTTCATATTGAGGAAGGAGTTTACTAATCAAAGGTAAGTGCAGTTGAGAAACCTGATAACTTTGAAGCAGCTGTCTTCATGGTAGCCTAACTACAATGATTTTTCTATGTTCTAGGTAACAGATGTGTTTTGCGTGATAAACAAGTTAACTGTTGACTGGCAATCTAGATATTAGATATTCTATAAGAAAAAGTACAAAACCAAGGGTGGCCAGGAGGAGATGGAATGCAAAAAGATCCCACGACACTATCTCACAGGCAATAGTAATTGAAAATAGTAAACCAAACAGACAAACATATTAGCATGTATTAGGATAAAAGCTGTTGTTCCGGTAAGAAAGATACCAGGAAAAGATAGTATTGTAGTGGACCCTTAGGTGACCAAGTACACGTCCCAAAGAATCTTGTTCATCTGCAAATGCTGAAAGGACTCCAAAGTTGACACAAGGTTGAATCCAAAGATACTTAAAAGAACCAGATCTATCACAATACATTGTTTTCTGTTGGATGTACAAAATAGACAAAGCAGAGAACAGCACTACTTCCAAAACGGTTAACAATTTAATCAACACATCGCACAAACCGATACATCTACATGATGTCCTTCATTTTTGACATTCTCAAGTCCTCCAGGAAGGTCATAAAATAATTTATCGGCCTTTTCCTATCATCATGCAACTTCAATTTGTCTGACTAAAAACATGCCTTTTCTAACTGAACAAATAGGTTAACCCTGTTCTACCAAATAGAGTGCTCTAACCATTGTGATCAATCCACAGATACCAAAAAAATATACAACAACTAAGCCTTAATCCCATACTAGATGGGTTCAGCTAGATACCAAAAAAATATACACTTCAAAAAAGTAGCACATGCTCTAACATCATTGACTAATTTTTTAAATAAAAAATTGAAATATGAAGAAGAATTCAACTGATTCGCTTGACTAGAACAATTACAAAACATGTAAGCACAACATAATAAAGTCCATACTCTAGATTTATTATCATGGAAAAAAATGCTTGGACTTGATTTAATTATATTATCTAAATGTAATATGTACAGAAACTAGAAATGGAATATCATGCTTCAGAAATACCTGTACAAAGCGCTAGGACTCAATTACACTTCAAGCTATCCTGTATCTTCAATGATGGACATCTTCTATCTTGGATAAATGGTAGCTTTCAATTTCAAGAAATGGAAACTTGCTAATCAAATGAGAACATAATCATAATCTTATCTCCAGTATATCACCATCCTTGAGCTCAGTATGTGGTAGAACAAGCTGACCATTAACTAAAACTAGCTTTCCTTCTAGGCCAATCCTTCTAGCAGCATCAGCAGCAGTACTACCAGAACTCATCCTCATTATCTCACCATGAGGCCAGCGTATGATCACAACCTCACCAAGAACCATAGAATTTGATGCACCATATGAAGTTCTCCCATTTCTTGATCCCAAGGTTGCTCCATGCCGCACCTGCTTCTCCCATTGAAGCATTGTCCTCAACAGATACACCTATTATTGCAAAGGAGCTCAAGTCAATGAGATAAACCGTGTCACATCCATAAATTGTGCATGGCAATGGCCACACTCACAAAGCAAATAGTTTGGTATTTGCAAGTACATATTCAACAAGATTGTCACAATTAAGTACATATTGATATACGTGCATCTCTCCCATTTATAATAGTTATAGTCAGATTATCCTCTAAACAATGCATGAACCCCAAGGCAGTGTTTAAAAAAATGGGGTTAGACACTGTCTGGGGTTGGAGAATTGAAATTGTTTAGATTGATTTTGAAGGAAAAGACTAAATGATGTGTGCTAGTGAATATTATTGCTTAGTAATAAATTTGGATGCATGAAGGTGTGAAATGACATTTCACACCCTTCAACCATTGCATATGGTGTGTGAGGAGACATGATTATTATTATTTTTAATTACAGATTGAATTAAACAATATTTGATGTCAATTAGCATAAGAATTGCAGTAGTCGGCTTTTGAAATGTCGGCTACGTGAGCGATTGTTCTAGACAACAATTGAAATGCTAACAAAGGCTCAGTAATTTGTTTGTGGTTGTTGTTAGCGGACCGGTTAATCTCATGATTAATTCTTAAATTTTTATTTCTGGACGTCTATGGGAGCTAATAGTTGATTTATGGTACTTGTTGGTTTTCAATAGATAAGGACATTTGGGTTATTTCATGCATTTTGACTTATTATTTGAAAATTTATGATGATGATGACTAGTTGTTTGATAATCACAGATAACTTAATCTCATCCGGGTGTTTGGATTTGCTTCAGTTGTCCTCATTCCAAACATGCCCTAAAAGTTTTATATACGAAGAAGAATAACATCTTTATTGTCAAAGTCATGTCCGTAATACCATGGATCAAACTGGCTACACACTGAACAATTTCAAGTAAACCATAGCACGTGATATACCGAGCTACAACTTCCTATGGGCTTGCTGTTTTTATCCTACTTGGTTGTGAGGCTGTAACAATCTAACAATGGAAACAAATTTTCATAACAATACATGAAATTAAGGCAGGATGTAACTAACCTTATTATTGATACCATCTTCTGTGGAAGTGTAACTGAAAGACTGAGAGCTGGATCTCTCAGAATTGGTTGAATCTGATGGAACAGGAAGAATCTGTTTCCCTTCAAAAACTGCAGACATAACCATCCAATATTCAGTTTCTTCCTGCTCTGTTAGATCTATTATTTGGATGAAGGTTGGCAGCAAGCGCTGGAATTGGTCTTCCTGCAATGAGCAACATTCTGAACAGGTATTATGAAGGGCTAACTCTTAACATTAGATTACTAAATTGTACAAGTCACAAAGGGAAAAAGAAACAACGAAAAGATTCTAGTGCCCCGAAAATCAAATTAAGCCCCAAAGCCTATTAAAGCATATCTAAATTCTATATGATATTTCATCCATTGGAGAATTCTACATAAATCATTAATACATAAAGTGAAGGAAAAGGAAACATCACGAGGATGGCAAAGCAGTTCTAGAAAGATGCCATCATTTTAGAATATGGACACATTCTAGATTTGCACATTCCTCACCAGAGTTTCTACCATAAATCTACAAAATTCATTACTGGCAAAGACTCTATTCTCTAGATCTGAAGTTTGTCATGTTAAATAATTGGTTCTGAAAAATGACATGACCCTTTGAACGAATAAATATCCAAATATTAAAATGTGGTCTTTATTCAGTGAAACTTTGATAATAATTTTGAGTTTCTTTCAAAAAATTCTTTCCAACTTCACCTTATGAAAAATTCCATCTCGACTTAATGTGTACTTCTCAAGGCATGTACACCAATCACCATGTCCTGGTGCAAACCACCAACTGTCAGAAACCTGAAAGACAAAATTAGATTGAGATAATTAGCCAAGTGAATGTCATCATCATGAGCATGCGAAACAATGTTCAGAGTGATGTCAATAGGAAAAACCTAACCATAAAAGGTTTACCTTCTAATAATAACATTAATATGGCAATAAACATCAGTTAAATTTTGACAGACTTTGTGGCATACCTTTTTATTTGTCATAACACCTAGCAGAATCAAGTTGATCATCTGACTTGCCAAGATGTCATGGATTACGTAACATAAGCATGATAAAACAAGGTCATTGAAATGAAAATGCAAGCTATAGCTTGCTTATAATCATCAGTATAACCATAAAAGCATCTCATAATTTTCAGATACCACACTTCTCATGATGTGAATTTATTAGCATAGGTCACATACAATTAGGGAAATAGTATATGAAACAATAAAAATTCCACAATTATTCGAAGAGGATGCTAATTTCTAATGAAGGCAGGCCAAAAGCACACCTAGTTTGAATAACTTCATCTGCTATGAGGCTGTTGTTGAAAGTTAATCAAATTGGATAAAGAAGACAAGAACAACATGTTCTTCCAAGCTAGCCTTTCCCTTGTACTAATTTTCTCAATTTATAACATATGCAAGATAAAAAAAAAATTAACCTTTTTATACAGCTTAGCATAATCTTCCCAGCGTTTTTTCTGGATAGAAGATCGTCTTTCTGCCACTGCTTCAGAAGCTTCAAGATCAAAGCTCACAGCAACAAGAAGCTCCCTTCCACCTTTATCCACCCTGCAAAAGCAACTCTAAGAATTTCTGGAATTATAAATGAAAAAAGTTCTGACCATACATCAGAAACACCTGTGTACAAATTTCCGAACCTGACAATAACAGCTGCAAGCAATTGACTACCTTCAACTCTAAGGACAGGATGTCCCACTTTCATGGAAGCATACTTATTATGTATTCCATCTTCAGCATAAGCTTCATCCTCCAGATAATTGGTTTCATAGGTGGATGGTTTGATCTTAGAATCATGTATGCTGCCAGCAGCCTCAACCTTACTCTCCTTGTATAACCAATGGGCAGCAAGTCCAAACTCTGCATACTCGTGCATCCGCTTCAGGCAAGAAGTATAATGATTAAAATCAGATCATTAATAATTAGTTGTGTGTAATTCATACTAACAGCTGAGAAGAGGCATTGTACCTGGGTTCTTATTTGCACTTCCAAAGGAGAGCTATCAGGGCCTTGCACTGCAGTATGCAGTGACTGCAAAAAGAGGAGCGTACCAATGATTGAAAATTCAAGAACAAGGAAAACATAGTGCTTTTGATAAGAAGAATAAAAGCACCCCAAACAGTTAGGAAAACAGAACTTTTTTAATTTGCAAATATAAAGCTCACTTAGTTAAATGATAAATCACCAGATTCACCACAAACCCCCTTCAACTTGCACATATAACATTGATTAGATCAAAACTGCACATTCCTACTGTTGGAATTTTAAAAGTTTTTTTTAGAAAACTCAAAAATTAAATTGATTATTCATTGATCTAATTTATTTTGACCGTTTTTTATTTTTATGATATTTTTTTATTGGGACATAACGGTTTCCATATTAGGAAAATCATTGATCTCCCAAAACGACTAAAATTTTGGATTTATATGGAAAGGTTGAATGTGGGTTTGGATTCCCTGGCCAACTCTCTGAAAAAGTTTGAAAGAGTTCTCATTGTTTTTTCTTCTTGGATCTTTGACTACTTCCCGTTTGTTTTTTACGACCGCCACATGAAATGTTCCATAAGATCTCTCCCAATCGAATCCTTGGGGAATATTTCCCGATAAACCCTTACACGAAAGGCAAAAATATGCCTTAGAGCAACGATACCATAGCATTTCCGGTACTAGCATTTATTGTTTTTATTCATAAACTCTATTTGTTTTTCTTGTTTTTGCAGGAAAAGTGTCAAAAATACAATTTTGTTAGTACATTTGTTGTTAATTTTTATGTTTATTTGTTTTTATAATTATATTTGATTTACTATATAGTGCATGAAGAATATTATTCTAACACCTACAAAGTTAGTATAACCTTAAAGTCAACCCACACATAGTCACAAAAATGAAGGCTTGGTACCATTTGTTCACATTCTACCTAATAATTCCAATTCATCCATATCTAGAGACGTTATTATTATTTATTATTATTTTACATCATAATCAAAATCTGATTACCCCGAGCATACGGGAGCTTTATAGCACCAGGCTGCCCTTATCATAATCAAACTCTGTGAATCATGACCATAACTGTGACATTGCATGGAATTTCCATTTTATCCAAATATCACCTAACTGAAATATAGGTTATGAGACATAATTGCATATTAAATTCAAAGCAATACCAAAAGCATATATAGCTCACATCATTGTCGTCATATAGTATATTCACTCAAATTTTATCATGTGGGCACTGGTATAGGCATCATATATGCATATCAAATATCGGACATTGAACTGTAAACATGGTAGGTCTATTTATCCATAAACATGTGCAAGATGAACTCCAACACTAGTTGCTTGAGGTCTTTACCTGCACCATCAAGTCATGAAATTCCCAGAGTAGATAAAACTAGTTGTTGGAAAAGTTTAAGGGAGCAGCCATTTCCCTTACTCTTAATCTTGGCAATGCCTAGTCTAATGAAAAGAAATTTTTCTCAATATTTAATCACTTCCTCCTACTCACTACTCATGCCCCTTGATATCTCAGAGCCTCAGGCAAGTCTTAGTTAGTGCTTAGATAAATTTGGAAAATAAAAAACTTACACATATGGTAGCTATTTGTAGATTGGAATGTAAACTGGAGAATAATACTTAACAATATTAACATAAGGGCAAAAAGAATACAAATGTATTCACCACACAAGATACTTAAAGGCTAATCTTCAATAAGATGATACTTACCTGATAACCACTTGGCTTAGGGTTGACAATGTAATCATCAAATTCACCATCAATTGGGGTCCAAAGCCTACATGGCATGGTCAGGAAATACTATGAATCAGATAAAGGATCAGATTTGTGACACAACAACAAATGAAGCAAGGTTTGCCTATTAAAATTTAAAATTAGCTTGATTCATTATTTAGTTCTGAGAGCAAGTGGTTAGATGAAACCGGTGCAGGGTAAATTCCCAAGAAAAATGCTCATAGTTGTTCCAAGTGTAATAAAAACAATTGAACTTTAAAACAACCACATTACCAAATATATGTACTTATCAAGGGAAGACTTTATGATGGATACAAACTTGCTTGTATTAGCTACCTGTGAATAATATTAAGAAGACTGTAGCAGCTTTTGACTGCAGGTCCATGTAACTTCCCATTCTTATCCCCAACAACAACCCTTAATGCACGAGCATCATAAATTTGACTGATGCTAACATCTTTCCGTTTCATCTGTTTGTGGTTAAATTTGATAAGAGGAGCTCCCATAAAATATTGAATTTGATAGAAAGAAATTAGAAGAATGATAATAGAGTTGAAGGAATCAAATTGGACTACATTATAAATTGAAAAGGCAATGCCACAGTTAAAAAGCAATTAAAAAAAAAAATCACTAATTGCTTCTAGTACAATGCCAAAGTGAAAGTAGATAATAATAATTTGACATATATTAGGAAATAAAGGTCTATGAAGTGGTATAGATCAAGGAGAAGGAATAGCCCATAGGCACAAAAGTTGTGGTCATAAGACAGTCACTTCTCAGTTCAGTGCCCTCTAAGAATAGATTGACATGATAGTGAACAGTTGCACACTATTGTTTTTTCCTTAAGACAGCAGATATGTTTTTCTCTATAATTTAAGATGGGAAGATCATTGCAACTTCACTAAGAACCGCTTTAGCAGATTAACTTGATATTGGTGAAATTTTGAAATGTAGAAGGAAAATTCGTGTGCTTGTTTATTTAATAAAATACAGCATAAACAATTAAATAATCTACCTCCATGATAGGGGTATGTTGATAGAGAATAAACATATTTAAGCTTTTAAACTGCAGAACAAATACTTTGGACTTAATAAACTACCTAGAACATGATCTAGTGTCTTTATGTCTTTATGACGAACAATAAGAACATAATCAACACATGAAAGGACTTTGGATATACCTTGCAGTAGATACTGTACAAGCTTTTCAGTCTACTAGAAAGAGTTACTTCCATTCCTGGAATATAACTGCATAGAAATAAAACAAAAACAAGATAACCTTTTAGAGTGATGCCAGAAAGACAATCTCAGGAGGAAAAAAAAAACATAACAAAACAATGAAAAAAAATAACATATGGACCAACAACATGGAACATGAAATGACAAAAATCTTAAACTAGACTAGTAAGGGTTGGGATGACGGTTCTTACGAATTCGATATTAACAACTCTTGTTCAAGGGCTTCTTCACAAACTGCAAGGGATCCCAAGGCAATACCAATATCATTGACAATCTTTGGCTTCATTCCTGCAGCATCTGAGTGTTTCTTGAGATTATCAAGAAAAATCATTCGTTTTCTTCGATCAAGCAACAGATCAAATGGCAGTACAGCCTGCAAAAGATCCTGTAAACAGAGATCAATCTGACCCTTTTGGGGATTATAGAACATCACACTGTGCACAGTTCAAGCAAGACCAATATCACATCACATGAAATAATTAGATAGCATGTAATCTAAATCAAATCAAATTGGCATCTCTACGAATTTGATCCCCTACAACTTCAATCATGGGCTTAAAAAAAGTTCAGATCAAAAACCACATAAATATTCAAACCCTGACTTTCTACTAGAATGAAGATTACATGGGTCATGTTGCCCTCACCCTCATATTTTCCCTCTCCTCATTTGTTGAAACAGGCAAATCATGGTTGGGAATTGAATTAGTTTCTTGCAATGGTACAATAAAGCCAGCTTTAGTAGATAACCTTCTCAGATTTCTGGCCCTGTTGCTTGGATGCCACATGGATGAAAGCTCATCCCGCATATTCTGAAATGTACGAGGCTGCAAAAGGTAAATAAACCATTGAATGTATTACAAAATCCCCAAAAAGCTAAACATGTATAAATAATTGATTTTGTGCAAAACAGAGTCATGGCTCATGGAAACCATGTTAATGCAGACTGTCTTGGTCAATTGGCCTAGTTTCATGGAATTTCAGCCTAAGGCCTTATGGTCTCCATTAATTTTTTTTTTCACTTCACCCATTCAATTTTTTTCAGAATAATCTAGAAGTTTTAAGGAGGATTATTTCCCTTGATACCCCTTGATCTAGGATGTTCATTGCTTTAAAATAAGCATCACCTTCTAGAACTAGAATTTTCTCTACTTTCACCTAGTAGAAGTTTATATGCCATATACAGATGAAGACTTTGGTTCATAGGAAGGTATGTGCAATTCTTAAGCACAACTACCATATAAGGCAATTGTCATGGATCCCTTCACTATCTCAGAGTCAGTAAATCATTGGTAGGTATCTCAGGAGGAAGGTATGTGCTTCTTAAGCACAACTACCATATAAGGCAATTATCACGTTTAGAATTTCACCTCAACTGATCTATTCTACTGCTGAAACTAGAAATATATCATCCATCTACTTTCAATGATTAGGAGGAAAAATATATATATTACCCATCACACAGGATAAAAATTGATAAAATCTTGTAATACAAAGAAATAATGGCCATATATCATTTTTTCTTTTCATAGAAACTCAAGATGACACCAATCTTATGCAAACAAATCAGAATTAAAAAAAAAAAAAAATGGATGTGTCACACAGTATAATTTAAAAGGAAGCTTAGCAGAAAGAGGTTTTATTAGATAGGACTGTTATTTAAAATTTTCTCAAATAAAATGGAATTTAAGAGTGATGTAGCACTCATAAAGAATGTTTGGATAACAAACCTTATTATTATTAGATCTTTAATTAGGATTGAAATCAAGAACATTTTCATATAAAAGTGTTAATATTTTAACATTAAAAAATTATTCCAACAATACACAGAGAGAGCCGCAATACATATAAGCAGAATCAATGATCACAAGAACATAGGGGAAATGCTAGAAAGCAAGTAACTGATATAACCTTATGACTAAAATGAAGGTGGAAAAGAAAACTAGGTCAAGGAATTAAGTCAGCAAAAAAACTAAACTGCCAACAATATCACAAACATGTATTGTATTATCACTAAAAAGCAGGACTAAACATATGAAGAGACTTGGAGATGATCACAAGATAGCATGGTCAAGGAAAAATAATTGAACAAATAAGAATCAGAGGAAAGCAAAATTCTTCTATTGGTAACACAAGACAAAGAACTGCATTTTAAGGATTCATAAAGTAGTGGTAAGATACACTTTTTCTGCATTTGAATGGGTGAAACTTTTATGGTAAGGTACAAATGCATATAGAGCATGTTTTGGCTAAGAAATGCTTCATAATGCCTAAGCACAGGTAAGCATATTATGAAACAATGGTAAAGTCGATGAACAAACCTGAAGTACAGCAAAACACAAATCCTCCAGTTCAGCTTTTAAAGCCCAAACTCCTAATCTAGAAGCAAGAGAACACCATATAGACAATGTTTCTTGAGCAACTGCCAGAGCTTTTGGCAATGATAAAGCATAGCTGAAAGAACAGAAAAAATAGAAAAATAATGTATTTGAGCATTTCAAGGCTATCAAATAATGTATGCTTGAAAATTTTTATGTTGGTAGCAGTTTCAGGCAGTAAGCCTTAGTAGAATCTCAAACCCTTACCTATACAGTAAATGTTGCATAACTATGACCATAAAATTGTGTGAGACCAAACAAAAGTCATATCATATTGAGAATGGCTCGAGGGATTGACATATCCCGCTAATTATTTACTGAAATAATTTCAGAAGATTAAAAAAACACCATTTGATAGTTGGGGCAACTATGAATGTGGTTGAGCATAGATTATATTGACGGCTGATGCAATTCAGAGCTGTAAATACTTGCTGTACTTTTTTAAAGTTCCAAAATATCCAATGCTTATTCTACTTATTTATCTCATAGAATTATTTATTATTTATTATTTATTATTATTATTTATTTATGTATCTATTTGTTTATTTTTATTTTTATTTTATTATATTCTATTCCATTTTATTTCATTTTTTTTTCTTATTTGAGAGTAACATGGAGACAGAGAATCCATATAGCCGATCCCATCTAGTATGGGACTAAGGCTTAGTTGTTGTTGTTGTAGATAGAGATGAAACCATTCTCAAAGACGGCAAACTAAATAAAACAACACCTGACAACACAACTAATTTCAAAATCAACCGTTAGGTGCATGCTTATTCATATGCGTACTAAGAAAAACTTGCATAAGAAAAAATAATAATAATTCTAGATAAGTGAAAAATATAGACCAAGAAAATCGAAGAGATCGTATCATCCATTTGTAAACTGAATAGAGATATTATGCCTAGACTTTTATCATAAATGAAAGTGAATCTAAGGTATCAGATAACTATAGATCATTGAGAAGTAACAAGAAGCATACGAAATAATACATTGTTCTCATGTTATGAAGCCGATCAGCAAGCTTAATGAGAACCACACGAGGATCATCAACCATGCCCAAGAGCATAACGCGTAGGTTATTTGCCTAACATAAAACAGATAATAGATTCAAAAAATTAAATACAAAAGCTTTTTCTTTTACAAGTCATGCAATTAAGTTCCATAATAATCAGAGGATCAAATAATATAGATGACAGTAAACATACACGATTTCCTTCATTACTGGCAAGATTTAGAAGAGTTAAACTTTTAATTTTTCATGTTCAAAAAGCTTTGTAGTTTTCCACAAATAACACAAACTTAACTCTATGAACTTCAACCTTAAATCTTCCCACCAAATAATAAAATTTAATGCATAACACAGTAACAAGAACAACAGCTGAAAACCTGAGGCAAAAAATGTATATCATATACTGTCTTAAATCAAGCTCAAATAATTGCCATATTGGGAAGGCATAAGGAACAGGAAAATTGATCAAGGCACCACCAAAGCCACTGTTGAATATCATTTTTTTTATAAAAAACATAGAAGCAAAAGTGACCAGTCAAAACCAAACTCCCGACTCCTAGCCGTTGCCCCTTCAAATCCTTATCAACAACCTATTCTGTATGAGCTCAGTAGCCCGCCGCACCATGCCAAACCTCATGGGAGTGCAACCATCTCAAAGCAGGAGCACTTTTAACCACCACCACAGTGGATGTTTCGCATAACCCATGGCCAACTCGGCCTCAAAACCTTTGACATTGGCTGTGGGATCATTGTTGAGATGGATAAGGCGGAAAAAGAACAGCAGTTAAGATGACAACATTCAAGGTTTCTCGGATGGCTAAATGGTTCAAGGCTTGCGGTTGAACCAAACCAAACCAAACCAAATTCAACTCAAAATTAAAATCCAAATCATGCGTCTAAATTAAAAATGGCTTCAAGTCTTATAAAAATGGCTCAAGATTCATGGAGATGATTCACTGAATCAATGACTCTATGAAGATAGCTTAAGAATCCAAATACAAGGTTAAAATATATAAACCAAAACTAGCTCGTAATCAAACACAAGGTTGAGGCCTACCAAATTGGCCAGTTAACCAGGTATAAAATCGAGGCATACAAACCAAATCAGCCAAAAAAAAAAAAGATATAAAATTATGACAAACCAAATTGGTCCATTAACCAAGCACATGGTTGACGCCCAAATCAAAATTGATTAGTAGCCAAGTATGAGATTAAAAGCTATCAAATTAGCTACATGATTAAGTACAAAATTGAGACCTGAAATTGACTTACAGAATCAAATTCAAAACGAAGGTAAAAGTTCAAGATACAGCAAAATCTAAGTTAAAGCTACTAAAACTTGATGTGAAGTGAGGCCATGCCCTTACTTAAGCCATGTATCTAGAAAAGAATTCAAGGAAATAAAAACATTGTCTCTACTTGAATGCAACTTTTCTAATTGGAAATTATTGAGACTAAGTTCATGGTAATTAATAATAAGAGCTTGCCTTTATTGGGAGTGGAATAATCTAAATACCTCGAAAACAATAAAAAATAAACTAAAATTGATTTATGCAATGTGCCACCCAGTGTCTCCCACAAATGCCAGGCATTTATTTTTAATCCAGACCATACCAATGCGTTCCATCAATGTTCATGTAAAATACAACTCAAAATGATCAGAAGCTAAGTGGCAACGAGCCAGTAAAAGCTGCAATATACCTTTCTTTTGCAAGATAACTTATCTTAGTTATGTGATAGTAGAAAATTCATACCATGCTTATGCTTTGATCCATCTACAAGTGGTGTGAATATTTTTACCTCATCAGGATCCAAAGAACTATCGCTTAAACTTTTTCGTCTATGACGCCGCAGTAGCTGCATAAACAGGTACATATTAATAGCAGAAGCTAAGCATACCAAATGGATACAAATGTTCTTATAACTCATGCCTAATCATTCATCAGATTTTATATGTTACACACTCATCATGGTGCATAATTTGTGATAAGAGACAAGTTGATCTATGATAATGTTAATATAAGAGGTAAATCGTGTGAAGAACCTTAAGGCATGGAACTTACTAAGCCTAAGTTACACATGAAATCACACATTAAATACTCAGAATACAAAAGCAAAAAAGTGTTAATATCAGAATTAATTGAAGTATGCGAGCAACAGTCTCTATCCATTGCTGAATAAGCAGTTACGTTACTGTTTTTAATAAATTCAGTACCATAGTTGGTATTTTGTATTATTCGTTCTGGTGTGCACATGATTCTGCGTATGAGCTTGGATTGAAAATCTGCAAGCTACAACTCAAGATAGCGTCTTCCCATAAGATGAAAAGCCTTCTAGTTGACTCTATAATAGATGCAGAATAAAAAATTCTCTCTTAAATTACATATCAACCAAAAATTTAATAGGTTGATGTTAGGCCACCATGAAGATTTTGAACCCTAACATGGGCAGTCCAACCTCTATATGCTCATCTAATTGTTTACAAATGTGGATTCAGCCATCATTGAAATATATAGTCTGAAACAATAGCAACTAGATGCAAAATCACATGATTTCTTTCTTTCTCATTAGAAATTTCACATTCAAAGGCAGTAGCCTAATAAATAAATAAATAATCAAGAGATTTTCACGATGAGAAAAGAAACCACCATAATTATTTTCTTACCAGTTTTGCACAACCATGATTTCTTTCTAGCATACCTGATTTACATAGCTTAATTTCGACACTCCAGCAACTAAACGAGCAACATCATCTCCAAAATGTTCTTCTATGCTGCTCAAATTTTCTATCGTGTCATCAACCACATCATGAAGAATGCCAGCTACAACAGTGTTTACAGCCTGTAAGAACAAACCATATCATGAAGAATAAAAAGACTATTATTAGTTAGGAACACAATTACACTGTATAAAAAGTGGATCAATGTATATTTGTGCAACTATAAATTATCAGCAGAAGATCCAATAGGCGAATACTGTAGGAGAATATATATACTCTTTCACCACTAGATGGAACCAGAGCTGCCAAAATCTTTCCAGTATGGATGCAATGAGTAACATAAGGCTCTCCTGTCTTCCTAAACTGGCCAAGATGAGCTTTATTTGCAAATGCAATTGCCTTTTGCACCTGCCATCAGAATGAGACATGAAGCAATGAAATACATAAAATAAAAACAATAAGCACAGAGGGTTGAGATTGTAATTCTGACCTTTTCTTCTTTGAATATCGGGTATCCTGTTACATCCACTCCCTCAATTACAAAAGAATCTGTATTATCAGATAGAATTAACAAAGAGAAATATGAAGCCTAACATAAAAATTCAACGAAACAGGACTTCAAATCATTTGCTCGTGAAAAAAAAAAAAATCAACGAAAGAACATCATGTTTAACATGGACATATTTTTATAACAAAGCTCATCCATGAAAACATATTATGTAGAGTCCATCTTTCTTTCTTTTTGTTCTTTTTGTAAATAATGGATATGCTGTCAAGCCTGTCATTGATAGTCAACGATGTGTATATTTTCAATCCAAGATTCAAAAGAAAAATTAGTGATAGAATCAGTCATTGTCCACTGTGAGTACTAATAAATCAAAAGATCCAGTGGAAAAGAAGCAAAGAATCTGAATATTTATTTACTGTTCTTCCAGGGATACAACATGTCAGTTAAAATCCTGAATATCATCTTAAATCGTATAGGTACCTCGAATATTTACACATATAATATAATCCAGGTAGATGAAGACAATCAAAAACTATATTTCATTAGATCAGAAATCGAAGATGAGCAAAGCATTCTCGAATACGATCGAAGATAGGAAACCATATGAATCAAAGATAAGGATCCGGAACCACTCACCAGGCAGCTCCTCCGCCCTAGGCCAGAGGAAATCCACCTTCGTGGAAAGACACGCACCGGAGGCGATCGCCACCGCCGTCACAGCGAGATGAGCCAGAGCAGAGGTCACTGCAGCGTGTGACCCGCCAGAGGCCACGGCGGCGGCGGAGCCGATGACGGGGCCGAGAGAGGACGTGAGAGAGAGCCGTCCTGGTGCGCGACGGCGGAGGGCGAGGGAGCCACGGAGGCAGGGAAGGGGGAAGAGCTTCAAAGCCCTGTG
Source organism: Dioscorea zingiberensis (assembly GCA_026586065.1). Taxonomy (NCBI): domain Eukaryota; kingdom Viridiplantae; phylum Streptophyta; class Magnoliopsida; order Dioscoreales; family Dioscoreaceae; genus Dioscorea; species Dioscorea zingiberensis. Next base: position 3,152,824 of record CM048822.1, on the reverse strand, counting down.
CCCGAGCATGGCGGAGCTCCGGTACCCTAGTTCTTGGGAAGAAGCCATGATCGGTTCTTCGATGCTTCAGGACATGGAGAAGAGCAGCGAACTCGGAGCCTCCGAGCAGAGAGGGCGGGAGATCATGTGGATGAGAGCGCGGGGCTGCAACGGCCCGAGATTCAGGAAAAATCTTTTTGGCTAGTGCTGTGAGCCACTCTGTGTCTCTCTTTGCCCACCGCTTAGCAGACGTATCATGAGACGACAACGTGCGTTTACGAAAATACCCTTACCGTTATTTTCTATGATAATTTATTGCTTCAATTTCAAGCAAATTCTTGCCACGTCATACAACGTCGACATCAACAATTGACACGTCACACACAGACGAGGTGAGCTAGGGGAAATTTTAGGAAATTAACATATGGTCATGGTATATTTTTAAAATCCCTATATAATCCCCTGAGTTTTGGTATTCCCATATAATCTCTACTTTTTCAATGATTTACTTTTCAGGCCAAATTCACATAAACGGCTGCGTTTGGTTGGGCTTATCCCACTTGGGGATAGGAATAAGTTTTGAAAAATTTCAAATTTTTTTGGAGGAAATTTTAAACTAAAGATATTAATGATAAGATAGTGATGTGTCTACCATGTATTGGTGGGTTATATTTTTAAATCTTAGTTAAAGGTTTTGACGGAAAAAACTTTTTTTTATGGGAATTGTGTTGGGGTTATCCCCAACCAAACATGGCCTTAGGAATCAAAATGACGTTGCTACCCTTTGCCTCTGTTGGATTTGATGGCCTCCATACACGTCACCACGTTTGTGCGAGTTCCTCAAAAACTGAACCAAGCCCCTTTGTTTTGACAACTTTTTTTTCCTCCAGGTTTACGTTTACTGTTAATAATAAACAGATATAAGAAATACTAAGTGGATACGACCGAAAATAAACACCTAGGGAAATAGTAAGTGCTACCTTGTTTGTGATACACGGTTGCAGGAAATACTAAGCAACAATATTGTCAGAAATAAGCACTTGCAGTTTTGCATGGCCTGAGAAAAAAGACAGTAAATGACGTTGGAAACAAAGACTCGCATTGGTCGGCCACGGTCACTTCACATGTGTCAACAATAAGGTAATCTATATTCTTCTCGAACGAATGGTAAATGTTGCACATACGCACAAAGTCCGTTGAAGTGTCAATGGGACAAGTTGTTCTGTGATTGTCTGGTGCGACATACATCACTCTCACGCCAGAGGGGTCAAGGTCCTAGCGTTCACATATATCATCCATTAATAACTTCCAAGAAGTCAGCACTATGAACTCCAAAGCCAGACCTTCCTCCCTATATCGATCGACAACAAATTTTCATTGAAAACCTGCAACAAGAACATCGTGGCAAAAACAACGTAGTTATACTGCGCAAGCTATGAAAAAACAATGGGAAAACGAGTGCAGGATAAAACCTTTGTTGTTTGTCGTAGTAAAACTCTCCCACCCAACCTTTTGTTGTCACGGGCTCACTTCCGTTGTTACTTCTCTACAAAACTCCAAGCATAATTTATATGCAAAAGAAAGTATAAAGAGAAGAAGGAATGTTCTTTCTCTTGCAAGCTAGGAAGTATATAGTTCTAGTGTGAAATGAAAATAGAAAGAGAAAAGTAACATGTCTTTTCATCAAAAAAGAGGTTTTGGATGGGAAGTGCAAGAGTAATTTGGGTTTTTTTTGCAAAAAGTCAACAGGTGAAGTAATGAAATGGACTAAAAAATAATTAATTAAAAATGAAGGGGTTAAAAAGTAATTTTTTTCTTAGAGGACTGAAAAGGAAGGGACTGTACGATAATTTTTCCAACTTTAAAGACCCTTTAAAATATTTAAGATTATTTATATCATAAATAAAACAAAGCTTTAATATTTAAAGTCTTAGAAAATATAATAACCAACTTTATAATTTCATTAGTGCAATAGCCTATACTTAAAAGAAAAACCCTCATAATTTGTTTGTATAAGTGTTCGCATTTTCTATATGAAAAATTTACTAGCATCTTTCATGAATAACTAATTGGCTAAACATTTTTTTTTTTGTTGATAAAATTGGCTAAACATTAACTACCATTGTATTCACAAGAGTTATTCTTGATATTATTAATATGTGATTTTTCTATTGGGTGGATTCATTTAAAAAAAAATAAAATAGAATAGGTTAGATATATATTGCTGATAAGAAACAAGGTTTATAAATCATAAATAAAAACACATTAAAAAAATCAATGCAACCTAAGTTTACTTCCCCGTCCCACCTCCATCTCTTTTTTTGAAACAATTTCTTTGAATCTTATCTTAGGCAAAACCAAAACTCTTCTTTACTATTGATTCCATCTCATACAATTTTTATCATCTTATTTTAAAGTTGTGTTAAAACCAAAAAAAAAATGAAGACAATCCATATTCTTCACGTTTAATGTCCACAAATAATGATATTTGTTATTAAGAGATCTAATGTATTCGAGTAGATATATTAGCGAATGGCAAGACCAATAGGTCACTTCTGACAAACATTGGTAGTTAAAGAGAGCATATTATCGCCCCATACAATAGTAGCAAAAGGGCCAGAGGAGCTATGAATTTTAATGTGCACATGACCATACAATATGTTGCTTATTTGATCTCTTAAAATTTATAATTAATCTTTAAATTACAAAATCATCCGTAATCAACTAATATGTTCTTATATCAATCAATTGTTAGATTATATATATAGGTATTTTTTGATCGATAAAAACCTCGTTAGTGATTGATATGATTATAAATTGTGGTTAGTGTAATAAAAAACAATGAAATGTTAATTTGGTTTCTAATAAAACCCAACTCTTAAAAATGAGTAATGATATATAAACTGAACAAGCTTACGGAATGTTTGATATCGATTCAAGTATTATTGGGATTGTGGTATCAGATGATCCAGTCATTATGTAAATCTATTTGGTTTGTATATCATTATTTATTTAAAATTTTATTTAAAATTTGGGATAGCTGATATGTAAATAAGAAATTTGAAACAAAAAAATCTTAAAAAAAATATTATCAAATTAGTTTTCTTTTGCTATATATATACAGAAAGAGAGAGACTCCATTGCTTTGGTTATACCGACCGCGCTTCCTCTCTGTCCTCCACCTCTCCCAGGTTTCCATCTCAGGTATATCCTCCTCACCTTTTTCGGAATTTAGGGTTAGGGTTTTGAGATTATTCTCAATGGCCTCACTAGGTTTGGTTTTTGGCCAGCTTTTCATATTTCACTGAAATGCTGAGCATTCAATTACTCTCAATTTTGAGCAATTTTTTTTTTACTAGTGCCGTTGGTTCAATAAATCATTCCGTTAAATTTTAGGTATTTGATTAATTTCTTTGTTTCTCGTCAAAATTTTAGAAAAAAAATATATTTGCAAAATTTGGAGTGATTGATTCAGTCCTCTCGATTTTTTAAATATCAGATTAATTTCTTGCTTTCTTGAGTAAATTTAGAATAAATAAAAAAAATCATCTTTTTTATGAACACATCATGTTTTCTTGATCTGTTAAGCAAAATTTGGAGGAGTTAACCCAATGATTCACTCCATCTTTTCTCAAATTTTCAAGTATCTGATTAATTTCTTGCTTTTCTTCAGTAACAACCACCACAACAACAACAACTAAGCCTTAATCCCATCTAGCATACTAGATGGGGTTATATTTAATTATTTCTGCCTCTCCACGTTGCCTCACAAAGCATAAATATATATGGATCAACATCTAATAAACGTAGGCCCCAGACACTATCTCTTCATGTAATCCCTCTGGCCTTCTCTACCCCTATTTTTACCTTCTATCACATTTTCAACGGCACCTAAGTCTACACACGTGTCAAAACCATCTTAAACGCCCTTCTCTTATTTTATCTTCAATTGGTGCAACAATACGCACCTTCTCGGATTTGGATGTTCATTTCTAATCTTATCAAATCTTGTATGACCACACATCCATCTTAACATCCTCATTTCTGTCACATTCATCTCTGGATATGTTGAACTTAAGTTGCCTAACACTCGCCCCCATATAACATGGCCGGTCTAAGTGTCGTTCTATAAAACTTTCCATTCACTTTGGTAGACATCTTCTTATCACATAAGACACCCGTAGCACTTCTTTATTCTATGGGATACATTTTCATCGATCATCCCATCCTCTTGGAAAATGGAACCTAGATACTTAAAATGGTTACATTTAGGCACTACCACTCCACCTAGTATCACTTCCGCTCCGTCCCGTCTACTTTGACTAAAATTACAATGCTTTTCTTCAGTACATTTAGAACAAAAAAATTATCTTTTTTTACTTTGTCTTGTCACCAAATGTTAAGGATCAATTTTTTGAGCCTTTCTTCATGTTTTCAAGCAAAGCATTGTTCCTTTTTGTGCTGTGTGTATGTCAGGATGACTGATAAAGCAGAGCCTTTGAAGTTCAAAGAGGGAGTTCCTGGAGATGATGTCCCTGCTGCTGTCAGTGAGACACCTGCTCAAAAGAAGATACTACTTAAAACCATTGATGGGGAGGAGTTCTTGGTAGACGAATTGGTAGTCAGAGAATCTGGAATGATCAAGAACATGATAGATGATGGATGTGCTGAGGGTGGTATTCCTCTACCCAATTTAACTGCTCCTGTGCTTGCCAAGGTCTTGGAGTACTGGAAAAATCATGTGGGGAAGAGTCCGAAGGAAACTGAGGCGTTCGATAAAGAATTTGTAAGAGGTGCATCAAGGGATCTTCTATTGGAGGTCATAATGGCTGCAAACTATCTTGATTGCAAGCCATTGCTTGATCTGACATGCCAGACAGTCGCCGATGCTATCAGCAACATGACTGTTGAGCAATTGAGGGAGTACTTCGGGATCGAGAATGACTTCACACCTGAGGAGGAGGCAGCTATCCGGGAAGAGAACAGCTGGGCATTTGAGTGACATTGTTGTTATTTGATTCATATCTGAACCAATGCTATCTCTATTTTCTGTGTAGTTTCTGTGAATTGTGTAGTGATGGATGTTGGGGAAGTATTCTGATGAAAGCGTTGGTTTGAAATGCTGCAAATGTTATTAGGTTCCAAGCCTGGTTACTGAGAACAATTTTTTTTTTCATTGATCTGAGTTGAAAATTCTCTGTTTTAACAATCAAAGAACTTATCATCTGAAATTCAATGCCATATTTGGTTGAAACAATTTGGAAACAAATGAAATGCAATGCGAATTCAAGAATTTCTGTGGTAGATATTAAATTTGATTTTTATAACAGCATATGTTCTACCGATTTCTTTTAAACAAAGACTCTTCTCTTAAGAGTAAACCTCTTTGCAAAAGAAATGTAGGCCATGAAGTTCAAGCAGCTGAGTCCTGCTAACCACCAGAAGAAACAATCAAGATGCCCCTTGTTCAAATCATCGGGTATCCATCCGGCAGAGTCTCTCGTTGTTGTTACAAGTGCAACGAGGCTGACGATGAGTGAATTCAAATAATTACCTAATGATATTGATAACAGTGATATGGCAGTCGACATGCTCTTCATACTATTTGGGGATTGATCATAGAAGAACTCAAGCTGGCCAATGTAAGTGAAAACTTCGGAGCAAGCCATCAGAAAAAACTGAGGGAGTTGCCATAGTATGCTTATTAGTTTGCCTTTTTTGTTGCTCTCCTTTCTCTTCATCTCCACCATTGCGGCTGTTGCCATGGCTACGATGATGCAAAAGTACCCAATTCCCATTCTCTGGAGCTGAGTGAGTCCACAACCATCACCGAGATAACTTCTTGCTATTGCTGCAACAACCGTGTCATAGATGAGTACCCAGAGCATGACACTCAGTACTTCAAAGGCGAAAAGAGAGGCCGGAGGGATGGAGAAGGAACCGAGTCTAGTCTCCATTGCTCTCCCTTGTTCAACAAAAGTTGTGTACATTTGAGCGTATGCAACCGAGTAGATGATGCTAGCTACCCATATCGGGAACAATCGTAGCAATGTCTTGAACTCTTCCACTTGAGTCACCGTACATAATCTCCAACAACTCCAAGAATCGACTTCTTTCATGCCTGAATTTGACACAATGGCAGCTTTATCTAAGCACCTGAACTCATCAGTATGATCAAGTCTATGAGTTCCTTGAGGATTCAGGTTATCTTCGTCGACCTCATACAAGAACCTGCTATCTGATGGTACTCTAAGTTTTCGCTTTCGGAATGAAGCAACCAAGACCTGAGAGACATTCTTCAATGGACTACCACCTGGTTCTCGCAGCCTAAAAGTAAATGTCCCGATAAGGAAGCATACCAATGCTAAAACCATACATAGTGTCGCAATACCATATCCGATTGCCCAGTCCACATTCTGCTGTATCCACACTATAGCAGTACTCGAAGCTAGAGCACCTGCATTCAAGCAGAAATAGAAATAGTTGAAGAAGGATCCTTTTTTCTGCGCCTCAGTCGGGTTATCATCATCGAATTGATCTGCGCCAAGTGGTAGCAACGACGATTTCACTCCCCCACTGCCAAAGGCTATGAGGTATAAACCAGAGTAGAAAAAAAATTTCTGGAAATCCGACGCCGGAGGACATGAATTTCCTAAACAAGATGGTGGCTTCAATGATGGAATTGAGGCTGCCAATGTGATGGTTCCCATTCCCTGCAATCAGAAATTAAAAAATAAAAAAATCTATTACTGTTTTCTAATGTAAAATCCACAAATTTTGGTTTTGTTGGACATGTTACATACAAGAAGGTACAACAAAGAGGAGAACAAGATCATCTTATAACTCCCTGAATAAGAGTCTGCAATTATAGCTCCCAGGAAGGGTGTGAAGAAGCTTGTTCCAGTCCATGTTGTGATATTCATTGCGATTGAAGCATTGCTTTCATGGAGAATACTACTGAGATATATCACTAGATTAGTAGAAATGCCATAAAATCCTAAGCTCTCCAAGCAAACATATCCTGCAACCCAGAAGAGACAAGTGCCATTAATTTTATCATTTGATTTTCCATCTCAATCCTAACAACAACAAGACATGATACCTAATATTATGGCAGGAGCTCTTTTGTTCTTTATATTGTCATTCTGCTTCACGTCCAGACCTTCCTGTTCTTCACAAGTGTTTAATTATGTGAAACAATATGCAAAAATTAAGTTCTTTTGTTTTTTTCAGAAAAGAACAAAAGCAGCTAGTAACGAACTGAAGAATAATTTAGAACAAAACCTCAGTGTTTGTGATGCCATGTAACAAGCTCTCATGCTCCATTGCACCACCATGACCACCACCTCCTTCCATTAAAACAAGCTATAGATGTAGAGAATGGCAGTGTAGTAGTAGTGCACGCTTTGAAGGATGGGCCATAGAAAAGCAAGGGATGGGACGGAGTATCTGGCCATGAATGGGAGCCCACGTGTCCTTTTTTTAAGCTACTTGATGAACACGTGGCAGTTACATATATATATATATTTATATTTATATGTAATTATGGATTTTGAGGGTAACGGATTCGGGTATAGTTTTGATCCGACCCGAATCTAACAGCTATAGTGCGATCATTCCTCCTCTCGGCCGTGACTTGGAGATCTCTGGTGGTCGTCGGAGATGCTGCTCGCCGTGCTCTTCTCCAATAGCGAGGGCAACATCCTCGTAGAGCGGTACTTCCTCTCCTTAAGATCTCTGTTAATAACCCTAGAGTTTTGAAAATCCATGAAGATCTGTACGTCTTGGATCGGTTTAGGGTTTCTCATGTATATTCGATTTCTTGGAATTGAGGGAAAATAAGATCTTTATGGAATATAGGTGATAGAACAGTGGATTAGAAGCTTGATTCGTTTGCGTTGTTTGCTCCGATACAGTTTTCATGGAGTTCCGGCAGAGGAGCGATTACATTGGCGATCTTTCTTAGTCAAGCTTGGAGCTGATAATCTCAAAGGAGCGAAGAATGAGGAGCTTTTTGTTGCGTCTCACAAGTATGTGGAAAAAGTTTAATTTTTGTTAATTATCAAGTCATAGAACGTTCTATTTTGCAAGGTGTTTTGTTGTTAGTGTTGTTAGGATTGTCTGAAAATGGATAATCACTCTTGGTTCTACGTTTTCTTCTAGTATGATACTATGTATTTGGAAAGCTCAGCTTTTGCCATCATTGGAAATTTGCTGCATGATTTTATTTGAATCTGTATTCAGTGAAGACTTCATTTGGATACACTTGGTTGTTTTGCGGTTGTTGTAGCTCTCCTGTGAGGTAGGAGAATTGGTGTTAGCCATCATTTTGTGCATACTTTAGAGAAATATGTGGGTTTGAATCAGTGGCGGACGCGGCCCCAAAAATTTGGGGTGTCTGAACATAGAAGCTTAATAAGCTTAAAAAATACTATTAAATCATCGAGTGTTTTACAAAAAATACATAAAATATAATGCTAAAGTCATCCATCCACCTTCTCAGATTAGTGAGAAAAAAACACTCATGTCAACTATATATGATGTATGTAAACATATCAAGAAAAAAAGAAAAGTAAAAGTAAAGAAAACTTGATTTCTTTCTAGAAAGAAGGTGTGTAATGATCAAGAATGTCGTCAGCTTGGATTATGCCAATATAATTTCCATTCACCTGTTCTTCACATCTTTTTCTAAGATTGGGCCAACTCTTTCCACAAACCAAGAGTCAGGAGGACACCTTTTTTATGTCTCTCTTCAAAATTTGGCTTAACCTCAGCTTTGAAAATACTCTCAAGATTCAGAGTTTGTTTAAAGAAAAGAAATATACAATAAGGACATTTTCCACCCAACTGCATGCTCAATCCAGTACAAAATAGTTTGTTTATCTTAAAAATGGGAACAATATATAGACATCATCTGACCATGGTTTAAATGAACAAATTTCATAGGATCATTCAAATTAATTTGAGCTGGAGAATGACTTGATAATGCTCAAATTAATGAAATAGAAATGAAAATGATTCTCCATTAAACCATAGATATGAAATTCTGTTAAGTCACAAATCAAGACAATGCTAATATTGTTGAGGCATGGTCATTTATATATAATGCTTATATATATATATATATATATATATATATATATATATATATATATATATATAGGCGTGGGGTAGGGGGGTCGGCCGACCCCCCACGACCCCCCTCAGGTCCGCCACTGGTTTGAATTGAATCCTGGTGCATTTGTTTCTGTGTTGAGTTCTGAAGGGGATGTTCCTCAGTTGAAAACTTCTTGTTTGATTGCATTTTGTTTATGTGTGGATTCAAAACTCCAAAAATCATTTTTGTGGATCTCTTAAAAAGTCACACTTTTTAACTGAAGGGAGGTCCATTTTGCTGGAGATGATACCTGAGAGCTGATTACCCTTGAATGGTGCTGTTTTTCTTTGTTGTATATCATGCCCCATATGCTAGTGTACAGATTGAGATAAAAAATAAGCAGATTGGAAACCTGCAGTTGCATCTTTTTGTACTGGATAGGGGAGATATCATACTTTACCTTAAACTAAAGGAATCATTAACAGCTTCAAAAAGGGATGTTGCCCTTGTGTAGAACTTGTCCCAGTGTGAAAAAGATTTTGAGAACGGTTAAGGAAGATGACCAGGGTAAGGCTGTGTATAATAGACCCAAGTGGTCCGACACTTCCCCGGACCCCAAACATAGCGGGAACTTTGTAGCATCAGGCTGCCCTTTTTAAGGAAGCTGATCTGAGTACTGAATCATATCACTTTGAGTCTTGTGAGATATAACAAAGCAAACATGGACAAGTTTGCAGTACTAGTTTAGAAGCATCATAGCTATGTTACTTCATGTTAGCTAATTTGCATGCACATGCACAGTTGGCTTGTACTAAGGAATAATAAATATTCTTGAAGAGGGCTGAGCATTTTATTGATATTAGCAAAAATGTCTTTGTGAAATTTAATATCTAGTTTGTGGTTTAGTATAATAAGATGATGTTAAATCAATAGACTTGATTGATCCAGTTCTTGGGATATGTTGGGCAGTCTTTTCTTGGGGCATCCTGTATAATTACCCACTCTTGCTTTCTAGCTATGTGCATCATTTCTTCATAGTTGATCATTGACAGAAAATGTCATCTTTCAGATCGGTTTACATCGTTTATACCATACTTGGAGATGTCTGCATTTATGTTGTTGGCAAAGATGAGTATGATGAGCTTGCTTGTGAGTATACACCACTTCACATTATGTCCATGTTAAAGTATGACTCCTTAATCCATCATTAACTCTATCCCCGTTTGAATGAAATCAAGTGGCAGAAGTGATTTTTGCAATTACATCAACTGTCAAGGATGTATGCAGTAAACCTCCCACTGAACGTGTCTTCCTTGACAAATATGGAAAGATATGCCTGTGCCTGGATGAAATTGTTTGGAAGGTAGATTCTCTTTCCTTTTTATATCAGATTCTTGTTTATTGATGTATCATTTATATAAGATATTGTGGATATACAAGGGCATGCTGGAGAACACAGATAAAGACAGAGTTAAAAGGTTGATAAGGCTGAAACCTCCAACAGATGTGTGATCTGGATGCTGCTTGTTGAAGTTTACATCAGCATTCTCCATGTTCCATTTCCTTTTATTCATGCTCCATGCTTTATCTTATTCCCTTCAAAATTTGTTGTAAATCATAGTGTGTTCAGTTATGATGAAGGTTGTTTATCCTCAAAACCATATCAAGCTTTCAACTTTATTCGATCTGGATCTGATTGCTATGCGAGAAAAATATGAATCTGTTATTATTTATTGATTGAGACAATACATAAGCTTGCATTTTGTTTGCTCTTCTATTTGACTTACTGGAATGTAGCAACCAACTGTTTCATTTAAACAGCACCAGTGTGTACTGCACTGGAAAGGAAGAGAAGGTAGGATGTGTTGATGCAGAGTCTTGAGAGATCATTTATGGCGAGAGACAAAAAAAATGTGTCTGACTTGCACCAGCCGGGAATCGAACCCGGGTCTGTACCGTGGCAGGGTACTATTCTACCACTAGACCACTGGTGCTTGTTATGAGGCTGCTAATAAAAACTATGATAGATCCAGAAAGAAAGACTAATGGAAGACCTCATCCAAGCCCCATTTCCAGAATCCCATTCCTGGTTTTCTTTTCCCCAGCCAACCAGAGAGGGGGGGGGAGGGGGGGGCGAGATGAACGCCTTCAGGCTTCTCGGAGACATGACCCATCTCCTCAGCATCCTCATCCTCCTCCTGAAGATCAGAACTACAAAATCATGCGCAGGTATCAGCTTTCTTCTCTCCCCTCTCAACCTCTTAGATTGATTCATCTTACCAGTTATGTCACTGACCTCCTCCTCCACAGGCATCTCTCTCAAAACACAAGACTTATATGTCCTTGTTTTCGTGTCCCGTTATCTTGACTTATTCACTAGAGTCTCCTCTTTATACAACTCCGTCATGAAACTTGTTTTCCTGGCGACTTCCATCACCATTGTTTGGTATATGAGGTATCACAAGGTCGTCAAGCAGACTTACAGCAAGAACTCTGATACTTTCAGACACTACTTCCTCATCCTTCCTTGTGCTTTACTGGCATTTTTCTTTAATCCCAAATTCACTCTTATTGAGGTAATTTAGAGGCTTTTTATTCTGAAACAAAGTAAAAAGGTTTGTGTTTTGGATGTTTATTTTGTCAATAAATGGCAGGTCTTGTGGTCCTTCTCACTCTACCTTGAGGCTGTCGCCATTCTACCACAACTTGTTTTACTGCAGAGGTCCAGCAACATTGATAACTTGACAGGAAACTATGTGTTTATGTTAGGGTATGTATGTATGTTGCTTCAAGCTTTGACCTTCTTGTGATTTGTATTTGACTTTTTGAGGTTACTGACTATTTGGTTTTGTATTTGTAGGGCTTACAGGGCATTGTATCTTTTAAATTGGGTTTATCGCTTCTTTGCAGAGAATGTAGTTCGGTGGATTCGTGAGTTCTCTCTGTTTCTATTCATTAGGCTCTTCCATTCCATTGCACTGTAGAGATAAGTAGAACTTTATTAGTCTTGGTAGCAGAACATTACATTGTGATCATGAACATAGGGAGAACCTAAATATGAAATCTGGTAATGTGATGAATTGTAATGAATATGACTGCATTAAAGTTACAAGAGATCAAAATCTTGAATATATATCGGCTTTAAGAGAGTGTTTTCATTCTGTGTAAAGACTTAACCATACAAGATAACAACATAACTTACGGCTTATGTTCTGTGAGTCTCTTGATTGCTGCAGGCTTCCTCTAAACCATGTTTATTTCTTTAGTTATATAAACCTTTAGCCTTGTAATTTTATATGCCAAAACTTATAATGCAGTTGCATCTTATGTTTAGTGATCTAATTGTTTCATTTACTGGAGGCTTATTTGCAGTTTTATGCATGCCATAAGAAGTTAGGTGAATTTACTGTTGTAGGAAAGAATAATTTTTCGTTTACATTTTGATGAGATTTATCTTGACATTGCTACTAACAGCTTGGTTATCCGGCCTTGTTCAAACCGCTCTTTATGCCGATTTCTTTTATTATTACATAAAAAGGTATTTGCTGTGAACCCATTCTGTTCCCTTTTTTTTTCCCTCAAATAAGAAGAAACCAACTTCCACGAGACTAATTTTTATTGTTTACATTCTCAGCTGGAGAAACAATGAGAGATTGAAACTCCCTGAATGAAATGGCATCAAGCTTGAAAATTCACCATAAGTTTTGGGTAAGGATCTTTAATCCTCTGTTTTCTGCTCATGAACTAAAATGCATCATTGTTTTTGATTAATTGTCTTTCAAATTTATAGGTTAAACTTCAACAGATCAAACAGATTTGGTGATCACTGTGCCTGAAGAACAAATGAGAAGCAAGAAGCAATAGCACAAATGCAAATGCACTTTTATCAGCATCTCCAGAGGAATACAAAACTTTGAAACCCGCAACAATTTTATTTTTAGTAAACTTTATGTCGTTTTTGCAGATAAACCCCTTAGTTATGAAGATTTAATTTTAGTTTTTAGAAGGATGCTTCTGTAAAATTGCCAAACTTTTGCAATTTTTGCAGAAAACCCTATTAATTTGCTTTCGTTGCTTTATTTCTTCTCTATTTTCCATCAGTTCGAAGTTTATTTGTTTTTGGATCTAAAGAAAAGAGAGAATTTTTTATAGAAGAATATATTGATGAAATTTTATTTTCATTTATATCCATGATTTCTCATCTTCCCCCAATGTACAGAGAGTTCCTCTGTTTATGAGCTTATTAAATGATCCGTCCACGTCCTCCTTATCATTATACAGCCTCGAGATCCGCACTTCTTTCACTGCCCCGGGCTTTCTAGATTGTTCCGCCAACGTGACGAAGAAACGGACACATCCGGCATCCAACGGCTGAGATTCTTCCGAACATTCAGGAGAGAGAGAGGCCCAGTGAAAAATCCCTACTCGGCTCTTTTGGTATAAAACCTCATCCAAACCCCTCTTCAATCCCTTGAATTCGCCGGAGCTCTTCCAAGCCCTTGCGTTCCAAACCTTATCCGTTCTAATCCATCGAAACCCTAGTTCTTCAGTTTGTTCTTAAGGTGAGAATCGCTACTCTCTTTGAATGTTGGATGTCTTTTCCTGTATTTTGGATGCTTTTAAGACGGTGATTACTTTTCTTTTTCTTTTTCTTTTTTGTCTGGCTTTTTTTTCTTTTCAAAAAAATTGGTTCTTGGATACTCTTTGAACTCATTTCTGTTCATATGTGTGAGATTTTTGGACCAAGAACTGGAGGTTTTTTTTTTTGTTCTAAAAATTTCTTTGGTATGAAAGATTCATATTATCGTATAAGGTTTCTGCGAAGATTTTGGTTTATTTCTCTAAATATGGAGTTTTGGGAATTGCGGTTAAAGATGGAGTTTTGCTTGCGAAAGTTCTTTTTTTTTTCAATCTGATTGTATATCCTTCCTTAACAATGGATTAAGTGTGATTGCAAAAATTAGTTGTTTGGTGCAACGTTCTGTTAAGATATTCCTAGGGTTATCTTGCGATGATAATCATTTAATGCTGTAGAGGACCCCTCTAGCAACATTTTGGGCCCTTTGTGGCGTAATTTGAGTCAGATTATTCTCATAGGCTGCAAATTTACATTCCAAGGTGATAAAATGCTTTAGGCATGTTCAAAATTATCCATTTTGTGCTAGGTACATCTTAAAGGTCCCTAAGAAGTATGATATGGTATACAAACTGTTTTTTTTATGTTTTAGTTAGTAATCCTGGACCCTTAGATTTGAAGCTGATGTAATGTACAGTGCTAAATTTCTAATACTTCTTGTTCCCAGCCTTATATTAAGCAAGTAGATGTGAAATATTAGCAGTTATAAATTCATTGGTTTTCCCTAGTTCAAGGTGTGACCTTTATAGGAATTCTTCAGAACATTCCAATTTTCTTGAATAAAACAAAAGATAAAACTCTTATCAAGGAGATTGTAGTTTTATTAGAGTGCTTCTGTTGTTTGTTCTGCATTTCAGGCCACTGGTTTATATATGAGTATTTCTTGTTTATCTCGTAGAAATCTGCAGATGTTTGAAAAGCAACATTTTTCTTTTAAATTTGTTTATCACAGAGTTTTTTCTATGTAAATATGGCCTTAGTTTATTCTAGATTTTTCACCATTGGTCCACAAAGAAAATGTGATGCTGCAAGTGGATAACTTGAATTTTTTGAGATTGACACCCTAATCTCTACTTTTTGGCAGGCAATGGCATCAACCTTCAGCGCCATGTCAACTGCTAGTCCTTTGGCTACTGCCCCAGAGAGGAAACTGTCATCTTCTATTGGCAAGTTCTCTCAGTTTTCTTCCCTGTCTTCTATCTCTTCTAGTTCTCTTAGTGGCAGAAGGCAGAATTTGCATCTACAAAGGAGATGCAATGTTAAGATTAGCGCTATGGCTAAAGAGTTGTATTTCAACAAGGATGGATCAGCAATTAAGAAGCTCCAGGTAAGTCACCTTGATGAATTATTGTCTTGTTCTCATCATTGATTTGGTGAATTGTTTTTTATGTTGCATGTTGTTTTGACTGCCCTTTCCTCTTGCTGCTACAGACTGGAGTCAATAAGCTTGCTGATCTTGTTGGGGTTACTCTTGGTCCAAAGGGCAGGAATGTTGTTTTAGAAAGCAAGTATGGATCACCAAAAATTGTCAATGATGGTGTTACAGTGGCAAAAGAGGTATTAATCCCATCCTGCACTTATGATGTCCATCTCTGAACAAAGTTTACCTGAGAATCTTCAATTTTCAAACAATGTTGAGCTGTGTAAGCTCCTGAGGTTGTATGCCTTGATGTCTAGTTATCTTACACCAATGTTCTTGAGTTAGGTTCCAATTTTTACTTCTTAGAAAAGTGAATTACCTTATCTGAGTTTTGTTAAGAAAACACTTGTATTATTGTTAGGTTGAACTAGAGGATCCTGTTGAGAACATTGGTGCTAAGCTGGTCAGACAAGCTGCTGCAAAAACCAATGACTTAGCTGGAGATGGAACTACTACTTCTGTTGTTCTTGCCCAAGGTTTGATTGCTGAAGGCGTGAAGGTTAGTGTACTGTGTGTTTATTTCATCCTAACATTTCAACTTACCCTCAAATCTTGTTATGAAGTCTGTTGAGTTTGTGATCTGTATAGGTGGTTGCAGCAGGTGCCAATCCTGTCCAAATTACTCGAGGTATTGAGAAGACAGCCAAAGCTCTTGTGGCTGAGCTCAAGGAAATGTCAAAAGAGGTATGTGGGATTAAGAGATGAACCATGAATGATGTCATTTTTAGAGCCTGATTCTAGTAACATCTTCATTTATAACTGAATAATCTTATGTGTTTCAGGTTGAAGACAGTGAACTTCCTGATGTAGCTGCAGTCAGTGCTGGAAACAACTATGAAATAGGAAACATGATTGCTGAAGCTATGAGCAAGGTTGGCAGGAAGGGGGTTGTGACACTTGAAGAGGGGAAGAGTGCTGAGAATACTCTATATGTGGTTGAAGGAATGCAATTTGATCGTGGTTATATCTCTCCCTACTTTGTTACTGATAGTGAGAAAATGTCCGTGGAGTATGAAAACTGCAAGGTTTGTTTAGTTCTCTCTGGATGTTATTATGAATTTGGTTAGTGGATTCTTCCTTTATTTATAGTAATATCTTGTTTAATGTTCCATGTATGCTAATATCTTGTCTGTAAACCTATGCATTTCTCAGTTGCTCCTTGTTGACAAAAAAATAACAAATGCAAGAGACCTCATTAATGTCTTGGAAGATGCTATTAGAGGGGGCTATCCAATTTTGATCATTGCCGAAGATATTGAACAGGAAGCTCTTGCAACCCTTGTTGTGAATAAGCTCAGAGGAGCTTTGAAGATAGCGGCAATTAAAGCCCCTGGATTTGGAGAGAGGAAAAGTCAATACCTTGATGACATTGCTATCCTGACCGGAGGTTGACTCTTATTATATGTCCTGTGTTATACACTCCATGAACTTAAGAACACGGAGATATAATGGCATGCTTCTATTCTCTTCTGGGCACGTTGGTATTCACGCTGAGAGGCTGTTAATCTGTGCAGGGACTGTAATCAGAGATGAGGTTGGCCTGTCATTGGATAAAGCTGACAAAGAGGTTCTTGGTACTGCTGCGAAGGTTGTATTAACAAAAGATTCTACCACTATTGTTGGTGATGGTAGCACTCAGGAGGAAGTAACCAAACGTGTTGCACAGATCCGAAATTTGATTGAGGTATTATTTTTGCTCAGCTATTTATTTGTGGGGTTGCTCTGTGCATCTTTAAAATTCTGATATTTCTGAAATATTTGAATCTTGGTGTTCAGGCTGCAGAACAGGAATACGAAAAAGAGAAACTTAATGAGAGGATTGCAAAACTCTCCGGTGGTGTAGCTGTCATCCAGGTCAGCAGATAGCTCTTGTGTGCTGATTTCTTTCGCTGATGCTGTTTAAGTCATTTCATGTTTGTGCATGTGCAGGTCGGAGCACAAACAGAGACTGAACTTAAAGAGAAGAAGTTAAGAGTTGAAGATGCACTCAATGCTACTAAGGTATGCGATTTGATTACTTGGGATTGTGTTATTTAGGATTCATATTTTTGCCTGACAGTTTTTGACTTAATGCATTTGAGTGCAGGCTGCAGTTGAGGAAGGAATTGTTGTTGGTGGTGGCTGTACCCTTTTGAGGCTTGCTGCTAAAGTTGATGCTATCAGAGACAATCTTGAGAATGATGAGCAAAAGGTATGTCACTGGTTGCACTTCTCTTTGCTATTACTCATCTAATGCCTGCCATGATGTTGCAATTTTGTTTTATATATTGAGGACCACAGGTTGGTGCTGATATAGTCAAGAGGGCTTTGAGTTACCCCTTGAAATTAATTGCTAAAAATGCTGGAGTCAATGGAAGTGTGGTCATTGAGAAGGTATGGACTTGCCACTGCGTTTATGGAGTATGTGCTGCAATACCTGCTCTGTTAAATGTGTCTGAGCTTGTTGGTGCATTGGTCATTGTTCCAGGTGCTTGCCAGTGACAACCCTAAATTTGGTTACAATGCCGCAACCGGAAAATATGAAGACTTAATGGCTGCTGGAATTATTGACCCAACCAAGGTTTGTAGTTTACATTCTAACTCATTGTCTCAAGTATCTTTCCTGAACTCTTCAAGATAGTCTTCTTGCTGATAGTGCTTGCAGGTGAAAGCAATGCAATATCAGATGTAGTTTACTAGAGGGATCCTTATGTTAGCTAAATTCACATCCATAGTCTGGCCAAGAACCATCATCTTGTGCCACCTTGCCTTGCCTTTTCACTTGCACAGACTTCTTCTATTGCATTTGAATAATTGGACATATTTGGAATCAAGGGCCATGCCTCCTTACTGAAAAGGAATTAAATTGGTTGAATTTCTCTGATCTATTTTGATTGTGATACTTACTAATTAATACATTGTGGTTTCTTCGATGACATAATTCATTCCAGATATTTCTGATTTCCTTCCATCACACATTTTAAGATGTCATTTATTTCTTTGACATGATGGTTGTGTGGTTGGTTGCGGATGTCTTCACATTTAATGCGTCTAGGTCATTATATTTGATGATATCTACAAACATGCAACTAACTCTTCTCTCCCAAAAGGCTTCAGCAACAACCTGTATATGTTGACCCAAGCCTCTGTTCTGATATTTGTCCCCACTTCAATATATTTGGTTCTATTGAATTCTTCATCTGATGAATGTACTTTATTTGCATATTTTCTAATCATCTCTTTACTCAATTGTCACTACCAGGTGGTGAGGTGCTGCTTGGAGCATGCTGCATCAGTCGCGAAGACTTTCCTCACTTCAGATGTGGTGGTGGTTGATATCAAGGAGCCTGAGCCAGTGCCTGCCGGCAATCCAATGGACAACTCAGGTATCTTCCTAATCTATATGGTCAAGTTAGAAATTTCAATCTTGTGAGGACTGTCTGACCCTTTTTTTCTTCTGTTTTTGATAGGATTTGGATACTGATGAGCTCATTGTATCATGGAAAGCCTATGTTGCGCATGGAGGTGGCATTGATACATACAAATCACATTGATATTGTTTTTAACTTTTTCCAGTGGATGAGATGAGTTTAGATAGCACACTCTTGCGGCATGAAATGGAATTTTATGTAATGTGCACTCCATGAATAATTCCTGTTTTTATTGTGAATCCAAAATTCCAGATGAATGTGTTAGTGCAATCCAATATGATGTCCCTTTTGATGTGTTTGTTTGTCCATGTTCATTGCTCTATCAAGTGCTTCTTGTCTTGGTTTTGTTTAGCAGCTGAGTTCTCACAAACAGAAGCTCTTTTTGTGTGGACAAGTAGTATTTGGTTTAAGTAATAATTACTCAAAGCTTGCATTGAAAATTTGTTTAAAGTTATATTTGGCACCAATTTCCCTACAGATTTATACAAGAGTGACTTAAAAAAAAAATCGAAAAAGAAAAAGAAATGATTATTTTCCCAAGCAAAGAGGTGGTTCAAACATGCACTGTTCATCCACTTGTGTTTAAGTTGAGTTCAACCTACCACTTTTAATAGACTAATAAAATCATTAAATTTGGTATTGTACTTTGTCACTTGGCATGCAACCAATGGTCATTGATTAGCTGTTATTTGACTTATATAATAAAAAATATATATATACATTCATACAGAGAGGCATTTGGCCACCGAGCTATCCCATCAACTTATAGATTATCAAGGTTAGCATTATATTAACAATATTTTCTTAGCTTGGTCAGCCAAAAACCATTGAATTCTTTCAACCCAACTATCATGTTAAGAATCAAATTGCTTTCTTTCATGAATGGTTGGTGATTTGAGGCAAAGAATCATGTTGTCATCATTTCAACAAAGGTTTGTGAAAATTTAATGGTCTCAAATCAATGTTTCATGGAACACATACAATCTTTAATTCACCTTTGAGGCTTGCATTCATTCATCCAATTCAATCCTATGTAAAGATTATAATGGCTACAGTTTCACCCACAAAACAACACATCAATGACAAATTGGAGAATAATGGATGAAATCATCAAAGTGGGGAGAAGTCACATACTTCTTTATAGCAAACCAGACATTCATGCGATTCTAAGCCTTTGAGCTTCAACTTGGAAAATTAATGCAAGCATATCTAGAAGCTTGTGATTAGTGATTGACTTGCTATTATAAGTAAGTGAGAAAGGAATGGAGAGAAGAATCATTTGAAAGATGAGAACTTCATCAAAGAAGAAAAATTAATGTCCACTTATTTTCTTTTTCCCCCCTCTTGCAAATGCAGGAACTCAGGCATATTGATGGTGCTCTATGTCTAGGCCCCATCCTTAACATCTCTCGTGGGAGAGCTTGTCGCCTTAGTTAAAAAAAATAAAAAACAAAAACAAAACTAATATTCACCATGAGCTATATATATATAGTGGCAGAGCTGATAGTCTAGCATGGGTAAAAGTCATATGAGGGAATTGAGGACAAATCCTCCTAAAATTATTACAAGAACTTTTAATTAACCTATACTGTACGTGTTATTTAATATCTAAAGCCTATTATAAATAATAAACTTCATTAGTCAATTGGCTTTAATTATAAATACAGTTGGATATATAATCTCTAAACTTCTTAAACACCAATATTCATAAATCCTATTATAAATCTAAGTCTTAAACATAAATTTTAAGTCATTACTGAAGTTTATGATCTCTAATGCATTTAGAGTGTTTCTTTATATAAGATGAATCGATCTTCATGATTTTTTTTAACTCTCTTACAGCTAAAAGTGCCTCCATATGTCCATATACTTGTTACAGTACTCTGATAACTAATGAGGTTTAGGGTTTGCTTTGGTCTACGTGCATGCATGCATGCATGTCTATACACACATAAAATGACAATTGCGTAATGGCAACTCTTATGTAGTGAACATCCCCTGTCCATTAAATTCATACCATAGGTTTTGAGTATATATTCAATCAAAAACATTGCTTGATGTTTTACATGGATTTAATGCTTAGCCTGCATGCATGGTTGAACCATGTTAAATATATATCAAGTATTCAAATGCATTCATTACTCCCAACATAAAATACAATGAGGAGTTTTTATAGCTTACAGAGTTCAAGGGGGGGCTATGAGCTATCCAATTGTGAGAAGTTGGTAGAAGAGAGGAATAAGAAATAGAAAGATGAGGAACAGAATAGCTAACCCTAATGTTTATCTTATCTTATCCCTATAGATGATGAGAGTTCTCAAGCTTTGTAGTTTCAGTGGAGGGCGTGAGAAAGAAAAAGTCAAGCTTCTCTTTTTCTATGACCTCTCTTGTCATCCAAGCAAGTAGCAGAGAAATGGAGTGAAAAAGAAAAGCTCATCCCTGTTATATGAACAACAACACTATCAACTTTGAGGCTTTTTCAATCACATCTCAGACATGTACTTGTTCTTAACTGTTGAAAGTTTCTGTTCCTCAGCTTTCTGTCCCATCCTCCAATATTCCATGGATGTGGCTTTCATTGAACTAGCTACAACCCTTTCTTCTTCTTCTTCTTCTTCTTCTTCTTCCCCTTAATCTTTAGGTTCTGTTAAATAACAAGAAAGGAAAAAAAAAAGGAAAGGGAAAAATAACTGTTGATCTGATCTCCAAACCCAAGAGATCAGAAAGAAAAGGTTTATATGTAGACCTTGAACATATATAATGTAAGAAGGTCTTGTTATAAACCTCTCTTTGTTTCTCCAAATGAGTTCATGAGTCCCCAGTCAAAGATGTTGAAAGGATCCATGATGGCCTTGTTGCTCTCCCTCTCCTCATCAAGCTTGTCTCCCAAGAGTCCTCCTTTTGAGAAGATGAGGTTCATTGGATCAGGCTCCAGCTCTGCTAAATCAGCAAAGAAGTCATCAGGATGGTTGGATTCTGGCATCATAGGCTTGTAACTCTCATGAAACATTTGATCAAGTTCCTGATCATCAGATGCCTCCATTGCCTTATCTGCCAATTCTCCACCTTCTTCTTTGACCACTGGAGTAGTACTGCTTGAGCTTGTTGTGTCCTTTGGCTCTTCCTTCATACTTGTTGCTGGTTTCATCTGGTTGATCTTCTGAGCTGAAGAGTTCATGTTCTTCGATGGCTGAGACCGTGTCGATCCAGCAAGCGCATTCCTCTGTGTCGGCCACGGGTGGTTGTGCTCCGATGTGTAGGTGATCACAAGCATGTTAGGATCGGTTCGGCTTCGTTCTACTTGCTTCCTCGCCGAACATCCTTTCGAGCTACTACACCTGTAATACCCTCTGCAATGCATGCAATTCTATGTATAATGACACTATATAGAAATAACAATGTGTGATCATTGATTAGATAGTATATATATAATAACCTTGGATAAGGAGAACCTTTGATTGGTTTCTGGCCATACTTTCTCCAAGCCCAAAGATCAGAAGGAACAACTTCACCACTTGATCTGCTGTTTGCTGCTGCTGGAGCTGGAATGCAGACAACCTTCTTAGCCTGGCTCTTCCTGCATGACAAATCACAGAAGTAGAAATTGACTTAAATTGCTGCATGGAGATTGAGGTTGAGATCAACTGTTTGTTCTATGTTTGAGTATATATATATCATCACTGTTGACTTTAGCTGTTTGTTATATTCTTGGTAATTCTATAGAGAGAGAGAGAGAGGGATTGAGATTGAGCTTGATTCTCTTGATCATGATCAGTGGGTTTGGCAGCAAAAGTTTGAGATAATTAGGTGAAGGCAAAGTCTTTTTATAATCTTATCACCACATGTGGAAGATGCATGAAACCCAAGTTTATGGCTGCCAATTAATCCATCTACTTTTCCTGTCAACTCAAACATGATAAGTCCTTATGCATCAATCCCATCAACAACAACTTCTCAACAAGTGCTGTCTCTCTAAGCCTAAATTTCATTGTTCTAATGATATTTGTGAAGGTAATTAATATTTATATCATGCAAAGGATTCAAAAGACAATAAGATTGATGAATTAATCCAAACCTTCTCTTGATGCCCGGAGTGATCCTTGGAGATGAGATCTGTATGTCAGCGAGGTGATCCTGCGGACACCCGGCCGGACTTCTGCTGATCTGACAAGGCTTGGAAACTCCAGGTGAGATCTGAAGAACCCTAGAGAAAACATCACAAGGCCTACTAGTCCTTGTCTCCTCCAAAGCTATCTTTGGATCCTGGCCATGATCAAACATTAATGAAGAAACTGTGAGCTCATGGAGCAAAGGGTCTCTGATAGACCCAAAAGCATCACCCAAGTCTTCTTCTCTCCTGCCAAGATCAGTTGGCAGTGGGAAGCTCACTGGCTGTGAAGGGATGAACTGCCAGTCAGCCGGCATCATCCCCGGAATATCGATATCGGTCCCTCCACCTCTACCGCTTGCTCGAACTATATCGGCGAGATCTCCTTGATCATTATTCTCCATCTTTTGCCAAAAGAAATCACACATATCTATCTCAAACTCAACCTCAAGAGATCTAAATCAGACTAAGCTTCTCCTTTGTGTGTGTCTGTGTGTGTGGATCAGTTGCACCAAAGAAGCAGTAAGATGCCAAAAAGACTTCACCTTTGCTTCATACTTTGTTCTCTTTCTCTTGTTCTGAAAGCATCAAAGTTGTTAAAAGAGATAGAGATGGGGAGAGAGAAAGAGAGAGGGGATGGAAACAAGATGGTTTTTTTTTCGATCCCCTTCTCTTTTTCAAAGATTAAAACTCTAGTTTTGGCCTTAAACAAAGAAAAACCAAAGGAGTAGTTCTGTGAGGACAAATGAGAAACAGATGTGGAGATAGCTATATATTTTTATATGGGAAAACAAAGACGCTGACTTTTTGCTGAGCTTCGGCTCTTCTTCCTAAGCAGAAGAAGGAGTTGAAGGAGAAGAAGGAGAAGAAGGAGGAGGATATGAAGAGAAGAAGGTGGTAATGAGGAGGTAAAAGAATGGGGATGGTTTTATGAAGGTGTTTTGAAGGAGTCCAAATCTCTAGCTACCACTGTTTGTGGTTTTGAACACTTGCTTTTGTTGCTTTGTGTGATGGATTTCTTTTCAGAATCACCTCTTTCTCTCTCTAAAATGTTGGTTGGTGATGAATAGAAAAAGAGAGGGAGGGAGGCGGCAAGCAGCCGCATTTCACGGCTTTGAAACTGTTGCTAACTATTATTCTACAAGGTGGTAAAACTTGTATATATATATATATATATATATCACATAATATAAGTTCTAAATTTCTAAGTTACTGTTTATCCTACTATTGCCATGAGAATTTCCTTGATTCCAAACTCCTCCATATTTCATTGCATTGATGTCTTTATCTTATGATTTTCCACATCCATTAATCTTTGAGGAATTAATGTGGTCCATCCTAGTGAGAAAAGATATATATAGAGAGGGGATTAGGGATGACGAGACCCACACAAGGGAGGATAATGGTCGAAATAACGAAAGATATAATGCGTCCTTGTTTTTACAAAATCTTTGTAATCACAGAAATGTTTGTATTATAATAATATTATTTATTATTATAATTAAACGTGGTTCATTTATGAACTTTTTCTTTTTTAAAAAAAAGTTAGAGATGATTGATGAGGGTGACGATGTCTTTTGTAGATGGCTCGGCTGCAACTCAAAAAGGAATCTGAAGTGATATCGACTCAATCAAGAAAGATGTACCTCCATGAATGTTGTATTTTTTCTTTCTTCCCTGATTGGGCTTATTGTAACAAGACTGTAAATTATCATAAATAAACATAATTTATACATCTTATATATTAAAAAAATATACATACTCACTCGTGTTCACAAGAAAAGTTGGCTACCACAAGCCTTGGTTCTATCGCATAAAAAGGACTTTGTCTATATTTTGTCTTAAAAAAATATATTTGTTCTTTTTTTAAAATAAAAATTTTATTTATTTAAAATAAAAGTTGACTAACATGGTTTCATCTATATGTCATAGAATTTATTGTTGTGGTAATTAATAATATGACACTATGCATTATAATAGAAGAGATGCTTTGGGACAACGGTAGAGTTGTTATCTTGTGACATAAAGGTCACGAATTTGAGTCGTGAAAACAACCTCTTGTTTTAAAAACAGAGTAACGTTGCGTACAATAGACCTAAATGGTCTGACTTTTCTCCAGATCCCACACAATATGGGAACTTTGTAACACCAAGTTGCCCTTTTTATGCATTATAATAACTTGACAAGGGTAGATGATAATTCAAAGTTTTGAGTTGAATATAGAATTATGAGCAAGAACTCATCAAAATTTGATTTTTTTTATTTATTTCTTAGCAATTAAAAAATTATGCCCGGGTTTATAACATTTTGAACACTTACAAATAGTTTATCCACTGTATTTAAAGTTTTTTCAAGCAACCATAATTAAGTATATAAAGATTAAATCGTGTGTTTCAAGCTCATTCAATTTAATTACTTAGAATGAGACTCGATTATTATTAAATTTCATTTGGACTTTGATTTTCTTTTCTTTTTTCCTTCAAAACTTAACTATAACGTTTGGATTCTGCAAATAGTATAAAAAATGTACTCAAATTGACTAGACAAATTTAGATAAAATTCCCTTATCCGCTTCATCTCACATTATTTCAAGATAATTCTTATAAAAAAAAAACATATTTTAAGTTAATGATGATGTATTGGATTAGACCATCAAAACCAATTAATAACAATCCTAAAACCTAGTATTAACAATACCTTCTTGACTAGCATATTTCTTCTCCATTATCAGTACCTTTCATGCATCCTCTTCTACTTCCTTATCATCCTATCTTTTGGTAATATGAGCAGCAAGCCGCTAAGAAATCAAGGACGTGCACAAGTCTCGATAAAGCAGAAATGAGGGTGGGGTCATGCACATGTGAGTGCTGGGATCAACCACTGCTCACAGTCCCAAAACTGTGTCCTATCTTCATATTGCAAGTGTTGAAGAAACAACACCAGTTGATTGAAGGGGTGATGTGATACAGGACTCGAGAAGATAAGTAGGTGTCTTTTCTTGAATAAATTCCCTTGAATCAACTAAAAAATTAACACTTGCATAATATATAGATATATGAAATAATTCAAATGGAGAATGATCTTGACTAGCTACTAGAATACTTTGTCTTCTCAAAAAACATAGGTTAATACATTACATCAGTCATTTTTAGGGTTTTGCTCTCATAGTTAAACTCACACATGCATTGACCAACATGGAAGGACAGCTTGCTCCTACTTCTTCAACTACTTCATATATATGTATATGTTTTCATCTAAAGGTCTTAGAGATGAGGAGAGAATGGAGTTGACTATTGGACCTTGTGGAAGGTGTGTTCATTAGAATATATATATTCAAAGAGTTTGATGAAGTTGCACATTGATTAGGGTTTAGTGTCTCATAGAAGTATATATTAAGTATAAGTACATGCTAACTACTTAAACCATGACTTGAAAAAATATGGCTTCAAAGTAGTAAACTATTAAAATGAGAATCAAATGATTGAGATTTTCAAGAAAACCTCATCATAAAAGAAGAGTCCAAAGGACTTTGGTACAATGTTTGAGATCAAATCATTTATAAGATTAATGGGGACAAATTAAAGTTCTCTCTCTATGGCCTTTTATTCATGGCATCTAGTGAAATTTGGGTGTGATAAGGCCATGGTTCTAATCCTTTGGCTTTTTTAGTAGGCCAATCAAGTGTTGTCAAATGTGGTCTTATGAGGATCACAAAAGGTTGTCATCTTTCTAATTAGTAATCTATAGGTGCATGATACTTCTATATTTGGAGCCACTAAAAGGATCTAATTTAATAGGTTTATCTAGTGCGCCCACTAGCTCTCATATCATACTAGATGAGTTCGATTCTACTTAAATACTATATAGATAGGAAAAAAACTTATCTCTAATGATCAATTGTATAAAAAAAATATATTATTTTTATCTTATATTGAAATCGGAGGTGACACAAAGTTTGGTGAAGCCGAGTCTAAAATTTTTTAGAGAAATACTTGAACAGGTCGACAAAGGCAACCGATATAGGTATACTATTGATATTTCTAAGAAATGCATGCATATAATTATTCTAAAAATTCAATTTATTCTAATACTACTTAAATTTAAAATTATAATATTCTATGGTTTTCTTTTGCTCTTTCAAGTGGGAAAAAAATAGGGTTGAAGATTTCAATGAGCCAATGATGAAGGAGGGAATCACCGACTTCTCTTCTTTCTTGATGGGACCTTTTCAGAATATTGTTAGGCTTTGTAGCCAATGCCAATCTCTCTTACAACACATCAAACTTTGGAGGTTGTAAACTATTATTTCTTTTCTTCTCACAATCATAAGGAAAAGAAAAAAGAAAAAATTATCCTTTTAATGGCATTACAAATCTTTGATTAGGGGATTCTTAATATACTTCAAATGTATGATTAAGGAACTTGAGACAAATGGAACATCGAGATTGAATGTTATATTCTATGCACACACACCAAATTCTCATATGATATATATATATATATATATATATATATATATATATATATATTGAAAAAAATAGATAAATCTCATTCATTAATAAGGCTTAATAAGGTATAGTTACAATAATAATAGTAGTAGTAGTAGTAGGTGTCATTCGGCATTACATGATTTATATGACATATTCTGAGGAGAGTTTCATACAATGATCACCATACTGGTTTGTCCTTGTTGGCTATCCACTCTATAGGGTTGTATTCAAGTCAGGGTCTTTGAAGTCTATATTCGATGGACGTTGTTGTCTCTCATCTTCTTCTCCTGTGAACTCTAAATTCCGCTTAGCAGTTAATTTTACAGACCATAGTTTTGGTCTTTTGGAGTTGAATTCTGATATGATATTTTTAAACAAGAAATCGGTAATCGATATCAAAAAAGATAAATTTCCAACAAGTTAATTTTGTTTGAGAATTCTCTTATGAAGTCATTATTTGAATGTCTATAAGAAGAAGATACCACTCTCTATGTTTGAAGTACAAATTAAGAACCCTAGGAAGTCACCCACACTAAAATTAATTGAACCCAAATCAAGACCACATGATGCTATCCCTTTCTCACATGAATTCCTAGCAAGCATGAACATGCCTAATTAATAACCACATGAGAATCTAATGAAAGGCATAGCCAAGTGAGATTTTTCTTTTTATTTTTTATCCATGAACTATAATAATATAAAAAAATAAACCAAGATAATTTCAGGTTTTTTAAAAGGTGATAATAAGTTAAAAACCATGAAAGAAGTTTGTCACGTAGTAGTTCCCTCATGATTTGAAAATTAGATTTCTCCAACTCAACTCAAGATGGCATTTAATGGCCACTGGGATTCTCTTATCCTCCTTCCCATGTGAAGCCCTTACTCTAATCACACCTATTAACAATGCTAATCCTAGGCCCAATTGCCTTCATTTTTAATAATGCAATCATAATTGCCACCTTGCTTCGATGACGACAATCACAATTAAACTAACCAAGTCTGTGTTTAAAGTCATGTTTGACGTGAACAATGTCAATATCGGTGACTAATAACCATGTCATCGCCTGCTTGATGAGACATACATTGTTGGTTTTAATCATGTGTGAGCCGGTATCGTTGAATCTCAAGATGCTAAGTGTAATACCTAATTTAGTACCTCTATTATACCGAACCGGCCCTTTTGGTCATATTATTATAATTTGATATTTTTTTATCTCTATATTTTTATGATTGAGAAATTTCAATTTTTTCAGGGATAAAAAAGGCTCAAATAATAATATAAGGGAGGAATTGAAATTTCTCAATTATGAAAGTACAGAAACAAAGAATGATCAAATTATAATAGATGGACCAAAAATGCCGGTTCGGTATGATAAGGGACTAAATAGGGTATTAAACCATTTTTTTTTTATAAATGTAAACAAACTATTGGAAGTAAGAAGAGGAAATGAACAAATCAACTTTCGTTTGTTTTATCAAAATATAGAAAAATAAAATTTAACTAAATTTTATAACAATGACTCTTCGAAACTCGTCTAAATTGAGAATTTGTGGACCTCCCCTAAAAAGAAAAAATAAATAAAAATTCATGCTTTTTTCCTTCCCTCTTAGCCAATGAACAAACAATATAAATAAATTCAAGAATATAGTGGTGATAAACATTGAAAGGTGTGTGGCATGTGTTTCTATCAGCAAAAAGTAGTATATATCCTTCTTTCCAACATGAGTTAGGTTTCAATCCTATGCATCTACCCATATGGCATAGGATACTCTTCTCAGAGTCTAAATCACTTAGAAGCATTTTTGCGACAAGATCAGCACAAGCTAATTGTGATAAGTACCAGTGTGAGGGAGGACATCCCTCTCTCCCTTCACACACAGATTTGTAACTGTTAGCACTGCTTGGTTTCTCTGTAAACCAGCAACACTTGTGCTTGAGGTTCCATCAAGAACCTGTTTTTTGATATGCAATGAATGTGATTTATCCACTTTATCAAAAACTAAATAAAATAAAATAAGAACTGAACCTTAATATTTGCAAAGTTTTTTTCCTTTTCAACATGTTATGTGGTCTTTTTTGTTTGTCACCATTATTGTGAATAACTAAGGAAACCATAATATCTAAGTAGATTGATAAATTCACTAAAGAAAAGAAAAAATCTTTGAGAGTTATTATGGGCCAAGAGGCCCAGAGCAATTTGTAGAGAAAAAGCAAGTAAGACAAGATTGAGAGTGACTTATCAGCACTTTATATCCATCAAAGACAATTAACATTCTAGTGATTGAATTCAAGTTGTCAACATACAGAAGAATCTCCTTTCTTTGCTATTTGACTCAGGCTCCACCACTTGACTTTTTCATCAGATGTTTGGTCAAAGAGCACACACAACCTTCTTACACTTCAACAAAGTCCAACATTTCTGTGCAATGTTGTAGATAAATAATATGTATCCATAAGTTCTAGTAAATTTTACCATAAGCAGATAGTAAATCTGATTGATGATATCAATTGTGTCGAATCAGCAAGAGAAGAAACTTCTCTTCCTTAAGTTTGTCGAAGATGATCGAAGAAGATCTAGCATTAAATTCAATGGCATTGTGGACTCCTAATCACTGTGTCTATGAGAATTAGCAATACATGAAGGATATATATGAGGACGAAGAAAATCGAGTGGCCACGCACGCACATCGGTTCGCATGATATGATAAGATGTATCGAGGATTAAAAGCTGTGGAGGAGAGCAAGGAATTGACACCTCTTTCCCTGGCTTAGAGCAGAATCTCAGCATTGTGGGCACAACCCACACCACTAAATACCAAAAGGCAGGGATCCTTCCCAGTGGCAGAGGTGCTTTCTCAGATGGAATGATTTGCACTGGGCCAACCAAACCATGCAATGCAAATCTAGTGAAGGAGGGATAGAGCATGGCCATGCATTAACAACAACCAACCAACCAACCCATCTATATCTAAAGCAAGTAAGATATCAAATCTAAAGCAACAGGCATTCCTGTTGCAAGTGCTCATTGACCTCACAATCCACATACACACACTTCTCTCAGAAAAAAAGAGCTGGACTAGTGCAGGTCCTTTTCCAACCTAGTGGCTGGCCTGCCTTCACATGTCATGCATCAAATATCTTTGTACTCACAGTTGAGTTGCATTTCATCTTGTTTTCACATATAAACAATATAAAAGGCAATGTAGCATTTTCATGTGATTCCACAACAAAAATATATATACTCCTCTTCTTTAAATATGTGAAATTAATCAAGCTAGCAGATTTTGTGATGATTACAGGGATCAGGAAAAATAATAGCAACAATGGACCTGATCAATTGCCTCTTTGGCTTGTGAAAACACAAGTTGTAAGGGTGAACAAAGTGATCAAGACTGCAGTCTGCATCAGAAAAAAGACTGTTGTGCTTCGGCTGATTTCTTGTCTTGAACGGGTCCCTTAATTTTCCTTGGTCTTGGTATTGTTGTAGTGGGGGTTGCTTTTGCTGCTGGAGGTGGGGGAGGATGGGTGTCTCCCTGTTGTATTAGAGGGTCATATTTTCATCTTGTTTTTCCTTTAAGAGTGCCCAAACTTTTGTCAGATACCAGGTTCCAAGGGCCCCTGATAAACCTTAATGACATGTTACTTTAGTCAAGATTAAATTATTAATGCCCTGGAATCAGCTTGGTTTGTGTTCATAGTTAATTGGGTTATTTTTCCTCTTTGTGTCATTTATAATGAGTTCTAATCCGGCCCATATATTGTTGATGGACTCTTAGTGGGCCTTCACTCAGTTGGGTTGAAATATTGGTTGGAGTCGTGTTGGCATCAACGGGCTGCAGAGGGCCATTCACTATTCAGGTCACGAATCGTCAGCTCGCTCGGCACTGTGGTTTGATGGGCCCCTCCCGAGCTATGTGGGTTTTTTTTATTTATTGTTATTGCCTGAGTTGGCATGCCAATTGTATTTGTTTGGTTTCTATGTGTCACTCTTTTCCTACTCGGTTGGTGTAGTATGATTGGCTCCTTGGGAATAGGGATGGCAATTATACCCAAACCCGACCCGACCCGACCAGACCCGACCCGAGTTTGACGGGGAAAACCCGGTTTGACCGGGTTTCGGGTCGGGTTCGGGTAAAACCTGAATAATATAAAGCGGGTGCGGGACGGGTATGGGAAACTTGATACCTGACCCGAACCCGAACCAGAACCCGACCCGAAATGTAAAATTATTATTCTCCATGAAAATAATGATGGTGATGAATGGGGGTTCTAAAGGGCTATGTTCCTTGGATTAAACTTTTCAATTTTTACTTTAGTATCATTTTGTATAAGTTTGAATGTGCACTTTATTATTTTGGTTTGATCTCTTTGAAGATGATGATGAATGGTGGTCATTTTATCTAAAAAACATTAAGATTTTGGATTGAAGTTTTCAATTTATACTTTATTATTGTTTTATGAGATTTTAAATGTGCATTTTTTACTTAGGATTGAAATTTTAAATTTTTATTGTTAATGTTATGTGGGGGCCTAGAGCCTGGACGGGTGAGGATACAGGTACCCGATTCCGTCGGGTTGGTATGGGGCGGAGTTTTAAAACCCGGGTATCGGGGGGGTCGGGGGAGGCGGGGGAGTGGATCGGCGGCGGTAGGCAAAACCCGCCGACTCACTGCCATCCCTACTTGGGAATGACTTGGCTATATGTCACCTTGAGCGTCTGGCCCTTCACCCATCGGCCACATAATTCTCCACTTACCCTCCGAGAGCCTCTCCTCTATTGCCAACTCAATCTCCTCGCGGGTCCCTTCCTTGTTGGCATAGTTACATGCCACGTCCTCTCTTTTTCCCATTTGTGCTTCCATGTCAGCAATTCTCTTAGCATTGGCCCACTCTCTCCATGCGAAATGTGTCTTCGGTGGTCAATGGCTTTTCCTCCGTGACTTGGTACGACCGCTGACACAACAGCGCTGCTGCCAAAGCAAAACAATATGTCTCCCAGAGAGGATGTGACAATAGTCCTTTGGTCTGAAGGGTTATGATGACAGTTTGTTCGGTCCCCGACCCTCTGCTCCCTCCTCCGGTGTTCTTATCACTGGTCCTCACTGATTCGGATTCCGGTGAGCCTCGGTCCTATTGGCGAAGGCTCCATTTCATCCACAATTTCTTTCCTCTTCCCGGCATGTGTGTAGCGCATCTTCCTTGATGGATTTGTGCACATCTTCCTTGATGGATTTGCCTGTGCAAGGGCCCCATTTGCTACTCGGTTCTCCTTCCCCTACGCCGGTGAAGCGATTTTGTTTCCTTGTTGAAATGGTGATGTGAACGTGTATACGTGGGTCTTTGCTACAAGTCCTAGTCTTCAGGATCTAGCGCAGAGTAAGGAACGACAGAGAAGAATTCTCGTTGTTATCCACCTGCACTATCCCATGTTTGATTGGGGGATCCCCCAACACAATTCTCATAAAAGATGTTTTTTTAGCCAAAACTTTTAATTAAGATTTAAAAATATAACCCACCAATATATAAAAGACACATTACTATCTCATCATTAATATATTTGGTTTAAAAATTCCCTCAAAAAAAAAATTCAAAAGTTTTCAAAACTTATTCCTATCCCCAAGTGGGATAACACCCAACTAAACACAAATTAGGGGGTTGTCCCTTCTCCATCATCTCAGCTAGCTGACGACCTTGATGCTTACCCCTATAGCACTAATCGCCGCGACCCCTTACACTAGTTTCTCCGGTGCCTAACTCCACTGCATCTTTGGCAGGTAATCGCGTGCTTGCACTCATCTGTGTGATGCCCCGGTTGTAGGCATTGTCCATAGACATGAATGTGTCCCCTAAGTGTGGTCATCGTCGGAGGGGATCTTTGTTTGTTTTCTGATAGTGGTGGGAGCTTGGTATTACCTCCTTGCTCGCCCTCTTGCGCCGTTTAAAGTGGACCTTCGTCCAAGACTTCTCATCATATGAGTCCTCCATTGCCCCAGTTGGCGTTGTGAGCGCCGAGGAGATGAAATTCCTCGAGTCGTCACCCCTCACAACTTTGACATATGTCAGGCCCTCCCATCAGGGTTACTGGTGGGGGATGTTCGCTTGTTGGTGCCTGAAGGGTTAGGGGTGGCCATGTTGCCTATCCCTTGGCCCTTATGAGAGGTTCTCCTTTTCCAGACCCTTGCTATTCAATCCCTTGCTGGAAGTTCGTCGTATACTGTTGTTTGCTGGGAAATCTCGCCGCTCAAAAGAACTTGATGTATAGTTACTACTATTTCATTAACCTCCGAAAAAATTACACATCAAACAACAATTTTATAATCTCCCTTCAAGCATTGGTTGTAAAAAGATGAAAATAGTTGGAATTAGAGTTATATTTATATATTACAACAAGGACATACTACCAGTGATCCGACAATTTATTTTGAGGTTCATGAGCAACATAAGATCCTACTAGAATGTAAATTCAATCCAGGTTCATGGTTTTGTTTTTGGGCTTAACTCAAAAGACCTTACACTAATGGAGATATGCTTATTATTTAAACCCTACACTTTTTCTTCAATGTGGGTTTAATTTCTAACATTGAATAAGGTAAAAATTCCTATAGATATTACAAGGCAATAATATTTTATACCCCAGTTACATATATAGGATTAGGGATGACAATTATACCCAAACCCGACCCGACCCGACCCGAGTTTGACGGGGAAAACCCGGTTTGACCGGGTTTCGGGTCGGGTTCGGGTAAAACCCGAATAATATAAAGCGGGTGCGGGGCGGGTATGGGAAACTTGATACCCGACCCGAACCCGAACCCGAACCCGACCCAAAATGTAAAATTATTATTCTCCATGAAAATAATGATGGTGATGAATGGGGGTTCTAAAGGGCTATGTTCCTTGGATTAAACTTTTCAATTTTTACTTTAGTATCATTTTGTATAAGTTTGAATGTGCATTTTATTATTTTGGTTTGATCTCTTTGAAGATGATGATGAATGGTGGTCATTTTATCTAAAAAACATTAAGATTTTGGATTGAAGTTTTCAATTTATACTTTATTATTGTTTTATGAGATTTTAAATGTGCATTTTTTTACTTAGGATTGAAATTTTAAATTTTTATTGTTAATGTTATGTGGGTCGGGCCTAGAGGACGAGTGAGGATACCAGCGGGTACCCGATTCCCATTCGGGTTGGTATAAGAGTTTTAAAACCAGTGGTGTCGAGCGGGTGAGGGCGGGGGAGTCGGGTCGGGGGCGGGGTAGGCAAAACCCGCCCCCGACCCGACCCATTGCCATCCCTATATAGGATAACACAATAAATCATAAAATTGTGTGATTTTGATTCCAAAATTCTCATGCTCGGTTGGTTACTTGGTATTCTTTGTGGCATTGGCAATCCTCTGAATTACTCAAATGAGAAGAAAATTAACACCAACCTGGTATTCTTTGTGGCATTGGCAATCCTCTGAATCACTCAACTGAGAAGAAAATTAATGTATGTAAGGCAACCTTAGATGAGTTGGGCATCCAAATAAATATCCTGCAGTGGTAAAGGCCTTGTACATTGATGGCCCTATTGACACAAACCTAACAATACTGTTTGTTTTAATCCAAAACTATTGAAGCATCAATGAGTGGTTAAGCAGTAATTGCTATGTAATGTTTAAAAGACCACAAAATTAGTCTCGATCCTGGAACTCGTTCATGAAGATCGAGGTATCCATAGGTTATCATGGCCGTTGGTCGATTTGATTTAACTTGAACTCAGATATAGAAAATAGATATTTATAGTCATTTGAGTTTTGAATCTTTGTAGTACCAAGAGGTTCCCATCTCATCAAATAAATTTGTAAAAGTCTTATCTTATCTAAAAATCTTAAATAAGAGAATATAGTCATATTATTAAATCATTTACCAGTTAATCAAAGGATTGAGATTTAGATCAGGTAACCTTATTTGTAATCATCTAAAAATTATAAACAAAAAGAAACATTAACAATAAGGAATCCATGTATTTAACTAACATTCAAATCTAATAGTGAGATAATATAGAAAATAAATTATAAAAAATCATTGTGATTTTACTGAGATAATTCAAAACGAAAATGCATTCAAAAGCATTCGACTATATTACTAAGATAATATAGAAAAGTAAATATAAAAAAGGTAAATAAAAAAAAATCCATGTGATTTCACAAATTTGCATAATAGGGAATGTGTTTTTTTTCGAAAAAACCTTGTAGTTTCTCCAGTTAAAAAAAAGAAAAAACCGTTAACTCCCATTAACCTTGTTAAGTTCGCAGGGGTATTTTCATCAAATTTTATAAAATAGATACAAAAATTATATGAAAATTACCCCAAATTGGATTTCTTTCAAATCTCCATCGGTTTGAAAGATCGAAACCAAAAAAATGGACAAAAGTGCCCCGGCCAACTATGCATAAGTTAACAGTACCGTTAATGAGAGTTAACGGTTTTTCCCTTTTTTCAACTGGAGAAATCACAAGATTTTTTTCAGAAAAAAATCACTTTTTCTATTATACAAATATGTGAAACCATATGATTTTTTTTAAAAATTTACCTTATAAAAAATTCATCAGAAATGCAACAAGAACAACAAGGAATTCAAGCGATCGGAAGGAGATGAAAAGTTTTGAGACTTTTTTATTATTTGTTATATAAAAAAATTAATTTTAAAAAACTATGTGAAAACTTAAGATTTAAGAATCTGAAAAATATCCTCTTATTATTTTCATTAATAATTAGTTAGAGATAATTACTTGCATGTCCCTACAAAACATCAAAATTGCTTATTCACTCTTATAAAAGTGATAATTGCTTGCATACTCCTACGAAACAATAATAATTACTTATATACCCCTACTGTTACTCATTGTTAGTCGTTGTTAGTGATTTTGTAGGGATATGCAAGTAATTATGAAGGACATATAAGCAATTATTGTTGTTTCATAAGGTTATGTAAGTAATTATCACTTTTATAAAAATAAATAAATAATTTTGATGTTTTGTAGAGACATACAAACAAAAAATTCCAAATATAGTACTCTATATAAGATTTTCTTGTCTTAGGGTGCGTTTGGTTAGAAGTAGTTTCAAATACATGGATTTTGAATTACATTGTAGTTGTAAATACATGGATTTGAAAATCTGAGAGAGTCAATCAGGTGTTTGGTTAGAAGGATATGTAAATCTGGATTTGAAAAGTATGTGTTTGGTTTGATGTATTTAGAGTGTTGGATTATAAAATCCTTGTATATGGTTATTCATGGTGAGGTTACCCCCATTATAGACTATTAGTAGATTTTATTAATAATAAAAGCTTCATAAAATTTTCCTAATTAATATATAATTATATATATATATATATATATATATATATATATATATAATTATTTTTAATAATTATTTTCTAAAAAAATATATTATTATTATAATATATATAATATAATTTTTTTAAAGAAAATAATTATAATAATATTTACACGTATAACACTTGATTATTATGGATATATTTAACATAATATTAATTTTTGATGATAGTTATATGAATAATTTATATTATTATAAATAAATTTAAAGATTATTTTTTTAAAAAAATATATTATATATATATATATAGACGTGTGATATTACTGTGCATTCCCACTCGCCTCCCGTTTGGCCCCCTGGAACATGTTTGAAGGATTTCCAACCGTACGGATGGGAAGATCATCGAAAAATAAGTTTGTATATCCATTTTCATATAATTTGGTAAATGTTTGGTCCCCCCACTTAACGGTTCTTATTTTATAAAAATTTGATGGTCCAGAATTTCAAGTATTAAGTGGGAGGATCAAACGATTACCAAATTATATGAAAATCGATATACTAGTTTATTTTTTGATGATCTTTCCATCTGTACGGTTGAAAATTTTTAAAACTCTCTAAATAATTAAATAGGAGGTCATTTACTTGTACAATAATAAAATAGAAAAAAAATAATATTATATAAAATGTTTTTCACTCACCCTCTCTCTCTCTCAGCTAAACGCGTGAAGCGCTCTCAGCTGAACGCGTGAATCGCTCACGTGCTTCACGTGCGGGATTTGAAGCGATGGATTTAGTTTTACGGCCGATTTGGCCGTAAAACCAAATCCTCTATCAATGGGATTTGAAAATACACTGACTTTTGAAATTCAGCCAAACAAACATCTGTTTTAAAAAGTTGCTGTATTTGCAACTCCAAATCCTCTCAAATCCTCTCAACTCCCGCCAAACAAACACCCCCTTACTGGAGTTGGTACAGTGCATAAATAGCTGGCATACATGAGCATTAAGAATCCTCCACAGCCATCCATATGCCTCGAGATTTGAAACAACGCATGATTGCTGATTTTTACAAATCTAAAGGCGAGCAAAAGGAGAAAACCGTTAAGTTCTATGGAGCATCAGGTGGGGCCCTTCTTGGCATCCAATTATAAGACGCCACGTAGCTAATTCCACTCCTATGGCTCAAAATAGAAACACGGTTGATCGCTGGAAGCCTCTCGAGTCACTGTTCGAAACCCATCGCTTCCCTCCGGACTCCCACCAACCATTCTCTCCGTCGCCATCGTCGTCCTCGGGCCTCTAGAAAGAGAAGATCATCGAGCTCCCTCCGATCAACGATGGCGTCGCCATTCTCCGATCCGGAGCGGCCCAAGTTGTCCTTCTTCTCCAGGGTTTCAGGGAACGACGTGAGCCTTTTGTCTTCTGTTTTTCTTTGTTTATATTCGAAATCGATTCTTGCTTTTCTTTTTTGATAGATTTCATGGGGTTTGTGGTGTGTAGGTGTCGGAGAGTGCGATAGATAGCTCAAGAGAGGCTCTGATCAGCGGGGATGGATCATCAGCGAGCTATTCTGTCTGCGCTGTGATCATCTCGTGAGTATATTTCTATCTGTTCTTGAAGGATATTGATTTGTTTTTCATATTCTATGCTGTGATACTCGAGGAATTTCTTAAACCCTCGATTCTAGCTGCTGATTTATCTACAGTACCTGTAATCGGGGCATCTTAATCGTATAATTCTTTGTACCCTATTTTTGTGTGAATAATGGAGACTTTCTCAGTCACCACTCACCCCGTTATGCACATTTTATAACCTTGTATCAATTGGTTCAACTGCCTTTTTATTATAGTGTATTATTTTGTTGAATATTTGTGAGGCATGGTGAAGTCTTTCCCATTGTTTTATTTGACATTATCTCTTGTTGGATGCATTCTCTGTTAAACTTGTACTTTGTTTTTCATCAGGAAGACAGGAACTTCTTTTACCTGTTCATCTCTCTTAGGCTTATAATATGTTGATCCTTGCAGTCAGTCGTTTCTAGAAGTTGCAATATGATGAACTAAGCATCTCATTTAAGATAATATCTATAAATATATTCATCTATGCATGTTTTATGACTTAACTTGTAAGCTTTAGGTTTTTCTTCCCAGCTTTAGGAGGATTGCTTTATGGCTATGATATTGGTGCAACATCAGGTGCTACAATATCTATAGAGGTATGCAGGACAAAATATTATCTGCTAGCTATTTACCTCTGTATTATTAAAGTTCAAATTTAGTAAAAGATGCAGGTGTTGGTCAAAATAAGACATTTTTGTTGTTTCAAGCATCCATTATTCCAAAGTTAAAGTTTGTTTGGGTCTTGAGGATTGCATGAAACACAGTTTCATTCTTCACTGACCAGTATCTATTGCACTGCCCTGAATATTCTTTTAGTAAAAAAAAGAAAAAGAAATAGAAATAATCATCTGAATTCACTTGGAAATTTAGAAGGTCTGCATTAACTAGTGCCGGGAAATATTCTTGAGGAGGAACTTTGTTCTGATGTATGGGGGACAGTGAACTTGTAATAAAAATTCTTGTACTTTGGTCCTTTTCGCCTAGGTCTTCTAGTTGAAAGATTTATTCTATTTAATAACTATACTGAGTTGTTTCTTCACTTTGTTCAAGGCTTAATACTTTTCCATCTTCTGAACTTGATTGTTGTGAGTATCTGATTTTGAAAATAATTTTCCAAAAGGAATTTACTGTCTCCATTTTTTGTTATTTTAGAAATATACAATAATGTGGTCGTTTCGGAGAATTATTGATGTTTGGAACCTCTTTACTTGCTGAGTTATCAGTAATTGTGTAGTTTATCCCGGTAAAAACTTATTTTAATGGCTTTGTGAAATACATTTTACATATCTATCTCAAGTGCATAAATATTTTCTCAATAGCCAAGTAACATGATTCTCACATTTAAGCTAGTCCACTGTTCTACATGATGGCCGTTTAAGAAATCACCCTTTTGCAGTCCCCCACATTAAGCGGAACCACATGGTTTGATTTGAACTCGGTGGAGATTGGGCTTGTGGTAAGTAACGTGCCATATTTTAACTCTTGCTTAGGCATATGATAGACTCAGTCTTCTTAAGGTAATATTTTGAGACATTCACCAATTGTCGTAAATTTTGCAGGTCAGTGGTTCATTATATGGGGCTCTTATTGGTTCAGTTTTGGCATTTACTGTTGCGGATTTCTTAGGTTCTCTAACCTCAGCTGCTTAGCCTTTTTGCAATCTAAATGATATTGTGTATTGTATTATAATATTGGTTATAAATTTTAATTGAAGGAAGACGAAGGGAGTTAATCACATCCTCTATGTTATATCTCATTGGAGCTCTACTGACAGCATTCGCACCCAACTTCCCTATTATGGTTGTTGGCCGATTTGTGTTTGGCATAGGAATCGGGCTGGTAATTGAAATGGTTTCATTTTAGTTTATGACATGTTTACGTTTTGCAGTAATTTGACTGGCTTTTCAATTTTATGATCTTTTATTTTTCTAGTGAACATCCACGCTGGTTTGGTTGTGTTTTAATTTACTATAAATCTAAGTTAATAGTCTACCAGCATTTGCTGTTCCAATTCACTTAACTTTCAGGATTTGTGGAATTTTCCCATGGTATTCCTGCTCTTCAAGTTGTCATTTCCACTGACTGTTAATAGTTGCAGCTTCTTCTCTTTTTGATGTTGATACTTTCCAGTATGTTTCTGCATGAATACTTGACAATTTCATTTTCATGTGTTTATCGTCTTATAAGACATTCATCATTGGTGCTCTTTTTCTAGGCAATGCATGCTGCTCCAATGTACATTGCAGAGACTGCCCCTAGCGAAATAAGAGGCAGGCTCATC
Source organism: Dioscorea zingiberensis (assembly GCA_026586065.1). Classification (NCBI taxonomy): domain Eukaryota; kingdom Viridiplantae; phylum Streptophyta; class Magnoliopsida; order Dioscoreales; family Dioscoreaceae; genus Dioscorea; species Dioscorea zingiberensis. Next base: position 3,112,452 of record CM048822.1, on the reverse strand, counting down.
TCTATGAAAGAGTTCTTCATTGTTGCTGGAATGCTTGTGAGTGTTGAAGCATATGTATTCACATTATGACTACCATCTGCTTGCACAGTGAAATACTTATTTGCATATCTACATATGTATCGTAACGTTATTTTTTGCCTGTAATGCAGCTTGGTTATGTATTCAGCAGTCTATATGTTGATATGGTCGCTGGATGGCGTTTCATGTATGCTACCAGTTCACCGATATGTCTGGTAATGGGAATTGGTATGTGGTGGTTGCCACCATCACCTCGCTGGCTTCTTCTTCGTGCAATACAGGGAAATGGAAGTTTGCCAGAAGCGAAAGAAATAGCTATATGCTCTTTGTGTAAGCTGAGGGGTCAGCTTGGGAGTATGTCGTCTTTAGAAGTTGATGCCATTCTGGTTGAGCTTTCTTTTGTTGACGAAGCAAACAAAGCAACACTGAGGGAAATCTTTCAGGGAAAATGCCGTAAAGCCCTAATGATTGGTGCTGGGTTGGTTTTCTTTCAGCAGGTACTTCTGTCTTGAACTGCTTGGTTTTATATCTTATTAATCACCTGAAGAAGTGCGAATAAATTCTCACTGAAAGTTTTTCCTGTCAGGTGACTGGGCAACCAAGTGTGCTCTATTATGCAGCAACAATTCTACAGGTATTCTCCTAGCACCTTGTTAAAACTTGGAAATGTTTTTATTTCCCAAGTCAAAAAATATCACGAATGAGTAGTGTTATGTTTATAGAGTGCAGGGTTTTCTGTTGCATCTGATGCAACCCGTGTCTCAATTCTGCTTGGGTTACTGAAGGTAAATGACTTCCATACAAGATAAATTGTTCTAGCTTATGATCCTCTTTTTCAAGTTTTCAATGTTCATACTCAATAAGAAAATATGCAAATGTGTACAGTTTGCAAAATTGTATTTACATGCATAGAAAATGTTAGGATTTTTCTAAATGATTGGTAGAAGTATTCAATTTTATGTTCATCTGTCCGCTAGTACTGGCTTCTGGAAAATTAAATGACCTTTTTTTTAAGATACGCATCTTTTCTTTTCTTGAGTCGCCCTAGATTTAGAGATTTTTTCTGTTTGTTAATTTTGAAATAGCTTTGGTTTATGCTATTAACTTTATAATTGTAATGGTGATAAGACTGGGTGTGTCCAACAACCTTACACATGGCAGCTAATCTTATACATGTTTAGCTTACCCACTTTATGGATTGGCAATTATTGGTTGTTGAGATTATTATTATTATTATTATTATTATTATTATTATTATTTTATGGTGGAATTTTACTGGTTCTTTTTAAATTTACTCTCCTGTCATTTTTATTTTTAATTTTGCTATCTCATGTATTTACCATATAATCCAATCTAATAATCAGTGAAATTGAAAAGGTTGACTAATTCTTCTTGTACCACCTTAAAATTCCCCCTTTTTGAAGAAATGCCATGATGCAAACTTTTGTTAAAGAATCTCTTATTTTTCAATTTTAAGGTAACCTGCCATATTGGGGGATGTCCTACATGTGTTAAATTTCCATCATCCACCTATTTACTGTTGCAAGGGTGTGATCAATTTATTCTGTTGTAGTTGGTCATGACTGGAGTTGCTGTACTTGTGGTGGACAAACTTGGAAGAAGACCTTTACTAATTGGAGGTGTTAGTGTGATGGTATGTATCCTGCTGTTTATTTTCCAATAGGTCATTATTTCTTGTCAGTTTGTTTACCTTTTCAGTCATTTTGTTTTCCTGAGTTTTGCACAAGTTAAAATTTCTCTTCCTTGTAATGCTACCTGGAAGTATCAATGGCATTTTTTTTGGGGTCATGTTGGCATTTCTTTATGGAATTGTATGACCCAAATCCAACTCAATCCTTCAGCATTTTAGTAATGCCTGACTTGAACCTTATTAGAGGATATGGTAATGACCCAAGTTAACTTGTTTGACCACATGACACACAGCTTCTCTCTCTTGTAAGACATGATCTAATTCATCCAACCCAGTCATAACCAAAATCTACTAAGAAGCAAGAATTTTTTTATTTATTTTAAATCTATTTAAAATTGACATTGTGTCCCAACCAACTCTAATTAATTGAGAGGCCTGACCTGAAGTTGATGTAATTTGCCTGCTTGATAGCATAATCTGACCCGAATAGAACCTGGTCATGAGAAAGCCTTACCACAATCAAGACCGGTTAGGGTTGTGTGGGGTTGATTTCCTTGTTTGGTTCACCCAGATGTGTATCAATTAGAAAATCATTTTCACCACCATACCATGGTATTTTTGCTGCTAATACTTTCTTACTCTACTAGAAAATTTAGATGTAATGCAGAAAATGTATGTTTCCCATGCATATAAAAGGGCAGCCCGGTGCTACAAAGCTCCCGCTATGTGCGGGGTCCGGGGATGGCGGATCACTTGGGTCTATTGTACGCAACCTTACCTTGGGCAAGAGTCTGTTTCCACGACTCGAACCCATGACCTCCAGATTACATGACGACAACTTTACCATTGCATCAAGGATCCCCTTCATGTTTCCCATGCATATATTTGTAAAAAAAATCTTAACTGCAAAAAATGAACCTCTGAAGTTTGTACTTTGCGTGATGACCAAACTAAATGCATATATTTGCGGGTATATGCATGCCCTTGTTATAATTAAAAAATTAATTCAAGAGTTATAAACATATAGATGCAAAGATATTTAAAAGGAAAAAAATGTATTTTTTTAAGGTTATAGGTGCAATAATGTTTTTGTTATTCCTTTTCCTTTTTCTTAATTTTCTAATGATCACTTATGGAAACATAACGCAAAGGTGTGTGCAACTACATGGCTTTTCTAGAGGCATATGTGTATATGTACAAACCTTACAAAGTATTTCAACAAGTTAGGTATCTTAGAAGGTTATGCAAACATTAGTAAAAAAATATATGGAAAATTTTCATGTTAACCATTGTGATGCCCATTATACTTCAAGAACAGATAGTTTGGAAGGATTATAGTGCCTTCCCAAGTAAGTTTCTGCTTTTTCTTCATCTCAAACCTGCAATACTAGATCTAGCGTGCTTATTGTTGCGGTATTGGGAATTGTTCAATTGATTATGATTTCTAACATGCCGTTCATTCCATGACTTGTTTGTTGAACTCTTCCACTGTACTTGAATGATCCCTGCTTGCATAGTTTTATTTTCATGCTCATTAATCAAGGCAGTTTGCACGGCCACACATTCTGTACACGACTTAAATTATACATGAAAACAGCTAGGCTTATCATTTCACTTATATGAACATCGTATTCATCTTTTGAACAACTTCTCTTCCTTTACCTGTCTGGAAATAATAATATCGCCTTCATGCTTTGGGCAATTACCATCTTTCTGCTAGGATGATATTTTTATTGAAGGTGTGAACTTCTGGTTTGCAGGCTATCTCCCTGTTCTTATTGTCGTCATATTACACATTGCTGAAAGATTTGCCATCAGTGGCTGTAGCTGCGTTGTTGTTATATGTTGGTTGTTATCAGGTAAGCTATTTATTTAGCTTTATATTTTCTGGAAGGTTTATACAACAAGACTAATTTGTGTTCATCAACTCAAATTAAGGATTGTCTAAGAAATGTATTTTGTCTCTCTTCAGTTCTGAACCCTGCACCTGTATCATTGCCCTGATGCATTGAAATTTTTATCCCATTTCTTAATTGTGCCAGAGTTTTCTGCTTGTTACTTCTTTGTATATTTCATCACCAGATTTGGAGCAACTTTTTGTAATGTGCCCTTTTTTGGATATAAATGTTGTCATTAACTCATTATGATTGTAGAAGTTGAACTCTGTTGAAGCATGGATTTATCACACTTAATTGCATAATACTCGGGAAGCTTCATCACCCCTCATAAAAACTACCATATAAGCTCCAGTCTATTATAATATCATATGCTATGATTATTTGTGAAACCTATTGTTGGTTGCAACTTCCAGTATGTATTTTTAGTTATGCAGGCGTTCATGCCTGTGGCTCTGTTTAGTGTTTGCTTCTGGTCAAAAAAAGTTCTTGCGCCATATCTATGATTTTTTGTTCTCTGAAGGTTTTTTTATGAGTCAAGTGTTCTCACAAAGGTTTATTCTGCAGTTGTCTTTTGGTCCTATTGGTTGGCTGATGATTTCAGAGATTTTCCCTTTACGTCTAAGAGGGAAAGGATTAAGCATTGCTGTGCTTGTTAACTTTGCCTCAAATGCATTGGTGACTTTTGCTTTCTCACCTTTGGAGGTAATCTTCAAATTAATTCACCCTCAGCCCTCATTATGTTGTATTATCTGTCATGGTTAGATGCTTCAAATAAGAGTCTTTTTCATAAACTAGAAAATGCAATTAACTTTCAGAATAAAAATGCAATGGAGCACAGCTCATGTCTAAGCACACATCATGCTACACCAGACAGGTGGCATCATCTGGATTCTCAAATCCACTCACATGAGATTGGGATATTAGAAGCAGAACAGTATCCCTACAAACAAAGCTAAGCTAATGAAGGAAAACCTTTTAACCGACTTATCGGTAATCCTATACTAGGCGGGGTCGGCTATACGAATTCTTTGACTAGTTTTTGCTTTAAACTGAGAAATTTTCACTGAGCTTATATCTGGCTATTCTCATATCCTGCGAACTTGTTCTGGCATGATTGGCCTAGAATCTGAATTTATATAGTTGTGAAGACCATGGAAAGATGCATCTATAGTTGCTATTTTTCTCCAGACACAATATGGTCCATCTAATGTTTGGTTTTGTCATATTCATACCATCATGTTGTGGGGGTTGTAATATTATTTATTTATCTTGGGTAAATAAATAAAGTTTGAAGTTGGAAAACCTTCACATTTTCTTGGTGTACATAATTATAAAAACTTTATGGGTCAATAATGGTCAAGTTATTGTTCATTGTTTCTCGTTCAAATTGAGTTTTATTGTTTGAGGTATTCAAATTATGAGAAATTTGCACCTAAGTTTTGTAGAATATGTTCTGTTTTTGGTACTGGCAATATCTGCTAATAACAAGTACCTCCATTTATCTGAACTCTATATATTTGCCTATGTATTTAGAAATTTTTAGAAAACAATAGGAGGTATTTTGTGACACGGGCACACAACTATCATGATATGTGTGTTGGCCTATTGATATAAGAGTTATGTATTTCATGCCCCATAATACTAATGCTCAAGAAATAATTTACTGTCCAGTAATCTTCTGATTAGACTTCTAGCTTAAGCATCCATAACTATATCAGAAGCTCTTTGGACCTTCATGTTGTTTGAATTGTTTTGGTCACATTATTCACTTCTTGTCATTGCAGGCATTGTTAGGAACCGGAATATTGTTCGCCTGCTTTGGAGTGATTGCTGTGATCTCACTTGTCTTCATATTCCTCGTCATCCCAGAAACTAAAGGGCTCACTCTTGAGGAAATTGAAGCTAAGATTTTATAGATGGTTCAATCATAATTGTCCATAAGGTTGATAGTATTAACAATTAAAAAGGAACCAAGCGTTTACTGGCCGGTGCCTGAAGCTCCATGAGGAGTCTACATAGAGAACATGCAGGTAATTACATGTATTATTACTCTGCCGTTCAGAACTCTTATACAAACCATTTCTTCTTAATCTGCTATATTTGGGTGCTGGTAATATATGCATATTCAATAGAGCTACTTGATGTGCTTATGTTGTAAGAAAGGAAAGGCCACTGGAGAAAATTCATTAATTATTTCTTCTTTTGTGCATCAATATGTAAACTTGCTGCCTGGTTTTTCTTTTCTTTTATTTGCCAGTTGGTGAACTTTTGTTTGTTTGCATTTTCAGAAGGTTTGCCAGCTTTTGCTCTAATTTTCTACGCTCTTTTGTAGGTCTAATTTAGTGACAAATACCAGCCTAGGTTTCCTTACCAGATTCCCCTAGTCATGGTTCATCAAACTTTGTGACAAAATTACAGTTAACTAATACCTTAAGAAGTCGCCAGTTCAACATGATCATTTATTGGTTTTGAAAAATGGCCAGCTAGTTCACCTAAACGTTCTTACACATGAGCATGAGAAACTCAGTTGGTTGGGGGTATTTGGAAATTAAAAAAAAAAATGAAAAATAGAGGATTTTGATTTCAACTTTGTAGGTTAACAGCAGACCAGGAATATATAAAAAACAGTGAGCAAGCCCCAGCGCAACTAAAGCATGTTTATCAAATCATAACTAAACCTCTTTCTGGTGAGAAAGTTCACATCCGTAAATTACGGTGCTGATCGGTCAGGCACTCACGTTCACGGGAACAAAAGTGATCATTTGGTGGTGGGACAAACGATAGAATAATCATCATCACTATATGCATCGCCTGATGGAATTATCATATTGATAAACAATATCAGCTAAGTTATATTATATCCTAATCTCCTACCCATCCGGCTAGCCCCATGTGACGGATGACCATGTTATCCGGGATAATAAGATAATCCAACCCAATAGTTATAGTACTCTAATAAGTACTGCATGACAGCTGGCTGGTATAGCGTGCGGTGATAACTGTAAGCATCCGTATCCCAGGGTGTTTTTTTCTCGTATACTTTGTATTTTATTTTTATTTAAAAAAAAAACCTCTCAAATTCCAGCTTAAAAAATCCATATATTTTATATCCTCTCTTATCACCAAAAAGAAAACGCTTCCAATTTAAATTTGAACAGAAACTAATCAACTAGTAACTGTAAAATAATAAAATAATACAATTATCCTTCTTTACAAACATATTTAAATTCATTAAAAATTCAAACTCTTTAAAACTGCACTGTTTTTTTTTTTTTGGGGAAAATAAGTATTTTCAAAAAATCACCCATATCCCGCGGATACAACAACATAAGTTACATAACATCATGATTTTTAGCGTTTCAGTTACCATCAAAGATTCCTGTTCACGAGGCATCACCCTCTCGAGCTGCTTTTTATGGAGGAAGTTTAAAAGTGAAAGTTGTGGCTTTTTCTTTTCTGGCCCTTTCTTTCCAATTCCAGCGACTCGTTTCCCTTATTTTACTTTTTTCTTTGTTTTTAAAAGTTACATTTAGAAAGCTAAGCAGTGAGATGACCTCAGTGTTAAGTGGTCCACCGAAAAGAGCTAAATGAAGCACTGTTGCCATCATCCATGTTGCATGCGTGATGTTCATCTTAAAAATGTGTGGATGTATTATCATCCACTCAATATCAAGCAAATATCATATTTTCAACAAAATAAATCCGTGTTTAAAATTCCAAATCTCATTATTTTTTATAATATAATTAATTAATTACATTAAAAAAAAAACACGTTTCCCTATGGGCGTTTCCCCAACCGCGTTTTCTCCCATGAGTTGTCTCTCATCCATCACTACTACACTGCCCCCATATATTTCTCTAAAAGAGCCGCCTTTTCTTGCTTCTCCTCGGCCTCCACTCCAATGGCGACGCTGGAGGATATTGGTGTCTCGGCCTTCATCAACATTGGCTTCACCTTCTTGTTTCTTCTGGGCTTCGCTTTCCTCAGGATCCAGCCATGGGCCGATCGGGTTTACAACACCAAGTGGTACATCAAGGGAATGCGCAAGAGCAACACTCGGAGTGGGGTTTTCCAGAGGTTCGTCAATCTTGATGCGCGGAGTTATCTCACCTTCTTGAATTGGATGCCGGAGGCCTTGCGGATGAGCCAAGCTGATATCATCGACCACGCCGGGCTGGATTCCGCTATCTATCTTCGGATTTATATTCTCGGGTATGCTTCTGGGTTTTTCCTTCTTTTGCTTTCGGTTTTGTGAGGGTTTTGAGTTTCCTATTCTCCCCTCTTTTAGACTACTTGTTAATGTTGGTTTTGGTATTTTGGAGAGAAAAAAAAAATCTGATTTTTATTTGATTTCTTGGCTCTTGGTCTTCATCTTGAATTTCTATGCTATCTTACTGAATTGCTGATGATTTAGAAAAAGATGTGAATTTCGTTTCAAGGTTGAAAGATACAGTAACTTGTGTTGTTGCATTGGTTACTGAACTCCTGAATCAATACTTTAATATGTCAAGAAAGTTTGGGTTTTTTTGTGTGTGTGGTTTTCATGGATCTGGTTTTGGGTTTCTCCACACACGCACACACAAAAAAAAGCAGCTACATTCAAGAATTCTCTGGTATGTGGTTTCCTTGAACAGTTATTATTGGTCTTCTTTGTGCTTGCTTCTGGTCTACGACTCTTAAGATATGCACAGTAGATATTTAATTTTCTGTTTGGAAAAAGGAAAAAGTCTGAAAAAGACTAACTTTATTCTCTTCCTCTTTTATGAGTTTTTATTGGAATTCAGCACAAAAAGAAAACCAAATTTCATAGAATGGTTGTGTATTTTTCTTTTTTATACAGGGAAAAGAGAAGGATTTTTTATATTGGCAAAAGTGCTTTTTTGGTCTTTTCATTTGTTTTTACACCTGTTATTGAAGAAAAACTTTTAAGATTTGTGGTTCTTCTTTCATGATTTTTGTCTAGTGGTTGGTATTGGTTTGCTTTGGGATTTTCTATCAAAAAGAAAATTAGAGTATGGGGCTTAGTCATCATGGTTGTGCTTTTATCTTGAATTCAAGTTATGATTTTCCTTTCTCCTACAGCTTGAAGATTTTTGCGCCGGTGACAGTGGTTGCATTGCTGCTCCTTATTCCGATCAATGTATCTGGTGGAACATTGCTCAGTCTCAAGAAGGAAGTAGTGTTCACTGACATTGATAAGCTTTCAATTTCCAATGTTAGTGCTGGCTCTCAAAGGTGAATTAGATTTTCCCATGGAACTGAAGTTCTGTTTTTCAAACCTGTGTCTTAATTTCCATAATAGTTGAGTTTTCTTGCTTCATGTTGCTTTTTGGCATATCCGGTTAAGGCAAGAATTCACATTTCGGTGGTATAGACTATTTTGAGCATGCATATGTCATTATCAGTGCAAAATACAAGTTCTACAAGTTCTCCCTTTTTCATGGCTGAAAACCACCCATTAGTTTGTCAATTGTGGTAGAACTATGGTTTCTTCAATGTTCAATACTGTCATGGTTTCATTTACCTATTGTTGGTAAGCAATATTCATATTTGATTTGATGTTTGATTCTGTTTTGGTTTCTTCTTTACTCTGGGATTTTGTAGTCATCACAAGTCTCTATATAGCACCCAAGATGGTGGGATTCTCTTTTATTAAAAGTTAAATAATGTTTATCTGCAGAATAGTATTATTACCATTTTTAAAGATGTTTATGCTTGATGCTCTTTTGGGATTTCATCACTGCTAACATGCAAATTTCTTCTCAATATGTTTGTGTTGAATTTTAGGTTTTGGCTTCATCTGTTAATGGAGTATTTGTTCACAATATGGACTTGTTTTATGCTCTACAAGGAATATGATAAAGTTGCCTTTATGAGACTCCACTTTCTGGCAGCACAACATCGTCGTGTTGAACAATTCACTGTAAGTACTGCTGTTAGTGAATGTTTACTTCCACAGGTTAAACTATATATGCCTTCTGATGCTTCAAACTGGCTAATCTCTTAGGAAAGGTGTGTGCGAGACAGTTTTAATTGTGGTTCAAAGAAAATCTTATTGTGCAAAACAACAAAACTTCATCTCAATTAAAATGTTTCGCTTGAAAGTTGAAGAAGCTTTTATGTTAATCTTCATCTTCATGTATGACCAAAGGTGACATTTGCTTTTGATGCTAATAATGAATATCTTTTTCCTGAATAGGATTGACAGTATGCCTCTGTGCACTAGTTTTAGTCATCCATCACCAAATGCATTTATTGGATGGAGTAGCTATTTTCATTCTCATGAAACCATCATAGGTAAAGTGCATATAAAGGTGGCCACTTTTGCATCTGCTTCCGTGCCTGGAATACATTCAGACAAATATTTAGGAATATTATGAATTAAGTTGAACATTATGAATTAAGCATTACTAGTTTCACAAGAAATATTTAATATTTTATCCGCTCTTTCATTCCTCAAGTACCTCCGGCATTTATAACAGGATTTCTTAATTACACTACCACAATGAAAGTGAATAAGCTTTCATTAATACAAATTAGCGAATACCAGAATGGATGTTTGGTGAAAGAACTTCCATTTCTTCCTACTAAAATTACTTAAACCATATTTATGATGATGGAAAAATCTTACCTGGGCACTGATTGATATTAAGGATTTGCTCATCCATGATTAACTAACTTAATTGCGTGCAAGGAAATTAGATGACCTACAGCTGTGAGCATGATGAGGACTTGACCAATCATATAGCCCAACTTCTCAGTTTACATTAACTAAATTAATCAACATATTAGACTGATGCCCTGATTTTTATGCTTTTGAAAGGCCTCATTTTTCTTATGGTGCAACTTCCAGGTAGTAGTCAGAAATGTGCCACATGTTTCTGGGCACTCAATATCAGAGAGTGTGGACCAGTTCTTTCAAAGGAACCACCCGGACCATTATCTTGGGCACCAGGTAATCAATTAGTGTTATAACATCTTTGTCATTTTACTAGGCTTATAACAACATTGAACAAGTTAGAGAGCTTGTGCTGTCAATGCCCTCATTTTTTATGCCCAATTCTTGCTACAGCTTCTATTTTATCAGCCTATATTCATTCATGGTCCTATCTACAGGCAGTTTACAATGCAAATAAATTTGCGAGACTTATAAGGCAAAGGGAGCGGCTTCAAAACTGGCTCGACTATAACCTGATCAAATTTGAAAAACATCCAGATAAAAGGCCCACTAGAAATGTATTGTTCCCTTTATATATACCTTTGAGTTCTATTTCTGTTTAATACATATGTTGTTTAAGTGCATGTATCTGAAACCATAATTTGGTATGTCAGACTGGATTTCTTGGCCTTTGTGGTGAAAGGGTGGATTCAATTGACTTCTACACAGAAAAGATCAGAGAACTTGACAAAAGGGTGAGCATTATATTTCCTTACATGGTCTTTGTCCCATAGTATATTCTTGTGTAGATTTTTCACTGGCCATTATATCCAGATTTCATGGCCTTCAGGGTGAAAGTATTATGCAGTTTAGACTGCGGGCTCTCCCATTTCTGACTGGACTGACTCGGGGAAGGCTCAATTAGCTTATTTTGGTTTCTTTAATGAGATATAGCTGGCTCAGCCTGTATCCATATACTAGATAGTAGATAGCCTGCTTCTTCCCCTCAAAATGTTCATATTTCAGTTCCTAATGATATTCATATCTGAGATTGGCAATTAATTTTCATTTTCAGATAGCATCTGAACGTCAAAGAGTTCTGAAAGATCCAAAAGCTATCATGCCTGTAGCTTTTGTTACATTTGATTCAAGATGGGCTGCTGCAGTTTGTGCACAAACACAGCAAAGCAAGAATCCTACACAGTGGTTGACTTATTGGGCACCTGAGCCACGTGATGTTTATTGGAGGAATCTAGCCATACCGTTTGTCTCTCTCAGCATCCGAAGATTGTTGATGTCCATCTCTTTGTTCGCACTGGTGTTCTTTTATATGATACCTATTGCTTTTGTGCAATCACTTGCTAACCTTGAGGGTTTAGAAAAAGAAGCTCCTTTTCTCAGGCCTGTTATAGAAATGTAAGTGTTTCTATGTTAGGCTTGATAATGAAAAGTAACTGGTAGTATTTAAAAACTCTTTTTTTCTGGTTGAAAAGGCGAACCTGAACTTCTTGGTTCTTTTGGTGCAGAAATGTGATCAAATCTTTCTTACAAGGCTTTCTTCCTGGGCTAGCTTTAAAAATTTTCCTGTACATCCTTCCAACAGTTCTGATGATTATGTCAAAAGTGGAAGGCCACTTGTCATTATCGGCACTTGAAAGGAGAACAGCATCTAAATATTACTATTTTATGTTGGTGAATGTGTTCCTGGGAAGCATAGTGGCCGGAACAGCATTTGAACAGCTTTACTCTTTCCTTCATCAGTCACCTACACAGTAATTCTCTTTGCCCTATAGCTCTTGTTTTGCAAGTCAATTTTGAGTTCCCAATATGGTTTCAAAATATATGTCAGTTTTGGGTCTATAAGTCTATTGATGTTTGATGGCTTTTGTTATATTGTGTTATATTTGTTTGGTTTACATGTGTTGGATCATAAAAGCCTTTTCTTTATTGCAAAGGGCCTCAACATTTTATTTCTTCAAGTCTTAGGTCAAGCCCACAAACCATTCCTGCCGATACTATAACAACTCCTTCTAGAAGGGTGCCTCTGTGACTAGAGCTGCAAGGTTTTAGCAATTCATGTGCATTTAATATAATTTATATTTTAGCAAGAAGACCTGTGCTGTAAATTGTTTGTTACCTTTAAAGGTTGTCTTGCCCTTGAGATTAGAAAATTTTTTCCACTACCTACTTTTGTTCTTTGGATTTCTTTGTTATAATGGTGGAGGATGCTGTTCAACTTTCTTTTTGTCTACACTTTTCTAGGCTCTTTTTTTTCCTTTTCTAAAAGTTCAGAGCAACAAATTATTATCCTTGAATGACTATCATTGTCAGATACCTGTTGCTTTGATTAACTTCTATGGTTTTACCAGCAAAATTATTTTATGTGAATTCTACCACATCAATCATCAATAGAATGGGTAATAGTTGCTAAACTAACACAATGTATTAATCTAGTTGAGCATGTTTTCTATTTGGTTGGAATGCTTGCACAGAAAGCACCAAGAATTTTTCTATGCTAATAATATGTATATACCCTTTTTTGTTTTGTATATGGCTTATGTATGCACAAAAAGCTTTTTTGGTCTTGCATTTATTTTTTATTATTATTATTTTTTTTTGTGTGTGTTTTGGGTTCATGAACACATTTTGAAAAGGTGAATTTAAATTATGGCAGGATCCCAAGGACCATCGGTGTATCAATACCCATGAAAGCTACATTCTTCATAACATATATCATGGTTGATGGGTGGGCAGGCATTGCGAGTGAGATTCTTCGGGTGAAACCACTAATCATATTCTTGCTCAAAAACACATTTATAGTGAAAACAGAAAGAGACAGGGAGAAGGCAATGGACCCTGGAAGCATTAGCATTCCTGAAACTATTCCAACTCTCCAATTATATTTTCTTCTCGGACTTGTCTATGCAGTGGTCACTCCAATCCTTCTTCCATTTGTACTAGTTTTCTTCGCTTTTGCATATTTTGTGTACCGGCACCAGGTCAGTAACTTGCTTTACCGACGAATCACTTTCCCTTAAATAAATTCTTGTCCAACTTCTACAGGCATGACAACATCTACAATGTTAGAAAATATTGTGTCATCCATTGATTGGGACTTCACTGTAGATTACCTTTATTCAAACTGTTGACCAAAGATGGCTTATATTCTTGGCCTTAGTGGCTGAGGTCTCGTGGTACTTCAATTTGATTAAAATTATAATCTCAAAATGCTGATTCTTCTCATTTGCCCTTGATATAAGTTACAGCAGATGATTCATTTTGGATTGTTATCGGAAATTCTATAACTTGTTCATGATTTATTATATATTATAAGAAAAATCAGTCAACCATCTTCTTGTTAGAAAACTGTAACACACAGGCATATATAACATTCAATTTTTTTGTTTGATTTTCATGTTTCCTCTTCAAGTTGTTTCAGTAACTATCTCATCAACATTCCATGTTTCATATGATCATAATGAATATGTTGTGATACTATTACTGTGTTTTCGATTGGCAGATAATTAATGTTTATAATCAAGAGTATGAAAGTGCTGGTGCTTTTTGGCCACATATTCACGGTCGGATTATTGGAAGCTTATTGATATCCCAACTGCTACTTCTCGGCTTACTCAGCACCAAGAAAGCTGCTGATTCCACCCCTCTGCTTATCCTCTTGCCGGTGCTGACAATATGGTTTCATAAGTACTGCAAGAGCCGTTTTGAACCAGCTTTCAGGAAATACCCACTGGAGGTGAGCTTGATTTCTCGTCTTCAACTTCAAATAATATACTTTTTCAATTAACTAGTTAAGTGATTGTATATTTGTGACATTGTTTTCTACACACCCTTTCTGAAGATGCTTGCTTCTTTTTCCTTCATTGGCATCATAAAGAATGAAAAGAACGCAGGAAAAAGATCAACTCATCGTTGCATTTTCGGTTATCATTACAGGAAGCGATGGAAAAGGACGTAATGGAGAAATCCTCCGAAGCCAACCTCAACCTCAAAGCCTTCTTAGCAGACGCATACTTGCATCCGATCTTCCATTCTTTTGAGACCAATGATGTTGAGGCAGGAGAGGTTAGAATCAACAAATCCCAATCATATGCCACCTCCCCAGAAAGAAGCGAAATCACAAGGAGCGAGCCCAGTTCTCCATCTCCACCTCACTATGTTTATCACTACGACATCGAACCTTGACACCGATGACAGAGACTCACCTAACCTGCAAAAATAGCTACTAATCTGCCGATGAACTTGCGATCTTTGTGTGCATTGGCCTTCATTCATTCAAAACCTGTCCATGAGTTTCAGTGTTTGGCATTCTTGTAAATGGTTTGTGATTCGTTAGTGTGCAGTTATGGCTGGAAATGTAGACCAGTCATCCTTGGATTCTCGAGGGAATCTTTGTTCTTGATGTGAATAATTCATAGTTTTAATCATCATAAATTATCAAGGATTATATTTCTTTTTATCTAATTATTTCAATAATAGATCAGCTCCTGAGTCCAGTGGAATGAGATCTAGATCTATGAACAGGTCCAAGTAAACGTCTTATTAGTTATTTATCATCAAGTCCTTGTAGTGCTTAAGCAAGTCCTAATATAAGAAATTCAACCAACCCCGGTCAAGCCAATAAAGATCAATTAATAAGTAAATTTTAAGCGTTTCTTTGGAAATATTTCAAGTTGTGGACCAAAAAATAATTAAATAAATATTAATCAAATAAAATGTATGTGCTCTCGGTTGAATGTAGACTTCGACTTCTAGAAACCTTTTCATTGTATATATAATATATACATATATGTTGAGTTTCCAAATGGTTCACATACACCAAGTCACCAACCATTCCCTATTATTGAGAATAGTAATAATAATAATAATAATAAGTATGTGACATGAATCTTAAATTTGGGAGATAGTTTTGGTATATCAAAATTACTTAATTTGATAAAAATAAAAAAGGGAAATTTTTTAATTAGTGTTGGTCAAAATTAAGGAACTTTTAGCAATGGAAGTAATGATTTTTAAATATTAATTATATATAAAAATCGTTTTATTTGATTAAATAAATTATTTTTTATTTCATTATTTAGTATAAAAAATTATTTTTTATTTCACTATTTAGTCAAAAATCAAATTAGGACTCATTCATTATTTGATTAAATATAAAATTCAGGAATATTCCCCTCGTTTTCCCTCTCTCTCTCTATAAATGAAGACTACTAAATTTTTCTCTGAAAAGCGCGTGCCGACCCGAGAGAGCTGAGAGCTCCATAGATGTATCTATCGAGATCCTTCCTTCTCATCGATCGGGCAGCGGCTGAGGAGGAGGAGGAGCTGATGGCACCGGCGCCGACGCGGATGGGCATGGCTCTGGAGGATGGGGATCAACCGGAAACACCAACCACTTGGCACGACTCCGCTCCGGAGGTGATCGATGATTTGGAGGAGGAGGACCACCCTATTAGGGTTTATGCTGACGGGATCTATGATCTCTTCCACTTCGGTCATGCGAGAGCTCTTGAGCAGGCTAAGAAATTGTGAGATTTTTCTTCTCCCTTTGTCTTCAACATTGTGCTATTTCTCGTTTGTATATATATTGATATGATAATTTTTATGTGATTCATGTTTGAAAATTCACCTATTGGGTAAATTTTATGAACTGCAGGGTCTTCACCTTGTTTGATTAAAAACAATGCATGGCACTTTTTCATGCCAGTCTTAGTGAATCATGCGTTATGTTCATGTGTATAAATTGAAAAAAGACAAAAAGAAATGTATGAATATAGAGAAAAAGAAGCTATTTTTATCACTAGTATGTGCTGTTGTATGATAGGACCATCCCATGATTCTGAATTTAGAAATTGCTATGCCAGTGTGTGGTTCTTGTTATGTGCTCTTTTATCATCAGTTTTGTGTGTGGGAAGAGAAGAATCTATTTTTTGTGGGGTTTTCATGTTTTCTCCTGGCAAATTGACTATTTATAGATCACCCCTTAAATTTTCAGTAGTTTTATTTGCCCTTATTTGTCATTTAGTACCAACATGGTGGACTAAGTTTATGTTGTGCCAGAGTTAGGAAGGAAAATTCTGTTGTTTATGTCCAGCAAGATGATTGGTCTTCCTCTCAATTTAGTTCGACTAGGGGACTTTATTCCGCTTTTATATGGGTTATATTAGTCATGTTGGCCATTATTTATGTCCTCGCAGATATTGACAACCAAGTTATATGCTAATGAAAGAGATAAAGCAGTGGTACCCGTAATTATGGAAAAGATTGGGGGTGATATGTTAAATAATCAATTTCTAGTAGCTATATTAAAAGACCTTTTTTTGTGGAGACTAGTTTGTCATTGAATTTAGAAAATTTTATGTCTGCTTTTCTTGTTATAAGTTCTTATATTCATTATGTTATATGCATATTGAGGTGGAATTCTTGGATTAACCAAGATCTTGTTTTCTTTAAGGTTCCCCAATACATATTTACTTGTTGGCTGTTGCAATGACGAGATCACTCATATGTACAAGGGAAAAACTGTCATGACTGAAGCTGAGCGTTATGAGTCACTTCGTCACTGCAAGTAATTATACATTTCCTCTTGTTTTGCAGGAGCATATGCAAGCTAATTTGAGAGAAAATAATCTATTTTTACATTTTTAGTTGCTTTTATTTATTTGAGAAGGATCAAATCTGACCTCATTAGAAGTTATTGGTATTTATCATCGATTATTTTGCTGAAATTTCTTTTGTGCTTTTCCATCGAAGGTGGGTTGATGAGGTTATCCCTGATGCTCCATGGGTCATCACACAGGAGTTCATCGACAGACACAAGATTGACTATGTGGCTCATGACGCCCTTCCGTAAGATTTTACCTTACAATACATTTCTTAGAGCTGATCATTACCGCATTTTTCTTGAATAAAATAAATATCTGCCTGGAAATACCATATAAGATTTTTCTGCAGTCAGCCCCTTATTTTTCTAAATAAAGACAGGGTTTTTTGGTTTGTACTCATCAGGATGGATATCTCTAGCTCCCTGGGCTGCATGGTCTATTTCTAGTGTGTATGTTGGCTGATGCACCATTGATAAAGCTTAGTGGTTGAGCTTTTTTGGCAGCATAAAATCTCAGTGATTACATCTATTTAGTGATTTTTTGTAGAAAAGTTTCATATGGCTAGTTTCACTTTATGCACACAGTAAAAGCTAGTTCTTGTAGGCCAAGTTGCAATGCTTTTATGTCCTCATCTTTGTACGTGTTCAGCCCACATATTGTTTTTATTCTGTAGATATGCGGATGCAAGTGGGGCTGGGAATGATGTCTATGAATTTGTGAGTAATAATTTTGTCACTGTGATAAAGGATGTTGTTCTATTCAAGAAAAGTAAAGGTTAAACCAACGGCCTCTTGGCCTATTGGTATTGGGTCCCTTGCATAGGGTGTTGTTGGTTGGGAGAGATCCCGGGTTCAACACCCCGCGACCGCAAGGTGAGGGCACGTGCGTTCGTCACGTTGTCCGCCCCTAACGGGTTGGCGCTTGTCGCCTTTGTGAAAAAAAAATAAAAAAAAAGTAAAGGTTAAGTCTGCCTACTGACATTGATTATCTTTTACATCTAGGTGAAAGCAATAGGAAAATTTAAGGAAACAAAACGCACAGACGGCATCTCTACTTCAGATGTAATAATGAGGATTCTGAAGGATTACAATCAGTATGTCATGCGAAATTTAGCCCGTGGGTATTCTAGAAAGGACCTTGGGGTGAGCTATGTGAAGGTATGGTAGTATAAACAAAAGTTCTATTCTTTAACAATAATAACTTGGTGTTTTTTATAGATTTCTGATACATGCCTTCTTCATATGCTGTTAAAATCAGGAGAAACAATTGAGAGTGAACATGGGGATAACTAAATTGCGTGAAAAAGTAAAGGAGCATCAAGAAAAGGTAGGCAAGAAACCTATGATTTATAACCATTAAAATTGAACCTTCCTTTAAAATCCTTGTTGTCTAAGGGGTGCCTAATATGGCAAGTGATCTCATATGCATCTACACTCATTTTATCTTGAATATAGAATACCGAGAATGATATGGCTTTAACCTTTTCCCCCTCTGTCAAATTCCATCAGAGATTGAAATCATTGTGTTTGCTGAAGTTAATAACTTCACCTGGTGTTTACAGTTGCATACAGTAGCTAAGACGGCAGGAATACATCACAATGAGTGGGTTGAGAATGCAGACCGCTGGATTGCAGGGTTTCTTGAGAAATTTGAAGAAGGTTGTCACATCATGGTGAGTCTTAACGAGTCAATTAGATGCTTGTTTTTACTAGAGGTCTTAAAACATCATCACAGAATTGGGGCACCAAGAATGCAGTAGTCTACTGTTCTCTTGCAATCTTTTGATTTTCAATGTTCAATTTATCTTTATTGACAGGAAACCGCCATTAAAGATCGAATTCAGGAGGGATTGAAGAGGCAGCAACGCAAGGAGTTGACGGCAAATTGTCTTCAGGAGCCGGTGGCTTTATGATATGAGATTCTCCGATATCAATTTTGTGTGAAGAAATTCGGCAATTATGCTGAAATGTGGTTATAACACTTGGCTAATCGCACATCCTAAGAAAGGCAACAACTATTGTTGCTCATACTTTCATCCCTCAAGGAGAGAATATCTCCAGTGGGAAAGAGATCAGCAAATATGAGATGTTTTGTATTACCAAAAGACCTTGAGTCAATAATATCTTATTTTAATTTCTTTCTTCTCCTGAAGATCCTTCAGTTATGGATCATATAATTTAAATTTTTTCCCCTTTGATCCTTGCAGTATGATCATCCATCTCTCTCTCGATTTATTATTCCTTCAATGATTTCTTTGATTCCAATTAATCCCTTCTCTTTTCACAGAATTATGTAATGAATAAACCAAGATGAATCAAATTAAAGGACACATGCATGTTTGCATTCAAGATGTAACAATGTATGATTGTTTCAAATAGGAATTAAAAGATCATATCAGTAACAGTAGTGAGCCCTTGTTTTTTGATTTTTATAAAGACGACAAACACCCACTTGTAGCATATACGGAACCTGTTCAATACATCTGCACGCGCACCTTATAAAAAAAAGGTTTGATTTTTGAGATTTGTTCATAAAAATCAAGACTCACTTCTTAATAAAAGAATCAGATACAATATACTTAGGCCATCATGGTGGTTGGTTGGTAATAGTGAGCACTTGTTAATGAATGAGTTCAAGGAGACTGAGTAGAATGTAACTCTTCGAGATGACCCACACAAAAACACAAATTTGATTAGATTTGGATTTGACATAATCATATTTTGTATTTAATTATGTCAAATCATTTATGACCTATTTATTTAACCGTTTAGATATGAATATATTATTTTATATTTTATTGTTTAATAAATATTAATTTGTATGTTTGCATTTTAAAAGATGGACTAAATAATGTCTTGCTTAAAAAAGAAAAAAAGAAAAAAAGAAAAATTGACAAGTATGCGACGGACGGATCAATCAATCATTATTTATGCGAATTTAATTTTCAGATTTAATATTATGCTTGTCTCCCAGATATTTTAGTAGAGACAGAGAGAGCCAAGAGAACCAGAACCCAAATAAAACAATAAATATTAAATAAAATAAAATAAAGTGTTAAAAAAAAGAGTGAAGGAAACGTCCCATCACAAAAAAAAACAAGACTTTCTTCATGCCATTGGTGCACTGCAGGGTGCAGTGTTGTGCCCAGAAAACATAAAAAGAAAAGGAAAGAGGAACCCACCCACTTTTCCTGATCTACTCCTCAACTACAAAACCAAAAAGAAAAAAAAAAAAATTGGAAAAAAAAAATTAGTGGGGGGAGTTATTCTTGGTAGATCTTTGAGAAAGTGACCAAAATCATGTAGTAGTAGTGTGTGGAATTTGGAATCCCTGGAGCAAAAGGGAAGAACATCATCTTCCTTCCCTCAGGCCTTATCATGTAATTCTCTCTTTCCCTGTCTTCTTTCTTAGCTATGTTTTTATGATGTTATTGTAGTTCTTGTTCTGGAGTTCACTTGCCTTTTTAGTTGTTTGTTATTGTGGTATGTGATGGGAGTTTGAAGTTTTATTTATTTTTTCTTTTTTTAAAGAAAAATCTTTGGATTAAGGTTTATGTTTCTCTGGATTCTCAGTGTTGGGATTTCCACTTTTCCATTGTTTGTGTTTGATTTCTGAAGTCCTATTGTGTGTTCAAGTTCACAAATTTAGTCAAGATGCAATTTTTTTCTCCTTTCCTTTACTGTTTTTAGTTTGCAAGATGATGTTTTGGCCATCTGAGACCAAATCCATGCATGTTGGGGTTTTTTTTCTTTTCTAGATGTTGGAACTTGGAAGAGTTTAAGTTGCTCTTCTTTTGCTGTAGATTTAGTTTGGGGGATTTCTTTCTTCTCTCTGTGAGTAGAGTTTCTGCCCTTTTGATTAAAGCTGCAATTTTTCTTTGTATTACTGAAGTTCTTCTTGAAATTCTTGGAGATCTTCAAGTCCTGTGTTCTGCTAAACCCAGCTGTGGCTTTACCTTTTCATGTGGTGTTGGATTTGAGTCTTTGTAGAAGGCCTCTTAGTTTACTTTGTTCCTTGCTTTACTGATCATGGAATTCAGCTAGAAGCATGCTAGCATGTAAGTGTCATTGCTTTCATGGATTGATCGGCGAGGGAGCTTGAATTTTAAAGAAGTTGGCTGAGATGGATGGGAAGAGCAGGGTGGGTATGAGGAATTGGGAGTTCTTAGATCATACTGGGCATACTGGCTCACTGATCAAGTCTAATTCCAGTGTCCAGATCTCTGATAATGCCTCAGTGGATCAGCAAGCGTTTCTGAAAATGAACACATTTCCTGATAGAAATACAATGATCGATGAGTCCAACTCTGAAGTATCTGCAATGGAGTTCTCCTGGAATACTCAGAGAAATTTTCTGTCTCATAAGAAAAATTTGACTCCACTACCGTCAACTCAAGTAGGCTCTGAAATTGTCCACATGCCTGAAACATCGGAGAACACATTGCATGTTGATGAACTCGAGACCAAAGCGCCGAAGGCCAGGAAGCAGCAGGCCTCGGCTAAGAGTGCCAATCGTGTCGCATCGAAGGCATTAAGACCCAAAGAATCAAAGAAGCAGCCTTCTGTTCCTAGAAAGAAGAAAGACAAACCTCCCTCTGTAGGGAAGCGGGAGAAGAAGAACCAAGATGAGGTTGTGGACGGAGCTATGGTAGATCTTTCAACCATACCTGTGCCAGTGTGTTCATGCACCGGTGTGCCTCGCCAATGCTACAGATGGGGAGCTGGGGGCTGGCAATCATCCTGTTGTACCACAAATATATCTGAATATCCTCTTCCAATGAGCTCCTCGAGGCCGGGTGCCCGCCTTGCTGGCAGAAAAATGAGCATCGGTGCATATGGGAAGCTTTTACAAAAACTAGCTGCTGAAGGCCATGACCTTTCTTTTGCGGTCGATCTGAAGAATCACTGGGCAAGGCATGGCACTAATAAGTTTGTCACAATCAGGTAGCGATGGAGTCTTAGCACCGCCGATGTTATATAAATGCTCTCCTTGTCAATTCAAAACTCGTGTATTAGAAATAATTCTGAGTATCTTCTAAGCTTATTTGTCCATCCAATGACTATCTGCTTAAGACTACCATGTAATTGTCACTTATCTAACAATGCGGAGTTGATCTTTTGCGATGTGTCTATCATTCTGCAGCTCATCTAAGTCTCTTACAAGGATTAACAATTGAATCAAATAATGTACATGTTTTTGGTTAGACTTCCAGGTTGATTCTTTAGCAAGGGGATTTGGCCACCTTCATGTAATTTATAGATTTCTTTCAGATTGTCTGATTGAGATCTTCATGTAATTTATAGATTTACAGTTATCTTTGTTGATTGATACTTGGTTGAAGTCTTTTGCTGATTGTGAGAAAATGTTAGGCTGATTATGAATTTCTGATTCAATAACTGAGCATGTTCATCAGTGAAAGGAAATTACAGTTGTATCGAGACAAGAACTCACCCAAGAATTCAGATTGGAGTATGTTTATCTGATGGGAATTGTTACAATATTTTCCCCTCATCTTATACTACAAGACCCAAGTGAATTACATGAATTACACGAAGTGCTGCTCCCACATTATAAACCAAAGTGAAGCATGAGAAAAGAAAAAATTGGATACAAACTATACGACTGTGGAATCAAACTTTAGCTGCCTCAACTGGAGCTGCTGCTTTCTCGGCGATAATCTGCTCATAAAGATCCCTGATTTTCAATCCAACTATGGTTTGGAACAGGCCTGTTCCATTGTTGCTGCCCGGGAAGTCAGCGTGTTTCAGCATCTGCTGTGTCACCTCACCGTAGAACTTGGTTGAGATGTTGCTCAGGTGGCTCTCGACATAGATGAGCTCGTCTAATCTGTCGAACTGTCCGTCCATTTCCAGCACTGAGACCTACAGGAAAATAATAATAATAATAATAAAATAGAACATGAATCAGATGCACAAAGAGGGAATGAAATGTTGTGTTTATCAGTTAACAAACCTCATTGCCAAAGTAAGCATCAGGGCCATAAGCAAACTTGATGCCAGGGTATGAGCAAGTGAGCTTTCTCCCACAAGGAATCCATGAAATTGTAGAGCCTTCATCAAAAAGATAGACTGGACTAAAGTACTTCACCCCTTCTTTCATGACCAGCTTCACTCTCAACACCTTCCCTTCATTGTCGTCAGGAATGAGCTGTGTTGGTAGAACTTCAATCACAGCATCTGCATACTGTTTCTGTGGGTCTGCATAACAAACACTTGTATGTCAAAAGGAATCAAAGGAAAAGAGAAGAGCAAGTAGAAGAAAAGATCACTACCAATGTAAGCATCAAAGTCTGGTTTTCTAGCTTCAATGCTGGCTTTAATGCTCTCAAGACTGTGTCCACGCTCTGCCATGTCTCTCTGCATGCAAGGATATATTATATTATCACAACAAGATGATACTATTGATCATGCACATATTTGTTGTTTCTCATACCTGGATTTTCCAAGCAAACTTGACTTCATTGCTGATATCCAAGTAGATGCTGAAGTCCAGGAGATCTCTGACTCTAGAGTCAAACCTGAAACACAAAACAAAGTTCACACACACACGGACAGAGACAGAGACATAGACAGAGAAGCATGAAAACAGAGTGAGAACTTACATGGGGTGGAGGCCTTCAATGACAAGGATCTTGGGAGGCTTGATGAGCTCAGGAGGATCAAGAAGACCAGTGACGTGGTTGTAGATTGGCTTCTCCACTGCTACTCCATCCTTGATGGCCTTGACTTGTTCATACATGAGATCAAAGTCGTTGGCTCTGGGGTCAAGTGCAGTGACACCCTTCTCCTTCCTCCCAGTCCTGTCCAGGGAGTGGTAGTCATCAAGGCAAATCACAGTGGTGGTGTCACTGATGAGAGTGTTGGAGTCTGGGTTTCCTCCTTTGGGTGGCTCTGCTGCACCTCCAAACACACTTGTGAGTCTTCTCATGAAGGTGCTCTTCCCACAGCCTGAGTCTGCAGCTAATCCAATCACCACTGTCTTGGTCTCTGCTGAGCATGATATCTCTGAGCTTGTTGAATTGCTGCTCAGTCTCCCCCATCTCCTGCTCCTCTCCTTGCTTGTGTACAATATCAGTTGATGCTTTTGATGAAATCCAAAGTTTGGTTTTGTTGTGTGGATGGGAGTTGTTGCTGTGTACACTGCACAGATTGCCATTTTTTATGGAAAGGAGGGAGTTGGGATGTTGAAGCCTTTGGAGGAAGGAAGGAAGGAAGGAAGGAAGGAAGGAGGAGAGTTTTTTTTCTTCTTTTTCTTGTCTTTAATTCAGTTTCTCAAAAACATAAAATATATACTGTTGTTGATTTTGGAGATGAGAAGAGTGAGGACTTGCTGGTTGGTGATTTTATTTATTTTATTTTTAGAGGTTTATTTTGGGTTGATGGTTTCTTGTTGATTAGGTATGTTTGTGATGGGCAGCCATGCAAAAGAAGCTTGGTGGTTATTGCATTGGTGTAGATATGCCTTGCCAGGTGGCAACAAAAGGATGGTTGGTTGTAGATAGAGAGATTGTGTGAAGCTTACAACAAAAAGATAGAGGTCCATGATTCAAGGTGACAGATATTCCAAACCTCCTTCTAACACTATTCTTTCATATGTAGACATTGGCATTCTATACTTGTAAGCTTTGATATCATTTCTAACAATTTGAAAATACCGATGAAATTGATTATAATTACACTGTAACAGGTTTGCTGAACCTTTTCTTTTTCTTCATGTGCACTGAAAGGTTCTGCAGACATTCATATATAACCTCAGCTTGTTGGTGTGAATCATCTTCAGCAAAGAATTGGTGGATTTTCTTATCAATTTCGATCCAGCTACATCCAGGATTTTTCCTTAATCCTCGCTCTTTCATCTCTGCTCTCACCTTCCTAACTTTATCCCATTTCCCTGCAGAAGCATACATGTTTCCTAAAACTACATAAGTTGAATGATCATCTGGGTTTATCTCAATCAGGAGTGCAGCAACTCTTTCTCCTAATTCCAGGTTCTTGTGCAAACTGCATGCTGAGAACAATGATCCTAATAAACCAGCATCCGCTTCTATGTCTGGCATGTTTCGAAGGAGAAAATACGCTTCTTGTAACCTCCCCGATCGTCCGAGAAGATCAATCATGCATGAGTAGTGTTCTATGGCAGGTTTGATTCCATATACATCAGTCATTTGTTTGAAGTAGTGACAACCTTCCTCGACCAATCCTCCGTGATTGCAAGCAGAGAGTACTGCAAGAAACATGACGCGATCGGGTCTTGCTCTAGACTCTTTCAGCATGTCTTCGAAAAGCTTCAGAGCTTTAGAGGCCTGCCCGTGTGAACCATAGGCCACAACCATAGAGGTCCATGACACAATGTCCTTCACTTGCAACTTGTGGAAAACCATTTGAGCTTCTCTCACTCCACCGCATTTCGCGTACATGTCTAGAAGAGCGCTCATGACTATTTCATTAGATTCCAGACCATCTGCTTTTATCCGGTGATGAATCTCCTTGCCCAGCTCCAGAGCTGACAATTGAGCGCAAGCAGATAAAACGCCGGTGAAAGTAACAGCATCTGGTCTCACATTGTTGATTCTCATCTCATGGAGGAGATCAAGCGCTTTAAAGTAAGAACCCGTCGTTGCATACCCGGAGATCATCACATTCCAAGAAACCACATCCTCCTTGGGCATCATCTCAAACACAGATTCCGCATATCGAATGCTTGCACATTTGAAGTAGAGATCAATGAGTGAACTGCCAATGAACACATCAAAACTGATGTGTTTTCTTATCAAACACCCGTGAATGAACTTCCCATGCCGTAAATCACAAGTCTTGGAGCAAGCTGTTAGCAAATTGCTTATGGTTGTCGAGCTGGGCCTGATTCTTTCCCGGTTCATCCTCGAGAAAAGCTGCAAACAAGAATGAGTATCTCCTTTCAGAGAGTACCCGCCGATCATCGTGTTCCAAGACACTACATTCTTCGTCTGAATCCCTTCGAAAACTTCTCTTGCTCTGTCCAAGCACCCACATTTCCCATACATATCCACAATTGCCGAGCCAACAAACTCATCCAACTCAACCCTTTTCCTGATCAACTCTTCATGCATCCTCCCTCCCCTCTCCAAATCCAAAACCCGGGCACAAGCAGAGAAAACCGTCGCAAAGGTCACCGAGTCCGGCTCAAAACCACAACTTCTCATAGTCTCATACACTTCCAAAGCCTTGGAAGCCTGCCCATCTTGGTGATAGCAAGAAATCACCGTGTTCCAACACACAACATCTCTTTCCGGCATTTCATCAAACAACTGAATCGCCGATGCAAACATCTTGCATTTTGCATACATGCCGACAATAGAGCTCGACACAACAACGTCAAACAAGAAGCCAGATTTCACAACGCAGCAATGGATCCTTTCACCAGCAATAACATTGCCGAGCCCACCGCACGCCTTCAAGGCACTCGGATAGGTGTATATATCCGGCCGAAGGTCTCGGAGAAGGCGGTCAAAAACATATAGAGCTTGACTGTAAAACCGGTTCTTCGAGTAACCAGAAAGAAGGCAGTTCCACAGAGAGATATCTTCAACACTTGGGAGTACCAGCAACGCAGAGTCGAGGAGATGGAAGGAGATGTAGAAATCCATGAGCATTTTGGAGACTGGAGTGTAATCTTGGAAGCCAAGAGTGATGGCTTTAGAGTGAAGTATCTCTCCACGCGCCTTGGATTTCATAGCAATGCAAGACTTGAGAATTCTCAACAGCCTCTGAGGATCCATCGGCCTCGCTTCCACAGAGACAAAACATCAAACACGTTATATGCACATACATACATAATATTTTTTTCATAATTATAAAATTGCTTCTAATTTTGATAATTATAAAATAAGACAATAGTCAAAGTGAAGACTCCTCACTCACTCTCTCAGTCTCAGATCCAGTTCAGTGAGAAGAGTGCTCGCAAGGTGTTTGTGTTTTTGTCTCTGAGGCGGAGGAGGAGGAGAGAATGGGGGTTGGGATGGGGCTTAACCTGCTCCTCTTGCTGGCAATGGTGGCCACCAACATCCTCTCGCTCTACCACCTCCTCTCGACCACGCGAAACCCTAGCGCCACCTCGCAGACCACCATCGTCGACCACTCCCCCGTCCCTGACCATCTTCTTCACCAGCTCCACACCATTCGCGCCACCATCACCCACCTCACCCGCAGCCGCTCCTCCAAGCCCACAGCGGAGGACGCCCCTCCACCGCCCCCGGAGGACCTTCTCCTCTACGCCCGCATCTCCCCCATCGCCTCCGCTTGCTCCGACCACCCCGAGCTCCTCCACCGCTACATGAACTACACCCCCTTCCACCCCTGCCCCCCTGATTCCCTTCCCCTCGCCGAGTCCCTCATCCTTCGCGGCTGCCACCCTCTCCCCCGCCGACGCTGCTTCTCCCCCTCCCCCATCCCCAAAACACTAACCGACCCCATATCCGATTTCACCCGCCTCCTCTCCTTCGGATCCGCCCTCGATCTCCCCATCCCCCAGCTCCTCCGCCTCTCCACCTCCCCGATCCGCCTCGCCCTCGACATTGGCGGCGGCACCGGTGCTCTAGCCTCCCTACTCCGCCGCCTCGCCAACGCCACGGTGCTAACAACGACGATGAACCTCGGCTATCCTTACAACGAGGCGGTGGCCTCCCAAGGCCTAGTCCCACTGCACGCCCCGCTGCAGCAACGTTTCCCGGTCCACGACGGCGCGCTGGATCTCGTCCGCGCCGGGCGCGCGGTAAACCGATGGATCCCGACGCCATCTCTGGAGTTCCTCCTCTTCGACGCCGATCGAGTGCTTCGTGCCGGCGGTCTCCTATGGATGGACCACTTCTTCTGCCGCGCCGGCGACCTCACCGGCATCTACTCGCCGATGATCGGAAGACTGGGCTACAAGAGGATCAAATGGGCGGTGGAGAACAAGACGGACGCCGGCGGCCTTAGGTACGGTGAGGTTTATCTCACCGCGTTGCTCCAGAAACCGCCGATCCTGCCTACCAAGGTGTGACAGGAGAGTTAGAATTCTCCGCCTTTTTTTTTCTTTTTAGAAATTAATTTGTTTTTCTCGTTAATATTAATTACTGCTGTTTTTAAGTTCTTATTCAGTTGTTCCTAAAATAACTTTAAAAAGGGGAAAAAATAATAATAATTTATTAGGGTGTGCGTGCTGACGTGTCCCATGTGAGATTACATGGCGGTGATTATAATGGACGTCGGTGGTGGAGGTTGGTATGAACATGCGAACTATTCACTGTTTGTTCGCTGTACGTTAAGATTGAAGGTGGTGTGGGCCCCAACCAATCGCAAGTGGGATTAGTCGGTGCTTAATTAAAAGATTTGTTTGCTAATTAACTAACCTCTTTGTTACACTGATTACTATTCAGGAGGAGATATATGCAAAAAGCCAATATATAACTTTTTGCATATAACCCCCCTGACTTATTTGTTCCCTTCTTTGTCTTCTGAACAATTAATATGTTCCACATAATTGAGTAAAATTATGATCATGTTTTGTATAGTTTGTATTTTTTTATTAAGTTTGAAGTTGATAAAAAAAATGAATCAATAATGAAAAGGAAAAATATACATAAAAAGAGATTGATTCTTGTAGGATTATTTATATATATGTCCACTTGTCAATCTTTAGCATGTGAGAAAAATAAAGATGAGATTTTTTGGATTTCAAAAGGCACCACAGCCTTCAGTTCAGTCCCAATGTGAGCAAAAATAAAGCTTGTATTCTTGAAATTTGGCAGCCTTATGCTGCAGTGTTGTGCACACTTCATTATATCACCCCTCCATAAATTTTGTATTATTTGTTTTGGAAATATTTATTTATTTATTTCTTCTATATTATTTTGATTGAAATGGAATGATATGAGTTTTCTTTATTTATATTGTTCTCCACAACAACCATATCTCAGTTCCCTAATGAAGTTATGTTTTCTTTATTTATTCAATGAAAGGTTGAGCATTATGAAGTTTTGCCTATATATATAAAAGAAAAACCAAAATTTATCTATATCAGTCTGATTGTCATATCTATGTAGTATGAAGTAAAATATCTGAAGACACATGGTATGATCGTAAGTGTCGAGATGAGAACCTAACTGTCAAAATAATCATATGGTCATTCAACGGTGGAGGTTAAATTCCACAAGACGTTGAAAGTTGGCAAGGTCTCCATGCTATAAAAGGAGGTTATCAGCGCACAAAAAAAAAGTAATCTAAATCTGAATCTTGATTCCACTAAGATTGAGCGTTGGTTTGAGCATCTTTCTCTCTCAATCCTCTCTGAGTTCTCTCTCTCTTCTTTTTGAGTCCCTGACTTGAGCATCGAAGGCTCCCACCGAGCATAAGCACTCGGATCTTTTTTCTCCACAGTTCCTTCCCCCTGTGAGGTTCGATCCATGTAGGTTGTTCTTGGGATGAGGCGTTGATCCTGCAGAGCTAAAAGAACGATCCATAAGAGTCATTGATCTCAACGGAGCTCTCTCTCAAAATCACCTAAAGCACTCCAACCTTCATTGACCACTTTCATCCGTTGATCAAGATTTGCTATGATTCCCAGGAGGAGCGGATCGTTGCATCAACAAATGGCGCTAATTGTGGGAATATCGATCTTGAACATTCTTGATCAAGAAGATGTGTAGCTCTTGAAGATGGCCTGAGGCAAGCAAAGTCAGATTCCTGACCAAGCCGACAACACCACCACTGGACGTAATGGTGTTCAAGAAGTCAAAGGAACCCACCAGAACCAACCTACGGTCCTGGGAGGAGATGTTCAAAACTCACAATATCGAGTTCTTGAAAAGAAGATCTATCGAGGCGCTCACAATCACCCGAGCCCTCCGAATGGTGGAGCAGCAAACATCCCAACTCCTACCACCGCCAAGAAACACACTTGTCTGAGATGGGGCGACGCTCAACTACACGCGTCCCAAAGCCTTAAGGCAAGGCCCACGCCAGAAGGGAAGAAGAGGTTGCTCCATCATCGAGCAACACTGGATTGCCACAACCTCAACCTCAACCCAAAAACTCCCTGAGAGCTCGGTTCAAGGTTATGTCCCAAGCAACCAGGGAGCGACCAAGGTACATCACTAGAACGATCTCTCCTTTTATTCTTGAGATCCCTAAGGCCCCACTCTCGGTCGGATTCCGAATTCCCTCCATCGAGACCTATAATGGCACCTCGGATCTGGTTGACCACATGGATTCTTTTATGACCATGATATTGCTCCATAGAGCTCCGGACGGCATAATGTGTCGGACATTCCCTGCCACGCTGTGGAGCGTAGTATAGATGTGGTTCACCAGCCTCTCCCTAAAGTCCGTCTCGTCATTCGAAGAGTTGAGCGAACTCTTCCTCAACCATTTCATCAACGACAAAAAACAGAGGAAGACCTCGGTAATATATTCATCATTTCAACCTTACCGTTGGGACGTGCTCACCTAGCAGCGCTTCACATACGGCTTGCGGATGTAGTGTTAAATGGCGAGGGTTTCATCACATCGCCCGCTGGGTGTGATGGAGTATAGAAGCGAGGTTCCTACATCATGGACGGGTGTGGGTAAAGAAGTTAGTCTCGCCACATTGGTAGGATGTGGTGTTAAATAAACCGGGGTTCTCGCATCTTGAGTGGGCGGAGTCTTGAGGTAAAGAAGTTAGTCCATGAGAGTAGGATTAGGATTGGTAGTTGGAATATAGGATCTTTGACAGGAAAATCTTTGGAGTTAGTTAACACTCTAAAAAGGAGGATGACAGATATAGTATGTGTAACGCCCCAAAATTTTTACGAATAAATAAATTAATTCCTGGAAATAATTACAAGATTATTAGTACAAAAAAAAGAGATTAGCTACTTTTAAACCCAATTAAGGGAAAACCGGGAATTAATAAATCCAAAATCCAGCCTTGTAATAAATTGGGCCAAAGAAGTAGGTATTGGCAAGGCCAATTAGACATCTGCAATCGTTGGAGGTGGATGAACACACGGATCAAGTTAATTAATTGAGAAATTTATTATATGTTAATTAAATCGGATTAATTAGTGAGTGAGAATCTGGGACAAATGTTGGAGCCCAGAAGATGAATCACAGTGCGGTGTGGAGACAAACCACGTGGCGTTCTGATTGCCCTATATGGCCAGTTGGAATCTCACGATCAAATTTTAGAATGCGGATTGAGGATACAAATAAGATAAAATATTTAGATTTTAAAGATAATTTAATTTGATGGAATATATATATATATATATAGAGACTTAGGTCATGGAAAAATGGATAATTTTGTTTTGGAGAAGATGTGAAATTATATGTAAATATGTTATATAATAAAAGTCATGGCATAATAATCTCTAAGTATAGGGTTTAAATGGCAAAAGTGACATAAATATCTCAAAACATTACTTAAGAACCTAAGTAAATGAGGAATGGATTTGAAATTGAAGAGAGTTTCATTGTGTTCCTCTCCCTCGACCCTCCTGCCCGCGCCCTACCCACGCCGGGCGTCCGACCACCGCACCGGAGCTACCATCCCCGCCTCCGGCTTGGACACGTGCTGCCCCACCGACCTCCTTCCGCCGACGAGTGGTGGTGCTTGACGAGGAGATCCCTAGAGGTGAAGTGAAGGAGGTTTGAATGTTTAGCTTCATGAATTTTGGATTGGAGAGATTCAAGATTAAATTCATGATTTAAGGCTTGGAATTTTGATGAATTGCATGAGATTTATATGAAATGATTTTAGGAGAAGTAATTGTTAAGAAACCATGTATTCCATGAGTTTGGTTAAGTGCTTAAGTGTGCATGTGTGTATTATTTCGAGAAGAGAAATCAAGGGGAGGTGTTGATGATTTGAAAATCAATATTGCCCATCTTATGATCGTAGAAATGCCTATGTGAGGTTTTAGGTTGATGTATAATTGGATGAAATGGTGATGTTATGAAGTCATGTATCTCATAAGATTAATTAAGTGTTCAAATGTGAATGTTTGTATTAAATTAAACCCTAAAGAAACAAGGGTGGTTTTGCCGAATTTTCATAGAAATTCTAAGTAACAATGCTTGATTTAATCTTCCATGATCATAGTTAGCAATTCTTTATCTTTTCATCCTTTAAAAACATAAGTTCATGTTAAGAGAAAAACATGCTCATCAAGTGTTTGATGTTTTGCCACATAGAACCATGAGACAATTAGACGTTAGTAATTAGTGGAATGAACATGTATTCATGATTATTTTACAAGTAAGGATTAGTGGATTTAGTAATGCATGTTTGTAAGAAAATTTGGAAGCTACAAGATAGGGGAAAGTGTTGTGGTCTTGGAGAATTCATTACTAGACTCTTGGTTAAGAGTATGGAAGGGACATGAATTCTCCTTGCTATTAGTATTTAATGAGAGTTAAACTATTGTGTTGTTAATAAGGCCCTAAATTACATTGTCTTGGGGTCATGGATAAATTAGGAAAAGTTGTTGATAAAAGCTCATGAACAATGTAAGGGCAGTCCTGCAGTTGGCTGTCCCCTTAGTGGGACAGCTGCGTCCTGTAGATTACTCCGTTCGGAGTGTATTATACACCAATGGAAAGATCTTGAAGTGATCTTTCTAACAAGCTAAATTGGAGAAATCCGATGTCTAGAAATGAAGAGTTATGGACAAAGCGGTCAGGACCCTTTATAATTGGCAGAAATTTCTGCATTTTAAGTTAGGACTACATTTGCTTTGGTTTAGAAGTATAGATTGAAGGCATAGTTAATTGTGTTGTATTTGTATGTTTGTATAATTTTGGGCCCCTCAAATAGAGGGGGTGTTGCGGATTTTCTTAGAAAACCTTATGAAAATTATAATTGATTGAAGCTCCATAATCATGCTTAGTATTTAGTTTTCTTGTAAGGGGCATGCTTGAAGTTTAAGTAGAGTATAAATTAAGTATCACGGTTTCCGATTATTCTGACTCCATATTATTATGATTACTAGGAATAAAGGAGGAAAGACCCTCTAGAATAAATACAAGTATGTTAATTGCAATTCTTATACTTGTATGGGGCAGAGGCTAATAGAGATCACATGGGAGGATCGATCAAGTTTAAATAAACAGGGTGAGTGATTACACTATACTTGGAATGGTTTTATGATCGGATATGATCGGCAGTTTTGTTTATCACGATTTTAAATGGGTTTTATATAGAAGTTTGTGCAATGTATTTGGTTTGATATTATGATCATAATACTAGCATCTTGATTGTTTTATTCATGTATTTTAAATGAAAATACATGTGGAAAGACAAAAAAAAAAATGAGAACATGAATAAGAAAAGGAGATGTTGGAAATATGGGCATTACGCACCTTATGCAAGATAAGCTAGGTTGATACGGAAGGTTGAGAGCGTGTCACGTTCCTTGGGGATTTATCAAGTATCATTAGGGGCATTGAGTTAGGGGTGCATGCTAGGTGATATAAGGCCCTATATGATTATCGTGTAATGACTTTGTGAATATAAATGATATATAGAAAAATATAGAATAGCGTGCACCTTATTCAAGGCGTCGCATTTTATACCGGAGGAAGGTATTAAGGGGATGGGGATACGTTAAGCGGGACTTATCTCAAGGTATTATTCGGGGCATTGAGGTAGGGGGTGCACGCAAGGTCGATATGATATTCATTATTGCTTAGGTGTTATGACACACCATGATTGCATGCTTGTTTGGATTTATCGATTTTGTTGAAATACTTGGCATGGTAAAGTGATTTGAAGATAATGCATTATGATTAGCATTATTTGATTACCCTTATATTTCGGTTATGTATACGTATTTCCTTGTATAGTGATTCTCGCTTAAGTGGAAATGTGATTATGCGATTGAGTGTTAGATAGATGGCTCGGCGTATGAAGAAGAGGATAGTTAGTCCTTATTTAATATATTATATTTTAGAATGATTACGAAAAAAAAATTTGTAAACTCTGTATAAGATTTAAATACTTTAATTAATAATCATGTTTAGTAGTTTGAATATCATGATTAGCAGTCTAAATTACACGACTTATGGTGGGTGCGCTCAAACCTAGCGGTGTGACGTCTGTCCTGTGTGGGGATAGGGTGTTCTGATTATGTTTCTGTGAAAGAGACTAGGTGGATAGGAAGCAATTTTAGAGATTAGTAGCAGATGGTTATAAATTATGGTATTGTGGAGGGGATAAGCATAGAAATGGTGTAGGGTATAATTGTGGAACCAAAATGAAGGACAAAGTGGTTGGAAGTGAAAGGGGTAGGAGAGCGAGGATTATACATTTTGAAGTAGTGTTGGGAAAAGAAATAATTAACGTAGTGAGGTGTGTATATAAGGTAGGCTGGGAGAAGAAGATAAGGTCGAGGGTTTGGGAAGATTTGGATATGGTAGTTCTAAGGGATTCGAGTAAACAAAGAGCTTTATTGAGGAGTGATCTTAATGGACATGTAGGTAGTTTAGTGAAGTATTTCTGAGCAAGTGCAGTGGAGGTTATGGATATGGTGAGGAATGAGGAAGGAAAATCTATATTAGATTTTCTTTGTGGCTCATGATTTGATGTTGACAACATTTGCTTTAAGAAAGGGAATCACACTTGATTACTGCATTTGGAATGGGGGTAATTGTAGCCAAATTGACTTTCTTGTTACAAGAAGAAGGGATAAATCTATTTGTAAAGATTGAGGTTATACTTGGGGAAGCATTAACCCTTGAGGTATAGGTTGGTGGTGTTGGATGTGAAGAAAAAGGCATAGTAAAAATAGAAAGGAGGGTTAAAGCAAAGTAGGATTAGATGGTAGGCGTTAAAAGGAACCAAGCCAATTAGCATTTAGGGATAAAATATGGGAAGAAAGAGGCATAAATGTGAAGATGATGCAAAAGCTTAGCATTTATGGAAGGAGATGTGAATGTGTGAGAAAATAAGAAGTGAGCTCCTAGGGTCTCTAAGGGGTGAGACCTGGACCACGAGGAATCATGGTGGTGGAATGAAAGAGGTTCAAAAGGCTTTATTAAAGAGAAAGATATTGGTATAATAAATTACCTCACAGATTGAGGATGGAGAAGTCTTTGAAAAGTATAAAAGGAAGGCGAAAAATGAGGGCCAAGAAGCGGTTAGCGGGCAGGAGTAAATCTCTAGTGATTTATACCAAAAGTTAGGAACGAGAAGAGGGAAAGGAAGTATCTGAATAGCTTGAGGCTAAGAGACAAAAAGGGAAAGACTTGGCCAAATCAAGTGTATTGGGATGAGTCTCGGCAGTCTTAGCGGGGAGATGGGGAAATCGAGGAGATGGAGAAACTACTTTGATAAACACTTGATCTCTGAGTCGTAGAGGATAAGCTTTATAGATTTTTATCATCAATGATAGAAAGGAACTTTATTTATCTGCGTCGGTCGAGGGCCTAAGCGAAGTCCAGGCTGTATTTGGGAAAAATGAAGAAGGTTGGAAAAGCTTGTATGCGAAATGGTATCGATTGAAGTTTGGAAGTGCCAGGAAGTAGGGGTAGAGTGGTTAACCAAACTCTTCAACTCTATCCTAAAAGGGAAAATGCGGAATGGAGAAAGAGCATTTTGGTTCCTATTTATAAGAATAAGGGAGATATTCAAAATTACTTGAAACTACAGTGGTATTAAGTTAATAGAGTAAATACGATGAAACTACTGCAGGAGAGGGTAATAGGCGTCGACTTCGGGTATATGATGAAGGTGTCAGGAAGGCAAATTTTGGTTTTATGCAGTAGATCCTGACATAAGCCATTTTCCTATTAAGAGCAGTGGGAGATCTGAGAGAAAAGAAGAAGGATCTCCATATGGTTTTATTGACTGGAGAAAGCATATGATAAGTCTGCGAAACAAGTCCTTTGAATTAGGTATTGGAAGGAAAAACATTAAGTATAAAATATATGAATATTATTAAGGATATGTATGAGGAGGCTGATTTACAAGTGTGAAAGAGATGGGAGAAGCGTCTGGAGGAGTTCCTATAACTTAGGTCCTACGTAGGGGATGCGGCCTTAAGCCGTACTTGTTTACCCTAGTAATTGATGAATTAACTAGTTGTATCCCAAGATGACATCATGGTGTATGTTGTTTGGAGATGATGTTGTCTTAGTGGATTAGACTAGGATGGAGTAAATCAAAAGCT
The DNA here is from genome assembly GCA_026586065.1 of Dioscorea zingiberensis. Classification (NCBI taxonomy): domain Eukaryota; kingdom Viridiplantae; phylum Streptophyta; class Magnoliopsida; order Dioscoreales; family Dioscoreaceae; genus Dioscorea; species Dioscorea zingiberensis. The sequence goes on along the minus strand of CM048822.1, from coordinate 3,076,417 downwards.
AGAATTATGGAGAAAGCAACTTTAGAAGTAAAGGCTTTAGGTTAAGTAGAAGTAAAAGCAGAATATATGCGGCTGTAATTTTAGTCTAAGTAGGAGAGATGAAGGAGAAATGAAACTAGTAGTGCACAAGGTTAACCACTTTAGGTATTTAGGTTCCATTTTAGGGATGATGGGATGATAGATGAAGATGTAACCCATAGAATCAAAATTTGGATGGTTGAAATGGAGAAGTGCGGGGGTGTTATGTGATAAAAGATGCCTAACAAAATAAAGGGAAAATTTTATAGGACTGACGTTAGACCGACCATGATATACGGGAGGCGAGTGTTAGGCAACTAAAGTTCAGCATATTCATAAGATGAATGTGAGAGAAATAAGGATATTAAGATGGATAAGTGGTCATACAAGATTGGACAAGATTAGAAATGAACACATCCGACAGAAGGTGCATGTTGCACCAATTGAAGATAAAATACGAGAATGGCGTTTAAGATGGTTTGGACACGTACGCCGGAGACCCCCAGGTGCTCCAGTTTGAAAATGTGATAGTTTAATTGTAGAAGGTAAGAAGAGGGGTAGAGATAGGCCTAGGATTACGTGGAGAGAGGTGGTGTTTAAAGACTACGTATGTTAGATATTGAGCCAGATCTTGTTTTTGACAGAACGACATGGAGACAAAGAATTCATATATAGGCCAGCCTAATATAGGATTAGATAAATTAAATTTAAAGGTTTTTCTTCATTAGCTTAGCTTTGTTTGTAGAGATACTGTTTTGCCTCTAACATCCCAATCTCTCATAGAATTATTTATTGTTATTATTATTTATTTATGTATTTTTATTTTTCATTTTATTTCATTTTATTTCAGTTTATTTCATTTCATTTTATTTTATTTTTATTTCATATTTGAGAGCGACATGAAGACAGAGAATCCATATAGCCGACCCCATCTAGTATGGGATTAAGACTTAGTTGTTGTTGTTGTTGTTGTTGTTGTTCAATATAGAAACACTTGAGGTACCTGACCTCAACGATGCCTTTTCTTTTATTTTTTTTACTCTACTTTTCTTCAATCAAAAAATAGTTATAATTCTTTACATGACTCCAATAACATTATCTTATCCACCATCCTCTCATATAAAATGTCTCAATTAAGCAAGAATATATAAGAAAGAATTTTGTTAAAAAAACTAAACTCAAATTTATAACTTCAATTAGATTGAAAATAAACAAAGCCATTACATATCATAGTGGCTATCCTACCTAATACTAAACATATCTCAATATCCATTATCAAACTGTCTGTACTAATAAATAAATTATCCAATTTATGGTCCAGTGGGACCATGTTCCATCTCAGGTTCAAATAACCAGGTCCACCTCCAAGTCCAAAGCAAAGACTCTTTTCCATGTGTCTAAGCTCAGAGCTTAGGGAACACAAGGTGTAATGCACCACAATAACATGGGTCCTTCTTGTAGGTTGGTTCATTAGCATGCCAGCTTTTTTCCCATTAATTATATTTCCTTTTTCTAATAATTAAATATTTATTATCCTTTTCTTGCCTTTTTATTTAGTGTGAATTATCTACTGATAATTCATGAGAAAAATGAAATTATTTGAGAATTTATTGCCATTCCTTCAATCCATTTCCATCAAACAATCAAAACATCTGCCTAACTGAGTTGTTTCCAGCAAAATATGGACCAATTCTAGCTTCTTGTCATAATGAATGAAAATCAACTTTTTTTTCTTATATTTTTATTTTAAATTTGTATTTAAATATATTAAGTTTATCTCTCAATTTTGGGTTTTATTATCATCAATCAAAGAAATCACCTCAAAATTATAAAAATAAAAGGTTTTTTTTCTTAAAATCAAGAGCACACACATCTCAATGAAATCCTAGCCGTCAAAATAGACAAGTTAGTAATAACGTAACGCACGCGGGAAAGAAACGGTCTATATATAGTAGTCTCTTCAGAGGACTCTTATTCTCACCAGAGGGCCGCCATTGTTGTGCTTGGAGATGGTGGGGATTTTCTCAAGGCTGGGAAGCAGGAGAGGCCACAGGAGAGCCCAAAGCGCCATTGTAATCCCTTCAACCTCTTTTTCTAATCATACTTCCTCTTTGATTCATTCCATCAATGTCTTCTTTCTTTGATGTTCTTCTTGTCTTGGCAATCTGAAAAGATTAAATTTTGGTTGAATTTGATGGCTCAGGAAACATCAGACACATCACCTTTGCCAATAAATGCAGAGGTTGAAGGATCTGCTGCTGCTTGTTCTGTTCATGGAATTGAGATTGCTGTTGAATTGAAACCAGTTGAGCATCCAATGGAACCTCTTGAACAAGATCATCCTGTTCAATGCCCACAACCAGATGCTTCAGTCTTAGAAGTCAGCCAATTATTGTTTTTCTTTTTCTTTACTTTAGATTTATATGAGTCTCACTAAAGGGTTGATAACATACAGGATGGAAGAGTGCTCAAGGAAAGGCTTTCCTCAGTGAATGCAAGAGAAGAAGGATCACATTCTGGACAACAAACTGCTGGAAAAGATCTCTGAAAGTGCCACTCTCTCTATTTACATGTGTATGTGTGTGTACTCTATTGTATGCTTGTATTTTCTCATGTTTCATTTGATGTCTCTCTTATTATGATCAAGTTGTAAGATGATCAGAGGATCATCATAATATTTGATGATTCATTGTTCAATTCAAGGACCGACATTTTCTGAATCATAAACCAATATGATAAAGACTGGTTGAAGTAGCTTTGAATTGGTGGTAAAAAAATGCAGTTAATTAATTTATACCTCTACTGGGGACCCTCCACAAGGTTGTATGTACCTTAGCTTCTTTGATGATCTCCTCAGCCAATTGTCAGTTTCCAGCTCAGGATCACATATCTGCAACTCATTTGTCCATGTAGCCACAGGTGGGACCTCAAAACATTATCTCATGGATGGTGTGTGTTGTCTTTCATTTTTGTGGATGAGATTTGAAACCATGTCCAATATGAGCCTCAAATGTTTTGAGGAAAACTTTGGACCAGTGAGTAGAAATAGTAGTGTCACTGGATTCTCACATGTTTTCTTCTCCAAATTTCAGAAATGAAGCTGATGGAGAGATTGCTTGCAACAAGGCCATCATGATGAAGGACTCACAAAACTTTCTTGTAAGTTCATTGTGTTTTTTCTGATTTCAATGTTTCTCAGCATTGATGAAGCTTTTCATTGGTTTCATGAGCAGCATTTGGTATGATGGTAGGAGGCTTAGCAGTTCATCAGACTTCATATTTGATAAACCCTTCAAGCAGTCCAATCCAAGGGTCAGAACAGAGGACAAGAGAACAACATGCTTCATGCCTTCCTTCTCTCAACCAGATCAAAAGCATTGAAGAGTTCAAGCAGGTTCATGCACAGTTCATCAAGCTTGGACTGGACCAAGTTCCCCGCCATGCCAGCGAGCTCCTGTCCGCCTGCACTCTGTTGCATTGGGGGAGCATGGATTACGCCCGGTTGATATTCGATGACATCAAAGACCCTGGTACGTATGATTTCAACACCATGATCAGAGGTTGTGTCAAGGATTGTAACTCAGTTGCAGCACTTCATTACTACAAAGAGATGCTGGAGAGAGACACAATGCCGAACAATTTCACATTTCCATTTGTGCTCAAGGCCTGTGCTCAGCTATCAGGCATGGAAGAAGGAACTCAAGTCCACAGCCAGGCGATCAAGTTCGGATTCGAAAGTGATATCTACATCCAGAACAGCCTGATCAACATGTATGGCAAGTGTGGCGAGGTGAAGTCTTCTTGCAAAGTCTTTGATCTGGCAGGGACTAATAAGACTATTGCCTCTTGGAGTGCGCTGCTGGCAGCTCACACCAGAAAGGGGCTGTGGAGGGAGTGCCTGAAGTTATTCACGGTGAGGAACAATGAAGGGTGGAGAGGCGATGATACATCGATGGTTAGCGCACTCACTTCATGTTCTCATCTTGGAGCTTTGGATCTGGGCAGAACCATCCATTGTTCATTGCTGAGAAATATTAGTGAAGTGGACATGACTGCGCAGACAGCCTTGATTGACATGTATGCAAACTGTGGGAGCTTGGAGAAAGGATTAGAGATCTTTGATCGAATGCCACAAAAGAACCTGTGGACTTACAGCGTCATGATCTCAGGACTAGCGATGCATGGGGATGCCAAGGGAGCACTGCAAATATACTCGAGAATGCTCAAGCAGGGCCTGGAGCCTGATGAGGTAGTGTATGTCGGTGTCTTGAATGCTTGCAGCCATGCAGGACGGCTCAAAGAGGGCATTCAGTGCTTCGATCGGATGAGGTTCGAGCATCAGATTAGACCAACACTACAACACTACAATTGCATGGTAGACCTCATGGGGCGTGCAGGGAAGCTGGAGGAAGCACATGAGCTCATTGAAGGGATGCCGATTGAGCCCGATGAAGTGACATGGCGATGCTTGCTGAGTGCCTGCAAGGTTCACGGGAACTTAGAATTAGCTGAAATTGCATATAGAAATCTATTAGAGCTGGATTCACAAAACACCGGTGACTGCATCATTTTGTCGAACATGTATGCACAAGCTAAAAGATGGGAAGATGCAGCAAAATTCAGAACAGACATAGTGAACAGAGGATTGTTACAAGCTCCAGGATTCAGTAGAGTGGAGGTGAAGGGGAAGATGCACACCTTTGTGTCACATGACTGGTCACACCCACAGAGCTACCAAGTGTACGAGATGTTGTATCAGATGGAGTGGCAGCTGAAGTTCGAAGGATACTCACCGGATGTGTCTCAGATATCAGTCGATGTCAATGAGAAGGAGAAACGGCGGACACTCAGCGGCCAAAGTCAGAAGCTGGCGCTGGCTTTTGCTCTCCTGAACACAAGCAGAGGTTGTAAAATACGAATAGTTACTAACATTCGGATGAGCAGAGAATGCCATGAATATACTGCATTGATATCAAAAATATTTGCGAGAGAAACCATTATAAAGGATAGGCATCGATTCCACCATTTTAAGCAAGGGCAGTGCTCATGTGGAGGCTACTGGTGAATCATAGAAGTGAAAAAAAAATACATACCATGATCTCCGAAGCCAGACTCCTGCTCTCAGAGCCTGCAGAAGAATAACTTGTTGGTGCCACAGTAAATCTCTGTAAATATCTGAGTGCCAGATTCAACATCTTCAATCTAAATCACACAATTCTATCATTTGGAGAACCAAATTTGTTATCTGTGAATATACATAAATATGTATATAAATGTATCATCAGCAAGACGGTCGGGTCAACAAAGTCTAGAGCATTTCTACTTTTGCAAACTGGACAAGGTAAAAAAAAAAAAAAACCCAGTAAATTGAGTGGTAAATCCAACATTACATCATCTAAATGCAGCCATCTGCCCTGCTACTGATTTACAAATAAGCAGAAATATTTCACAGAAGTGATCAAGTCCAAAAGTCCAAATTAACTGGTTCTAAGTGGAATAAAAGCTATAGATATAGAAGTGAACTATAAAAAAGGCCACCCCTCTGAAAAAAAAACACAAACAAGTCAAAAACAGGGGAACTCTAGTTGGTCTAATCAGTATCCAAAATCTAACAAAAGAACTCCGTCAGATGGGTGATGCTATTGTATTGATCAAGGGAAAGAGAATGCACCATCGATCAGCAAAGTCTGAGTAGGAGGCTTGATTGCAACCACTAGCAGAGATATTGTAATGGAAATGAGACCAGACCACATATACACAATGGTGGGGGTCCTCCCCCTCCTCCCCATCAGCCCCTTTGCAAAGGGATAGAGATGTGCCAGCACCCAGAAGCTGAAGAACACTCCACCAAGTAGCTTGCTCCACTCTGGCACGATACTGTATATTGTGCGGCTGAACCCAACTGCAATGCCTATCAAGTTCACCATCATGATTGTGAGCGGTGGAATCATCAATGATGACCATTTAATCATGTAAAGCTCAGAGAACTCATCATCAATTTCATCACGACCGCTTGATTTTGAAGTGAGGGTGAAGGAGATGTCAATGCCTGCAATGACCTTCAACAGTCCTTGGATCACTGCAGCAAGATGAGCACTGGTACCGCCAATGAGCCAGAATTGTTCATTTCGCCACCATTCTTCTAGTCCGATGCCAGACCACTTGATCTCAAGCCCAGCCAATATGCAGAGTGAAAGGGTGATTAAGAGAAGGTAAGTGAGGAAGGCAGCACTGAGGGTCTGGACTATAAACTGGCCTGAGAACAGGGAGAGTGCTGGCAGGAAACAGTAGACAATGAGGAAGATGGAGGTGAATGGGTAGATGCTGACATTGAGATACGCAATTCTCTGAAGGAACTTCATCCTGCTGTCATCGGCAAAGAGAGCATTGTTGCGAGAGAAGAAGATTTCCACCGACCCTGTTGCCCATCGGAGCACTTGATGGAGCCGGTCAGTGAGGTTGATTGGAGCAGTGCCTCGGAAAGCATCACGCTTGGTCACACAGTAAACCGATTTCCATCCCCTGTTGTGCATTCGGTAGCCGGTGACGACATCTTCAGTTACTGACCCATAGATCCAACCAATACTCTCACCCCATTCAGTCTTTTCCTCATACCAGCAAGCAATCACACTGATGGCTTCTGCCACAGTGGAGGCATCGAGAGGGATACGGGGGATGGTGAGGGCACCTGGTGGGCGACCATTCCTCACAGAAGGGTGATCAGCAAGAGGCCGACCTTGGAACTCAGCTGCTGATATTGAATCCAAAAGAAAGTTTGAACTTCCAAACCTCTTGGGAAATGTTGACAAGGTTATCTCCTCTTCATCATAGTCTCCCAACCGCAGAGCTTGGGTCTCCTCAGAAGCAACAGCTACTTTTCTCTTAAAACGCCAGTTGCAACAACCGGGATGAATATCTCTTTTGGCTCGAGGAGGATCAAAGCCATAGAGAGCAATGCGGCGGAAGAGGCAACCAGTTCCAACATAGACAGGACCTTGAAGGCCGTCAAGGGCTCGCATGTTGCCATCAAAGAAAACAGTGTTATGGTTAGCATAGCGATCTGAAGGATCAATGCCTTCAAAACGCTGAGGGAATTGTACATAGCATATGCGATCCCCACCACGGTCCATCATGAAGCACATTCCCTCTTGAAGGGCCTGGGAGTTGTACATGTAGTGATCACAATCCAGGTTGAGGATGAATGGGCCATTGGACATGACGGCAGAGGCACGAACAAGGGCATTCATGGCTCCTGCCTTTTTGTTGTGATCATAGCCAGGGCGCTTTTCACGAGAGACGTAAACAAGAAGTGGAAGGCGGGTGTCCACTTCTGTGAAGTCAAGGGGGCATTTCTCATTACAGCTGCTGCTGAAGTGCAATACTTCATCATTTGGAGGCCTTAGCATCACCTGAAAGGAAAAGCAAGTTTAATAATTTCATCTCGTATCTGTGAAGCAGACAGTAATGTGCACAAATCATAGTTTTTTTGGGTTTCCGATTACAAATGATGTGTATAAACACATCCACAATGCTCACTGCACATAACCTCAACATCAAGATCATTAATCATTGACAAGAAAACAATATAATCTCTAGTTGCAGGAAGACAAGTAAGAAAATAGTAACATGTGAGTTTTAAAATCCTGCTGTTTTAGATGGTAAAACTCCCTTGAACACGATACTCTAGCATAAAAGAAATTCAACATGTTTGTATAGGTAGTAAAATGTGAGTTTAAAGAAAGTTCATGCAGGTTTGCAACTTTGTTACATGGATGCCTTCTGCCGCAAACTACAAAATGGTTCTAGCAACCATCCAACATGCACTTACAATCAGAGCAAACCTTCCACAACGAAAATGAAATTTCTATCTATCTACATTTTTCCTACATGCATGTAAATGCTCTGTTCAGTCAGTTCTGTTTTTATTGACCAACCAAAATTGAGTTTTCATTCAATTAATTCCCCTTTGTCACAAAAGAGGACAAATAATAGGTTATTAATTTCTTTATATTGTTAAACCACATCCAATGAATGGAGTTGCAGTAGGCAATGCCTCAGCAGGAATAGCAACTATAATAACATGAGTGACTGACCAACTTTTACAAGGAAAATTGGCTAGCTCATTTCCTCTCACAAGAAGAGGTTAAGGGTTCAAATCACACCAATGACGTGTTCTTAGTGGCTTGTCCACATTTATATATATATAAACATGAGTGACTGACTTTTAGCAGAGCATTTCATTTCCCGTCTGACCTCTGATAATTGTGATAGAATAGAAAGCTCCCAGGTTCCAAGCAGGATAAAAGATGAAGTAAGGATTGACCAGGACTATGTAGGAAGAGCAACACACCTGAATTATTCCAGCATGGTCACCCCGACAATGATCCGCCGAGGGATTTATCCAAGTCCCAGGCCAATGAGTACCATCAGCCATCCAGGTTGCTTTGGGTATCTTCACAGGTTCTGCAGGATACTCACCAGCTCTTTCTCGCTGCAGGTGCATGGCCTTAATCTCTTCACGAGCATGATAGGCATCTGAACGCCGACGGATGGAATCTGGCAATCCATTAATGCGGACCTTGAACTCATCATACTCCCGCTTCACCCTCCTCCGGTCCTTCACAAAATCAGATCTGACCTTGTCTTTGTAAGGATCCCTCTTCAAATTAAAATAGCTCTCTGGATTCCTTGGCTCAATATCGTGTTTACGGCAAAATGGGACCCAGATATTAGCAAAGCTGGCAGCTTCAGCCATGGCTTCAAATGTCAGGAGTGCACCCCCGTCATCAGATATGTAGCAAGAGAGCTTCTCAACCGGGTAGTCAGCAGCAAGGATGGATAGTATAGTATTTGCTGTGACCAATGGAGGTTCCTTCCCTGGGTCAGTAGTGGAAACAAATACATCGATTCCGGGAAGATCAGATTGTACAGATTTGTTAGGGCGGGGTATCTCAAACCTCTCTTTAAGAACATCAAGGTCAGTTGAACGGTTGACTGGGAACAGCTTTGGAAGTTGGTCAAGAATCCAAGAGAATGCAAACCACAATTCACAGACAACTGATATTCCCCAGAGCCATACGGCATCCCGATTCTTGTGCATGAGCCGCCATGCAAGAAATAGAAGTAGAAAGCACAGGCGAACAATGACACAAAACCTGTGAAAAGAAAAAAAAGTGTCAAGCACATCAAGATCATTAATTATAACGGGTTAATAGCAAGAAAGAACAAATTAGAAGGGGATCAGTCAACATTGATAGTTCATTGGGTTCCAAAATTATCTAAAGAAGCTAACAAGATACATAATTATCTAATGCAGCATAGTTCATCAGGCAAAATCGAAATGAAGGATATTAGAGAACAATACTAAGGAAAATACATGATCATGAAGACATCACATCACTACTTCCTTTCCGAGATTAGGTTTCATAATGTACATGTCACTGCCTTTATTATAGTAATGGAGGTTTAAATTTGAGAAATAAAATTTTGAAATCAGTGTAATTAGCAAGATGGTCTTTCTCTTCTGCAACAATAGCAAACTAGAAAACTAAAACAAGTGTATAAACCATAAACTTAACCAACAGGTAACAGTATCCCGAAAACACATTCAAACTGTAAATTTTGGAGATAATGCAACAGCAGTATAAATAGTTCACAAACAGCAAATACTTGTCATTACCTATATGGACTCATAATCCCTGAAGAGACCTTGATCTTGCGTGTGAGTGGCCTCCATGGCTTGTTGGACAGTTCTGATGCATGCCCAATCCCACTCCTATCCTTTCTATCACCATCTTTCTCATTGGGCCAGATTGCATTCCCATATCCATAAGTCCCATTTGTCTCAAACAACCACCGGTTGTGATCAAAATCCCTGGTCTGAGTTATGCTCCTTGCCAATGTCTTCTTACCTGACCTCACCACTGATAGCCTCCTCCTTTCCATCTTTGATAAATCTTGCCCTGGGGCAGTGGTACCACGCAAAGCCAATGGCATGACTACCCTCAAATCTCTCTTGTACAACTCCTGGCACCCTGGGCATCTCCCTCCACCAGTAAAAGCATCATTGAAGCATTCAAAACAGATTTTGAAGCCACAGTCACAAGGGAGGATGTCTTCCCTACACCCGTCAATTGTGACTTTGGAGTCACATCCTTTGATTCCACAAGAGGATCCATTGAAAGCAGCCATCTGCAGGTCTTGCCTCTCAGCTTCAGAATCAATCACATGATTAATGATTTGTGAACGAGTGACAGTATTGAATCCACCAGTGAAGATAGAACATGCAACATACTGTTCAGTACTGGACATTTCAATGGGGGAGTTCATTACAGATATGGGCTGGTTCTCAGGGGTTGGAGGGATTTCGACACGGTAATTAGCACACTCCCCATCATCAACCTCACTATCAAGGTTATCAATTGGTGAGCATGGCACTCCTTGAGGTATGTCAGGCGGAAGGCCAAAGTCATAATGTGCTAATTGGCAGCCATACAGAGCACTATCTGTCGCCATGATCTACTCCTGAAACCCAATGCATAAACAAGAAGATCTTATAATAAAATTTCCAAAATCAATACTTTCCAATTAATAGTCAAGCTATATGAGGACGGAGAAATACTTGTCACGAGAACTCTAAGGAGAACCTTTGGGTTTGCAGGATTTCAAGGAATCAGAATCAAGGATGGTTTACCATAAAAAATTTGCTAAAATTTCCATCTACTTTCCCTGAGGGAAAAGAAAAACTAGTACTAGTATCCAAAAAAAAAAGAAGTCTCCAAAGCTAACTATAGAACAATAAGGAAACAATCCAAAAAGTGTTTTCAATATAAATAGCGAGTATATAGGGAAGATATATTTTTTTTCCTAAAAATCTAGCAAAACGGAATGACTGGAATTAGAAATACCAATAAGCTCTCACGAAAAAAAAAACATTTTTTTTTTTTTTGTTTTTTCTCTTTAGAAGGTGGCCTCAATATTACTCTAAAGAACATTGAAACCCGTTCTCTTTTATTCAGAAATCAAGAAAACGAAGCAAAACAATGAAAAAATAAGTTCCATCAGGGTTTATGGCTCTGCATGAAATCAAAGTTCTTGCAAAGATAAACATGATAATTAAAATAATAAAAAAAACCCAACCTTAAACTCTTTATTTCTTCTTCAATTACCACCAGATCCAAACAGCAGGACCTCTTATACTGCACCACAGGCCATATAATCCATAAAAACCCTAACTTTCCAAAAGAAACAAAGAAAGAAAGCACATTACAAACCCAAAATAATAATAATAATAATAATCAAATAAAAAATAAATAAAAACCAAAAACCCCACCTTTTACACCGTCTTCCAATCAGAACGAAATGCTAATGAGCTCCAAGAAGTACATAAGATCAAAAGCAATACTCTCTCCTCTCCTCTCCTCTCCTCTCCTAACCTAAGACTCAGAATGCAAGAAATTCTAAAACCCCGCAAGCTCTAAAACCCTCCAAAAACCCTCTTCCAAAAGGTATCCAATGTCTTCCCCACTCCTACTCCTCTCTCAATCTTACCTCCATGGATTCAAAACCATTTAAGGTTACAAAAGAGAAGGAGAAGTGGAGAAGCAGAGCAGAGACGAAGGCGAGTTTGCGTGATCGGAGAGAATGGTGAGGGTGTATATTAGTACGAGGTGCCACTTGGCGAGGAATAGGTTGTACTCGGCTGGAGCCGCAATACACGCCCCGAGTTTTTCATAACACGGTCGGAATAACATTCCATGATTACCCCTGGGATTTGATGGAATTATTACGCTTGATTCTGTGATAAAATAAATCTTTTTTAAATCAAATTAGTTATTTTATAAATAAAAAAACTGGGATTTCTAGATCCTCTTTCCAATTTTCTGGTAGTTTTAAAAATAATTAATGGTTAATAATTGGTTGAATTATTTATTAGAGATTGAACTATAGAACTCAAACAAACAAATATTGTTACATATATATGATTGAATGTTAGTGTTAGTTTTTTTAAATAATTATTTCTTTTCATGATGCGAGATTAATATTAGATTAGATTAGATTAGTTTAGTTATAGAATGTATCAGATTAATCTCATGTTAATATCAAATAATATCCGATCATGAACAAGATTAATATTAAGACGTAGTTTCATGGATAGTGCGGATAAAATTAGTGATAAGAAAACATGGTTGAGAAAAATAAGAATAAAAAAGGAATTTGTGAAAAAAATGTTAAATTAAAATTTATTTCAAAACAATCTCTACTCCCGTAAAAAAATGTTAAAATTGGGAACTTGTGAACTTGCTTGTTTACTTTCACAAGAGTATATGCAAAAACATAAAATAAAAAACATCTTTAGTAATGCAACTAAAGTTGCATCAAAACTACCTGAACAGAAATACAAAATCTAGTTCACAATCGACTTACAATTCACTTTCAGTAGCCAAAACAGCTGAGAATTTTTATTTCCACACCAAAATAGAGATTTTGCCAGAAAAATGGCAACCTGTGTTCAGTATGTTCAACAATATGACAGTTCAATGTATGGATCTCAATGTAATGAAAATGGACGGGGAAAAGGAGATTGATGTACTATGCATTTGGTGTTGAGCAACCCTGCTGCCTCGCCTGGCGGGCACAGTGAGCAAATGATTTAACCACTTGAGCACATTTTAGGGGCTCCTTGCCATACTTCTTGTAGCACTCTAGACAAGCCTCTTTCTCAGCTACACAGGGCATGGGCTTCTGGTAGGGCAGCTTGAACTCCTTATCATGGAGTTCCTTCGCTCTCTGGGTAAGCTCCCGAGTCATGTTGTCCTCCTGCTTCTCCAACTTCTGGAGGACCCCTTCACTCTCTATGAGGGCAGAGCGTATGGCTTCTAATTCTGCATTTGCTGTTGCAGGTGGAGGAGGGGTTGCTGGCAAGAACATAGGTGGCTGGAGTGGCCACCCTCCACCAAGGTTGCCCTTTGGCGAGCTGGGAGTTGGCTCCACTGTGTGTTGCATGTGTTGAGGTTCATTAGGAAGCTTTGGCTTCAGTTTCCTGGTTTTCTTCTTGGGCTTGTTCTCATTCCTTACAAGCCGATTCACTAAGTTTGAACTAATCTGAACTGTATAAGAGTCCTCCATCAAAACTTCAGCAATCTGCAAAATGAAGATCAATAATTTGTTATTTGGAGTTCACAAGAAGCTATGTTGAGCAGTTTATGCTAAGGATAACATTCCTTATCATGCGTATTGCTTTTGGAAATTTAGGGCAATGAAGCACACATGTTTCAGAGTTCCAATGGCTACCTACCATACTTGTGGCCCATTATAGAGGCACAATAGAAAGGCAATTTTACTTTGAAAATATGTTTTCCCCCAACTTACTTTGTAATAATGTAATGTCTCTGCTCAATGAATGGTAAAAAATTAACTAAGCATGCATATAACAGCAAGACAGCGATCTTTGTATAAGTGAAAAGATGTAGCATTTCTCAATTGAATATCATTTCCATGCAATTACAGACAAAATATTTCATCCATCACATAACTGAGCTACAACTTGGATAGTCTAGACATTCCAGTGGTTACTGTGGTTTGGGAGACTAAGAAAAAGCTCGAGAACAACAACAATTTCAGAGTGGGCATAACCAACCCAGAGTGTTATAGTAGATTCAATGCTGAAAAAGCAAAATCCTCAAAAGTTTATGAAATAGAAGCCCCTGATGAGATTCATACACATCATAGTAATATAAACAGGTGAAGTAATATCTATTGATTACTGTAAAAGAGCCAGAAAAGGCAGTAGACATTTATCGTGACTCTGTTGACTGAAACAAGCTAGATCCAAACAGTATTTGCTAATGTTAAACACAAACTGAAAGCTTCATGGGTACTGAAAGAAAGTGTTTGATCTCAAATGTAATGCTTATACCATGCAGATTAATAAGGAGATCAAGCTCGGGATCAACAATAGAAGCAATTTCAAGGGTAAGAAGAAAATGTCATCAGACTCATCACTTTTAGGCAGAATTTTTCTCATGAGAAAACAAAGAAGAAATTGATACACGTTAAAAAATTAATGCTCAAAGGGATGAAAATTATTTTTCATCTTCTCAGTAATAATTGATGTTTATGTCGGCCAAGTTTCTTCACATGCTTTGTTTGCATCAGCAAACTGAGAACTAGAGATAGTCATCTAATGGAAAAACATGATCTATTATCTTGATTCTTTGTAGGAAGATAAAGCATTAGATTATTTCCTTTTCAAAGCAACCCTTTCAAGCCAAGGCAATAAAGTTCCATAGTTTACAATGATAATGCTATTAGGCAATGTTAGAAAAACATACAGCAGTTGACAGAGAGTGACATTTCACTTAAACTTAATATAAGAATAATTCCTGGTTCATTTGCACATTTGTTATTAACCCATCTTCACACTCATAATTTCACATTTTTTACTTATTGTTCTACTTGGTATAATCACAAACAATAATAGCTTTTAAGTTATTAAGAGGCAGGTCATAAAAAATTTATCAGATTGGTCTTTATATTGACAAGAGTTCATTTAATCTATAAATCTATATAGGAAAAATGGGTTTTGAACTCTCCATCTCAATCATTTGGAAATAGCAATTGCCATGGAAAATAGAGTTCAGTCCCTTACATGGGTAGTTCTATAAAAAGTCTGCAATAATATGGCATTTCCAGCCCAAAAGTTTTATCTCAACAAGAATTAATAAATCATTATTCATTTTGACTAGAAGTAACACTGAATACAACAAGAATATGATGACGGTGAAATCTCTGGGTCTTCTTTACGTAAACAAAAGGATATTCAGAAGTTGGGAGTATTAAACCTATGTGATTTCCCACAGAAATAACATTTATCATTGAGAATGGCTACGAAAATAATAAAAGGATACAGTGACTTTCATTTTCCCAACAAAAACTTTTGTTCTTCCCATGGCCCCTCAAGAGAATTATTATACAATATCTGAAAACATACTATCTACACCTCAGCTTTTCAGTGAACACTATGTAGTTTCAGTGATTTGCATAGCAAGCCAACAAGTGGTGCTATATGATTCCGATTCTACATTAAGCTGTGAAATACTTCCCCAAAATGTTAATCTCGCTGTGAAATACTCATCATGTAGATCTTCTACGGCAAGTGACTGCTCAAATCTCATAAAAAGAAGTCACTCTATCGCAACAACCCTAATACCCGAATCGTTTGGATGAACAAACAATACCATTTAAAATACACAAAATCAGAACAATGCCCATTATTTCAAGATTAATCTCCATCCTCATCTTCGAGGAAGATTAGATAGCACGAGACATCAAAACAATTCGAGAAAAACGACACTGATGCCCTAGAAATGGTGCAAAAAGCTACAATCCAATGCATCGATTTAGAAACAACGAAGATCAACCCCTTAAACCACGGCACGGAATACATTAGGGTTAGGGATTCGAAGGATTCGTACCAATTGAGAGAAGAGATGAAGGAGGTCGAGGGCGCGCGCGAGCGGAACTGGGAGCTCCGTGTGATGGAGCGAAACATGGACGGGCTTATCGAATCGGTGGATCTAAATGGACACAACTTCCGAGGCATGATAGACGGCGGATTGGATGAATGTTTTCTAATTAAAATAAAAACTATATATATATTTTATAATTTGTGAAAACAAGTAAAAATTTAACAACTATAAACACGCAAGTCAAACAGTTGTGGGAATCGACTTTATAAAAAGGGGAAACGGAAATTTGCTTTTTGCTCCAGTTACGGCTAACCAGCCGACAAGTCACAGTCCACCGCCTTAGGCCTCTAAGACGGTAACCCAAATCAACGGCTAGATCTCCATCATCTATATGATTGTTCCTCTACCATCAATATAAACCGTTGGATTTATCGTTTTCTTTTCTTTTTGTTCAAGCAACGAGAAAAGGATTGGCTATTTCTATCCGCTGCTTTGGACGCCGTCACGCCTCTCGATCTTCTCCGTTTCGCGAGGTCTTCGTCTGGCGATCGGGAGATAGAAAGAGAGCCGCCTTCAATCGTTGAGATGAAGCGCTTATTTTTCATAATTCCCAGGTTTTATTTCTCGGTTATAATCCTAGTCTTTGCTTTTTCTTCTTCTGTGTTTATTTTAATGTTTTTAATGTATTTTTCGGTAGTTGAGGGCATCTGGGATTTTTATCAGTTTATTGTCCTTTTGAGGGTTGGATCGAGTGCTGGTTTGGTTGGATTTGTTGATTTGGTGTTAGATCTGTGTGGGCTTGTGTGAAAAACTGGATCTTTTTGTTTGTTTTTTTTTTTGTTGGGTTTGAAGAGAAGGGGATGGTTGAGGATTAGGGTTTTTTGCTTTGTTGGGTTTGCAAGAAAGTTTTTATTTTATTTTTTGTCTTTTGATCTTGCTGCTGTGATTCTTGGATTTGGATTCTGGGGATAATTTGTATTTCTTTTTTCTTTTTCCTTCCGATCTTTGCTTAGTTTCGCTTTACTTTTGTTTTGTTTGTAAATTTGGTTTTTTTCTGTTTTTTATTATTGTGTTAGTTTAAGTGTAGAGGGAAAAATGAATGGAAATTGAGGAAATTAAAAGAAAAAAATCAGTAATTTTTTGTTCAACCAAGCATGCAGGATTTTCCCTTCTGTTCAGACCAGAGTCTTTGTGAATTTTGATCATTCTTGACAGAAATAGTCCGCATATCATTCCATTGGAATTTGGAAGGGATGAAAATCTCATTCACATCATTAGACAGTCACATGTTACTTTTTTGTTAAAAGGGCCTTTTTTTTAGCTTTAAGAGGGGAGTGAGCTGCAAATGCTACTTAATTTCACTATCTGTATTCTCTTTGGCGATGCCATTATCTCTCATGGCTATGTTCACGTTATCTTAAAGTACATACAGTAGAGGAATATGGCAGATTTCTCTAATTGCACTTCTTGCTCACTGCTAAGCCTGAATGATGGGTTGATAATTTCATTCTGTATACTGATTAACTAATGCTTTAGGGACACTCCTTCATTGCTTTGCCTCATTCTACTTTTCCTTATTGCTCTAATTTCCTAGTATTGAGGCAATACACTATAAGGTCTTTCCCTGCCAAATTTGAATTGTTTGAAATTTGACTCTGAACAACATGCCTTTAGTGTGTGCTATGTTGTCTTTCACGTGGATATATAAGCCCATCGAAAAAATTTCCTTTTTTGCTGTCCTCGCCAGTCGCCTAGCATCCGGCTATGTTATAGATATTCCTTCTGGTGTTCTGAGATATGATCAGGACGTCTGAGGTGTTTTTTGACTTCCAGATTTTGGGCATCTACCTCACACTTCTGATGCTTGCTTCTGTCTCTATTTGCATGGAGTTTTTTTTTAATTATTTTTTTTTTTTCGTAATATGCTTATGTTAGTCATTTGTTGTTCAGAGGTTTCCAGCTCACTGACTTCCTTGATTTGAGTTTCTTCTGCCAATGCCAAAGGAAAGTTGTAAATCACTTCTAAGTAAGCAGGCTTCGTGGAGACTGAATCTTTAAAAAGAATCTGTTACTGGTTACTGTTTACTTCTTTTAGCAATAATGGAAGCACAGAACGTAAAGGTGTTGGATGATAAAACGAAGTTTGTTTCTGATCCCAAGGTGATGGAAGCAGCAGCAACAGCTTCGAATGCATATTTGGCTGGTTCTGGCCATGTATTGGTTCAACAACCGACTATTCGTGCTCAATCCTCTGTCAGGTGTTGCAGTAAGATTCCTGCTGAGGGCCGCAAGATTAATTCCAGTTGTTTTCAGAAGCAAATGGTTCGAAACCACCAGAATTTTATTAAGAGTGGGTTGCCACAACGGGTTCTTTTTTATCAGGATGATGCATGGAAAGATTTTCCTGGTGGTATCATAAGTGTGATCTGTGAAGATTTTCAAAGGAAAAAGGCTATTACTAAAGTAATTATTGACAACCAACATTTTTCACTAGACTTTCTTCATATGTTTTGCACAGCATTGGAAAGCGGGTTGTGTAAACCAATTGCTTGGATTGATGTAAACGGTAAATGCTTCTTTCCGGAATTATATCCTGGATTTTATGTATCATCTGGATGTTGTTGCTCTGACAGAGGTGGCACTATTCATGACACTTGTGAGCCTAATGGGATGCGGGAACTTGAACTCCAAAAGGTTTCTGTTAGTGCTGTTGGAAGCTCAAACTCAGAACAACCAGATGATGATATAAGTTCCAACGCAGAGCAGAATGAAGAAAATTTTGCCAATTACCAGAAATATGATGAACTTCATGAAAAAACTGGAGAAAATGAACCATGTTCCCTCTTTCCCTCAAACTTTACTGGCTTTGGACCTTTGCAGAACAAATCAACTAAACCTGCCACTGGTCCAGATGTATATAGTGCTGTGCAGAATATTTTATTGGTAGGCTTGGGCAAATATATTTGTCAAAAGGATGTAGTTGGGATCTTTAGAACTCCGTTATTGGATAATTCTGGGCAAGTTCGCTTTAAACGTTTCCAAGAGCAGGTTGAACTTACAAAAGCTCATCGCGGCAATGCAAATGTAAGATATGCTTGGCTTGCTTCTTCCAAGGATGCCATTGAGGATGTCATGTTAAAGGGTGTCATGCAAATGAAGATGCCTTCACATGGACATTTTTTTGGTGTTGGTGTTCATTTTGCTCCAGCGAATTGCTCTGATATCTGGTGAGATTTTTTATTGTTTATTTATATATTTTTTTCTTTCCATTTTGGAACTGCATGATTTTTTAAGACGATTACTTTATTCCCTTAAAAAAATTTCAATAGTGATTAAGATCTTGTTTCATAATTTACTACATTTTATTATTATATCACTCTTTATTTACTTCCTGCTGACAATTTGTTCAAAGAAGAATGGTGTTTTCACTGATTATTCTCCACAGTGCTAGATATTCTGATGTCGACGAAAATGGTCTAGTGTATATGGTGTTATGCCGGGTTATAATGGGAAATGTGGAACTTGTTCAACTTGGGTCTAAACAATTCCAGCCCAGTAATGGAAGTTTTGATAGTGGTGTTGATGATCTCCAAAAACCAAAGCATTATGTAGTATGGAATACAAATATCGATACTCACATCTATCCGGAATTTGTTGTGACTTTTAAAATGCCTTCTAAAGCCAAAGGTAATTTTCGAGGATAATGCTGTGATTAGTTTCTAGATATTTAATTTTATTTTAATGTGGACAGTTTCAAATATGGAAGTTTGGTATTTTTTATTCTTCTGCAGAATGTTTGATTGGAAAAGAAAGCATATCTAATTTATCTGGCCTCACAAATTCTAGTTCTAACCCACCCCAGGTAAACTTTTGTTTATTAATTCTTCAAGTGAATTGCTTAATGTTCTTTTTTATTGTGATGTCATTTTTAAGTGCTCTATATGGTGATTATTTATCTTTTGTTTTTGTGCCCACTTGGTTATATTTTGATCTTAGAGGCATTTGTCATGGAATGGATGATTTCCAACTTACATGGGATGGTTTACAATTGGGCATGAGTTTTCTGTGGCTTGATTGTTGATGTCATCATCTTATACTAATTTGTGGAAATGTTACTCAGACTAGGCTCTGAACTTTCTCTAACTAATAATGGCGCACTTTAGATTATACTAATTGTGCTAATTAGCTGTAACTCATTTGTTGCAAGCAATGGGGAAGGAGAAGTGATCATCTCAAGGAAAGATGGTGATGGCCTGCTTCTGGTAGCCATGGTCATAGAGCTGCCAGTCTATTGCCCATCTTCTTGCAGAATCCATCTCAATATTTCATCTCCTTTTTTTTATTTTTTAATGGCAATGCATTGTTTATTCATGGGCAGGAAGGAATGTGTTCATCAGTCACTGCTTCGATGAAGACATCTCAGGAAAAAGAGCTTGTGGATTCTGGCAGAGCAGCAAGAAGCCCCACATCACCCTGGATGCCATTCTCAATGCTTTTTGCTGCAATTTCTACTAAAGTACTTCCTGAAGATATGGACTTAATCAATACTCATTATGAAGAGTTTAAGGTTTTGTTTCTTCTGCCATGTGTTCCTTTTCTCACCATAAAACTCCAGCAGTTTAACAATTTATTATTATTGTTATTATTTGTTGTACCAGAGAAAAAAGATGACCAGGATGGACCTTGTTAAAAAGTTGAGACAGATAATTGGAGACAAACTTCTAATATCTACTATAACACGACTTCAGCACAAGGTGATCTTTTCTTCTCTATCTTTATTTTTCCCGAGATAACAGTAGTTATAGTTATGTTTTCACCCTTATTAACGGGTTCTGGCTCAAACCCATGCTTCTATGTTTATTTATGAGAATCCCCTGGCACTTCTTTGCCCACTTCAAAGTGATGCTTAGTGACTAGTACTTCACCATATAGGGCTCTGGTGATGATATACATATACAAGCAAGGTAGGGTCTTCCCTATGGCTTTTATACTGATTCATGGTCACAATTTACTCTTAGATGGTCATATCAGAAGCATCTCCCATGAAACCCCAAAAAAAGCTTTGAGAGGAAAGAGGATGCTATCACAAGTAGGGCTGTAAAATGATAAGTTGTTCGTGAACCACCGGAGATCGGCTCGGTAAAAGCTCGAACTCGGTTGGGAATTTTAAGCTTTCGAGCCGAGCTCGGCTCGAAAGTTCAAAATTTAATATTAATAAATATTAACTTATAAATAAGTTTCTAATTTCGAGTTAAATAGAGCTGAGCTCAAGCTTTTAAAATTATAATCAATTACGAGCTAAATCGGGCTGAATTCAAGTGTTTGAAATTAAAATCAAGCTGAGTTCGAGCTCAAGCTAGGCAATTTCGAGCTGGTTTCAGCCCGATCAAACTTGGCCTGTTTATGGCACTAATCACAAGTGGTCCAAATTTTCTTTTTTTTATTTTATTTTCATATGTATATCTTTAAAAATAGGCCTATTGTTTTTTTATTTTGTATTTAACCTTAGAAATTTTGCTGACACTTCCTGTACTCTGGGAATCTAGACTAATCATTAGCATATATGCCTATTGAGTTAAGCCTCTAGTTGACAACCATCTTAACTGGACAGAAGACAAATATCAATCAATATGAGGATTTTGCTCATTACTCTGTTTTGGTTAGTTAAAATGTCTATGGAAACTAATTATGAGTTGGCAGAATGGTGCATGAGCTAAGTTCTGGGGACAAGGAGCAACTGCAAACTTTTGGAGATCAGTGTTTTCATTATTATGACTAAATAAATTGTGCTTGTTTGGTAAAACACCTTGCAGTTGTCTGAATTAGTTGATAATTTCTTAGCTATTCCCTAAACCAAGAGACATCTGTCTTCTTTTGCAGCTGCCACCGATTGCGAGGAGTGGGGGACCTAAACCTTGGTGCAAGAATTATGAGGCCAAGTCATGATCAGACATCAAAGCAACGATGATAAGCCGACATAACTGGAAATCCTCCTAAGACTTTTAGTTGATTAGGTAATAGTGCATTTTAGCGTCTTGTCTATTTTTTTTAATGTATTTACAGAACACTTGTAGTAGTTCAATTTGTGTGGGTGCGTGGGTTAATTATCAGAACATTCGCCTCCTGTTTTCAGCAACGGCAAAGGTTTCGATTCAAGCTTGAAAACTTCTAATCAAATTTAGACTCTTGTTTAGAGCTCTCCCGTTTTATGTACTTATTATCTAATACACTTAAAAGGTTTGATGTCTCCAGTAGCTACTGGGGGCAAGAGTGAAGGCCGTTTATTGGAAGAACATGTATACTATTAAAGAGCCCCTAAAAATGAAAGCAAACTCCAGAAGGTATAGTTGAACTTTGATAAGAAAACGAACAAGATGAGAAAGCAGCAATCAATGGCTCTTCATTTGAACATATGTTTGGTTAGTTGATTATAGGCACCTAACACACCCACAATCACTTGTAACTATTTGGAGATTTTGCTCTTTAGAACTCCAATCTAACCAAGAGAGTGGGGAGCAAATGATCTTTGAGTTTTTATTGTTTCATGAAGCACAACATTCCACAGATGATAACAGGACCACAGAAAACAAAATGTCACTCAGGAGATGAGGCTTCTCTTTAGGACGTCGAAGAACCCACTCCAATGGATGGATCCCAACCGGGTGGCTTGATGTCTGGCCAGTCTCCTCGACACCCTAATCTGATGTAAAGACTCTTCTTCCCTGCATTATATATATATCGACAAAATCTCAGATGAATGGAAATGAATAATAAACTCAGAGAGCATCAACATGTAAAATATCTGCAGGTTGACAGACGAACAAATTGAAAGTCAAGCTACAATCTTTGTAGGCATAAACACTGTTCAAGCTACAAGCTGAACCAAATTTGGGAGCCAACCTCTCAGATTTTCCATCATGCTGAACACTGGAAGTATGATAATTCTCAAGTTCTCTAATACTACTAAATTGGATTAATTTTAAGAGCACACATGTTGAAGATACTGTACAATGTTTATTGGCAATACAATACCTGTTAGCTGCTTATCTGACATGAGTAATTGTTTCAGTGCACTCAGGCAGGCTTGAGCAACAGCTTGTGTGTGTTCCACATCCCATCCCCCAAGCTTAATGACCACATCAGCATTTGTGTAGCCTATATTTCTTTCCTGCATGTTCCTTCGAGCTTCCTCCTTAGCAGCATCTTCATCTACATTGATAGAGGAAGGCAAATTCAAAGGCCATGGCAGTTGGATTAATATAAGGCAATCCTGTACTTCTGATTTTCACATCAAACTCTTTGATTTGATGAGTGAACTCAAAATATTATATATATGATGGCAATCCAAAAGCTCTGAAGCTGCATGCCCAAAAGAACTTGTTGAAATAGGGAAACAGTCTCACCTGCAGCTTCTGATTTGGATAACCATACAGTGAAGCCAGCATGAAGATGCCGCCATTTATCAGGTTTTCTAGCAATTCCATGCTCACCTCCCAATGTAGCAACAACAGTACGAACATGACTACAACAAGAAAATTAACCAATGATTTTTCATTCATAGAATAACCAGAACAAATGGATAAAAAAGCTAAAAAGATGTACCTGCTAAGACTTTCTAATACAACGGCTTCCGCTGCAGCAACAGAATCAGCTCCTTCCGAAATCACCCCTGGAAGTGATTACACTGGTTAATCCACTGCAAAATAAGATTACAAAGTAACTGAGATACAGGAGCAGGTTTCAGAGTGGTGATTCCTAAAATCATTGTAAGTGCCCAAATGTGCAAAATGAAAGGACCAGTTCATAATTTGGAAGCAATTGGATGTGTGAAGGTAGCAATGGCCTGCAAGTTTAAAATGACTGTTACACATACATAGCTTCTGAAGAGTTTAACCAAAATATTCCTTATCATCAACATCAGAGCTTTATTTGATTCTCTCCTCAGATAAGAGACAAGGTCATTCACTAGTCTCTCACACACATGCTAAGTATGATCCAGTGGACCGGTGCTCTTTGTTTAACTCTAGATTCGTAGTTTCACCACACATACATAACAAAACAGCTACAGTAAACTCCCTGTAGTTGAATCCAGGATGTTAATAGGTTCAACCTAACTTCTGCATAAGACTTGATCAAATCAAGTGTAGACAATAAGCATTAGTAGGACTTTTCAATATGCCCCAACATCTGTGAAATGAACTTAGTCACATACACTGACAGGTGAACACAACTCAAAGCCGATGATCTCCAAATAATATTTACTTCTATAAATAGACTTTTGTCACAATGGTCTACTGCCAGTAACCTTCAAGTCTTCATTCTAAATTCCAATTCACTGTCATTTATTGAAGCCAAGAAATCATGATACTACGTTGCCATTCCACAAAGAAAAGGATTACCACAATAACAAGCATTTGCCACCTGCTCTCATCTGTTTCGTGCATTTGTCATAGCCTAATATGCAGAGAAAGTTTGGAGTGGATGATCTGGTGGCAGTAAGGTGGCATACTCACATGATTCGATGGATTGCTGAACATATCTTTCTAGCAAGTCACTTGTGAAAAGTGGAGCATATCTGCAACACCATATCAAAATAATTTAGCTCAGGGTAGTTTGAGATCAGACAAAACTTCCTTTGATTTGGGAGCACAAAATGCATTTCGATAACTATAGAGAATACGGAACATCACACATTTAAGGACACACGTAATTCTTAGAATATGATGCTGGGAAAGAATTTAAAACTAACAGGGAAAACAAGTGTTTTCTCAAGAACTGGTTATGATGAGTGTAATCACAGCAGCTACTTTCTTTTTACCACACAACACTACTTTGAAAAGAAGCGCATACCCAATACCACAAGCTAGTTCTCCAGCAACTTTCTCATTAATCTCTGTTGAATCTCCAACAAGATAAATTGATGTTCCTTTCAAGAGCTGCATCATTCCTGATGTGAGGGATGCCCAAGACTCCCTGATATCAGGCCATTTTAATTCTGTGTCATACTTCTTCAGATTGATCACCAGTTGATCCTCATCGATATACCTGTTGAAAATCAAAAGAAAGTAAAATCTCCTGATTAACTAATATGAAATGATGAACTCCTTGATTTTATGTTTTTTGTTTTCTAATAGACATTCTACTAACCATATTGTCTCAGAAGGTTTTATTTTCTCAAACAGTTGATTTGTGTCCATAAGAGTTATTAAAGTGCCTGATGCTTTAACTCTAACTAATAATGATGTCTCATTTGCATCAACAAAAATATCACTGGAATCCTGGACACCCATGGTGCCAATGCCTAGCCTCAGTTCAACATCTGCAACGCCATCATAAAACTGCAGCAGAATGCATCACAACAAAAAAAAATGAGCTGCCATTGAATGGAAATGAAACATTTCCTGAAACATTGTGCAAAGGATCCAAAAAAAATAAAAAAAAATATACTTTAGATAACAGAATTTAGAGTAATTGGAGATCATGTCAATACTACACAACATGCCTGTTTGGAACACAAGAAAATCCCAAAAAATTGATAAAGATACAGATCCCATAAACAAGAACATACTTCACAAGAGATGAGCTTAAAACTCGATTCATTAATAGCATTTCGCAAACAAGTAAGGACGTTTACCTCGTAATCCTTGTTTTTAACAGCTGTTTCAGAGAGATGGCGGCCGGAAAAAGACCTAAATTTCTCGAAGAAAAGGCACCTTCGCGGGAGGAGAAACGATGAACAAGAAGATAGGAGCTTGGAGCCATCGAAGGAGATATGGAATTTAGAGGTATAACTCTGGAGAATAGAAACCCTAGTTAGGGTTTTGCTAGGGTTTTGAAGAGAGAGAGAAAGCGCGGGGATGAAAGCAGTGGCCATCGCCGCGCCAAGCGAGAGCGGGGAGATGAGAAGATAAGATAAAGAAGCCATTGGGCCTTTCCGCTTTAATGGGCCGAAACCTTAAATGGGCCTTAAATCCCATGGGCTATAAAAGGTGGGCTAACACAAGTCCTTTTGTTTCCGGTAAGTGAGATAGGGAAGTGAAGAAGTGAGGAAGTGGTTTGAGTTTTCCCCTAATTTGTGTTTGTTTTGGTATAAGATTTAAGGTAAGAAAGGAATATCAATTTCCTAATATTGGTAGTTTCTTTGTTTTCTATTGGGTATTGAAATAGAAAAGTGGAGAAATCGACCAAATCTGAGATTATTAAATCACTATTGTAAATTATTCAAATTAGATATTAAAATTAATAATAATTATATCGATATTAGTTAATACTGGAGTTAACTCCTTCATAGTCCTTGCAACCGACCACATTTAATCAAAATGAAATGAGTCCAACGTTTAATCGGATGTTTGGTCAATGTGTACATCAAGTAGGTATTATTAGATTTAATACTCATGAACAACTCGGATTAATTATAATTAATCTCATCTTTTTCTTATTAGTTTGAATATTGGATGGTAAGTCAAGTCTATTTATGACCATTTTTTTTTTTACAAAAACCCAACAATAAAAAAAAACAAATAATAATAATAATAAAGTTTTTTTAAAAAAGTAATTTTCCATGTGAACCATCCGTACAAAAAAGCTTAAAAAAAAGGTCTAATTATTATCGTAAAAGTTTAAATTGGATGGAAAAAAGGATGTGAGGACAAGGCCTTGAATGCGGGTCCGGGTCGGGTCACGATCAAACCTGAACTCCGAAACGCGAGCTGCCCGCGCTGCCCGCCGATGTGAAAGCTCGCAGCCAAAAGGCCTGCCCGCGGGCAGCCAGGCCAATCATAAACCACTCCATTACCAAATCATTTACTCATCCCCGACCTTCCCATTATACCCTTTTGCCACCTCGACTCCCGCGCTATTACTCGATTCCTATTGGTCCAAGGGCCTTTCAGTCAGCCTCTTGTCGCATCTCGCGTGGTCCCCATGGAGAGGAAGTGACATCCTTACGACGCGTGGGAGGATGATTGAAATGGACGGATGGATATGAGTGGTGACTTGACGAAGGTGTTGTTTTAGGTGCTGTTACCGAAATGAGGAATATTCATCCCGCGTGATTCTCGCGTGAGAGGACCTGTCTCCTTTGCTCTTTGAGAAGGTATTCAAACCTAAAAGTCTCTACACACACCCACACTATATATATATATATATATATATATATTCATTTAATTTATATTCATATATAGAGAATATTAAAAGATATAGTTAAAGTTGAAGTTTTTGTTTTAATCCTTTGACTAGAGAAAATGAATGTTTTGTGTGAAGAGATATAAATTGTTCTTTCTGTAAAGGAACAAAGAAGCAGCTGACATGGTTTGACTTGGAATAAAGTGATTTGTTGATGCCCCACCATGAATGAGTTTGAGCAGAACTACAGTAGTAATTGTTATGGACGAAGTTTTATCAAAATTATAAAAAAAAATGTGGACAAAATCCAATACCAACACAGGTAAAGCTTCTAGAAGCAGATCTGAGATCTGGTCAAGATCTGGATGAGATGTGGCCGAGCTATGGCTGACCTACTAGTTGCGGAGCTCCTAGGAAGCAAAGGGCCGAACTGAGGCCAATCTTGTGGGAAGCAAAGAACCGAGCTAGGGCCGAACTCCTAAAAAGTAGAACCAAGCTAAGAGTTTTGAAAAAAAAAGATTTTTAAAAAAAAGTAGGGTAAACAAAAAGGGAAAAGTAAGAGAAAAAACAAGAAAAGTCACAAGAAAAGAGAGGGAGTTGAAGGGGGGATTTGAGAGCATTTTTTGTGGGTTTTATCACGCTTTGGGCTCTCACACAGCTTTGGTTTCCATTATCTAGAAAATAAGTGTTATTTTTTATGTTGTTGTAAAGATTTGATGGATAGAGTGTATTTGTATGATATCAAGTTAGGGTATCAACTTGAGATCTAGAATTTTGTATGTTTTTTTGATATTTTTTTTAGTGGATTATTGCTTGTTGATGCCCTGTGGTTTTTCCCTTGATTTTGAAGGGTTTTCTACATACTCTTTGGTATGTATGTTCTTTTAGAGCTATATCTCTCCTTTGAAGTCTTAAATCAAGATATTCCTCCCCTAATTGTAATCTCATAAGGTAGCAATTAAAGTTCAAATCAAGAGTAGGACTTAAATTATTAGCAAAAGCAAGTAGGGAAAAGAAAAAAAAAGGTAGGAAAAGATGCTGAAGTTAGGCCTTGGCTGGTTGTGAAGAAGGTGTTGCTGAAATCAAGGAGGAGTCATTTCAAAGACCTCTCCATTTTGTATACAATATCTGTGTGTATATCTATGCATGTGAATTTCTCTGAGGACAAGCACACACAGTTGATGTTTTTGGTTTGGACTGAATCCATCCAGCACTGATATATTTCTCTATTTTATCTAAAAACTGAATGATCAGAAGGAAAAGAACTCCTGTGCCCTTCTGCAGTGACACCTGCTGCACAATTAAAAGCCACACACTGCTGCATTCTGCTTGTGTAGTGTGTGTACCATCAACCTGCAAAAGACTAGTCCTTTCTTTTTATATATACATATATATATCATCTTGTTTTCCCCTTAGAATATATATATATTAGTGATCACTTAAGTATAAACAGTAGGAAGAGTGAATTTGTACTTGTTCAAGTGAAGAGCTTCCTTGAGACATGGGGAACATATATATCTCTTTGTAGCATACTTATGCTTTAAGTGTGGCCATCCAACAAGCATCTTTACCAAACAAGTCTTTTCTGTCAATCCATTCCACAGCAGAATGACCAGGCATTAGAAAAGATTTGGTTTTCCTTTTCCTTTATTCCATCCACTTCCCATCACTACTCCCATTTCTCTTTTCCACCATTAATTTCTCTCTCAAGAACCATATATATCTACTTATAATAATAATTTCCAAGGGTATTATATATGTATGATTGCATGCATGTCTGATTAACTTAAAACATGCATCTGTTGATACATTCTTAAACTTCATTTCTTGGATGAAAAATGAGATCACTAAATTAGTAGATGAATGTCAAATGTAACATTGGTGTGGTTAATTGATTAACAACCTTTTTCTTTTCTCTTTGTTGGGAGACTATAAAGCAAGACAAGAGTGCACATGCAAGTGAAGCAAGGAGTTCTATCTCCTCTCTCACTCTACCTATCCTCTTTAAGTACTAATGAATCAATAAATCCATTTCATAAGTTTGTAGAACATATAGCCTTTAGGCTCTTTCTCTCAACTTTGAAGTACTTTTACATACACATGCACATTGCTAGTCCCTTCCTCCTTTTTCACTGCCTCAATGACCTCCTTGTCTTTCTCATCCTCTTTCCTTTGAGTGGTTTTCATGTGGGCACTGGATTCTCTTTAGCCTATATATGATTATAGCTGAAAAAATGATTTTCCTAAGAGATCAAACCGATTGAGATCGATCAATGCGGTGTTCCCAGAGTGAACTCTAGATTCAGTTTCTTTGGGCTCGTCTCCGATAGGCACGAAGAGTTCAAATCCGATATCATTTCCTTCTGCAAAAGACAGGATGATGATCATCATCTTCTTAATTTCATTGCAATTCTTATACAATACATGCTCAATGAAACTTCAATATACCTCAAAAGTCTTCAAGTTCCCTCTGTTAGAACTCATAGGAGAGTCATGCAACCAGCTCCCTCTACTGTGGAGAAACATAAACAAAGTCTGTCTGTGCTTGTATACATATATACATCTAAATTTATATCTTCATGATGAGTTGAAGTTCATGCAAGGAAAAGGAATACTAATGAAAATCAGGTTGAATTGAAACCTGGTAACTTTATCATCTTGTGATTGAGATAAAGTAGAGTACTCCCCATGTGATAGTCCATTACCCACAAGAAGAAACAGCCAGGAAGTTTCAAAAAGACAGCTTTTTTAACCAAGGTTTGAAGCTCCATAGAAAAAAAAGACCCCACTTAACCAAAATCCCAAAGTGAGAACAGTCTCCTTTCATGCAAGTTTTTCAAATGTTACTGTTTCTTGGAGTTGGAGAAGGACAAGCTTCTAGTCTTTTTGAACTAGGAGAGGAGATCATTACACCATAATGGAGATAGAAAAAAGGGAGATAGGGAGTGTAGGGAGTGGGTCTTGTTCTTCATTCCTACTTCAATTCAATCCTTCACTATGCCTATATGCATGTTGGTATCCATCATTTATAGAATGATTTGGATATTGGAGAGAGAGAGATGCTTTGTTGGACTAGAGATAAGCTAGTGTTTATATATTTACCAAATTAAATAAGCATTCAATTGATTAAAAAACTAGAGTCTACATGGCTAAACTAAATATTTTAGAGGAAAGATATATGAGAATTATAACCTTGAAGAGTTGCTCCAAAGTGTACCACTGCCGAAATTTTCGGCATTATGTCCATTTGATCTTCCTTGATTGTGAATGTCAAGCATGTTGTCATCAGAAACTTCTCCCGATGATCCGTTCTCGAACCCATCCGATTGGCCTACAGACAAAAACAATAAGAAAGCAACCATTTTAATTCTGCTGCTATATAATCTTTGAGAATTGGAATGAGAATTTTAATGGTGATGTTTAATACATATAATTATATACCTGAAGAAGCTGGAGGTCTATCAGTAGTCTTCACTGTCCTGTACATCTGCAAACCAATGTTTTCACATCTTGTGAATAATTTAAGGCCAATGTTTGAAGAGTTCATGGATCAGTATATATTCACAATCAAACAAAAGATGCACAATTACCCAAGCAATGCTTTGCATTGCATGCATGTGACATAATATGAGCTAGCAACGAGATGATTCAGAGATCCCAGAGATACATAATTAAGAAATGATGACACCGTGTACCTCAACAACTGTTTCTCTGTGAAATTGAATCCCCCACTATCCTTATAACAAATGTGTCAATTCCTTTTTATCCAAGGGATAAACAAATGTTTCTATTTTTTTTTTCTGCTTTTAATAAACAAAAGCTGCTACAAGCTTGCAGAACCCACAAATCTCAGTCAGACAGAAGAGTTGAGTTCAATGGGAAATGAATTAAGAAGGATGTATAAGAGAGAAAAAGAGTATATATCTTTAATCTTTCTCCCCTTTTGTATAAAAAAAGGAAGAAAAATAACATTTCAAAGATCAGTCTCTTTCTCACTCTCTCAAAACTCAAGAAGATGGGATTGATTTATCATGAAGCAAGGTGACTGAAAAGGAACAAGAGCAAGAAGCAGGAAAACCCAAATATAACCATGCAATGAGAAAAGAAAAGGGCAACAAAGAAAAGCTGAAAGCTTCTGCAATCACAGAAAGCCACTCCTTTCTTAGTGCAACATCAAAGATGAAGCCAACTGACACCATTGAGAAATTCAGAAATTGAGAGGATTTTTCTCACCTGCAAGTGAGATTTGACATGAGCTAAGGTGAGATCCTTGACATCCATGAGCTCAAGAACAGACTTTGGTGTGGCTCCTAATTAAAACCCAAACCAGAAACATCAGAGATGAACAGTTGTGGAAGTAGTACTAAAAGCACAAGAAATATTAAAACATGTTAATCAATCACAAGTGATAAAAATTCATACTTTCATGGCCTCCCAACAGCTCCACTGCATGAACAAACCGGGCATGGAGAGTGCTAGTCCACCTCATCCTCGGCGCCCGCATGCTCCGTTTCGCCGGGAACCTCGACACGTATCTAGCCCTTGAAGCATAAGTTGCCGAACCAATGGTCGAAGAAGAATCATAAAAATTGTTATTATTATTATTATGTTGTTGTTGTTGCTGCTGCTGTTGCTGCTGATGCTGCTGTTGATGCTGATGAAGAAAAGGAAAAGAAGTAGAGTGGTGGTGATAAAGTGGGATCCCTCTGATAGGTCTCATGACACCAAGATCCTGATGGCAGGCTTCATGGATGAATGAAGGTTGGTGAGAATGGTTGAGGTTGGTGGTGGCTGAAGGTGTAGGGTTTGCTAAGGTTAGCTCGAAGTCGGCATCCCTGAGCTTCATCGCCTGGTTTGAGCTACTGTTTGAATCCAAAGCTCTCTTCCAAAACCCTAACTCCATGTTTTCTTCTTCTCTTGTTCCCCAGTTTTGTGTTGCCTTGTTGTTTGGTGGGCTGATCTGCAGAGTCAAGTCTGGTTGTGCTGGAAACAACTCCATTACCACCTTCTTCTTCTTCTTCTTCTTCTTCTTCTTCTTCTTCTTCTTGATGATGATGATGATGATGAAGAAGAAGAATTCTTCTTGATGAGAATTTTCTTGTGGTTGAGTTGAGAGAGCTGTTGGATGTGAGAGGTGGTATGTGCTTGTGGGTGAGGAAGTTGTGAGGAGTTATGGGGTTTTATTTGTGATGTGGTGTTGATGAAAGGAGTTATATTGAGAGAGAGAAAAGGTAAGATAAAAAAGAGTATACGGCGTCATTGTGATGTGTAAAACTACGGAAGTGTTACTAATTTTCAGAGGGAAAGTTGGTAACTCATTCACTTTTATAAAGAAAGATTGAGGGTTCAAACCATACCTATGATGTGCTTCTAGTGATTTGTTCATATTTATAGAAAAAAAAAAACTATAGAGGTGTTATCTTGCTTGTTTTTGAGAAGAAAGATAAAGAGTTGAGGGAGTTTGGTAACTAAATTGGCCAAATAGAATTGGGCACCAAGTGAAATTATTTTTGAAAATTATTGAATTTTTGGAGAGAAAATTTTAAACTAAGATATTTAAAGATAAAATATATAGCTGTCCTCGATGTATTGGTTATTGGATTTTAAAAAAAAAATCATTATTATGCTTTTATACTTTATTAAATTTTTTGGTGGGAAACCAGGTGCATCGGAATCCACTCAATTCCAATTCCATTTCCAATTCCGTACCAAAGGGGCTAAATGCAAAGGTTAAATAGAGGAGTAGACAACAACAAAAGCTTGAGTTTTGATCATGAAACTTTGGTTGGTTTGCACATGTAATCCCTCCCCATTGCATGAACCCTATAATCCCCACAATACTTTGTGTTTCACCCTCAAAAACCCTAATTATCCATTTCATTGTCTTTTGGCTCTAATGATATGAATGGATTGAATGGAAAGAAGGGAGCCCACCTTTTTCATGACCAACAGCACATTTATATGTTTGTAATTCTCAGTCAGTGTCAAGTTTATTTGTGACAGTGAGACATGATGCCTTTCCATTGCTTTCATTTCCTCCATTCAAATCATCTCCAAACTCCTTAATTCATTCAAGTTTTAACTTTCTCAATTGTTTATGTTCCACTTTTTATAGTGCTTTTTTTATTTAATTAATTCTTCTTCTCTCTCTCTCTCTCTCTCCCCCTTTTCACTTCAAAGTCAAAACATTACATGGCTTCCATGTGATGCAAGTCAAACTTTGGCTTAGGCTTTGTTGACCAAATCTTCTTGCTATCAAAAAGAACTAAAATTTCATCCATTTTCATATTGTTTTTTTTTTTTATTATTTTTGACATAGGCAATAAAGACCTCTCAAAAGGGCGTGTCAAGGGGTGTGACATTAAATAATGAGCATCCTTGACGCCTCAACATATGTGTACAAATGTGGGGACTCGAATCTGAGAGTTTTGTGCTCACCAAATGAATTATCCAAACTGCTCCCCTCATTTATGGGGACATGAACTCAAACTTGAGAGCATGCTCAATCAGGCGAATTAAACGCACAAGACCCGAGATACCACTAGACCAATGGTAAAAACTATACACACTTGTGTTGTTTAAAGCTCAAAGTTTTAATAAATGAAGACCAAAATTTGAAGATAAAATCATCCCTCTTTTGGATTTGGTGGAGAGAGAAATTAATTACCTGAAGTTTAAAAATAAAACATGATTTAATAATAATTCTGATCATTTGAAAAACATAACATGTAGTATGAAAAATAAAGATTAATATCAATAAAATTAAAACATAACATAATACGAATACAAAAGTTGATATCTATAATGTATCAACCGGGTGAAAATTATCTAAATTTCAAGAAATTCAAGCGATCGACAAATAGTTCATGAACTTAAACTATTTTGTTTGCTTATCATGAATTGTTGTATTTTTGTTTAATCTTATATCATTGGCTTTTCATCTCTCTTTGTAACACTAGGACATAAATATATATAATCTTGGACCCCTTGTTCCCTCATTTGAACACTGTTCAACTTCATTATTTTTTGTCTTGCAAGGAATGCCAATCCAACACATTCAAATACAAGATGGGTACATGCACACAAACACACATGGTTGGATGGTTGGTGAGACATCAATCCAATGTCCTTGGTATGCCCAATCTATATAAATGTTTTATCATAATTATTTAATTTAGTTAATTAATTATACACCCCTGCACTGTTCACTTATTCACAATAGGTCCCTCCCCAAGGACCTCCATCTTCCCCCTAGGGTCCTTGGGGGGGGACTTAGGTTTAATAGTAGTTTGGGTGAGGTTTTGGAAAAGGTGAATAGTGGTTAAATAGTGGAGGGACTTATAATTAAATTCCTCTTATTAATTAAATTTAGAGTCAAATTTGATACATGATATGTTATCCACATTACATTTCTATGTGCTTCTCTAATTAAAAAAAATAAAGAGATTCACTAATCACCAAAGAAATCATAATTTTTCATTCCATCCCCACACACCATCATGTGTTATGAATTATATATAGAGAGAGAGAGAGAGACAAATTAGATAAAGCATACTAAGGATCAAGAAAAGTTTGGACCTCACTAAAAAAAGTAGTTTGACATCCTTTGCATGGCAAGAAGAAGGTTTTGGTGGTTCTTTTAGTTAGTGATTCCCTTAAGTTGGGTCTAGTTGATTGTACCTTGTTATTCTCTTAATGTACTTCATCCTCCCTTACTTTCTTATATGTTCATCCCATGGTGTACCTTAATAATTTTATGAAGTTTATTCACATATCTCTAAAAAAATATTTTCCTTCAAGTGATTCTATATTGGTACCTTCCATGATCTCTTTATTCTTCTGCTAATCCCTTATCCATATTTCATTTGATCTAATATATGTTTCAACTTGTATCACATCTACCTAGCACATATTTCTACCATGTTTGATATGTGTTTCTACTGATTTTTTTTTCATATTTATCTAAGAAAAAATTAGGTGTAATACTCAATTTAGTTCCTCTAGTATACTAATTTGTGACTTTAGATCCCCCTATTATAACTTGAGCCAGGGGTCCCTCTACTTTCACGATTGAGAAATGTTAATCTCTCCCCTCGTCAACTTTAGGGGTGAAACATAACTTTAAATATATATTTAGGGGCTGACATTTCTAAATCATAAAAGTATAGGGACCAAAAGACTCTAATTATAATAAAGGGACCTAAAATTACAATTTGATATAATAAAGGGACTAAATTGTTGTAGAAATATAGGACCGGATAGAGCGGGGCCACAGCAAGAGAATGAAAATAATACTGAAAATAAAAGGACACACCGATATTACGTGGAAAACCCCTAAATAAATTGGGGTAAAAAATCACGGGCAAGGATAGAAGAATTTCACTAAGTGGAAAACTGGGGAGTTACAATTCTCTCTCTAAGAGGAAAATACCAACTCTAATCTTTCTTCCCTCTCACTCTTCCCTCACCTCACTTCAGGTTGTTATGTTTCGTAAGGAGAGGAGCTCCTTTTATAAAGTAAGAGAGGAGCGCTATTGTTGACAAAACAATAGCCTCCTACATGTTTTATTTGAAGGGTTGTTGGGTCAGCAATTGTTGACTAAGTAATTGATGAGCCACCACCACCTGTAATGCCGACTTTGACCAACAATTCTCCTGACTTGAAGATTTGATTGGGTATCAATCAAATTTTCACATCATTCTTTCTACCTTGCCACTTGATGTTGCTTACGCCTCCGTCCAAGCCACGTGGAGGATCGACACCATATATATCCGGACGATTGATTGCTTTTGTTAAGAAATCGCTATGTTGTCTTTGTAAATCTTTTGCATATCCACCGCTCCTTCTTCCACTTTCTCACCTAACGAAGTGGTAATCAACTCGATATGTTTTGTCTTTGAATGAAATCTTTGGATTCCTTTTGCAAGATGTAAGGCACTTCGTCATGCCAAGATAGAACAATGTTCTTTTGTTTTGTGCCCGAAGTTCTTCCAACACCATCTTCAACCACACCGCTTTTCTAGCTTGTGTAGCTCCAATATATTCTCGCTCATCGTTGACGAAGCCACGATCGACCGCAATTTTGAAATCCAAAGCCTCCAAAGAAGCGTGAACACATATCCCGTGAAGTGGATTTGCTTTTTGTCAATATCACCCGCATAATCGTAATCAACATATCCACCGCATAATAAAGTTCAACCCCATAACATAACAATGCAACATCCGAGGTTCCCTTTACATATCCGGAGAATCCTCTTAACAAAGATTCCAATGCTCGACGTGATTTGCCATGCATCGACTTACCAATTCACCGCATGCGAATGTCCTGTCTTGTACATCACGGCGTATTAACATTAGGCTTCCCAATCACCGATGCATACGATTTTCGAGACATTTCCATCCTCTCTTCTTCAATCGCTAGGACACATACTTGAGGATAACTTGAAATTAATAGGAAGTGGGGTAGAAATTGGCTTTACGGCCTTGTACATATTGAAACGCCGCCAAAGATCTCTTCAAATAATTCTTCCTCGAAAGCCAAATCTTCCTTTTTATTTCTCGTCGGTGAATTTGCAGATCCCTAGAATCTTGTTTGCCTGGCCCCAAGTCCCTTCATTTCAAATTCCCTAGCCAATTGAGCCTTCAATTCTTGAACACGATCTTTGTCATTCTGCTACTAACATGTCGCCTACATACAAAGAACAAAAGACAAAATCTTCTTCTCCAAACCTCTTGACATATGCACAAGGGTCTGATTGAGTCCGGCCGTATCCAAGGCTCATGATGAAGGAATCAAATCTCTTATACCAACATCTCTAGCGCTATTTTAGACCGTAGATAGAGATTTGTTCAACCTGCAAAACCAAGTTCTCTTTACCTTTTCTTCAAATCCGTCGGTTGGAGCATGTAAATTTCTTCTTCAAGATCTCCACTGAAGAAATGCGCTTTTTACATCTAACCGCCAAGTCAGTAAGTAATGTAGCACACATCGCAAGGACTACTTTCTGGATTGTGAGTCGAACTACAAGTGAAAATATTTGAAGTCGATCCCTCTTTCCGAGCATATCCTTTCACCACCAATCTAGCACGATATCGGTCCACTTGGTCAATCACTATTATGCGCTTTGATCTTGTAAACCCATTTTGTTGCCAATGGCCTTTCTTCCCTTGTGGTGGTGCGCTTTGATGCTCTATGTTATTTTTATGAAGTGCTTCGATTTCTTCAGACACAAGTATCCACCTGTGATGCATCCAACTACTCAAGGTTTCTTGGAGACTTGATGGCTCTTCATCCTCGCTAGAAGACGGTATGCAACATTGCACTCCAATAATATAACTGAATGCCAACTTGCGTCTTCTTGTCAGAAAGGACCGTAGAACTTGGGTCTTCGACTAATTGCCGGCTCTTGTACTGCGGCTCAGCGTAGCTTCAACTTCCCTCTTCCACTTGTATCGCTTGTAGTCTCTATGTTTCTCATTTGAAGTGCTATCACTACGCTTGCACTTGTTCTTTGTCTTCTATGAAAATAACATCTCATTGACATACAACCTTGCTGGCGTGGGATCCATGTGGGTACCCTTTTACTCCTTTCCTGATATCCCAAGAATATACATTTCCGGATTTTGGATCCAACTTCGTAGTTTCTTGGGCATTGTACATATCACGCATAGGACTTCCAAAAATATGAAGGTTTGAATAGTCAATCGCTTACCGTACCCACATCTCCATCGGTGTCTTCAACTCAATTGCAGCTTGATGGAGCCCATTCACCAGCATAATAAACCGACCGCCGCCTGTAATTTCTTGTACAGGGCTCAGCCTCATCATTGCTCTTGTTTCTCCAACAGAGTCCCGTTTCATCCGCTCGCTTACTCCATTTTTGTTGAGGAGTGTATGTTAATCGCTTTGATGCCTTCTTGCTTACATGTAATTCATCAAATTCTTTGCACAAGTTGTATTCTCCTCCATTATCCGGCCCCTAAGACACTTGATCTTCTCCGAGTCAAGTTCCACCCGCTTTGTAGAATTTGAAGATTGAAAACACATCCGCTTTCCTCTTGATAGGATACACCCAACACCTCCTAGAGTAGTCCATTGATGAATGACACAAAGTAATTTGCTCCTCCTAGTGATGTCACGGCCGGCTTTGCCACATCGCCGAGTGAACCAATTCTAGAATTGCTTTGCTTCTAGAATTAGATGTGTTGAACTTCAACCGATGCCGCTTTGCTTCACAAATGCAATGCTCACAAAAGGGTAATGTTATCTGTGAGACCATGGGTAGGATTTTTCTCTACAAGAATCTTCATTTCCTTGCTTCTCGATATGTGTCCAAGTTTTCTCGCGCTATGTCCATTGCATGTCTTTCACTTGGACTACTCATGGCAACCGCTTCTCCTTCTTGCAAAAGTCTCTCCTTCAAAGATGTGTACAAATTTGGTGTACCTATCTTGTCTCCTTTCATACATACCGGCCTCGAATTACCTTTCATGATCTTGTTATGCACTTCAATTTTGCATCCAAGATCATCAAGTTGTCTATAGACAACAAGTTCTTTTTCGTGCCTTCCACATGTTTGGACTTCTTGAATAGTCCGTGATCGTGCATCATACATCTTCAATTTGATGGTGCCAATACCAACAATCTTGTGGCTTGATCATTAAATCTATAGAGATCCTCCGCAGATAGGTTCATAAAGTGATTGAACCATTCTCTTATAGAGGTCATATGAAAGGTGACCCCCAATCGGTAGAAGCCACACATCACAAATCTTTCCCTCGTAGTTGTTGTTGCTTTGTTTCACACACCATGGCATCTCCATCATTTGAAGTGTTTGCAAATATTTCCTTGAGGATTGGAATCCTTTTATTTAGATTCCAACAATCCTTCTTCAAAGCGACCTTTCTTACCACGCTTGTAGACTTGAAAAGTCTTCTTACCTCCTTGATTTTGATCTCTGCCATAATTGTGGCTCCCACTTTGGGCCACGCTCGTTGATCTTCCTCTCTCATCACCATCAAGGCCTCGCTTGTTGCTAACTTGCCACCCTATCTTCCTTGTTCATTGCCATTTTCTTCCTCCGTATAGAATGAATGCCAGGTCGAAGACTAGAACGTCTGTGGGGACATTATTTGTTAAGTTGATGATGAGTTGATCATACGAACTGTAGACTTTGGAGTAGAAGTTCTCAAGACCGCGTTCACCTCTATTTTGTGTCCCAATGATGTAAGTTGGGAAAATAGAGTATTCAAGGTGTGTTGAGGTGCTCCACATCAAGTAGATTCCCGCCATACGCAGAGTATAGAGTTTCCTAAGGAAAATCTTATTTGGAGTGACTTGGCCTCCTGCATAACTTTAGTGAGGTGATCCCAAATCTCCTTCGCCTTCTCTCCTCGATACTTGATAGAACACCATCACTAGTGCGAGATGAATATTTATGACGGCTGCTCCCGGGCCCATTTCGCTCCACTTATCATCATTAACCTCGCCTTTCATTAATGGCCGCTAAGCAATTATCCTTCCTCGATTGCTCATCTTCGCCTATAGTGAGAAATTACCCCGCTTGAATTTTTCAATCTCAGGTATCTTCTTGATCGTTTCTATTATGAATCGCTTCAAGAGCGAAGCCCTTCCAATGATGGGAATAATAATCTAACTTATTTTCTCAGTGGAGGATCCACTTATAACAGACCACGCGTATGATAAGTGTAAATAAACACCCAAATCTAGTTACACGATACCACTTGTTGTGAAATATATGGGACCGGGATAGAGCGGGGCCACAGTGAAGAGAATGAAAAATAATACCTGAAAATAAAAGCGACACACCGGAGAGTGCGGAAAACCCCTAAATAAATTGGGGTAAAAAATCGCAAGGATAGAAGAATTTCACCAAGTGGGAAAACTCGGTGAGCTACAATTCTCTTCTAAGAGGAAAATACCAACTCTTTAATCTTTCTTTCCCTCTCACTCTTTCCCTCACCTCACTTCAAAGTTGTTATGTTTCAGAAGGAGAGGAGCTCCTTTTATAGGCAAGAGAGGAGCTGCTATTGTTGACAAAACAATAGCCTCACATGTTTTATTTGAAGGGTTGTTGGGCTGCAATTGTTGACTAAGTAATTGATGAGCCACCAGCCACTAATGCTGACTTTGACCAACATAAATTGGGTATTACACAAAAAAAAAAAGTAAAGGCGACAAGCTCAGGGGTGGACAATGTGCGCGTGTGCCCTCACCTTGTGGTCATTAGGGTTTGAATCTGAAATTTTCCCAACTAACAAAGCTCTATACAAAAGACCCGGCACTAATAGCCAAGAACCCCTTGATCAAAAGAAAACTTGTATTTAAGGTTTTACATAGTTCAAACTTCCATTCTCCAAAACAGGCAGTCAGTCAACATTGCTCAACTAGCATATTAGCAAAGGATAAAATATGGTCTCCCTTCAACCCATTAACCAAAGCACATCACATCTGGCTGGCTTCATAGTTATATACACATAGCTCCATTGTATTTACCACCTTTTCTTGAGAGAATTCTTGCAAGAAAGCTCAAGATTCCAAGAGTGATATGATATATCAATGAGATGAGCATGGTGATCTCCAAGAGGAAAAGACACTAGATGTTGTTGCTAGGGACAAAGCTAGGGTTTGAAGAAATCCTCATAGTCCACACACTTACAGGATTAATGACAAACATTGGAAGCCATGCACTTGTGTGGGTGTTTGTGCTATTGGTGGTGCATTGTTTAATAGTGATGGCACTAGGCACTACTAGCAAGAGATCAGCAAGAGGCCTTTTTGGGTCCTTCAAGTCAATGTGCCATGGGTGAAAATATTATATTATGAAAAAGAGTTGGATCAATGTCAACTCATCTTAGAATTATGTGCACTTTCTTTCTAGGGTTTTTACTTACATGAGTGATGAGGATTAATGAATGGGAGAGGACCATTTATTGTGCTTTGATTGATTACATTATGTCTTTGTTGAACTCCAAAAGGAATCTTGCACTTGAGATGTTTGTGTCTGGTTTTTAAATCATTTTATAACAAGGGAGAGGGAGTTGTTTGATTAACCAAATCATCATCAACATCATCATCATCAAGGTCTCATATTTGTGTGTATGAACATAAATATAAATATAAATATAAATATAAATATTCCACAAGTGCCTGAAAGCCAATTAATGAGGCAGTGGACTGGAGATGCACAGCCTTGGACTTTGTGGCTTTAAATGTCTTGTCTCCCTTTGTAAATGAAAGGAACTAAGGACGATGATGAGGTAACAAGTAGTCATCAAGTAATGGGTATGATATATACATGAAAACACAGTTGGGGAGAGAGGCAGAGCCTACTATAAAGGTCAGTGATGGATGGGTCATTTGGGTCCACCAGTGGAATAGCTGGACCTGTGAGCCAAGTTGAATACTACAGTATTGCAGCTCAACTTTGTTTTCAGTTGGGACAGGAGCACTTAATTCTGTTTGGCTCCTTGGCCACAAGTCTGGGATCATAATACCTTCCTCACCTGGTAATGTGCATTCATTCCCAGGGTGCTCCAGTGAAGGAAGGGCCCCCCACTTGCCCTTCAACAACAACAGTCTGGTCCCAATACTTGTTTTGCTTCTTCACCCAATCAGATCTCACTCATCCTCTTCTGCCTTATCTGGTTTACTCAGACTAAACTAACATTAATGTATAACCTAGATATGATTAATACAATAAATAAACAAAACATTGAACAAGTTACCAAAGTTCCTGGGAGACAACAGGCAGCCACTCCAGTATCACCTAGGTCCTAAACTGCATTTTTTAAAAAAAAAAAAAATGTTAGTGGGGGACTTCACACTTGAGAACACATGGTCATCAGAATCTGATTGAAAATCTTGGAAGAAACCCTGAGAGAGGGGTGAGACCTGACTGCAACAACTATCATATGGTATATCTGGGGTAAAAAAAAAAATAGACATTGTTTCCAGCTTTGCCCCCGGAGTTACATCTAATCAAGAGATTATGAAAAAAGAAAATATCACAAATGATTCTTAGATAAAAAAATCTGCACTTAAATTTTGTATCTCTTTTAACTTCCTTTCAATCGGACCTTCAACAAACTACTACCATCATAAATAAAATATGATTTATCCACTTATTTAAAAAAAAATAAAGAAAATCTTGGAAGAAACAAGATATAACCTGTGAATCCTTATTGGTCATTCTGTCTCCATTCTGTCACATGAGCCTTTCTTCTGTCAAGATAGAAGAAGGTAATTTCATGCCATGAATAGCTAAGAGGCATACAAGAACTCTCAGATTGCCTATTTATTCTCATGTCCTGTAATGCAAACTTAAAAATTGCAATTTTATAAAAGATGATGCTAAACATCATATGCACTGAAAAACCACCAGTTTGTATATGAAATTAAAGAATGGAATAAATGGAACAGGGTTGCATCAGAGTGGCGTTCTTGAGACACTGGAAATACCCACCACCCACATTCAAGAATTGAGATCAATAGACAACCAATGTACAAATGAAAATGCTTCCCCTGCAAAGTCTCCATCCCCCCAGACCCAACACATAATGTGGAAAAAGAAGAAGAAAAAAAAAAACATTTATCGTGGCTGAAACCCCTCCGAAGAATTCTGCAGTGCCAGCGCCTCAATTTCGAGGCTGGCACAAAGAATGAATTACTTGAATCTTCTGTTCTAAAATTGT
Source organism: Dioscorea zingiberensis (assembly GCA_026586065.1). Taxonomy (NCBI): domain Eukaryota; kingdom Viridiplantae; phylum Streptophyta; class Magnoliopsida; order Dioscoreales; family Dioscoreaceae; genus Dioscorea; species Dioscorea zingiberensis. The sequence goes on along the minus strand of CM048822.1, from coordinate 3,034,090 downwards.
GCCAGTTAATGAGTCACCATCCCAAGTCTGGCCTTCTGTTATCTGTAGTTAGAGCCCCAAGTTAAGAATTGTGGTTAGCACCTGTGTGTAAGATTATGGATTAGAACAAATGTCCCCAGCTTCTCTCGTCACAATCTAGCATTCTACGGTTAGAAGATTTTCCACGCTCAACAGCCGAGTTAGGAAAGGAGGGGCCTCTAACTTTCAGACGCTTTGGCCCTAGCTCTATAGGTGGCACCTCCTTCATAATCTCTATAGAACTTGACTGGAAAACATCCTTGGTCCTGCGCAGTTCCTTAGCTTTTGTTTCCATGGCTCCATCCATTCCCAACTTGCCATCCAATTGTTGTTTCCTGAACTTCAAGGATATTGGAGCAATTCCTCCTACCAGGTTTCTATTAAGATCATGAATGCACACAACAGATGGCGTCCTTACAACACTACCTTTTGGATGGAGCTTCTTTAATCGTTTCAACACCTAGCAGAAACTCAAGTGCTTTAGTAACTTGAAGATGCAGGAAACGAGAAACAAAAACATCATGAAAAATCAAATAGTGAAAGACCTAGGCCAGTGTGCCTCGCGGGAGAAAGATTACTTTAATGATGCAAAAAAATTAAAAATTTAAAAAAAAGTCAACAGAAATAAATGGAGACCAACTCCACGAAGGATGGTTCTTTATTGATGCATAGAGCGATCACTTAAAAGGAGCGATGGGTGTTCAACATAAAAAATCAAGTAGCTTATTTTCTCCACCAGAGCACTGTTCTGGTGTCATAAAGAAAAAAAAAATTATGAAGTGAATATTGGGCATATTATAAATTACAAAATAGTTCCCTAATAAATCACAAGAAATCAACCAACTCCAGCAAGTAATGAGGCAGTGGCATCTGAATACTTATCATTTAACAATTATCATATTTGATGGATGAATAAGAATAGCAAGAAATTTACTAGTTTACAACCTGCCTTAGTAATATCTGTCAATCACCAAAGAAGATGAAAGTCTTCCATGAAGTACCTTACAATGACTACAGCTTTCAAAATTGGGATTCAGGTTCAGACAACATTGACCATACTCCTAGGATAGTGCAGTGCTCACACAATGATGTTCAAACAATCTGAATAATAGCAAGTTTCTAAGACATTTCTAGAACAATTTACCGAATTATGTTTTGAGGTGGAAGACTAACAAACTCAAATTGATGGTGTCAGAATGGACTGCTTTACTAGATGATCTAAAATAGTGGAACCATAAATTTACAGACCAATTTAGATTGAATCACCAAACAATAGTCACTGATAGAAAGAATCAGATAATGGTTACATATCAACTCGTGAATTAGTGAGTTAAAAAAACATGACGGTTAAATATCAACTCATGAAACAGTGAGCAGTTAGCATGAAATTAATCGAAGCAGAGCTTGTCAATATACTCGAATAAATATACCTGCTGCTCAGGAGGCTTAACACCTATCACATTCCTGCTCCTCTCCAAATTGACAGCAGACCTACGCTTGACTCTGAATATCTCTGTGTCAGAATCATCACCATCTTGAGCACCATGAAGACGGACTTCATGGCTAGAACCAAATCTGTCGGATGGTGTTGTTGCTGTAGGCCCACAAGGAGACGGTAGTAGACAATCTGGATACCTTGTTTGACAGGATAGCATTTTATCAGTCTCATCACTTGCCTGCATAAAGAGATACATGTCACAGCATAAAAATGTAAAATGGCAAACACGTCTTCAGATGGTACAATCTGACAACAGGCTCAACATGATAAAGAACTGAACCAAACCAAAACAAGAATCTTACACTACAATGAGTACTGCTGTCATTTTGTCCAGAAGAAAATGATGAAATCGATGTCACAGAGCATGCAGCTTCTTGTGCATCATATTTAATGTACTCCCTCTGAGAAATGAAATCCACAACCTCTGCACATCCCATGCTTAGCTCCACATTCTCTAAGCTTGAACCAAAATTTATCTCACAGTATGGAAAATATCCATCATCCTTGCTAGATGGAAATAAATTTGTCTTTAGCCATTGGTCATCACCATGCAATACTTGATTTTGTACCTCTTCAATAATTCCTTCCTCCTCCTCAAATTTCTTTGATACAGCCTCCAACTCTATAAAACCCTCTCTTATGAAGATGATACGATTATGACCGCAATGACAGCTCCTTAACTCCGTCTCTGGATTGAATTGAATAAATGACAAACAGCTAAGTCAGACAGATTTCAGAGACAAAAAGCACAATAGAGAACTAGTTGTTTCCTGTTCATACCATGACGAAGACAAAAAGGATTCATATTGCAGTCACACTTAACATAAGATACATAACAATCACGTAGGCAAATGCTGCAAGGCGCGGTCACAGCTTTAGATGAATAAGAGCACATGTGTGCTCCTGAATTGATAATTGACCAGCAAGTACGATGCTGGAATCTCATTAAGATGACAAAAGAAACCTTGATGCAACGCTGGGAGGACAGGCCTTCAGTTGGAGGAAAATTATCAGAATTTGGACTCGACGATCTCCGTGAAAGAAGCATTGCTTCCTTACAGAGAAGTTCCTCATGAGGAAGCAGTGGTATCCTCTTCAGTTGTGCATACCGCCGACTAGCTACAGCACCAAGCGGAAACCAATCCCCTATAGCAAAGTTCACTGCCTCTCCACAATTAAAACCTAAAAAGTTCACCCCAAAGACCAAGTTTAGACCACAATAACACACAAACATAATAGATAAAAATGACAGCATAAAAGAGGATTGGCACATAAATAGCAGTTCCAAATCATCTCACCGTGACTGAACCCTGAATGATAGGCTCGAGGAAAAGTGATGATAAACTCTCCAGGCTTTTGCACAGCTTTATAAACAGGAACATTGTGTTTTAATAATATATTCGGAGGAAACATTGTCGTCTTGCCCAAAAGTACATCAAATGCCGCATCATCTCCTTCGGGGGATAAAATCCCGCGGTCATATACATGCTCTCGGACTACCTTTTCAAAGTCAGGAGCAGCAGTACCCGGAACACCATACCAAGTCTTAAATGCTCCACAATGATGATAATTAATGCTGCCATCACAGAATAAAACCTCGAATGTAGATTTTCTTTAATAGAACACATGATGCTAAGTATAAAAGGATGGTTAAGCTTAAAGAAACGGATTAAGAAACCTGTATAAGTAGTGATCTTCCACATGCCATGCAAACAAACTAAAAAGCATCCCTATGTAAAGCATAGGATCCGTTACTCCCTGAAGTAATCAGAATAAATATTAAGAAAACCAATAATCACATATAAAAGGTACTACTAAATGCAACCCACAACTCACAGGAATTGCTGCACCTAGAAGCCGTAATATAGACTTCGGAAGACGTGAAAGCCGCTGGGATCAATAGAAGAAAAAAAAATTTAAAACCTGATAACCAGAACACATTGTAACCATAGAACCAACTACAGTAAAATAATAGCACCATCAACATAGATGCATAATCATGGAGCTACTATAAGCAAGGCTACAAATAAAAAATAAAATAAATAAATAAATAAATAAATCTTGCGATCAAAATTTCACCCATGTGGAAAAGAGTTGCAAGAAACAAATGTTAAAAAAACCTAATCATTTAACAGAATGATTTGAAGTCTATAATATAATAATTCCTAATGAATTTCCCAGAGCACATCTCAAATCTATAAAAAGGAAAGGAAAGGCAATACTCAGTGACTTTTGAAATGCAGACCAACCAAACACAAACAGAACAGCAACAAGGAGAGATGCGGTAACCTTGCATTATCTAGTCTCAAATACAATCAATAGAACAATAGAGAACCAGAGGAACAAACATATACAACACAAGCTGCAATAAACGATAAAAAGGGAGAACTAGGATATGTACAAAAAAAGGAGCAAATATAAATCTGGATGTGAAGCCATACACTATTTATGGAATGAAACAAAAACAACAGAAAGGATGTGACCAAGAGTGCTCACCTTCAAATTCCATTTGCTTCTCCCAAGCTGATCACTAGGAGAACATGAGAAAGCACTACCATCGATATCACATGCATATTCAACAGACTCTGTCTTGCCACAACCAATTTCTTGCCAGAACTGCTCTTCCAAATACCTAGCTGGGAGGCATCCTGCACTAGAATATCTACGAGAAAACACCTTGTTTGCCATCTTCTCAAAATCACGAAATGTATACTTCCTGAAAAGAAATGGTAACAGACATAATGCAGAGATTTTAAATAATTGTTCAAACTTTCTTTTGAGGCAAGAACACACCTTCCACTCATGAAAAAGGTGACCTTGTCATCTACCGCCCATTCAGCAAGACGGAGAGGCTGCACCCTAGTTGTGAACTTAAATCCAGCTTTCTCCTTCATCAGAACAACACCAGCAGGTACTGAAGCACTAATAGGAGATATTATCTTACATATGCCTGGGAAAAAATTGAATTGTAAGGCAAAAAGGGAATCTATAGCAGTAAATCACATGTCATATCTTCAAATATGCATGAGCCACAATTTACAATAGGAGTTGCAGAAGAAAGCTCAAACAACTCCAAATAGGTTTTGACTTTTGACTCACCTAATAAAATCGATTGGCAAATCAACATAATAAAGCTGTTAGAAAATATGTGTCACACAATAAGACCGACGGATAATAATATAAGGAGTTTAATATTAATCAATATCAGCATTCTCAATGCAGTATATTACATGGGAAAGAAATTTCATTTTTTTTTTCCAAACATGTGCATTTAACACGCATGCAACATTAACAACAGGAAAATGCTCTACACTGGATAAAAGTCTATGAGAAGACATGCCAGACACAAGAATGTGCCATTTTACAAAATAACCATTTGATTTGTCATGTATTTGTTAAAACAACACTAGAAATATGAACAAGTCAAGAGACATCTCACAGTTATACAAAGATTTTTTCATGTCACATGCAAACTGATTACTGAGTTTCCTTGTAATTGGATGGAATAGCAGTTATATGCCACAAGCATGTTGTGCAAATAAGTTGTGCCCTCACAACAATTACAAGACTGATGCTTGTGAGAAAAAAAAAAAAGAGGAATGTAATTTCTAATTAGCAACACATTGTGACACTATGTAGTATGTGCAAAAGTCAAAACATAAAAAGAACTGGTTGATAAAAGGCCATTGTCTGAAGCACCTGGGATTTAAGAAACACCCTTTTACAATTGGACTGGTTGATAGGGTTACAGCATGATTAATAAAGTAATGAATTAAAAACACAGAAAGAACAATCAACATTTAAAAATAATTTAATGATTACCATATTTAGAAGCTACAGGTGCAATCTGTTGAACATAAGTTAATGGATCCTCAAACTCATCCTTTGTGGGACAGAAAACAGGACATTCTGGGACCTTATCAATCCATTCGAAGTTAGACATGTCAAATTTTTCCACTTTATGCTTCGAAAAAGCATCCTTCACCAGATCATTTCCACAAGAAAATGTGCTTATGTCTTTGCATATTTTCATGCCACATGATGCATTACTTTTTAAAGAATCACCACCGCTTCTGGTCATCATATTAGTAGCATCTGCCTCTTCAGGTGAAATTCCCAATCTTAACCTTTGGAGTCTTTTACGCTTCAGAATTTCTAGCCCGTTTCTAACCTCTTTAGACAAACATACTCTTCCTTCCACCTGTCATGGGAGAGGAAAAAGAGAAGGAAGAAGATTAAAAGTCACAAACTATTGACACCAATAACTAAGGGCCATTGGAATACAGAAGATCAATGCAAACATTACAGGGTGCACTGCAGAGTACAACATTAGAAAGACAAAATAGATTCTACAATTGGCAAGTGAAATGTATAAAATTCACCTTTGTATCTCCATGACAGAATCCAAGATGAATATTTTACCAAAAGGTGGATATTTTCCCAAACAGAAATGAGTCAATAGTTATATCCACTACATGTGTCATCTGTTACAGACAAACCATAAAACTAAGACCTTGTCAACAGCATTGATACAATCTGTAGACAATACATGCGACCATGCCATTTTTATCAATCATAAGTTGTTCAGCACTTCAAGCAGCTCAAAATATAATGTTTCTTAAACTCATTATGACAAACTTGCAATTAAGAGATAAAGGCATAAAACCATGAAGACAAGAAAATATCAACAGCTCCTCATGCAGTGAAGCACATACAAGATATCAACATGCTAAAGAAGCTAAGCGTTAAGCAATCAGACGAACATATGAACAAAAACTTTGTGTCAGAAAGCCATGATCTCCATGAAAGGAAAGAAATTACTGACCATTGTTGCTTTAAATGAACATCATGAATTAAAATGTCAATTACCAAGCATGTTCTGCTGGCACTACAACATAACAGATGTAATCCCCCAACAAAAAGGTTTGTCATTAGCATTTGTATCATCCTTTTGTCCACTGATAAGAAATTATGATTGTTATAAGGAAACAATTAAAGGATTCAGTAATTGAAGTTTAATATAACTAGGAACTTAGAGGTTGATTGGAACCATTGGTGCAAGAAGAAATGTATAAACGCAAATTAAGTAATTTTAAGAGCATCAACCTTCACCTTTTGACTAACCTAAAAAATTTGGAATCTAAAGCAGCCAGAACCAAGTAAGCTTGTTATTTATTGTGATAAAAACTATTATAATCCTAAGTCCTAATCATGAACTCACAAAAAGGAAGAGGATAATGATCTCAACTGTTAGCATCATTCATTAGGGGGGGCTAACTAAGAATACAACTCTGGAACAGTTAGCTGAGAAAGCGATGGAGATTTCCATATCAATACTTTCTGAGTCACTGCGAACAATCAAACACCAAACCAAAAGAAACAGTAAACAATCTCAAACGTGAAGTGATGATTCACTGAATTGTAATGCTATCACAAGTGACACTAAAACCAAAGAAAAACTGAATTTCAAATTCATTCCCCCAGCATCGAATACATGAAACAAGAAGCAATTATCCAAATAAAACCGTACCAAATATTCCAGATGGCATCTCATCAAAAATTAGAAAAAAAAAATTAAAAAAAAATCCTCAAGAATTGCCCGAAAAGACAGCCGCAATTACAAAAGCGCATCCATCAAAACAAAACGCCGAAACGGATACCTTCAACGCCTGTTCAAAGATGGGCCCATCCCTTCCCTGATTTCAAGAAACGTCAAATTTCTTGAACAAAATATATATTTTCGGATCATCAACAAAAGAATCCCGATTTCAAGAAAATCCATAAAAAGAAAGACAATAAAACATATGATTTAAATAAAATAAAAGGAACGTTCGCCTACCAGCCATTCTAGGAAAATTCTTGATCAATTTGAAAGCGCATTTAATTCATCTGAAATTAATGGCAACTTATAAGGAATGTCTTCGGCCGCTTAACCGAATAGGAACAAAATTAACAATGCTAAATTACAGAAACAAACCAATAGAAAATTCCTCAAAAAAGTCCAAGGAAAACAAAAAAAACTACCAAAAAAAAACCCGGGAAGAAAATTCTCTCGAATTATCAACAAATCAAGAGCCCCTAACACCATCATCGACGAAAAATAACCCGAAAAATCCACCACAATTTCAACAAAATAATCAAGAATATGACATAAAGCCCCAAGAACCCACCATCTCATACCGATCCCCGATCCGTGACCCTTCCACCGTCCCGCGAATCAAGAACCCGATGAAATCCTCACGATCCCGGTCTCGGACCGTCAGATATCCAACCACATTACCCAAATACCCACGAATCGAGCCGAGATCCGAACTCTTTCCCAAGAGCGCAAGAAACCAACGCCGGACGGAGACTTCGAAGCCAGTTCTTCGAAGAAACGAGACCAGCTCGGTGCTAGGCCAAGGATTCGCCTCCCAGAGAGCGAGAAGAGGTTTCCGGCGGCGAAGAGAGGTTTTCCGGCGAGCGTCCGGAGGAGAAACGGGGAGCCGCACTGTAGAGAACCGGGAGGGGATTCTTGGAAAACCGGAAAAGAGTAAAAGAGCGGGTATTTATCGGTTAGAAACAAATCAATTATACCAAAATATAATATAAAATAGTTACAGGGGGTGCAATAAAAGAAAACCCAGGTAGTTGTTACTTGTTAGGCGGTTCGACCAGACCCTGCCCACTATAAAATCCGGGTTCCCCGCTTATAATCACCTACTCCCTATAAAATTCCATATTTACCCTTAAATTCTGTTCACATTTACAAGAAAAACTTCAAATCTAAGCCGTCCAGATATGGGTAGTTTGGTAAATTAACAGATTTGCGTTCAGGCCCTCCGATAAGTATAGAATTACAGGGGCTTTCTTGAAAATCTTCAAAAGGGACGGAGAACGGAAACGTCCGTTTTGGCGGACTGGATCGTGTATGTGAAATTCCTCTTTAGCCCCCGAATCATAGCAGCAAAATATAAGGTTATATTAATATGTGGGGGTATAATTGTAAAATCATTGGACATGATAGCGTTTGGATACGCAAGATTTGGCGAGGATTTGACAGACCCCGCGAAAAAAAAACCCGGCGGTAAAAGGCCAGGAACCGACGAGGAGGGCGGTTATCATCACGAACGCCACGTGGCAATCAACAAGGCCATTTAAGGGAATCAGCCGTCCGAACTCGACACGTGTTTATCGATGGTGTCATAACCGTAAGATAGTGTGAGCTAGCATTGCACTCAAAACCACCTGGCGGTTTTCTGACCGCCGTTTCGTGTAAACCTGCTGGCTATCCACTATTTTATTCCCGCGCTGCCGTCACCCACGGTGAGAATAATCTAACCCAACATCACTATTACTAGTTTTACAATTACCGAAATTCTAAAAGCTCTATCAATTTCGGTCACGGGTCGGATCCGTTCGTACTAGATCCGGATCCGACAGCTTGTGTGTTTTTGAGTGAAAGTGACAGAAAAGCCACTATGGGTTGTTGGAAATTACAGAAATGCCGTGGCACGTGGACCGGTACTAGTACTATCTATCTTTCTGGGGATAGTATAGCCTGCGGGTTCAGGTGTGTGAAAGTGACTGCTCTCTAAATATATAAATATTTATTTTTATTATTTTTAGAATTAATTAATTAATGTGATATATATATATATTTATTTATTTATTTATTTATTTATTTATTTATTGATGTGCATATGAGAACATTATGAAGGTCGGTTGGTTTGGTGACCAGTTAGGCCGCTTCTCCTGCACATGACTTACAACGAAACTTAACAATGGGTCCCCTTTTTAAAATTTGATAATGAATTACAGATCCTTCCAAGTTTTTGAAATGAACACAGTCCTTCAAAGTTTTTCTCTGCTCAAAACATCCCTCTTTTTTCATTCATTGATTTTTATACTCTTCCATCCACTGACTCTGTTAAATTTTTAGGGTTCTTACCAAAATGCCCTTACATCATTAATGATGACATGACCCATAATACAAGCCCCTCAAGGCATTTAATATAAAACTAGTAAAAATTTAATATGCACTACACCAATAGAAGGGCAAAGTTGGTATTATAGGAAAAAATAACTGATGGAGTCAACCTTAAGGACTAGAAAATAAGTCTGCCAAAAAAAAGGGATTGTTTGGGAAAGTCTAATGTCAAAAGGACTGTCTGAGAAGTTTTGAAACGTCCAGGGACCTATAAATAATTTTTAATAATAAATAAATAAATAAAATTTTATATTTTATCACATAATTTGGAAATTTGAGCTTTTTTTTAATGAGGGATATAAAGTCTAATGTCAAGCCATATATGTTTTTTTTTCTTGATTTGGATTGATGTAATTTGATTGAGTTTGGATTCGTTTATTTATTTGGATGCTTCATGATTGAGTTTCTTTTTTTTATGGTCAATGCCTCAAATGGAAATTTTTTTTAAAATATTTCATCAATTTGTTTTTTTAATAGATAAACTATATTTATTAAAATAGAATAGGTCTTTATCGAACCATTTTACATAAATCCTAATCTAAGTTTCAGCAGAGTACATTTCATGAGTGGGAGATGTGTTTACTATCTTGATTGATAGCAGTCTCTATTGAGTCTGCTCCTTTGGGCTTACTTCTATGGAACAGGATCACTATACCGATGTTTAAGATCTCATCGATTTGTTAACATGTCACATATTAGCCAAATCATACCAATTTTTTATAAGATATATCACTGGATGTATAAAAAGTGAAAACTAACTAATTGTCATTTAATCAAAATAGCAAGGACTATAAAAAAAAGGAAGAATTCCCAATGATTAGTGATGATAGATTTGATAGATAGTAGTACAAAATGGTGACTTTATCCATTTATTGACTTTTTTGGCAACTTGCACATAAAACTCATATTAATGATTAGTTAACCTTGACCCACTCACTATTCCTAATGAGAAACTACTATGACAACCATAACAACAACAACAAATAGTATACAAAAACACAACAATTCCACCACTAACTACTACAACAATAGCAAACATCCAAGAGAAGGTTGGATTCCATGTATTCATTGTAGAAAAGTAGTGTTTCTTTGATCAATAATCAACACTGTTTATTTAACTACAAAAGTTAAGGAAAAAGAGCTTTCCATCCAAAAGCTATGCCATATTCTCACACACATCATCAATCAATTAAATGAATAAAAAGATTTAATTTTTCTCGTTTGACATGAAATTAGAGTTAAATGACCGATATGGGTTATATATAAATAGAAATCAATTAAAAATCTAAAATAAAACTCACAACAGTGGCGATCGTCTAGAATATATGAACGGAAAGAAATAGACAATGCTTTAAAAAAAATAATATATTTTCCTATAAAATCATTCGCGATACTAACTTCATCCTTTTATCCAGATTCAATACAACTCATCTATTGAAGAGGATCAAACTAGAAGCAACTCAAACATTTGTCAAAACAAAAATTGTTGCTCCAGCACCGACAGGAAGGATGAAGATCCGTTTGGGGGGGAATAGAAGGAAATGTCACTGACTGACCCCTTTGTTATTCTATGCTTTCACTGATTTTCACATCTATGTAATAAGGGATGCATGTACCGACTATTTCTATATATAAATAAATATAATTTATCTATTAAAAAAAACTAAAATAAAAAGATCGATAGAAATCGTCGTCTCTTTTTTCCTTTTTCATGAGAGATGTGTGTTGTGTGGTGGCTTTAATATATGCTACTGAGGGGAATAAAAAAAAACCTTTTAGAATTCTTCAAATATAACCACATAGTCTGTGTGAGTGAATAAAGCCACATTGATGGCATGCTAATAACTGTCCCTCAACCACATGCCACTCAACTTTATATCTACACTAACAAATGCTCCTTTTCCTTTTTCCTTTTAGCTTGGAAGTTGATTGTTGAGAGTGGACTCAAATTGTTGCCAAAAATAGTTCATGTTCCAGGTGATAGGTTATAGGTGGTTGGAATGTCACTTAGTTTGAACATAGATGCATCAAAAGGTCCATGAGAGAGAAAGTTATGTCCTTAAATGACCTAAAACCAATCATCTTTGCTTGTTATCCTTTCAAATGAGATCAAATTGGTTCATCATTTTCAAGTGGGGGCAATCAACACACTATTTGCCATTTAAAACTTCAATTTTTTTTTTTAAGTGTTGATCGATCGAAAAGGGAGAATCGGTAATTGTTGTGCATGTGCCTTTAAATCTGTCGCCGGATTCTTTTATATGATATTTATAGACCGTCCATATATTTTTAGAGTTACAATTTTAGTGTGGCGCGTTGTGAGAGAGATTGCTTTGTAACCCAGGTTTTTTTTTTCAATGAAGATTATGATCGACATTTGCGCAGATTGACAAAATTCTTCATTTATTTTCCATAGTAACACACCTCCTACTCCTTTATCCCTATATAACATAGATATAGATATGGGGTCATTTCTACAACCTATTCAGGATAACATATGAACCTCAAATGATACAAGATCTTTGGGGGATGAGATCAATGATAGACAAAACACTAAGGTCAGATTAGGGCTTGCTCACCATAGCAAACAATATGTTTTCTTAAAACACATTCACAATATTGATTCTTTTAAATTATCTTGGTTTGATGCCGTTCATATCTTCAAACGGTCAAAATTATGAGCGATAAAATTGTTGGTGAAATGAAGTTTAACATTCACTAGAGATCGAATTGTGATGGACAACAGGGGATGATGCATTCGAGAATGTGCCAATAGATGAAACGGGGCACCCTACTTTGGGATAATGCACCCCATCACCTCAACACTAAACGTGTCGCATCTAACCTATACTACCTAATATTATAAATAAAATATGATTTATATATTTTTTTAAACGAAAAAATGTCGATGGATCATTAATAATTAATCATATCAGATTGCATTGACAATGTCTAATGAAATATTTCGCTTTATGAAATATATGATATTTTTAAAACAAAGTTTGAGATAAAACAAAAGGACACAAAGAACAAAAGCTTGAGAAAAAAAAAGGGAAAAAGAAAGAAATCAATCATTGATAGCATCACCAATTTGAGCATGTGGTGTTGGTTGGAAGATGGATCTTTCTCATGTCATCCACAAAACCAATAGATGACTTCTTTGTATAGTTCTTCACCACCAATTTACACTTTATAGTGATGTTTCTAAGGAGTACTCTCACTAGTGAACAAGAACCAAGTCTTGGAATTTTATAGAAATTTCCACTCATTGAAAGATTAACTAGACAAATAAAATATTTTTTTCATCAAAATGACATCAATGCGATAAGCCGAAATATTCTATCATATCTTATGGAAGTTTTTGACTCAAGAGTACTAAAATGTTGCTTTAAAGTTAAGGTCAAAGAGTTGCAACTAAGTTTATTTGAGTAAATATGTGAATAAGGTATATATATATATATATATATATATTTTATTGACAAAAAGAGCAGTTAGTCAAATAGTAGCTCAGAAATTAAAGGATGCGAAAGTTCATTTATGAAAAACACGATGGAGAGGTTGGAGGGTGGGATGATACTGCAGCAAAAGAAAAAGTTCCACTCACTATCCTTATTTATGCATTTAGGAAAGTGTCATTGTCCACAATTCGAACTTGTGACCTCAACGAGGTGAAGCGTGGGGAACTGAGTACCAATATGTGAATAAGATTTTTGTTTTTTATATTTTTAAGCAAGTGAACTATCAAGATTACTTAAATAGCTTTAAAAAGGAAAATAAAAAAGAAAGATTGGGTTGTGGTGAGTGGTTGAGTCCCACAAAAGCTAAAAGGGGTGGGGTCACACTTTGTCCAAGTTCTTTTTTTTAAGTCTTTTCCCTTCACTTTTGTTTTTCACCTCTATCATTGAAGATTCTCCTTGGAAGTATAAATGGAATCATATCCACAAACTATCCAACATGTTAATATATATATATATATATATAACATATATTAATCACATGATTTAAGAATTTTAGGGTAAGTATGTTGATTTTTTTCCTAGTTTTCAAATATCATTCTGGTGTAGGGATGAGCGATATTTCAAGGGCGCGAGAATCCCTTTATGGAGCACCTTTAATTTTTTTATGGATCTTTGTAGAGCAAAAAGTTAATCGTATAGTCTTTTTAGACCTTCGTGATTGCTCCAGAACCCATATACTCTCAAAACCGACATACCTTGGAGCAAAACTTTATTTGAAAAAAATTCTATTCCACAAGAGTTATTATAAAAGTTATATTTTACTATTAAAACTCTCAACATATTTTAATTATTATTTTTCATCTTAGTCAGCAATTTGGATGTTGACTAAACAAAATGATCATTTTATAAATAAAATGACTCTAAAACTAAATAAATAATAAAAAAATTATATATAAACTGAAAGATGTCCATATAGGAGGAAAACTTGCATGGAGCCGGCTCCACCTATCTTTAGGTGGAGTCGGCTCCATTTTGGTACTTAAAATTTTTTTTAAGTATTTTCAACCGTACGGATGGGAAGATCATTGAAAAATAATTTAGCATGTCTATTTTCATATAATATGGTGACCGTTTGGTCCTCCCACTTAACAGAAAGAGGGAATGTTTTTAAGGAAGTGTGTTGATCTTTTTCTCCTTTTTTTTAATTAATTAAGGTTTTAATGATGGTAACAAATAGAAGATTATAAAGTTTTGTTAATCAAACAAATATGATATAATATCCCAAATCAATGACAAATAAAGAGTGTTATTGATCATAACATTTAATTAAAACATAAATCAATTATATCAAATTTCCATGTTTGTTTCTCTCGGTACATAAACCATCTCTCATTGTTGGATTTGACTCAATATTATTTTACATTATTCAATCTCTTTATTTGCCCTCCAATTGATGTCCTTCATTCTTTTTTTTTTTTTTATAAATATAGATAAACCACGTTCATTGATTGTAAAAAAGTTCCTAGGTGATCCTCTATTACAAATAGTGCCTGATTCTTGATGCGATCAGGTAGCACCTAACCAGTGAGTACATGAAAACACACAAGAAAAGTTGATGTAGGAGGAGTGGATCTGCAGTACTCTCTCATGCTGGTACTTGTCCAAATGATCTATACAGTCGCAGCGGGATGTTGTTGTGGTGGGGCTCTCTCAGGGGTATTGTATGCCATATGGGTAGCCACCTGTAGGGGAATGAGAATAGAGGTACGGTCCAACCTGATTGTCCTTTCGACCCGTGTCACTTATGGGGTATCCACCACGACGTGTTAGAGCAAGCTATTGCTCCCACCTTTTTGACCGTCTCTCCTCCTTATGTGTTGGTTAAAATTAGTTGGTGCTGGAGAGACACCCCGATGTTTAAGAGCTCACTTGTACCCCCAAGGAGACTATCATGAGCCTTAGGGCAAGCTATTGCTCCCACCTTTTTGGTGTCTCTCCATTTTTTTTTTTTATCCGGCCAGAGAGACGCGCCCCGATGTTTAAAGAGCTCACTTGTACCTCCAACAGTTATGGGTTCCCCCAAGCGAAGCTAGGTTTACTTGGTCTCCAAGATGTCCATACCTCAACCTAATTCCACGAACTTTGGCTTGTACCTATATGGCATACAAGACCCGATGGACAACCACCACTTCAACATTGCTCCAGTACTGCAAGAGTACAAATCAACAGTCTTTCCTGAGCATGAGAGGGTTATGCAGTTCCATCCTCATCGTTCCATGATTCACATTCCATTGTGTGTTCAGTGCTGTAGTGCACTCCGTGGATAGAGAGGGTTGGTGCTGTGCATGTCTGCGGTGAGGATCATTCCTTTGTTGGATGGCCCTCACCTAAGTCCTTGTTCACGTTTGGGTCGCCTCGTCCGCGAAGTCTGCGCCTGCCTGTAGTGGTCGATCTTGTTCCCTTGTAAGCTCCAGGCTCTGTTTGGCAATGTTTTCTATAGTAAGTAGCTTCTGTATTTGTGTTGGGTGGACTACATCTATCCATGAGAGCATGAGGAAGGAAATATTGCGGATTAGTTTCTTGAAAACGATTTGTTTCTCTTGAAAGCATCTCCGGTTTCTTTCCAGCCAAACGCTCCAGGTGATTGCCATCACCGCCGTATTCCAGCTCGGTCTGTCATCCTTTGCCAATTGTTTGGATAGGGCTGAAGGTGATCTTCCCCATATATCTTGAGTATGCCTTGGAAGGCCCTGCATGTGAAAGAGATAGCAAAAGTGAGACCAAATTTGGGAAGTGTATTGGCATTGTAGTAAAAGATGTGTCGTTGTTTCATCGTCTGCCTCGCATAGGTAGCATTTGGTTCTGTCACCATTCCACCTTCTTTTAGTGAGGTTCTCAGGTGTTAGGATTTTGTCTTCCCGTGCCAGCCATGCAAAGTATTTGACTTTCGGTGGGCATGGTGTTTTCCAGAAGTCTGATCCTAGCTGGCAGCGCATTCCTCTGTCAGTTTTAAATCTGTAAAGTGACTGTACCGTGAACTTGCCATTCGCCGTTAGTTTCCATGTCCTTTTTTCTGCCTGTCGGTACTCATCACTCTCCCGGATGTATCGGTGTAGTAGATCAATCTGTTGTTCGCCTTCTAGGGTTAGGGGACCCTGTTTTAGGATTGTTGTATTTGTTTGGATGCAGTGATACGCCTCTTGGACGGTCATATTTTCGTTGTTGATCATCTGGCAGAGGTCTGGGAACCTATTAATGGGCGCTTGTCCTTGGATCCAGTTTTCCTTCCAACAGTTAATCTGAGATCCACTTCCGGCTTTCACAGTTATGTTGAGTAGGGTACAATCTCTTTGTTCCGCAATGTCCCTACAGAAAAGTGATTTGTTTCTTCTGTGTTCGCGGAAAGGGTCTATTTTCCGATCCCTGTAGTAGATCGCCGTTGGTACTTTTTGGCAAAGACCAAATTCCCCAGTTAAGATCCGCCACCACCATTTTCCCAGTAGAGCCTCGTTGAACGTCTTCAGATTGATGATGCCTCAATCCCCCTGGTTTTTCGGTCTAGATATTCGGTCCCATTTGATTAGCCGGTATGCTTTGGGGTTCTGATCTGATCCCCTCCATAGGAAGTCCCGGCGAAGACCATCTATTTTGTTGAGCACCCATTGTGGTAATTTATATCGTGACATCCAGTAGTTGGGGATGGTGGTGAGTACCGAGTTTAGTAGGGCTATCCTCCCTCCCATGGACAGTAGTTTTCCTTTCCAGCTGGCGATTCGATCCCGAATTCTATTAATGAGTTTCTGCCAATCTTGTTTTATGGGCTTTGAGCCAGTTAAGGGCATCCCTAGGCTTTCTGCCAATTGATGTCCTTCATTCCTGTTGGAAACTTCTGGCCAGCTCTTTGTTATCAATGAGCAATAGATCTTTATTGCTCCACATTTCTTTTTAGTCTTTTTATTCCCTCATTCACTACATGTAGTTCTCCCTCAAATACTAAAGTCTGCTTCCCAACTCCTTACCTCTGTAATACAAAAATTTTCATTATTAGTTATAATTATATATTCTATACTTGGCATACTTATCTCTAAATTTCATGATGAATATGTGAATAATAAATGTTTATAGTTTCTTTATCTCCACTCCTAGATCAATTCCCTCAATTGAGAGCCATGTTTATTGGTATTCATTGGCCAAGAGTTGCACTTATCCATTCATGGCATGTGGTAAGAGCACAGAAGTGTTGCACTTGTCCATCTTGGGGACTTTTGTTTTGGACTTTGGGGTGCAGCATTGGCCAAGTCCTCAATGGGCTTGAAATGTTAGAATTATATTTACATTGAAAAAAAAAGTCATTTAAATAAGTTTTTTTTTCTTCTGTATATCCAATATATAAGAACAAAAAAAGAAATTACATAGGGCAAGTGAAATTATTATGTTTCATTTTCCTTTATATATTATATTATAATATTTTTAGTTATTATGTTGGTAGCTAATAGTTGTATTTATAGTTTAAAAACTCTTTATATAAATAAAAAAATTATTATAACATTTATTTATTTTTTTAAAAGGATTGATGTGTCATTTGAAAGATTTGAGGGACTAATTTGTAAAAAAGAGGTCATAGTCAGAATTCACCAGAAGAAGAACAGAGAGCAAGATATTGTTCAGTGCATCATCGGGGAAGAGAAGAGAGATGGGGATATGCGGGCTGATCACCGACTCTCTTGTAGTTCTCCCCGCTGGCGCGGGATTCCGATCACCGCCGGCGGACTCCAAGCTTCTCCTCTTCTCCTCCTCCTCCTCCTTCCCCCTCGAGTCCAGGTCCTCTCTCCTCTCTCACAAGGTATTCGATCCTCTCTTTTGCTTGTTGTCTTCTTGATTGATGTGTTTGTTCAGAGTGTTGTTGATGTGAATTCGCTTTCTGTTGTGGTTGTAGAGTTGCTCTTCGATTGGATGGGCAAGGTCTGGAGTTCGATTCGAGGGTTGTCATCCGAGAAGTGTGAGAGTGAGGGCAATGGATGGCTCAGGGGAGAGCCAAACGCCTATTGCTCCTCTCCAGTTTGAGTCTCCAACCGGGCAGCTTCTTTCTCAGATAATGCAGACTCATCCTCACTTGCTTCCTGCTGCCATTGATCAACAGCTTGAGAGGCTTCAAACTGATAGGAATTCTCAGAAGGAAGGGACTCCACCCTCTCCTCAAGATCTTCTCTACAGGTTCGAATTTTATAAGTGTTTACCTGCTTGTTTTGTTGATTATCCTTACTTGAATTCTTAAAGGAGGCTTTTTTATTTGTATTTTTCATTCTTATGAAGTATTCTTATGGTTGTATAGATTAGTTATATATCTTCTGAAGAGTTCCAAGTCTAGGCCATTGAATCTTCCGCTAGATATACTAAATTTGTTCAGAGATGATGATGGTTATCCAATGCTGTAAATCTAATGTTTCTCCTAAAGTCTGCTGTTTATTTGCAGGATAGAATAGTTTTTCCAATCAAATACAACATTTCGTTAACTTTGAATAACTCTATTGGCGTGCCTGGATGAGGATATAGAGGGTTTGTTTGCGAATAAATTCAATGCGGGATTAGTTTTGATAAACTGCCTGTTCTAGTTCTAGTTTCTATGAGCTTCTCAGTTTCTGTGCTATCTCTTGGGATTCTTCTCCTTCTGGCTCTTAGGTCCCTGTTTAGGTAAAACTCTTTATTAACATGCCTCTAAAAACACTGAATGTCAAACTTGTTGTATTAGAAAAACTCAGATTAGAATGTTCTGACAATTTCTTTTTTGGCCAATGGGATGGTGGCGGGATGGTTGTTTTGTACATTGACATATCCTCCTCACAAAGATAAACAATGGATGGTGAATGGGCATGCAATGCAAAAACAAAAGAATTAAACAGTCTGTGGAGTGATATGATTTGTGGATATTTACACTGTTGATTGTTCAAGTTAAATTTTCACATCATGGATATCATTGGTTAATGGAAGATATGTTAGCATTGGTAAGTTGTAGCATAATTTTATAAGTAAATTTTGGACAGTGTGACTCTAGGAACTGATCGTTAAAATGCATCTCATAACTTGAATCTAGGAAGAAGCTTGAAGTCTAATTTGAATTCACATCCTTTTAACACAACCAGCCCTGATCTTGCCAAAAAATATACAGAAGTTTTCAGATCTCAAAAATGCCTCATCAGACATGATTTTTTAAAAAAGATAACCAAGTGGTTTGAGCATCATCTTTTATCCACATTTCCTTTAAGTAGTAAACTTTTGTTATTTCAGCTGAAGTTTCTTCGATAATTTGTTGTCCACTTCTTCATGTGTCAAGAGAATCTTTGTTCAGTTCTTTGAGAAGTTTTCTGCCTTTGATTCTGAACAGAATCTTTTCTGCCTCTAGCACGGAAGATTTCATGAAATACTGTTTAGACTTTAGACCATTGGGAAAGGTTTCTGGGCTTCCAAGTATTTTAAAGCCATAACCATCAATCTTTGAAAATTTAGCTCAAATAATAAACGTCTGTCAACACTTGTAAACTTTCAAGTAATCGAGTCTACGTGTAACAAAATTTAGCTTTCATTCAGTAAAGAGGTCCCAAATTTTCATATTTGATACAAGCTAGTCTCCCAAAATTTAAAATGGCAAGTCAGATGGCTTATGGTTCAGACTTCAGAGCATCACTAGGTTTTTCATGATTGTGATATTGTGAGAGCTTATCCTCTTAGCATTCTGCTGTTTATTGGTGGTTTTACTGATTCATAACTTCTGTTATGTTTGATTTGCTCTCTTTTTCTCCTGGTTATCAATTGGCGGGTTTAGATTGTTATCTGCTTTAGTATCCATAATATTTTCTTCTGCTACTTTAGTTATACAATACCTTTATTCATCTCACGGTCTATCTATATTCTTTCACCATTCCTTCCAGCTTATATGTAACATCTTCAGAAGACCCAAATATCACTTCCATCTCTGACCAGTTTCTTTTATTTATTTGTAGAGATATTTGTTTTGTTTTGCATGTGGGCTTCATCTTTAAATAACTTTGTACCATGTGAACTAGTATTCAACTGTTTTTTATCTTAAATATCTTTCACATTAACATTACACCAAGTTTGTCAATTCTGGATTTCAGTATTTCCCCTACAGCATTCTATAGTTTGATTCTTATAGGTTTTTTTTGTTTTTTTGTTTTTGGTGGATAAATGTGGACAAGCCACGAGAACCACGCTGTAGGCGTGATTCGAACCCGTCACTCTCTCTTTGTGAGAGGAATGAAATACCAACTTTCCTTATGAAGGTTGGTTTGATTCTTGTAGTATTTAACTTTGTATTCCTGATATTCCTGATTATTGTAAATGCAATGCAACTGTGAATCAGTATCCTATTAACTGCATGTTTCATGTCTTGGATGTTCTGTTTACAGAATAAACTGTCTCATCCAAATTTTCAAACTTCAGGAGAATTGCAGAGCTTAAAGACAAGGAAAGACAGAGGGCTTTGGAGGAGATCATCTATTGCTTAATTGTACAAAAGTTCATGGATAATGAAATATCAATGATCCCTCCTATATCATCGACCTCAGATCCTACTGTTCAGGTGGACTCATGGCCGAACCAAGAGCAGAAGCTGGAAACTGTTCACTCCCCTGATGCACTGGAGATGATAGAGAGCCATCTAAGTCTTATTCTTGGTGAGCGGGGTGTCGGTCCTCTAAACACCATAGTCCAAATCAGCAAACTTAAACTCGGAAAGCTTTATGCCGCCTCAATTATGTACGGCTACTTTCTTAAGAGAGTAGACGATAGATATCAGCTCGAGAGAAGAATGAAGACTCTCCCGACAGGAGGCAAGGGGCAGAAAATACTTGGTGACCTGAAGCCAAACCCTTTCTGGGACATGGAATCCTTGGTGCAGATATCACCTGATGGAGATGAATTTGAAGCTATCGATCAACTGGACTCCGTCGGAGAAGGCAAGTCATATAGATTGAGATCCTACGTAATGTACTTGGATGCCGAGACATTGCATAGGTACGCAACCATAAGGTCTAAAGAAGCAATCTCATTGATCGAGAAGCAGACACAAGCCTTGTTTGGCAGGCCAGACATAAGGATCATGGAAGATGGTTCCTTGGACACATCCAACGATGAAGTTGTATCGATAACATTTTCTGGATTGACGATGCTGGTTCTCGAAGCTGTTGCCTTTGGATCCTTTTTATGGGACTCCGAGAGCTATGTCGAATCCAAGTATCACTTCCTTTCAATCTGAAGCCCAATTTTTTTGTTCTCTTTCTCTGTTGTATATAATCTTCCTTCCAAATGAAACATAGAAAACTAAACTAGAAAAACAAGAAGTTTCATGCTTGATTTTGTCTCATACTTAATCATGTCTCTGTTTGAACAAAACTATGGTTTGAATAGTCAGAATTAATCAATGCACCATGACAATCATGTAATGATTTATTTTATTTTATTTATTTATTTTGCCAACAAAAAGGTCAGTAGACAAGACTAACTAACTAGATTTCATGTTGTTTGGGCATAGAAAGTTCCCACATACATAGCTGTGAGCATTGGATAATGCAGCGCAAAGCAAAGCTAACTTTACTTAACATTGGTCTCCACCACCATGAACAACACAACAACAAGCATGGTCGCATCCATCCAGTTGGGTTCATATGACACATTGGCATGACCCGTTCATGCCGTCCAAATCTTGATTGAGCCTAGCCACCAAACGACATGGCCCACATTGATGTCACTTTGTGTGACCTAATCTTCTCCAACCCATTCATTTGATCGAGTGGATGGATGGTCATGGGTCCTTCTCACACACCACATGGTTCCACCCAATTCCAAATCCACACAGTTGTGTGACACCTTGGTTTGGAGATTTATTTATTTAGATTATGTTATTTTAGCCAAATATAATCATTTTTTAATATGGTAGTAACTAAATGAGCCACAAAGTACTCCAATGGAACAGTGCCACGTGTGACATACTTTGAAAGTCAACCGGTCACACCACACCGTTCACCAAGCGTGTTAGACTTAGAGTTCGTTCAAAGGCGCTGATGTCCACCTGGCACCCGCATCGACCGGTAAAGATTTTCAGTGGACACGTGGAAGCAGCTCAACCGTAGGTCCCACCAAAGACCATTAGATTTAGAAGGAACTTTACGTAAAGGAACAACGAACGATACAAAAGACCTCTACTTCTTTGTCGTTTCGTAACATATTTTTGTTCTTAATTATATAACAATAAATAATTAAATTAGTTACAGTCCTAACTTCCTTTTTAATCGTGCTCTCAAATAATAATAAAAAATAGTCAAAAAAAAAATCAACCAAAGATATTTCAACAAGTGTAAAATAAAAATAAAAATTTGAAAAAAAGAGTGGACTGTTCTCTAAGTCACTCAATCAAAGGACAAATTAAAGTTGAGAATTTTTTTTAGAAAAAAATATAATAATTGATATTCGTGGAGTAGAACAGGAGGAAGAAAGAGGATCTATACTTTCCCCAAAATCATAGAAAGTATAGAACGAACAAATAGAAACAAAAGAAACGCGTCATGATACACGTTAGGTAAACATGCACCGAAGGGGCAACTTAGTATGGCGGCTTTGATTATTGGGTGGGTGGGCGCTTGGCGGGTCTCATGATATTCTTCCCGTGGGGTTGGCTGCTTCGAATCTACGACTTTAGTCGCCTAACGTGTCCCTTCGGACCGCCTTATGGCTTATACTATTCCCCCGGCTTTTAAAATTTATGATAATTTATATTATGCGGTTTTCTCATATATTTTTAATTAATTAATTAGTTAATCTATAGTGGTGGGCCCCGGTGGAGAGTAGGGCGGCTGTGACGGCGGGGTAACGGAAGTGTAGGGGCGGAGAAGAAGACATTCTCTGGTGGGTGGGGCCCAGTTGCCAGAGTGAATCCCAACCATGGGATGGGCCTCCATCATCCATGATTGATGACTTGCCAACCATCCATTGGATGGTCATGGTCCCCTCTTCTCATCCTTGGACTTCTCCTCTTCCTTCTTATCCTCCCACACCTCAAATGACATCATTACCCTCACTACAATTAATTTTTTACACTTAATCATTTATAATAATCAATTAATTAAATTTTAAAATGATGAGGATTTTAAAAAAGAAATTTTTTTTATTAAAAATCCATTGCCATGCTGTCATCACCAACTGAAGAAATTGGTTCAAAATTGGAGCTTCATTATTGTTTGATGTGAGATTCTGTAGATGCTTGACAGAGACGCAAAGCTTGTGGCTTTGCAAATTGGTCACGTATCATCTTTTTATTATTATTATTATTTTATTTTCATTATTTATTACCCTCACTTTTTTGACTAAAGGAACCCCATCACTACTTACTTACACTCTAATGTCCAACTACTAAATCATAATCAATCAAGTAGCACCTTCCAATTATTTTTCCATTATTTCCAAACAAAAACCATATCATGATCCATTTAATTTAATTATTATATATATTCTTATAAGGCATCAAATAATAATACAACCACCCCCTAATTCCTATAATTGAGCCATATTAAATTAATAATTACAAATTAGTCCATTCCCAGCATGGCGTTCATTCATTATCTCTGAAATGACCATCATGCCCTTCCCCCACTACTGCTCACCAACTATGTACAGTCAGGTTCCTTCAAGGGTAATCTCGTGAATTTACGCGATACAAGAGGGCAAAACGGGGATTTAAATCTCAAGATTCTCGAAGGCCCCTTGAATTCCATCCTCGTCTTCGCTTTATATAAAGAGCAAGCAAGCGAGAGCGACGACGAAGTCGAGAAAATTATATATATTTTTTTAATTTTGTGAGAAAAAAGAAGAAGACTAAAATCCGATGATGGCTTCGGGGTTTCCATTGGCGCCCCTCGTGGCCATCGCCGCCATAGTCGTTCTCTCGTACGCCGCCGTGGCGGCGCCGGCTCCGGCGAGGAGGGGTTTCAACGTGACCACGCTCTCTTTCGACGAGGGCTATGCTCCGCTCTTCGGTGATGGTAATCTCGTTCGCTCTCCCGACGGTCGCTCCGTTCGCCTTCACCTCAATCGATACTCCGGTGAGCCTCATCCTTCTCTCTCTCTTGGCGATCGCGTTGAATTCTGATTGGTTTGAGATGGATCGCAGGATCGGGGTTTATATCATCGGATTTATACCAGCACGGGCTATTCAGCGCTTCGATCAAGCTGCCGTCCGATTACACCGCCGGCGTCGTCGTCGCGTTCTATGTGAGTCATCGTCACCGCCGTCCCTCCTCTATTCTCTCCGTTCATGCCTTCCTTGTGAACTGACCCAATTGCCGGGTCTCTTGGGATTCTACCCCCTTTTTTTTTTCTTTTTTGATTTTTCCTTCTTTTTCTTCATTTAATTTTGGGATTTTCGAAGGGTCCAAATCCCGGCGTTTTCTGCCAAGTTGGAGCTCGCAAAGTTCTCGGGCTTTCCCAATATTTTAACTTTATTATTCCTCCCTTTTTCTCGAAATTTTCAAATCAATAATTAAAAAAGAGAGTTTCTTTATTGAAATTAATCTTCAATTTTGTGGCAATTGAATGCAGACTTCGAATGGAGATATGTTTGAGAAAACCCACGATGAATTAGACTTGGAATTTCTTGGAAACATCAAAGGTAGGGAGTGGAGATTGCAGACCAATGTTTATGGAAATGGCAGCACTAGTAGAGGCCGAGAAGAACGTTATCTCCTCCCTTTTGATCCTACTGCCCAGGCTCATCGTTACTCCATTCTCTGGACCTCCAACACCATCATGTAACCAAGCTCTTCATCTTCAAAATTCAATCTTTATATTCATTCACTGTATCTAGTTTACTTCCTAGTGTTTGGTTTAAGCATTATTGTCTTAATTTTCAATCTGCATGGCTTGCATTGCTATATATTGTGCATGCATGCATGCAACTCTCTCTCACGTTACATGTATTTCAATCTCTCTCTCTGTATGTAGATTCTACGTTGACGAGACACCAATCAGAGAGGTGAAGAGGAGTGAGGCCATGGGAGATGACTTCCCATCTAAACCCATGATGCTCTATGCCACCATTTGGGATGGTTCAACCTGGGCCACATCTGGTGGCAAGTACAAGGTTAACTACAAGTACTCACCTTTCATCTCTGAATTCTCAGACCTTGTGCTCCAGGGCTGCCGCATGGATCCAATCCAGCTGCTCCCCCTTGATGAGCAATGCGCAGATGCAGAGGCTGAGCTCGCCGCCGCAGACTATGCAAGAATGTCACCCGAGAAGCGGCAGGCAATGCGCAAATTCCGTGAAAAATACATGACCTATTCCTTCTGCTATGACACTCTGAGGTACCCCACCACATTTCCTGACTGTGACATTGTTCCATCAGAGCAAAGAAGGTTCAGAGAGAACGGTGATAGCAAGATCATTACCCGGCACCGGAGGCCGAAACACCGGAACAACAACAAGTTCTCCAATTCTGCTGTAGACTCTGAAAGACAAACAGACATATGATCAGTTTGCATGGTGAGTTCCATTGGTTTGTGTTAATTATTCTCATCACAGTATCAATTTGATAGGATTATTATTGTGGTTAGGGTTTATCATTTCTTTCTCAATTTTTGGATTGTATGATGTTGTGATATATGATTAGTACTGTACAGGGAATGGTACATATGTTACTATAAATAAAGAGAAAGGGTACACTCCCATTGTTTTATTATTGTGGATTTCCAGCTATGTTTCTTGTGACTTTGGGGAAGAACTAACCACTAAGAAAAGCTTGTAAATGAAAACCAGTGGAAATGGATGGACCTAACCACATGACCTGACAAGTAGATATAGGAAAAGGAGGAGTGGGTTAGGGGGAGGATGATGGTATATGTATGTATTCATGTTTCTTCCATCATTATATATATGTTTGTTTAAAAGAAGATGGGATGTGGGTCACTACCTAATCATTTCTCTCCTGGTTTTCTATATTTGGGCAAGTGTTGAGTTAGTGGTTTGTTTTTAGTTTTGTTAGGCTGAAAGCTTGAGTTGATGCCAGCTATATATTCATTTTGATCAAGGCTGTGTTCATTCATTCAAGTGTTGCAACCATCATGCTATGTTTGTTTGTTTATTTAATATTTTCAGTTTGAGTTTATGAAATGATTGATTTTTGTTAAATTTTTATGTGATCATTTTTAAAAAATAAATCCATATTAAATTTAATTAAAATTGGAAAATTGATCCTAAAAGTTATTGGAGACAATGGCCATGGAAGCTAGCTCTGTAGGTTTATTTGGATTTGGATTAAGAGAAAGAGGAGATAACTTGTTTGTTTTTGTTTGTGATGAGATGAGGTGAAAGTGGAAGTGGAATACAATAAGTAAATAAATCATATATTTAACTTTATTCATCTCCAATTTTTTATTTGAAAAAATAAATTCAAATTATCTCATAATAAATTTTCTATACCATGTTTAAATTCTTTAACAATGCTAATATATGATTTCCAGTGAAAATGTCTGATCTCTTCCTCTCAATTAAATCATCAATAGTCCTAATAATTCTGGCCTTTTAGGCATAATACTACTACGATCAACTCTTCTTTGACGGCCTGATAACCCCCTTTCATTCATGAATCATGACCATCATAAGATCACAACCACAAACTTTTGGTTGGATCCACCATCCTTAATTGATGGTACTAGTATTTGTATAAACACCTAATTGATATATATATATATATATATATATATATATATATATATATATATATAATTAATTCTGATCGCTTAGCTTCTCCCACTTAAATTAAAAATTCAATCGCTAAAATTTTTCTAAAATAAAGAATCATAGTTAAGTGGACCAAACGGCCACCAAATCATTTAAAATCGATGCCTAACTTATTTTTCGATGATCTTTCCATCCGCACGGCCGAAATCCTTCAAATACGCCCTGAATGCAAATGGTGACCAAGCATAATGATCCGACTGACCGCACCTAATCACCGCTATATATATATATATATAAATTAATAAAGAACAAATAAAATGCAATACAAATTAGTATTGATAACAAACCAAAGAACGAAACAAAAACTGGATTATATAGCTCCAAAAAGAGGAAACTATCATAATAAAGCTAGAAGAGATACATGCTATGATAAACTCTAATTTTAACTATCTCTTCGAGGTGGCATTTGAAAATGAGGCATCTAGTATGGAAATTAAAGTTTTAAAAGCAGTTGATGTGGCAATAGATGAGGTGGCAACAACTGATGTGGCAAGGGATGAGAAGGTTGGGAGTTTTAAGGGGCAGAACAATGGCCCATAGGAGAAGGCATCTGGGCCTAGCTTAAGCCCAAATCCATCAGATAAGGGTCAACCATTATAGGCCCAACAAATCAACCCACCCCTTTGAAGCCTCGCAAACAAAAGGGAAAAGAGCTCATGATAGTGACCCGCCCAAGTCCTGGGAATGGGTGCTTTCTTAATGTAGAATGGAGTGAATTTAGACCTCTTCAACCTTTCACATTGCTTCTTCCATGGAACATGAAACTTGATATCTGACAAAGCATGGGAAGGCATATTAGCCAAAGTGACTCCAACAGGGCAAGGAACTAGTGAAAACCAAGGGCAAAAGAAATTAATCACTAATCCAGATAAAGAAACCTGACTCTAGATCAGGGTGGAAGGCCACGAAAACCCCTGAACGAGAGGCTGAAGAAAGTAGGCTTCATCACTTCCTCTAAGTCTCTTAAGACAATCAACTGCACGAGACCCTCCACCTATGCCAGTTCAAATTTCCAAACGATCATGACTGGAGGTAGCACAAGGCCTAGTGAAGAGGAGCCTCCAATTCGCCAACGACATGCCGGGGCGAGCCGATGAGGGTGATAAGACCTTCGAGGACAACACAGTAGTTGTACAAGGAAGGGTTTGAGGCTCCACCAACTCAGTTAGGAAAGTAGCTCCTAACAAAATTTTGTATTTTCTCACTAGGTCAATTGTAACAGAAGTTTAACATTATCAATGAAAACATGGTTTATCAACCTTATCACAAAAAAAAAAATAGCTTTCTCTATGGAACGGAAAAGGAAATAAAGCACAATACCTTTTGGAATAAACTGTTCAGGCACAAGGCCCAACATGATCTATCCCATATAGACAACTTGTTCCGAGAAAAAGAGACCAAAGCTGTTGTGGCCGAACTCAGATCTATCAAGGCTTCAGGCCCCAATGGCTTTCCAATGATCTTTACCAAAAAGGCTGAGAATTTCTCAAGATGGACCTACTCAAACTATTTGAGGATCTCTTCTAGGGGAATAGAGACTTAAGAGGTTGAACTGGGCACACATGCTGCTTATCCCAAAAAAACAACACACTAGAAGGCATCAAAGACTATAGACCCATAAGGCTACACAATTGCTCCATAAAGATCATCACCGAGGTCTTAGCAAATAGATTGAGGAGCGTCATTCAAGATTTAGTAGATGACTCGCAGACAACCTTCATTAAAGGGATGATGACACAAGATAACATAATTGCATCTGAGTAACTCATCCACGAAATGGAGCGCAACAACTCCAATAGGACACTTATCAATGTGGACTTCGAAAAAGCCTTTGACATAATTTTTTTTTTTTTTTTTTTGACTAAGGCAACAAAAAGCCTTTGATATAGTTGACTGAAACTTTCTCCTAAAAATACTATAAGCAAGAGGGTTGATCCGAATAATACTAATGAGCTCTAAGGTCAAATTTATTATTAATGGGGTGCCAACATATTTCATAAGACACAAGAGAGGCTTAAGACATGAGGACCTACCTTCACGGTTTCACCCCTCCTATTCACCCTTGCTATATGGACATGCTCTCTACCAATGTTCAAGGAGGCAACCAAGGCTAATATATACAACGGAATCCGGATAGGCTCCAACAAGGAGAAAGATATCACAACTATGCATTATGTGGGTGACTTGCTGGTCTTCTACACTCGAGGGGTACCCGAACGACATGTTTCCTATGTGATTCCGCTGATGAGATACGACAGTGCATGTCATTATTACATGCTCTTTTGCACAAAGCATTTGGGTATACCGAACCATGTATGGAATGAACTCCCTCCCTAAAACACTACATGAGATATGGTGCTCAGGCTCTCTCTCTCAAACAAATTGCACAAGACTTTGAAGAGACGATGGGAACTTACGATGATAGTAAATATATGTACGAAGAGAAATAAGGCGATGCTTTCAAAAAAATAACTCGTTTTCTTACAAATTATTTGTGACACTAACTTACTCCGATTATCCTGGTCTGATGCAATTCATCCATAAAAAAAAAAATAATAATACAAAACTGAAAACAACCCAAGCCGTAGTTAAGAGAAGCCTCCAGTTTGCGGTAGACAACAGGGGTAGTCACACTAACTTATGTAACATTGGATTACATGTCCCGCAATTTAATTTAACTTAAATAAATAGACCTCATTCACATTTAAAAAAAATATATACAAATAAAAATTATATATAAAAAATCTTCTAAAATTTATAATTATATATATATGAGTGAGGTTTTCATCCCCTTGCCATCATATTATCATGTAAAATTAAAGTGATTTGCATGAATCCCTCCATCCCAACGGTCATATGACCGTTGCTCGAGATCCCATTCAAATTTAATGTCTTATAAAACCCCCCAGGTTGCCCCAATTTTTTTTTCCTCATTCTCTCGATCTCTCTCCCTTTCATCTCTCTCAATCCAAACCCTAGTAAGCCGCCTCTCAGACCTTATCTCTAGCAATGGAAACCCCATCATCGACGAGAAGAGTCGCCCGATCCCAAGCATCCTCTCTCGCATCTCATAAGAAGCAAGAAGATGCAACCACGAGATCAAGAACCGGGAGCCAGTCCGACCGAGCCGTCCTCTCGGACATCACCAACGACTCGCCGATCGTGGGGCTAGCGGTGGAGAAGACTCCGTCGTCTGCGGTGGCGAAGAGCCTGGTCCATTCCAAGAGGACGCCGGGGTCCGGCGAGGCACTTCTCCGAGGCCAGGTGAAGAACCTACTAGAGAAGGTGGGGGAGGAGGGGGCCGGACTAGCAAAGAAGACCTCATCCGGGAACCGATCATTGTTTCTCCGGGCATCGGTAGGGTTCCCCTTCTCGCCGGCGCAGCTCCTAGCTCCGACGCCAACCAACACGCCGCTGGTCCCCAGCCTTTCCGTTTTCAAAGAAGAAGGGAAAGGGTCAATGACATCGCCTTCTAATGAGGTATGTTCAATAATTAAGAAGAAGAAGAAAAGAAGAAATGTTTCTAATATTTGTTAAAAATGCTCATTTTTCATTTATATTCTATAATTTTAGGAGGTAGTGGATGTAACAACAACACTGGATGAAGAGGAAGGAGAAGAAGAGAAGGAAGTGAGTGGAAATGAGTGTGTGATCAATAGAGCACTACTGTTTGATTCTCCAGGGAAATCAGAAGGGTCTGATGATGTATCCTCAACAGTGACATATCAAGGGAGCCTGGAGAAATCATCCCCAGATGATGATGATAGCTCTTCTGCTTGGTCACTCCAGGTCAATGTAAGTGGTATTCAAGAAGATGATGAAGAAGATGGAGAAGTTGAGGATGATGATGATGATGAGTCTTTGCAAGGGTTATGTGAAGAGCTGATGAATATGACAGTAAATGAAGAGAGGAAGAGGGTGGTGCCTGAGTTTGCAGGAAAGCACACAAGGTTCACCTACAACAGCGATGATGAGTTGGAAGGAGAGGAGGTTGTTGCGGAGAAGACGGAGTTTGCAGGAAAGCACACAAGGTTCACCTACAACAGCGACGATGAGCTCGTCGAATAAGCTGTTGTTGAAAGGTTTGCCTGTGCCTCAAGGGAAACAACTCTACGCTTCTGAGAAGTGATTTTCGAACAAATCTAAACAAATCATGTTTGCTTGCTTGCCTTTGTTCATTCATTCAAACATTATTGTTTGAGCACTCTTTCAATCAAAAATAAAATTATTCAACAAGGGAATGCTCTCTTTCTTTATGATTTTAAGACTATAGGCACGCAAATAATGCTTGCTAATTTTGTTAGCTTTACAAGACAAGTAAAACATCCTTATGCAATGGAATCCAAATTTTCTCCTCCTATATCTGAGAAACTGTACACTATTTACTGTGATGTAGAATCCGCTGTGTAGAAGAAATAAATTGTTCATACACTCTATAATGGTTTCCAGTCAGAGGGGTGTGCTGCAGCAGCAGTTGAAGAAGATGGGAGTCTCACAAGAGCCGGTTGTGGTTGCGGAGCGGTAAGGGCATAAGTCAGCCTTGATGATGAGCTTTCAATCAGACCTGCCACCCCAGCGGCAGCAGACTGGGCATTTGAAGGGAGGAAGAGGTCGTGCTTCTGATCTTTATAAGCACTCCATACCTGTCCAAGAAGATCAAGTTGTTGGTCGAGCCGTATGAGATACTAATTTACTTTTAGAAATAAAGAGGTCATACTAATTTAGTTTTGTCAACTTACATCCGAAGCATCCAGTATATCACGAACTTTGGCACAATGGGCACCCTCAGTTGCAAACGCATGCAAGACCTGACAATGTAAATTATATCTTCTGATTAAAACAAATTTCTAGGTCTTCTGATAGAGATACATATTTATACAAGATTTGTGTTTAGAACAGTCTTCCAGGTTAGAGGTGAAATTGAAGGAAAGAATAGATCAAAAAGGCAGGAAACATATCATCAACCACCATAAAGAAAATGTTATGATTTGATGGCAAAATCGAAATGAATGTCAAACCTCTACAGCAAGAACCCGTCCGATGGAAGCTTCAGACTCGTTCCACTTCATTTGTGTGCATAGCCCATGCCTTCCTCCAGCTCGCCAATCAAGGAGGCCAAGGAGTACTTCAACAAGTCCAACCCTATCAAATTCATAATTAATCAGCAAGTAAATTGAATGAGTGCGCATAACATCCCTCATAAAAATTCATTACTACCAGAAGAAATTAGATCTTACATGCTAATAAGGTGTTTCGTTTCATTTTACATACAACAAACATATGAATATAATTAAAGAACCAGCAAAAGGTTGAAAGGTCAATACTTTTACTTTTTACCCTACACCGAAGTAAGGTATTTCCTAGACATCTCAAAATCTACATTTTATCATTGAACCAAATATTCCAAATTTTCACTCAATCCAACATTTAATTGGCAGTACTTTTCTGGACAGTTATATTACAGGCAAGAGATTTCCCAAGCAATCATGAAAAAACTGTTCAAGAGTGCAGTTACCAAGCAACTTACTTCAAACCCTGGGCCACAAGTGCATCTCTAGCTCGATTTCCGGCAACAACGACACGTTTTAATGTCTCCAACGCAAGAATACTGCCACCTTGCCATCCAATTGCCTTCATGAGCAAAGGTACAACCTGGGAAAAAACCAAAGAGCACAATGTGATCTGAGAACCCTATCTAGTTCTGTAAACTTAAATTTGTAAGACAAAAACGTGGAAGTTGAGTTTGCAAAACTTCCATATAACCACTTGACTAAGAAGTTGAAAACCCAAACTGTTTAAAAAACAAATAAAATAAAATCACCAGATCTTAAAAACTGAAGTTCAGAATTCAGTATCGTCATGCAGCTAAGTAATTATTTCAACAAAAGGAAGAAATTTCACAAGCAATTTGACCAGAAAACAAATTAATACAGAGAAAAGTTAATCCAATCTTTTCACATACCTGAGGAGCACCCGCACTTGTAGCTGCCATGGCCTCAGCACAAGTTGTACTAGATGCAAGTTGATGCAAAACTCGCAAGCAGCTCAGGCGCACACGTTCTTGGAAGGTCTGTCCACTGGGTTCTGCTTTTGTCTCCTCAGATTCATCATATTCATCAGATTGGACATAGTTCCCTGACTTCACCTCTCCAGCAGCCATCGTTTCTCGCCTTCCTTCATAGGCCATGGCAGCGACAAGCTTTGGGACATAACCAAGGTATCCCACATGATCTGAAAGTGCAGGATGTACCCGCAACAAGGACACAAGTGCGGCCGACAATAGCAAAGGAAGCTCGGAATCAGTTGCATGTGCACCATAATGAGTAGCAGCAATGGATGAAACATATTGATCCAGCAGTCCTTCCAAGAATCTCTTTGGATTTCTTAGAGGGAACTTGGGGTCCTTTAAGAATAACCTGACATAAATTCCCCCAACCTGCATAGAACTTGCAGTTACAACTCTTTACAGAATAGAATCATATCTTATGTGAACCAATGTCGAATACCTGTGGTTCATCTCTCATCACATGTTGGCCAGATGCCTGTTCTGGTATATCCCAATCAACAATGCGGCTTTTCATCTGTTCCCGGTAGAGGTCTGATGCCATGGTAGATAATTGTGCTGAAAGAGAAGCTGCCATTGCTGGTGTCCATACAAGTTCTGGTGTTTCAGTTGTCTGTTCAAGTGACACAACCACAACTTCACCAGGCCCATCTCTGATAGCAGAGACCAAGCCATCCGGTAAAAACCTTGCCAGTGTAATTGCTACTCTAGGACCATGCATTGGCTGTGCCACAAGCTTTCCCAGTAAGGATGCAGCTGCTGCTCTTTGCGGCAAAGGGATTTCTTCTGCATGGTGTGGCTTACATTAATAGCTATACTTGGAAAGCTTTTCTGGCAATTGAAAGTTTTCCTTGTAAAGACAATTCGCATATCTAAAAAGTAAAATTTGATCTGAATATGAAGTTAACTAAATGAATATGCAACATAGTGCGGGGGTTCCTGCAAGTATAGGTTGAAAGAGTTCATCCAAAAACTAACCTCACTCGGCAACATGGACATACTTGCAAATACAGCTTCTTACTAAGATAAATTTTCAAGCTTGTAAAAAGTAGTAGAGGAGTAAATAAGTGAGCACCCTCACATTAATAGTTCTATATAATATTCAAAACAAGTCGAGCCCTGCTTATTCTACAAACACAATTATCATTGCCATTTTATGAACTAATACCACAGCAGGAATTTAAGGAGTGAAAAAAAAAGTGACTGAATAGTTAAAAATTATATATATCTTTCATTTGTTGTGGTTGCAACTTCTTAAAAAGTGAATGATTCAAATAACAAGCAAACCAAACCAGCTTAATGACAAAAGGAAAAATAAAGATAAAAAAGGAATGCTCATATATAGGACCTAGATTTACCTTCCAGTGGTAAAATAAGTTCAAGAATGTAAACAACACCACCATGCTTGGCTGCAGCCCATGCAAGCTCAGGGGTTCCTGCCAAAGAATATAGAACAGCAAGAGCTCCTTCTCTGCATACAGGATTACTGTGAAGTATTTGCAATAGAAGAATTAGGTTGGCCCTTTCTGCAACCATAGCCTCTAAGCAAGGAGCATATGCTGTCAGGAGGGAAAGCACACTTAGACATGTTT
The DNA here is from genome assembly GCA_026586065.1 of Dioscorea zingiberensis. Lineage (NCBI taxonomy): Eukaryota > Viridiplantae > Streptophyta > Magnoliopsida > Dioscoreales > Dioscoreaceae > Dioscorea > Dioscorea zingiberensis. The sequence goes on along the minus strand of CM048822.1, from coordinate 2,999,684 downwards.
GAGGAATCTTATCCTCAGTAGGGGCAGCTACAGTCAGGCACTCAAAAAGAGGCACAAGCTGTTCCTTGGTGGAAAACACTGAGGCCAGGCTGGGGTTGCTAGTCAGTAGATTCTGCAACAAAGCAAAAATAATAATAATAATTTGGAATGGATATGCAGTAGGACAAATTACCAAGTTGTATAATATACCTGAAGGGCGGTCAAGCCAACTTGAAGGTTCTTAAGCATCTCAAATTCTTCCTTTGTTGTCTCCTCTCTATTAGAGTCCAACAAATAATCATCACCATTTTCCTTGGAATTTGTTCCACTAGCAGTACCATTTTGGAGTTCTGATGAATCATCTGGAATGTCATGCTGCGTGATTTTGTTCTTAAATTCAGACCCAGAAGAGATTAGATGATGCACTATCTCCGATATGAACTTGAGAAGAGCAACACAAAATGCCTCTGGTTCACTTATCTCAAAATCAGGTTGATTATTGTAGACCCTCAAGTATACATTACCAACATGAAGTTCTTTAGATAATGCTTCATATGTAAATGAATGTGATTCTGTCAAATCATATGATCCATCAGGGCCTTGACTGGCACGCTGCTTATCCACAAATTTAAGCAGTTCTGCTCGGGTTGATGAGTTCCAGATAATCTGCATTAAGAAGTAATGAACGATAATCAACAAACCAGTACCGGAGATAACAATCTAAGAAGAGGAGTATCTGTTAGAAGATGTAACATAAGAAGCATTTGCCCCAAATAAAACTAGATTGAAGAGGAATCCTTTCTGCAATTAATGGAGTGCAGATATTATGCAAGGCCAAAAGCACATGACAAGAAAACTGTAAGCAGGATTGGTGGCGTTTCTGTTGAATTAATCGTCAAATAGAGTTCAAGGAAACATTTCATTTTGGGTAGGATTAGAAAAATATCTGAAGTGTAAGTTATTAAAGAAGCAGACAGGTATCAATAAAATTCAATTCTTTACCTCTGGAGATTCCAAATTAGAGTTCAGATTTGACAAGAGATCCCTTGGCACTTGATCTTTAAGCATCTTAGCAAGCTTAGGAGTAAGCAATGCTTTGAGTGCATTGGCTGCTGCATGGTTATGTGGTGCCGAAATTCTGTCATCAGAAAACCCAAATAGCCTTGAAAGAGCCTGTGTTGCCCGGACGGCATGTAGATTTTTTGCTATCTGTACCCTAGCACCAACACCATGCGCTTCATTCATATCATTCTCCTCTGCAGTAGAGTCATACTGAAGCAATAGAGGCAACAGGTACCTGAAGCAGAAAACATAAATCCCCGTAAGGACAGTTACACAGCCAATTGGGTGTGTGTGGCATTAGTATGGTCAGAGACATCACAACTAACAAAGAAAGGGTGCATTTTCATCGGATTCACAGAAGTACGGATACAATAAACAATATTAACAGATTTCATATATAGAGGAGAAACAATTATCAAATGTTGTTTAAATAAAGATTCTTTTCCTTCATTTTTAGTCTGAATGCATGTAGACTCTTTTCAGCAACAGCATTACTATGGATGAATGCAGTTACTTCCATGGAGAACCAATGAAGTTCATATTATTTTGGTTCTTTCCAACCAATTAGAATCTTCAACCATTAAAAGCTACTCCCTATTAATTCATAATTGTAATCATTACTAAGATGTTATAGCAAGAGGGATGGAACTGGGATTCAGGGTTGTATGTGCTCAAGTATGGAGAAGTCTGACCTTTAATAAAGGTAAGAAGGGGCACGAAAATAGGAAAAAAGATGAAAGTTAAATGCTTACCATAACAATCCAGCTTGGAGTAAAGCATCTTGTAATTCAGATGAAACACAAACATGAGCTGCAGTCTGAAGAGCAGCATCAACAGCAGATGGGACAAGATCCAGTTCTGTACAGTGGACAATATCCTCTATAAGACCCCCAAATTTGAGAATCTCAGTTCTTGCAGTGTCAAACTGACTCAAGACTGAAAATGTGCGCATGACATTGGTAACAATGACCGCAGAAGGTTCATTTGCAGGGGTCGTTGGCTGAACTACACACATACAACGGGAGAGAAGAGTAGCCAAAAGTGGTATTCCATCATCTCTGATAAGCTCTTCACCATTCAATGAAGATGACGCACACCTGAAGCAAATAACACATGTGAAACACAAATATAGAGGATCTCAGTGATCAAAGAAAAAGCTAATAGAAAATAAAGATGAGGAAAGGCTAAAGAAAAAACTATTTACGTCAGCCAAATTAGCTCTGATGCGGCAATGAGAAGAGCTACTCTGTCGGATGATAGGAAATTGTTATCATCCTTATCCACTGTGACTGCATTAAGCAGCATTGGATACCCAGCATATTTGAAAGGTTCCAAGACATCACCATATCGCCTATACAAAATACATTGCGCTTTCAATAAAAGTAACAACCTCCAAACTTGTGGGCCTTGCAACCCTTGCATAGTTGCCTGAAAGAACAAAAAATAATGTTATCATTAGATTTGTTTTGAATAAAACAACAAAAAGTGTCAATTTGCATCATGTGGAGTTTACCATGTCAGGTTCTTGTTTATGTATTGAGAAGAATTTGAAAAAGACCCAATTTATCATTGAAACTTTCAGGAAACTTATCCAAGTATGGAAACACAAAAGCAAACGGATCATGCCATAGATAGATATCAAGCACATAACTTTCAGGTAGAGTGTTAGGATCTTCCCAGATATATGTGCAGATCAATCAAGACAATTGTCCGAGTTATTTTCTCTTTAATTTGGAGAAGTATTCCACAAAATGTTCTGCCATGTTGCTTTCCTATCTGTCAATGCTCAACTCCAGGATTGTTATTTTTGATGAATTATCCTTAATTTTTTGATGTAACAGTCCAATAACAGCAATCATTTATTTAATAATATCATGACAAATATAAATTATGAGCAGTGACTGTAGAGGAAATGTATAGCCAAAGGCCTAATTTATTAAATTTCTATTTTTCTTATCATAAGTAAAATTTTGATCTAACTGCAGACAAGACCCTTGAGAGAAAAGGTTCAACTAATCATAAGGCAAAATGTTAATCTATAGTTATATGTATATGCAAAACTAATACCTGCAATCGTTCATAAGCCTTCTGCACAGCAACGAACTTCTCCCTCCCTTCAGGATTCTTGTCAGGGTGATATCTAATTGCCAACTTTCTGTACTGGCGTTTAAGTTTTTCTTCATCAATGATCAAAACCTTTTTACTTGGGCTATGGTTATCAACATCATACTGTAAGGTTTGTCCACTATCAGCATTTTCACCAGTCACAATGTCGTCCAGAGATATTTCAAGTATCTTGCAAGCTTCTTCTTCAGAAAGATCCATTGGACGACGAGTCAACTCTTCACGCCACATTGCCAACAAGGACTGCAAGAATTCCACATGTTCAACAATCGGCCAATTTGGAAACCTTATCTCATCACATAGGTTTCGGAGGTAGTAGCGATGACACCACATTTCATCCTTTAACTCGGGATAGGTTACAGGTGGAATAGGCGCATAATCATATAGGGAATGGCAGTGTTGTGATAATTTCTGTGGGAAATCACCAAGATGCTGCAGAACCTGAGACAAACAAAAGGGCAAGTTACCATATCTGCAAATTGTTTAAGCTGTATATACAGAGGGCGAAGTTCAAATTAAAAAGATAAAAAAAATATTAAAAGGAGAGAATTCCTCCACTTGAATTACCTGGCGAATCAGATGTTCTGCTCGCATCTTATGTGTCCAGATAATCTCTGGGGTATCAGAGTCGGAAACCATTGCGGCAGCAAATGCAGTAGGCCCACTTCTCTCCAGCACATATAACAAAGATTCTGGGAGGAGTCCACCTAGTACACTACGCTTTGCCAAAGGCAGTGACGAAGAAACAGCAGCTTCTTCACCACCATGAAATGCTTGATGGACATGTGTCACAGAGAAGAGATGCGCAATTGAAAGAAGATTTGAACCAGGATATGCCAGCGCGAAGTAAAATGCACCAGTACTGTATAGTCGAATCATTGCTTTAGGATTTCGAGTTACAATAGCTTTCAGCAATGAAGCAGCACTCTCCACAATGACCGGCTCTCCAGTCAGTATAGCCTGTTATTTCCCCCGGTAAATATACAAAGGCATCAACAAACGATAGTATGCACATGAACGTACGCAATAGGGGTTCACTCTTAAAATATTACCAGATATAAAACAAGAATTATTAAATACTTATAAAAGTAATAGTCATCTAGATTGAGTTGAAGAAATTTGTTGTCCAGCTTAAACAAAGATAAGTTTAAATGGAATTAAGTTGTTCAGTAACATTTTCAAATTACCATGGAAGAAAGCAGAAGCATTACATGAAATTACTTGGTAAAGTACATTCCAGTCTATGACAGATCATCTAGCTGTCATTTGACTCATAGAAAATCCAAAGTAACAAACCATGGTAAAAGAGATTGTATTCAAATTTAAAAATAAATATCCAAAGTTCAGAAACGACCTGAGCAACATGCGGAAGACATCGAGTGCTGGATAAAATTCGTTTTACTCTTGGTGTTGGGGTAACAATCTCCCCAGCATCATCAAGGTCAGAGTGTGCGGACACCATACTGTGCAATATAGAAAGGGCAGTCTCTCCAACCTGAACACAAAAAAAGGATTATTTTGCTTTTCATCTTTTATCTTCTTTTATTTTTTATTTTTTGAAGTGTGTGGGGCATGAAAAGAATAATAAATAAATAAATAAATACAATCAAAAAAGATTTATAAGTGTGATAAATCAAGACAATAAAAAAAATCTACAATTTTGGTCACTCAACTAGAACGAAGTGTCGAAGTGTAGAGATAGTATAATAGGGAACAACTACAAGTTGCAAAATTTTATATATATAAGATAAATAATAAGGGAACTTAAGGAATGATATAATTAGAATTCTGTCGCGAGACAGAATAGCATGTATTGATAATTGATGTGCAAAAACAGAACATGCAGAGATCTAAAGAAATTTGGCTAGAGAAAGCAAATAAAAAAAAATAGTAAATTAAACAACAGCATGGATAAGCTATAACCCAGGTTAAAGAAATAAATTTTTTTTAGGATGCAATTTAGTACAAAGTCTAGATATGGAGAAGTTATATACTTGTGCATTACAAAACAATACCTGAACTGGAGTCAGAACAGGAACACGAACAGCAAGTGCCCATCGCAATTCACGGATATCACGCAATCGCTTCCAGTCAGGCATCCCAGAAGCCCAACATCTGGTGGTCCAATCAATGGCCTTCTTTGACCAAAATCTTCTAATTGCATCCTTCTCAAGTGGCCCAACTTGTGTGCCATCCTTGTCAATGAACATCCATTCCTTTAGGGGTTCCATGAAAGCAGTAGCAGCAATCAAATTAGATTGCAAGGGAATAGAAGTCCGTTCAGAAGCTTCATGAGCAACTGTGAGAAGATCAACAGCCAAAACACACCCTCCAACCAAAACACATGCTTCCACATTTGAAATGACTTTCATTAAGACCTGCATCATTTAAAAAACCACAATTAAAACTTCACCCAAGGTAGAGTATGCAACTAAATTTATGATAAAAGAAAGGAAAATATAAATATAAGATCAGAAGAGCTATTTGAATTGTAAAGTCTCCTTTAAGAAAGAACACATGATTTATTGCTAAATGAGAATATAAGTCATAAAAGTCAAATAACTGATATGTTGTTAAAATTTTAAAATGTTGGACACAAGTGACATTTGGTATGTCTTAAGGCCGAGTTTAAAATAGACTTCACCTGATATGGTCTTGAATCCAAAAGCTTCTTCCACATAGTTGCATGACAAACTCATTTGTCCAACAAGAAGGCATGATAAATTGTACTTCTCATGAAAACATGAATACTCAAAATTAGAGTAACGCTCTGCATAGAGAGTCTTTAGAATTCTCTGACATGATTTATAGGGCATCCAATGCCTAATATATCTGTCAACCAAATGTTCATTCAATTAAACTCCTAATTGACTAGTGATGAGCCTAATGCTGCTATTTTATCATGTCAGAATCATGTCTGCAAGAAGTCACTGTTTATGGTTCAAGAAATGACCATCAAAGATTCTCAAGTTCATGGGATTACCTTTAGCAGAAGAAGCAACCGGTTTCGCAAAGCTCGATCATCAGTCCTGTCCAATAGAACCGTAATGTGAGATGTACCATCAAAAGGGCCAATAACTTTATAATGCTGCTCATAAACAATAGCCATTGCCCTGGCACAAAGTTCTCTAACTGAGGAGCCTCCACCTCCACCAAAACCATCTAATCTTCCCATGTCACACCAGTCATCAGATGAACCCAATTCATCAGGAATAGCACCATCAACAGTAAGCCCGGTGTCAGCATCACACAAGAAACGATGATATAATGCACTAAAGAATGCCACAGGATCACGCAATGGAAAATCCTGTGCCCGGAAATTACTGCTACTCTCAAGCAACAAACGCAGATAATATTGACCCACACAGACTTCTTTTGAAAGACTGGGGTAACTAACTGAAAACTCTACATAGTTCCACGATATTTGAGGTGCATTTTCTTGCCCTGGCTTCACCTCAACCATTGAAGCACCGGGAACTATATCTTCTGATCGCTCTTTCTCAACATCTAATTTATGAACTTCTGCTTGCAAAGCTTCTCTAAGTTCTTGTCTGGTACGCTCATTCCATATTAAGTCTGCTCGATTGTGATCTAGACCAAATGCTCTCCAAAATTCAGACCAGTTGCACAGCAGCCGACCTGATCCCACTGGAGTGTTCTCCACAACCACCTGTGCAGGTGCAGGGAGATCAGGATTCAGAGACCCAGTTAAGTTGGCATCAGAATCAACTGGATCTGAAGCATTTGAATCTAATATAGGTGAGGTATCACTTTGAGCAAAGCTGTCAGTAGCATTTGCCCCTGAAGCAGCATTATGGAAAACCCCTACATGAGAAGGTTCATTCATTGGGTTTCCACTTGGGAGAACAGATGAAGGAACAGCATATTGTCCAAAATTTGAGTCGTGGGAGGATCTTTGCTGATTATCAGTTCCTGCAGAAGTACCAGAGCCAATTTGTCTTGCCAAATCCCCATTTTCAACATTGTTAATTTGAGGAATCACTTGCTCCTGAGATGTTATGCCCCTACCCAAGCGACCCCTCCTCTGCTGAAGAATACGCCGTTGCCTTCTCCTAGTCAAAGGTGTGTCTTCATTAAATTGGTTCTGTGAATCTTCCTCAGTAGAATCAGATCTTGTATGCAAATAAGCAACTAGACCAGGAGGAAGAACTCTTGACAACAAATCAAGAGCAGGCTGATAAGAATCTGCCCAAAGAGCAACAAGCTGCCGACTGACATCACGCCGCTCACCAGCAGGAAGAAAAAAGGCATGCAACAGGTGCCTCAACAGGGCACCATCTCTCAAAGCAGCATCTCTCATGGACTCTGCCGCAATTGCGTCCTCCTCTGCAATGGTACGCATGATGACAGCTACTGTCTCTCTTACACTTTCAGCAGGATGCCCAAACAATGCAAATAGCCGACGCCGCAAACCAGCCACTTGGCGAAGCAACTCAACAAAAGTAGTATGCTGAGTAGTGTCACCATGAGATTCACAAAGCATGGCTTCAAGAACTTCAACAACTGACATTGATAGCAATGGTGACACAGATGAAGGTCTCAACCTGTTGACAAGGATAGTAACATAATTCTGGTGACCAAATAGTACAGATTTTGTGTGCATGTAAGTAGCATGTTGCTCTCCTCTTGAATCCATCAGTGCAGCAGTGTCACCAGGACCACCACCGATAAGCATAGCTATAAGACCAGCCACCTCTGCTGCTACACCCTCAGATCCATTCCTGAGAAGCCCCATTATTCTCCCAACAGCAGCAGGAAAAGACATCACATGTGAAGCTGCATTTCTTGATGCTAGCAACCTGCGTAGACATGCAGTGAATCCCATCACTGTTGCAGCAGCCTTTGGTGATGGTGCAGGCGGTGGCGGAGCCTCAGGAGGCAGATTAGGAGTTGAAGGGATCATGGTGATCAAAGCCATGAGAACAACCTCTGGCACTTCAATATTAGGAGGCACTCCACTATAGGGTATACAAGCATTGAACTCCCTAATTCTACGCCACAACTTTGCTCTTGAACCAGGGAGTGAGCCACCTTCCGCTACAGCATCTTTTGCAGCTGCAGACAAGTGTTTCAAATGCATGGATGCATTCTCAGTATCAGTGACAGGTTGCTGTTGACCAGGAGGAAATTGTTGCACCCGAAGAAAGGCAATTCCACAGGGAGGGTCTATTCGGTGGCCAGGCATGGTCAACCTAGGCAATACAGGAACAGGACACTGACCCTAACAGGAAGCATGAAGAATCAATAAAAACATTGGGAATAAGGAAAAGCAGCAAAACAACATAAAAAGGTACCTACCTCTGTTTGCAGAACATCACGAACTGCTGCAAGCAAGCTATCACGAGATGTACTAGCATATACCTGTAATATGAACCATGAATACAATTAGACCACTTTCACAACCTAATGGCATCATAAGACAGCAGATACTCACATGAATAGGGCAGCCATCATTGAATTCAACCGCAAACATCTGTGGTTCTTCTGCAAACCTAACAAGAGAACTTACTGCTGATAATGGTCGGACAATAACAGCCTGTACAAACTCACAAGAAGTTACAGTCAAAGAAAACAGAAGTCCGTCATTTAAAGAATATAAAGACTGGATTTAATTAAATAGTATCTTTGAAAATTTGGTAAAAAGAAAAGAGATTGGTGCTTCCTGTTGATGGTAAAGCGAGGAGGGCAAAGATGGCATGGAGTAACAGTGGAAAGAAAAATGGAGTATATCAGAACCTATTTTTCAGATATTCAAGTCAATATATAAACATAAAGATCGAATCATACATGAGGAATGAAACAAATACAATAAGATCTCCAAACAAACATGGGTACCTCATAATTCTCTGGTCGCCTTTCAACAAGTGAAACCTTTGTGAGAATGAGTTGACGGGAAACAGAATCACCTTGATCTCCCAGTCCACCCTTAGGTCCAATTCCCAAACTTAAGGTCTCAATATGAGCAGTTCCATGAGCAGCAGAACGCAATCGAGTAACAGACCATCCTCCATAGGGGGTTTCTTCTGCTCCAACTGCCTCCTTGGCTGCAAATTACAATGAACTACTGAAGAAATTAAGCTACAACGCCATGGCCATCAGAAGACAGAGAACATCAATAGTAAAACTAATTAATAATATGACAGAAAGAGGCAATAAAATCTTGAAGAAAGCAACAGATTGGATAAAGGAAAAGTGAGGAAGTAAGATATCATTTTGAAAGGAGAAGTTAGCCAGACTCTCTCGTTATATTCCCTAAACTTACCCCTTTTCTTTAGAAAATCTGCTGCTGACAATGATTGAGAGCTATCGACAGATAAATGTAATCCCACAGTAGACTTTGCAGTTTTGGTCTGCATGCAGAACCAATGGACATCACAAACATAAAAATCAAAAGGAAGTTCCAGAAATAAGGCATGTGGCAGACAAAAACTAATATAATGATGCATAACAGGTAGATAAACTATTTTCCATGTAAGACTGGCATAAAAATAACAAAAATAAGAGAAGGCATCAATCATACCAAATATGATATAATTGCCGTGTTAGAGGCTCCAGAGGCTGCTAAAAAAGCTTTGGACTTTCTGCCATATAAGGGGCAAAGAACAAAACCCCCAGACTCATTGGTTCTTTTTCCAAAATTGTCCGCCAAAACTATGATCGCAGGTGAATCCATATCCCTGAAATCCAAACACCACCGTGGGTTTCCAGAGTTCCCTTCAAGAAGCTCAACACCAACAGATGTGACCTTCAACCTCTGTAGAATATGGAGTTTGAAATCATGTGAGGTGTACTTGCTATATAAAGAAAATAATTACAGATATAAATACATCCCCTAAAGCTGTCAAAAGGTTAACAAATATATTATATTGACTGGAACTCATAAACAGTACATACTTAAAGCTACTCAACACTATTCTCTTATTGCATCAACTATAATATGAATCAGTGATAATACATCATCACAAAAGAAAAGAAATAATAATAGTCATCATCATAATAATAATAATAACAACAACTACTACAGTATTAACAAAGAAGGCTCATTGACAATATGATAGCAGTGGGCTCCAATTGATTTCTAATTTACTGACATAGAAGTAGACACTTCAGCAAAACTCATTTCAACTGAAAGATGGGAGGAAAAAAAAAAAGGCAAGCTCACCTAAGCATTCCAAACCCCCCCACACACAATAAAAAAAAAATCATCAAAATAGAGCAACAAATCGCAATTTATATTCATGGATCAATTACATAGATTGAACTTGGGGAGTCACTGAAAAATGCCATTAACATCACACAATGTAGCATGATAGTGCAATGGCAAAAGAATGAATGTGTTATCTTTTTTTTCATATACAGCATTTCAGATCATATCATGTTCTCATTCTGTATCAAAAGAACTAACAACCAGTTCAACATGCCTAAGCAACTATTTCTTCAAAGCAATCTTTCCACGATACTACTGCTGTTACTGCTAGTCCTACTGGGTAAATGTATATTAAGATTCAATATTTTTCTTAAGAACAATAAGCAAGATGACTTACATAGGGAACCCACTCCGCGGTCCTCCTTCGAAGATGAAGCACCGAGAACTCCGTGACCGGCCCCAATCTCCCGCTGCGCAACCAGTGCAGCTCCGTCAAGATACTCGCCCGAAACCTGGAAGAGAACTTAATCTGTTTAAACTTTCCGCGCGCGTCCGTCCTCACGCTAAGCGTGAACTCCTGCGCCCCAGGGTCATCCCCGCGCCCCAGCACCGGCGCCGCTTCTTCAAACCCATTGGCCACATCATAGGAATTCGTGACTGCCAAACTATTCGGATCCAAAGTGATGATCGTCGAGCTAGAGATGCACAGAATCCGCTTGTACCGCCCTCGCCACGAGTGCTTGACAACAAGATACCGAGCGAGGTACTCAGGCTCCTCAGGCGGCGCGGCGGTAGCAGGGTTGGAAGAGGGAGAGGGTGTGGGGGAGGGTTCGGGAGGAGAAGGGCGGGGATCAGCGGCTGCGTGGCGGGAGACGAAGTCCATAGGAGGAGGGAGCGAGGCTAGAAGCTGCGGTCGCCGGCGATCATTAGGGTTCCTAAAGAGGGTAAAGAGGTGCCCAAAGGCCGGGGCCGCCTCGGACCGGGACTGATTTGCCCCCAGCGCTCCCGATCTCGGCGCCGGGATCTGAGTATCTCGCTAGGGTTCTTGATCCGACGAACAAGAGATCGTCGTAAATCTCGCCGGCGATCGAATCGAAGCTAGAGTTTCGAACCCCCTTCTTGATCTCGGAGCTCTCTTGGCGATCGAAGGCCGTGCCTTTCGAGAGTCGTCGTCGAGGGTGGGAAGTTTTAGAGGAGGGTAGGGGGTGAAGATGGACGGCTGAGATCGTCTCGATTGGGTCGGTGACGAACTTGCCTTTTTAAATTTTTAAAAAATTATCCACCAATTAAATCAATTTTTTAATCTAATAAAATTATTTGTTTTTATCATAACATATATTTATAAAACCAATTATTCATGATCAATCATAATTCTCATTTCTTCTGTATTTCTTTGAGCCATTGATTGTTAACCAATTGTTTGGTTTTGTATATATAGACATTGGTATGAAGATCATGAATGATCTCATAAACTCGGTTCCATGATCCATGGAATACAGCCACAAAAGGCGCTTCAAAATGTGTAGGCATCACACATCTCATTACTTTATCTTTGCAAGCACCTCGAGATTTGTGAGTGTCATACATCTCAAGGCGCCTTTTGTGGTTGTGATGATCATATGGTTCGGTTTTATGGATGATCACACGAAAAGTCCATGAGATCATTTTAATTACAAATGTATTTCTTTACACCCTAATCCTAATAACCTAATATAATCTATTTATTAGTTTTGATGATCAAAATTTATGTCAAATAATTATTTTTCCAACACTAGACTTCATATCATCATCATCATTCCATACTGTTAGATTTTATGACATCAGCCAACAATAAAAAAAATAATAATTAACTATATGTGCCTGCTACAATGCCAAACTTCCCATTTAGTCTCTGAGGTAGGTGAGTGTTGGGGGTGTAGATACAATGTGAAGGAGGTCCTGTGTACTATTTGCATGAACCTATAAATAATTATCCCAAAAAAATCCACCCAATAAAACCATGGGAAATGTCCAAGAAAGTATTTATTATTTATTCATCACAATTTTCCCTTTTTACACCAAATAAATAAAACCATAATTTCATAAAAACTTCATGAATGAGTAATGTTCTCTCCTCTCTCTCCTCTCTCTCCTCTCTCTGTTTCTTTGTGGTCTTGTCTGGACAAAGATAAACTAGTTTACAAGAAGAATTTAATTTTGGAGTACAAAGAATGGGATGACTTTATTTTAAATTCATTTGTCCTTTTATTTGTATACTGGCTAATCTATATCCAAACAAGCACATGATAATAGTTATTTTTTGACTACCGATTGGAGTGGTTGTAAGTTTGATTGTAGTATAAGTGGCAACTCACTCTTACTTTTTATTACAAACACACAATCTCACACACACTCAAACAATCACCAAGTAATGCAAACAAGAGAGAAAGAAGTCACAAGATTGGTAATCCAGCTCAGCTCACCTAGCCTACGTCTGGGGGGCCAAGCTCGAAGACAACGATCTACTAAAAGAGAAGATAATACATGAATACAACTCTCTTGTCGCTCGTCTCACATGTACATAAATACCCACTCTAGATCACCCGATGCCCACACTACCTAACTCCCTTAGGTTTTTCTCCGGTGGCACACCTCAAACCCTCGAATTGGATCCTTTATATAGCCGCTCCACGAGCATGCCAATAATCTCTTTCTCTCTCCGTATCTCTGAAATCTCCGCGAATATTATCTTTGGAAATCTTCCAAAAACAGCAGTTACAAATCATGTCGCACCCGATCCTGCAACGTGGCCCGGTCCAATGAACTAACTAAGGCTGCAGCTTTACGTTGCTCTACGAACTCCAGACCTAAACCCTCCCGGCTTTATCTGAGTCGACTCCGTCTGATCCTCCCGATCATGACCACGGCAATTAGTTGAACCCTTCTCCGTCACGTCCACGAACTCTTCAAAGTACCTCCCAGCGTGGCGCCTTCCGGCTCATCAACATCACATGGTTTCCAAACTTAGCCAAGTTTGGTCTTCAATATATCTTCACAAAATCAGTCTTCATACCATATTTGGCCTCCCGCCAAAGTATGGTCTTCAAAGAATCTTCAAACAAGATCTTCAATCATGCTTCCAAATCAGCTTTTTACAAAATATGGGTAGCGATATATTTAGACACCTTCTAAATATATTCCTCATCAACTCCACTTGGATCCTTGTTGTCATAATATGAGTAACCACCTTCAAAGTTGGTCTTCAATAGATTTGCTCTTCAATATCTCGCACTTTCCAAACATGTGTGGTTGCTAAACATATGATCCTTCCAATGATAGCACTAGATTACCTTTGTTCTACTAGCATATCCAGTTACCTGCCAAAGATAGTGTCTTCCCCAAGATAACTCAATAGCTCATTGTCCAAGTATAGCACTAGTGAGATCTTCCAATAAGCTCTCGAAAGATAATACTCCACATGTGTAATTCCATCAAGCTTTGACATGGTCAATTGAGCCTTATCATGTCTAGTCATATACCATGTCATCTAGTCTCTTGACTTATGCCTTGTCACCCATGCCACATCATCTTCAGCCATATGACTTTAGGAAACTTCGTTGCAAACTGTGTCATAACCATACTTGCAACGACTCTTTCCACTAAGTAGACTTCTGCCTAATCATCTTGTGTCGTGCAAGATTGTGTCAGATTGCATCTTCATTTGACATGCCAGTGTGCTTGTCAAATAATGCCGACCTAAGTGCCTTTGCACCAACAAATAATATGCACATGTAATGTTGATTTCCAAGGTTTCGAGAGAAGAAATTAAACCATACTTAACCAAAGATGAGAAAAAAGAAAAAACAAAGACAAAAAAAGCTCCATTAATGGATGTAAACCTTAGAATGATTTCATTGATTTCGATTTGAACAATGCTTCAGACATATATATACATTTGATTTTTATATAGATCTAGAGGTCTAACAAATTTCTCTAATGAAACTTCTATTAGTTGTATAACTAACTCTCTTAGTATCTCTGTAACAAATTCTAGCTCACATGGCTAACTACCAACCCTTCAATAAATCTGAAATCTTAAAGTTTCTTTCTCACTCTAGCTCAGGCTACATCTTCATTCCAACACCCCCCCTCAAGTTGGAGGGTGAGATGAAGGTTCTAACCCCCCAACTTGGATAATTGAAGCTGAGGTTAAGGACCTGATAAGGTTTTAGTAAAAATATTTGTCAATTGTCCTCTTAAAGAAACATGTTTGATTGTCATTAACCTTACATGTAATTTAAGAGGTTCAACATAACATGGCTAGGAGGATTAATTCAAGAGGTTCAGCATAAAGAAGAGTACAAGCTCAACATTAGTGAAGGACCCAAGTTTATCAACATCATCAAAACAATCACTAATTAGGCTTGAAGGGAATTAGTCTTTCAAAGCATCTCATACTATTTATTAGTAGGGTATTGGAAATGAAAACAGAGTTTAATTGCATGTATGACTTTTTCAAATTCTGAGCATTTAATATATCTCTTAAAGCTGGAGGGGGAAGGGGGTGATCCCGAGCCACTTGCCTCCGAGGTCGCCTTGTCCTTCCCCCTTCTGGACCTCCCTTGAGGCCTCATTGTGAGGCCGTCTGATCTCTGTCTCCCTCCAGAGAAGTCCAAAGGGAGATTGGGGTGGGATGAGGTCTACGAGACCTGCTTCTCGATCCTCAGCTTGGCTTGGGTCAACACCTCTATCTTCTATTCTAGGGCCTGATAGCGTGCATCCTAGGCCTCTCCTTTTTGGTGACGAACTTGGCTAGGAACATCCGTCTTGTGGGTGCTAAGCTCTTCCGCCTGATCGTCACTCACTTGATGAGCTTAGCTTTGCTCAACTCTTCCCATAGCGTACACAACTTCTTATTCGTGTCCCACATACAATGACAATCTATAAACTAGTTCTCATCGAGCTTAACTCCAGTAACGACCAATAGATGAGGACAAGCCGGAATCTTGGACAAGGTTAAAGGTGTTGGCTTTGCGAGCTTCCACTTGAGAACAAGGGACACAAATAGACGTGAGAGGGAGACGAGCTTAATTGCCTGGATCCCAATCCAACTGTCAAGTAGTTTGTCGGAGAAGATGGAGAAAAAGATATTTAGTGGTCAATTGCCCACATGTTTCCCTACCCCTCCCATGCCGGGGTCTCCTCCTCTTCGTGACCTTGGAACGCCTCGGAATCCGGGCCCTGTCCTATCGCCACCTGTCATCATGTCGGTCATCATGACTGGAGACGTGCGAAGACCCCTCTGTCCCTGAGGTGACGACGGTCGCACCCTACCATGGGGAGGATAGTCACTTTTATAAAGGGGACGCAGTGGTGTTAACACATGTACGATGAGATTATACCCGTATCATATTATATTTTTGTGAAAATATTTAAAGCTTAAAATAAATTTAACTATTTATTATTTTAAAATATTTATTTATATAGTTATAAATTTTCCATGAATTTTACCTAAGGTTTGAAACGGATCCGGATTCGTTTCAACATTTACAAACGGATCTCAACATTTAAAAACGGATCCGGGTCGGTTTCCATGATTAGGTTTTAATAATTAAAAAAAAAAAAACAGATCCGCCTCCTCAGAGATAGGGTTTCGGAATCGACGGGGCACTCGTCTCATTGTTCATTCTCATCTCTGTGCCTCGATTCCGGGAAGCAGCTGATCGGCATGGTATGGTTTGGAGGATGGATGGGGCTCGCGATTGAGTTTCTCAGGGTTCTGATCAGGAGAAGTTCTTGAGGTGGGTGAGGTGAAATTAAGGTAGTAGATCGGTTCTTGGTTCAAGAATCGGATTGTATTGTAAGCTTTTCTTGCATTTGTCGTCGGTTTTAAATTTCAACCGGGGGTTAAGCTAAATTGAAGGTGGTAGATTGGTTCTTGGTTCAAGAATCGGATGGTGATGTCTGGGTTCTGCGTTGTGAGCTTTCTTGTGTAGTTGTTTTTGTTGTATAGTGGGTTTCAATCGAGGTTTGAGCCGATCTTGGTTCAAGAACCGGATGGCAATGTCTGGGTTTTATGCTGTGAGCTTTCTTGCATTTTTTTTGTTGATGATTGGTTGTGGTTTTAGCTGGGATTTGAGCTGAAATTAATGTAGGAGATTGGTTCTTGATGCAATAATAGGATGGTAATGGCTAAGTGAAAGAATCATTTATTTTTTATTGTTATTATTTTTTGCATGCTTTCTTTTCCTTTTTGGTTGTTTGGATGGTTTCTCAGCCAATCTTTCATTTGTAATTTAAAATTTTTCTAATCAATTTTCTGTCTTCTTTTTGGTACCAGTCACACGGATTTGTTTTTTGTTTTTTGTTTTTTTTTTTCATTTATTTTGGTATATCAATGTTTTTTTTTTCAATGATGATTTAGCTATTTTTCTTAGATTGTAGATATTCTAAAGTTGTTGATGCTGTGAGCAGGAGTGCTTTAGGTTTTGATTGGTTGAAGTAAATTGCAAATACTGGTTATTTTTTCTTCTACTATAGGTGATTTTGTTTGATTGATGCTTGTTATTTCAACTTATTGTGTTTCTGTTGGATTGTCAGAGGACAACATAGCTTGTCTGTTTTCAACATGTAAGTATGCCAAGTATTTTTTTTCTGTATGCAAAAAGTTTCTTTTGCAAGTAAATAATCACATGGGTGCACATAATTCTGATAGACTATTTTTAATCGCTGGTGTTATATTCCAACACAAGTACCAACACCTAAATAAGAGAATCTGATCCTTCTGTCTTTAAGCTTATCAGCACTAGGTTCTCATGTGATTGACCCTTTTTTTTTTTCTCCATTTCTCTCTTGTGGTGCGCCTTTAATTTGTTTTTAATGCATTATGCATGCACATGCATGTATATAATTGAAGATGGCAGACCAACATATCATTTGTGAGAAGAGTCTAGAATAATGTGTCTATATAACTATATATGTATGGTATATTAAGTTAATTTGTGCTTAATTATGTATATGATTATTGTATATGATTATGTTGGTTTTTTGTATCTGATTCTTTTGTCTCCCACTGCAGCCTCTTGATCATAAGTATTATCCTTATCGCCACTATCCGGATTATTGCCAATTTGGAATATAGTCAGGTTCAATACTTTCCAAAGGTAAGTGCTATATATTTTCTCTTTATATGAATTTAAAAAGCAAATTAGATTTTTATAAATGACATGTTCACATGTACGTATTCTGTGCCACTAGATGGACAACACTAAACAATTTCCATGGTTTAACTCATCTCTTGTTGAATACAAGCAATGATTTGCTGTCCATGTAGTTTTCTCTTTAAATACGATATTTTAGTTGTTAGAGGCATAATGAACAATATTGACTGATTTTACCTTTAATAACACAATGCTTATTAAAATGAATTCAGAAAAAGAGTTGGCTTTACATTAGGCTTAAGGATGGCCTTTTGAACCCTGATTTTTAGGCATCCAGAATGTATGGATGGAATCAAATTAAGTGCCCTTGTAATCATCACAAATGTCAGAATCATGCCTTTCTCGATGAAAATACGGTTATGTATCATCTAAAGAAGTATGGATTCATACAATACTACTATAAATGGATTCTCCATGGGGAATCTAGTGAGCTGGATTTTGATGCCCATGGTAAACAAGATGTAATTGCTAAACCAATGCTAAGTGCTGGACCGCCATCATATAATTTATATGAACAAATGGTCATAGATGTTGGAGGGCTTGATTTCTCACCTTCTTATATAATGGAAGCTCTAAATGCAACAACTCAAAAATTGTTTGACATAGTAAAAGCCGCTAAGCAAGAGATATGGGCGGGCTGTGAAGTCATTCACAACTATTAATTGTCGCTAGAATGTTAAACATGAAGGCAGAACATTATTTATCTGAGAGATGCTTTAATGACTTTTGCCGATTTTTAAAAGAACTGTTACCTGTTGATAAAATAATACCAAGTAACTTTTACAGCACAAAGAAGTTAGTTTAAGGCTTAGGTCTACCGGTTGAGAAGTTTCATTGTTGTCTTAATGGATACATGATATACTGGGAAAAGACAGTGAACTAATGACCTGCAAATTTTGTGAGTTTCCTATGTACAAGCGACGACAAGGTAGCTCATTTAAAAATAAAAAAATATTCCATACAAGAAGATGTATGGATATGAGCCTGTTGAAGAATAAGGCTTTATGGCCAAGAGCTTCATGGAGAAGGGCTTGTTGGAGAGCTAGGCTACATGGCTAAGAACTTCATGGAGATGGGCTCATTGGAGAGCTAGGCTTCATAGCCAAGAGCTTCATGGAGAAGTCTCACTGGAGAGCTTCACGTCGAAGAGAAGAGCAAGAGCTCTATGGAGAGCTTCATGGAGATGCGCCTGTTGAAGAGCTAGTCTTCATGGCCAAGAGAAGGGTAAGACTTCATGAGAGCTTCATAGATGAACCCATTGAAGAGCTAGGCTTCATAGAGAAGGGCACATTGGAGAGCATAGTCTTCATAGCCAAGAGCTTCATAGAGATGGGCTCATTGGAGAGCTAGGCTTCACGGCCAAGAGCTTCATGGAAGAGGGCTTATTGGAGAGCTAGGCTTCATGGCCAAGAGAAGGACAAGACTTCATGAGAGCTCATGGAGATGAGCCCGTTGAAGGTCTTTGGAGAGGATGAGCATGAAGAAACTTCCTCTCTTTTTCTCCTCACTCTATCTTTCCCATGCCGTGTCCCTCTTGGCTTCCTATAGCTTGTTCTCCAAGACTCTCACAAGCCACGTGTCAGTATCCTCACAAGCCACATGTCAACATCCTAGTGGTTGAGTATTTTACCCATAACATATTAAAACATATATTAGAGATCAATTTTATTTTAATGATATGAATTAAAAGTATTCGTTTGGATGTTTAAATCATTTTGTCTAATATTAAATGATTAATAAATAAATCCACCTATGCGAGCATACTTAGATTGGCTTAGGATAAAGGATGAGGGTTAGGTAGGTTGGTTGTGGCCAGTAAAACTTTGTCATTTCTTATGATATGGATTCTCTAATATATACTGGATTGGGGCTGACGCGGTTTTACCTAGAGCACGCTTACATCCGACACCCGGATGTAGTGTTAAATGAAGCCGAGGTTTAAATCGCATCAGCGTAGGTGTGATGGAGTATAAGCGAGGTTCACATCATGGGCCGGATGTGGGTAAAGAAGTTAGTCCCGCCACATCGACTCAGGATGTGGTGTTAAATAGCGAGGGTTCTTGCGTGCTTAGTGGGCGGAGTCGCAGTAAAGAAGTTAGTCCAGTGAGGTGAGAGTAGGATTAGGATTGGTAGTTGGAATATAGGATCTTTGTGAGGAAAATCTATGGAGTTAGTTGACACTCTAAAAGGAGGAGGATAGATATAGGTATGTCTACAAGAGACTAGGTGGATAAGAAAGCAAGAATTTAGAGATTGAGTACATGAGTTATAAATTATGGTATTGTGGAGGGGATAAACATAGAAATTGTGTGGGTATAATTATGGAACCAAAAATGAAGGACAAAGTGGTTGAAGTGAAAAGGATAGTAGACAAGATTATACATTTAAAGCTAGTGTTGGGAAAAAAAATAATTAACATAGTGAGTGTGTATGCCTCTCAAGTAGTTTTAGGAGAAGAAGATAAGGTTAAGTTTTGGGAAGATTTGGATACGGTAGTTTTAGGGATTCCAAGTGAACAAGAGCTTTTTATTGGGGGTGATCTTAATGGACATGTAGCTAGACTTAGTGATGGCTACGAGCAAGTGCATGGAGGTTATGGATATGGCAACCGGAATGAGGAAGGAAAATCTATATTAGATTTTGCTTTTATTTCAATTTGGTGTTAGCCCGACCAACACTGCTTTTAAGAAAAGGGAATCACACTTGATTACCTTTAAGAATGGGGGGTAATTGTAGCCAAATTGACTTTCTTATTCTGAAGAAGGGATAAATTTATTTGTAAATATTACTGAAGGTTATACACGGAGAAGCATTAACCACACAACATAGGTTGGTGGTGTTGGATGTGAAGAAAAAGAGGCGTAAGTAAAAATAGAAAGGAGGGTTAAGCAAAGTAGGATTAGATGGTGGGCGTTAAAAGGAACCAACCAATTAGCATTTAAGGATAAAATATGGGAAGAAGGAGCCTGAAATGTGAAAGATGATCTGCAAACAGCATGGAAGGAGATGTCGAATCGTATTGAGAAAATAGGAAGTGAGCTCCTAGGGGTCTCTAAGAGACTGGGACCTCGACCACAGGAATCTTGGTGGTGGAATGAAGAGGTTCAAAAGGCTATTAAAGAGAAAAGATATTGGTATAAGAAATTACCCACAGCTGATGATGGAGAAGTCATTGAAAAGTATAAAAAGACAAAAAATGAGGCCAAGAAAGCGGTTAGCGAGGCCCGAGGTAAATCCTTAGCTGATTTATACCAAAAGTTAGGGACATAAGAAGGGAAAAAGGAAGTATACAAGATAACAAGGCTACGAGATAAAAAAAAGGAAAGACTTGAACCAAATCAAGTGCATTAAAGATGAGTCTCAACAGGTCTTGACAGTAGATAAGGAAATCAAGGAGAGATGGAGAAACTACTTTAATCGGCTTGTTGATCTGAAGTCGTGAGGATAACTTTCACGGATTTTTATGCATCAACGATAGAAAGGAACTTTAAATTTATACACGTAAAGATCGGGCCTAGCGAAGTCGAGGAGTATTTGCAGGAAAAATGAGAGTTTGGAAAAGCTTGTGGCTAGGATGGTATCGATTGAAGTTTGGAAGTCTTGGAAGTAGAGGGTAGCGTGGTTAACCAAACTCTTCAACTCTATCTTAAAAGGGGAAAATGCCAAACGAATGGAGGAAGAAGCATTTTGGTTCCTATTTATAAGAATAAGGAGATATTGAAAATTGCACTAACTAAGTAGGTTTTAAGTTAATGAGTCATCTGATTAAGCTACAGGGAGAGGGTAATAGAGCATCGACTCAGGTATATCACGAAGGTGTCGAAGAACCAATTTGGTTTTATGCCAGGTAGATCCACAACAGAAGCCATTTTCCTATTAAGAAACTTGATGGAGATCTACATAGAAAAGAAAAAAGGATCTCCATATGTTTTTTATTGACCTAGAGAAAGCATATGATAGGGTATCAAGATAAGTCCTTTGGTCGGTATTGGAGAGGAAAAACATTCATGTAAAATATATAAATATTATTAAGGATATGTATGAGGAAGGCCATTCTGAAGTGTAGAGAAACGATTAGGGAGGCGTCACGGAGGAGTTTCCTATATGATGGTGGAATTTACAGCCGAGGATCGGTAATTCCCGAGCCCACGTACTTATTTACCCTAGTAATGGATGAATTAACTAGTTATATCCAAGATATCATCCCATGGTGTATGTTGTTTGCGGATGATGTTGTCCTAGTGGATGAGACTAGAGATGGAGTAAATCAAAAGCTAGAATTATGGAGAAACACTTTAGAAAGTAAAGGCTTTAGGTTAAGTAGAAGTAAAGGCCGAGAATATATACCTTATTTATAATTTTTAGTGCAAGTAGGAGATGAAGGAGAAGTGAAACTAGGGGGGTGGTAATACCTAAGGTTAACCACTTTAGGCATTTAGGTTTCATTTTTCAGGATGATGGGATGATAGATGAAGATGTAACCCATAGAATCAAAGTTGGATGGTTGAAATGGAGAAGTGCCACGGGGGTGTTATGTGATAAAAAGATGCCTAACAAAATAAAGGGAAAATTTTATAGGACGATAGTTAGACCGGCCATGCTTATCACGGGAGGCGAGTGTTGAAGCCCATTTAAGGATTTGGCAATATCACATAAAATGAATGTGGTAGAAATAGGGATGTTAAGATGGATGAGTGGTTATACAAGATTGGACAAGATTAGAAATGAGCACGTCCCTTGAAGAAGGTCGTATTGCACCAATTGAAGATAAAAGTCTGAGAGGAAGCGTTTAAGATGGTTTGGACGTATGCATGTAGGAGACACAGTCTTCTACAGTTAGAAAATGTGATAGTTTAGTTGTAGGAGGTAAGAAGAGGGGTAGAGGTAGGCCTAGGATTACGTGGAAAGAGGTGGTGTCAAGGATCCCATGTATGTTAGATAGATATTGGTAGGATCTTGTTTTTAATGAGCGGCTTGTGGCCAAAAAAATTAATATAAGCAGAAATACACTTTAGTATAGGATTCTAGATAAGTCATTAAAAGGTTTTCATTTAATTAAACAGCTTTGTTTGTAGGGATCTTTGTTACCTTCTAACATCCCAATCTCTCATAGAAATTATCTGTTGTTATTATTATTTATTTATGTATTTTTATTTTTTATTTTATTTCAATTTATTTCATTTCATTTTATTTTATTTTTATTTTATATTTGAGAGCGACATGAAAACAGAGAATCCATATAGCCGACCCCATCTAGTATGGGATTAAGGCTTAGTTGTTGTTGTTGTTGTTGTATTAAATGATTAATAAATATAATGTTTTAGAGGGGTTTTTATGCAAACAAATATTTATTAGGGTTTACACTCTGGGATCTCTCACTTTCTTTCTCTCTCTTTGATTCTGTTTGAAGCAACTTAAGATTTTGATCCAAAACCCAGAGTTAACAGTCGCTTCTTTTCGATTCTGCTCGATATTTGAAGTTTTAAAAGCTCTTCTAACCCTAGCATTGTTGTTTCTTTGTCAAGGATTTGGGGATATCGGATCTCGAAGAACCTCTTAGAGTCTGCTAAATCCAAGCAAGCTATCGGTAAGGGACGTCGCCAAGGTTTTAAATTTCTTTTAATTTCAGCAGGATTAATGTACATATTTGATTAATTATTGTTAATTTAGAATATCGTACTGTTTTTCTTTGAAATCATTTAGGGTTTTCTAAAACAAGGGACTTTTTATCTAGTAATAATTTTTTAAAGCAAGAGGCGAATGTGTTTTTAATGAAATTGGAAGTAGAAAACATTCAAAACAAACAGACCTGTGATTTTAGATAATTAAAGCATAAATTTTTATGCTTGACTGACCACTGTTGTAATTAAAGTGTCTTCAGAGAAATGATTTTAGTGCATAACATGCCACTTTCCCTAACTTGAACGCAATGTTTGAATCTCTAATGTGATATTCTTGAATGGCTCCTTAACCAAGGACTCATAGAGGAAAGGAGAAGTCAGTACATTGAACATAGTCCTCAATGAGATTTCTCTTCTGTAGAAAATATTTATTTTACAAGTCTGTGATGGACTACTTTATTGCTAGAAAAATGGAACTAGAGGCTTGCAAAGAAAATATTTTACAGTAAAATTTTCCAAATAAGGTGGGGAATGAAGAATTGGTTGATAGATTTCTGTTTAGTGAATGGTTTTCTTGATCTTGCATATTGCCCCTTGAATTTAATAGGAAAAACTATGTGCAGTTCCATTCACTGATAGGAAGGAACATAAAACCATAAAAGCTTTTGTTCAATACATAGCCTATTTCTAGAGAATCCTTTCAGCCTATATTGTGAAAGAAACTAACAGATTTGTAGGCTTTCTAATGTCAATATTCAGTCAGAAAGATTGGCTGGGGCCAATTCTATTTCATACGATGCTTTGCAGTGATTCTATCGCATGTTTTAATGATATGTATTTGTATAGGAAGAGCTTTCTATTACTGCAACATGTGCAGCATGTTGGAAGGAAAAGGCTTCTTTGGAAAATGAACAGCTTAGTGTTCTGATAAAGGTGCAAAAGGTCTTGGGAATGAGATTGTTTATACACTTGAAAACTCTCTGAGGGAAGCCTCTATGTACATTGGCATTGCATTTTCACATCATAATCCTAATTTAAAATGATGATCCAACTAATTGTGCTTCCCATTTTCCTGCTGTTCTTTATCTTTAAAATGTCAATTCCTCTACCCGTTGTTCTTTAAAATGATTCAGAGTTCCTGAAATTTTAAATTATTTATTTATTTATTTTAGGTCCCAGGATACACACTTGTGGGCAAAAGGTGGTTAACCAGTAGCATCAGAGAGGTTCAAGTATGCTCCTTGATAGCAGGAGTTTCACTGGAAAGACCCATTATCAAGTCCTTTCAGTGAAAGTAGATGCAACCTATGATGAAATCCGAGCAGGATACAAGGCTGCCATCCTCGATTCTCATCCGGATAAACTGCTCAGGAAACCTAAGGCATCTCAGCTTGACCATGAATTGCAAGAGAGATTCCTATTTGTTCAGACGGCATGGGAGGTACTCAGTGATCCAACGTCCAGAGCAAATTATGATGTAAAATTGCAATCTTCCAGACAGAAACTCGAGGTCTTTGCTGATGAAGTCAGGTTAGAGGAGATGACTGTAGAGACTGCCAGTGATATTGAGGAATTCTCTTATCAATGCAGATGTGGCGATTATTTCTCAGTAACATCTTCAGAGCTCAATGAGATGGGTTTGTCACTGGATAAAAAAGGCAAGGACATATCACAATCTGCTACTGATTCATCACCGGCCTCTGTTCTTCTTCCTTGTGGTTCTTGTTCACTTAAAATCCTATTGGTAATGGATCCCGCTTCATGAAATTTCAGTTTAACAACCCTGATTGTCCATGCCCTTTGGAGAGCTTCTTTCAACCAACCCCAATTAACAAGCTGAGCACAATAATTCAACAAGCATTTCAGGTCCTTGTTGATTTAAACTTGTCCACAAAGTGATGCATTATGTCTGATCACATAAACAGCATTGAACACCCTTTGGAACTTGCATGGAGGGATTGGATGAAGAGATAGATTGCTCATGGACTCATCAATTCATCTCAGGAATAAGAAGTGTTGACTTTATAGAATTTCCAATTTTGATGTCTAAAGATCATTCATGATTTTGATTCGTCTCAAGAAAACTGTAAGCAGGATTGGTGGCGTTTCTGTTGAATTAATTGTCAAACAGAGTTCAAGGAAACATTTCATTTTGGGTAGGATTAGGCAAATATCTGAGGTGTAAGTTATTAAAGAAGCAGACAGCTATCAAGAAAATTCAATTTTTTACATCTGGAGATTCCAAATTAGAGTTCAGATTTGACAAGAGATCCCTTGGCACTTGATCTTTAAGCATCTTAGCAAGCTTTGGAGTAGGCAATTCTTTTGAGTGCATTAGTTAGCTGCTGCATGGTTATGAGTCTCGAAATTCTGTAGATCCAGAAGAAGCCAAATAGCCTTGAAAGAGCATGTGCCGCCCAGACAGCATATAGATTTTTGCAATCTGTACCCTAGCACCAACACCATCGGCTTCATTCATATCATTCTCCTCTCCAGTAGAGTCATACTGAAGCAATAGGCGCAACAGGTACCTGAGACAGAAAACATAAATAGCCCGTGAAGTTAAGGACAGTTACACACAGCCAATTGGGTGTGTGTGGCATTAGTATGGTCAAAGAACATCACAACTACAGAAGAAAAGAGTGTATTTTCATTGGATTCACAGAATACGGAAACAATAAACAATATTAACAGATTTCATATATAGAGCGGAGAAACAATTATCCAATGTTGTTTTAAATAAAGATCCTTTTCCTTCATTTTAGTCTGAATGCATGTATAGACACTCTTCAGCAACAGCATAACTATGGATGAATGCAGTTACTTCCATGGAGAACCAATGAAGTTCATATTATTTTTGGTTCTTTACAGCCAATTAGAATCTTCAACCATTAATAGCTACTCCCTATTAATTCATAATTGTAATCATTACTAAGATGTTATAGCAAAGAGGGATGGAACTGGGATTCCAGGGTGCTCAAGTACGGAGATATCTGACCTTCAATAAAGGTAAGAAGGGACACGAAAATAGGAAAAAAGATAGAAAGTTATATGCTTACCATAACAATCCAGCTTGCAGTAAAGCATCTTGTAATCCAGATGAAACTATTTACATCAGCCAAATTAGCTCTGATGCCGCAATGAGAAAGAGCTACTCTGTCGGATGAAAGGAAATTGTTATCATCCTTATCCACTATGTATAATAGACCCAAAATGGTCCTCGACGCTTCTCCGGACCCTGCACAATGCGGACTGCACTTATCCACCATATCGCCTATACAAAATACATTGTGCTTTCAATAAAAGTAACAACCTCCAAACTTGTGGGCCTTGCAACCCTTGCATAGTTGCCTGAAAGAACAAAAAATAATGTTATCATCAGATTTGTTTTGAATAGAACAACAAAAAGAGTTTACCATGCCAGGTTCTTGTTTATGTATTGAGAAGAATTTGAAAAGGACCCAAAACTCTCAGGAAACTTATCCAAGTATGAAACACAAAAGCAAACGGATCATGCCATAGATAGATATCAAGCTCATAACTTTCAGGTAGAGGTGTTAGGATCTTCCCAGATATATGTGCAGATCAATCAAGACAATTGTCTGAGTTATTTCTCTTTAATTGGGAAAAGTATTCCACAAAATGTTCTGTCATGTTTGCTTTTCCCTATCAGTCAATGCTCAACTCCAGGATTGTTAGTTTTGATGAATTATCCTTAATTTTTTGATTTTTGATGTAACAGTCCAATAACAGCAATCAATTATTTAATAATATCATGACAAATTTAAATTATGAGCAGTGACTGCAGATGAAATGTATAGCCAAAGGCCTCATTTATTAAATTTCTATTTTTCTTAACATAAGTAAAATTTTGATCTTACTGCAGACAAGACCCTTTGAGAGAAAAGGTTCAACTAATCATCAAGGCAAAACTAATAATACCTGCAATTGTTCATAAATGATCAGAACCTTTTTACTTGGGCTATGCTATGGTTATCAACATCAGACTGTAAGGTTTGTCCATTATCAGCATTTTCATCCCGAGATACAATGTCATCCCAAGATATTTTAAGTATCTTACAAGTCAACTCTTCATGCCACATTGGTGTTGGGTCCCTTGTATAGGGTGTTGTTAGTTGGGAGAGATCAGGGTTGACAAACTAGCCTACCTCTGACGCAAAGCTGAGACACGCGTGTGTTAAATCCGCGTTGTCATAGCGCATTTGTGAAGTTGGCACTTTAATCGCACTTTGTCAAAAAAAAAAACAAAAAAAACAAAAAAAACAAAAAAAAACTCTTCACGCCACATTGCCGACAAGGACTGCAAGAATTGTACATGTTCAACAATGGGCCAATTTGGAAACCTTATCTCATCACATAAGTTTCGGAGGTAGCAGCGATGACACCACATTTCATCTTTTAACCCGGGATAGGTTACAGGTGGAATAGGCGCATAATCATAGGGAATGGCAGTGTTGTGATAATTTCTGTGGGAAATCACCAAGATGCTGCAGAACCTGAGACAAACAAAAGGACATTTGAAATAATAGAGGGACCATTCACATATTTAAAACTTAAATCTTATAGCAATATATTATCAAAAAAAAAAAAAATCTTATAGCAATATATATGAGGCATAGGATGGGATAACTTTATTTTAAATTCATTTGGAATGGATATGCAGTAGGACAAATTACCAAGTTGTATAATATACCTGAAGGGCGGTCAAGCCAACTTGAAGGTTCTTAAGCATCTCAAATTCTTCCTTTGTTGTCTCCTCTCTATTAGAGTCCAACAAATAATCATCACCATTTTCCTTGGAATTTGTTCCACTAGCAGTACCATTTTGGAGTTCTGATGAATCATCTGGAATGTCATGCTGCGTGATTTTGTTCTTAAATTCAGACCCAGAAGAGATTAGATGATGCACTATCTCCGATATGAACTTGAGAAGAGCAACACAAAATGCCTCTGGTTCACTTATCTCAAAATCAGGTTGATTATTGTAGACCCTCAAGTATACATTACCAACATGAAGTTCTTTAGATAATGCTTCATATGTAAATGAATGTGATTCTGTCAAATCATATGATCCATCAGGGCCTTGACTGGCACGCTGCTTATCCACAAATTTAAGCAGTTCTGCTCGGGTTGATGAGTTCCAGATAATCTGCATTAAGAAGTAATGAACGATAATCAACAAACCAGTACCGGAGATAACAATCTAAGAAGAGGAGTATCTGTTAGAAGATGTAACATAAGAAGCATTTGCCCCAAATAAAACTAGATTGAAGAGGAATCCTTTCTGCAATTAATGGAGTGCAGATATTATGCAAGGCCAAAAGCACATGACAAGAAAACTGTAAGCAGGATTGGTTGCGTTTATGTTGAATTAATCGTCAAATAGAGTTCAAGGAAACATTTCATTTTGGGTAGGATTAGAAAAATATCTGAAGTGTAAGTTATTAAAGAAGCAGACAGGTATCAATAAAATTCAATTCTTTACCTCTGGAGATTCCAAATTAGAGTTCAGATTTGACAAGAGATCCCTTGGCACTTGATCTTTAAGCATCTTAGCAAGCTTAGGAGTAAGCAATGCTTTGAGTGCATTGGCTGCTGCATGGTTATGTGGTGGCGAAATTCTGCCATCCGAAAACCCAAATAGCCTTGAAAGAGCCTGTGTTGCCCGGACGGCATGTAGATTTTTTGCTATCTGTACCCTAGCACCAACACCATGCGCTTCATTCATATCATTCTCCTCTGCAGTAGAGTCATACTGAAGCAACAGAGGCAACAGGTACCTGAAGCAGAAAACATAAATCCCCGTAAGGACAGTCACACAGCCAATTGGGTGTGTGTGGCATTAGTATGGTCAGAGACATCACAACTAACAAAGAAAGGGTGCATTTTCATCGGATTCACAGAAGTACGGATACAATAAACAATATTAACAGATTTCATATATAGAGGAGAAACAATTATCAAATGATGTTTAAATAAAGATTCTTTTCCTTCATTTTTAGTCTGAATGCATGTAGACTCTTTTCAGCAACAGCATTACTATGGATGAATGCAGTTACTTCCATGGAGAACCAATGAAGTTCATATTATTTTGGTTCTTTCCAACCAATTAGAATCTTCAACCATTAAAAGCTACTCCCTATTAATTCATACTTGTAATCATTACTAAGATGTTATAGCAAGAGGGATGGAACTGGGATTCAGGGTTGTATGTGCTCAAGTATGGAGAAGTCTGACCTTTAATAAAGGTAAGAAGGGGCACGAAAATAGGAAAAACGATGAAAGTTAAATGCTTACCATAACAATCCAGCTTGGAGTAAAGCATCTTGTAATTCAGATGAAACACAAACATGAGCTGCAGTCTGAAGAGCAGCATCAACAGCAGATGGGACAAGATCCAGTTCTGTACAGTGGACAATATCCTCTATAAGACCCCCAAATTTGAGAATCTCAGTTCTTGCAGTGTCAAACTGACTCAAGACTGAAAATGTGCGCATGACATTGGTAACAATGACCGCAGAAGGTTCATTTGCAGGGGTCGTTGGCTGAACTACACACATACAACGGGAGAGAAGAGTAGCCAAAAGTGGTATTCCATCATCTCTGATAAGCTCTTCACCATTCAATGAAGATGACGCACACCTGAAGCAAATAACACATGTGAAACACAAATATAGAGGATCTCAGTGATCAAAGAAAAAGCTAATAGAAAATAAAGATGAGGAAAGGCTAAAGAAAAAACTATTTACGTCAGCCAAATTAGCTCTGATGCGGCAATGAGAAGAGCTACTCTGTCGGATGATAGGAAATTGTTATCATCCTTATCCACTGTGACTGCATTAAGCAGCATTGGATACCCAGCATATTTGAAAGGTTCCAAGACATCACCATATCGCCTATACAAAATACATTGGCGCTTTCAATAAAAGTAACAACCTCCAAACTTGTGGGCCTTGCAACCCTTGCATAGTTGCCTGAAAAGAACAAAAAATAATGTTATCATTAGATTTGTTTTGAATAAAACAACAAAAGTGTCAATTTGCATCATGTGGAGTTTACCATGTCAGGTTCTTGTTTATGTATTGAGAAGAATTTGAAAAAGACCCAATTTATCATTGAAACTTTCAGGAAACTTATCCAAGTATGGAAACACAAAAGCAAACGGATCATGCCATAGATAGATATCAAGCACATAACTTTCAGGTAGAGTGTTAGGATCTTCCCAGATATATGTGCAGATCAATCAAGACAATTGTCCGAGTTATTTTCTCTTTAATTTGGAGAAGTATTCCACAAAATGTTCTGCCATGTTGCTTTCCTATCTGTCAATGCTCAACTCCAGGATTGTTATTTTTGATGAATTATCCTTAATTTTTGATGTAACAGTCCAATAACAGCAATCATTTATTTAATAATATCATGACAAATATAAATTATGAGCAGTGACTGTAGAGGAAATGTATAGCCAAAGGCCTAATTTATTAAATTTCTATTTTTCTTATCATAAGTAAAATTTTGATCTAACTGCAGACAAGACCCTTGAGAGAAAAGGTTCAACTAATCACAAGGCAAAATGTTAATCTATAGTTATATGTATATGCAAAACTAATACCTGCAATCGTTCATAAGCCTTCTGCACAGCAACGAACTTCTCCCTCCCTTCAGGATTCTTGTCAGGGTGATATCTAATTGCCAACTTTCTGTACTGGCGTTTAAGTTTTTCTTCATCAATGATCAAAACCTTTTTACTTGGGCTATGGTTATCAACATCATACTGTAAGGTTTGTCCACTATCAGCATTTTCACCAGTCACAATGTCGTCCAGAGATATTTCAAGTATCTTGCAAGCTTCTTCTTCAGAAAGATCCATTGGACGACGGAGTCAACTCTTCACGCCACATTGCCAACAAGGACTGCAAGAATTCCACATGTTCAACAATCGGCCAATTTGGAAACCTTATCTCATCACATAGGTTTCGGAGGTAGTAGCGATGACACCACATTTCATCCTTTAACTTCCGGGATAGGTTACAGGTGGAATAGGCGCATAATCATATAGGGAATGGCAGTGTTGTGATAATTTCTGTGGGAAATCACCAAGATGCTGCAGAACCTGAGACAAACAAAAGGGCAAGTTACCATATCTGCAAATTGTTTAAGCTGTATATACAGAGGGCTTAAGTTCAAATTAAAAAGATAAAAAATATTAAAAGGAGAGAATTCCTCCACTTGAATTACCTGGCGAATCAGATGTTCTGCTCGCATCTTATGTGTCCAGATAATCTCTGGGGTATCAGAGTCGGAAACCATTGCGGCAGCAAATGCAGTAGGCCCACTTCTCTCCAGCACATATAACAAAGATTCTGGGAGGAGTCCACCTAGTACACTACGCTTTGCCAAAGGCAGTGACGAAGAAACAGCAGCTTCTTCACCACCATGAAATGCTTGATGGACATGTGTCACAGAGAAGAGATGCGCAATTGAAAGAAGATTTGAACCAGGATATGCCAGCGCGAAGTAAAATGCACCAGTACTGTATAGTCGAATCATTGCTTTAGGATTTCGAGTTACAATAGCTTTCAGCAATGAAGCAGCACTCTCCACAATGACCGGCTCTCCAGTCAGTATAGCCTGTTATTTCCCCCGGTAAATATACAAAGGCATCAACAAACGATAGTATGCACATGAACGTACGCAATAGGGGTTCACTCTTAAAGTATTACCAGATATAAAACAGGAATTATTAAATACTTATAAAAGTAATAGTCATCTAGATGGAGTTGAAGAAATTTGTTGTCCAGCTTAAACAAAGATAAGTTTAAATGGAATTAAGTTGTTCAGTAACATTTTCAAATTACCATTGAAGAAAGCAGAAGCATTACATGAAATTACTTGGTAAAGTACATTCCAGTCTATGACAGATCATCTAGCTGTCATTTGACTCATAGAAAATCCAAAGTAACAAACCATGGTAAAAGAGATTGTATTCAAATTTAAAAATAAATATCCAAAGTTCAGAAACGACCTGAGCAACATGCGGAAGACATCGAGTGCTGGATAAAATTCGTTTTACTCTTGGTGTTGGGGTAACAATCTCCCCAGCATCATCAAGGTCAGAGTGTGCGGACACCATACTGTGCAATATAGAAAGGGCAGTCTCTCCAACCTGAACACAAAAAAGGATTATTTTGCTTTTCATCTTTTATCTTCTTTTATTTTTTATTTTTTGAAGTGTGTTGGGCATGAAAAGAATAATTAAAAAAATAAATAAATACGATAAAAAAAGATTTATAAGTGTGATAAATCAAGACAATAAAAAAAATCTACAATTTCGGTCACTCAACTAGAACGAAGTGTCGAAGTGTAGAGATAATATAATAGGGAACAACTACAAGTTGCAAAATTTTATATATATAAGATAAATAATAAGGGAACTTAAGGAATGATATAATTAGAATTCTGTCGCGAGACAGAATAGCATGTATTGATAATTGATGTGCAAAAACAGAACATGCAGAGATCTAAAGAAATTTGGCTAGAGAAAGCAAATAAAAAAAAATAGTAAATTAAACAACAGCATGGATAAGCTATAACCCAGGTTAAAGAAATGATTTTTTTTTTAGGATGCAATTTAGTACAAAGTCTAGATATGGAGAAGTTATATACTTGTGCATTACAAAACAATACCTGAACTGGAGTCAGAACAGGAACACGAACAGCAAGTGCCCATCGCAATTCACGGATATCACGCAATCGCTTCCAGTCAGGCATCCCAGAAGCCCAACATCTGGTGGTCCAATCAATGGCCTTCTTTGACCAAAATCTTCTAATTGCATCCTTCTCAAGTGGCCCAACTTGTGTGCCATCCTTGTCAATGAACATCCATTCCTTTAGGGGTTCCATGAAAGCAGTAGCAGCAATCAAATTAGATTGCAAGGGAATAGGAAGTCCGCTCAGAAGCTTCATGGAGCAACTGTGAGAAGATCAACAGCCAAAACACACCCTCCAACCAAAACACATGCTTCCACATTTGAAATGACTTTCATTAAGACCTGCATCATTTAAAAAACCACAATTAAAACTTCACCCAAGGTAGAGTATGCAACTAAATTTATGATAAAAGAAAGGAAAATATAAATATAAGATCAGAAGAGCTATTTGAATTGTAAAAGTCTCCTTTAAGAAAGAACACATGATTTATTGCTAAAATGAGAATATAAGTCATAAAAGTCAAATAACTGATATGTTGTTAAAATTTTAAAATGTTGGACACAAGTGACATTTGGTATGTCTTAAGGCCGAGTTTAAAATAGACTTCACCTGATATGGTCTTGAATCCAAAAGCTTCTTCCACATAGTTGCATGACAAACTCATTTGTCCAACAAGAAGGCATGATAAATTGTACTTCTCATGAAAACATGAATACTCAAAATTAGAGTAACGCTCTGCATAGAGAGTCTTTAGAATTCTCTGACATGATTTATAGGGCATCCAATGCCTAATATATCTGTCAACCAAATGTTCATTCAATTAAACTCCTAATTGACTAGTGATGAGCCTAATGCTGCTATTTTATCATGTCAGAATCATGTCTGCAAGAAGTCACTGTTTATGGTTCAAGAAATGACCATCAAAGATTCTCAAGTTCATGGGATTACCTTTTAGCAGAAGAAGCAACCGGTTTCAAGAAAGCTCGATCATCAGTCCTGTCCAATAGAACCGTAATGTGAGATGTACCATCAAAAGGGCCAATAACTTTATAATGCTGCTCATAAACAATAGCCATTGCCCTGGCACAAAGTTCTCTAACTGAGGAGCCTCCACCTCCACCAAAACCATCTAATCTTCCCATGTCACACCAGTCATCAGATGAACCCAATTCATCAGGAATAGCACCATCAACAGTAAGCCCGTGTCAGCATCACACAAGAAACGATGATATAATGCACTAAAGAATGCCACAGGATCACGCAATGGAAAATCCTGTGCCCGAAATTACTGCTACTCTCAAGCAACAAACGCAGATAATATTGGACCCACACAGACTTCTTTTGAAAGACTGGGGTAACTAACTGAAAACTCTACATAGTTCCACGATATTTGAGGTGCATTTTTCTTGCCCTGGCTTCACCTCAACCATTGAAGCACCGGAACTATATCTTCTGATCGCTTCTTTCTCAACATCTAATTTATGAACTTCTGCTTGCAAAGCTTCTCTAAGTTCTTGTCTGGTACGCTCATTCCATATTAAGTCTGCTCGATTGTGATCTAGACCAAATGCTCTCCAAAATTCAGACCAGTTGCACAGCAGCCGACCTGATCCCACTGGAGTGTTCTCCACAACCACCTGTGCAGGTGCAGGGAGATCAGGATTCAGAGACCCAGTTAAGTTGGCATCAGAATCAACTGGATCTGGAAGCATTTGAATCTAATATAGGTGAGGTATCACTTTGAGCAAAGCTGTCAGTAGCATTTGCCCCTGAAGCAGCATTATGGAAAACCCCTACATGAGAAGGTTCATTCATTGGGTTTCCACTTGGGAGAACAGGATGAAGGAAACAGCATATTGTCCAAAAATTTGAGTCGGGAGGATCTTTTGCTGATTATCAGTTCCTGCAGAAGTACCAGAGCCAATTTGTCTTGCCAAATCCCCATTTTCAACATTGTTAATTTGAGGAATCACTTGCTCCTGAGATGTTATGCCCCTACCCAAGCGACCCTCCTCTGCTGAAGAATACGCCGTTGCCTTCTCCTAGTCAAAGGTGTGTCTTCATTAAATTGGTTCTGTGAATCTTCCTCAGTAGAATCAGATCTTGTATGCAAATAAGCAACTAGACCAGGAGGAAGAACTCTTGACAACAAATCAAGAGCAGGCTGATAAGAATCTGCCCAAAGAGCAACAAGCTGCCGACTGACATCACGCCAGCCACCAGCAGGAAGAAAAGGCAGATGCAACAGGTGCCTCAACAGGGCACCATCTCTCAAAGCAGCATCTCTCATGGACTCTGCCGCAATTGCGTCCTCCTCTGCAATGGTACGCATGATGACAGCTACTGTCTCTCTTACACTTTCAGCAGGATGCCCAAACAATGCAAATATCCGACGCCAAGAAACCAGCCACTTGGCGAAGCAACTCAACAAAAGTAGTATGCTGAGTAGTGTCACCATGAGATTCACAAAGCATGGCTTCAAGAACTTCAACAACTGACATTGATAGCAATGGTGACACAGATGAAGGTCTCAACCTGTTGACAAGGATAGTAACATAATTCGGGTGACCAAATAGTACAGATTTTGTGTGCATGTAAGTAGCATGTTGCTCTCCTCTTGAATCCATCAGTGCAGCAGTGTCACCAGGACCACCACCGATAAGCATAGCTATAAGACCAGCCACCTCTGCTGCTACACCCTCAGATCCATTCCTGAGAAGCCCCATTATTCTCCCAACAGCAGCAGGAAAAGACATCACATGTGAAGCTGCATTTCTTGATGCTAGCAACCTGCGTGAGACATGCAGTGAATCCCATCACTGTTGCAGCAGCCTTTGGTGATGGTGCAGGCGGTGGCGGAGCCTCAGGAGGCAGATTAGGAGTTGAAGGGATCATGGTGATCAAAGCCATGAGAACAACCTCTGGCACTTCAATATTAGGAGGCACTCCACTATAGGGTATACAAGCATTGAACTCCCTAATTCTACGCCACAACTTTGCTCTTGAACCAGGGAGTGAGCCACCTTCTGCTACAGCATCTTCTTGCAGCTGCAGACAAGTGTTTCAAAATGCATGGATGCATTCTCAGTATCAGTGACAGGTTGCTGTTGACCAGGAGGAAATTGTTGCACCCGAAGAAAGGCAATTCCACAGGGAGGGTCTATTCGGTGGCCAGGCATGGTCAACCTAGGCAATACAGGAACAGGACACTGACCCTAACAGGAAGCATGAAGAATCAATAAAAACATTGGGAATAAGGAAAAGCAGCAAAACAACATAAAAAGGTACCTACCTCTGTTTGCAGAACATCACGAACTGCTGCAAGCAAGCTATCACGAGATGTACTAGCATATACCTGTAATATGAACCATGAATACAATTAGACCACTTTCACAACCTAATGGCATCATGAGACAGCAGATACTCACATGAATAGGGCAGCCATCATTGAATTCAACCGCAAACATCTGTGGTTCTTCTGCAAACCTAACAAGAGAACTTACTGCTGATAATGGTCGGACAATAACAGCCTGTACAAACTCACAAGAAGTTACAGTCAAAGAAAACAGGAGTCCTTCATTTAAAGAATATAAAGACTGGATTTAATTAAATAGTATCTTTGAAAATTTGGTAAAAAGAAAAGAGATTGGTGCTTCCTGTTGATGGTAAAGCGAGGAGGGCAAAGATGGCATGGAGTAACAGTGGAAAGAAAAATGGAGTATATCAGAACCTATTTTTCAGATATTCAAGTCAATATATAAACATAAAGATCGAATCATACATGAGGAATGAAACAAATACAATAAGATCTCCAAACAAACATGGGTACCTCATAATTCTCTGGTCGCCTTTCAACAAGTGAAACCTTTGTGAGAATGAGTTGACGGGAAACAGAATCACCTTGATCTCCCAGTCCACCCTTAGGTCCAATTCCCAAACTTAAGGTCTCAATATGAGCAGTTCCATGAGCAGCAGAACGCAATCGAGTAACAGACCATCCTCCATAGGGGGTTTCTTCTGCTCCAACTGCCTCCTTGGCTGCAAATTACAATGAACTACTGAAGAAATTAAGCTACAACGCCATGGCCATCAGAAGACAGAGAACATCAATAGTAAAACTAATTAATAATATGACAGAAAGAGGCAATAAAATCTTGAAGAAAGCAACAGATTGGATAAAGGAAAAGTGAGGAAGTAAGATATCATTTTGAAAGGAGAAGTTAGCCAGACTCTCTCAAGTTATATTCCCTAAACTTACCCCTTTTCTTTAGAAAAATCTGCTGCTGACAATGATTGAGAGCTATCGACAGATAAATGTAATCCCACAGTAGACTTTTGCAGTTTTGGTCTGCATGCAGAACCAATGGACATCACAAACATAAAAATCAAAAGGAAGTTCCAGAAATAAGGCATGTGGCAGACAAAAACTAATATAATGATGCATAACAGGTAGATAAACTATTTTCCACGTAAGACTGGCATAAAAATAACAAAAATAAGAGAAGGCATCAATCATACCAAATATGATATAATTGCCGTGTTAGAGGCTCCAGAGGCTGCTAAAAAAGCTTTGGACTTTCTGCCATATAAGGCAAAAGAACAAAACCCCCAGACTCATTGGTTCTTTTTCCAAAATTGTCCGCCAAAACTATGATCGTGAGGTGAATCCATATCCCTGAAATCCAAACACCACCGTGGGTTTCCAGAGTTCCCTTCAAGAAGCTCAACACCAACAGATGTGACCTTCAACCTCTGTAGAATATGGAGTTTGAAATCATGTGAGGTGTACTTGCTATATAAAGAAAATAATTACAGATATAAATACATCCCCTAAAGCTGTCAAAAGGTTAACAAATATATTATATTGACTGGAACTCATAAACAGTACATACTTAAAGCTACTCAACACTATTCTCTTATTGCATCAACTATATTATGAATCAGTGATAATACACCATCACAAAAGAAAAGAAATAATAATAGTCATCATCATCATAATAATAATAACAACAACTACTACAGTATTAACAAAGAAGGTGCATTGACAATATGATAGCAGTGGGCTCCAATTGATTTCTAATTTACTGACATAGAAGTAGACACTTCAGCAAAACTCATTTCAACTGAAAGATGGGAGGAAAAAAAAAAAAGGCAAGCTCACCTCCCCCCACCCCCCCCCCACACACACACACACACACGCGCACAACAAAAAAAAAAAATCATCAAAATAGAGCAACAAAACGCAATTTATATTCATGGATCAAATTACATAGATTGAACTTGGAGAGTCACTGAAAAATGCCATTAACATCACACAATGTAGCAAGATAGTGCAATGGCAAAAGAATGAATGTGTTATCTTTTTTTTCATATACAGCATTTCAGATCATATCATGTTCTCATTCTGTATCAAAAGAACTAACAACCCGTTCAACATGCCTAAGCAACTATTTCTTCAAAGCAATCTTTCCACGATACTACTGCTGTTACTGCTAGTCCTACTGGGTAAATGTATATTAAGATTCAATATTTTTCTTAAGAACAATAAGCAAGATGACTTACATAGGGAACCCACTCCTCGGTCCTCCTTCGAAGATGAAGCACCGAGAACTCCGTGACCGGCCCCAATCTCCCGCTGCGCAACCAGTGCAGCTCCGTCAAGATACTCGCCCGAAACCTGGAAGAGAACTTAATCTGTTTAAACTTTCCGCGCGCGTCCGTCCTCACGCTAAGCGTGAATTCCTGCGCCCCAGGGTCATCCCCGCGCCCCAGCACCGGCGCCGCTTCTTCAAACCCATTGGCCACATCATAGGAATTCGTGACTGCCAGACTATTCGGATCCAAAGTGATGATCGTCGAGCTAGAGATGCACAGAATCCGCTTGTACCGCCCTCGCCACGAGTGCTTGACAACAAGATACCGAGCGAGGTACTCAGGCTCCTCAGGCGGCGCGGCGGTAGCAGGGTTGGAAGAGGGAGAGGGTGTGGGGGAGGGTTCGGGAGGAGAAGGGCGGGGATCAGCGGCTGCGTGGCGGGAGACGAAGTCCATAGGAGGAGGGAGCGAGGCTAGAAGCTGCGGTCGCCGGCGATCATTAGGGTTCCTAAAGAGGGTAAAGAGGTGCCCAAAGGCCGGGGCCGCCTCGGACCGGGACTGATTTGCCCCCAGCGCTCCCGATCTCGGCGCCGGGATCTGAGTATCTCGCTAGGGTTCTTGATCCGACGAACAAGAGATCGTCGTAAATCTCGCCGGCGATCGAATCGAAGCTAGAGTTTCGAACCCCCTTCTTGATCTCGGAGCTCTCTTGGCGATCGAAGGCCGTGCCTTTCGAGAGTCGTCGTCGAGGGTGGGAAGTTTTAGAGGAGGGTAGGGGGTGAAGATGGACGGCTGAGATCGTCTCGATTGGGTCGGTGACGAACTTGCCTTTTTAAATTTTTAAAAAATTATCCACCAATTAAATCAATTTTTTTAATCTAATAAAATTATTTGTTTTTATCATAACATATATTTATAAAACCAATTATTCATGATCAATCATAATTCTCATTTCTTCTGTATTTCTTTGAGCCATTGATTGTTAACCAATTGTTTGGTTTTGTATATATAGACATTGGTATGAAGATCATGAATGATCTCATAGACTCGGTTCCATGATCCATGGAATACAGCCACAAAAGACGCTTCAAAATGTGCAGGCATCACACATCTCATTACTTTATCTTTGCAAGCACCTCGAGATGTGTGAGTGTCATACATCTCAAGGCACCTTTTGTGGTTGTGATGATCATATGGTTCGGTTTTATGGATGATCCCAAGAAAAGTCCATGAGATCATTTTAGTTACAAATGTATTTCTTTACACCCTAATCCTAATAATCTAATATAATCTATTTATTAGTTTTGATGATCAAAATTTATATCAAATAATTATTTTTCCAACACTAGACTTCATATCATCATCAGCATTCCATACTGTTAGATTTTATGACATCAGCCAACAATAAAAAAAATAATAATTAACTATATGTGCCTGCTACAGTGCCCAACTTCCCATTTAGTCTCTGAGGTAGATGAGTGTTGGGGGTGTAGATACAATGTGGAGGAGGTCCTGTGTACTATTTGCATGAACCTATAAATAATTATCCCAAAAAAATCCACCCAATAAAACCATGGGAAATGTCCAAGAAAGTATTTATTATTTATTCATCACAATTTTCCCTTTTTACACAAAATAAATAAAACCATAATTTCATTAAAAACTTCATGAATGAGTAATGTTTTCTCCTCTCTCTCCTCTCTCTCCTCTCTCTCCTCTCTCTGTTTCTTTGTGGTCTTGTCTGGACAAAGATAAACTAGTTTACAAGAAGAATTTAATTTTGGAGTACAAAGAATGGGATGACTTTATTTTAAATTCATTTGTCCTTTTATTTGTATACTGGCTAATCTATATCCAAACAAGCACATGATAATAGTTATTTTTTGACTACCGATTGGAGTGGTTGTAAGTTTGATTGTAGTATAAGTGGCAACCCACTCTTACTTTTTATTAGAAACACACAACCTCACACACACTCAAACAATCACCAAGTAATGCAAACAAGAGAGAAAGAAGACACAAGATTGGTAATCCAGCTCAGCTCACCTAGCCTACGTCTGGGGGGCCAAGCTCGAAGACAACGATCCACTAAAAGAGAAGATAATACATGAATACAACTCTCTTGTCGCTCGTCTTACATGTACATAAATACCCACTCTAGATCACCCGATGCCCACGCTACCTAACTCCCTTAGGTTTTTCTCTGGTGGAGCACCTCAAACCCTCGAATTGGATCCTTTATATAGCCGCTCCACGAGCATGCCAATAATCTCTTTCTCTCTCCGTATCTCTGAAATCTCCGCGAATATTATCTTTGGAAATCTTCCAAAAACAGCAGTTACAAATCATGTCGCACCCGATCCTGCAACGTGGCCCGGTCCAATGAACTAACTAAGGTCGCGACTTTTACGCTGCTTCTATTTAACTCCCGCACCTAAACCCTCCCGGCTTTATCTGAAGTCGACTCCGTCTGATCCTCCCGATCATGACCACGGCAATTAGTTGAACCCTTCTCCGTCACGCCCACCTAACTCTTCAAAGTACCTCCCATAGCGCCTTCCTACCATCAACATCACATGGTTTCCAAACTTAGCCAAGTTTGGTCTTCAATATATCTTCACATAATCAGTCTTCATACCATATTTGGCCTCCCGCCAAAGTATGGTCTTCAAAGAATCTTCAAACAAGATCTTCAATCATGCTTCCAAATCAGCTTTTTACAAAATATGGGTAGCGATATATTTAGACACCTTCTAAATATATTCCTCATCAACTCCACTTGGATCCTTGTTGTCATAATATGAGTAACCACCTTCAAAGTTGGTCTTCAATAGATTTGCTCTTCAAATATGTCGCGCCTTCCAAACATGTGCGCTCGCTACACAAATGATCCTTCCAATGATATAGCACCAGAATACCTTTGCTCCACTAGCATATCTAGTCACCTGCCAAAGATAGTGTCTTACCCAAGATAGCTCAATAGTTCACTGTCCAAGTATAGCATCACTGAGATCTTCCAATAAGCTCTCCAAAGATAATACTCTACATGTGTAATTCCATCAAGCTTTGACCTGGTCAACTAAGCCTCATCATGTCTAGTCATATACCATGTCATCTAGTCTCTTGACTTATGCCTTGTCACCCATGCCACATCATCTTCAGCCATATGACTTTAGGAAACTTCGTTGCAAACCGTGTCATATCCATACTTGCAACGACTCTTTCCACTAAGTAGACTTCTGCCTAATCATCTTGTGTCGTGCAAGATTGTGTCAGGTTGCATCTTCATTTGCCATGCCAGTGTGCTTGCCAAATAATGCCAACCTAAGTGCCTTTGCACCAACAAATAATATGCACATGTAATGTTGATTTCCAAGGTTTCGAGAGAAGAAATTAAACCATGCTCAACCAAAGATGAGAAAAAGAAAAAACAAAGACAAAAAAAGCTCCATTAATGGATGTAAACCTTAGAATGATTTCATTGATTTCGATTTGAACAATGCTTCAGACATATATATACATTTGATTTTTATATAGATCTAGAGGTCTAACAAATTTCTCTAATGAAACTTCTATTAGTTGTATAACTAACTCTCTTAGTATCTCTGTAACAAATTCTAGCTCACATGGCTAACTACCAACCCTTCAATAAATCTGAAATCTTAAAGTTTCTTTCTCACTCTAGCTCAGGCTACATCTTCATTCCAACACCCCCCCTCAAGTTGGAGGGTGAGATGAAGGTTCTAACCCCCCAACTTGGATAATTGAAGCTGAGGTTAAGGACCTGATAAGGTTTTAGTAAAAATATTTGTCAATTGTCCTCTTAAAGAAACATGTTTGATTGTCATTAACCTTACATGTAATTTAAGAGGTTCAACATAACATGGCTAGGAGGATTAATTCAAGAGGTTCAGTATAAAGAAGAGTACAAGCTCAACATTAGTGAAGGACCCAAGTTTATCAAAATCATCAAAACAATCACTAATTAGGCTTGAAGGGAATTAGTCTTTCAAAGCATCTCATACTATTTATTAGTAGGGTATTGGAAATGAAAAGAGAGTTTAATTGCATGTATGACTTTTTCAAATTCTGAGCATTTAATATATCTCTTAAAGTTGGAGGGGGAGGGGGGTGATCCCGAGCCACTCGCCTCCGAGGTCGCC
Organism: Dioscorea zingiberensis; assembly: GCA_026586065.1. NCBI lineage: Eukaryota > Viridiplantae > Streptophyta > Magnoliopsida > Dioscoreales > Dioscoreaceae > Dioscorea > Dioscorea zingiberensis. The sequence continues at coordinate 2,957,044 of CM048822.1, read as the reverse complement.
TTGTCCTTCCCCCTTCTGGACCTCCCTTAAGGCCTCATTGTGAGGCCGTCTGATCTCTGTCTCCCTCCAGAGAAGTCCAAAGGGAGATTGGGGTGGGATGAGGTCTACGAGACTTGCTTCTCGATCCTCAGCATGGCTTGGGTCAACACCTCTATCTTCTGTTCTAGGGCCTGATAGCGTGCATCCTAGGCCTCTCCTTTTTGGTGACGAACTTGGCTAGGAACATCCGTCTTGTGGGTGCTAAGCTCTTCCGCCTAATCGTCACTCACTTGCTGAGCTTAGCTTTGCTCAACTCTTCCCATAGCGTACACAACTTCTTATTCGTGTCCCACATACGGTGACAATCTATAAACTAGTTCTCATCGAGCTTAACTCCAGTAACGACCAATAGATGAGGACAAGCAGGAATCTTGGACAAGGTTAAAGGTGTTGGCTTTGCGGGCTTCCACTTGAGAACAAGGGACACAAATAGACGTGAGAGGGAGACGAGCTTAGTTGCTTGGATCCCAATCCAACTGTCAAGTAGTTCTCCGGAGAAGAAGATGGAGAAAAAGATATTTAGTGGTCAATTGCCCACATGTTTCCCTACCCCTCCCATGCCGGGGTCTCCTCCTCTTCGTGACCTTGGAACGCCTCGGAATCCGGGCCCTGTCCTATCGCCACCTGTCATCATGTCGGTCATCATGACTGGAGACGTGCGAAGACCCCTCTGTCCCTGAGGTGACGGCGGTCGTACCCTACCATGGGGAGGATATGGTGGCTCTCGGGATCTGGGTCACTTTTATAAAGGGGACGTAGTGGTGCTAACACATGTACGATGAGATTATACCCGTATCATATTATATTTTTGTGAAAATATTTAAAGCTTAAAATAAATTTAACTATTTATTATTTTAAAATATTTATTTATATAGTTATAAATTTTCCATGAATTTTACCTAAGGTTTGAAACGGATCCGGATTCGTTTCAACATTTACAAACGGATCTCAACATTTAAAAACGGATCCGGGTCGGTTTCCATGATTAGGTTTTAATAATTAAAAAAAAAAAAACAGATCCGCCTCCTCAGAGATAGGGTTTCGGAATCGACGGGGCACTCGTCTCATTGTTAATTCTCATCTCTGTGCCTCGATTCCGGGAAGCAGCTGATCGGCATGGTATGGTTTGGAGGATGGATGGGGCTCGTGATTGAGTTTCTCAGGGTTCTGATCAGGAGAAGTTCTTGAGGTGGGTGAGGTGAAATTAAGGTAGTAGATCGGTTCTTGGTTCAAGAATCGAATTTTATTGTAAGCTTTTCTTGCATTTGTTGTCGGTTTTAAATTTCAACCGGGGGTTAAGCTAAATTGAAGGTAGTAGATTGGTTCTTGGTTCAAGAATCGGATGGTGATGTCTGGGTTCTGTGTTGTGAGCTTTCTTGTGTAGTTGTTTTTGTTGTATAGTGGGTTTCAATCGAGGTTTGAGCCGATCTTGGTTCAAGAACCGGATGGCAATGTCTGGGTTTTTTGCTGTGAGCTTTCTTGCATTCTTTTTGTTGATGATTGGTTGTGGTTTCAGCTGGGATTTGAGCTGAAATTAATGCAGGAGATTGGTTCTTGATGCAATAATAGGATGGTAATGGCTAAGTGAAATAATCATTTATTTTTTATTGTTATTATTTTTTGCATGCTTTCTTTTCCTTTTTGGTTTTTTGGATGGTTTCTCAGCCAATCTTTCATTTGTAATTTTAAATTTTTCTAATCAATTTTCTGTCTTCTTTTTGGTACTAGTCACCCGGATTTGTTTTTTGTTTTTTTTTTTCATTTCTTTCGGTATATCAATGTATTTTTTTTCCAATGATGATTTAATTATTTTTCATAGATTGTAGATATTCCAAAGTTGTTGATGCTGTGAGCAGGAGTGCTTTAGGTTTTGATTGGTTGAAGTAAATTGCAAATACTGGTTATTTTGTTTTCTACTATAGGTGATTTTGTTTGATTGATGCTTGTTATTGCAACTTATTGTGTTTCTGTTGGATTGTCAGAGGACAACATAGCTTGTCTGTTTTCAACATGTAAGTATGCCAAGTATTTTTTTCTTTATGCAAAAAGTTCCTTTTGCAAGTAAATAATCATATGGGTGCACATAATTCTGATAGACTATTTTTAATTGCTGGTATTATATTCCAACACAAGTACCAACACCTAAAGAAGAGAATCTGATCCTTCTGTCTTCAAGCTTATCAGCAGTAGGTTCTCATGTGATTGACCCCTTTTTTTTCTCCATTTCTCTCTTGTGGTGAGCCTTTAATTTGTTTTTAATTAATTATGCATGCACATGCATGTATGTAATTGAGAATGGCAGACCAACATATCATTTGTGAGAAGCGTCTAGAATAATGTGTCTATATATAACTATATATGTATACTATATTAAGTTAATTTGTGCTTAATTATGTATATGATTATTGTATATGATTATGTGGGGTTTTTGTATCTGATTCTTTTGTCTCCCACTGCAGCCTCTCGATCATAATTATTATCCTTATCGCCACTATCCGGATTATTGCCAATTTGGAATATAGTCAGGTTCAATACTTTCCAAAGGTAAGTGCTATATATTTTCTCTTCATATGAATTTAAAAAGCAAATTAGATTTTTATAAATGACATGTTCACATGTACGTATTCTGTGCCACTAGCTGGACAACACTAAACAATTTCCATGGTTTAATTCATCTCTTCTTGAATGCAAGCAATGATTTGTTATCCATGTAGTTTTCTCTTTAAATACAATATTTTAGTTGTTAGAGGCATAATAAACAATATTGACTGATTTTACCCTTTTATAACACAATGCTTATTATTATGAATTCAGAAAAGAGTTGGATGTACCTTAGGCTTAAGGATGGCCTTTTGAACCCTGTTTTTTAGGCATCCAGAATATATGGATGGAATCAAAATTAAGTGCCCTTGTAATCATTGCAAATGTCAGAATCGTGCCTTTCTCGATGAAAATACGGTTATGTATCATCTAAAGAAGTATGGATTCATGCAGTAGTACTATCAATGGATTCTCCATGGGGAATCTAGTGAGCTGGATTTTGATGCCCATGGTAAACAAGATGTAATTGCTAAACCAATGCCTAGTGCTGGACTGCCATCATATAATTTATATGAACAAATGGTCATAGATGTTGGAGGGCTTGATTTCTCACCTTCTTATATAGAGGAAGCTCCAAATGCAACAACTCAAAAATTGTTTGACATATTAAAAGCCGCTAAGCAAGAGATATGGGCGGGCTGTGAAAGTCGTTCACAATTATTAGTTGTCGCTAGAATGTTAAACATGAAGACAGAACATCATTTATCTGAGAGGTGCTTTAATGACTTTTGCCGATTTTTAAAAGAACTGTTACCTGTCGATAAAGTAATACCAAGTAACTTTTACATTACAAAGAAGTTAGTTCAAGGCTTAGGTCTACCGGTTAAGAAGTTTCATTGTTGTCTTAATGGATGCATGATATATTGGGGAGAAGACAGTGAACTAATGACCTGCAAATTTTGTGAGTTTCCTATGTACAAGCGACGACAAGGTAGCTTATTTAAAAATAAAAAAATATTCCATACAAGAAGATGTATGGATATGAGCCTGTTGAAGAATAAGGCTTTATGGCCAAGAGCTTCATGGAGAAGGGCTCGTTGGAGAGCTAGGCTACATGGCTAAGAACTTCATGGAGATGGGCTCATTGGAGAGCTAGGCTTCATAGCCAAGAGCTTCATGGAGAAGTCTCATTGGAGAGCTTCATGTCGAAGAGAAGAGCAAGAGCTCTATGGAGAGCTTCATGGAGATGAGCCTGTTGAAGAGCTAGTCTTCATGGCCAAGAGAAGGGTAAGACTTCATGAGAGCTTCATCGATATGAACCCATTGAAGAGCTAGGCTTCACGGAGAAGGGCTCATTGGAGAGCATAGGCTTCATGGCCAAGAGCTTCATAGATATGGGCTCATTGGAGAGCTAGGCTTCATGGCCCAGATCTTCATGGAGAAGGGCTCATTGAAGAGCTAGGCTTCATGGCCTAGAGAAGGACAAGACTTCATGAGAGCTTCATGGAGATGAGCCCGTTGAAGGTCTTTGGAAAGGATGAGCATGAAGAAGCTTCCTCTCTTTTTCTCCTCACTCTACCTTCCCTATGCAGTGTCCCTCTTGGTTTCCCATAGCTTGCTTTCCAAGACTCTCACAAGCCACGTGTCAGCATCCTCACAAGCCACATGTCAACATCCTAGTGGTCGAGTATTTTACCCATAATATATTAAAACATATATTAGAGATCAATTTTATTTTAATGATATGAATTAAAAGTATTCGTTTGGATGTTTAAATCATTTTGTCTAATATTAAATGATTAATAAATAAATCCACCTATGCTGAAAGTATAACCGGTCCTAAGCTCTGATAAAGGATTTAGTGTCAAGGGTAGGCCAATGTACAGAAAAACTTTTGTCATACTCTTATGATACTTGGATTCTCTAATATATACCGGGACAGCCACCTAGGCACGCCACATCCAAGCATCTGGACGTAAAGTGAAACGAAAGAAGGGTTTCATCACATCGCCTGCGATGAGTATAGTAGAGGCGGTTCCCACATCATCTGAATGTGGTGACAAAAGAAGTTAGTCCCGCCACATCAGGCCTCCCTGGATGCTAAGAAACGCAAGTGGTTCAGATCTTGGATCTGGACGCAGTGAAAGCCAAAGCGACCACGAAATGTAAGAGGATTAGGATCAGAATGGAATATAGTGATTCGATGCGAAAATCTACTGAAGCTTACTGACACTCTAAAAAGGAGGAAGGATAGATATAAGACGTCTGCAAAGAGACTAAAGGTGGATAAGAAATGCGCAGAGAGACGTAGAATACGTTTATAAATTACCAGATTGTATGATAAACATGAAATCATGTATGATAATTACATGAACCAAAACGGACAAAGCTCAAGTAAAAGGATAATATAGACAAGATTATACATTTAAAGCTATGGGAAAAAATAATTAACATAAATGAGCGCCAGACATTTCAAGTAGCTCTTTATGGTATAAGATAAGCGCTAAGTTTCGTAAGATTCGGATACCTGTGAGTTTTATGGGATTCCAAGCTAACAAAGAGCTTTTTATCGTATGATCTTAATGATACATTGTGACTTAGCTGAAATACTGGCAATGGAAAGTGTTTGTCACTGGAGGTTATGATACTAAGAACCTGAATGAAGGCTTAAAATCTATATTAGATTTTGCTTTAGCTCAAGATTTCTGGCTCAACTAACACTGCTTTTAAGAAGTTTTAATCACACTCGATTACCTTTAAGAACGGGGAATCAGAACTAAATCGACTCTGTTAAGGCTACAAGGTGGATAAATTTATTTGTAAATATTGCAATGCTGCTATACCCTGAGAAAGATTAACCACACAACATGCGCTATGGGTTCGACGCTAAGAAAAAAAGTGCATAAAAAAATAGAAATGGAGTGTTAAGCAAAGTAGGATTGGCTGCTACGAACGCCAACCACCAAGATTTAGCGATAAAATAGCATGAGACAAATGCTGAAAGCATTTATGCAAACACCTTACCAAGCGAGATGTCAATCAGACAGAAAAATTGGTGGCCGAAGTTAGCTCCTAGTGGTCTCTAAGAGATCTGACCTCACTTACGCGAATCTCAAAGCGTGGAACAAGAGGCTCAAAAGGCCATTAAAGAGAAAAGATTTCCAGATAAGAAATTACCCACACCACAATACTGGTAAGTCATCAAAGTATAAAAAGACAAAAACGAGGCCAAGAAAGCCTGTTAATATACCTAGAAATCCTAACCGATTTATACCAAAAGCAGTTGATAAGAAGTTTAAAAGCCGAAGTGATACAAAGATAACGCTAATGGTAGATAAAAAGGAAAGACTCGAACCAAAATCAAGCGATTAAAGCATTTAAGTCTCAAATGCCTCGATGAGATAAAGCGAAATCAGCTTATAGACTGGTAAACTACTTTAATCACTGTTCAACGCAAGTCACGAGGATAACTTTACTGATTTTTATGATCAACGATGTAAGCGTTTAACTTTAAATTTATACATCGTAAAGCATCGTGCCTCAAGCCGGCGAAGACTGGGAAAATGGCTACTTAAAAGTTTCGTACTCGTACTGTGATCCCATCAAGCCGGTTTGGTAAGTAGCTGGTTAACCAAACTCTTCAACTCTATCTTAAAAGTGGAAATGCCAAACGACCTGAGTAAGAAAGATTTTGGTTCCTATTTATGCTAATAAGTGATATTCAAAATCGCACTAACCACCGCTGGTTTTAAGTTAATCTAGCCATACAAACAAACTCCTAGAGAATGAAAGCATCGACTCGTGATATCACGGCTGCCGTTAACCACCTTTGGTTTTACGCCAGAGATCCACAAATGTAGTTCCATTTTCCTATTAGTTAAAACTCATGAGATCTACATAGAAAAGAAAAGGATTCCATATTCGCTTTTATCGACCTGTAGAAAGATATGATGGTATCAAGATGTGTTCGCTTCTATGTGACGGAGTATGAAAACATTCACGTAAAATATATAAATATTATTAAGGATACGTATTTATGAAATGCTATGCGCCAGAACAAGAGGAGCATACTTGAGGAAGCTTTCCTATAACAAATGTATCTACATCGCGGATCGACCTCGAAACCCCATACTTATTTACCCTAAGAATTGATTTAATTAACTAGTTATATCCAAAGATATCATCCTACTAGGCCAGATTGCCGCATTTGACGACCGTCATCTAATACTTGGTGACTGTAGACGATGGAAATCAAAAGTTTCAATACTACTGGTAAACACTCTTGGGAAAGAGCGCTTTATGCTAAGTTATAGGCAGAATAGTAATATACGACTATAATTTTAGTCTAAGTAGGAGCAGTAGACTGGTAAAGCTCAAACCAGTGCCAGAATACCTGCCGCTAAACCACTTTTGCGATTTAGGCTTCATTTTTCGCGACGATTAATAGATGTAAGACGTGAACCCATGTAATCAAAGCTTTACTGGGCATGAAATCGGTGGCACGCCACTGTAAGCATGCTGATAAAAAGATTTCCAACAAAATAAAAGCTTTAAAATTTTATAAGACGATAGCTGGGACCGCCACGCTTATACGGGAGTCGTAGTCGGGCAACCAAAGTTTCAACATACGATAAAACGAACGTCAAAACCGAGGAATGTATATTGTTCGAAACAGTATATACAAGACGGGACAAGACAAAACGAACATTCCGACGTAGGCCAGACGCTGCCAGACCAATCAAAGATAAAGTACGGTAGAGCGCTTAAGCATGGTTCTCGGACATCGTGACCTTGAGACCCCTGTGTGCTCTGTAGTTCAAACGCTGATAAATTTAGCAGGAGGTAGAAGCAAGAGGTGCAGAGGTATACTCTGAAAGAGGCCAAAATGTCCGGGCCGATCTACGTGACGTTGGGATATCGAATTTCTGGATCTTGTTTTTGACAGAAATGTAAATACTGAGATAAAAATCTCATATAAATTGGCCCAATCCCTCAAGATAGTGATTTCACCGAGCAAGTCACTCAGTGCCGCTTTTCCTTCATTAATAAATTTTACTTTAGAGGATATCATCGCTTCATTTAACATCCCAATCTCTCATGTAAATTATCTCTGTTGGTTATTATTTATTTATGTATTTTTATTTTTTATTTTATTTCAATTTATTTCATTTCATTTTATTTTATTTTTATTTTATATTTGAGAAATGTATACTAAAAAATGTAGAATCCATATATAAACCTACCCCATCTAGTATGGGATTAAGGCTTAGTTGTTGTTGTTGTTGTTGTATTAAATGATTAATAAATATAATGTTTTAGAGGGGTTTTTATGCAAACAAATATTTATTAGGGTTTACATTCTGGGATCTCTCACTTTCTTTCTCTCTCTTTGATTCTGTTTGAAGCAACTTAAGATTTTGATCCAAAACCCAGAGTTAACAGTCTCTTCTTTTCGATTCTGCTCGATATTTGAAGTTTTAAAAGCTCTTCTAACCCTAGCATTGTTGTTTCTTTGTCAAGGATTTGGGGATATCGGATCTCGAAGAACCTCTTAGAGTCTGCTAAATCCAAGCACAAGCTATCGGTAAGGGACGTCGCCAAGGTTTTAAATTTCTTTTAATTTCAGCAGGATTAATGTACATATTTGATTAATTATTGTTAATTTAGAATATCGTACTGTTTTTCTTTGAAATCATTTAGGGTTTTCTAAAACAAGGGGCTTTTTATCTAGTAATAATTATTTAAAGCAAGAGGCGAATGTGTTTATAATGAAATTGGAAGTAGAAAACATTCGAAACAAACAGACCTGTGATTTTTAGATAATTAAAGCATAAATTTTTATGCTTGACTGACAACTGTTGTAATTAAAGTGTCTTCAGAGAAATGATTTTAGTGCATAACATGCCACTTTCCCTAACCTGAACACAATGTTTGAATCTCTAATGTGATATTCATGAATGGCTCCTTAACCAAGGACTCATAGAGGGAAGGAGAAGTCAGTACATTGAACATAGTCCTCAATGAGATTTCTCTTCTGTAGAAAATATTTGTTTAACGAGTCTGTGATGGACTACTTTATTGCTAGAAAAATGGAACTAGAGGCTTGCAAAGAAAATATTTTACAGTAAAATTTTCCAAATAAGGTGGGGAATGAAGAATTGGTTGATAGATTTCTGTTTAGTGAATGGTTTTCTTGATCTTGCATGTTGCCCCTTGAATTTAATAGGAAAAACTATGTGCAGTACCATTCACTGATAGGAAGGAACATGAAACCATAAAAGCTTTCGTTCAATACATAGCCTATTTCTAGAGAATCCTTTCAGCCTATATTGTGAAAGAAACTAACAGATTTATAGGCTCTAATGTCAATATTCACTCAGAAAGATTGGCTGGGGCCAATTCTGTTTCATATGATTCTTTGCAGTGATTCTATCGCATGTTTTAATGATATGTATTTGTATAGGAAGAGCTTTCTATTACTGCAACATGTGCAGCATGTTGGAAGGAAAAGGCTTCTTTGGAAAATGAACAGCTTAGTGTTCTGATAAAGGTGCAAAGGTGCGGAATGAGATTGTTTATACACTTGAAAACTCTCTGAGGGAAGCCTCTATGTGCATTGGCATTGCATTTTCACATCATAATCCTAATTTAAAATGATGATCCAACTAATTGTGCTTCCTATTTTCCTGCTGTTCTTTATCTTTAAAATGTCAATTCCTCTACCCGTTGTTCTTTAAAATGATTCAGAGTTCCTGAAATTTTAAATTATTTATTTATTTATTTTAGGTCCCAGGATACACACTTGTGGGCAAAAGGTGGTTAACCAGTAGCATCAGAAAGGTTCAAGTATGCTCCTTGATAACAAGAGTTTCACTGGAAAGACCCACTATCAAGTCCTTTCAGTGAAAGTAGATGCAACCTATGATGAAATCCGAGCAGGATACAAGGCTGCCATCCTCAATTCTCATCCGGATAAACTGCTCATGAAACCCAAGGCATCTCAGCTTGACCATGAATTGCAAGAGAGATTCTTATTTGTTCAGAAGGCATGGGAGGTACTCAGTGATCCAACGTCCAGAGCAAATTATGATGTAAAATTGCAATCTTCCAGACAGAAACTCGAGGACTTCGCTGATGAAGTCAGGTTAGAGGAGATGACTGTAGAGACCGCCAGTGATATGAAGGAATTCTCTTATCAATGCAGATGTGGCGATTATTTCTCAGTAACATCTTCAGAGCTCAATGAGATGGGTTTGTCACTGGATAAAAAAGGCAAGGACATATCACAATCTGCTACTGATTCGTCACCGGCCTCTGTTCTTCTTCCTTGTGGTTCTTGTTCACTTAAAATCCTATTGGTAATGGATCCCGCTTCATGAAATTTCAGTTTTTAACAACCCTGATTGTTCATGTCCTTTGGAGAGCTTCTTTCAACCAACCCCAATTAACAAGCTGAGCACAATAATTCAACAAGCATTTCAGGTCCTTGTTGATTTGAACTTGTCCACAAAGTGATGCATTATGTCTGATCACATAAACAGCATTGAACACCCTTTGGAACTTGCATGGAAAGATTGGATGAAGAGATAGATTGCTCATGGACTCATCAATTCATCTCAGGAATAAGAAGTGTTGACTTTACAGAATTTCCAATTTTGATGTCTAAAGATTATTCACAATTGATTCTTCTCAAGAAAACTGTAAGCAGGATTGGTGGCGTTTCTGTTGAATTAATTGTCAAACAGAGTTCAAGGAAACATTTCATTTTGGGTAGGATTAGGCAAATATCTGAGGTGTAAGTTATTAAAGAAGCAGACAGCTATCAAGAAAATTCAATTTTTTACATCTGGAGATTCCAAATTAGAGTTCAGATTTGACAAGAGATCCCTTGGCACTTGATCTTTAAGCATCTTAGCAAGCTTTGGAGTAGGCAATTCTTTTGAGTGCATTAGCTGCTGCATGGTTATGAGGTCTCGAAATTCTGTCGTCAGAAAAGCCAAATAGCCTTGAAAGAGCATGTGCCGCCCAGACAGCATATAGATTTTTTGCAATCTGTACCCTAGCACCAACACCATGCGCTTCATTCATATCATTCTCCTCTCCAGTAGAGTCATACTGAAGCAATAGACGCAACAGGTACCTGAGACAGAAAACATAAATCGCCGTAAGTTAAGGACAGTTACACAGCCAATTGGGTGTGTGTGGCATTAGTATGGTCAAAGACATCACAACTACAGAAGAAAAGAGTGTATTTTCATTGGATTCACAGAATACGGAAACAATAAACAATATTAACAGATTTCATATATAGACGAGAAACAATTATCCAATGTTGTTTAAATAAAGATCCTTTTCCTTCATTTTTAGTCTGAATGCATGTATAGACACTCTTCAGCAACAGCATAACTATGGATGAATGCAGTTACTTCCATGGAGAACCAATGAAGTTCATATTATTTTGGTTCTTTACAACCAATTAGAATCTTCAACCATTAATAGCTACTCCCTATTAATTCATAATTGTAATCATTACTAAGATGTTATAGCAAGAGGGATGGAACTGGGATTCAGGGTGCTCAAGTACGGAGATGTCTGACCTTCAATAAAGGTAAGAAGGGACACGAAAATAGGAAAAAAGATAGAAAGTTATATGCTTACCATAACAATCCAGCTTGCAGTAAAGCATCTTGTAATCCAGATGAAACTATTTACATCAGCCAAATTAGCTCTGATGCCGCAATGAGAAGAGCTACTCTGTCGGATGAAAGGAAATTGTTATCATCCTTATCCACTATGTATAATAGACCCAAATGGTCCGACGCTTCTCCGGACCCTGCACAATGCGGACTGCACTTATCCACCATATCGCCTATACAAAATACATTGTGCTTTCAATAAAAGTAACAACCTCCAAACTTGTGGGCCTTGCAACCCTTGCATAGTTGCCTGAAAGAACAAAAAATAATGTTATCATCAGATTTGTTTTGAATAGAACAACAAAAAGAGTTTACCATGCCAGGTTCTTGTTTATGTATTGAGAAGAATTTGAAAAGGACCCAAAACTCTCAGGAAACTTATCCAAGTATGAAACACAAAAGCAAACGGATCATGCCATAGATAGATATCAAGCTCATAACTTTCAGGTAGAGTGTTAGGATCTTCCCAGATATATGTGCAGATCAATCAAGACAATTGTCTGAGTTATTTCTCTTTAATTGGGAAAAGTATTCCACAAAATGTTCTGTCATGTTGCTTTCCTATCAGTCAATGCTCAACTCCAGGATTGTTAGTTTTGATGAATTATCCTTAATTTTTTGATTTTTGATGTAACAGTCCAATAACAGCAATCAATTATTTAATAATATCATGACAAATTTAAATTATGAGCAGTGACTGCAGATGAAATGTATAGCCAAAGGCCTCATTTATTAAATTTCTATTTTTCTTAACATAAGTAAAATTTTGATCTTACTGCAGACAAGACCCTTGAGAGAAAAGGTTCAACTAATCATCAAGGCAAAACTAATAATACCTGCAATTGTTCATAAATGATCAGAACCTTTTTACTTGGGCTATGCTATGGTTATCAACATCAGACTGTAAGGTTTGTCCATTATCAGCATTTTCATCTCGAGATACAATGTCATCCCGAGATATTTTAAGTATCTTACAAGTCAACTCTTCACGCCACATTGGTGCCCTCAGACAGGTTATAATGAGATCCCGCTCAACACCCTCGACCGCAGTGAGACGTATGTCACACGTCATTCACGCGAGTGGAGACTCACCTTTGTACAAAAAACAAAAAAAACAAAAAAAAACTCTTCACGCCACATTGCCAACAAGGACTGCAAGAATTGTACTTGTTCAACAATGGGCCAATTTGGAAACCTTATCTCATCACATAAGTTTCGGAGGTAGCAGCGATGACACCACATTTCATCTTTTAACCCGGGATAGGTTACAGGTGGAATAGGCGCATAATCATATAGGGAATGGCAGTGTTGTGATAATTTCTGTGGGAAATCACCAAGATGCTGCAGAACCTGAGACAAACAAAAGGACATTTGGAATAATAGAGGGACCATTCACATATTTAAAACTTAAATCTTATAGCAATATATTATCAAAAAAAAAAAAATCTTATAGCAATATATATGAGGCATAGGATGGGATAACTTTATTTTAAATTCATTTATCCTTTTATTTGTATACTGACTAATCTATATACAAACAAGCACATGAATGTAGTTATTTTTTAACAGCATTACTCCCATAAACATCAGCAAAACAAATGATAATATGCCCCTGTATGATTATCCAGCTAAAAAACTCTTCAAAGACAGCACTAAACCAAATTCTGTGCTTCAATATATTACTTTTGGGGATTATCTCCCCCCCCCCACCACCACACACACACACACACACAAAAATATATATATATTCTTGTTATGTGATTGTATGGAACCATCTAATGAAGAATGGGCTATATGTTTCACCTTATGATACTTATCTCAATCACGCATTTTTTTCTGGACTGATTGACTAATGTTCCTTAAGCTGTCCAAGTAGAGGTGTCAAACGAGCCGTGCGCCTTGTTGACCGGCAGCCCAACACACTTTGAGTCGTGCCTAGCACGGCCCAACATTATAGCAGTCGAGTCGTGCCTAGGCACAACCCACACCTGGCCCGTTTTAGGCCTTTCTATGGTGACTTGTGGGGCAACCCGCATGGGTCGTGCTGGCCCAACACAAGACTAAGCGGGCCATGGCTCACCACAAGCCCTCCAAGCTCATCAATGGTGATTCCTTCCACCTCTCTCCTCCTCTCCTTGGATTCCACTTTCTGGTTAGCCCAACAAGGCATGAGCCCAGCGGAGTTGGACTGTGTGTTGGGTTTGACTGTCCAAGACCAACTTGGCTGCCGACGAGTGGAGCAGCAGATGAAGCGGACTCATCAGAAGGCTGAGCCGATGAGGTGGAGTCCAAGACACTAAGGGCGATGAGTGGGCCGATGTGCCATACATCGGAAAGAGCGGCCGAAGAGTCACTCATCGGATACGGTATCTGAAGCGTCACATCAAAAATACATATTGGACAGACGCTTCAACACAGGTGTACCAAGCGAGCAGTTGTTGCCAAAGAGTTAGTTGATCGGCAAGGGTTCAGGAAAGAATCCGTGGCTCTCATTGGAAGTATACTGACACTAATCCCAAGAGGAACGGCGGTGTCAGAGGAAAAGGTGTCTTGGAACTACCACAGGTATGATGGGTAGCATGGTGCAACATGGAGTGTTGTACACGCTGCAGAAAGGTGCTTTGGGATTCCCACCAAGGAGATAGAAAAGAGTTGAAGCCTTCTTGGTGAGTGAGAGATATAGAAAGAAGAACACTTGAGAATCCAAGTGTGAATCAGAGAGCACCAGTGAAGAAGCAAGCAAGAAGAAGAAGAAGGAAGAAGACGTTGGAGGTGAAGGACTTTGAAGCTCAACTGTGGTTTGTGTTTATTTGCTTAAGCTTGTATTAAGTTAAGTATTCACTGATCTGTTTGTCTATTCCTATCTTTTTTTGTAATCTTGAGTTTGGGCATCAACTCAAGAGTTACTTTGTAGTTCTTGCTTGAGATTTTAGTGGATATCTCTGTGTGCCGGTGCCCAGTGGTTTTTCCTCGATTTGTAAGGTTTTCACGTATATCTAGGTGTGCTGTTTCTTGTGATTTTTTTTTTGGTGTTCTTTGTGCCAGTTCTCACTGTGTTTACATCTTCCCTTGAGATCCCTCATGCGCAACACTGTGCACCATGTTGGGTACCCCACTGGGGTCGCGGGTTGTGCCAACACGGGCACGAGCAGTGCCCATGCTCAGGCAGGCCCGCTCGTTTGACACCTCTACCTCCAGACATGCAAGAGTCTAACAGTTTTTACTGGTAACTCATCATCTTTTGCATTCTTGCATTCTTCAGTTATCTCAATCACACATTCTATTATTTATTTATTAATTAGTATTTTTTGTGTGTGCGCAAGCTTGATTGAATGAAAAAACGAGGAGTAAAACCAACAACATAAGGGGCCTATTGGTATTGGGTTACTTTACTAAGAGATTCTACTCTTCCGAGAAAAACTCAAGATCGAGCTCTATTTTTTGCAAAAGTGGGAACTTAGGCGCATCAAGCGTGCTATGCGCTTGTCACCTTTGTCAAAAAAAAGAAAAAAAAGAGTAAATAACGAAAAAATATCACTTAATTTTTCTTTTGCTCTCCCATTTGATAAATGACAAGGAACCCCCAATAATTGTACTACACAACTTTAATCTTCCTATAATAACAACAAAAATTAGACCATGATTTGAATGTTGAAAGCAAACTTCCCTCACTAATGTCTTGATAAATTTCAGCATTTCAAGTAAGGGTTTAAGATGTTCGCCTCTGACTTATCTAATATGTATATACACTCTCGACTTTATTTTTCCCGATAATATATATACATAGACATGACATTACTTATGTGGTATGTCCACTGTTAATCCAAATACAGTGTGTTAGAAAGCAACATATTCCATCAAGGTTTCACACTGAACCAAATATTCCAAAACACATTACCGTATTTGAGCCATGTCGCTATTATGGAATTTAAGATCATCCATGAATAATGACTTTTTTGTCACATCATCATATAAATTCTTGATAACCAATGTTAGGCCAAGTTTACTATAGAAATAGAAGAAGTAAACAAGAAGGTGGCCATGAATAAATGAATTAGAATATTGCAGATACATGTCTAATTCAGCTAATAAATTCAACATCAATCATAGTAGACAAGATAAGCAATGGTGGGTGAGAGAACAACCTTTTGATGTATACTTACATTCATACCATTACTTACATCGTACGCCAATGGATTAACTAGAATTGGAATTCCAAGCCTATTTACTATTTAGAGTCCATTGTCGAGGCGTGCTAATTAATTTCATAGATGATTTTCAGGATTATTGCTCAGCATGATGCCTGGCTTCTAGATGGATGACTCTTCAGTGGGGCGTTAGAAAATGGCCCTTAAGTAGGACGGAGGACTAGGAACCCCAAGTCCTCCAGGTCATTATCCTATTTATTTGTATATTATGTAGAAAGGCTTGTGTGTGGGAATTCTTGGACATTAGTGGTTGTTTTAGTTGTATACTTTGTATGTATGTTTGAGAAATGAATGCACATGAGATCATTCATTCAAATTCTCTTCTTCTTTTCTCTTGCTCTTTTTTCTTTTATTTGGAATCCTTGAAGGCTTGCTTGATCTTGTGTGTTAGATGAGACTCGGTTCAAACGCCTGCATGTGTCATGGAGAATCTAGTTCTACACCTCTTTTGAGCCTGAGATGTGTGCATCTCAAGAGAACCTCTCACTGCTAGGGCGCTCGATCTCTTTCCCATGAAATAGTCCATCATTTTCAAAGAACGAAGATCATCATGGTCTCTCCTCCACGTTGAAAGATCAAACCAACATTGTATAACTAATACACACAAATATCATTTTTATCATGGCATTTGTAGAGATGTGCGAGTAATTTTTTCACCAATTAATTGAATACAAAAATTTAGTAGATAATTAACTAAATAAAAGTTTAACTATTAATCATAGAAAAACTAATTTAGTTTAATTAATATAATCAAATAAAATAAATTCTGGAAGAAAAAAAAAATCCAAATATCTTTTGCATCATAAATATTGCTAATTTAAGAGAACAGTGCCAAACTCGGACCACTCTTTCTATGAATGTAATGCCACATCTCTGTGAAAGAGACGTCACTAGATCCGATAAAGCTGACAGAATCCGGACACATACAATTCAGTCACGGGTATTTAAAAAAACAAGAAAAATTTTAAAATAAACAAAAATAACCACCAACATGATATGAATAATGATAAATAAAATAAAATTTATGAAACAAACATTTGAAACAAAAATTATAATAGTTAAAATTAAGGGAAATTATCTATAGGTCCTGACACTGTTTCGATGACCTTAAAATCAAACACACACAACACTAAATAATAAACAAAGACCCCCAAGGACCCCAAGGCAATTAAGGCACTATTCCAAATCACCAATAATGAATTAATTATTAAAATTATGATTATTTTCTAATATATTTTTTTAGCCCAATCACCACCCGGGGCTTCATAATCAACATCCAAGACAGAACGTTAATTAGAATTAAAAATATAATTAAAATTTTTGAAGGTCATGAAAAACAATTTTTTATATAGAGATTAAATGAAAAAAAATAAAAATTATCTAGAGGTGCTAAAATGAAAAAATTGTATTTTTAGCTCCAACAATTCCATCTTCTAAGCTAGACTCTATGTAAAAAGTCCTTTGACTCAGAGCAACCCAAAACACACTTTTAGAGCTTAATGGTTGAAAAGACTTAAGGTGTTTTAGAAAAATAAGGGGTTAGTTGTAAAATGTTATATATTTTTATTAATATGCAAAATCATTTAAAATATTATTTTTAGTTATAGTTATTTTGACAAATAAAATGATATTATAGGGTTTAAAAATAATAATTTTTTTAAAAAAATATTTTGACAAATGGCCCTTGCAATGAAATAATAATGGTTCACATTTATATGTAAAAACTCTATTTTTTAATATATATATATATATATATATATATATATATATATATATATATTTAAAGTTTCTACATCTAACCACATCTTCTAATCCAACTATCAACCTCGTGTACCTCATTAAAACCATCAATAAACCAAAACCAATACTTTGAAAAGTCAACTTAAAAAAAAGAATCATTAGAATTTCATGGGGAGGCTATTTTTTATTTAATCAATTTATTTCAGCATATAATAAGAAAGGTGGTTATCTTAAAGGCCTTTTATGTAAATTCGCACCAAAAGATACTCTCCATTCTCACTGCTATAAGCACCGCCCTAGAATCACCGAGGAGATCCTCATCCTTGAGAGAGAGAGAGAGAGAGAGAGAGAGCTCACCGGGATCCATGGCGGGCGAAAGCTATGATCGGGAGAGCGCCGGCATTGACGAATCTGAGGATGAAATATCGCCGATAGAGGAGGTCCGGCTGACGGTGACGAACACCGACGACCCGACGCTCCCGGTGTGGACCTTCAGGATGTGGTTCCTCGGCATCATCTGCTGCTCTCTCCTCTCGTTTCTCAACCAGTTCTTCGCCTACCGCACCAACCCGCTGATCATCACCCAGATCACGGTCCAGGTCGCCTCCCTCCCCGCCGGCCGATTCCTCGCCTCCGCTCTCCCCACCACCAGATTCAGGATCCCGGGTTTCGGCGACCGCGAGTTCTCGCTGAATCCGGGGCCCTTCAACATGAAGGAGCACGTCCTGATCACGATCTTCGCCAACGCCGGCTCCGCCTTCGGGAACGGCAGCGCCTACGCCGTCGGCATCGTGGACATCATCAAGGCGTTCTACAAGCGGAGCATCTCCTTCATCGCCGCCTGGATCCTCATTGTTACCACCCAGGTGAACTTTGAGATTCGGATTCGGTTCTTCTTCTCCGATTTGATCTTGTGGGTCCCTATGTGCTGACGTGGCTCTGATTGACAGGTGTTGGGCTATGGTTGGGCTGGCTTGATGAGGAGGTATGTCGTCGAGCCCGCACACATGTGGTGGCCGAGCACCCTCGTCCAGGTCTCCCTTTTCCGGTGAGTTTTTCTTTTCCCCTTCATTTTATTCTTTTTTGAAATTTATTTTATATTAATTTAAATTTATAAATCTACCCAAAAAGACAGTTTTGGTAAGCCGTTGCAATCCACCCAGTTCATGCGTGATTCATGAATCCAATTCTTCAAACTATTTTTGTTGGTATTATGATTACTCTTTCTTCTCCATGGAATGCATCTCTCTAGTCTTTATACGTTGTTGCATTTAAAGTGCAAAATTTGGGAAAAAAAGAAAGTATTAGAATTTTATTGCATAATAAGTTATTTTTTATGGAAAAAAATAGTCTGAAAACTATCTCTTCATGCTCTCACTTTCAAGGCTCTTGTTTGAATAAGGAACAACAAAACCACGTGCACCTAAGTTTTGTGGGTCTTGAGCCACTCTTTTCCCATGATCACAAGAAGCGCCATTGAATGCACATGGAGAGCCTTCTCCTCGTGTATGCACCTCATTTTAATTCAATGGCTTGAGCCTAACAAGATAGTTTCGAAAAGAATAATTTTGATATTAAAATTATTCTTTTTCTATATTGGATTGGATCACCCGTCAATATCCATGGTGCTTGGGTGCGCATGATTGGAGGTTTTGTTTTGTTTTGCTGCTCATCATGGGAATGACATCTATTTTTTATTTTTTTTAAAGTGCGGAATTGAAGTGGTAGGCCTGGTGTTTTAATTGCGATGCTTTAAGTCCAGGCCTCCAGCCTGTTTAATCTTGGTCAATATCGTAGATATTTCGCAATGGTTGGAAAATTTCCACTCCCCACACTGTTCACGTAGCTGGCACGACTTATGTGATTACTGTGACTTTGTCAGTTGTTCGAGATTCCTCATTTTAGGGATCTCCAGTCCAAAGTCCTCTACAAGACCTGGAGGCCATTGGTATTTTATTTAACAATTTTAGATGGATCTTCTCTGAGAATTAAATATTCTGATTTTGAGTTTAAAAGTATCTTTGTTATGACTTATGAGTCAGTGGTCACTTGGAGACTATTTTACTGAAAATGATTTACATGTGACATATCGGCATCCTGACTGTTTTTTTTTTAATAAAAAAAATTACAAGCTAAATGGTTGACCACGAGGTCTACAAAATTAAACGAGACATTTATTAGTACGTTGGGAATGTCATTCTCAAACCTTTTATTTCTTTATTAAATAGGGACAAGTCAATACAAAGGCCACACCGAGGAATGAACCCTCAACATGTCCATTCTGAAACTTTCAAATTTAGTGATGGCTGTGATTTAGGGTTTGAAGTCTTGGTTTTTCTAGTTAATATGTTTTTATGACGATATCTCATATCAAACATATACCATTTTAGTAAAAAAAAAAAAAAAATTAAAAATAAATAAATGTTAAATTGATTATTCATTATCTAATTTATTTGATCATTTTGATTCTTATAATATTTGTTTTATTGGGACATAAACGGTTAGAATTTTGGATTTATATGAAAAAATTGGAAGTGGGTGTTGATATACAAAGATCATGCGAGAAAGGCAAAGAAAAAGTTCCTTCTGCTGGAGGAATTTCATTCAATCAAATAAAATCAACTTCAGAATATATCTAAGAAAGAAAACAGATAGACAATAACTAACCATAACTAACAGATAACATCACCCAACTAACGGATAACATCAACAAACTTCCTAAATAATAGGATCACAAATTTATCAATAAACTTTTAACACCCTCCCTTAAACTAAATGTTATAGGATCAACATTCAGTTTAAACTGGAAAATGAAACAACTCCAAGCAGATCACGTAGCTTCTCAAATGCAGCCAATTTGAGAGGCTTGGTTAGTATATCTGCAACTTGGTCTTCACTGCGACAGTACACCAATTCAATGACTCCTTCTTTTGTGAGATCTCGAAGAAAATGGTATCTCACATCTATGTGTTTACTTCTACCATGTAAAACTGGATTCTTGGAGAGTTTAATGGTTGAACTATTATCACAAAATATCTCAGATACTCCCCAGCTTGAAATAAAGGTTGCAACAATTCAAGTATTCTTTTCAACCAAAATACCTTGACACACACAAGAAGTCAGCATATAAATTTCCGTCATTTGTGGATAATGTAACATAACTTTGCTTCTTTGATGCCCATGAAGCTTGACCCCGATTAACTCATCATAAAAGACATGACCCGGAAGTACTTTTTCTATCTTCCAAGTCTCCCTCGCATAATCACTATCACTAAAGCTAATAAGATGCTACTCCACCACCTTCATATATAGGATACCAAAATCAAATGTGCCTTTTCAAGTAACGTGAGGACTCTCTTTTGCAAGAAGGAGATGAGAAGCTGGTTTGAGATCTCCATAAACCCTGTGATTAAACTTATAAAGCATACATAATATCGTGTCTAGTTCTTTGTTAAGTACATCAAACTTCCAACAATTTGCTTGTACAAAAGTACTATTGATCTTCTTTCCTTCATAGTCCTTTGTGAGCTTCAAACTTGGTTCAACCGGAGTTCCCAACTGAATTACTTCTCATCCAAACTTGTCCAAGATCTCCAAAGCATATTTCTTTTGTGTGAGGAAAATCCCACTTGCTGATTGCACTACTTCAATGCCAAGAAAATAGTGCATCATTCCTAGATCTGTCATCTCGAATTCTACCATCATGGACTTCTTAAACTCCTCAAACATTGCTTGATCATTTCCTGTGTAGATTAAATCATCCACATACAAACAGACAATCATAATTTTCGCAGCAGGTTTTGATTTAATGAAGAGAGTATGCTCATATGGACATTTTTCAAACCCAACCTTGACAAAATAAGCTTCAATACGACTGTACCAAGCTCTAGGTGCTTGCTTTAGTCCGTATAAAGCCTTTCTCAGCTTGTACACTTTTTCTTCAGCGCACATTGCACATGTGGAGGTTGATCTATAAAAAACTTGTTCATCCAGGTTGCCATGTAGAAAAGCCGATTTCACATCCATTTGAAAGATTGGCCAATTATTTTGTGCTGCCAAAGCCACCACCATTCGAATAGTATCATGCCTTGCAACAGGAGCGAAAACTTCCTTGTAATCAACCCCAAATTGCTGCTTGTATCCCTTTGCAACGAGTCGAGCGTTGTACTTATCCACTTTGCCATCTTTGTTCAACTTAGTTTTATAAACCCATTTAACACCAATGGATTTTTGTCCATTAGGAAGGTCTGACAACTCCCATGTGTCGTTTTTCTCTATTGACCTGATTTCTTCATCCATTGCTTTTTGCCATTTTGGATCTTTGACAGCTTCTTCAAAGGCTATTGGATCACAATCTGATAATAAAGCATAATGAACAAGAGTATCATCAGAATGATCACCACTAACCTCATAATCCTCCATCCATGTTGGTCTTCTTCTGATTCTCTGAGATCTTGAACTTGCACCTTCAGTTTGAGCTTCTGTAACATCAAGTGGCTGTTGCAATTGATTGTGAGGTTGAGATAACATAGGTATATCAGAAATGGTTTGCATTTCTGCTCCTTTTTCTTCAAAATCTACAGGTATTGGATTGTGCCCTGCAGTGTTCTCTGTCCAATTCCATGTACTTTCTTCATCAAAAACGACATCGCGACTGATGACAATTTTTTTTGTGATTGGATTGAATAACTTGTAAGCCTTTGATTGCTCACTAAGTCCAAGAAAGACACATTTTTCGCCTTTGTCATCCAACTTCTTCCTCTTCTCATCTGGAATGTGTGCATATGCAATGCATCCAAAGACTTTAAAATGGTCAACTGATGGTTTCCGCCCATCCCAAGCTTCTTGTGGAGTCATGTTTCGAACCGAAAAGGTGGGACTTCGATTTAAAACATGGACACTCCAATTTACTGCTTCTGGCCAAAAACTTTTTGGAATCCTTCCATTTGTTGTCATGCTTCGAACCATGTTGAGGATAGTCCGATTCTTCCTTTCTGCTATGCCATTTTGTTGAGGCGTGAAGGCTGCTGTCAATTGATGTCGAATTCCATGCTCATCACAAAACTTTGCAAAATCTTGTGACATATATTCTCCACCACGATCAGTTCGGAGAGTTTTAATTTTTCTCCCAACTTCATTCTCCACTAAGGCTTTAAAGCTTTTGAAAACTGAGAATGCTTCAGATTTTTCCTGCAGAAAATAAGTCCATGTCTTTCGACAGTAGTCATCAATAAAAGAAATAAAATATTTCTTTTTACCATTTGATATTGGGTTTAGTGGACCACAGATATCAGAATGGATTAGCTCCAATGGTCTATGCGCTCTCCATGCTTTGCCTTTGGGAAATTGATCACGATGTTGTTTGCCAACAACACATTCTTCGCATATTTTGGAGGGAGGAGTAATGTGAGGAAGGCCAGTCACCATTTGTTTCTGAGAAAGAATCTGTAGACCTTGGAAATTCAAATGGGCATATCGCAAGTGCCAAAGCCATGTGGAGTCATTTGCATCAGCCTTGAAACATGTTTCAATGCTTTCTACTTTAAGTGGAAACAACCTGTTTGAAGTCATCTGGACATGAGCTATTAGTCCTCTTCTTGGATCATAGATTTCACAAGCACCGCCTTTGATTGTTGTCTCATATCCCTTCTCTGTACCGCCCAACACTTAATAAATTGCTTTTCAAATCGAATATAAAAACATTTGATATAGTCTCAACATTGCCCTTCTTAGTCACGATTTAGACATCACCCTTTCCCATGACATTTACTTTAGAATGATCACCAAAAGCCACGGTAGAATGAAAACTTTCATTTAAATGGGAAAAGAGAGACTTGTTACCACACATATGATTCGCCAAGTACTGCATCTATATACCATATGTCGGATCAAGCTCCTCATTGAGGTGAGATGTCATCAGAGGGTTTCTTTGTTCCTTTTCTCTGCAAAGTTGGAATGCTCTCCTTTGTCATTGTAAGAACTTGCGCGGCATCTGGAATTTGTAATGACCAAACTTGTGGCAACGGTAGCACTCAATGTTGGACTTATCAAACTTTGAGTCATTGTTGAAAGATTGTTGGCGGTGATCATGTCCTCTGCCTCTACCCCGAGAATCTGGTGTATAAGAGCCTCTTCCTCTTCCTCGTCCTCTGCCACGGCCTCGACCACGACCTCTATTTGATCCTCTCCCAGTAGAGTTTTCACCAAGTGTTGAAGTCTTCAAAGCTTGTTCTTCAGTTGAACATAGTAATGTTGTCATTCTCTGCTCATGCACAAGCAAAGAACTTTGCAGTTCATCGATTGAAAGTTCTTCGAGATCTTTTGATTCCTCGATAGAACAAACCACATAAGAGAATTTAGGAGCCATTGATCGAAGAATCTTCTCCACCACAGCTACATCTTCAATTTTTTCACCATGGATCCGCATCTTGTTTACTATTGACAAGGTTCTTGAGAAATACTCATCAACAGACTCTCCTTGCTTCATGTGAAGAATCTCAAATTCTTTGCGAAGAGCTTGAAGCTGTTGCCTTTTCACTCTTGTTGTGCCTTGATATTTCTTCTTCATGGAATCCCATATCTGTTTACAAGTATCCTTCTGCAGAATTGTCTCCAAAATAGAACGATCAATTGCTTGAAACAAATAATTCTTTGCCTTGAGATCCTTTAACTTCTGTTCTTCTAGTTTCTTTTGCTCGCGACACAACCTGTGAGCCGGTTCACACCGATTTCCACAATAGTCCAATACTCCTTGGACCGCAGAAAATTCTCCATCAACATACTCCAATGATCATAATGACCATCAAAGCGAGGAATTGCAGGTTGCACATAGTTGTCTGAAGCCATTGTTGCCTGCTGGCTGCCTGTAGAAGAACGCAAAAAACCTTGTTTGGCTCTGGTACCAAATGTTGATATACAAAGATCATGCGAGAAAGGCAAAGAAAAAGTTCCTTCTGCTGGAGGAATTTCATTCAATCAAATAAAATCAACTTCAGAATATATCTAAGAAAGAAAACAGATAGACAATAACTAACCATAACTAACAGATAACATCACCCAACTAACGGATAACATCAACAAACTTCCTAAATAATAGGATCACAAATTTATCAATAAACTTTTAACAGTGGGTTTGTATGACAAAGTGTGAGAAAAACCATAGCTGTCTCTCTAACAAATGATAAGAGTTTTCATTGTTTTTTCTTCTTGGACCTTCTTTTTTTTTTTCTCGTTTTTGGTTTTATTATGACTTTGGTACGTACTACGAAACGTTCCATCAGCTCTCTCAAAGTTGTATTTTTAAGAGAGACTACATTGGTCAAATCCTTGAGGAGTATTAATTTTTCGGTAAACTCTTACACGAAAAATGGGAATACCCCTTAGGATATATAATCACGTTTCTTCTTACTTGTTTTTGTAGGGAAAGTGTGAAACATACAATTTTATAAGTATATTTATTGTCAATTTTATGTTCAATTATTTTATAATCATAATGGATTTTATATACGGTGCATGAAAATATTGTTGTAACGATTTTCTTGTTAAAAATTCAAAATTTTCAAAGTCATACAACTCTTGACTTAATGAATACTATATCTTGCAAGAAAAGAGAATTGATAGCATTTTAAATTTAATTCAAGCAATTAGTTAGTTAGTTAGATTTATTATTATTATTATTATTATTATTATTATTATTATTATTATTATTATTATTTAACTATGGATGAGAAACTTGAGTTCAGTTCAGTGCTTCAATCCCTCAAATTCTAATAGTGGAAAGTTGGTTCAAACAATTAGTTGAACGAAGTTTCTTCATACAACTCTTGTCACAAGCTGGTGAGAGAGAGAGTGAGAGCAGCTGTTTTTGTTGTATCCATAGACTGATTTGGATTGCTGATATCCCATTCATGTTTTTCCATGCTATTTTCAGCTGTAGAGTTCTCAAGACTTGTTTCAAAATGCATTGATCCTTTGAAAAATTCAAGCAATCAGTTGAGTTTTGACTTGAGATTTTTCTCCATGCATGCAGGGCATTGCATGAAAAGGAGGAGCGCCGCATGTCACGAGCCAAGTTCTTCGTGATTGCCTTCATTTGCAGTTTCACATGGTACGTTGTCCCTGGCTACCTCTTCACAACCCTCACAAGCATCTCCTGGGTATGCTGGGCATTCTCCAAGTCGGTCACTGCCCAACAGCTAGGCTCCGGTAACAGAGGCCTTGGCCTCGGTGCCTTCACATTGGACTGGACATCCATCGCCTCCTTCCTCTTCAGTCCCCTGGTCAGCCCCTTCTTCGCCATCGCCAATGTCTTCATCGGCTATGCAGCCTTGATCTACATCGCCATCCCGGCCGCCTACTGGTGGCTCAACCTCTACAATGCAAAGACCTTCCCAATATACTCGGCCAAGCTCTTCACCTCCGCAGGTTCTCGTTACAACATCACAGCCATTGTCAATGACAGGTTCGAGATTGACATGAATGCCTACGAGCAGCAAGGCAGGGTCCACCTGAGCATGTTCTTTGCTCTGACTTATGGTTTTGGCTTTGCTACCATTGCAGCCACAATCACCCACGTTGCCTTCTTCTACGGAAAGTAATAATAATTAAGTTCATAGCTACATACATGGCTCTGTTCTTCTATGACCGAAATGAAATGTTCATTCATCCATATGGTTAATCTTGCAGGGAGATATACCAGAAATTCCGTGCTTCATATCAAGGAAAGGAGGACATTCACACAAGGCTGATGAAGAAGTACGAGGACATACCAGGGTGGTGGTTTTACAGCCTACTCCTTATAACATCAGTGGTCTCCATCATCCTCTGCACCATCTTGAAGAGTCAGGTCCAGCTTCCATGGTGGGGTCTCATATTTGCTTGTTTCATGGCCTTCATGTTCACTCTTCCCATCAGCATCATCACAGCCACAACAAACCAGGTATAATATATATAACACAAAAACACACATATTTTTATACATCTAATGCTTGTTCTTCTTATATTTCCAGACTCCAGGCCTGAACATAATCACAGAGTACATCATGGGAGTCATCCAGCCAGGGAAACCCATAGCCAACGTCTGCTTCAAAGTATATGGTTACATGAGCATGACCCAGGCCATATCCTTCCTTGCAGATTTCAAGCTCGGCCATTACATGAAGATCCCCCCAAAGTCCATGTTCTTAGTCCAGGTTCTTATATATCCTCTTCTCCTCTTCAACACCCAATGCATGCATCACAGAGAATGACACACTACTCCGTTAACTAACAGTTCGTCGGCACGATGATCGCCGGAACAATCAACCTGGGTGTGGCCTGGTGGCTCCTTGGCTCCATAGAGAACATCTGCGACCCGGATCACCTTCCGGCGAACAGTCCGTGGACATGCCCGGGAGACCTGGTCTTCTTCGACGCCTCGGTGATCTGGGGACTGATAGGACCTCGCCGGATATTCGGTCCACTGGGCAACTACATTGCTCTGAACTGGTTTTTCCTGGGCGGTGCACTGGGTCCAATCCTTGTCTGGCTTCTCCACAAGACATTCCCCAGTCAGTCATGGATCCCATTGATAAACCTTCCAGTGCTGATCGGAGCAACAGGATACATGCCACCAGCCACTGCTCTCAACTACAGTGCATGGATAGCGGTTGGCACAGTGTTCAACTTCTTCATCTTCAGGTACAAGAAGAAGTGGTGGATGAGATACAACTACGTTCTCTCTGCCGCATTGGACGCAGGGGTGGCGTTCATGGCCGTGTTGCTCTACTTCGCTCTGGGCTTGGAGAATGCTAGCCTGGATTGGTGGGGGACTCGCGGGGAGCACTGTGATCTTGCCTCTTGTCCCACGGCCAAAGGCGTCCAAGTTCATGGATGCCCTGTTTTCTAGCTGCTCCATTCCCTCTTCTCCATTCTCTTTTATAGCTTTTGGCCGATAATTACTTATTTGCAGGATTCTTTAGCCAGAAAGATATAGATGTGGGAACCGCAAATCAACACACATCTTACTGTACAACAACTACACGTTTAGAATTGGATTCATGGGCTCTGTTCGCTAGTGTATTTAGGGGTTAATTACTTAAATCGTCCCTCAACTTTCGTGAAATTTCACTTTCGTCTCTCAACTTTATTTTGTAACAAAATCATCCCCCAACTTTCAAAAAATAACAAAATCGTCTCTCGAGTCGGTTGCCGGTTATACATAGCGGCGTGGCCTTTCTTGACTCGACAAGATGCCACCCAGGATCACTTACGTGGCAGCAAATAATGAACTTTTCGTCCGAAAGTGTGTTATTTTTCACGGAAGGTCCCTCAACTTTACTAAATTTCACGTATGGTCCCCCATGCCCACTCACAGAAACCTCTTTGCTGAGTCAGCATAGTTTTCCCCTCTTAAAAACCCTCCTCGAGAATGCGCGTAGCGTCTGTTCGACGTCAAAAACCACCGCGCATTACACCTTGACCTCGTCGGACTCATCGCCTCGCCGTGCTCGTCTTCTCATGCCGCGCTTCACTTTCGGTTCACTGCCGCCTTGCCTCGCCGATTGCTTCGCTGTGTTGACTCTCTAGCTGCTTCTCCACCCTGGTGTAGGGTTTTCCGATGAAGATGAAGAAGATGGAGCAATGCTCGTCAGCAACGGGGAAAATGCCAAAAGGTCTGTTATTTTGGGCCCTCTCTCGTCGTCTCGTCGTCTCCGGCGATCTCCGGCGACCCCTCTCTCGTCGTCTCGTCGTCTCGTCGGGGCTCTCTCTCCCCCTCTAATCTCTCTCTAATCTTTCCTTTTGATCGCTCTTTGGAGACGCATCCATCCAGGTAATTCTTTGATTTTCATTTTTTTTTTCTTCCTTTCTTGTTTTGGTTTCAATTTTGGTGGTGATTAGGTTTAGGTTTTTTTTTCTAGGGTTTATAGTTTATAATTTTAGTCCTTTTGGAGTATGGATTCGTTGGGAACTTTGGAATGGAATCATTGGTGCATCACGGAGTTCTATAATTTTTCATCATGCGTGCTAAAAAGTATCGGAAAAATGCATGAAATCTTAACCTTGAATAGATAATTTCGATTTGATTTTTGGCTTTTGGTCGATCTAATTGGCAGGAGGATCCATTGTTGAATTCTTGAGATTTTCAAGAATCGCGATTTCAATTCACTAGTTTTCCGACAAGTTCCATGTTAATTTTTTTTCCTTCTTGTTTTCTTTGGGAAATAATGCAGGAGTAGTGGTGCCAGACCTTCTTCAAGCCTCTATAGCGCTGCGTCAAATCCTTCGGAGGAGTTCTATTGAGCACATCTCATCTAGGGTTTTCCTGCCACTAGGACGAGCTTTCTCCTATGATGCGTCTCCGACCCAACCTATCCGGGCAACCCTTTTTCTGGGAGATGGTATTGGACCTGAGATTGCGAGAATGCATCCGCAGTGTCCGCTTCTATTGTTATTTTCCTTTTATTTTATGTTAGAATTTATTTTCTTGATATCTTAATTGGTAGAGAGTTGGTTCTTGTTTTCTAGAGTGCGACCTCTTTCTATGTTTGTCTGGAATTTGAATCTTTGTTTGAGTGCTTTTTGGTAGCATATTATGATAATGTTTGACCACCAAGTTATTGGTTGATAACTGGTAAAGGCTTGACATTATAGCACCATGTTTGATATTTATATATTTTTCAGTGTTTTATGCATGATTGTACTATTATTTCAAGTTCCGTGCGCCTATTTAATTTCGGAAGACTCGGAACCCATAATGAAATGATTTACAACTTATAATTTTCTATGTAAAACAGAAGTTTCTGGTAGGAACATGAATGAAATAACAACTTGCTAAGTTTTGCAGTAATTTTCCCTATGGGTGAGTAAATTAGAAGATAATCTGATTAATTGGTTGTATGTTGAGGTTTCTAGTCTCGTTGATTATTTATGGTGATGCTGCTCAACAGTACACAATTTTATATAGGTATAGGACTGAATTGTTGAAGACAAACTCAGGGAGCATAGAATGTGTGTTAGACACATGTATCAAAACTCACGAGAGAAATTCAAAGGGAAAGAAATTTGAAGGATCTTCTCTACGGAATATTGCTAAGGCCTATCAGAGAGAATGGAGTATTACTTGGATGAGATGGAGAAGAAGTCAAGAGAAGCAATGCAGTGGGTAAGAGAAAGGCCTTATGAATGTGAATGACTTGAGGGCTCTGTTTTATAATTTAATGTGAATGTAAATATGAATGTGAATGTATTTCTGGCTTTGTTTTATAATTGAATGTGAATGTGAATGTGAATGTAAAGTTATTTTGATTGAATGTGAATGTGAATGTTATTTTGATTGAATTTGAATGTGAATTTTCATTGAATGTGAATGTACAATGAATGTGAATTTGGTTTGCAAGAAGGATGAAATTGTTGTGAATTTTCATTATGTTGTGGGTGTGTAATGTTAATGTGAATATGAATTTTCATTACATTGTCACAATTTTATAAATTTTGATTTGTAAATATTTTGGCAAATCATAATAAGAAGAATTTGTAAATGTGTTTGCAGTTGTTTCATGTGTTCACTGCTTTGATTTGAATGTGATCCCAATATAAAAAATGTGTTAATTGCATTTTTTTTATGAAAATTTGCAAAGATGAGGGACCTTTCATGCAATAACTTAAAGTTTGGGGACCATACGTGAAATTTAGTAAAGTTGAGGGACCTTCCGTGAAAAACAGCACACTTTCGGACGAAAAGTTCATTATTTCTTTATACGTAAGCGATCACAGGTGGCATCTTTGAGTCAAGGTGGCCGTAGCGTCGGTATGTATAGCAAGAACTCGAGGGACGATTTTGTTATTTTTTGAAAGTTGGGGGACGATTTTGTTACAAAATAAAGTTGAGGGACGAAAGTGAAATTTCACGAAAGTTGAGGGACGATTTAAGTAATTAACCCCCAAGGGTCTCATCTATTTAGCATTTTTCCCATTAACTTTCGTGCATTTGTGTCTCGAGATTCTCACATGAAATAAATGCAACACATGATGGATTGGTATTTAGTGAAGAAATAGATGATATGTTTTGTTTTGCCTTACTGGTAATTAGAGATTATTTTTTTTCTTTGATATTAAAAACATGAGTTCTGGCGTAACGGTAAAATTATCACCATGTGACCTGATGAGGTCATGGGTTCGAGTCAGAAAAACAGACATATAATAGATCTAACTGGTCTGACTTTTCTCTGGACCCCGCGCATAGCGACAGTTTTGTAACACCGAATTGCCCTTGTAAATAAACTATGATATAATTATTGAGAGCTTATAAATAGAACAAAGTGATATTTTGAGTAGATAATTTCATTTTATTTCAACTCTTTAGCAATCAATCAAATCTGACTTAGATCCTAAGCAAGGTCTTTTAGTAAGCATGTCACTTTGTCTAATTCCATATGCTTAGCTCATTAGGTCTTGCTTCCTGGCCCCTCTTCAATGAATGAATCATTTCTTAATGTCCATTGGTGACTAACTCGAGAGAGAGAGAGAGAGAGAGAGAGAGAGAGAGAGAGAGAGGTCTAAGATGTTTCTACTTTGTTATTATTATCTATTGCCACACTAGTCAATCACAAGGAACATTGAGAGAGAGAGAGAGAGAGAGAGAGAGAGAGAGAGAGAGAGAGAGGTGGTTTTGATATGGATGTGGATGCTTTGAGGTCAAGAAAGTTCTCAAGTGCTAGAAAACAAAGTGCTTTTAGGGAATGGTACAAAAGCCAGCCTTAACCTGGTCCTCTTTTCACCAAGGCCATAATGAACAAGCTCTTTTCAATGCCAAAGCACTCTATGGAATGCCATATGAGAACCTTGTCATCACTTGACCAACGTTATTTGAGTTTTAATTCTAACTCATTAAATTCAAATCAACAAAGATGTATTGCTTCCTTAGTCTTTGATTTGAAAGATTTAGATAATCGGATTTTGGATGCTAGTCAGAAACTAAAGCTGAAATTGGAGATACATCCTACTATATGTAGTTACATTACATGTGCTTCATATTCTATCAATCAAAAGGAGAACTTATTAAATTATGAAATAATTAAATAGCCTAGCAAAGTTAGGAAGAAGAATCACATCTTTTAAGGCTCATCATTCTTGTAGGAAATTTTATTAAAACATAAAATATAAAAAACGGGAGCCAATCCAAAGGAATAAAGCACTTCTAAGGATGCCCAAGCGTCCCAGGGACCATTTTCTTTCTTTTTTTAGGTCCAAGGGGGTAAAGTAAATTTTCCAAGCTTTGATGGCATCATCTATGATGCATGCATGACGCATGCACAAATTCCCCCCACTTTTAAATTACCCAAACCCCTCTTAGTATTCTTAATTGCAAATGATGTGTTGAGGATTTAAAAAAAAAATAATAGTTATATAATAATAACAAATGCCTATTACTAACAACTTTCATAAAAATAATAGTTGTATAGGATAATTATAACTAACATCAATTAATAACTACCAGAATTTGATCATCAGTGTAAAATATGTCATTATAAATTTTAAGTAGTTGTTATGGTTTTTAAAAAAATTTAAAAATTTGAAAGTATGAGTCTAATTTTCTCATGTTTTAAATTTTTAAAAATTATAATTATAATAGTTTGGAAATTATATTATTAATTATCAAAGTTTCAAAAATAGGGTTAATTACTTAAATCGTCCCTCAACTTTCGCGAAATTTCACTTTCGTCCATCAACTTTATTTTGTAACAAAATCGTCCCCCAACTTTGAAAAAATAACAAAATCGTCCCTCGGTAGGTTCTTGGTTATACATAGCTGGCGTGGCGGTCACTACGACTCGATGCCAGCTCGGGATAAACTACGTGTGACAAATAATGAACTTTTCAGAGAGTGTCTTTATTTTTCACGGAAGGTCCCTCAACTTTACTAAATTTCACGTATGGTCCCCCATGCCCACTCACAGAAACCTCTTTGCTGAGTCAGCATCGTTTTCCCCTCCTAAAAGCCCTCCTCGAGAACGCGCGCAGCGTCTCTTCGACGTCAAAAACCACCGCGCATTGCACCTTGACCTCGCCGGACTCATCGCCTCGCCGTGCTCGTCTTCTCGTGTCGCGTTTCACTTCCCGTCATTCGGTTCACTTCCACCTTGCCTCGTGGTTTGCTTCGTTGTGTTGCCTCTCTAGCTGCTTCTCCTTTGGTGTAGGGTTTTCCGACGAAGATGAAGAAGATGGAGCAATGCTCGTCAGCAACGGGGAAAATGCTCGTTAGCTCTCCTTCTCCAAGATTCATCGTAGAAGCAAGAAAGCTTGAAGCTTGGCACCGTGGCGACAAGAGAGATGATAACTCGATCCAATCTCGCGGACCAGCTGAGGGAGTACCAGATCTGCTCCAAGAATGACTGGGCCTTCCTCTCCTTCTTCTCCTCCACCTCCAATATCTCCTCCAGGTACCCTTCCTTTCTCTCTTTAGGGGTTCTTTCTTGTTTATGTTCTTCGTCTAATCTAATTTGGTTGTGGAATTAGGGATTTATGAGGTTTCATTTTGGGGATTTGGTTCTTTACTGAATTTGCTGTTTATTTATATCACATTGACATGCATCTTGGGATACTATTAGCAATTTTTTCACTTTTATGTTCCAATGTGGGTTTGCTATTTTGCATCCTTTCATATTTTTGGAGGACTTCATTTTATGAGTTATAGTTGAGATTGATTTCAACTGATTTCTCTTGTCAAGTTTGCTACTTTCCCCATTTCTCCATTTCACCTAGGGTTATTCACTACTTGTGGATTTTGCTAATTTTTTTTATTTGCTCCAAGACCTAGCAAGTAGTACTATATCGTTAAATTTCAATTCCTTCATGTAACTGTTCTCATTCTTTGATGATATTAGAACTTTTTGGAATAATATGAACAACATTATGAAAGATTTGGAAGTTTGGTGAATTGGTTTATTGCTTTTAATTTGTGCCATTAAGATAAAAAAATGCTAGCCACCTCTATCATATTCGGGGGACATCATTGTTAGTTAAATGATTGTTGAATATTGGCTAAAATCCAATAAAAATTTGTTGTTTAGGGTGTGTTTGGATGTAAAATAATAGATTATACATTTTTTTTTTTGTAGGGAGTGGAAATTATTCTTATGGAAATTCCTGATGGAATGAGTGTTTGTTTGATTAGCATAAAAATTTCTTGTAAGAAATATTATAATAATAAAAAATAGTTAATGGATTATATTTGATGTAAAATAAAGATGTTGGAAAAATAGTTGTTAAAAACTATACATGGGACCTCACTGAGTCACTGGTATCCCATGTATGCATGACATTGCATGTATACATGGCAACAATAAGGTGCCTGAAAATTATGTTGATGCATGTTATTATGTGATGACATATGTCAAAGTATATGGGCATATTATTCAGCCAACTGATGGGGTAGACATGTGACCTCATCCACAAGAACCAGTCCCTATAGTTTCCCCTGATCCATTAGAGAAGAAAAAAGAAAGGAAGGTCTTGGCTAGGAGGAAAGAAAGAGAGGAGCTTGAGATTGCTGCAGCTGCAGTAAAGGGAAGGGTTACTAAGCATGGCAGAGTCCAAATGACTTGTTCTTCTTGTGGACAAATAGGGCACAACAAAGGGAGTTGTCAAAGAAAGAGGGCAAGGGTTGGGGAATCATCAACTGCCCCTACTACAGAGCAACCCATGAAAGATGTAAGTATTTGATTTATAATTTAATGGCTCTGTTAAAAAAATTATGTTCTGACAAATGACTTTATTTTTTTAATTTTTCAGGGCTCTAGTGGAGGTTTAATTCTACTTACTTCTTCATAGCCATGACCCTGTTTTATAATTCTGTTCTGTGATGACAAATGACTCTGTTTTTTACTTATGAAAGAAACTTGGTGTGTTTTATAATTTAATGTGAATGCGAATGACTTGAGGGCTCTGTTTTATAATTTAATGTGAATGTAAATATAAATGTGAATGTGAATGTATTTCTGGCTTTGTTTTATAATTTAATGTGAATGTAAAGTTATTTTGATTGAATGTGAATGTGAATGTTATTTTGATTGAATTTGAATGTGAATATTTTCATTGAATGTGAATGTACAATGAATATGAATTTGGTTTGCAAGCAGGATTAAATTGTTGTGAATTTTCATTATGTTGTGGATGTGTAATGTTAATGTGAATATGAATTTTCATTACATTGTCTCAATTTTATCAATTTTGATTTGTAAATATTTTGGCAAATCATAATAAGAAGAATTTGTAAATGTGTTTGC
Source organism: Dioscorea zingiberensis (assembly GCA_026586065.1). Classification (NCBI taxonomy): domain Eukaryota; kingdom Viridiplantae; phylum Streptophyta; class Magnoliopsida; order Dioscoreales; family Dioscoreaceae; genus Dioscorea; species Dioscorea zingiberensis. The sequence continues at coordinate 2,922,556 of CM048822.1, read as the reverse complement.
AGTTGTTTCATGTGTTCACTGCTTTGATTTGAATGTGATCCCAATATAAAAAATGTGTTAACTGCACTTTTTTTATGAAAATTTGCAAAGATGAGGGACCTTTCATGCAATAACTTAAAATTTGGGGACCATACGTGAAATTTAGTAAAGTTGAGGGACCTTCCGCGAAAAACAACACACTTTCTCGAAAAAAGTTCATTTATTTCTTTACGTAAGCGATCGCGGGTGGCATCTTTGACGGAGTGGCCATGCGTCGGTATGTATAGCAAACAGCAGAACTCGAGGAACCGATTTTGTTATTTTTTCAAAATTGGGGGACGATTTTGTTACAAAATAAAGTTGAGGGACGAAAGTGAAATTTCGCAAAAGTTGACAGACAATTTAAGTAATTAACCCCTCTATCAACCACCAAGGTACCCCTCTATCAACCACCAAGTACCTGTAGATAATTTGAACAGTGTTCACTGAATGAATGAACAGTTAATTATTACTAAAATTTAATCTGATTTTTTAACAATATTAAAAGCTTAGTTTTTGCAAATAGAGTAGAGGGGTTCTTTGTTTTTAATAAAAAAAAAGTTTAAAATTTCCAAGTTTTTTTTTATTGCAAATAAAGATAAAATATAAAGATTTACATCAGAGTGAAGTGAACACTGCTTGTTTACAAATTGCAAGTGCCATAAAAAAAAAATTTCGATTCTGAAGATGAGGATGGAGATAAACATCAAGGAAGACGGCCTTTCTTGAGGATAGAGAGGGAGTGCTGGGCGGCGTCGATGAGGTCGGCGATGTTATGCACGGAACGCTCCTCCGATCCGAACAAGAAGATGGTCCGAACTTCGGCCTTCTTAGCGAAGCGAGCAGCGAGAGAGAGCGGGAGCTGGGGAGAGTTCAGGCTTCTAAGTATCTGACGATAAAGCGATAGCACCAGCGGCTTATTCCTCGCTAAGTCCTCCGCGCTCGCCCACACCATCCCCTTCGCCATTGCCGATCCCCCAATTTCGATCTCGCACTTAAAATCCCTAATTTCTAGGCTTTTATAGAAAGAGTGTAGATGGTGATCTTGAGGGATTATTGACCGTCGGATTGAGATGCTCATCTCGAGGCATTTGGGAGGTGGTGAGGTCACGGGTGGTGACCTTAACTCGAGTCAGTGAAATCATCACCGCCAGCCACTGCAGTCTGCAGAGCTCGCTCCTCGCCAGTGGCTCCAATGGCGTCTCTCTTTGTATCTCCCCATCCTCTGATTGCCGCTCGAAACCCTAATAAGCTTCTCCTACGCCACTCGGCTCCCAAGTTCGTCCCCTTCTCCGTTGCTCGAAACCCTAAGCATTTCTCAATCTCCGCCGTCCCCATCGACGTTCCCGATTCCGATCCTGAGCCGTCGTCTAGCTTGCCGAGAATCACAGATGAATGGGGAGAGAAGGCGGAGCAGGAGCCAGAGACGGTGTCGGTGCCGGACCCTCCCGAGAACGAGGACGAATGGGGCGGGGAGGCCGATTCAGGGACGTTCTATGAGATAGGGAACGGGAGTCCGGTGGCGGAGGAGGGCGACAAGCTCGGGGACTTGAAGCGGTGCTTGGTGGACACGTTCTACGGGACGGAGTTGGGGTTTAGGGCTTCGTCGGAAGTTAGGGCGGAGATCTTTGAGCTGGTTACTCAGCTGGAGGCGCTGAATCCCACCCCGGCGCCGACGTCGACGCCGGAGCTTCTTGATGGGGATTGGGTTCTTCTGTGAGTTTTCTTCATGTCTTTCACTGAATAATGTGATCATAATGTTGTTCTTATCGTCCTGATTGATCCTCTTTGGCTTCAATCTTTGATATCTGAAAGTGTCTGATGAATTGATGATAAATGGGAGTTCTATGTATTAGGATTTGGGGTTTCAATTAGCTGAGGTTCATTACTTCATTGCTTGCCATGGTAATTAGGATTGGTCATTTGTCTTGCCCTATTTTCATGTTAGTTGGTGCATTTCTCAGGCATTATGCTGATGAAAAGGTTCATTTGTTAGCACTGATTTTATTAAGAATGTTAATTGTTCTATGTTAGTATGTAGGTTCCAATTAGTTGATTTTTTTCCCATTTTGCCAAATTTCTTGATATCTTTTGGTTTGATTATGTGTTACTTTGAAGATGTGTTTTGTGATTCATCCAACTCTTCAATTAGTTGATTTTATTGAGAATGTTATTTGTTCTATGTTAGTATGTAGGTTCCAATTAGTTGATTTTTCCCCAATTTGCTAAACTTCTTGATTTCGTTTGGTTTGATTATGTGTTACTTTGTTAGTGAAGAGAAGATGTGTTTTGTGATTCATCCAACTCTTTAATTTTATTGAGAATACTGATTACATTAAATTTAGTTCCCCCCTTTTGGACACATATGTGTATATAATTTTTAATGTAGCTCCAATCACTGTATGGATCCATAGTTATTAGATGGAAAGGAAATGCTCGAGGTCTTGCCAATCAAAATGCTTATTCACTGGAATTTGTGATACTTGCAGTTGGAACATTTTATATCTATATCTATAGTCTGCATATAGTGTTTATGATTGATCTGTTTTTCTTCCTGGTTGCAATATATTGTAGGTACACTGCATTCTCTGAACTTTTGCCTCTTCTAGCAGTGGGTGCAATACCATTCTTAAAAATCAAGAAGATATCTCAATCGATTGACACTAAAAGTTCTACTATAGTTAATGCTGCAATGCTTTCTAGTCCATTTGCTACCTTTTCATTCAGTGCCTCTGCTTCCTTTGAAGTTCAAACACCATCTAGGATACAGGTACTCTTCTCTTGACTGCATATCCTCCTACAATGGTTTGTTAAGTTTCTCACTCAAGCTTCTGTTATTGTTCATTTTTAAGTAAGTTTAAGTGTTATGTTGAATTTGTACCTATTGTCATTGCTAGAGGTGGGGCTTATGAGGTTATGCTTTGATATGCATGACTTTTTTTTTTTTCTGATTGACATGTAAAATGTAGGATGATAGTAGATGCATGCACTTTATGTGGCCATGTATTGACAGGGCATCATGTAATGGATAATTTGTCTCCTTAATATTTTCTTGTTCAGCAACAATAATTCAAGGAAGGAACCTTTCATTGTTGATACTGAATTCATGATTGCATAATGTATTGACTGAAGGCTCTGATGTGCAGGTGGAGTTCAAGGAAGGAACCGTTCAGCCACCAGAAATATCATCGTCATTGGATCTACCGGAGAATATCGATGTCTTTGGGCAGAAGATTGACCTGCTACCAGTTCGGCAAACGTTGAATCCTGTACAAGAAGCATTTGCAAACATTGCACGAGCTCTTTCTGGTCAACCACCACTCAAAGTCCCAATTCCTGGGAACAGGACACGATCTTGGCTTCTCACAACCTACCTGGATGAGGACTTGAGGATTTCAAGGGGTGATGGGGGATTGTTTGTTCTTGCCAAAGAAGGCAGTCCACTGCTGGATCAGTTGTCTTGAAGGGCACCCATGTTAAGAGATCTATAGATGCGTGTAAATGCCGTGTTATTGATAACAAGACATCCATTTTATTAGGATGCTTATGCTATCTTCCCACTTCCTAGGCCCTTATTTCTTGCACTACCTGGGCATCTATTCTGGATTCCCTATTAAGCATAATAGATAGCTTGCCAGCTTCCTTGGAGACAATAAAATGAAGCATATTTTGGATGTGATTTATCATCCCAGGGGGTTTTTGCTCAGCCAAAATACATGTTAATAGGTTTAACTTGGAAAACCCTGAAGAAATATCCAATCCATGAAGACCTGTGAATACATTACAAAATTGCGCTTTGTTCTTTGATAACCATTGCTAAATGATATAGAACCAATAGAATAAATTACTACACAACAAAGCTCAGGTACCAAGTGGTAGTGCTTTCAGCTGATGCTCAATCTTTTCTGAAGTTCCTCCACAATCCTGTCTCTTTGAATAACCTCCTCTTTATTGGCTTCAATGTTTTTTAATTTGACAACACCCTCCTTTAGTTCTGACTCCCCGACAATCACCATCCACGGGATTCCAGATTGCTTAGCACGAGTTATATGGTTCATAACTCTTTTGGTGAGACCAAATTCTGCTTTTATTTTGGCATCCCATAGTTCACTAACTAGCTCAGCAGCCAGAGTAAGGTCTTTCCCTAAAATTGCCACCAAAACTTGTGTCTCCGTTGCCCGAATTACCTGAATCATAAGAAAAGAATCAGCAATCTAATTGTAAAACCTTTCCAACTTCCTGTATCAGCAATTGTTGATTCAGTTGCATAGTTGCTACATATCATAGTCATTTAATGCAATAGCTGATGGAGCTAACAGAACCGACAAAAGGGTGGCAGTCGAATTGTTTTAGGCCCATTAGATGTTTTAAGGCGCTAACAAATGTTATCTGTCTATGACTCTTTACATGTTTAAACCATATATTCCCTAACACCGATATATATCATTGTTATAAAAATTACCAGTAGCTATTTGATTGACAAAATCATAATTGAACTACTGAATGAAAGAGGATACATCACCTGATTTCGGTCCTTCTCTAGTTGCTCCATTATAGTAAACACCCGTTCAATTCCCAGGCTCACACCAACTGCTGGAACTAGCTTTCCACTGAACATCCCTACCAGATTATCATAACGGCCCCCAGCTGCAATGGAACCAACCTGGGAAACAAACAAATCAATTAAGAATATAATATTCCTTTTACCTTAAACAAAGATGATCAAAATCAGATTAATAAAATTTGAAGTCAGATATTTACATTGTATAAAGAGTTTTTTTCTGTTCTTTTTACAATTCTTTCATTCTGAATGAATGTGCTAATCCCTATCTTATCAGAATTGGGATAACAAAGTGCATACTGTTTAAGCCATATCTTCATAATCACATGTGCTTTATGAAAATCCGCATTAAAGAATGAAGGAATAAGGTATCATTTGCATACAGTTAGATAACTACATGAGTTATTGTATAACAGGTCCTTTTTTATTTTCACAAGTGATGACCACATTGACTTCATGTTCACCAGCACATAAATATAATAATAATAAGTTCATCAATAAAGTAGGCAATGCAATAATGCCACCATCTTAAGTATATCACGTGCCCCTACTCAAAACAACTCGATATTGGCTTAAAAAAAATAGCTTGCATCTTTGCGTTTATTGAGAATACATAGCCAAATTTAAGGGCAAAATAGAAGGAATACATGAATCTTTTATATGGCATACCATGGAACAAGATTCATATACATAAACATGAGTCATCATGATGATGTCAGTGGAAAATGTTCTTACCTGTGTTGTACCTTTGAAAACTGCTTCAAAAATAACTCCTGTGTAATAATCAAGACCTCTTGCAAGACTCAAGTCAAAAACCACTTTATTCAGGCACTTGGATTTGTCAAGAGCTGTAAACAAAATCTTCAACTCATCCAGTGCAACAACAGACCCACTATTTTCCAAGAATTGGCTGCCCTCACTCGTCAGTTCTGACAAAATTTCAAGTGGAGGCCCTCTTTTATCCACAAAAGCACCAATCCTGTCAGCTGTTTCAGAAGTCAAACCTTTATCCTCCACCTTGCAAAATAAAAAAATAAATGAAAAAACAAATATTATATGTACACAAACCATATACTTCAATAAATTCCAAAAATAAAAACTTGATAAATATGGGTAATTATTCAAAAGCCTGTTAGAAATAGATTTTGCCAACACAGCAAGGCATCTCTGTCAACACATGTGCACACTTTTGTCCACATATCCTTTTCCCTTTTGCCCTTAATTTCAACTATTATATATTTATGTGATTATCTTACATGGCATGATCATTACATAAGAGAACAATATCAAGTCAGTGGTACAAGGCCTTGAAATTATTATAAGTTTTATGTGTGTTAATTGCAAACCTCAACAATTCCAAAAGGTAAGAGTTTGGAACCCTGATCCAATTCATGAAAATAAGAAGAGAAAGGAACAAGCACATAACAAGACAACTGATCTTGGGGAAACATATACTTCTCCGGATGTAAGATTAGAAAGAGAAAAGCACCTGGGCATGCCGAGAACATGTTCTTTCAAATATCATAACCACGAGCAAACACAGTATATTCTATGGTTCATTGAGCAAATGCTAACAGAAAATTCTTCTGTTTTTAATTTTTATAAGACCAGAATCTTACCAATTCCTTTTTTATTTGCTCAAATGACTGCTTGTCCAATTTGTCAATACTTGAACAAACTGTTCTGAATTTCTCTGAGGGAACACCGCAAATTTCCAACATACCATCTAACAACTTCCGGTGATTTAACTTTATCTGCGAGAATGGCACAAGACTGTTATTTTGAAAAAAGAAGCTAATATAACTGGGCAATGGACAAACATCCAAACTAAAGTAACATAAAGCACAAGAAAGCATGATGCTTACAGAATAGTTAAATAAAGTCAACACAGCAATAATAAAGTAAAACATTTGAAAACAATTGTCAAGGGAAAGAAAAAAACCTCATAATCACCAATAGACAGCTCATTCAGCAATTCATTCAAAACTCTAACAACTTCAAAATCAGGTTCCATCGGATCATATTGCCCAGCAATGTCAAAGTCACATTGGTAGAATTCACGGTACCTTCCTTTAGACGGGTTATCTCTTCTGTATACTTTAGCAATCTGGTATCTCTTCAATGCACTGATATTGTTCATGGCTAAATAACGAGCAAAGGGAACAGTGAGGTCATACCTTAGTGAACAAAGTTCACCACCCTGAGATACAAATAACGAACTTTAAAACCAGAAGTAATTTAGAAATGAAAAAGTAAAATATTATATAAAACCAGTGAAAAGTCCATCGAAATAAAAAGGTAAAAGATTATATAAAAGCATTGGAAAGTTCAAATGGAGAACAAGAGATCTTCAACGTTCTATTAACCATAATAAGGCAATTGCTAAACAAGAGTAGTAGTAATAGTCTCAAACATGTCACTCTACATTCAGATAATGCTTAGCGTTCTTTCGTTTGATGTATAAGTTGCATAATTTGGACAATTCTCCTGGTTGTCATGGTAAAAACTAATATAGCATGTGCTTGAAATTCAATAGTAACCAGTAATTTGCTTAAATAAATATGGTATTGCATTAGGAGTTTGTTGCATCAACAGTTAAGCGTAAAACATTTTGTGCATGTGTTTCCAATATGCAGCCCTTCACGGCAAAACTTTCTATTAGTTGTGTGATTAAAATCAAGACACTGGCTATCTAAAATATGTGAAATCTCCCTCTTCCATGCTTTTAACTCATCAAAAAACAAATTGCCCTCCTGAAACAAAAGGCAAACTCCATCACCACCTTTTATAGCACATCAGAAATATTCTTCCATTAGACATAATAAGATGTTATGCCCAAACTCTCTACTTGTTTCACAACAAGATATGGTAACAGTGCCCCACTAATTGCTTAAATACTCAATTCTGGTGATATTAATATCAAAACTCAAAGCCAGATATTTCTTGAAGACCTCGATTTAATCCTTCTAAACATTTACAAATATTTATACAAATTCCTCGGTTTATGCTGGAAGCAAGAAAACAAAATGACTTAATGGAGAATCATGCAAATGATACATTGTCCAGTATATTAAAGCTGAAATAACTTGAATCATGATTTACACCATAAAGCATATGATATCATATCCTGTATGTGGAAGAACAGAGTATCATTCATATTTGCAGAAATTATAAGATGCATTGAGAAAAGATCAATACATTCATATCAATGATAACGAACAATAGAGTGAGATATACCTGGTCAGCAAGGTCATAAATCAACTTTGAATCTTCTCCATATTTTCCCATTAGAGTTTCTCTCAATTCAAAGACAGGGGTGTCAAGAGCCACTGCCCCATGCTTCTTAAAAACACTAACAATTATTGAAAATGCACGCTCTCTTATGGCCATTTGCTCTTTCCCAAAGTCGCGTGTGCCCTAAAAAAACATGTTGCAGTTATATAAAACAATGACGAGTCCTACAATGCTAGTAAAAAAGTTAAGCAGGCCAAACACTGGTACGGATCATTGAATGAGCATTCAAAGCCAATGAGAGAATATGTAACAAATCTTTATCCATTGGCAGAATGGAACTGCTAGAGTGACTTGTCTCAAGTGGAAGAATGTACATGAACAAACACAGGAGCAAACACAGCACGTAACGCATCAATACATCATACACAAACACAATGACATAAGGAAATGTATAAATGCATGCATGAAGATACAAATATAGAATGTATTTAGTTCTGAGTAAGCTAAATACATAGCATGTGTGTGGCCCTAGATATATAGAACACTTAACAGATATAAAACTTAATCCATATATTGATGATTACTTTGGAACCATATCAATCTTAAACCATCATACAAAGTAAATCATTTGGCAATCTTAGGTTTGACTTCTTGCTAAATGTTTTATTCTTCTTTAAGGAGTAAGTATATGGAACCTGTTCCATTCCACTAAGTACTGGATATTAAATGTTCATACCTTGGGAATTTTGGGAAGTCTTCTAATTTCATTGCTCTCGACGATCTCTTTTAACTTTCTCAGCAAGTTGTCAAGTTCAAAGTCCTTGGGATCAAAAGATGCTGCAAGGTCATGTGCCCATTTTGCCAGTTTCACCACATTTGGAACTGAAGCATCAGCCTCAGATGAAAGCCGGTCTTTAAGAAGCTGCCTTACTGTAGAAGTCCCCTTGCCCAAAGTCTTCTTCTTTTTCTTCTCACTTTTCTTATCACCCTTTACTGTCTCTCCATTCACCTTAGAGTTCTCCAATGGAGTTGCTGAAGTTTTCTCCACAGATTCATCTACTTCAATTGCAAACACGGCCAATGCTGCCTCCCAGGCAAGAACCTCCCTAAACTTAATCAATAGTTCATATGCACAATGAAGAACTTGTACATAATCTGAACCCGCAGAAATTCTTGATGTGATAGAGTTGAAATCATTTCTCAATGCATCAATGCTAGGGCATCCTTTCCTAAACACCTCCCCAACATTCAACTGTAAATCATCACCAACAATTGATGCAAGGACCAACTCCGATCGGCCCAAGCTTGCCTCACTCATGGTCTGAATAGTCATTGCCAATGGTAGCACCAATCCCACAAAAGCCTTCTCTTTTTCACTAATTCGATATCTTATATCCTTCTTGACCTTAATACTAGCATTCAACTCAACTCGAGTTTGTCCATGCAGTGAACTGACAGCCTTCCTGAAGCTACCGTGAACTGTAGGGATCTCAGCAAATGGCCCCGAATCAACTTTTCCTACAAGCTTCGATCCAAAAAGAAAAACCTTCATGTCGGCAGCCACATCAGTCTCATCCTTGATAGAGAACCCATCCCCGGAGACAGACAAATCAAATAGTGCCGCATCAGCCCTCACCACCTCGGAGGACAAAGCCGCCACAGCATCCGAAACCTTCACCAACGAGGAAGCGCAGCAATCCAAGATCGCACACATAGCGGTCGAAGCAGCACAAGAGCTCTCGATCACGCAGATTTCCTCTCCAGTGACTCCAATCTCCTCGAGCTTCTTCTCATTCAACCGACACAACGAGGTGAGAAACCCCAGAGCCGAGCCGAAATCGAGCGTCTCAAGGCCGGAGGTAAGATCGAGGGTTTCTTGGATCAAGAGAGGAATGGCAGCGCGGACGGGGGATTCGGAGAGGACGAGCTTATTGAGGAGAACGGCGAGGGCGGCGCGTGCCTCATCGATGGAGATGCGGGATCCTAGGTCAGCGGGGGGATCGGAGACGGATATCAGGGAGTGTTTTTTGGACTTGGAGAGCTTCTCGAGGGCTGCGGGGTCGATGGCGAGCTTGCTGAGACCACAGGAGACGGCGTATACGGCGGCGGGGGAGAGGGAAGAGCCCTTCCCTCCAACGGAGACAGTGGAGCTCTCGCGAGACGGGGTCGCCATTCGCGAAGCTCGACAGATCGGCAACGCAACGGGGACTAGGGTTTCGGTTCTCGGGGAACACTTCTTCTTGAAATGAAACCCTAGAGAGAAGAGAGTAATCGGTTTATTTTAACGTGAACCGTTCGTTGGGTTGGCTTGAACCGGGTTGCCTGAACCGGGCCACAATTTAAAACCTATATATTATTATATAAATAACTAGCCATTTTTCTTATTTATTGTAATTTATTGGTTTCCTTCGAAAAAATATATTTTTTCTTTTTTTATTTTAATATTTTCATTTTGTCAAAAACATACATGAAAATATCTTTGTGACTTTTAGAAAAAAAAATAATAACTTTTGTGTTTTTTTCTTTTTTTAGAGAACACACATGGTAAAAAAAAAAAAAAAACTTTTGTTTTTGAAAGGTCTTGTAAGTGATGAGGCTCTAAAGTTTTCTTTTTACCATTATTAATAGCTCTAGATGTTGATGCTATTTTATTTTTCTTATTAATAATATTTTCATTCATTTGATTTAATTAACTTCATATCTCGTTCACGTGTTAACCGGTTGTCATTCATGTTTGAATCTTTGATCCAACCTTAAGAGTATAAATCAAGCATGCTCACAACATAAATCAACTTAGTCGAATCGAATATTAATCAAAATGATATTAATTTTATACCAAACGATCTATGGTTTTAGAAGATGACGATGATTGTGATGTAAAAATGACCGAAGAATTAAGATACTAATAAATAGTTATATACTAAATATTGAAAGTGAAGTCATGATCACCAACAAATTAAGACAAACAATGTAGTAGTAGCATTAAGAGTACTGATAGAGATATAAACAAAAACAGCACCTTTGTGTGTATTCTGGTTAATTAACCTAACACTTGAACTTGATGACAATATTGTTGTATTTGAGAGACATTGGAAAGTCAGTTTGGTCTAAAGGGCCCTTTGAAAATAACATGAAACCGGATCACTGAGACTTTGCTGTAGGTTGTCTTCATCCCCCCACAAATCAAGATCAAGTTCTTTCTCTAAGTTTGCCAACCACCTCTTGCTTTCATCTTCACTACAACTAGATTCCTCTCCTAATGTTGTTGTTGTCGGATTATAATTAGTTTGTTCCTCACAATCACCAAGCATGAAATCAGGATATTCCTCATCCATGATGCTCCACAAAGGATCTTGATCTTGATCTTTGTTGTTTGTATTAGTTGAATACGACTCATTTGACGACGAGGGAGAGATAAAGAAGTCACCGTCCTCGTCATCGAGCATAAACGTCGACATGTCCAAACTGATCGGCTCGATAACAATCTCGATCTTCTCTTCAGAGGCATCTTTTGATTCACCGGATTGATTATCGGAAGAATCTATAGTTTGTGTCTCAGGTATTTTAGCATTAATGTTATTACTAGTCTTTATTTCGACATCGCTTTGTTGATCATTCGAAGAATCTATATTTTGTTGTTTGGTTGACACCACTCGCTTCTTCAAGTGTGTGTTCCACACGTTCTTTATTTCATTATCAGTTCTTCCCGGCAAGCAAGATGCAATCTTAGACCATCTTGATCAGAAACAAAAACTTCAAATTAGTAGTTAGATAACATGAATATGAGTTTAATTAGTAATCCTTACTTGTTGCCGAGTAAGGAATGAAGCTTAATAATGGTGTCTTCTTCGTCTTTGGAGAAATTTCCTCGCTTGATATCGGGACGGAGATAATTAATCCACCTCAAACGACAACTCTTTCCACATCTCAACAACCCTGTATTAATATATATATATAATAGATTAATTAAGAAATAACAAAAGCTAGAACTAGAATTAAAAGAAAGGTGGTCATGTTAGTACTGTTGCATTGAAAGCAAAATGAAAGAGGTTTTAAGGGAAGAAACCTGCTTGTTTAGGGAGAGCACGCCAGTTTCCATGGCCGAACTTCTGAATATAAGCAACAAGTCTCATGTCCTCTGCTGGTGTCCATGAACCCTTGTTAAGCCCTATCTTTTCACAGCATGGAGCTCTTCCTCTACCCATTGTTTGATTGATATGTTGAATGTTTTGAGGCTAGCTAGCTGTTGGGAGTGGAGATGATGATGATGATGATGATGATGATCTACTTGCAAGAACTTAGGGGGTGATATATATACATGGAGAAAGACTAAAGAGAGTTAAGGTGAGAAGAAATCCTACACAATATGAGGACATGGTCCTACAAATATATTCTCTCCTTACCAAACCCTAATAAAATATAAGATATGTGGAGAGAAAGCCATCCAACATGTACTTTTTCACTTATGTTTCCTTTGAAATAAAACAAGCACTCTAGTCTCTACCATTTTTTTTATATATTTTTTTAAGTTAAAAAATAAATTATTGATGGATTAATAAGGAAAGAGTGGGAGGACATTTTGTTGTTTGTTAATTGTTAATTGTTAATTGTTATGGTCTAAGCAAAAGATCTTGTTATCGAATCTCTGGTTTAATTATATTATATAAAGATTGTTTCGAAGGAATGAGGAAAAAATTAATAAGTTAATGATTCGGCAATGGGTTTAATGTAGTTTTAACTCTTCTAATTTTGATTAGGGATAGAATTAAAATGGAAATTGTAATGGTTGATTGCAAATTTGTAACCCCACCACTAATTTTCTTTTTTTATTGTCTAATCACATAGTCAATTACATATTGAATAGTACTAGCTAGCAACTTTACCGACATCCAAGTGATGATGAATATAATAAAAAATCTAATCATGCATACAAAAAATAAATAAATAATATATATATATATATAACAATAATAATATATATTTTTTATTTGAAGTATAAACACATTTTTCTTTTTGGCTTCATTCAAATAATGCTATAAAATAAAGGATTTTTTCTTAAAAAAAAAAAAAAACATAGATACCACTGCACCAAAACATCGATGAAAATCTAATAATTGTATAATTATATGTAGAGTTTGAAATCTTCGCTCAAAGTCAATTTTATTAGTCTGAATTTAAACCATTCACAAAAGATCTAACTTGATATGGTGATATCGATAAAACATCTCATAACTCATAAGATTATGACATACCATGTATAGTTATAGAAGGATCACGGCTTCATGTATTTATTCTAACTTGGCTTCATTAAAATAATTCACTAAAATGGAGGTTCTCTTCGACCACACCTAATCACTAAAAGATTTAGAATTATTTTTTATACCCCTTTAAAACAAATGATATTATTAATATGTTTTCATCACATGTGAGTTCTAGCTATTAATGAACTTGATTGAGATATATATATATATATATATATATATATATATTAAAAAGAGCTAGCATGAACAGAGATGACTGCATCTGGCCAAGTGTCATAGTTTTTAGGTCACCAGCCATGAACCCACATCTTAGAAAAGAAGGAAGGTCTCCTTTTTGGCCAAACAAACCATAAAGACAAACCATGGTCCATGGCCTTGTAACAAACCCTAATAACCCTAGCTTTCCAACACAGCCACCTCAAGGGAGTGAGTTAGGGGTGACCAACATTTAATGGTCTCAAACCTCACTTCCACCTAACTCTTTGGCATGTTGAAATCCTCTTCATTTGGAGGACTTTGGGCACCTAAAACTTCAAATGCTTTGAATTGTATTTGGAGTCTTTTATCTTGACTCTTTCATTATTTATACCCAATTGATCTATGACACTTTAGCTACCCATCTGTCCTTTCTTTTGTCACCGGGTGCAATGAATCAACCTCGAATAGCTCATTTTCTTTGAATAGGGTTTACACCAAACCCTAGTTAATGTTTTCAGTATGAACATACAATGACCAAGTTGGTTTTTTTCTTCTCTTTTTTTATGTTAGTGTTTTTTTTTTTGGGAAAATAGTGGATAAAGATAAACCACATTCATTAATAGTGCTTAAAGTATTACATAATATAAATATTACTCCAGTGGTGGATCAAGCAAGTGCCATATTCCCAAGGGATGTTCCCAATAATAGGTCTTTGCACGCTGTCTTTATTGTCCTCCTGGTCCGTAGGAATGTGTTCATAGTGTGCCATCTTTATCCTCGAAGTCTGCATCTGGTGATTGTTGCTCCTTCTCATCAGCTTCACTTGTGAGTTCCAAACTTCGCTTTGTGATTGGTTCAACCTGCATTAGTTTTGGCTTCTTGGAGTTGTGAGTTGCATCTGCCGAAGAGAGTATGAGGAAGTCGACGATACAAATAAAGTTTCTTGAAAACAAGATATTTGTCTTTGAAGGATCTCCTATTCCGTTCCATCCATTATACAGTCTAGGTGATTGCCATCACCATCAATTTCTAACCTCGCCTTACTTCCTTCTCCATTAGTTTGAGAAGGAATCGCTTCCCTAGATATTGTCCCCTATTTGTCAAGGCAGTTCTCATCTTCCAAATAAAAGAGTATTATCCGCTCATTTTTCTCGAGATGGTCATGTTGATGATCCCAAGAAAAGATGAGTGGATGGATAGCATTCATTCGGACAGGCCATTTAGATAACCATTTGGATTATATAGCATTGCTCATTTTGTTATGGCAAACTCATGTGAAAATTTATAAACAAAAAAGAAGAACAGGCGAAACATAGTAATTTTTCATAAATTTATGTGATGCAACCTATGACATATCTTTCAACCATTTGAAACCGTCATAAATAATCTTTTGGAAAACCATTCATTTATTTTATTTATATAAAAGTTTTGACATTTTTTAGGTTGAAGACGCATAGTTCTTATATCTAATTTAATGTTTGTGTACCAACTACATGAAATTTGAAGCATTTCAAGTACAGAGCTACCAAATTTTGTTTGATTTGGAGATTGTGGTTCTTCTTTTCTAAGAAATTTTTCTATCAATCATTAAAGTTGTCACAATTTGATAAGAATGACAAGGGAACGACATCGGAGAATAATCTTAACCACATTAATATGCATTACAATCAAAGAAAAATTCATCAAACTAAAAACATAAATAATAAAAGAGAAGTCATGATACAATAAATAATAAATTTCTAGGTTGAACATGAAAAAATAAAATTCATGAGTGGTCACCTCCAAAGTAAACCTTTTGTGGACACTTCTTGTAAAATCCTAGAGAAAAATACTATCTAGAAAACTCAAATCTTCTTTGTTGAATGCACGCCAACGGCTTTAAACCTGGAAGCCAGGCGCAGTGTCGGCCTTGAATTCACCTCTAAAACACAGGGGGAGGAAGGCGGGAGACCAGGTTCGAGGATGACCCAAAGACCCGGCCAAGTACACCATCACACCCAGGCTAAACAAGAAGATGAAAAAGAAGGGGCAACAGCTCGGGCAATGGAGAATGTTATAACTGTTCCTTTTATTTTTCTCTCTCATTGTTTTGAGCAATGTAACGAACTCCTTCTAAGTTAATTATTAAATAAAATGTGGTTTATCCACTTTATCAAAAAAAAAAAAAACTCAAAACTTTCCTTTACCAAAAAAAGGAGCTTCATTGACATAATAACATATTTGATTATTTTTACATATTTTATAATTTATTATTAGATATATTAAATTTAAATCGAGTCCATCAAATGATCATGTAAATTATCTCAACAATTGTGCCCACATGAGCATTTACATAAAAGCAAGCAACAAATTAAAATTTTTAAACATCAAAGTCACTTTGCATATGTTTGCCACTAAAATGTGTTGGAGCTTTCCATGGGAACAAATGGAGAGGTCCCTTTTAAGTGAAAACAAAAACTTCTCACTTACATAACAAACAAAGTCACAAATAGAATGATTTCCCTTTGAGCTCCAAATCAAAGAGTGATCCAAATTGTTGAAATAAAGCTTCATTTGGTGAAAGAATGATATCAAAGATTCAATCCTCATTAACTAATCACACCTATAATATTAATCTTGTTGGCTTAGTCATGGAGATTCTTATTATATAAAAAGTTGTAAACCATAAGATGAGAGTGTGTATTGGAAGGAGGGTTTTTATATTAATGTGAAAATGAAAGGCAATCAAAAAATGATTTTCACTCTAGTGGTTGCTTTTCAAAGTGTGGTTGTCATTAGATTTAGGTAGGTTTAGACTTAGTAGTCCATTTCATTCATCTTTTCATGGCATTTGGTAGGAATTATATTACTCCTCTAATGAGTGTTGATGTTGATTATATGACTTAAGATTGGTGTAAGCCTGACATAATACAAGTTAAAGTTAAGGATTTTATTATTATTATCATTATTATCATTATTATCTTTAAAAGAGAAAAAAAGTCCTCGTTTTATATACTAGCTATAGAGTCAAAGATAAAAATAGAAAACCAATGACCAAGTGGTCTATTGGTATCTCAGTTCCCGCAAAAATTCCAACGACTAAGAGGTCTCGGGTTCGATTTGTGAGTGAGGGTATATTTTTAAGAGTATGAGCAACAATTGTGTGGGTGGTCCTAACTCCCATGTGTGCATGGGCCTCACCATCATGTTTGCTCCTCTGATACTTGTTCACACCCCTTGCATGGAGAGATATGAGAACACAAAATAAATAATAAAATATAATATCGAAAATTATAAAACATGATAAATATCACGGCCTCTGTTTGGTTTCTTGAAAAATAAAGGTGTAATATTCAATTTAGTCCCTCTATTATACTGAATTGGCCCTTTTAGTCCATCCATTCTAAATTAAGCTTTTTTAATCCCTCTACTTTCACGATTGTAAAAATATAGCCCTAAAGGCATATGTAAAATGACCAAAAAGAACTAATATATATATATATATATATATATATATATATATATACATGGACCAAAAAGGCATGTGGGAAGGACTGATATCTTTCAATCGTGAAAATAGAGGGACCAAAAAGGCTTAATTTATAATGAAGAGACTAAAAGGGTCGATTCGGTATAATAGAGTGACTAAATTGGATATTAGACTAAAAATAAATGTGATGAAATAGTTTTCTAGGTGTTGAAAAAGTTATACAATATTCGAGGTTATATTAATATTACTATTTATATTATTCAAAATTGTTCGCTTATGCCTCAAAGTTAACATCTAGTTATCATGATCAATGATCGATTAATCACATATTATGACTTTTGTTACACTGTAATCAACAAAGTTAAATGACTTTTGTTACATATATATATATATATATATATATATATATATTAATAAAAATATATGAATCACATTCATTAATTATCAAAAAAGTTTATAGTTGAGTTTCATGTACAAATAAATTTTAGTTCATAGTGGACCAAGAAAACCTACGATTACAAAGACCAAGAAAATACAGGCGATTACAAAGACATGATCGAAGGGGCGGATGAAACACAACCCTACATGCTAGTACTCATCAGGGTAGCTTATACTCTCGCAGCATGATACTATAAGCAGTATGCCTCCACAAGAATATTGTATCCCATATATATAGATAGGTACATGTGAAGTGGGATAAGATTAGCAGTACGAACCTGTAAAGACTTGCCTCTCAACTCTTTCAACTAGTAAGACTTGGGCCATGGTTGGAAAAGTTATACAATATTCAAGGTTATATTACTATTACTATTACTATTATTCAAAATTATTTGCTTATGCCTCAAAGTTAATATCTAGTTATCATGATAAATTTCCGATTAATCACATATTATGACTTTTGTTACACATTAATAAAAAAAATAATGTTTACGTTTTAAAACTTTTAATATTTATATATATAAGCCCAGCATAAAGCCCAGGTTAGGCTGGGCCATGGTTGGGAGAAAACCCTTCACTCTTTTCGACCACCAGCCCAGCCCATCAATGTTATCTTTTATTTTCTTTCCTTTTTCTAATTTTGTATACTGGATTGTTTTTATATAAAATAAACCCTCACTAGGTGCGACGGAGGCCTAAAACGAAATTTTAAAATGAGATTTTTAATTATTTAATATAAATTATTATTTTTTTTTTTTAACAAACATTTGTGACAAAAGCAAAGATTGAAAAGAGTAAAGATATAACAAAATTTAAAAACAATCTTGATTTATAATAGAGAAAATGACCATTACTTACCAATTTACCAACAATTAATAATTATTGGGATTAATTTTTTAATAACTAATAAGGTAGTTGGGAGAATATATATATTTAATTATGCATTAAACTAAAAAAAGTTAAAACTTTAGTTGATTATTTTTTATTTTTAAAAGTTAGTTGATAAAAGATATATAATTGATTAGATATTAAATAAAAAAAATTAAATATTCTTATATTATAACAAATTATTATTATTATTATTATTATTATTATTATTATTATTATTATTATTATTAGCATGATAAAATTTTTAAAAAATTTCAAGTTCAAATGTAGTGGGAGGCCTCCAAATTCCAATAGATATTAAATTAAAATTTTTAAATATTAATTTATCATACAAATAATTATTATAACTACAATGATAAGTTTTTTGAAAATTTCAAGGTTTAAATTTTGTATGAGGTCTCCAATAGATATTAAAATTAAAATTAAAATTTTTAAATATCAATTTATTATAATAATCTATTATTATAGTCATGATAATAAAATTAAAAAAAAAAACTTAAAAGATAAAAAGTAAATGAAGCCCTTAAAATTTGGGGGCCTAAAGCGGTAGCTTGTGAAGCTTTACCGTTGAGCCGCCCCTGGCCCTCACATGTGTTTTTTTTTATGGTATTAACTTCATTCACATTCAATTTAATTTATTCTGAAATTTCACATTTCAATAGAGGTGTCAACCAGGCCGTGCCTAAGCATGGTCATGGCCTGACACGGTAGTAGGGAGGCCACACCTAGGTACTGCCCACACAGTATCTTGGCTGGCCAAACATACTCATCATATATTTTATTTTAACTCATTTTAAACTTTAAAAAATATATAAAAACCTTTAAATGACTATATTTGAATCTTAGTATTTTTGGTTTTTATTTTTTTATTTTTGGGTATTTTCTAGGAGTTTTGGGGATTTTTTTAATTTTTAGATTTTTTAGATTTTTTTAGGGATTTATTTTTTTAGTGTTTTATAGGATTTTTTTGAATTTATGGATTTTTTAAAATAATTTTGAGATGTTTTTAGATTATTTTAGAAATTTATAGGTAATTAATTAAAAGTCTCTTGCACTGTTTACTTTTTTCCTTGAGTCCTTGGGGGGGTGTACGGGTTTAGTGTACTAGTGTTTTGGGTGTGTGTGTTTTGGTGGGAAATAGTACTAAATAGTGTATGAGACTAATAAATAATTTCCTCTAGTATTTATGGGTATTTTGAAATTTTATCATATATTTTGATTTATTATTATTATTTTTTATTTAGTTGGTTGGCCTCACAAGCCATGTCGTGCTTGCGCAGGATTGGCCGCCAAAATTTTGCGGGCCGCGCTATGTCGGTCCAAGCATGCACAGTGCCCAGCATGAGCTAAGCCTGTGTCGTGCTGGCCCATGGCCCATTTAATATCTTTACATCTCCACATCAACATTTTAACCAAGAAGATATATTTATGAATACGTGTTCCATATTTATATTATATATTTTTGAAAAGGATAATGACAACTTCTTTATTAGCGTGAACAGAACCATCTCCTCATTAATAATTGGCATCTTTTTTCTCTCTATGAATTAACATTATTTATCAATCACAATCTTTCCATCATTCTATCTATTTATATTGCTCACAGTCATTTATATGTATATATCTTGTTTGCATGCACACTGATTATCAATTTCCATGGTGTTGATTGAATCTTATCCACAAAATTATTCATGTTCTTTGTTTGTACATGCACACACATAACATCTCTCACTCTCTTTCTAACTAATCTTTCAGGGGACCAACAATAACATCACACCCACCACCATAATACATGCATAATATAAAGAAACCATTTATATAATTATAAAACATAAATTATTTTTTAATTATTATTTCAGCATTGTTGCCAGGGACCCAAAACCACCCCCAGATAGTTACAGTAAACACCCCCACCAAGGACCCTAAACGGATAAAATGAATAAACACTTCAATGTAATCAATACTAAATAAGCAAAAATTATTGTGCAACTTTGGCCAACTCATCATGCTAAATGATGCCACATATATATAGAAAGAATTTGATTTAACTAACTCTCAATCATTCCTCTAATTAATTACAATTTCTATCAATTAACTGTTTTTAATAACGCAATAAAAACTAAGTATTATAAAGTCAGTGCATATCCATACTGGCCCAGTTCCTTGTAGATAAAGGACAAATATTCACAATAAAGAAAGGATGGTGGTAATTGATTCTTTTTCTTTTTTTCTTTTTCTTTTTTTCTTTAATTCTTTATTTTTTTTTGGTCTTGCGTGCAAACCACGCCTGCTTCTAGTTTGTTCATCATGTAAAGATGACCCCTTTTTTATATAAAAGTTGGCATAAAATTATACACATTTATTATATTTTGTTAAAATTTTATATACACATTTATAGGACAATAAGTCAATAATTAATGGGAAAAATACAGGCGCCACGTGTACTTTAAAAAGGGTTAACCTCAACCCGCGAGGATAAGCAAGCCCAACGGTCTAAAGAAGAAAAAGAATTGCATATAAAGCATGCTGCACGCCCGAATCCCATTTATCTTTCTTTTCTTTCTTTCTCTCTCTCCCTAGATAGTCATGCAGCGCCAGTCGCTGGGATCGCCGAACTCGAAGCTCTCGATCCATGGCGACGTCGCTGGAGGTGGCGCTGCTGTTGCTGAGGAGGTCGACGAGACGAAGTCGGATAAGATGGCCCGATTATGCTCCAGATCGGAGAGATCCATCCATCTGATCCCTCTCCTCACCCTCCTCTGCCTCCTCGTGCTCTACTTGTTCTCCCACGACCCATCCGCTTCAGGTCTGCCATAACCCAACTCCGATCTCGAATCCACCCATCTCCTCTCTTCTTCTTTCCAACGTTTCTCTTTTGCTCGGATTTTTCAGATTTAGCATCCATCGGCGGCGCCGTCAGGGTTCTTGATCGCAAAGGTACAATGCCGGCCATCTAGATCGTTGTTGTTGTTATTGTTCTAGTCTTCTTGTGGGTTTTGATCGGGGTTTTAATTAAGATCGTTTCGCAGAGGTTCTTGGAGTGGAGGGGCGGAGCTTTCGCGGGCTCAAGGCGGCGACGAAGCCCCGCCGCCGCCATAGGAAGCTGGGAGGGTTTCTCTAGCTCGCACGTGTGGGGGCGACGCAAGCCCACGTGCCGCGTGCGTTCGAGGTGGATTGATTCACTGGCAATCGATTTTTTTTCCCTTTATTTTATATATAAAAAAGAACATTTTATTTTGAGCTCTAACGGGCGCCTGGGGGTACGGTTTAAAGGGTGTGATGGTCCTCAGGGACACTGACATGGTGGTGCCGCTTGGGTATCTGGCGCCAGCTGTTGGACAGCTGGATGCATTAAACGTGCGGCGATTTCAATGAGGGTGGAGCGGACATGTGGCCCCCGTGTCTTTCTCTCCTCCCGTTTTGCTTCTCAACCAGCCCACTTGCTTTTACTATGGGGGATAAAAATTAAATTTTAAAATAGGATTGAAGAGAAATAAATACCTTAGCGGTTGTTAATGAATGAGCTAGAGAGAAGATGATGCTTGCCTTATTTAATAGTTGATTGATGATTCCCCAGCGGCAGAGATAGAATAGCGAAAGCATGCATCTTTTGTTGCTGGGCCGCTCATAAACACCAACCACCTCTATTGATTTCTTGCATTGGGAGAGAGTCAGGCTGGCGAAGTCTTCTATTTTTATATTACATTACTGAATTCTTGGCAATTCTTTAGCCATAGTGGAACTATGAATTCAAACTAATCGTGAACGGGCTGGATGATCATATTGTCAGACTTGTATGACCTGTTTGCAATATTTGCTTTAGTAGGTGCCCCCTTTTCTATGAGTTTGTGTTAGCCCTTTGTGCATATCAACCTAACAAACACTACCTATTGTCAGCAAGGAATGGATATTTTTTCTATAGTGGCAAAAATAACTAATTCAGTGTGACTACAACATGAATGAATGAATGGATTCTATCACATAAGGCAAGTAAGACCTATCCAAAATGAGTCATGTCATTTGATTCAAAAGCCTACACAATGTATACAGGTTGTGGCTGCAAAGGGGGGGAAAAAACACAGTTCAATGGAGAGCGTCCAGGTGCACAAATTGGTAATTAGGACTCAATCAGTGATGAAGCCTTCTCTAAATTTCTATACAGCATTCAATAATATCATCTTGACTTGTTTCCTGGGTACCAAGCACTTCAATGCCAATAACTAATGCAGGACTTTGTATTGTGGTCAGTTCCAACACACATCTCAAAGTTTATCAAATAACATGATAAAATAATGAACAAACTCAAGGATAGCAACAAATATATGATATAGGAGGATTCCTGATATTATACATTATGATTTCATTAGTACATCAAAGATCCAACCGCATGTATGCCTGTTCTTTTATTTTTCAAAGTCAGCTGAACACTTCCTCTTCATGTTCCCTACTAGAAGAATTGATTGATTAGCAATGCCACAGCACAATAATTCCTCAGCAAATCATCATCATGTGCATTACTTTAAACATCCAACCTATAATAGAGAAAGAATGATATCACAAGCGTGATTCTCAAACCACATTGTCTTTGATATAGTCAAAGTCGAAGCGGGACTGAATAAAATGTCCTGAACTTCATTACGATGGCCACATGGTTACGGGGATAGGCTCGCCGTTTTCTTTCCTCAACATTTCTGTTTTCCCTAACTACATTTACAGCATATAGACAAAGTGCAAGCTACGCATTCAGGTAAGTTCCTAGTGGTCACAACAAATCAATGCCAAACCTTACCATTACAGTATCACCAACTATGATGAACTCAAATACTGATCTCCTCCTCAAGAAACTAAAGTCAGAATGCAGTTGAGAAAACTAAACTTGTGTTTGGGTTGAGGGAAAATGAAGGAAAAGAAAAAGAAGAAGAAAAAGAAGGTGAAAACTATTTTTTCTAAGTAACATTTTAATAGCTCTGATTCTACACTCATCAACTGTTTTAAAGCCTCGTGAACTCACCAAACTTACATCAACATCATGGCCATATTATCTATGTTATACTCCATTTGCTTTCCTTCTCTTTTCATTGTAAAGCTAGAGAATGGAATGCATGTGCTTTGATTGAAGGAAAGTATAGGAAACGAGGAAAGGGTTGTGTTTGATTGAGTCAGAATTTAAGATGGATAACCAATTGGAACAAAAATATATTGATAAAGCTTTCTTTTCCCTCTAATCAAAGATCCCAAAGCTGTGTAGCTCAAAATCACCAACAAATCAAAAGGACGAATAAGAAAAACAATAAAATCTTATGGTTCTCATAGATCAACCAAACATCCGAAAGCTACAATTAAATATCAGCAACTAATCAAAAGGAGAAATAAGAAAAGCAATGGAAACTCATGGTTCTCATAAATCAATTAAACATCCAAAAGCTATAATCCAATAACACCAACAAACCAAAAGGAGAAGTAAGAAAACAATTGAATCCAATGTTCTCATAAATCAATTAGGCATCCAAAAGCTATAACCCAATATCAGCAACAAATCAATACAAGAAATAATTGAATCCCATGGTTCTCATAAATCAATCAAACATCCAAAAGCTACAATCCAATATCACCAACAAACCCCTACAAGAAGGAACAATGACGCTCTTCAAATTGGGTCCACTGACTCCACTCACTCCGGCGGGAGCACAACAGTTGAATACCCTACACTACCATATTATGAGAAGGGATGAACAACAAGAGGACTCCCACACATGGAAGCTCACGGCAAATGATATATTCACTGTGAAATCATTATAGACGTTTAAAGTAAATGGGGACCTTCCACTAGGAACCAAATTCTGAAAATTCTATGTCCTCTAAAGATTAAATATTCCGCATGGTGATGAGAACGAAACCAAGAGGAGTGATGAGGACCCAACCAGGAGAAGCCAACGTCAACGAGTAGCCCGCAAGGGTCACAAGGTGGAAGGCTAAATCGGCTCGTTGCGAGGAGAGGCTAGCCGGAGCAAGACCAGCAGGGGTGCAGGGGGACTGGTTTAAGATAATAGCAGTGTTAATGGCGTCAGTGGTTCATGTTTAGTTATTATGTTGTGTAATGGCATGTTGGTAATATTAGAGAAGCCTATTATATAAAGGCTTTTGCTTAGAGGGTGAAGGGAGTTTTTTGGCTGGAGAGGACTTGGCTGCCAAAAAGGGGCCAAATCTGGAGGAGGGCGGCAGAGGCTGCAATCCACCTTCGGCGGGGCGAGGTTTCGACCTTGCCAAGCTTGGGCCACTCCGACAACGTTCGCGGCGTCAGATTGGAGGGGAGTTTCCGAAGTTCATGAAGGAAGCGATCCATGTCATCATCGGGCTGATTTTTGGTGTTCCAGAAGGGGTTCTTATATGGCTGCAGTGGGTTATGCTTAATTGATGATTGGGTGTGAGTTAAAGGGTTGAAGGGTCAGGCAGCTTGTGTTTGGGGGTGTTAATGTGGGGTTTGGTGTTATTTCTTTTATGTTTTGGGGTTCCATTATGTATTAGTATGTTGAAGGATTTCCAGTGTGATTAATGGTCAAGTGGAAACCATTGTTGTAGTTTGTTAATCTAGTATGTGAGTGATGGATGTTTGTAATTTCTGGGCTTACATTGGAATGGGTGGAGTTAGGGAACAGCTTGGGTTCAAGTCGCACATCAAGTGTTCGAAGAAATGCTTGTAGTTCAATTGTGACCAATCTTCACTTCAGCGGACCTGAGCGTATTAAGAGGAAAGTCTGATCCAAGTGTGGCAGTTCTCTATCACATGGCTAGTATGGGATGATAAAATCCTCACCTTACAAAACCTCGCCAAATGGAGATGGAAAGATGAAAGAACTAAGTGCTATCTATGCGACTCAGAGGATGAAACAACACATCTACTATCATAGTGCACATACACAACCCACATCTGGAAATACTTCTGCCTTATGTTTGGACTAGGGGTCAACCTAGGTAACCCAATGACATATGGGGTAAATCATCTTTCTCCAATCAAGTGGACAAAGATGATAGACTAGGATGGAACCTCATAGACAATTACCTGGAGCATATGGAATGGAAAGGAACATGAAATGTTAAATAAACATCTTGTTTTCAAGAAACTAATCCGTAATATTGTTTTTCTCCTATTTTCTTGGTTTGATGCAGCATACTACCAAACAACAGAAACTCATAACCGTGGAATCCATCACCAAACGAAATCTGGGATGAAGGTCATCCACAACAACCAACATATGCAAACTTCGAGGATGATGTGACTCCGACTTAAGCCTCCATATTGAGAGCGGTTGGCCAACAAAGGTGACCTACCTGGACTGCTCATGACATCAACCATCATAAGGCAAGCTTAGTGAGAGTAATGTAAGGCCGAAATGGCTCATGATCTTGTACCCGATTTTTAAACATTATCAATGAATGTGTTTATCCACTTTATCAAAAAAAAAAAAAAAACCAAAAAACAAAAAACAAAAAAAACAAAAACAATATCACCAACAAATCAAAAGAAGAAATAAGCAAAGCAATTGAATCTCACGGTTCACATAAATCAATCAAACAACCAAAAGCTATTACTCAACATCAGCAACAAATCAAAAGAAGGAAAAAAAAGCGAAGCAATTGAATCTCATGGTTCCAATAAATCAATCTAACATCCAAAATGTAAGTTCATATATGTGAATTCAATGAAGAAGATTGCATGAACGACAATGATACTATTCCAGAGAAGACTTTCGATTACCAGGTCTGGAGATGAGGTTGATCTGGGAGCGAGGGCGAGCGAACATCCAACTATCTTCGTCCAGTGACTTCACCTCCTTCTGCAACGCCGCCATCAGCTCCGATTTCAGCGCTACAACCCCAAAACTAATCACTCAGTCACAGATGAAACCCTAGAAAGAGAAAATGAAGATGAGAATGGGTCCTACCGGAGAGGCCTTCCTCCTTGCGATCGTGAGCGGAGATGATCTCGGGAGGGAAATGGCAGGGGGATGCATCGTCGCCGAAGGCCGCGTTGCCGCTGCTCCCGCCGCCATGGCCTATGCTAGTCGCCGACACCGATGATCTCGCCGGCGAGCTCATTCGAATGAGAAGTGTGGAGGGCTTGAAATGGGATTCGAAAATCCCCCTTCAATCTCTTTAAATAGGACCTTTTTTTAAAAAAATAAATTGTTACAATTATTTTTTTGAAGAAAATTGTTACAATTATTAACTTTTATAGGAGTAAGTTGTTAAAAAAACCATAATGAAAGTCCACGTGGCGTTCTACTGTTCACCAAGCAATGTGTTTCATGATCTATAGAACTTAGCTGATCCAACAATATGTCCAGAGCCTCAAAGAGCGAAGAGAGGAGAGAATTGAGAAGGGCTATTCGAGGAGAAGAGAGGAGAGGAGAGGAACATCGAGATGGTGAGGAAGGCGAAGGTGGAGTTCGATGAGAGTCCGCCGGATGACTTCGATCCGGCTAACCCCTACGGCGACCCGGTGGCGATGCTGGAGCATCGGGAGTACCTTGTGCGCGAGAAGTGGATCCAGATCGAGACCGCCAAGATCATCCGCGACCGCTTGCGATGGTGTTACCGCATCGAGGGCGTCAATCACCTCCAGAAGTGTCGTCATCTTGTGGAGCAATACCTCGAGGCCACTCGCGGCGTCGGCTGGGGCAAAGATTCTCGCCCTCCCGAGCTTCATGGTCACTCGCAAAAGATCCCTTTGCTTTGTTTGGTCTTATTAGATTCGGTTTCTTTCTTTATTTTTGTGTTAATTTTGATTGGAAATAAAACATTTTGCAGGACCGAAGAAGGTTGAGGATTAAACCCGTCCCTGATTTCGAGGTAGGGTTTAATCCTTGTTGCTTAATTTTGATTGGATCTTTTAATCTGATAAAAGTTTTAAATTTGCCATTTTTGCGGAAGTTGTCCATTGTATTTTGTGAAAACCCTGATTTAGATTGCAATATGAAGTCGGATGTTAGTGGACAATGTGGCTGGACAAAATGCACAAACTTCATTTAGTTTTTTCCAATCAATCCTGAGAGAAAAGAAGTGGGATGAGAAAGTTGAATTGATGGAACTATACAAATGAGAATTGTGGGATGCGTATTGAGTATACTCTGTTTATGGTTGTAGGAGAAATTTTTTTTCTCGAACTTCCAAGGTGATCGCCGTATAAACTATTATTATTTATGATCATTTAATTGATATTGTATTCACAACTGTCTTCTTAGGCATCAAAACATTTGTGTGATACATGTATAACACATAGTTAAATCTTTATCAAGCATAGCTTGATTTTGATTTGGAAAGATTTGGAAAGGTTTGTGGGTTTCATTATTTTTGATACTTTTATTAGTATCAATTGTGCTATTCTCTGTCCCATGGTCCCCTTACTTTCATGTTAGAACTTGTTCTCATGCCATCATCCACACTGAAACTTTGTTGCTCATTTAGTGAACTTTGTTGCACAGTTGAACTGAAGTTGAACTTTATTTATGCAAGAAGTCAGCAGGTTACTGTGCTGATAACTCGCTGTTAACTGTACAAAAATTGGATTAATTGAAAATAATATAGCTGTTTCCTTTCTATAGTGAGATGGATATCAAAGTATCAAAGTTCCTTCAATTCAAAGCTCTTAAAAGATGCAAAACATATTTACTTCTGTTAAAAATCTGCCACAGTATGTTTTACCAATTTATTTGTTGGCTGTCTTCTATTTGGTTGACACAAGATTTAGACTGTGCTGTGGTCTCTGGGAAATTTTAGTTGCTGCAAAAGATTGAGAGACCTGATGTAAGTGATCATACTTGTTCAAATTCTGCTTCTCAATATGGTCAAAAGTCAAAAATAGTATAAGATATTCTGGACTTATCGTTTGCTATATAAGTTTGGTTGCAATAAAAGAAGATTGGTGTGACACCCTAACATTTTTAGCTGGAGTAGGAATAATATTATACTTTTCATGTCAAGGTTGTGACTGCAGATACATTTGCAAGTTCTCAGGTCCTAATTAGGCTGTACGCAGCTGGTCTGGTTCCTGGTGCTTGTCCACAATGGAGAGAGGAGTTGGATTGAAGCATAATGAACTAAATTAAGGATTTAGCGAAAGGTCTCCTTGAATGATATTATGAGTGAATTTCAAATCAACTGGCAAGTGGCAAGGTTATGGTAATTGGCCCATAATCACAAAGACTGAGCACTGAAATTGCTAGGGATCAAACCTGCTTGGTTGACACTGGGCCTTGTCTTCCCTTATCAATGTAGCATTGCAGTAGAGTCTGATCAGGATGTTTCTTGCTCTATTCCATATCCCTATTACTCATTCAGTTCAGAATTATTTTCCAGTGAGCATGTTGCGATTGTTTCCATGCATGATCCATTCCCAGAAAAATCCAATTTTTATTCTGTAAATAATCAGTTCCCATTCTAAAAAATTAATAAATTTTCTTTATTTTAATTCGGTTAATGACACATTGACTATCAGGAAACTAACAGATTTGTGATTTCCTTTCTAGGTCATGGAGTCTAATCAGAAGCTGAAGCCATGACACCTTTGCTCATGTTGTCAGTTTCATGGGGTTGTTTTTAATCAATTTCAATTTCCTACAAAATTCCCCCCTTTTTAAGATGATTATGTTTGTCTTAATAATGGATGCTGTTGAGAGTTTACAACCTGATCACAAACTTTCTATTCTTGCTAGTGCCAATGTCATTCAATATCTATTGCAGGATTCTACTGATAAGTATGGCTTTTGCTTTTGTGTTTTATTAGTTGGATTGTTTGATTGTGCTATTGATTTTTGAGTAAAGGGATTGATTGCTCCAATTTGGATTGGTGAAAAATTATTGGAAAAAAAAAAACAAATAGGGAGAATAAAAGCAAAGAAATAAAAAGAATTTGGACTGGAATAATTGAAAATTCTCTGATTTTCTTTTATTTCCCATCATATCAAATTGTTTGTTTGATTTGGTTTGCATGTTTGTATTTGTTTTGAATAGGAAAATTTCATGTGAAGTTTTGATTTAATTAATAAAAAAAAGTTGATAATTAAATATTTTATTTAATCAATGATTGGTGTTTATTAATAATGCTTGATATTGCTATTAAGTCTAGAGGGAAATGATTGTTCTAATGAGGATTAAGGCAAAGCACACACACAAAATATATATATATATATATATATATATATATATATATATATATATATATATTCCAGAAAATAATTGAAATAAAAATGAATTCAAGCCGTAATAATTAAAATTTCTCCTTTTTTTTTAATTTTCCTTGAATTTTTTTTAATCGGTAAATGATCAAACCGGGTTCCCGGATGCGGGTTGCGGCTTTCGGGTTACGGGTTGGTCCTAGAACAACCCGCTACCCGATAATCTATCACCCGCCCTCTCTTCCACTCTAGGCATTATCCGTTCGCGAGGAGAAGCGAATGGCGGTGGTGATAGGTGCTTCTCTCGATCGCTGTTTCCTCTCCGGCTTTTCGGCGAAGCCTCTCACGGATGATCTCATTCGCAGGGCTTCAAAGAAGCTCCCTATGCCTCAAGCTGTTGTGCATCGAGGGATTCCTTGTATCAGAGCTGCTTTGATTACCAACCCTGATGATTTCCAGGTCGGGAGGTTCGTGGGGAGTTATGGTTTCATGAATATCACGAGGTTCTTTCGCAAATCGATTGATGGTTCTTGATAAATTATTATGCGTCGAAGTCATGAAAATTTTCGAATGCTCGTATTGAAACAGTTATTCATCATTTCAATCGGGAGGTCTTTCAAATCTCGGTAATTTTAAAGAAATTTCTGCTGGATATTCATCTGATGAGATCGAGCGTTTGAGAATTCAGGATGTGGGAGAGGGCCAAGTGAAGATCAGGTGCTTTCATTGAAATTGCATCAGTTTGTGATTGTGGGATTGCACTTCATACTAATGTGGTAATGCTACTCTTCACAGTCTAATTTCAGGCTTTATGAGGGTAGGGTTATCCAAGGTCCATTAATGGGAACTCGAGTAATTTTTAAGGTATATGTGCACACCAAACTACATCAGCTATCTCTTCTTCCATATTTGTATGAGTTTTACTATCTTAAATTTAACATATTAGTCCTTATATTCCATTGTATGACATATTCAGTGGTAGGAGTATAAGCGAACAACTATAGATTGCTGTAGTTGATAATGGTATCTTAAAAGAAACAGTCAAGTATTTCTTATGATTTACTTTAGATCACTAAGATTGCTTGTGATTTATTTGAAAACACTGTTAGGCGGAGGATAGGATCTTAGGATCTTTGAAAACATTGTTGTGACTATAGGAACTACAATCGAAGAGCTTTTATATTGGCCATGATTTCTTTTCTACTTCATGTAATTATTGGCTTTATAGGTTGTTCGCCTTGGTCAT
Organism: Dioscorea zingiberensis; assembly: GCA_026586065.1. Lineage (NCBI taxonomy): Eukaryota > Viridiplantae > Streptophyta > Magnoliopsida > Dioscoreales > Dioscoreaceae > Dioscorea > Dioscorea zingiberensis. The sequence goes on along the minus strand of CM048822.1, from coordinate 2,892,069 downwards.
AGTGACTCTCTGAGAGTAATCTTTGGTTGGAGGAGATGATGATCTTTTCATGAAAGATATTAAGAAATTCTATGTACAATCTGCTGTATGGCGGTTCATGGTATGTAGAATTTGGTAAATGGTTCTTTGTTTGAGATCTAGTTCTAGTTTTAGGTGTGGTATTGGACCATTAGTTTAACCAAGAAAAATTAATAAAATACTACCGTCAGTGTCACTTTGTCTTATTGTAATATGTGAGCTGCGAAGTTTGTAGTTTTGGTCTGCCAGATGATGTATATGGCTATATTATATGATTAATTGATTATATTACAAACTAAAGAATTTTTTTGGTGGCCTATTTGCTGAATGCTATTTACTGCTTATCAAGGTTTATCCTGGACAACTTTCTGGAGGTATTGAAGCAGATATGATGGCTGCCAATGAGCTCAATGCTCACGCAATTCTTCAAGTGAGAGAACTGTGATCCAAAGGAGTAATTTGTTTTTATACCGAAATTGAAGCTGATTACAACAGCACCATGCGCGAAAGTCTTTCATTCTGTTTAATCAATCAACTTGTGTGTATATTGCAGAGTGATTCGAAAAGCATCTGTCAGAATATTCAGATTTTATTAGGAGGTTTTGAGACCAAAACTGGAGAGCAGGTATATAATTACAGCTATGTGCATAGCAAGTACTTAGGAAGGTTTTAATGCAAAACATCTAATGAAGGTCTCTTCACAGTGGCTTGCTTTTCGTAATGATGGAAGTTACAGTGCTGCCGACTATGCCAAAGTTTCCAGTGAAGCAATATCAAGGGATCTTGCTAACGGAGCACAGAAACTATGGAACCCGTTTGAAGTGGAGCTGAAAATGAAACGTCGAAGATTTTTTGTTCTCAAATTGCTTAATGGGGCTATTAATGGCCTTGCATACATGCATGATCATGATAGACTACACCAAAGTCTGGGTCCTGCTTCAATTGTTCTTAAGTATGAATTATTTGGTTTAGTTGTTACTCATTATCAGTGTTCACGAGGTCTTATTTTTCTTTGAAGTGTCAAAAGTATCTTTTGTTGAATTTATAGCACAATTGTGGAGAGAGATGCGGCTTATTTGGTCCCAAGGCTCCGTGACTTAGCCTTCTCAGTTGATATCGGGTAAGCAGATTTGAGGAGTTGAATTACTTTCTTTGCTCAATGTCTGTTATCTTCCTCTTGTTTGTAGTTTAGAGGCATGGAATATATTGAATATCTTATTTTACTTGTCTTTGCAAATATATCTTTTGCGCGTAATTGTGGATTTAAGTATTTATCACAACCACCAACTTAATGCTATCAATATTTTACCTTGCATTTATAAAAAAATATATATATTTTTTACCTTGCATTACCATGTATTCATGGATATAGATTAGATTTTATTCACAACATACTTCTCTTTGTTCTAGATCTTTTATTTTCTCACTTATTCTGCCAATACCATGAAATAGACAATTTGAGATGACCAATATGTTTATGAAGAACTGGGGTTTAATGGATCACAGGCTTTCATCTCTAGAAGCAGGTCCTGGACTGCTCTCAGATGGACTATGGCGCCGAGCATCTAGTGCTGGAGCTTCAGCTCCACTGGAAAAACGAGCTTATGGAATTGCTGATGACATGTAAATCACATAATGTTATTTTGTTGTACCAAAAAAAAAAAAAAATCACATAATGTTATTTTGATGTTTATGAAGCAGATATAAAGGTTGATATCGGATTAGAGTTTTCATGTTATATCTTTATTGTCATGCTCCTAAATTCCTTTGATACCATTGTATGATGTCCTTAAAACTACCCACTTCATTCCATTCACATCTTGTATGTGCTTTTTTTTATTATTTTTTATTTTTTATTTTTTAAATTCAGATACGAAGCAGGTCTTCTTTTTGCATACATGGCATTTGTTCCATTTTGTGAAGTAGGTGTTATTGATGGCCTTTCCTTGCAAGTAAGATTTACAATCTGTACTTCTAGTTGTCTTCTTCACATATTTTTCAAATTTATCTCCTTTTTCTACCAAATGCTATTTTTAATCTATCTGGCTTATTTCAAACTTGCAGAGGCTTTTTGAGAGCACCTTCCAACTTGACCTTGTTGCTGCAAGAGAGTGAGCACTTAATTTGTTTTCATGCATGCGAACATTCCTTCATGTAACAAAATGTCTAATTTTTTTTTGATAACTTACATTTTTTGGTTAATTGATTCAGTTCATTTTCATGTTTTTAGGTACTGTTTAGCAGATGACCATTTGACAGAAGCTGTCAAGTTTCTGGATCTTGGTGATGGTGCTGGCTGGGAGTTACTCCAGGTTGGTTCTCTTTCACAGATCAATATACCTCTTTTTTTGTATTCTAATATACATCATATCTCTTTATCCCAGTCTATATCACCAAGTTACTGATTTTTCACCGTGTTATCTCTAACACTCCAACATTATCTCATTAAGCAACTTCTATACAGGCCATGCTGAATCCTGATTATCGTCGAAGGCCGATTGCAGAGGCAGTTCTAAATCACAGGTTTATGACAGGTTCGGTCTTATAGTTTGCGATGCCTATGTTTGACTTACTAGAATTCTTACATAAATTTGAAGGAAATGATATGGTTGTTCATCACTATTGTTCTTGAAATGGTGTTTAATAAGCTATTGTTTAAAAGCTTCCATTCCAGCATTCCCAGGTGTGGTGACTGGTGGGTTAATATTTCTCTGGCACTGCTTACAATTATTTTATTTTTATTCGCGAGAATTGGTTGTAGAATTTAAAAGAGTCACTTTGAGTACTTTATGTTAACTTGAGAACTCATGAGAGGTAGATAAATAAATTGCTCTGTTGTGGTTGAGATGAATGGATACAAAAGTGGTCGTAGCCAACAAATTTTGGTGGCAAACAAGTCACATCCTAATGCTCTTGCGAAAGAGACTCATGGGAGCTCCACTGGACGGTGCTCAGCAAAGGACAAAACATTCCATTCTTCACTCTTTCCCTCTCCTCCACTGCTATCTAGTCAATTTTTAATGTTTTATTTCATTCAATGAAAATGACTCTGTTTGCATGAAAAAAGAGGCCCCCTTGATAAAAAAATGGCCCTGGTGAAAGGATGGTTTTTGGTATTTTAATTGATAGGTTTGGATCCAATCTATCACATTCACATGTATAATTATAGTTTACTATTTTTTATTTGAATTTGAGATTCCTCATTCAATTTGACCTTGAGTTCACTAGTTTTTAATTATAGTTTTTGGTGAGCTTGTAAAGTTGGGAAGAAAGCATAGAAAATGTTTTATCCCAAATTTTGTATTTATTTATTTTTGTAATTTTTTTCATTTATTATAGAGAACTACAGCAACACGTGCACAACTCAACCAGTGTGAAAAATGATTTCCTCTTAATCAGGGCGTTATAATGACAACGATTGCATCGCGATTCGCGTTGATGTGCGTATCGTGGCAATCCTGTTATTCTCACCAACTATGAGGGCCTTCTCCCATAAGAACATGATAATGTACCATGGTTCTCCATTGGAATCTAGTGTCATATTCGCTCCACGTGGCCGAAATCTACATCCTGCTGTACAACTCATCCATTGACATCGTGCTGCACCGTACCACGATTAGAGTAAAATGTTCCTCGAATCCATCCTAAACGGGAGCTAGTGAAAGAGTAACGCCCTACGTCTCCCTACGTTTCGCCTTTTGATTGGTGGATTGTTAGGCGGGCCCCACCTGCCACGGTGTCACGCACGGACCGGTCTTAGGTTTGGTCCGCTCGGTTGACAATGCTTGGACCCAGTTGCATTGAACCTGGCCGCTTTCATAATAACACTATGAATAAGGTACTCTTCCGGTAAGCTTAGCTTCTTCACCTTTTTAGAAAGTTAGGTATGATACGGTGATTACTGGTGTAATAATTGTAAGGAATGATGTTTTTCTCCTGATATACTTGTTCATCATGCTTTAGATTTCATCTCTTTCTCACACCGGGTGGTGAGCATAAACCATAGCACTCTACGGTCCTGTTCCTCCTTTGCTCAGCCGTCATTCTGTATAGTTGCGTATGGAGCCCTCCACTCTTCGGCGGTCGGGAGGAGCTCAAAAGCTCAGAGAAAGAGGGAGAGGGAGAGAGAGCCTGGCTTTCAAACTAGCAAGGAATCAGCTTCTCTTTGTTCTCTCCTCTCATCAGTGTTTGTGATGATTCTCCTTCATATAAAGGTAACTCCTTTGTTTTTAACCATCCAAGCATCCTTGACTGTTTTACTGCCATCTTTTTCAGTTCTTATTGCTCAAGATTCCATCTTTATGGCGTTTCTTGTATCTAATTAATTGCTCCAGTGAGTTGTGACAGCGCTCCTCAATGTTTGTGACCCTTGTGTGTTGTTTTTGTGTTGTTGGTTTGGTGTTGCAGTTTCCCTTTCTTAAAATGACTATGAAGTTTTTATTCAACAAAAGTTGTCTTTTTTCCGAGATTTATGTTGGTTCAGGTATTGTGGATCTGGTTAGATTCTTTCCTTCTGTTTAGTTTTGGTTTGAGGATTCCTTTTTTTTTTTTTGAATTATGTTTTTTTCTCTCCTGAAAAGTTATCAGATGGGAATGCTTAGATGCTAATTTGGTTGGAGTTTTATCATAGATTTTGAATTATGAGGAGTTCTCTAGGTTTGTGGTGTTATTCTGCTGAAACATCATGACATTCAGGTTTCTGATTAAAAAAAGAACCTTTTTTCCATCCAATTTTGAGAATGTTCTGAACAGTGTGAGTATTTTTATTTTCATCAGTTGGAGTTTTATTTTCTGATTTCTTTTGTAGCCACTGAATCTGTAAATTGTGGAGAAGAGCATTGGTACTACTTGATTGTCTCTGAAATTGCAAGTGTTCTGATCTAGACACAACAAAATGGTTTCAAGATCATATTCTAACCTTTTGGATCTAGTTGCATCCGGTGACCCTCCGTTGTCCTTCAGCCGAGTTGGTAAAAGGCTCCCAAGAGTGATGACAGTTGCCGGTATCATCTCTGATCTTGATGAGGAAAGCTCTACCAGTGTCGGGTCTGATGCGGTCTCCTCTGTATCTCAGGAAAAGATGATCATAGTGGGCAATCAGCTTCCTATTCGGGCACATCGAAGACCCAATAATGATGGTTGGGATTTCAGCTGGGATGAGGATTCTTTGCTCTTGCAGCTCAAGGATGGTCTTGGAGAGGATATTGAAGTCATTTATATTGGTTGCTTGAAGGAAGAGATTGGACTGAGAGAACAGGATGATGTTTCTCAGACACTGCTGGAGACCTTCAAGTGTGTTCCTGCATTCCTCCCTCCTGATCTTTTCAGTAAATTCTATCATGGTTTCTGCAAGCAGCAACTGTGGCCATTGTTCCACTACATGCTCCCTCTGTCTCCGGACCTTGGTGGACGGTTCGATCGTTCTCTTTGGCAAGCTTATGTCTCTGTTAACAAAATTTTTGCTGACAAAGTTATGGAAGTCATTAACCCTGATGAGGATTATGTCTGGGTACATGATTACCACCTAATGGTTTTGCCAACCTTCTTGAGGAAAAGATTCAATAGGGTGAAGCTTGGGTTCTTTCTTCACAGTCCTTTTCCCTCCTCAGAGATATACAGGACATTGCCTGTCAGAGATGAACTCCTTAGAGCTCTTCTCAACTCTGATCTTATCGGTTTCCATACTTTTGACTATGCCAGGCATTTCCTGTCATGCTGTAGCAGAATGCTTGGCATTGGTTATCAATCGAAAAGGGGTTATATCGGTCTTGAGTATTACGGCCGCACTGTTAGTATCAAGATACTTCCTGTTGGAATCCACTTGGGGCAGCTTAAATCAGTAATGAATCTCCCAGAGACCGAAACTAAAGTTGCTGAACTGAGAGACCAGTTCAAGGATCAAACTGTGTTGCTTGGGGTGGATGACATGGATATATTCAAAGGAATCAGCTTGAAACTTTTAGCAATGGAACAGTTGCTTGTGCAGCATCCAGATTGGATAGGTAAGTTGGTTTTGGTTCAAATTGCAAATCCGGCCAGAGGCCGAGGCAGAGATGTGCAAGAGGTGCAGTCTGAGACACATTCAACTGCTAAAAGAATCAATGAGACATTTGGGAGGCCTGGCTATGATCCTGTGGTTGTCATTGATACACCATTGCAGTTGTATGAGAGAATTGCATACTATGTGATAGCAGAATGCTGCCTGGTGACTGCAGTTAGAGATGGAATGAATCTCATACCCTATGAGTACATCATTTGTCGTCAAGGAAACGATAAATTGGATGAAATCTTGGAACTGGATCCATTGGTTCCGAAGAAGAGCATGTTGGTTGTTTCAGAATTTATTGGTTGTTCTCCGTCTCTCAGCGGAGCCATCCGTGTCAATCCATGGAATATTGATGCTGTTTCTGAAGCAATGGATGGGGCTCTGGTGATGCGTGAGTCTGAACAGCAGCTTCGCCATGAGAAACATTACAGGTATGTCAGTACTCATGATGTTGCATATTGGGCAAACAGTTTCTTGCAAGACTTGGAGAGGACTTGCAAGGATCATGTAAGGAGGAGGTGCTGGGGCATTGGTTTTGGCCTCGGATTCAGAGTCATTGCACTCGATCCAAATTTCAGGAAACTGTCTGTGGAGCATATAGTTTCTGCATACAAGAGAACAAAGAACCGAGCAATTCTACTGGATTATGATGGTACTCTGATGCCTCAAACATCAATCAGTAAAACACCCAGTCCTGAGGTCGTCAGCATTCTAAATAGCTTGTGCAAGGACCCGAAAAACATTGTGTTTCTTGTTAGTGGCAGAGGCAAAGAGATTCTAAGTGAGTGGTTTTCGACTTGTGATAAGTTGGTGATTGCAGCTGAGCATGGCTACTTTTTAAGGTAATTAATTTGATACATCAATTGATATCTTATATAAATTTAATCATATAAAAAATTTTCAAATTCGTATTCTTTCAGGCAAAAACATGATGCAGGCTGGGAAACATGTGTGCCTGTGGCAGACTTTGATTGGAAGCAAATTGCTGAGCCTGTGATGAAGTTATACACTGAAACAACTGATGGTTCGAGCATTGAACCTAAAGAGAGTGCACTCGTATGGCGATATCAGTATGCAGATCCTGATTTCGGTGCATGCCAAGCGAAAGAACTTCTTGATCATCTAGAAAGTGTTCTTACTAATGAACCGGTTTCTGTGAAGAGTGGCCAACACATTGTGGAAGTAAAACCACAGGCCAGTTTGAACCTCACCCTTAACATTTTTTCATCTATTTGGTCAGTGTTAGCATTTTCAGTTATGTTTTGCCGAACTTCTTCATTTCGATTACACTGTGCAGGGTGTTACAAAGGGGCTTGTGGCTGAACAGCTTCTATCCACCATGAGAGAGAGGGGAATGCTCCCTGATTTTGTTCTCTGTATCGGTGATGATAGATCTGATGAAGATATGTTTGAAGTTATCACTGAAGCAATATCAGGCCCTCTGTTGTCTCAATTTGCAGAAATATTCTTATGCACAGTTGGGCAAAAACCAAGCAAAGCTAAATACTATTTGGAAGACACAACTGAGGTTCTTAGGATGCTTCAGGGTCTTGCTTCAGCTTCTGATCACTCGGTGCGGCTTGCTGCCATGCAAAGTCCTCTGTGACAACAAAACTAATGTATTACTGTACATAGACTTGGACTTGTGCGGTATGTTTCCGAGATCCATTTTCTGTGTTTTGCTAATCATGTTGCATAATCAAATCTATGATACTGCTGCATTTGTGAGTTTGGAGCAAATTGGTTATATAAAGATAGCAATTGTGTTTCTTTATTCAATGTGACTGATTTTTTGTAAAAAGGACATGCTCAAGAAGTCGAGCCGTTTGAGTTCTGCTGGACTAGATACTTTCCAACAGTTTCATGAATGGTTGCTAGAGAAGCAGTGGAGACAAAAGAGGCATTTGCCGCAAACTGCTCATCGACTTCATACTCTATGGTTGTCTGAATAACCGAAGTAGCTTCGCTCTTCTCTATGATCTCAAATCTTACCATATAAGAGTGAAAGCCGCACTGCAGGAATCCGCCTTCAACCGTGTGCACCTCCTTTATGCGCTTCTCATCGTCGATCTTTGTGAACTTCTCTTTGTAATTTTCCGCCATTGGTGTCCCTAAAAGGGTTTTAGTTATCAATATTAGTTGTTATAAAACTGTAAAAGCACCGAATCCAATCAGAAACTCACTCACCGGCAGGAAAATGAAGGCGAAGAACTGTTCCAACCTCACCGTCGCCTTCGATAATGTCTATCTTCTCAAGAACATTAGGAAGTAACTCGACGGCCAATTCACCCAGTCGGAGTGCCCGGTAGACCGCCCATATCTCATCGGCTGGCAGGCCTATCTCTAACTCATGGGAGACTGCCCCTTTCATGCCTTCTCTCCTGCTTTGCCTGACAGACTTTGGATTGATGGTTCGGTTTATAAACCCACACAAGAGCATCTCTTGCTTACATGGTTGGAATCTTGTGTTTCAAATACCTCCAAGATATGCCTCTTGTTGATGATGCTTGCAAAAAAGACACAGGGGAGACAGACACATTAATTCATTTAAAAAAGGATGAATAGGTTGTTGTATTGTTTCAATGACTTCTTATCCTACATTGTATTACTGGAAAGAAACCTCCAAAAAGGGAGAGAGAGTTCATGCAATGGATCTCTGCTGAATTAGATGCTTTGCAACAGTTCCATTAATGGTTGTCATCAATGGGATTGGCCAAATGGAGTCTCCAACAATTAAAATATAGTGATAATAAATCAGTTTGGTTACATAATGCTAGCATTAATATATATTAGTTTTATTTTTTTGACAAAAACAACAAGTGCCTCACGGGAGGAAAGTCAGGGATGGACAACGCGGCAGTCATATGTGCATGCCCTCACCTTGTGGTTATGGGGATTCGAATCCTAATTATGGGTCCAATGAAGACGCGATCTGAGGATCCGATCTGGAAATAAGCCAAGAAATTTTGTTGGTATATATATAGTTTTATTATCTTACATATTTGTATTATTTTTATTAGTTTATTAGATATAGATGTATTTTACGCCATAGACTTGAAATACTTTCTTCAATAATAAAAGAAAATAAATAAATGACGATTAATTATCATTTGAATATAGAAGAGCCACTAAAAAAAACAAGATCTTGTTTGGATACAAAATAATATATTACATAAAAGAAAATTTTCCATAGGAGATGAGCACAAGTTTTATGAATTTTGTTTTCTATGGAATGAGTTTTTAGATGATCATAATAAAAAAATTAAAAAAAATTATGTCTCACCAAAGCCCATAATGGTGTATATATATAAATACCCCATAACAACACAAAAAAAAATGTTAAAATTACCATTTTACCCTCATATTTTTAATTGTTTATATGTAATTTATAGAAACATGAGGAACATATAGGTGTTTTGTGAGAGGTATAATGGGCGTTTTAACATAAATTTGTGACTAGAGAAGTACGCATGTAATTATGGAGAACATAAAATGAAAATGATTTAATTTTATTTGGATTGAGAGTTTTTTTTAAAAAAAAAATATAACACTGGTTCTCTTGTTTTGTTTAGTTTAGATTAGGATTTATTTTTTTCTTTTGTGCTCGTGATCTTCAAAGCACAATGAAATGATTCATTTTGTCCATGTTTCTAATTAAAAATTGCATCTCTCTTGATTTCATAACTAATCCCTTCATCTTGTTTTCATCAATTGTTATTAACTTAATTTTTAATGGTAAGACACACATTTTCTTTTTGAGAAAACAATGTATATCTGTGTTCATGTTTTCAACTCAATTCAAAGTTAAAAACTTGTGATAATTTTGGAACCAAACACAGAGAACTCAAACATAAATTTATTTCTTTTATTCCCTCCAAGAAACAAGAGTATTGTTTCCTTTTTATTCCATCAGCGAAACAAGACTGTATCTTTGTAAAAGTTTGGAAACAGAATTAATTCCAAATAAATCAAACATTAGATTTCCTTTCAACTAGATGCTTCCCAACAATTTCATTCATGAGTGCGAAAACATCCATGCTGACTAATAAAGAATTAGCCGTGAATTGCGTTTCTCTCCACTCCGACATTTGTTATGTGGGGGGGACGCCAAATAGAGTTGGGGGTGCGGGGACAACGCCTCCCATGATACAGTACGGTACGGGAAGGCAAATTTTATTATTTATGTACATTAAGGTTTAGTATAAATACCTATTATGTAACTCTAATTTTATATAGTGAGATTTCGTTATTTGCTCCCGTGAATGTAGGTATATCACCGAACCACGTAAATCTTGTGTGTGTGTTTTTTTTCTCCTTCTTATTTTTTTTACTTATTTGCCACACAATTCACAACAAAAGAAAACCGAATTTTAGATATCCACCTTCAACCACAATGGCCTCCGATTTTCATCATCAACTTTTGTCATCTTCTCTTTAAATGATGGCACCGAAGTTGCCTCTGAAACAAATATTCTAATATGTGTTTATGTTAAAACACCATAACATATCAGAACTTGCAAGAGTGAAATTATACTCATCGGGAACAAAGCAGACGTGGAGGATGCTTCCAACTTCACCATGTCCATGCACGAGTTCCACATTTTGGACGACATTAATTAGGCAATAACTTGACAATCAAATCAGCAAACACTTGTTGGTATATGTCACAATTGTGAGGTTTAGATCATTTAAAATGATGAACATTGACAATAAATGTTGGCTAACCCACTTCTTCTCACAACCAGAGATTAATGGTTCAAATTAGGTCTGAAACTTGTTTCTAGTGACTTGTACATATTTATAAACAAACAACAAAAAAATCCCTTAAAATGACATTCGGTATGTGTGTCTTTATTGGCGGACTTTTTTTTTTTTTATAAAGTGGATAAACCACAATTTTATTTAATTTAGATAAAGAGTTTGTTACATTGCTTGATCATATTAGGAAATAAAAGATACATCGTTAAGCCCATCCATTTGAACATCAAGCAATTCCATTTCTTCGGCTTTCTTCCTCAGGCTTGAGCCGGTTCCTCCCCAGCGGTGTTTGCATCATCCTCGACCCTTCCTGGTGTAGTTGTTGTGAATTCTAAATTGCGCTTCACCAGGTTCGCTGCTGCCTCCAGCTTTGCTCTCTTCGCCAGTGGAGCTGCATCCAACCAAGAGAAGATGAGGAAAGAGATATCACGAATGGTTTTTAAATAAACACGTTGTTTATCCTGAAAACACCGTCTATTCCTCTCCCCCCAGATACTCCAAGTGATTGCCATAACAGCGATGTTCCACCCCTCTCGTAGGGTATTGTCCACCCTCGAGGGGGTGTTCCTTCGACCCCATAAGGCCTAAAGATCATCCCTCCCACGAGAAGCACCAAATAAGGTTTCAAAGTGGGCCCATATCGGTCTCACATATGGGCAAGATAAGAGAATATGTTGAACTGATTCATCCTCAGTTTCACATAGGTAGCATGTAGTGCGTTCCCCTGTCCAATGACTTCTGTGTAGATTATCTAGTGTGAGAATTCTATTTTCTCTTGCCAGCCATGCAAATAGTTTTGTCTTGAGAGGACAGGGTTGTTTCCAAAAACTTTGTTTGAGGTCACTTCTAACGCCTCCATCTATTCTAAAGCGATAGAGTGATTTGACTGTGAACACTTTGTTATTCGTGAGCCTCCATTCCCTAGTATCAATTTCATCAGGCATTGTAGTCGGATCTACCAGTGTCCGGGTTAACATGTTCAGGTCTTCCGTTTCTTGAGCCGTTATGGGTCCCGGCTTAAGGATTGGTATGCCTCTTTGGATCCTGGTTCTTGCAGATTGTATGGTTAGGTGTTTTGTTGTTGCTAGTTCATGCATCCCTGGATAGGCATTCCTTAGTGAGTTCCCTTTCCACCAGTTGTCCATCCAGAAGTTGGTATTTCTTCCAGAACCTGGTGTGACTTGTATGTTGGCCAAAACTGGGCCGCTCTCACGACATAGACCTTTCCAGAAGGGGGATGCCCTTTCCGGGGTTGGCTTGTGGGGGTCTATGTAGCCTCTCCTTGAGTATACATCTTGAAAGATCTTTTGGCAGAGACCTGCTCGTCCGGTGAGTATTCTCCACCACCACTTCCCCAGCAGGGCTCCATTGAAAGTTCTGAGATTTAAGATTCCCCAACCTCCATTTTCTTTTGGCCTGCAAATCCTATCCCAGCTGATTAGGTGGAAGCAAGGCCTTTCCCTGTCAACCCCTTTCCAAAGGAAATCTTTTCTGATGCTATCAATCTTCTTTATGACCCACTCTGGAAACCGAAAAGCTGACATCCAGTGGATTGGTATTGTTGATATTACTGAGTTTAGCATTGTAAGTCTTCCTCCCATCGATAATAATTTCCCTTTCCATGATGTCAGCTTCCCTCTTATTTTTGCAATTAGATTATTCCAATCTTCCTTCTTTGGACGGCCACCTGATAGTGGAACCCCCAGGTATTTAATTGGGAAACTCGCAACTGCACAATTTAGCACTTGTGCAAAGTCTTCTATGTTGTGGTCTATCATTTTGATTGGGATGACCACGCTTTTAGAGTAGTTGACCCTTAACCCCGATAGTCCTTCAAACAGATAAAATATTAGCTTCAGAATGCGAGCATCCTCCAGTCCCCCAGTGCAGAAAATTAAAATGTCATCAGCATACTGCAGCGTGGAGATGGTGTTTTCATCATTTGGCCCAAGGGGGATACCCCGATATATGTTGGAGTGACTGGCATTTGAGAGCATCATGGGTAGTACATCCATGGCCAGGACGAACAGGAGCGGGGACAGCGGGTCGCCCTGCCTTAGGCCTCTTTTACTTCTTACATACCCAGATGGGACGCCGTTAATGAGGAACCTCGCTTTTGAGGATGTTAGCAAGCATTTAATCCAACCCAACCATTTAGGCCCAAATCCTCTTGCCCGCAGGATATCAAGGAGGTAGTCCCAGTCCACTGAATCAAAAGCCTTTTCTAAGTCTATTTTAATCAGGATCCCATTCGCGCTACCAGTCCTCATTTTGTGTATTAGTTCTTCCGCTGCAATGATATTATCATGAATCATCCGCTCCTGTATGAATGCCGTTTGGGATTCCTCTACCAAATCTCCCAACACCCCTTTTAGTCTGTTTGCCAGGACTTTGGAGATAATTTTAACTGAACAGTTGATCAGGCTTATCGGCCTGTAGTCATTTATGCTTCTAGCGCCTCATTCTTGGGAATGAGTAGAATATGTGCCTAATTAAGGCGTTCCATGTTGATCGTCCCGTGGGAGAAATCGTCAAAAAGCTTCAGTATGTCTTCTTTTATGGTGTTCCATCCCTGTTGATAGAAGGTCATTGGGAAGCCATCTGGTCCCGGTGCTTTGTCCGCCCCTAATTCATTTATTGCTCTCCTAATTTCTCCTTCTCTGAAAGGTTCGTCTAGATGCCCGAGATCCACACTTCTTTTACGTAGGAACAGTCGTTCCCAGGATGTTTTGTACCTCATTGGCCTTTCTCTCCCAAATAGATTGGTGAAATGTGCTGAGATGGCGTTAGAGATTTGTGTGGGCTCGGAGATTAATGCCCCTTGATGCTGGAGTTGTGTTATCCAGTTGATGTTCCTTCTTTGGTTGGCCACCGCATAAAAGAATTTTGTGTTCTGATCCCCTTGTTGGAGCCAAGTGATTCTGGATCGTTGTCTCCAGTATGCTTCTTCTTCCGAGATGATCCGCTCATATTCTCTTCTGTTTGTAACCTCCTCTTCTATTTCTGCTCCTGTGAGAACCCTTGTTTCTTTATGGGTGTCCAGTGTTCTGATAGTATTGAGGATATCCTTCTTCCTTTCCATTTTTTGTTTGAGGTTTTCCTTCTTCCAACTACATAGTCTGCTTTTCAGGATTTTTAATTTTTTTCCCTAATATAAATGCGCCATCCCCCGCCAATTGTTGCCCATGCCATACTTCTCGGGTTAACTCCCAGAAGCCGTCTTCCTTCACCCATTCTCTGTTGAATCTGAAAGGGCTAATCTGTGGAGTGTGAACTCCACAGTCTAAGCATAATGGAATATGATCTGATCCCACCCTTGGAAGAGCAGTTTGCCATATCCGCGGGAAGTCTAGAATCCATTCTGTGGAAATTAGGAATCTGTCTAGCTTGGCGAACGCAGGCGATTCCCTTCCATTGGTCCATGTGTATTTTCGCCCGAGGAGAGGGGGGTCAACGAGCTGAAGATCTTGTATCATCAGATCGAATTCCTCTCTCTCCTGAATCCCGTGGGAGGTCGTGTTGGCATCCTCTCGACCTCTGATTGTGTTGAAGTCTCCACAGATTAGCCATGCTCCCCCCCAACGCCCCCTGTTCGCCCTGATCTCGTTCCAACATTCTGTTTTTTGAGCCGGGTTACAGGGGGCGTACACTGTGGTTATCATCCTTGGCACATCACCCTTGGCTTTGTCCTCCAGTATTACTGATAGCGTGTGTTGTTCACTAGATGCGCTTTGGAGTTTATATTTATTGTTGTTCCATCCGATGCAGCAACCCCCTCTGGTCTCTACTGCCGGTAGGGCTTCCCATGCATCATAGTAGGTCCCCCCAATTGAATGCCAGTGTCTATTACTGATGTTATCCAGCTTTGTTTCTTGCAGACAAAAGATGTCTGGCTTGTGAAGGTATAGAGAATCTCTAATAAGGTACCGCTTCTTCTTATGTCCCAAACCCCTGACATTCTAGGAAATTACTTTCATCAGGAAACTAGTCTTGCCCGAGTATGCTTCACCGATGAGGAAAGGAAACCTTAGTTGGTTTTCCTTCCCCCATGTATCCTTTCCATTTCTGTTCTACGTAAATGCTGAATGCATTCATCCCTTTCAATTTCCGAGGATCCTAGATCCACCCCTGCTAGCTCGGCGGCTGTTAAGATGTTCCTGTTTGGCCAATCACAAAAGGTTAGGGAATTAGGGGTTGAGTTGTTAATCGTACCTTTAACCATGGTCTGGTCCCGCTCAGTTCTCTTCTTTCTGGAGGAGATTGGTGGAGCAATGAAACCTTCTTGTTCAAGCCGTACCGACATCTGTTTTCGGGTCCTTCCACTACGCCGAGTTGCTTCCTTGACGGGTGCCATATTAATTTTTTCCTGTATACAACCAGTAATCTTGGGCGGGGTGGGTTGCATCTTCATGCCAGCATCATCAGATGTCACATTCCTCCTTTGTTCCAATTCCATGTTTTCCAGTAGGTTTTCCCATGTTGAATCGGCCATATAATTCCACACCCCGTTGATATGTCTCCATTTGTATTTGGATAGATCCAGTTCTGGTTCTGGCCCTTTGTTGGATATCTTCTTCCCCATTGAGATGCTTGTGTTGGGTCTTTGATTGTCTTCGAGTCCAATTGAGCCTGGACTCTCAATTGGATTTGGTTCCACCTGCTGAGGGTCATTACTTCCCTTGTTTGTTTCTTCAGGCCCTTTTAAGGTTTTCATCTCATGCCCTTTCACCTCCACAGTTGATTTGTTTTTAGGAGTGCTTTCAAGTTGATTATTCATGATGAGATCAGCCCCTATCTCTTCCTCTTCTTGTTTATCTTCCTCCCAATCTACTTGTAGCATTCCACATATTATCCATTTCTAATTCTATTTCGCGGACCAATTGATCCTCATATTCTTCATCATATTCCATGCTATCATCTTTTGCAGGTTCTGAATAAGTAGAAACTGTGAGTAGCCGTTGAAATGTGTTGTATTTGATGATCTCCATGTGATGACAAAGCTATTGACATGTGGTTCATTAATTTTCAGATTAATGGATGTTCCAAATCAAAGAAGAAATATATTGAATTCAATTAAATGAAACATGTGATTCCTACCTAACTCATCATCAAGTATTACATAAAAATATATTAAAACTTTAAAAAAATCATTCATTGCTTACTATTTGAGAAGCAAACCAACAAAAAGGATTACTTAGTAAAAAAATGAACTCCATAAAATTAGTTGTTTCCAAAATAGATTTCATATATCAAATGATAACCTTAAGAAAGATTTTATAAAATATTATATTTATTTTATAAGTATATTCATAATTTTATTTTAGATTTCAATGGCTAAAATGATAAATAATAGAGTTTGCATTTCAATATATTAAATATTTTAATTATATATTCTCAACTATCATATATCAACTAAAGCATGGAATTTTTTGAAAATTTCGAGGAAAAAAATCTAAGGATAAACTAGGGCAGATTTTATTTAAATACATAATGTCAAAAAAATAATAAAATAGCCTACCATCCATACAATTTTGCATTTACAAAATATGTAAAATATTAATAAATGTATTAAAATATTAATTTAAAGAATCAATGTATTTTAATAAATTAATCATAGTTGAATCGGACTTTCATAAATTTAATGAAATATTTAATTCAAATAATTAGTATACTTTAATAAATTAATTGTAGGGGAATCGGAATTTAATGAAATGTTTAATTCAAAAAATTGATGAATTTTAATAAATTAATCATAAGGAAATGTAATTTTCTAAAAATATTTTAAAAAATCTAAGGATAGAGTAGGGTAGGTTTAATTAAATATATAATTTTATCTTAAAAAATCTTATATAATAGCCTACCATAAAAACACATTACCTAATAAATTATGTAATATTTTTTATATAAGAAATTAATATTATTATTACAAAAATTCTAACGGATTTTATTCATATAGAATCAATGTTTGACTAGCATAATCAAATTTTCTTACATAATAAAAAATCAACTCATTTATTAATTAAATAGTTCCAAACAAAAGATCAAATAAAACAAATTATATATATATTATTTCAAGATAAAAATAAAAATTATAATCTCTCAAATTAAACCACCATTAATGGACAACCATGGTAGCATGAATGTATCTACTTAACTATCTACCTCATTGTCATGTTAATAGTGAGCAAACTCAAATAAATATGCTTCACAAGATCCTCCACCCGTCTTTCAAACTGCTCCTCTCCACTCTACATCTCTCTCACTGCTTCTCTCTTCATCCTCATCTCTCTCCTCCTCGCCACCTCTCGCAGGTGCTCCATCTCATTGCCCACTCTCCGTGCCATCATCCTCATTGTCTCCATCACCCTCCCCACTTTATACTCCCCTCTCGCTGCCGCATCCAACCCCTCCACTACCTTCTCCACACTCCTCCTCCCTCTCCATCCCCACACCGTCACTTGTGTCGCCGCCACCAACCTGAACACCACCACCACATGCCCCACCACCACCAACTCTCCGCCACCGCCGGCCTGCACACCGCCACTAGCACCACCATGCCCACAGTCTTCTACGCATTCACCATCCTCACCCTTTTCCATATCACGCGTTTCGAAAGAAAATTTTCTTTTGATCCGGATGGAATGTAAAATTTTTATATAATCCAATGATTCTATAGGAATTTTACACCCCATAAAAATTAGAGCAACTTCATTATTAGTCCCTCTACTATTTGGACACTATTCACATTTTTTCCCTACACACACAATACCCTATTTACACTAACTCCCCACACAAGGACCCTAGGGGAAAGATGAATAGTAACAAGGGACCTATAGGGAATAAGTTTACTATTGAGGGATGAATAGTTAATTAACTATAAAAATTACTCAAACACCCCAAAATATTTTTTCCCTACAAAATCTCAGATTATATAATAATGTACGGATTTTTGCCTAATATGTGGCCAACCAAACATGCCCTTATATATGTCCAAAATATGAAAGATATTAGTAGGATATTTATAACATATTTAATAGGATGGGGATATTATTAGGACAATAAAAAAAAGCTCAACAAGGATATTTTGGTCCATAATGTTGGACCAACAATCTGTTTATAGGAGTATAATAGATAAGAGATTAAGGAAATATTTGTCTCACCAAAGTCCATATATACCCTCATAAAAATTGTATTTACATATGCATCCCTATAAAATATCAATATTTATATATATACCCCTATGGTTAATTGTCCATTTTTTTGTTAAAATGACCATTTTACACCATCTTCTTTAATTGTTTATATATAATTTATACAAACATTATGAATGTGTTGATGTTTTGTTAGGAGTATGATGGTCATTTCCACTTAAATTTGTGACTAGAGGAGTATATATATACATATGGGCATTCATGATGAGTATATGTAAATTTAATTTAATTATTAAAAAAAAAAGTTGTTAAAATGATCATTTTACCCTCATCTACTTTTGTGTCTGTTATGATGAAGGTACAATGAAATGAGCTATTTTGCCCATATTTCCAATTGAATATTGCATCTTTCTTAATTTCACAACCAATCCCTTCATCTTGTTTTCATCAATTGTTACTAACCTATTTTGTCCATGTGTTTATGCTTTCGACTCACTCAATCTAAGCGTTAAAAACTTGTGATAATTTTGGAGGCAAACACACAGAACTCAGATATAAGTTTATTTCCTTTATTTCATCGAAGAAACAAGTGTACATCTTTATAAAATGTTGGGAACCAAATTAATTTCCAAATACGTACTCAAACATTGGATTTTTTTTCAATTAGATACTTCCCAACAGTTTCATGGATGATTGCTAAAGCATAAGTGCTGACTAATGAAGAATTGGTTGCGAATTTCTCTTCAATTTCATACTCTATGGTTGATTTTACGACGGAAGTGGTTTCGCTCTGCGCTATAACTTCGAATCGAACCATGTAAAAAAGAAAACCTAATTGTAGATATCCACCTTCAACCACATGTGCCTCCTTGACTCTTTTTTCATCGTCGATTTTTGTGAACTTCTCTTTATATGATTGCACCAAAGGTGTCCCTGAAACAAATATTATAACATATGTATATATTAATGCACCATATTATATAGGGGAATTTATCAAATGGTTCCTGAAACTGTTTTGACACTGTTTTCAGAGACCCCAACACACACTATAAGTCTATAAACCAAATAATACACACCCCAAGGACTAAAAAATAATTGCTAAACAATAAAGGAACTTTTTGGCAATTACTGGTATTAGATATAAGAACTTATCAGTGTAGAAATAGACTCACCGGGGGGAAAGTAGACGTGGAGGACGGTTCCAACTCCGCCATCTCCTTCCACGAGTTCTACCTTTTGAATGATATTAGGTAGCAACTTGACAACCAAATCGGCCAATTCTAAACTCCGGTAGACCACCCATATCTCGTCGGCGGATAGGCCGACTTCTAATTCATGCGAGAGCGTTCCCTTCATGTCTTCTAATCAAATAATTATTTTGCTACAATGCCACAATGGCACCATTTATCATCTAATTGTTTTGCTACAAGACATCAATAAATACAATATGTAGTTTAAATCCTTTAAAATGACATTTGGTATGTATGTCTTTATTGTGGACATTGTAGCTGTTGGCACATGCTATTTGATCGATGATCTCTATGTCATAAAGCTGTTGACATGTTGACAGGTGGTCCCTTAATTTTCAAATTAATGAATGTGAATCGATTGAATTCAATATTTAAATGAAACTCATCATCAAGTACTTCATAAAAATAGATTAAAAACTTAAATTATCCATTTGCTTACTATAAGAGAAGCAAACAAACATAAAGGATTATTTATATTAAAAAGAGAAGCACTTGAAGAAAATTAGTTGTTAATTTCCAAGATAGAGTTCATCTATCAAATGATAACCTTTTGAACATGTGCCTACTATTCGGTTGCATGCATTGCATTCTTTCTATCCAAAGATGGCAATGAAAATTTATATATATATGAACAGTTGCGTCACAAAGAATAATATTGAGATTTATAGTAAAAGTTTTGAAGAAACGAAATTAACATGGTCAAATGAGTTCATCCTTTCATTGAAGAACAAACATTGATTTCTTACTAGATTCTGACCAAGGATTTCTTGTTTCTCAATTTCAAAGTCTTCAAAAGATGGCAAACTTGGAGAAGTTATCCCTCAAAGTCTTTTTGTGGGAAACTTCCTATCTTGAAACTTCCTATCTTTTTTTACCATGGCTTCCATGTAGGAGACTTGGGGAAGGAAGGAACTCATGAGGTAATTAATTAAGATATTGAAGGGAATATTTAAACATTGGTTGTTTGTTTTGATTTCAATTTTCTATGGGTTGCCACATTGACCAGTTGATAGGAATTAAAGATATATGGAGATCTAGGACCATGCTACAAATTAAGTAACAAGTGTCTTGAGGGAATGAGAACATGAAGCAAAGGAGTGTTAATTTGAGATGAAACTAATGTGAATCTTCAACTACTCAACCAACTCCTTTGTTGTCTACCAACAAAAATTAGCAACAAAGAAAGAGACTAGCACTAAAATTCTTGTATAAGATGAAGATATTGTGATGTCCCAAGTAGATCTTGTTGTGAGATTAGAATGATTTGAACTCTGATTAATTATATTATGAGAATGGTTATGAGTGTGCTTAGTAATAATGATAAACGATCTAGTGTTATATATGTAATTTACATGCACGTGAACGTGAACATAAGAGAGACTTTTCTTTTTTATAAAACCATAACTAGCGATATATAAGCCCATATATAGTTAGAGATTGTCATCTATGAATATTTTTCTTTTTGTGTATATATATATTAGGTTAGTCTTAATTTGTATTCGGTTGGTATTTTATATAGTTATGTAATAGTGTAAGATGAGTTTTTTTTTTTTTTTTAAATCATGGTCAACCTTTTGTATCATTAGGACCTTAGCTATATTATTCGAGTAATGATATTCATCCCGACGAAATTTCCCGAATTGTTTTCCCGAATCTAATCCCGCTAGCTGGATTACCAAATCCAACTACCGGGGTTAAAAATCCAGTTAGTAGGGTTAGATTCGGGAAAGCAATTCGAGAAGTTTTGTCGGGATAAATATCATTACTCATATTATTCACATCTATTGTATCCCAATTTCATGGTAATTAAATCAAATTTCAAAGATATTTTATTGTGGTTAGATAATTAGTTATCTCTGCCTCCAAATGGGAGCCATCCATGGACTTGGTTTCCCATGAATGAAGACATCATGATAAATTCAAAAAAAAAAAAAAAAAAACTAATTAGAAGAGATTTCCCTTTCCTCAAGAATCCAATGAATTGCAAAAAAATTTAGCAGTCAATTAATTGTTATTTATGAGTCATCAATAAAAGATTGATTGATTTCCATGAAAATAAGCTCACAAGTCCAAGTTCATGAGCATTGACCTTAATTTTACTATTTCAAAAATTATTGAAGTCTGACTCATGAATTGAAGTTATATTATATTATATATGGTGTTTGTTAGGGGAGCTAAACAAATATTCAATGAACAACAAATGGAAACAAGATTAAATAATTTAGGATGCTTCCTTGGAATGCCTAATGAAAATAAAATAAATAAACAAAATGAATCTTAAGATCGATGATGATGCCAGTGCTGATGGATGATTAAGAAGAAACCTTCAAATAAAGCTTTTTTCTTCCAATACTGACTCCATGCATGCATGTATCCCGATGTCCACAGCCGCCTTAATTAGGTTCATTCATGTACTTCTACGCTATTAAATAGATCAAGATGATGATTAATTAGTATTGTTTTTGCTTTCAAGTTAAGAAAATATATATACCTTTGAAACTATATTTACAATGTGAGCCTAGGGTTTAGTTTACAATTAGTCTAAAAATTATTTTCCTTTTAATCATAATCATATATATATATATATATATATATATATATATATATATCGGGAGTGATAAAGTTTGGCCGACTATTTTATTGTTTATTTGCGGTTACCTCCCATTTGGGCCATTGAAACATGTTTGAAAGATTTCCAACCATACGGATGAAAAAATTATAGAAGGTCTATTTCATACAATTTGGTGGTCGTTTGATCTTCATACTTAACGGATCTTATTTTAAAAAAATTTTAACGATTCAGAATTTCAACCATTAAGTGGGAGGGCCAAACGGTCACCAAATTGTATGAAAATAGACATACTAGCTTATTTTTCTATGATCTTCACATCTGTATGATTGGAAATCTTTCAAACATGCTTTAAGGGTCAATATAGGAGTCGACAATATATGAACAGTAACTACGACCGGCCTACGCTATATATATATATATATATATATATATATATATATCATAATTATCTCTCACTAATTATAACTAAGATTTTTCTTTTTAACTTTAAATGGAAACAATGGAATGGAATTAGTGAAGCATGGCTCTCACCTTATAATTAACTAAGCCTAACCACTCTTAATTTTTAATGCACTGTATTTGACTAAAAGAAAAACAAAATATAAAGGCCCACCATGCATGCAATATATATAAAGACAAAGAATAGTTGCATGCAAAGTAACGTACGTGGATTTCTAATGCTAAGGATACCATGCAACCAAATACAACAGTAAAGTGCATAGAAGAAATGAGACACAAAATTCAACATGTGATGAAGTTAAAAAAACATTAAGTTATTAACAAATTGAGACAAGAGTAGTCAGCTCAAACAGTCTATATAAATCCCCACAGCATGCATCTTCAAACAAACCACAAACCTAATCCTTCCTTAATTATCTCCCTCTAATCATCCAATCTTGAGGTACTCTAAATATAGAAAGAGTTGCACCTTCTTAATTAGTTTAAGATCTTGTGATATGTGTTTAATTTTACTCATTGATACAGTATTAATGTTTTACAGGAATTAGAACTATGGGGAGATCTCCTTGCTGTGATGCAATAGGTTTGAAGAAGGGACCATGGACGCCAGAGGAGGACAAGAAGCTCATGGACTACATAAAGAACAATGGCCATGGGAGCTGGAGAAACCTTCCAAAGAATGCCGGGCTTAACCGATGCGGCAAGAGCTGCCGTCTTCGCTGGACTAACTATCTCCGACCAGACATCAAGAGAGGAAAGTTCACTGAAGACGAAGAACAGCAAATCATCCATCTCCACTCAATTCTCGGAAACAAGTAAGTTTTATATAGAATGAAAAAATTAATTAGTGTATATATATATTGGTTTGATTAATTCTGATCACTGAATTGTGTTTTAGATGGTCTTCAATTGCAAGTCGTTTGCCGGGAAGGACTGACAACGAGATCAAGAACTACTGGAACACTCACATCAAGAAGAAGCTCTTGGTTATGGGAATAGATCCCGTGACTCATCGTCGGAGAACCGATCTTGAATTCCTCGCAGGCCTGAATTTGGGCAATCTTACTTCCATTAGTCCTAATTTGGAGAATGCTCTGAGAGTATTGCAAGCAGATCAGTTAGCCAAGTTGCAAGTTATTCAAAACTTTGTTCAAGTGATGGCCTCTAATCCTCCAACAACAAACATGCAGGATCATATGATGATGAATCTATTAGGAACAGCTGCTTCTCTTGGCCTTATGAGTACAAGTAATCCTCCTATTCCTTCATCTTTTACCAATCCAGCAGGTCTTGTTGTTCAAGACTTGCAGCCTGAGCTTGGAATTGTTAATGGTGATGGAAGGCATATATTAATCAATTCATTTGGCATACCAACTGCCAATTCTACAGTACCTTCTTTGGTCTCAACTGCCTCTCCAGAGATTACCATGAATGGAGACCAAGTAGTGCAAGAACCAATCAGCAGCTCCATTAATGATGTGTCAGCAAATTCATCAGCATCAACTCCTTTTGAGTCTTGGGATAATGGGCTTAATGTTAATGATCTAGATGCTGATTTTTCTTGGAAGGATGTTTTAGAGTAAGTTGATTAATTAATATGTTTTGTTGATGATTTATATATTTATTTATTTGTGTTTTGAGAATCTTATTAAAGCACAAGTGTTAATGTATATTGTTGATCTTTATGCAAGCAGGTGTCTTGGTACAGATGAGTTGTAGAGTGATCAAATTAAGGAGGAGAAGCAGGAGCCATTTGGACATAGGAAATGAAGATTTAAAGAAATTATTGCAAGTTTAATTAGAAGATTTGTGATTGTTATTTGTTGGGAAGATATAAGCAAATAAGTTTTTGTTTATAATTAGTCTTGTGAGCAATATGTAAAAAGTATACATTCACTAAAACAGATTGAATTTATTGTATTGAGATTTGATGAGTTTTATATATTTTCAATTACAATTCATTGTATTTTTTTCCTCTTTGTTCTCTATTTCAACCTTATTTATTTCATGAGAATTAACTACATAAATAAAAAATGTATAAGATTGAGAGGTAAAGAGAAAGAATGTTTGAAACTTCTCATTACCATTAAACTTACATAAAATATGAAACTCCAAAGAAAAAAAAAAATAGAAAACTTTCGATGTAAAGTTGAAAATAAGAATAATAAAATTGATGAATCACACTTCATTGAAAATAACCGGGTATATATGAAAACTTTCGACGTATCTTTCTTCCTCTCTCTCTAATTTTTTATTTACAACAAAATTTAATTCATATATTATGTTATTAAGGGAATGCTTATAACTAGTAATTCTTACTGAACTTCTCTTTTTCAGAGAATTTATCTCTAAATCAGAAGAATCCAACATTGTCCCACAATGGATAACATGATCTGAGTAGGTAAACAATGGAACTATATAATAAAACAGATTAGTTACCTACTCTCAAAAGAGATTGTTGATTCACAACCTAAAAGTTTCATGCCATTACATCATAAGTATATTAAATGAAAATAAAAAAACGGTGTTTTAATTATTCAGTCATTCCCTTTCATTCTATGTCAATCTTCTATCTTATAATCCATTGCATGTGAAACCTAAGAGATTTGGATGGTTACTCATCTATGCTTGCTTGTTTAGGTAAAACTTCAAAAAAGATGGATCATTGAGCATGTGGTAAAAAGGATTAGGTATTGGTTTAACCACCATTACATCCCATGGTTAATTTTTCCAAGATCACGTGGTTAATTGCTCCATCCATATTTTCTTGTTCCAAGGAATGATCAACTCCCCTCTGAGAACACTGCAAGAGATATGGGGCTCGGGTTTTTCTTGAAAAAGGTGCACAAGACTTTGAAGAGGGGTTGAGAACTTACCACGATGACCATCACGTGGAATATATTGATGGAGAATAACAAGCGATACTTGAAAAGAAAAAAAAACGTTGTGTTTTTTTATAAACCATTAGTGATATTAATTTTCTCATATTATATTGGTTTGATATAACTCATCTGGCAAAGAAGTTAAAACTAAAAGTAACCCAAGTACTGGTGAAGCAAAGCTTATTATTTATAGCAGATGCCATGCCAGAAGCAATGGGGGGAGAAGGACCAACAGAAGAACATGCTCAAACATCACATAGTAGAAACCTTGTTTCTTTATTTTCAAATATTTTTATTAAATGTAATGAGCGACTGCTTGTAACATATCAAAACTTACCTTAAATAAAAATGGTTAATCTACTTTTTCAAATAAAAAAAAATGTGATTTATGTGATTAATTAAAATCAAGTGTTGTTTTTTATTAGAGTTATCATAAATAACAATAGATGCTAATGGTTGATATTTAATTGTTTAAAATTTAAAAATGTTTATTATTTTTAATATATCACTAGAGTGTGACTATTAAAAACTATATTTAATAACATTATTATCAAAGAATTAGTATATATCATAGATGCAAAAAGAAGAAAAAAAAACTTATAATCTCAAATCACAATGTGAAATTAAATAAATTTAAATTTAAATATATAAGTATAGATCAAAGTCCATGAATGTGATGTTTTAAGCTGGATCAAATAAATAGTATATGATTATCTTTAAACATTCATAATAAATAATCAAAATAAAACAAATTTGGCATTAAATTGGCAAAACACCATCATGTGTGCAGTTTGATTTTAAAATATTGTTTTAATATTTAATTAGTTCATGTTGTTTGTAGTCATGCAATACCGTGAAACATTCAAGGAAAACTAAACTTATCATGCATATGGCATTATGAACCCAAAAAGCATTTAACATTCACAATTAATTCATGTCAAATTACTTGTATTTAAACTAAATCAAGATTGAGATATATTTATTTTACGTTTAATTAAATTCATGAGATATTAGAGAAAACTAAATGCATAAAATAGAGATAGTAATGTAGAAAAAATATCAAAATTCATTATGTTTATTTGATGATATACACTTCAAGATTTTATGAAATCTACCGAAAAGAATATTTTTTGGAAAAATAAACAAATTTTAATCCCTTTACCGAAAATATTTTTTTGACATCTAACATATATTTAAATTTATGAACAAATTTAGTTTAAAAAAAATATAAACAAAGAAGAAAGATATCCGATTATCTTTAATATTTTAGGAAGTTTTACCCGGTTATAAAAAAAGATTTTATCCAAAAATTTCAAAAAGGCACATTAGAAAAGTTCTTTAAATAAATTGGTCTACAAAAGATAGAAAAAAACTCATATTACACAGGGGAGAACACAATAATTATAGGTACAAACTACTAAAATGTAAGCAACAAATATGTTGAGTTGTTTGGTCATTTTTTATATTTTAATTTATTGTATCATGTACAAATGAGCACTTTAAACATCAGGATGATTTCTTTGAGGAAAAAAGTGCGTGATTAAAGCGAAGAGATGGTAAAAAAATTGGAGTAATAACTTGCCCTAATGGTTGTGTATCCTATTGGTTGAAAGTGCTGATGGGTAGGTCCATATTGCTAATCCTATCTACATGCGTCTATTCATATGACATACAATACCTTTATGAAAATAACATTACTTTTAACACTCTGCTGCAAGAGTATAGAAAATTTTTAATCTTGATGAATATATGAGGGATATTGTCCTTCCACTCCTCTGCGCAAGTATTTGTATTTGTTACTTGGTTCACTGCGAACTAGAAATTACTTGTATGAGAGGTTCAACTAGCATCATCCCTTTGATAATCAATGAATGTGATATATATATATATATATATTAAAAAAGAAACTCTCATTACCAAATTGTTTTTTTTCTTCTGATTTTTAATTGTGAGATGTTTCAATATTTCATTAACTGTCTTTCTATCTATAGATAATTCACTATTTATTTTTTAAATAGTGCCCAAATTGTAGATTTATCCTCGTAGAGTATTTGGGGATTTAAAGAAATAGCGTGTATGTAGTGCCAGAAAGGCTGAAATACCCCAAATAAATAAGCAGTGACTATTTGATAATTTCCTCTTCTATCTATCTCATAATGGAAAAAGTTACAATAATTTCGATTCTATCCTTTTATTCACATATTAATGTATGAAATGATTAATATATTACATTATGTAGATCAATTAATTTTCAATAAACTTTTTCCATATACAAAATAATTATTTTCATCAATAATAATTAATACATTTATTGGTATAAAATCATTCTCTCCTTTTTTTTATATATATAATTAAACTTATATTATAAATGAATAATAGTGCTGTTTTAATTGTATCATGGATTTGTATATTTGTGAGACTGATACCACTATTTTATTTACAGATAAAACAAAGAACTATATATATTTATTGTTTAAGAATATAAAAACTTTTTATGTTATTTTATATTTTTATTTTGTCAGTCCGTTGAATTCACAAGACCAACTTAATAACAATTAATTAATTCTATAATATGTTTAAAATGTCACATTAATCTCTTGGAAACACCGCCCCCACAAAAAAAAAAAATATTTATTATATTTCAAAACATATCCACATTTTTATTATTAAAGGCAATTCCACGTAATTAACCATTAATAAATAATTAAACAAATAAAGATAACCGCCAATACGGGCATAGAACGTGTTACAGCGGTCTGGTGCACCTGCGGCACAAAATGACGGCCATGAGAAAGTAGGGGAACTTTTCATATAAAACAGGAATATTCCTTGCTTTTATAATATATATAATTAAATTCCAGGAGGACAGCTTCCGACATTGCCGTATATAGCTCGCTTCCCTCTTCTCTACCTCTCAAAACTCCCTCTTTTTGGAAGGCATCGTCGGAGAGAAGGATAAGGAGAGGAAATGGGGAAAGGGGTTCAGCTTTCCGGCAAGGAGGTGGCGGTGGCGATGGGGGTTGTGGCCTGCTTTGTCTTTGGCCTCACCGGGGTGTATCTCTCCATGCCCGCATCTGATTATAGTTTTCTTAAGATGCCCAGAAGTCTCGAAGAGCTACAGATTTTAAGGTGTGTTTGTTTGGTTTTTCGTTTTGTTTGTGAAAGATTGCTCCTTTTACGTTGTGTCATGTATGTCTGTGCTAGATCTGGCTGTTTTTTTTTTTTTAAATTATTGTTTTGCTTCTTTTTTGAAAAATTTATCTATTTATTTTGAGCTGTTTTGAAGAAAAGTTATTTTATTTATATATTTATTTTAGTTTATTAGAAAAAGATATAAGCTTGGGACATTTTGGGGGAATGGAACAGTGCTTGGGTGCTTGTTTTCAAGCATGTTGTGGGATTTTACTTGTGATTTTGGATGTGTTTTGCAGCACATTGTTGTGAATGGGAGATTGGAAAGAGAGCATTTTGAGTGAGTTGCTGTAACAGAGGGAGGAAAGGGCTTACATCTAGATACAATGCTTGCATTTGATCCAGTTATCGAGAATCAACGAGAAAACAAAAAACAAAACTTAGATCAATAATGGTGAAGAAGCCTCAGATTAATCTTTTAAGACATTAGTCTCTCTTTGGTAAAAATGGTGAAATTTGTTTCTTATACATAAGCATCCAATAACTTAGGCCCCTTTAGAGTTTGAAGAAATGACTAGATGAAGATTTTGTTCATATGATGTTATCTGCATTTGGAAGTTCAGCATTCTTTTGTATTTATGATGGACGGAAATGCTAATTATTCTTCAATGCATTAACTGGTAATCCTTCTTGGAGTTAATGCCAAGGATATATGAGCTTATTAAAAGTTTGAAAGTGAGAGTTCATTTATGACTATAGTTTTCCACCCTTTTGTCTGTTTGTTGCTTTTAATTGTAATGCTTGTTCCTTGTACTATTATCTTCTTGGCCTTTTATTTTTGGTATTCATTAAGTTAAAACTCATGCTTGTTGTGAAACATTTAACTCTATTTCAGGGATCATCTAGAGACATACACCAGCGATTACACCTTGCAAGTCTTGGTGGGTTACTGCATGGTTTACATCTTCATGCAAACATTCATGATCCCTGGAACCATTTTCATGTCTCTACTAGCCGGGGCTCTGTTTGGGGTTGTTCGAGGAATGGTTCTTGTTGTGTTTGCAGCCACTGCCGGTGCTTCTTCCTGCTATTTCCTGTCGAAACTAATTGGAAGGCCCCTTGTGTTCTCATTCTGGCCAGAAAAGCTTTCTTTCTTCCAAGCACAGGTTAGACTCTGTGCCTAGCTATAGTTGCTAATTTTGTTAAGTAACTCTGAGAAATAATGCCAATCAACTCTTAATTCTCACGGGATTGATGTCTGTTATTCTATGTCCTAAGATGCTTTAAGAAAACTTTCAATTCAAGCAGAGTATTCTCTAATTCTGGTAACTGATCAAGGCTTTTGTTTACAGGTTGCTAAAAGAAGAGAGAAGCTGCTGAATTACATGCTTTTCCTTAGGGTTACCCCTACATTGCCAAACACATTCATTAACTTAGCATCACCGATAGTGGATGTGCCCTACCACACCTTCTTCTTGGGAACTTTCATCGGTCTGATCCCAGCTGCCTATGTAACTGTCAGGGTATCTTTCATTTCACATCCTTTTGATTCCTATGCAAGTTTTCTTTTATATGTTTTTGGATAGAGGAATATTGTGGACTTGTGTTCTTTTCTGCAGGCTGGACTTGCTCTTGGGGAGTTGAGATCAGTGAATGACCTCTATGACTTCCAATCGATAGCCATACTGTTCTTCATTGGCGTTGTTAGTGTAACACCGACACTCCTCAGCAAGAATGAGATCAAGAATGTAGATTAGAATGAGTGGCTTGTTACAACCAACAACACAAGGAATCCAGCGCTTCATTGTACATAGCAGTTCCCTCAGCATCACTCAAATCTCAGCATTAATGGACAGCTGAAGAAAAGGTTGAAAAGGAAGCACGAATCCGGGCTTTCATTGTCCATTGTATCTTGAAAATTTGGCTTCTAATGCCATTGTACATTCCATCATCTTCCTCTCAATTGAATTACAACTCGCATGGTTTCTAATCCTTATTTCTTGTGATACGTGAATTGTGTTTTTTGGTTTTCAATTCATAGGAAACCAACTTAATTCACATCATCTACATGCATGTTGACCTATTCAAGCATCCATATCAGAATGAGACTAATTGTCATTGCGTGCACACCAACTCTTAGGTTGGATAGTCAGCTTGTGTTGCGTTTATCTCTCCTTATGCTTTCTAACCTCCATTTGTAGTGATAAAACTGTATTAGGAGAAGGTTTCTCGATGGCGTGCCGGCATTTGATCATCTCTTCCAAATAGCATTCCAACAGATACCAAAGAACAAAGGCATCTTATATATCCTCAATATGATTGGTCTATGAGATTGGATTCCTCCATTTAGAATTTGCTGACCATTGTGTATATTTTATACACTGTGAATGAGTTGTTTAACGTTGAATTATTATAATGAATACAAATGAGTTCAAATGAAGATTTGGCCGGCACCTTATCAGATACCAAGAGTCCAGACTATATCACGGAGCAGAAGAGACTGACCTTGATGCTGAAGCTGTTTGCTATTTTTCTTTTGAGCATAATTCATTAACATGGAAAAAGGAGAAGACATCACAAACTCTAGCAGTCAAGGTGAGAATCTGAGAACTCTTAATGAATTCTTAGTAGAAAATCTGTCATGTTTCGTTTGGATCCGTGTCTTCTTAAACTATGAATCATTGCTTCAGTTCATGATAATCTGAATTGCAGAGCAAATTTACCATTTTGTTGCAGAAATGGAGGAGAAGAGTGAACCAAATCAAGAATTATCTGAAAATAGAGAAGAAAAGTTGAAGAACAACAAAGACGAATCTCTGCAAGAGAATGAGAAAGAGATGCCAGTGGAGTCAAAACAAGCTGAGAAGAATGAAGAAAACTCAAAGGATTCAATGGAAAAGAAAGCCAAAACGGCAGCGAAACAGACCACGAAAGGAAAGTACACTGTTCCTCAGCCCTTCTCTCTGTCCTCCGAGGGAAGGACATCCAAAGAAAGGAAAAGTATTTTGCAGCAATCCAATCCAAAACTATCAAAGTCTCTTAGTTTAAGGTATTTGTCATGATACTCTCTATACAACCATCATTTCTTGAATGAACTGATTGGAAGCTTTTTTGAAATAGAGCTGATCCGCAGCGTTCTTTAAGAACAATACAAACTCAAACTTCACTTAGACTTGAAAAGATCACTGAGGTAAGACAGAGAAACACTAAATCAGGATCTACTCTTCAAAAGGTAATTCGAACTCAAACATCGGTCAAGGTTGAAAAGAGTGTTGAGGTAAAGCATGGAGGTGCAAAATCAGTAGACTGTGAACAAACAGAGCAGCAAAAAGAGGTCTAGTATTTCAATTCCACCATTATTTACAATCTGAATCATCGTGTAACTTAGACCATGCATTTATTAAGAGGACCATGTATGTTTCAGTCTGTGAACAAAAAGAAGGATAAGGACCAAGAGAAAGAGCCGGAAACGAAGAGGCCGTTACTTGCTTCGAAGCCAAAGGTATTGCCTCTGAGCTTCAATTTATCATCTGTGCATGCTTATCGGTTATCTCACTCAGTTTGCATTTCTATATATTACAGTCTATGAACCAAGTGAAGGGTAAGGTTCAAGAGACAGAAGAGAACAAAACTAAGAAACCAAATCTGAACTCCAAAGCCAAGGTACTTTTTAGGCTTGTGTGAATATAGATTATTCTTTGACACTTCATTCATGCCAGTTCTCTTTTTATACTGTACCAGCACAATGTTGAAGACTTAGAGATCAAGCTGAAGAAGAGCTCGACATTTAAAGCATCTCCGTTACCAAGTTTTTATAGCAAAAGATCAGCTTCTCTAAAGCCTAAGCAACCAGAGGTTAAAGATTGGCATGCATAGACATCTGATTATTGTGAACTCACTTGAGCCATCTCTTTGATATGTTTTGTGCAGAAAGACGAGGAAAAGGAGAAGAGCAAACTACAGAAGAGTGCTACATTCAAGGGATCACCAATGCCAAACTACTACCAAAAAAAGACCACCACTTCTCAGAATCCTGACTTAGTAGTAAAGGTGAGTGCATTAGAATTTAGTTCATCTTTACTGAACATATCTTTATAATCAATCACCAATGTGCAGAGTCATGTGCACTCTAAACCACCAACTCCGAATCTTCGGAGCAAGTCATTGTCTCATACTGAAAGCAAGAAAATGGACATGACGGTGAAGACTACTCCGCAAACAATACGTGAAAGTGCAAAGGAGACGATAAAAAAATTGTTCAAAGGACCATGGAAGGTTCCAAATGCTAAGCTTGCTGCAGAAACAAAGAATGCCGATCAAACATCATCAGTCAACACAATGCCTGGAAATGCAGAGGTTTCATCTAATGAAGGAAACAATGTGGGCGTTGCAGTGGATGCATGAGCTTCATTGCTTCATTTGATGTCCATTAGGCTTCTTTTTCTGATGTCTTGATTGCAGTGGAACATTAAAATCACGCATAAAAACAAACGAAAGAGCTTGGTGAGGTGTTGAAGTGGTCGTTTGTGTTGAAATTTGGTTAATGATAAATTGAACTTTTTAAAAAGGTTTAATTAGTTTTTTAAGTTTATGGTCATTGTATTCATACCAGTTTTTTTGGATCCCCAGGTTTGTAGATCCAATGCAGTAATTATCTTTTAACTTCTAAAATATGATAATTGTTTGTATGCTCTAAAACAACTTTGTATATATTGCTATGGCTAATCACAAAGCAACTGCAAGGAATTTTTTTTACAAATATAACTATTTTTTAATATTATTTCTGATTTATCTCTATCAGTTAATCTAAATAATTATTGAGTTTAAAAATACAAATATAATGTTTTCACAAAACAGCTAGAAATTATGAGAAGACTTTAATCCCAAATTTATAATATCAGATAAAATTTTATAAATCAAATACACACTATAGCAGTAGCACTCATTAGCAGTCCCATTCTCAACAACAAATAATAATTTTTTTTTAAAAAAAATTATTCATTATTAGATATAAATACAAAATAACAGATCTCATTTTAAAAAAAAATCCAAAAAAATCAAGAATAAAATGATTGATCGAAAAATAAATGGTAAACAAGTCCTATAAAAAAATACGAGTGATACCAAAGGCTTGATAGACTAGCGATAAAAGTTTGCGTTGGGAAATTCTTTCGAGAGGTTTCAGGATCGAGTGCCCAGCCTCGTAAATGGGGTAAGCAACTTGAGTTGAGTTTACTTCTCGAGTTCGTACGTGCATGGTGAGGGGTCATGGGTGATCAAATGAGTTTACTCCTCAGAATCTATGACCATGTCTCTGACTTATCTCTGAATGGGGGCCTTTATGGCCTAAGTCAAAAATAAAAAAATAAAAAACCGGTGAATCTTTATATAATTGGGCCGGGCTTCAGTAACTAATATATAAATGTTTCAACCCTGTTAATTTTGCGGGCCGTTTTACAACAAGCCTCTCTCCGCAATCATTTTGGGCGGGAAAACAAAATCTCTAGCTTCTCTTCCTCTTTGATCCGCTAGTCTGCATCCCAATCGTCTCCAAAATTCCAAAACCTTGCAAACCTAACACTAGGTCCATCTCCAATGGCGCCGAGGAAGCGAGGCTCCTCATCCTCCTCTTCAAGAAAACCCAACCAGGCCCATCAGCCATCACAGCCCTCCAAGTTCGGCATCCAGCACTTCTTCGAGCGCCATTCCCAGTCTCAGGCCGCCGCCGTCTCCGCAAACCCTAAACCTAGTCCTGATCAGCCTGAGTGCACGCCGTCTCCTGGAGATCAGCTTCAACCCCCGCCGGCCCCCGCCAGTACCGATGTGGTTGGGAACGCGATTGAGATCTCGCCGGAGGTCTCCAAATCGGTGCCACAGAAGCGATTCAAGTTTTCCCCGGGAATGGTGAGCTTCAAACCCTTGGCTGTCTATTTAGTTCAAGAATCTGATTTGTTTAATCACTTTTCTTGATGCGTTGAAACTCCAGCTTATAAAGCAGAGCCAAGATGATGGCGGCGACGAGATTACCTGGAAGATCTCACCTATGAACGAACGGCTGAGGTCGCTTTCTGAGAAGAAGCTGCCGGAGACGATGAGGTTTTCTTGTGATGCTTCGAGGCCAGGCGTTCCTACATTGATCCCATGCTCGCAGAAACAGGTATACCTGTCATTGTTTTCTTGCTTGTATTCTTGAAAAGTGTTCAATGCTTTTGATCAGGAAATCTTGATGTTGTTTCCAAGAATTTGTGCAGAGCTGTTCTAGCTTGTGTGGGTGGTTTGTGGATTTTTCTTTTTCAGGAAAATGCTCCCTCTTCTTCATGAAAAATTCTTGAAGTTTTTGTGACTTGTGCAGAGCAGTTCTTTGTCAGCAGGCAAACTAGAGAAGTTGCCAGTTTCCCCAACTGTGGTTGTGCCCAATGGTTCGGCAGATTCAAGATCTGGTTTCATTCAGAAAACAGAGGGTGAGAATTGTCACGTTAGTGATCTGCAGAATCCATTTCAGACTCCACCTTCCATGTCATGCGGCCCCAATGAGGTAACAGTCATACTTTCCTTTGTGCTTCAATGGTCATTGAAACTCCAGACCTTGGTTTCGAAGCTTAACCTACTTCTCTCCTCCAGTTGATTGGAGGTGTTCCTTGCAATGGCATTCTAGATCTGTCAGGTTCATGGCAGCACAGGAAGGTTTTTGTCTGTCTTCGAAACTCTTACATTGTTTCCTGAAGGAGTTTTTCTTTTTCTTTTTTATGCTAGACTTCTAAGTTCTCCTGTCTTTTTAGGCATTGCTTGAACTCTTGGATCAAGTGGAAGATGCTATCTCTGAAGAATCAGAGCCCAATGGTTCCGCGTTGTGTTCTGACCATAATTTGGTCGACTGCAAGCTGGATATGGAGCCAGATGCTATCAATAAGAGTTCCTCGGGACCTCCAATTCAAAAGTTTGTCAGAGATTCTAATGATGAAGCTTTTCTTGTGTTGGAGGTATGGTTTCCCTTGCTTCATGAAATTAATGGGAATAATGAATTATTTTGGTAACTGCAATTTCCTGTCATGACCATGCTTCAGGTCACAGAAGGGCATGCAAGTTCTAATGGGTCATGTGATCATTCTTTCAAGGTGCCCTGTGTAACTTAAATCCGATACAGTTGGTTGTTTCTTTATAATATTTTCTTATGTTAATGATCATCTCTCTTTATAGGTTCTGCGTTTGCTTAACGAACAAACTGGCCAAGAGCGGGCTTTGCATTTATGTGATGAGTGGTTTGTATACCTTTGAGTTTCCATGTGATTTTGTGTGATAAGTGTTTGTGTCCTTTTGAGTCTCTGCGTGATTTCTATTTCCTTTTTTGCTATGACTATGACAGTTCTTAGTACACTTAGGTTTTACAATATATGCCATATTGATCCCTTCACCCTGCAAGACCTCATGACATTCCATCAGAAACTCCAGCAAGCCTGAAGTATCTGCAGAAGGTTAAACAATAAAAATACATAGGAAGTATAGACCTCCATCAATTGAACTTGCACAACTATTAAAATAGTAACCGGTCATTGATCTCCATCAATTGAACTTGTACAACCATTAAAATCAACTATTATACTTTCCATAGGATCTACTTTTTGTCTATTACTAGTTCTTTTATGCTGTGTTCTTTATGTTCATATTATTAGCTTGTTCAAATAAAGTTAGAGGTCTTCTCCATAAGTGTCTTTTGCATGTTTTAGGTTCTACAGTTTGGTCGGTCCAGGTGATACTATCATCGCAATCGGAGCATTTGATGAACAAGGAAAGTGTGTAGTTGACCGTGACAACAATCTTATGATTATTCACCCTGACATACTTTTATCTGGAACACGGGTAAAATATTGCATCCCACTACCTGATTGAAGATTCTACTCTATACTTTAAATATTCACTATTTCCCCACTTTTAATGGGCTAACAATTGTAGGTTGCCTCTAGTTTCAATTGTCCTAGACGTGCTGTTCTTGATGAGAGGCTTAAGTCCACTGAACATTCAACTCCTGCATTGCTTGGTACCATGCTTCATCAGATCTTTCAGGTTTCATACAATAAAAATCTCACTAGCCATCTTTTTTAAGCCTATACAGGGATTAACAATGACCTCTGGAGCTTATCTCTGACTGTTCTCAGCAATGTTTATTTTATTTTCAAGGCTGGACTTCTCAAGGATTTACCTACACGGCAATTTCTTGAAGAATATGCTGGAATAGTTCTTAATAAAAACATCGAGAGTTTATATGCGTGTGGAGGTAGGAACCAAGGGAGATAAGGTTTTAACTTTTCAACCTTTAGTACAGTGTCTTTTGTCTCGTCCCCCTATTAATATTTTGTTATTTATACTATATTAAGCCTGAATATGCTAAATCTGGGCATGGTCTTCTTGTTGATTAACTTGTTACCTATTCGAGCGCTTGAGTATTCTAAATCTAAGCATGGGTCTCCCTATCGGTTAATTTGTTACTGTTGCTACTCTAAGCCTGAATATGCTAAATCTAGGTATGCAAAATGTCAACTCTTTTATACAAGGCTAACTACTCTGAAATTAATTTGATGTTGAGGCAATTATTGTGTACCTATATTTGTATATGATCAGCATGTTAATCAGATAGGGTGATTTTATTTATTAATTTTTTACTTACTACATTTGGTTTCCTAATGCAGCTGATGAGAAAGACATGTATTCAGCACTTATTGATGCTATACCCAGAATATTAAACTGGATTAGTTGTTTTAGGGAGTCAAATGTAAGTGAATAGTACGTTATTGACAGTATGCTTCTGGTTGACATTTTTGTTTAGTAAACTGTTGTTTAATGATGATTTTAGTTAATTCCTATTAGCTCTTATTCATAACTCTAGTTATTTATTTATTTATTTATTTTATATCCACCCCCTATTGTCTTGTGCATTTTGTGGATAAGATAGTACTAGACATTTCTTTCCTGCATGAGAAGTTTCAATTTTCGTTCCTTATCATATTTTTATGCTATAATTCAAAAAATATATCACACTGTTTTTTCATAGTAGGAGGCACTCTATATCTAATGTTTTCCAAAGTCCACTAGACATTTCTTTGCTGCACGTAAAATTTCCATTTTACTTGTTAAATTTTTCTGCTGTAACTGAAATATGTTGTCATACTCTTTTTCCATAGCAATATGCACTTCATCATAATGTTTCATATGAGGTCCACTTTTCATTTCTTTCCTGCACGTAAAATGCCCATTTTAGTTTCGTATTACCTGTTCTCCAAGCTCCACTATGAGCTTTAAATTTATTTAGTATCGTACATTACCAAACCAATGGTAAAGTTGTCGCCATGTGACCTGGAGGTCACGGATTTGAGTCGTGGAAACAAGCTCTTGCAAAAAAGGTAAGGTTGCGTACAATAGACCTAAGTGGTCCAACCCTTCCTCGGACCCTGCGCATAGTGGGAGCTTTATAGCACCGAGCTGCCCTTTTACATTATGGATAATGTCATATTGAAATATGAAGGCAAGGGTTGTCTTTTAACATTGTTTTTTACTAATGCTTTTGTAAAATCCATCTTCAGCTTCTGGTGAGTTTTAAGTCTAGTTTTATTCTATTCAAAATTAACTCATAGTTTAGACATCCTTATTTTAAATATAAAATTTTCTTTGTTTTTATGTACCCCAAGAAAAGCTTAGCATGTTAGATTATGCAAGTCATTAAGACGTGTATTGCGTTCATTTTATCTTATGCTTGTTCAATATTCTTGTCATACTGCATTTGTCGTTATTGCAAATATAGCTTTCCAAGTATGTAGTTCTGCCAAAAATAAGGTATGGTCTTAAAAATGATGATGCAATATCTCTTCCCTCTTCTTGCCTCTCCAGTTGTTTTTGTATTTTTCTTCTTGTTTCTTGGCCCTACTCCATGGATCATATTGTTTATGCTTGATTATTTTCATAATTTAGTAGAAAGATCATCTTCTGAAGTTAATGGACAAGTTCATAATGACATGCTTCTTGTTTTCTTATTTTGTTTTTTTTAGAAATCAAAGTCTGCAACTGTTGATTTTGGAGATTGCAATGTCCAAAGTACTATGCACATAACTGAGGTATGCCACTCAATTGGTCATGCTGTTCTATATCACAGCCTTACAGGTCTTATATGTAATGATGTACAAGTGATTAGATACAATCACATCTCGTGACACACACACACACACACACACACACACACACACACACACAAAGACACAAGGCTAATGATCTTGCTCTCAAAAGATGACTATTTACAAACTGTTTTGCAAAAACTAGGGTTATTGTTGAATATCTTTAATAAGTGATTCTGAATGAATCGTAATTCTTATTGCCATCACTTAAATTGACCTTAAAAATGCTCATAATGTTGATTAAAGTATTTTTGAATCTGCGGGACTTTTCCTGCTACTACCTTTTAAATACGGACCAGAATTCTGTCAGTCTTCGGCCAAGGGGTTTGTGAGATTCACCAACTCATTCCATTTTATCTGGATTTTCCATTTATAAGGATTCAAGAATCCAGTAGTTGTGTCTTCCTTTTCTGATTTGCTGTGTATTGACTGTGAATAGATAAACGTTGCCCTCATAAGTGATGTAATATATGGAAGATATGCTACACAATTATCTTCATAAGTTTAGCATCATCCTTTTTTTTATTCTTTTTTTTTTTCTGTCGGAAGTTGGTACTGATACATATATTTAAGTGCACACATACTCATCCCTAGATAGCATCAACCGGAGTGCACACTGCTATAATGTTTCTTATGAATCAGCTTTTTGTTTTGTTTTGGTTTTTGTCAAAATTTGTATTGCATCATTTCCTGTACTTATGTTGGTTCGATGATAAAGTATGTTCTTACAAGGTATACATTGAGGTACCTTAGGTTTTAGATATAGAGGAGATTGCATGGGCTCCAAGATATGGACTGAAAGGAATGATTGATGCTTCTGTCCGTGTTAAGATGCATTCAAGCAGTGGTGCTTCAAATGAGAAAATAATGCCTTTGGAGTTTAAGACCGGAAAGCGAACTAGTGGCCAGGTAGATATTTTTACTGATTGACAAATTCCATCAAAGTTTCAAAGCCTTCTGACTGTTAGGAAACTGTGGTTTATGGATTTAAATTAATAATTGCATTTTTATAATTTTATTAGTCCATTAGAATCTTAAATGACAGTTGCAAACAATTTCTATCCCTCAAGCATTTGACTGATTTTTGTGTTGTGGGCTTGTTTGAGGAAGTTTTGGATACAAATGTGCTCTGTCCGGAAAAACTCATTGTCTGGAGTTTGGGAATTTGGAACCGATGAAGCTAATTGCTTCATTTCACAGAGCATCTGGTCAGGGCCTATTCCCTAGACACCAGAGCCTATTTTCTATTTCCTTTTATTGTATTTTAAGAAATGATCCATTTCATCAGTCATAGAATGCTCCACTTTGAAGAATTTCAGTTGTTGTGTCAAAGAAAGTTACATGTCAACCAATAAAGTCAGTTGAATTTTTATATTTGTAAATCTGCATACTTTTAAGCTGAAAGTTATAACCTTGCTTACTCCCATTCAATCTGAAAATGATAATCTTCCTTACTTTGGCCCCATTATTGAATTTTTCATCTGATTTACTGCTTCTGTCCTTGAAGTAGACGCACAAATTTTAATGTTGGATCATTTATGCGTTACTTGAGTATGCTCTCTAATGGCTTCTTTGTGAGTTACTTCAGCATTTTTTCATGCCAAGATGTATGTACAGAACCATTCCAGTGTAAGGAGGACTTGCTACTGCAGATACTCTACCCTCTTGTTCCTGATCATTTTTTGAGTCTGTAATCTGTCTTTTTTTTTAAAAAAAAAAAAAAACTTTAATCCTTCATCCTTCCATATTATTTCTTTCTTAATGGCAAGTTACGTTATGTGTTTATGCTAAATGATGCTCAATTTTATCATTTGCAATCGAATTTAAAAGCATGCTTGTATACGGCCCTAATATTATCGGATTCTGCAGTCAGCTATGGAGCATTGTGCACAAGTGATATTGTACACTATTCTAATGTCTGAGAGGTATGCTTCTCTTATATATCTAATTTTTCTTCTTTGAAGTCATCTTCTTGTTAGATATTTTGGATTTGCAAGATATGTAAAAGAAAATTTTACTAACAGGTGTATTTACATTTTTTTTAATGAGAATTTTCAATTCAGATATTTAAAGAAGGATATTGACTGTGGTCTTCTCTATTACCTTCAACCTGATCAGACACGAGTAAGTAAACCTCAATCTTCATGAGGAATGCATATGAGTTTGCTTCTGAGTGCATGATCATTTTCCTTTAGGGCATCAATGTACGAAGATCTGACTTAGTTGGATTAATTATGCGTCGAAATGAGTTGGCAACTGATATTTTGAAGGCATCTTCTGCTCAAAGTTTTCCTCCAATGTTAAAGGTTTATTTATGTTTTTCATTTTATATTGAATCAAGTAATTGCAAATGGTGCCATTATTACAAAATTACAATCTGATCTCCTCTCATAAGTTTCACTGTATCTCTTTTCATTCTATGTTGCAGAATCCAATCCTGTGCAAAGGGTGCCGCCACTTTAATTCCTGTACTATATATCATAAGGTAACTGAATATATGCATTCGGATCTTGTGTTGCTAGAAGAAGTTTATTAAGTTCCTTCATTGAAGAGCATAGAAATCTTAATTTAGTGAATGGAGCCTGCCAGCCACCAGTAGAACTAGTTGTGTGCTCTCTGGTGGCCTTTTTGTAACTTCTGCGTGTGGTTAAAATTCATATGATAATGCAATAAATCGAACAATTTCTTAACAATCATTCTGGAGCATCTTTGTTTCAATATTGTATTCCCATTAGTTGATCTAATTTCTTATTTAAACCTTTGTTCCTCATTCCTTGTTATTTTTAGTGATTACTTGACATTCCTCTTTATTCAGCATTTATGACAGTGATTTTGGCAGCTAAAATTTGCAGTTATAACCAGTTTGGGGATCCCATTTGAGACGGTGTTATATGTTTACTTTTTATGTAAATAGGAAAGCAATTTTTTTTGCATATAGTTGAATAAGCAATGATTTGCTATTCTCCTTTAAATAAAGTGTCTTAATTCAGCGTCATTCCTATCTTCCCTGGTTGAACCTTGCCAATGCTTGACCTGACTTTCATTAATATATCATTTCCTTTAGTCTTTCAGAATTAATGTTTTTGTGAAATTTTCATCTCAAATACGACACCATATATGAGGGTGTACATGTTAAACAGTTCTTTGATCTGAATAAGTTATTTCTACATCCAATTATTATATAAGCAGATTTCTTGATGATGTTTTAGTAAGTGTTTCTTTGCATGTCACTGCATGTGCTTTTCACATTCATGTATGTCATGTCTTTGTTAACTGTCAGGATAAGTAGCATGAGTTATCTATGTAACCCAAGATGCTTTGTCATCAGTCCCAATTAGGCCAAGTTAATTTTGCATGTCAAGTCTTCTCTGTAGTTTCACTGATGCTTCCTAACAATAGGTGCCTTGTGGAATTTTTCTGTTTATGTGATCATACATTCATTATAACATCCTAATGTTCAACCTTCATGTGTTCAAATTTCAAAATACCAAATGAACAAATAAAATACAGAGAAACAAGATTAACTCCTGTTTATGAATGATGTTAAATCATATTTGAGACCTATCTTGCAATTGGCTTACCTCATTTTGATTACTACCATCTTATTGTCTTCTCATTCTTATTTGGAAGCTGTTCTCTGTATTATCAATTATCTTAGGCACATGGAGGCAACACCGAGAGTAGTGGACTTGGTGATTTGTTTAACAGACACGTTGAACATTTGACTGTTACTTATGGTAATTTCATCAAGCATTGGGACCGACTAATTGACCTTGAAGCTAAATCATCTCAGGTTTACCTTTGTTGGGTTTTAATGGCTATTGTTGTGACTAAGAATGTCTGGAGCTTCATCATTTATTTTCCAATTTCAGGCAACTAAAAAGGAATTATTGCTTAGACGCAGTTCAAGGGGAGGGGATAATGGCAACAGTCTCTCTTCCGTTGTACTTGATGCCACAGATGGATTTTTGGCAGATGGATCTTCTATAAATGGTAGATTCATTTATCATTTTGCTCGTCAAAATTTATCTGCTTTTGGTGCTGACAAGAATAATCGGGATCAACTGGACACATCTGAACCTAGAATGAATTACTCAGATTGTTCTCTTAGATGTGGAGACCATGTGGTACAGTATATTTTTTGTGCTATTATTTTGCAATTTTCTTTGACCATAATTAAACTAGATAATAGGCCTCTTTTTTATTATTATTTAGGTTTATTATTTGGTATTGATGTTCCATATGACTTCGTGATTTGGTGTTATTATCCTTGAATGAGAAGTAGGAGCCTTGTGGTAATGCCTAATCTAATTTCTTGAATCTTATCCTTTCAAGATGCTGTGAAATTAAAGAAATTCTATTCTGTTTTAGATTAAGATGTTTTCACATGCTTCAGTAAGCTACAGTGGTCCTGACAATGAGAGGTTTATTTGCAAATGAGAGTTGAACTTCATCTGCTACTTGGGTGATTGGGTTTCTCTATCTATTACTTGATTCTGTAAATTTTACTTGCTTACAATAAATGAACCTATTAGGGAACTTGATCAATGTATTTGACTTAATTAGGAAGGAAGAATTAGTTAATGTGTCAAGTCATCAGTAGGCTTTGCATAATGATGGTTATATTTTCTACTTTATTTTAGTTTTCTGAATTATCTTTGGTCCCATTGTTTCACTGCACAACTACAAATGACTTTTCT
The DNA here is from genome assembly GCA_026586065.1 of Dioscorea zingiberensis. Taxonomy (NCBI): domain Eukaryota; kingdom Viridiplantae; phylum Streptophyta; class Magnoliopsida; order Dioscoreales; family Dioscoreaceae; genus Dioscorea; species Dioscorea zingiberensis. Next base: position 2,848,941 of record CM048822.1, on the reverse strand, counting down.
TCAAGAATTCATACCCTTGGGTTTATTGTTGATGGAAGTGGTTATCTAGATGCTGGGATACATATTGGATGGTCATGTGGATGCTTTGGATTCTTCACTTGTTAATATGAAACACTTAAATTACTGGTGTAGTGGCCTTCTCAACACCTTTTATTATGCATGCTTCAATATTCATTGCATAACATGCTGAACCAGTCTTAATTTATCCGGAAATCTTCGTATGTCTCTAATTTAGGTCATCTAGGCTTCAAAACATTATTAAATTGCCGAAGTAATTTTGAGCATTTCAATCATATAATTTAGCTTAATTTTCTTTGACATGCACAGTAGCTTAACTTAAATTTAAGCTTGTTCCAAATTAAATTCAGTATGCCTGATAGCAATCTTTATTCTAACCCAGCAATTTCAGGATGGGCCATTTGCTAATTGTGTTTTCTCTTCCTGATCTAAGATCTTGCTTTCTTATGAATTCCTTTCTGTTTGAATTTCTATGTACTACTTTTCTTAAGCTTATTCTAAATTGTACATTTGGTTTTTCTGTTTAGATACTAAGCACGAAATCTGGGCATATGGCAGTTGCGAATGGAGTCATAAAAAAAATTGATCAGTCTCGTGTTTCAGTGAGTAGCTTCATTATTTATAGTTTTTAATTCTGGCGATTTCAGTATGTAGCTTCCTAGTTACATACTTTAGTAACTGTATGAAGACTAAAGCATGGCTTTTTTGTGATTGTATCAATTGTGTGTTGGCCTTCCAAATTACTTGTTTTAATTCTTAAAGCATACGTATGCCTATGTTTCTGAATTATCCTAGGTTTCCCTTTCCCGACGTTTGAGGCTTCCACGGAGCAATTCTTTTACAAAGTTGGAAGATCTTGTTCAGGAAGTGTGGTGTATTGACAAAGATGAAATTTCCTCTTCCTATGCAATCATGAGGTACTTCTCAAATATGGTGACAGCTTCATAATTCTTTTGCACTTTTTTTTTTTTTTGACCTTTCTTAACTATTCTATTTTTGAAGATTCAATCTTGTACAATTATTTGATCAAAGCTTTAGGAGTTCACACCTTAGGAAAATGATCGTTGACCTTGAGGTATCATACTATGGCAATAATCCTTGTTGTTCCTCTATTGATGATCGTTGACCTTCAGCTCAAAGAAGTTCACCTTGAGTGAATGCAGGCCCCTAGGTTTGATAGCGGAGGAATAATTAGTCAAGATCCTGCCCTATCATATCTTCGTTCAGAAAATAATTTAAACAATGGTCAGAGGAGAGCTATTCAGAAGGTAAATTTTTTGTGCTTTGTTTCCGTGGCTTGTAGTATTTATATATAAGGTAATTGTTTGTTGATAATGCACCTTCTGCTTTTCAGATACTTTCTGCGAAGGATTACACTCTTATTCTAGGCATGCCTGGAACAGGCAAAACATCTACTATGGTCCATGCTGTGAAGGCATTGCTATTGAGAGGGGCTTCTATTTTGCTCACTTCATACACAAATTCAGCGATTGATAATCTACTTCTCAAATTGAAAACTGAGGTTTGGACCATGATGTGTGTGTGTGTGTGTGTGTTATATAATCTAAAAACTTGCCTCATAATTGTTTTCGTTGATAGATGATGGAACCAAATGTTATGAACTTTTTTTTAAAATTTTTTTATTATGTGTGAATTTCACTTTTTATTTTTTATTTTATTGAAGTAAGTTTTGCTAGAACAAATGGCATATCATGTGGTAATGCACTGGATCTTTAGTTATATGTGCTATCATGTACCATTAAATGATGTCCTTCAAACTCTAAATCCTGAAACTTTCTGAATGTGGAAAACCAAACCAGACCAGGCCTCTGATCCAAGCTTCAATCTTTGAGTCTGATACTTAGTTCAAGTCCTGGTGCTGCACTCAGTTATTTCTGAATGTATCTTCGATTTGTTCAGACAGAAAACAAGATTGGTTGAACTAGTGTACAAACTTGAGGCATCTGTTAATTTCTTCATAAAGCTCATTGGATAGATGATCATTTAACCACATCATACCTTCAAGTCGTGGCAGATCTTTTCCTATTTCATTCCATACATGAATTAAAAATAAAATCATTCATCATGATCATCCAACTGGTTTCTTTCATGAAGAATCAAATATGCTAGTCGATACTAAAAGCTCTCGTGCTTGTTGTTTATCCTGCTAGAAACTTTTTCTGATGGTGCATTGGCTGTATTGTTCAACCATTACTTTTGATGGCAACTATTCTATTAAGAATAGTAAATTGCCCCATTTTGAGCAATTCTAGTATTTTGACATTTCTAAATTTATTTTTATCTGTCAATCTCTTTGATAATGAGTGTTGAACATTTTTTTTTAACTATATGAATGCTGTGCATCTTGTTTATATGAAAAGTTACCTGTATGCCATATAATGATTTATGGTTTCATATCATATAATGCTTAATGTTGGGCATTGTGTAATACATTATAAGGTGGTTTATGTGGCCAGGCTCTCATTTCAGCAAATATTGGGACCTATACCAACGTATCCCTACTGCTGGCGTTGGTAGAAGGATACATGGCACAGGGGATTCTCACATTTGAAATGGAGAACCCATGATCCCATTTTATAAAATATTTGTAAAATAATTCAAATTTTGATTTCCAAAACATAAATATGTGATATATTTATTGTATTGAGTTTAATAAATTTTTTTTTTGGACTTTTATCTTCAAGGTTTCTTCCTAGTATGTTCAAATTCTAGATCACCTATGTGAGGGTACACCATACGTGACGTGTCTCCATGATTACTACCATGCACATAACTGTTTCTAGTCTTTTTTTTTTTAATTTTAATTTTTTTTTGCAGTTATGCTTTTTAATTCAACTCCCTTGTGCATCATTGACTGTACTTTTGAAGTTGTGAGAGGAAACTTTGGGTTGTGAAAGGATTTACAAGGCTTTCCATTCTACTGTTATTCTTGGTTCCTGTTATGATTGTAGTTCTTCAAAATTTAGCCTTGTGATATCATTTTTTTATAAACTTCCACAGGGCATAGACTTTGTTCGAATTGGGCGACGTGAAGCCATTCATGATGACATTCATGGGCACTGTTTTTCAGGTAGAATGTTATTTTACCATTGTGTTAATTATATTTTTTCTAGTCCAGTTTACTATTATGGGTTATGTGCTTGATACAAGTTTTGAAATTTTGCAGCATCAGAGACATGTACTGTGGAAGACATAAAACAAAGGATGGAACAAGTCCGCATTGTCGGAGTAACTTGTCTGGGAATAAATCACCCCTTGCTTGCTAATAAAACCTTCGACGTATGCATCATGGATGAAGCTGGACAAATTACCCTACCTGTATGTGTATTATTTCATTGTTTCATATGGCTTCTTTTCCATGTATGCAACTAGTTTCTGATGTTTGTATCCTTGGATATCATTCTGTAGCTCTATGCACTCTCATTGAGATGAAGTTGCCATGATTGCTAAAACTGATGTTGGTGATATTGGGTTTCTTTTTAGATGTAGAATGTTAGTAAATTCATTTTGCCCTAATTTATCCTAAATCTGTGTTATGCTGACAAATATTGAGCCTTGTCGTTTATGAGGCGAATATAATGTTTTTCATTTCTTTTAAATGAGGTCGGAGTTTGGGCAGAAATCACAAATCATGTTGATTTCAAATGGCAATTGATGGTTAATTATTATTTTGAAGCATGAACACGTAATACAAAGAGGGATGTTTGACAACACACATGAAAGGAAGTTTATTGTTTAGGATTTTTAAATTACTGTAAAGTGTGTTCCTTAAATCTATATTTCTTCCTATGCTGATTATGTACCTTTCGATCTGTTAATGCAATCTACTATTACACTTTTATGAAGAAAGCTTCTTCTGAAGATGTATTTCAATCTTTTATACTGTCTACTTGTCTTTAGTAATTCCTCACGACCAAAACATGATGAGAATTTCTTTTTGATTATGCTTTAGTGCATTCCTTTGGTGCTTACTGTTGCTCTTAATACTAATAAGCCTTTTCATACTTAGGTATCCTTGGGACCTTTGATGCTTGCTTCAACATTCGTTCTGGTTGGGGACCATTACCAGCTTCCACCACTCGTCCAGGTTTTTATCATTTGTTATTGTTATACTTCTGCAATATATATACTTTTTAAATTTCTTATTGATTGTCTATAATAGAAGATGCTTTTTGGTTTCTCTAGAGCACAGAGGCTCGGGAGAATGGTATGTGTGTAAGTTTGTTTTGCAGGCTATCAGAAGCACATCCACAAGCAATTTCCGAATTGCAGTGCCAGGTTTATCTTTTGAATCAGCTATTTCTATTTTACAGATACACAACAGACCCTTAGTTTGTAGTTTTTTAAGTTTTCATCTATGGTTTGTTTGTACTTTCAGTACCGCATGTCAGCTGGCATTATGGAGTTGTCAAATACCTTGATTTATGGAAACAGATTGCGCTGTGGTTCACCTGAAGTAGCAAATTCCAGACTCATGTTTTCTGATGTGGAGCCAGATACCTTATGGCTTAAAGAGGTGAAAGCTATTGACTTCTTATGTTGCCGTTTTATCTAAAAAGTTCCATGTTTTTTGAAGTACATTATTTATAGTCAAGAAATTACCTTCTAGAATAAAATTTTAGTTTGTATTAGTTTTATTTGATATGAAAGGTGATTCTTTATTTTAAATATTCAGACTTTTATGTACAGTTCAATTCATATGTCACTTATGAGTTAAATCTAGAAGATTCATGTGTGATTGGTAAGTTGTGATGCACTGTGAGGAATAACATTAGCTCTACATTTTCTGTTTATTTTCAGTCATGTCAAGGAGATCCTTTTGCTGGGTCTTTCATCTTGGCAGTTAGATTTTTCATGAACTGTATGTTCATTGTTACTTTTCATCTTGGCTTCTTTTGCATGCTGCAATCCCCACTTGGTTCATGCATGGACTTTAGCCAATCCATGGATATCTCACTCATTGTTGAATTAGTATTCTTTGGCCAAGGCTCAAAAACATCTTTGTGGTATGCCACATTATTCTTATGAACTTCTCTTGGAAGTTCAATAACTTCAGTAGATTCATCATAGAAAGTTATTCATAAGTAGATTGACTTAGGGTTGGTATTAGTTTCTCTTCTAGGACACTTAACTCAGCTTGAAACACAGATAGCAGATAAAATCATTACTTCTTAAAGCAATCAGGGATGTCATTAATATTTTCCAGTCATATCTCTTGAAAAGCCAACTTGAGATGCTCTATTTCATCATTTTAGATACTTCTGCCTGGTAGAAGCTACTCTACATCATTTACATTAGTTATTTGTTGGTTTTTATGGCTAGGTTTGAAAAGGTGTTAGAGGACCACATTTCATATTGTGCATTTTGCCACCAATTTTGTTCTCAAGTTAAAAAATGTTTTTGAAATTGATTTTCTGATATGAAAATGTTTCTTATCTATATAAAACTCAGACGATGAGTGTTACAAAAGTTAATGTTAACATTTTATGGTATCCAGGCTCAATATTTGGCCCCATTGTGATATTTCTTTTTACGAAGTTAATGCCAACCAGCTGTTGTTTATCTCTGCAGGTTTTGGATCCAAGCAGACCTGTGATTTTCATAAACATAGGTTTTGACCATTTGATGTTTTTAATTGCTAATTCTTAAGGTGTCGTCTGCCTATGTTATTAATCCTATTATCAAATGAAATTCTTTAGATCTGTTGCCTGCACCTGAGGCAAAAGATTGCAAAACTGGGAGCAACCCTACAGAAGCATTTATTGTGTCAGAGGTAGTGAAGCTTTTCTTTTTTTGAAAAAAATTGGATAAACCACATTCATTAAAATAGAGTTAAGGGTATTGAAGCTTTTATCAAGTCAACTTACCCATTTCATCTTTTCATCAATAAATTTTTATTTGTTTGTAAAGCTGATGCTTGTGTTGATTTTATCTTGTAATATAGGCTCTTATTCTGATATTGTTTTATAGATAATTAGGGAATTGTTGAGGAGAGACATTTGCTGGAATGAAATTGGTATCATCACACCCTACAACTCTCAGGTTAACCTCATCCGAAGTGTTGTTGATACTCCTGAACCTGTTGAGGTTCACACTATTGACAAGTACCAGGTTAGATTGACACAGCTTGAAAATGAAGAACATTTCTGACTCCTTCAATTTTTAATAAAATGTTTTTTTTTATTATTATGTTTTTAGTATTTCTGTACTTTGATTGTATTCTTATTCTGCATGAGAAGCAGCCCCATCAAAATTTATTATTCTACCAGCCATACTCATGCTTTAGTTACAAATTGTTAGACTGCACCCTTTTTAAGTTCAAATAACTAACGTTTCTAAATTTGATTGCCTTATGTATGGATAAAGTAGGATGCACTTTGACTATTAGGTTTTCAAGTGTCAGAAATATTCTCTACTGGCAGTGAAATGTTGCATGTTTGAGTTATATTTTTCTGGTTTTTTTTTGAGCCATTTTCACTAGCAAACCCTTGTAGATTAAGATCGTTAGTTTATTATTACCTCCCATTTTACCTTGGTAAGCTTTGAATTCCATGCTCCTGTCTTTCTGGTTTAGTGAATGCGAATTATTTTGATTTAATTGTGGTTTCCTTAACATAACTGATGTTGGCCTTCCAGGGAAGGGATAAGGACTGCATACTAGTTTCCTTTGTAAGGTCTAGTGGGAATTCGAGGGCTTGTACATCTTCCTTGCTTGGAGATTGGCATCGGATCAATGTTGCCCTCACACGTGCCAAGGTAAGTTTTCTCCATCCATTTTTTGATTCCTAATTTCTAGTTGAAGATATTATCACTTGTTTTTCAAGTGAAGACTTTTCAATTTTTACTTGTGTGTGTTTACTATTTCTATATAAGGTTTGCTGTAGGCATGTATTGGTCACTGTTTATTATAATGTTCTCAGATCTTATATTAGCGTTGTCAAAAAACCCTAAAATTCTACTGGTGCTTTAATGTGCTTATTTGCAGAAGAAGTTGATCATGGTCGGATCATCTGACACACTTACAAAAATTCCATTGCTAAAGCTTCTGATCGAAAAGGTGGATGAGCAGGGAGGCATTGTACATATACTAAATAAAGATATTCAACATGTAGAATGGCTAAGGAAATGTTCCAAAATGAGTGCATAGAGTTTCAAGTTCATCTAGAGGTTTTATTTTTTACTTTATCATCACCATCATCTTATATTTTCCTATTCTGCATGGAAAAACAATCATTCTTCATGTTTATTTTCTTTTTTCACAATGTTATTGTATATATGATGATGTTATTATTATTATTATTATTATTTAAGAAAAGCTATATTAAGTATGATACCATCTGAATTCTTCTTTTATTTGGTTTCCCTGCCTTTCTTGCATGTATTGATCCTGTGAAAGGTGAATCACTCTGAAGAGGAATTCGACAGTGCGCACCCACCATCTTCTGATTACACTTGACGCTGGACCTAACATGCCTTGGTAAATAATGGTAACAATAGTGATCCTTAGTTTTAATTTGACCTTGTTGAGCTGATTTTTGATAGAATCATACGTACACATACATACTTGCACACACACACACACACACACACACACACACACACACACACACACACACAGGTAGAAAACTTCATTTGTTTGAGTGCGATTTGGACTTTTCTTTCACCATTGCAGGCATCGGACCAAATGATGTGCTATTACTTAGAAATGCAGCTTTCTGGTATGTTGCCACGAAGTGCTTGGTTTGTCTGAGATTAGGTGTTTATTTAATCAAGGGTACATTTAGCAATGGGAACATAGGACAAGGTTGGTTTAGGAAACCAAAGGCCATCCATAGTTTTCTTTCCAAGTCCCCGATCCCCAGTGCCTCTCAAGTCTAATGAAAGTTACCACATAGTGCATTGCACCACATAATGATTTCAGTACTTGACGTGATGCTAGAATTTGTCTTGATAAGACAAGGCATCATTGTTGTAGTACATGATGTTGTTTTCTGAAGCACTCAGTCGTATATACACACGTTGTGTGGTAAGCTACAAAGTTTCAGAGAACTCCATTGTCTACCCAAAAGGAAAAGTTCCATATACTGGCATGCATGTCTTCATATTTATTTGAAGAGCGTATGCATTTGGTATCTATGTAGGGGTTTTCAGAGAACACCGATGTCTGCCCTATAAAAGAGTTAGCTTTCACCAAATAAATGATGAGAATATTGGTATATGTTGAAATGAGAGGAATGGTGTCCATCTTTTCCTGTGATAGATTGAAGTGGTCTCCCACCCGTTTTGTCGAAAAGTTAAAACAGATTGTCATCCATCTGAATTTGTTAAATGGACGCAGAGATCTTGTGCAAGATATCAAGGCCCTCCCTTGACGTGGCTTTCCATTTGTGACTTGTGAGAGGGAGAGGAAGGCTACTTTCCTTTCTGCTTTGCTTCCAAAGTATTAAGGTGGTAAATTGAGGGGAAAAAAATGTGGTGCCTATAGGCCAGATTATTTGAAATCAGGAATCCTAAATCAGTCAGTAGCATCATGTTCTTAGATGTGAGATTTTTTCCTAAACGTATCTGTTTCACTTATTTTCACATAAATTCTATTAGCTTTGATTTAGTTTCTAGAATCACTGGATTTTTTCCAAACATTTTAAAAGCTTGTGGAAATTTCTTATTATGGTTTGAAGATAGTTTTTTTTTTTCTTTTTTTCATACAATCATCCAGGTCCACATACATATCATTCAGACCCGAAATAGAGGAGGCTTATCAGCCTCACACTCAAAGTTAGCCGTTCAGTCAATAATATCATTCGTACAATAGATGTTAGGCCCTTTCCACAAGTCAGATGAAAAGGCCCTATCTTGAATTATTGGGTAAAGCCTTTAACTTTAGCAGATGGGTGAGGGTGAGGGGCATTCTATATGAAACTGGAAGAGTTGTCACTGTGTAGCATTTATGAGCATTGCATATTGGATAATGGATAGTCGTTGAGAAACTTTAGCAGATGCTGTTGGTATAAGCTAAATGAGCATTTATGGTTTTTTGTTTTGTTTTTTATAAAACGGATAAACCATATTAAATAAGTTAAATGAGCATTTATAGTTACCATGGGATAGAAACAACATCAATTTCCCAGTCTACTGGTACTGACAGCAACAACCATTCACATCAATCCTACACATGCGAAGACATCTAATCCCATTGAAAGTCTCTTTTATCTTTTAGTTGGGGGGCAGCCTACTGATGGATTTGGACAATTCCATGGTGTTTCTTTTGTTTTTAGATTAATGGTGATATAGCTTGAATTAATAAAATAATTAAAAACTTGCCCTCTAAGTTTTAGATCATGTTCTGCAGGAACCACCATTTCTAGTTGCTTATAATGGTGAAATTATCAGCGAGAAAGGATGAAGATGGATCCAAGCTTCCTCCGGCTTTGTAAGAATTTTGTATGATTTATTAGCTTTTATGATTCTGCTGCCCTATTCTGGTAGAAATTCATCTTTATTAGTTTATACTTAAGAGCATGCCACAAGTGAAATATAAGAGAAATAGCTACTGAAAAGTTCTTGAACTTTTGCAATATTATATATATATATATATATATATATATATAATTTTTTCCTGGAAAGAGTTTTGGTTGTTTGGATGGTTATGTTGGTACAAATTGATGGAACTCGTGATCTCTTCCCGACCTTCTCGTGATGTATCTACCCCGAGTGACATGTGAACTCATCTTAGCACACCTAACATTCAAAGCTTATCGTACTGATGCAATACCACCTTTGTAATGCGTGCAAGTGATTGAGAAAGCAGCTCAAATGTATTCTACTATTCTGTTTCTTGTTTCTTTTGATATTTTCCCCTGTTTCAGTCCTTCGTTGCAGAGTGCATGATTAAATTCTCTTTTAAGATTTGTTGTGATTCTGATAATATTCAAGTGACTGGTAATGAATTTTATTTATTTGTTTTATATATATATATACGCCATTGAAGTGCAATTTATTTGATTATAATAAGGGTTATTTAGTTTTATATCCGATTGGACTGACCATGGTTTAATTGAGAGGTGTCAATTTTACCTGCCATATAGACGAGGAAAACTTTAAATTCCTCACGCAATCTCATAATTTTCCATTCTATCTCTTGACTTACCCTCTCAATCTTTCAAAATATATTCACCAACCCTTGTAACCATTGAAAGGTAAAGTAAAAGTAAAATCCTTCAATGATTTCATTTCCTTGTCTAACCTATTTGACCAAATCCTTCAATCTTGAGTTGCCCTTGTGAATTCGAGCAGCCCCAAGAAAAGCTTGCTAGGACCACTGTCGGGTTCTGTGTTTCTTGGCATCTAACCATTGAACTGGGATTCTTCCCTGGCTTTATGTACATCAAAAGGAATATCTCGCTCATGATTTGATATTTCTCTTAGAATTTGTTTTTTCTTTTGTTCATAAGAATTATTAGATTGAATTGGAGGGGGGACATAACGAGATGCAACCTATGTGACAAGGAGAATGAAAGTAATGACACCTCCTCCTCCGGTGTTAGTATTCAGTAGGAATCTAGTCCCACTATGGAAACCTCTTGAGTCATGTGACGCTCTCTGACAAGATACAAGATCTATAGGAGAGCTCCACCTTCTCCAAACAATTGGAGAAGAAACTCTGCAAGGGTTTGAACTTGCTCATCATGGTTATCACATGGAATTTCTGGTTTGAAAGGAACATGGGGTATTTCTAAGATAAACACCGTGTTTACACGAAACTTATCCATCACACCGACTTCCTTTTCTTATCAGGTACGAAGCATCGTAGGCCACCAAAAAACATCAGCTCCTGGAAATGCACAACCTTGTCAGGCATAGTCTAGTCCTCACTCCTCACCAGAGAAGAACGAGCACATAGCTCCTCAGATGTGGATTTCAAAGGGGAAGTGCTAGGCTAACCCCTGGGACGACAACCCTCTTTCCCCTGAACTGTAATTCATGGTTTCGACTATGAACTTGTGTAATCCTCTAAGGAAGCAACTATCTTTAAATAAATAAATGAATGTGGTTTATTCACTTTATCAAATTTTTTTATTAAATTTGATAAAAAAAATTTATTATGCTTAAAAGAAAGAGTAAAAGTTGAATGTGTAATTACCATTAATATGTAATGAATAATGAATATAAGAGAGGTGTAAAATCCAAGATTTTAGTAGTAAAATAAAGGATTTAAAATTTCCCTGGGTTATTGCTTAATTAATTAAACTTTTCCTCTAAATTAATTAAAGTAATTTGCAGAAAGGGCATTTTGGGAATAAGTTAAACCCGAGGGCATTTTGGTAAATGGACCCAAGGGAGATTCGAAAATATAGATAAAATTATTTATTCTGATTGATGAAGGATTTAATTAAATTTGGAAATACATGATTTAATTAAATTGGAAAGCTCATGAAAAATCATGTTAGAAACTTAGAAGGAAAGGGGGAGAAAATTGATTAAATCTATTAAAGGGAATGCCCTAAGTTTAGTAAGGATAGGATTTAATCAAAGGAAATCAGATTAATTTAAATTCAAATGAATTTGAATTATAGAAATTATTAATTTATAATTTTGAGTTTTATTTGGCTGCCAAGGACCTAATAGTAAATTTACAAAGGTTGAGGATTAGGAGTTAAAAGTTGTTGTCTCAGGCGAGGGACCTGGATGTAAAAATAAAAAGAACGAGGATTAAATATGAATTTTGCTCTCACTCACAGATCGGGGATCAAATGGTGAAACTGTAAAATAGAAGGGCCTTAACGCAACTATGCACAGAGGAGTTGTATAAGAAAAGAATAGACGGCCAGGATTGAAGGATCGGGAGGATGTGAATCACGGAGCATCAATCTCACCATCCATTTAAGCCTCGATGGTAAGCCTGCAAGGGACCGCGAAGCCGAAACGATCCACGACCATCATTCCCCGTCAGAGACGATCACGCAGGCGAGGCTCACCTTCCCGCCACTTATTGCCGCTTCCTTTCTCCGCCACGATCACCGACGACGTATTTGGAATGGATTAAATCCATTATAGGAAAGCAAGGGATCGCGATCTCAACACGATGGGATTATGAATGAAGTCTCAGGCCCTATAAAAGGGAGCCGGGTCTGAACTAGAACCGCATCACCGATTGACGGCGGCGAGCTCACCCACCGTGAGGGATTGAGAGGCAGAGAGGGAAGTCACCAAGGCCGCGACGAACCTCCACTGTGTTCCGAGAGGTGGTGGACGAAGGCACGCAAAGACAACGACGACCAACCTTGTTGTCTCCGGTGAGTACAACCTCTCTCTGTCTTTATTTCCGGCGAGCATGCATGATAGGTGCTGCTAGGGATGATGAACGCCGAGAGGAGAGCAACCGAGTCCCTTTTGGATGAGTTGCGGGATCGCGATGGCGGGAGGCCGTACGTGGCGAGCGCCGTGTTCCGGCGAGGAGGAGGTCCGTGTTTTCTCCTCAGACGGCGCTCCGGTGTGGGAGGCGGTGGTGGGGAGACCACCGGGCCGGGCCACTTGCGATGCCGGAGATCACTGCAGGTGTCCGGAGCAACGCCTCCTCCTCCGTCAACGTCCCGCCTGAGAAGATAAGAACGAGAGAGAGGGAAACAAGTAAGAGAAATTTGTTAGTAATTAATTAGTTTAGTAACTAATTGATTAGTAAGCTAATTATTAGAGATTAATTAAACTAGCTGACATCTTAGTTGAGATAATAATTGTTAAATCAGTGTGATTAATCAGTAGCTAAGTAATTTGTAAGTTAGTTGGAGAATAATTAACGTGGATAATTATTGAAGTGATTAATTAGTGGAATAACTAATTGGGTAATTAGTTGTTAACTAATTGTTTTGATTTTCTTGTTAATTAGTGGACCTAATTAATTAAAAAGGGGTAGTTAGAGATTAATTAAATCGGTCAACTAACTGATTAGTTATTTGATAATTTAATCATGAGATTTCACTAATTAATTGGTTTAATTAGTGACTAAATGGTTAGCAAGTTAATTGAAGGTTAATTAGTTTTGAATAATTAATTAATAAGTTGGGTGGGCCAACTAGTTAAGAAGGATTGAGTCCATCCAATCTAAGGTTGGGTTCGGATCTAGTAAGTTGGTTCATGGACTAAATTATTAGGAGATTAATTAATTAGTTAAATTATTGACTAATTAAGGGATCAGTTTAATTAATTGACTAACTTGGTTGGTTAATAGAATGGTTAAATAAGGAGGTGAATTTATTTAATAAGTCAATAAATTGTGTTGGCTAAGAAGATGGGCTCAAGGTTGATTCGAATCCATTCAAAAAGGGCTGAACCAAGGTTGAATGACAGGGAAACGCGAGAGAAGGTCTACAAGTCGGGCTTGGGTCCGTTAGTGCATGCATTGTGAACATAGTAGTTATAGTCATGTACTTTTATTGAGCGTAGACATGCCCTTGACAGATTTTCTTGACTTGGATGCGTGTCCGGGAGCAAGGCTTTGAGCTGCGATTTTAGGTAAGTACTCGCCTAGTACCTTACTCTTGATGAGTATTCTTGATCTTGTTATTGCATGTTGAGGCATGCCTTGTTCCTCCCTTCGAGGATTTTATTTTTATGTCTTTGTTGTGACATATTGTTTTCATACATGCTTCCATGAATTTTGTTGAAATCCATATATAAGCATGTTTGATTGGTTTTGGGGATGCTGGGATCCCTACTTGTAACTGCTCTTCTTAGTCCGGTTGTGAGCGGTGGGCTCAATTTTGCAAGCGTTGGGGACGGGACACCCTGACGTTCCGGCCTCTAGCCGAGGGGAGAGTGTTACGGATGTCCCTTGCCGGGTCGGTGGGGTCGATCGGTGACCATGTCGCATATGAGAGATAGGTGGCTCGCATATTACGACTGAGCGAGAGGGCCGGCACTGGATGGTCGCTTTCTCGCCAGTGTTGATGGTGCCAATCGGGGAGACGTTTGAGAAGCTTCCATTTGGAACTCTTAGCTAGAGTCACGATCTTGTTATTTTATTGTGATAGGCTCGCAGAGCACATTTTGAGTGTACGTTGCGAGTTCTTTGATATTCATATCTTCTTTTCGATATCATATTTTCTTGAACCCCGCTAGGTACTACCGAAAGCTTCATTCGAAAGCTCATGACTTGTTTTCTCTGTTTAGGATCCCGAGGCGAGGGACACTCAGTGCCAGGAGTGTCCACATCGGTCGGGGTGGATTTGCGAGGTCCGAGGACCTTGTCTATCTTTTGTTTTGAGTGAGATATTATGTTTTGTAGGTCCCCTTAGGGGCCTGAGTATTTGTAGGGTACCAACCCTCAAGTTATTTATTTCCATTTGAACTCTTTTATTTTAAATAAATTAAGTTGTTATTTTGCATTATCCGCTTATACACTTAGGGCCTTGTATCCCAAGTGGGCCTGGGGTCTCTACTCTACCACGGGTCTCACATACGTCGCCTTCAGGTCCCGGGGATCGGCCTGGGCGCAAGAGAGGAATGGATGGAACTCCAATTTCAAAGAATCCAAAGCTGGAGGTGGTACAAAGTCTGGTGAAGTGAAACCTCGAATTTATAATTAACATGCCGGGACGAGCTGATGAGGGTGATGATGCCTTCGAAGATGACTCGACAACATTTTGAGGAGAGACTTGATGTATTACTGACTTGGTCAGGAAAACTGTAGCACCTTGAACATTGTTTTTTTCTTTCTTTTCCTGGCTTAGTGAATTATAACATACTCTTAAATTATTATAAAAAAATGTGGTTTATCTAATTATCTATGTTTATATATATTATATATTATTATTATTATTATTATTATTATTATTATATAATATAATTCTGATAAGATAAGGTCGATCGGAACACTGTTCATTTAAGGTCATCTCCCATTTGGCCACTTGCACAATGTTTTAAGGATTTCCAATCGTATGGATGGAAAAAACATCGAAAAATAAACTAGCATGTCAATTTTCATATAATTTGGGAAGGTGTAGGGTCTTCATTTTAATGAGTGAAAATTTATACAAATCTTACTAGTTCAAAATTTCACCCAACCCTATACCTTCCCAAATTGTATGAAAATTGACCTATTAACTTATTTTTTGATGTTCTTTCCATCTGTATGGTTAGATTTTCTTAAAATATTGTGCAAGTGGGCTAGAATGGGGTGACCGTACTTACAAAGTGTTAAGGCAAGTCGTATAGTATCACGACTATATCTATATATATATATATATATATATATATATATATAGAGAGAGAGAGAGAGAGAGAGAGAGAGAGAGAGGGGTATATACGGGAATGATATAGTGCGGTCGATCGCAAGTGCGGCCGGCCCGCTATGTGAGTACACTATCGGGCCGGGCTCCGAGCGGCCCGAGACTCGGCCCGATATGCCATCTCACATAGCGGACTGATCGCACTTGCGGTCGACCACACTATATCATACCCGGAGGTATATATATATATATATATATAGAGGAAATGTTAAAATAGAAAAGTCAATGTGGAATTATTGTGTTTAGTTGATGACTGGGATGATTGCATATTCTCTGTTTCCTTTTCAACTTTGATCTTGATTGATATCATTCATTGAAAATTGGAATAAATCACTAATGAAGTTGCAATAGCATCTTCCGCTCAATAAAATTTACATCTACACCCTTGAACCATTATATATATATATATATATATGAGATAGCATAAAATCAGATATAACATTTATTTAGTATGAGTTTATTTAGATGGGTTCATTCCAAATTTCCAAACCTATATATATTTTCTGAAAAATATTAATGAAATTAAATTATTATGGAATTATTAAAAGTATTATTATCTTTCAACTGAGTTGAGTTGGGGAGTGGGACCTCTGCTCCAGTGCACATCTTGTGGTCCGGAACAGCCGACAGCATTCGTACTCAAATTACAGAACTCATCAACCTCACTATAACAACAGCCACGACCCTCAACCTCAAACACTCTATAACACTACCAGCAAGAGAGAGAGACAGAGTTCTTTCCTCTTTTCTGAATTTCTAATGGAGAAGAGGTGCGAATCCCACCACTAGATCGCTTCTTTGTGTCTGTAGTTTTCGCGCAATCTTTTCGTATATTCCCACTTTTTGATTGTTCTTCTCTTTCCATGATAAATAGATCTCTGCTTTTTTTTTTAATGTCTTTTTTATGCCTTTTTATGTTTCATATCATGCTTGTACCACTCATTGGTGCAAGATACTGTTCTTTCTTCACTTCATTGTTCATTCAGCCTCTGGGTTGTACACAAATTTGATTATTTATTGTTTCTTTTTTGTGTTCTTTTTGGGTCTTGTAGCTTTTGGTTTTCCTTTATGGAATTATGCACATTGATGAACTGAAGTTTGTGATCTTTTCTTGTATTTTCAAATGTAGTTCTTTATTATTTATTACTTTTTTTATTTATTTTGACTCCATAGATTGTAAAAAGCTTTTCACTTTTGAGTATTTGCAGGATGGTGAGCTTCTGGAGCTTTTGGAGATCTTCTTTGAGCTGAGGAATGACGCGTGTTATCAATGGTTTGCTCGGCTGATGATTTGGTTGGATGGAAGGATTTCCCTAAGGGTCTCAGGGTTCTCCTCCTCGACGAAGATGGCCCCTCTTCTCAAGAAACTAAGTTGAAGCTTGAAGCAATGGACTATGTTGGTATGTCCTGTTCATCTGGCCTAATTATCAATGACAAGATTTTTTAAGGGGATTGTTGGATTTCTTTGCATCTTGGTGTGTTGGGATTTATTTACCTGTTCTTTCAAAGTGTATGAATTATGTAGGTTCTTTGATCTTTGTACATGAAAGTGGTAGTCCTGATTCAATAATTACATAACTCATCAGAGAACTTTTCTTTGCTTTTTTTTGTCATACTTTCTGGATTAATACTTGTTTTCTATTGTTTTATCGAGATCCCTGGCACATCATGCCAATTGCTGGTTGTTTCCTTTAATCCCTTGTATACTGTCTTCATCTTCCCTCTTTTAATGTTTACACGCTTTCTGATCCTTTCAGTATCTTTGTTTCTCAACGAGAATGATGCACTAGATGCACTTTCAAAGAAAGTTGATAGCTTTCATGTTGCGATTGTAGAGGTAAAATTTATGAAACTTTGAAAACAATAGTTAAATTTTTGTGGTCACCATGAATTCTTTGTTTAGGTTGCATACTCAAATAGCATTGAACTTTGTAGGTGACAAGTGAAGATAATAATGGTAGCTTCAGATTCCTCGAAAAGGCCAGGGGCCTTCCAACTGTTGGTGAGTGTACTTTTATTCAATATTAGATTCACTGTTTTATTAGAAAGGTCTTATTAGCATTTGATAAATTTCTATAGTCAGGAAACTTTTTGTTCATTAAACAATTTGTTTATATTCTTTGTTCTATCTTTTTACCCTTTATGACAAAACTCGATTTATTTGTTGCAGTTATATCCGATGTTCGATGCCTGAGCACCATGATGAAGTGTATAGCTGTAAGTTTTTCTGACTTCACAACTGATTGATATCATAGAACACACAAGAATGGGCAAGAGTAACATCTGCTACTCCTTTAGATTACATTTGATTAATGTTTTCATGTAACTGTCAGCTCGGTGCAGCAGAGTTTCTTGAGAAACCACTTTCTGATGACAAGATCAAAAACTTATGGCAGCATGTGGTTCATAAGGTGTGCTTCGTTCTAATTTAGCATTTAGTTTTTATAGGCTGTATGGAATTTGGTAATTCTGAGTTCAGTTTGTCTTCTCTGAACAGGCCTTCAATGCAGGGGGAGGTGTAATCTCCAAATCTCTCATGCCCATTAAAGAGACTGTTGTTTCGATGCTTCGTCTTGAATCAGAAACCACTGTCGTGAAAAATGAAATTCCATATGAAGGCGAAAACTTGGAGAAAGATCAAGCAAGTGACCAGGATGATACAGAGGCAAGTGACAGGTTTCCTGCCCCATCAACTCCTCAACTGGAGCAAGCAGCAAGGCTCACCAATGATGGAGATTTCCAAGACAGGCCCAACTGCCTAACAGAGAAGCATAGTATAGATGATGTGAATAACATGTTAATAAAATGCACATGTTCTGAGTCAAAATCTGTCGACATTACTAGCAATAATTTAAATGGTGCCATTAGCACTAAGGAGGCATCAGTCTCTGCAGCTGAAGAGGAGGTGAACTCGCCTGATGATTCTAGGGGGGATGAATGCAGTACTTTAAAAGAAGCCTCTTTACCGTCTCGTAATGGAGACAAGGTAGATTCTGGTGCTGAAGATCCAAAGAAAAGAAAGTCTTTTGATCATAATAATCCGAATTCACATGCAAATAAGAGCAACAAGAAAAAGATGAAGGTGAGGAGTTACAAACATGTATGATATTCTTCCCTTCTTGCCTTCCATTTTTTTCCTTTTATTTTCATTATTCAACTTGTAGCGTTCATAGATGATATATTCTGTTGTTTGGTTCTTTGTTTTTTCAGGTGGATTGGACACAAGACCTGCATAAACGATTTGTACAGGCTGTTGAGCAGCTGGGAATTGACCAAGCCATTCCTTCAAAGATATTAGAGCTGATGAAAGTAGACGGCCTAACAAGGCATAATGTAGCCAGTCACTTGCAGGTTAGCATAGTTGCCTTGCATGCCTAAGAACAGCAAAAAATATCTGTCAAACGTATAATAGAACACGCGATTGATTGATTGTTACTTTTTATGATTATTTTTAATAGCTCTCTACTTTATGAGATATTGGCAAGTATTAGAATTCAATGGATCACAATGAATTTTGAGTAGTAATCTGCGTTTGTCTACAGAAATATCGGATGCATAGGAGGCACATCTTGCCAAAGGATGATGATAGAAGATGGCGGCATCATAGCGATCCCATGCGAAGGGGTCATGCTCAGAGATCTCTTGTGCCCATTCCTCCGTATTGTTACAATTATGGATTTCCACCAAGTCAGGCCTACCCTGCTTGGGGCCATCCTGGTTACCTCCCTTCTGGTGTTCAAATGTGGAACCATGCTGCTGCCATCCCGCCATGGCCTCGACCTCCAGAAAGCTGGGCTTGGAAGCAGTACTCCGGGGTAATGCTAATGTTGAACCTGATTCGCAGTAATTTGTATGACATAAACATTTTGAAATTCTTTCTTTCCGATTCCTTTATTTTATTCAATTAATGATTAATATGTCTTTGAGATACTAGTACATATTACGGTCCACCAGTTTAACTTCTCTGAATTTTTATTATGAATTTTACTATGTTTCAGATTCATGCAGATGCCTGGGGTTGCCCTGTTGTACCTCCTTATGGCCAGTACTCTATCCCTTCTTCACAGGTAATTAACAGCAATGCTACTCTTCACTTGAACTCAGATAATACATTTATCCGGTGTATCTATTGATTGGATTGGAAAATGTACAGTGCCTTCCATCGAATAAAAACATGGATTTAACCACCGGGGATCTGAACAAAGAGCTGAGAGATTTCTCCGACTTTCATCTGGTAATTTTCACTACTACCCTCTCTGCATTTCCATTTAACATCTCTGTAACCAATAATAGATCTCCAAAACTCAATTCACAAACTGACCAAAGTTTTCAGCATAGCAATAAAGATATATATATATATAAATCTCATGTATTTATGTTTGGAAAGACAAACTGGTCCATACAACATGATGTCTGGAAATGAATTGAATAGATGACACCGTTCAGTCACAATTAGCCATCCAAATTCATAGCTGTGGAATTCAGTGTTGATTGTGATTGAACAGTATATATATATCTGGATTTTTCTTCTGATCTAACATTGTTAGTTCATGGAAAGTTAATAATTATGTATCGATATTAACATAAAAAGATCAATGAAACAGGCAGAGGAGGAGATTGACAGGGTGGTGAAAGAGGCGATGAGCAAACCATGGCTGCCGCTGCCGCTGGGGCTGAAGGCACCGTGTACGGAGAGCGTCTTAGCGGAGCTTCACCGGCAGGGCATTCCGAGTGTCCCTCCGCCGCGCTTGCGGAGGTGATAAGTGATAACGTGGCCGTGTTCTTCGTCACAGAAGCTCTTTGTGGCTGTGAATAAGAGGGCGGTTGTGCATGGGCCATGCAGCAGCAGTAAGAGCACGACGACGGTCTGGTCTGAGAGTCAGTCAGATCCTAGGCTTTTTAGGGCTCTGTCCTTTTCCCCCAACTTATGAACTTATCTTGTTTGGATCTTTTCCCTGGTGGAGCCCACTTTGATGTCCCATCCCCAACCTGTGGGGGCCCTTTTGATCTTCTCTGTTTCTCTGTATATTATGTTCTGTCAATCTATTGTCCATTTTGAACTTCAAATTTGCTTTTCTTTTGTTCATCATATATATATATATATATATATATATATAGATATATAGAGAGAGAGAGCGCGCGCGCTAATAACATAAGGCCTAGTATGTTTATTGTGGTCGTTTCGTTTTGGTCCATTTATACAGTATTTTGAAGAAATCCAACCGTATGAATGGAAAAAAACATCAAAAAATAAATTAATATATCAATTTTCATATAATTTGGAAACTTGTGAGGTTTTCATCTACTTGCATAATAATTTGGTCGGCCTTATAATATCACTCCCGTATATATATAAACTTTTTTCAATAGTTTTTATTAGGAGGATCATTGAATCAAATAAAAATCAAAATTAGAGGTATTGTAAAGTTTGGTGTTCCGGAAAGTTAAATTCGATATTGCAAGTGCAAATCGACGTTCCTGATATGAAAGTGGAGTGAAACCCAGGTGTTCTCCTCTTGATTAGGAAAGCGGAAAGAGCCTAAAATTCTATAAAGAAATGCCTGGACAGATCGACGAGAGCGACGAGACCTTGGAGAATTACATAACAACGAATAGTAATTCTTAGTCAAAAAAAATAAAAAAATAGAGAGAATTTGAGGTAACAGCAAACTCAACCTGAATAACAACACCTAATATTATTTTATTTTATATTATACATACATACATATATATATATATATATATATATATATAGTCGATCCTATCATGCCGTGACATCACAAGAAATCCAAATGCTTTTCCATTCTCGAAGATATTTGAAGGATTTCCAATCATACGGATAGGAAGATCATCAAAAAATAAGCTATCCTGTCAATTTTCATACAATTTGGTGACCGTTTGGTCCTCACACTTAATGATTGAAATTCTGAGCTGTTAAAATTTTTCTAAAATAAGAACCGTTAAGTGAAAGGACCAAACGGTCACCAAATTGTATGAAAATTGACAGACTAGCTTATTTTTCAGTGATCTTCCCATCTGTACGGTTGGAAATCCTTCAAACATGCTCCAAGGGCCAAAATGGGAGGCCGGCAGGATCTACACAGTGTCCGGCTGGCCTGATAGTAGCATCGTTGTATATATATTTATCGGGCAAGCTACTATAAGGTCGGCCGGCCGGAACACTGTTCCAGTAAGGTCGCCTCCCATTTTGGTCATTGGAGCATGTTTTAAGGATTTCCAACCGTATGGATGGAAAGAACATCGGTATTTAAGATGATTTATATAATTTGGGGTCTTCATCTTAACGGGTGAAAATTTATAGAAATCCTACCGATTCAAAATTTCACCCGTTAAGATGAAAACCCTACAAATTCCCAAATTGTATGAAAATTGACATGCTAACTTGTTCTTTCCATCCATATGGTTGGATTTCCTCAAAATACTGTGTAAATGGGTCAAATGGAGGTGACCAGATTAGAGAATAAGGTACCAGATAGTAGATGCCCATATATATATATGTATATATATATATATATTTGTGTTGTTGAGTCTAATGTAATAAATAATGCATATTAATAAAATAAATTGTTGTTTATCCTTTTTTTAAATATATAACAGTTTATCATTTAAACTTTGGTTAAAAAGAAAAGGATCAATTAGGTTAAGAATTATTATTTTTGGTCTCTAATAATAAATTAATAATAAAAAAAGGCATCTGCATATGAATCCATAGATATTAGTACCATTCATGGGCTGAGTCCGAGAGTCCAGCCCAAAAGATTAGTGGATCAGGCTTGGCCCAATAGTTCACAGGCCAGCCAGTATTGAGTTCGGGTTCAATCATTCATTCCTTAAATTATCTTAGTCTCAAAATTCTAATTTTTTTCTTCAGTTAACCACAGTGCATGCATACAAACTTCAAATAAGACTTTGATGAAATTACATCTATTACCAAGGTGAGGGTACGTGCGCAAGATACCACATTATTTGTCCCTAATTTTCAGGAGACGTTTGTCACTTTTTTAAAAAAAAAGAAAAAAAAATTAAAAATTAAAAATTAAAAATTAAAAATTAAAATTATATCTATCACAAAGAAAAGAATATATAGACCCAAAAACTATATTTAATGACCCTGGACCATATATATGTATATATATAGATGGGGTAAATCTTTTGGGAGGTGATAGATATGTATATAATATATATATATAGTAACACACTTATATATATATATATATATATATATATATATATCTATCACAAAGAAAAGAATATATAGACCCAAAAACTATATTTAATGACCCTGGACCATATATATGTATATATATATAGATGACTAGACTATGATTAGTGTTAACATTAAAGTTAAAGAAATAGTAGGTAAGTGATGGAGGTGCACCATTATAATTAATCTATTCCCTTTCAATAATGTCTCCATCACTCTAGTTCCCTTGTCCTCTGTTCACCACCTCTCTCCTTCTCTTTCTCTTTCTCTCTGATGTCCTTCCTTACCTCACCCAAAAACATTAAAACAACAGACAAAGAGCAGTGACTCGATCGGTTGACTTAATTAAAAACATGACTTAACTATTTATTTTTTAAGACTATTATTTATACGTCTCTTATTTAAAAGTTCACTTGACTCATGTGTGTGTGTGTGTATATGATGAAAGTTTTGAGGAAAGTAAGTGGCAAAAATTAATTCATTGGAAGCTCCACCACCAGTTGATCTTCCAAGCACGCCTTGTCCTTGTGATTGTGATGGAATATGGAACCTGAACTGAACCTCCCTCCCTCGCACTTTTAGCATTATTTGAAGGTGAGAGGACAAAGAATATCCAACACTGTTTCTCCTTTTGCTTTTTTATTCTATTTGTGTGATTTGGCAATGAATGAAGAAAAAAAAATATATATATAATAATAATAATAATAATAATAATAATAATAGATTGGAAGAATATTAAAAGGTCCAGCTCCAAACGCACTACATATAATATCAATTATCAAAGTAGTGATCTCCCTTTTCCCCATTTTTCCAGCCCAAAGTTGTCGGTTCCCATGGTGGACGTACCTTACAAAGTTGTTTGTCACTTTGTCTTTCTCTCTGGCGGATATATAGATTCCTTTTCACTTCTTTCCCATACAATTAAAGTGTAGGAAATATTAATATGAAATATTAATAGACTATCATTCTTTTTATTGACTCTCTTATCTATGATCTTATCCATCCTTTATTCATGCTAACACTCTTACACCTCTTTCTTTATATGCTTATATGCTTATAAGCTTATTATTTTTTTGCTTTCACAAACTACTAATTTTTTTTAAAGATAAATTATGTTTTATTTCATTAGATTTGAATATTTTGGTATATAGTACATAGTTTTCTTACATAAAAAAAAAACAGAGAAAAAGATATTAATTTTTTTCTATTGTCTTGAATTGAAGCGGTCCATATCCATCCAAGATAATCAAATAAGAAGCAACTCATCACCTGATTAAAAGAAACCTACAATTCATAAATAAGACTATTTCATTGACTTGACTGCAGAAGGGGGAGTGAAGACGACTAGAGGGTTAACAATACTCTTGTCGATAAATCTTCACTACTTTCACTCTTATATAACAAGGGTTGCATGTACAGTCGATGGACTTCTTCATTCTTAATAAAATGTAGATTATCATTTTTCTCAAAATAAATAAAAAAAGACATTCAGTTCAAATATACTAGCTATGTGCCTCAATTTTCAGGTCGCTTCCCCATGAGTTGAGTCGTCTTCAAATATCTCATCATCCCCTTCATCCATCTATTGTGGGGTTTTCTTGGAGAACTCCAAGCTTCGCTTCTCAGGTACTATGCTGCTTCTAATCTTGATTTACAAAATAATATAAGAAAAAAAATATCATGAATAATTTGTAAAAAAAACATATTACTTGTTTTGAAAATATTATGCGGAAACAAACTCTAAAAAACGTCCGTGAGCTAATTAATTCATTATAAATGCAGACCTTGAGTTTAGTTTACTCAAGAAAACTCTATGATTGAAAGATCTCCAACTTTTTTTTTTCTAATTATTCTACACCGCAAAACACTAATTAATAATCTTAAAACACAACTTCTTCTTGTTCCTTATTAGGAAGAAACAAAAGCATGCATGCTTTGATTTTCCCCAATAAACACACACTCCAAATCATACATATATATTATATTCAATCAATCAAGCATCTATCTAGCAGCATATCATCCTATATATATATATATATATGATATTTGATTATTGTTGTTCTCTTGACAAAACATTCAACGGAGACAATTAAAAGATAAAAATAAAATCAGACTTGGAGAACAAGGTTTTGTGGTAGGAGAGAGACTCCACCTCGTGCTTCAATTTTGTTCCCTTTCATTGCTGTCTCCCACCTCAAACATGCACTACATCATCAATGACGTTATTCAAAGCCTCTTCATAAATAAAAAAAAAAATTATGAAAGTACTTGCATGTTTTTTTAATCAATTATTTTATTTGAGTTATTTATTTATTTATTTATTTTAATAATGAGTATGAAGATACATGGCAAAACTGTGAACACTTGGGATGAGACCTATGCGTCACGGATTGGTTGTTCACAAATGAGTCGTGTCAACATATCTATATTATAATAATTTATCTTCCCTATAAAATATGAAACATGTAGATAATTAATAGCCAAAATTATTCTCATATTTTTGTATAAAAAATATTTTTTTTTCATAAATGTTTTAAAATTAAAATTTGAATCTAAATATATAAAAAAGTATAAAGTTTTTAATTTCAGGTTTTTGACTGGTATATATAAAATCCTCTTTATATAATTATATTTAGAAACCTGAACACCTATGCGCGTTCCATGCAATTAAAAGTATTAAATTCTATATGATATCATATATGAATAAATTCTATGAGTATTATTTTTAAACGTATTATCAATTTCAAATTAAATAAATTCAACTTTAATATAAATAAATAATACAAAAAAATATAGATCTTAATTTAAATAGGTCACACAAATTAGAAGGCCCTACAAAGCAGCAAAGCTAACTTCTTGAGCTAATTTTTTTTTACATTTTTATTTAACTTAATAAATTAATTCAACATGTTTATTAATTAAAATAATTATTTTAATTAGTTTTAGTTACAACTCAATTCAAAAAAAAACAATCTCCTAAAAAATTTAGTGCCAAATAGCACTTATAAATACTTATAATAAACAAACATCTAGTCGTATAATTTGAACCACAATTTATACTTGTCTGATTTAATTAATAATAATATTATTCGTAATTTAAAATGCAATTTATTCAATTATTCATATTTCAGGAAAAAAACAGAAAACAAAGCCAAAAAAAGCCGCCCACTAGTCACACACACAAGCACCGCCACGTGATCAGCCTTCGAAATAAAAAAGAAGACTCACTCCAAAGCTCTGTCTCTTTTCTACTTTTAAATGCAAAATCTCCAGTCAATCCAATCAAGAACACCACCCAATCACCCAGGCACTGAACTACTTGTTGGATTGATGCACTGCTTCTCTTTCTCTCTCTATATATACATCCATTCATTCATATCTACTCTCTTGTCACCCAAGTTCCATTTCAGCAGTTGATCTTCCAGGTTTACTAACAAGAGCAAGAAGAAGATGATGAATGCACCATGGAGTTTCTTTAATGCAGAAATCTTTCATGCATTGAGTAAGTTACTGTAAATACAAAGTTTTCTGACTTCTCATGTTCATGAATCCAAGCCAAATAGGAATCATACATGTCCTTGATTTTTCTGAAAGATCAAATCACCAGAAACAATGCATGTGTGTAACAATTAGTGTCCTAATGTTTTTTCTTTTTTTCTAATATTTTCAATGATAATTTGGTGCAGAACATCTTATGCTCCAGAACTGGCCAGTATGGTCAGCAACAAACTCACCTTGTTTCTTCAATGGTGTAATAGTGTGTCTTCAAGTGTTGTTCATTGGTAGCATTTCAATCCAATTCCTCCGGAAAAAGTTTATTACATGGCATCGGAATAAATACAAGACTGCAGAGGAAGGAAGCCAAGATTATGATGATGCAAAACCACCGGAAAACTGCATAAACTTGGGTGTCTCATACCATGCAAGCAAAGTTTGTTGCGCACTCTTAGCGTCAATCCAGTTATTGAGGCTGCTGTTTTTTCTGCTAAAAGGAAACAGCTTTGGCCGTTGCAAATCCATGCTCTCATTTCTGACAGAAATAACACAGTTGATGTCATGGTTGATAACACTTGTTGCTGTTTTTCAGTTCCAGAGAGCAAAATCAGTAAAACTTCCTTGGCTTATAAGAACATGGTGGTTATGTAGCTTCATACAGGCAGGAATATGCATAGCTTTTGATGTTCATTCTCTCCATTTGAACAACAGAGTGATAGGAATCAAAGAATATACTGATTTATCAAGTCTCACCGCATGCACATACCTGCTGGCAATTTCACTCAGAGGAACCACAGGGATCAGCTTATCTTCAAGTAAACTCAGAGAACCATTACTGCAGAAATCAACAGAAAAACATTCAGATAAAAGCAAGAGAAACTCTCCTTATGGAAGAGCAAGCATCCCGCAACTTGTAACCTTCTCTTGGATGAATCCACTCTTCTCCATTGGAATCAAGAAACCATTGGGGCAGGATGAAGTACCTGATGTTGATATAAAAGACTCTGCTGAGCCAGTCTCCTATTTATTCGGTGAATGCGTGAACACTGCAAAAGAGAGATACGGCTCGTCGAGTTTGTCTATCTACCACGCAATCTTCTTGCATATCAGGAAGAAGGCGGCAATAAATGCAGGTTTTGCTGTTGTGGCTGCTTGTTGCTCTTATGTAGGACCTTCACTGATTGATGACTTGGTGAAGTTTTTGAGCGCAAAAGAGGAACATGGGATAACACGAGGTTACTTCCTCGCACTTGCATTCCTTGGCGCCAAAATTGTTGAAACAGTGTGCCAGAGGCAGTGGATTTTCGGAGCTCGGCAGCTTGGTCTTCGCCTCAGAGCAGCTCTCATATCCCACATTTATAAGAAAGGCCTTCGCCTGTCAAACCAATCACGGCAGAAGCACACCAGCGGAGAAATCATCAACTACATGAGTGTTGACATCCAAAGAATCACTGATCTCATGTGGTATTCAAACACAGTCTGGATGTTGCCCATACAGATCTCTCTAGCAATCTTTGTTCTTCATAAGAATTTGGGCATTGGTGCACTTGCTGGTTTAGCAGCCACATTCTTGATCATGGCTTGCAACATCCCCATCACCAGGACACAGAAGAGGTTTCAGTCTAAGATCATGGAATCTAAAGATGAGAGGATGAAAGCAACCTCTGAGGTTCTCAAGAACATGAAGATATTGAAGCTTCAAGCTTGGGACACCCAGTACCTCCACAAACTGGAAGACTTGAGAAAAATAGAGTATGGGTGGTTGTGGAACTCTCTCAGGTTGCAAGCTATCTCAGGTTTCATATTTTGGGGAGCACCTGCATTCATATCAGTGGCAACATTCGGAGTGTGTATTCTAGTAGGAATTCCCCTCACTGCTGGGAGAGTTCTGTCAGCATTGGCTACATTCAGAATGCTGCAAGATCCAATCTTTAACCTCCCAGACCTACTTTCAGCTCTGGCACAGGGCAAAGTCTCAGCTGACAGGATTGCCTCTTATCTCCAAGAAGAGGAGATGAAGCTTGATGCTGTTGAGGTTGTCCCCAAGAGTGACACAGAGTTTACAGTTGAGATTGATTGTGGGAAGTTCAGTTGGGACCCTGAATCGAAACATCCAACACTTGATGGAATACAACTAAGTGTGAGGAGAGGAACGAAGGTTGCCATTTGTGGGACTGTTGGTTCAGGGAAGTCTAGCCTTCTATCAAGCATACTTGGAGAGATTTCAAAACTCAATGGCACAGTGAGGATCAGTGGCAGCAAGGCATATGTTCCACAGACACCCTGGATACTGACAGGCAATGTCAGAGACAACATTCTCTTTGGAAATCCTTATGAGTTTGACAAGTATGAGAGAACAATCCAAGCATGTGCATTGACCAAAGATTTTGAGCTTTTCGCAAATGGTGACCTGACAGAGATTGGAGAAAGAGGCATCAATATGAGCGGTGGACAGAAGCAACGGATTCAGATAGCAAGATCTGTATATCAAGATGCTGATATTTACCTTCTTGATGATCCTTTCAGTGCAGTGGATGCTCACACTGGCAGCCAATTGTTTAAGGTTATCTTTTTTCCTGAATTATTTTTTTCCATATGGTACATAAATTTCATCAAGAACAAAATGAATAATCTTTGGAGAATCTTATGCAGGATTGCCTGATGGGGATTCTCAAGGAGAAGACCATACTTTATGTGACTCACCAAGTTGAGTTCCTCCCTGCAGCAGACCTGATCCTGGTAGTGAACAAAAATATATATGTGATTCATTAATTGTTTTCTCAAATGATATACACCATATAATAACTGAGATTTTCTTATTTACCAGGTGATGCAGAATGGAAGAATAGCACAAGCTGGAAAGTTCGATGAGCTTCTGCAGCAAAATATAGGATTTGAGGTGCTGGTTGGAGCTCATAGTCAAGCACTTGAATCAATTCTCAATGCTGAAAACTCAAGCAGAATGGTTCAGATAGATGATAGGAGTAATGATGAACTTGATGGAGAGAATTCAGTAACACAGCTTCAAAGAGTGGAGAAGCAGGAGTCTGAACAGAACCTTTGCCAAGACAATGCTGATAGAGGAAGGCTGATGCAGGATGAAGAAAGAGAGAAAGGAAGCATTGGCAAAGCTGTTTACTGGACATATTTGACAGCCGTGCGTGGTGGAGCTCTAGTACCATTCATAGTCACAGCACAATCTCTCTTCCAAATTTTACAAGTAGCAAGTAACTACTGGATGGCTTGGGCAACTCCAACAGAAGCAACAGACCAAATTGTAGGAATTAGCTTTGTTTTCTTGGTCTACATACTCCTATCAGTAGGAAGTTCACTGTGTGTATTGGTTCGTGCAATGTTAGTCGCGATTACTGGGCTTCTGACATCTCAAAAGCTCTTCACAGACATGCTTCACTGCATCATTCGTGCCCCAATGTCTTTTTTTGATTCAACGCCAACAGGAAGGATCTTAAACAGGGTTAGTTATTCTAGATATCTTGTCTTCCGTTCACTAGTTCGTTTATATTTGATCACACACTTATGTCTACTTCTTGACAGGTCTCTACGGATCAAAGTGTTGTTGACTTGGAAATAGCAGGAAAATTAGGCTGGTGTGCTTTTTCAGTGATACAAATTCTTGGCACGGTCACGGTTATGTCGCAAGTTGCGTGGCCAGTTTTCTTAATTTTCATTCCTGTGACAGCAATCTGCATTTGGTATCAGGTACTGACTCTTGAGCTCATAATTCCTGGCAGAACTATCTTCTTCCTAAATCCAGAATTGACATACTATAATGTAATGCTTCTGCAGAAATACTATATACCAACAGCGAGAGAGCTAGCTCGCTTATCCGGAATTCAGAGAGCTCCAATCCTTCATCATTTTGCAGAATCACTTACTGGAGCAGCAACCATTAGAGCATTTGGACAGCAAGAGCGTTTCACCCACACAAATCTTGGTTTCATCGACCGACACTCGAGGCCATGGTTCCACAATGTTTCTGCAATGGAATGGCTTTCCTTCAGACTGAACTTGTTATCAAATTTTGTCTTTGCATTCTCATTGGTTTTGCTTGTCAGCCTCCCTGGAGGATTTATTAATCCAAGTGGGTCTCTGATTGTTTTTATCACCTGCATTTCTCTCAAATAATCCTCATTAAATCTGATCAACATATGTTCCTTGTTTTGCAGGCCTTGCAGGGCTAGCTGTGACTTATGGATTAAATCTAAATTCACAACTAGCTACTATAATCTGGAATCTATGCAATACTGAAACTAAAATGATCTCTGTAGAAAGAATACTGCAATACTCAAGAATCAAAAGCGAAGGTCCTTTAGTTATCGAAGACTGCCAACCACCAACTAACTGGCCAGACACAGGAAAAATTTGCTTCACAAACTTGCAGGTATGGGATCAACTAAGCATGCATGCACAAACAGAAAAACAGGGGCCTCAAGGGATATCCCTTGATTTTCAAAACTTGATGACTATAGCATTTTAAGATGAATTCCTTGTGACTGCAGGTTAGATATGCGGAACACCTGCCATCGGTTTTGAGAAACATTACATGTACAATTCCAGGAAGGAAGAAGGTTGGCGTCGTTGGTCGAACTGGCAGTGGGAAATCAACTCTGATACAGGCTCTTTTTCGCATAGTTGAACCAAGAGAAGGGAGCATTATAATTGATGATGTGGATATCTGCAAGATTGGTCTGCATGACTTAAGATCCAGACTTAGCATCATCCCCCAAGACCCAACAATGTTCGAAGGAACAGCCAGAGGGAATCTTGATCCACTGAATCAATATCCAGCTCACAGAATATGGGAGGCAAGTTTCCTAAGTTTCTAATTCATGAAAACTTTAGATGACTATTCATGTCTTGCTAATTTGAATAGAGTGAAATGTATTGTATTCACAAAACCCAGAAGGTGGAAGAAACTTGATTACAATTTTATTGCAAACAAAGAAATAGAAAGATGAACTGAACTTTTCATTCCAAGTTGTTCTTTCACTCGGGTATTGTATGATAAATGGTTACTCGATTCAGGTACTAGAGAAGTGCCAACTAGGTGAATTGGTTCGCCAAGATGAAAAGAAACTGGAACTAAAAAGTAAGTTATAGTACCTAATGTCTTTATTAGATAATCAATACTAACCTGAGTCTTCTTGCAGTTGTAGAAAATGGAGAAAATTTGAGTGTTGGTCAGAGGCAGCTGTTTTGTCTCGGAAGAGCTCTGCTGAAGAGAAGCAGCATTCTTGTTCTTGATGAAGCAACAGCCTCTGTTGATTCTGCTACTGATGGCATCGTACAAGAAACCATTCGCAAGGAATTCGAAGACTGCACTGTCGTTACCATCGCACACAGAATTCATACGGTCATAGACAGTGATCTCATCCTGGTTCTAAGTGAAGGTAATTAGATGAACAGAATTCAAAAGAAGTTTATAAATAAATCATATGGTGATGATGCATTTTGTGAAACAGGGAGGGTTCTTGAGTATGATACACCAGCCAGATTACTAGAAAGAGAAGACTCAGCATTCTCCAAGCTTATAAAGGAGTACTCTGTAAGATCACAGGGCTTTAGCAACCTCACAAATGCAGTGTGATGTCAAATTACTGAAACCTGATAAACCAAATGTCAGGTTTCAGGATCAATTGGTTTGAAAAAGAGGCAAAGATCGAAGCTGCCAAAAGCTTTTGAACATATACCAGAAGAAATCACTCAAGTGCCTCAAATTAGCAGGAAAATTAATTGTTCTTCTTTGCTGTCAATGTTGATGAAATTCGCTTTTAATGCTTATTATTCATATGTATGTCATTCCAATTCATGAGAATAACACTACTACTGAAAAATTGGAATTTGAACTACTTTTTTTAGCCTCTTTTTACGAAGAACAAGATGATTGCTGATTGAAATGCCTATAAACTCCACAAAGGAAGAACCCATGAAAGAAGACTCACATTCATTTATAGCAGCAGCAGCATGAATTAAAGAAAAAACCTAAAAAGAAGTACCAGGAATCCGCTCCAAGCCTAAAATGCGCATCAAATCATGGAGACACTTTTGAGAAACAGTTTCCACATCCGTGGTAGAAAACAAACAGAATTTAGTTTAGGGTTCAGGGTTGTTTTTCATATATAACCCTGTAAATATCTTTATTTCATAAACACCCTTATAAAATCCCCATTTCGATTTTAGAGTGTGCATTATATTTCTCTGACAAAGATGAATTCAATAGTCACATTTTTCATGATTCTAACTTCATCATTACTTCTCTTAAATCTCCAAAAAAATAATAATAATAATAATAATTCAACTTGCCGTATAATTCATCAATAATTGAGACTTAGTACAAACAAAACAAAAAGTCTATGTTTCTATCATTAGATTAAACGAAGCTTCTCTCAAGCCTGAAAAAGCTGGTGAGATAAAGTTATGCATGCAAGCATGCATGGTACGTAGTAATTAAGCACCACCAAGGAACTGCCCTGCTTCCTTTATATGCCTATGATCAGAGGATTGTGTGTCTCTTCTTCCCTGAACCAAATCCTTGAAAAAAGTCAATGGTTTTGGCACAACAACTAATATCAGAGCTCCAGGTTTCAACCTAGGGTTTTTTCGCAAAACAAGAGGAGGAGTAATTTATTTATTGATTCGGAAGATGTCGGAGACCTCTAGTTCCGGTTCTTCGAAAAAAGTCATCTCTAATACTAAATTTGAGGTCGAGAAATACAACACCACCAATAACTTTGGCATGTGGCAAAACGAAGTCATGGACATCTTGTTTTAATAAGAGCTTGACATCACATTGGAGGAAAAGCCTAAGGATATCTTTGAGGAGTGGGTGAAGATGAACCGACAAGCATGCAGTTCTATTAGACTTTGCTTAGCCAAGGATCAAAAGTATTTTGTGATGCATGAGACCATAGCCAAGGACATGTGAAGGAAGCTTAAGACAAGTATATGACCAAGAACGTGGAGAACCGACTCTATTTGAAGAAGAAACTCTTCAGGTTCACCTACAAGGAAGGCACTAGCATACGAAGTTATTTGGATGCATATGATTCGAAAGCATGACATATATGATACTCGAGATTGTTAGAAATCAAACAAAGTCACACATCGGTTGTTGAAGAAAAAGTGTAGTGGCTTAAGTAATAAAGCATATCTCCATTAGTAGTGAGGCCTTTTGGGTTAAGCCCAAGAACAAAATCGTGCGGGCTCAGGCCCAAAGCGAACAATATCACTACTAATGTGGAGATGTGAACTAGCCCGATAGTGGTTATGGCTGGACCAGTAGGGTCCAGCCCAGAAAAGATTTAACATGGTATCAGAGCCAAGTGGTAGATATGTAAAAAAACAAAAAAGAAGTTGGCAGCCAGGCGGTGGGCCTGGATTGAGTTGGTGCCAGGCAGTAGGCCTGGATTGCAGTTAGTTGGGCCAGGCGGTGGACCTGGATTGCAGTTGGTTGCCAGGCAGTGGACCTGGATTGCAGTTGGTTATTGAGTTGGTGCCAGGCAGTTGCCTGGATTGCAGTTGGTTGCCAGGCAGTAGACCTGGATAAAAGTTGGCATTCGAGTCGATGTGGGCCTTTGTTTGAGGGAGGATGTTAGAAATCAAACAATAGTCCCACATCGATTGTTGAAGAAAAAGTGCAGGGCTTAAGTAATAAAGCATATCTCCATTAATAGTGAGGCCTTTTGGGTTAAGCCCAAGAACAAAACCGTGCGGGCTCAGGCCCAAAGCGAACAATATCACTACTAGTGTGGAGATGTGACTAAGCCCGATAGTTGTTGGGCTGGACAAGTAGGGTCTAGCCCAGAAAGATTTAACATGGTATCAGAGCAGGTTGTAGGTCTATGATGAAAAAAAAAATGGTTTCCAGGCAGTTGACTGGATTAAAGTTGGTTGCCAAGCAGTGGACCTGAATTGCACTTGGTTGCCAAGCGATGGACCTGGATTGCAGTTGGTAGTTGGGCCAGGCGGTGGACCTGGATTGCAGTTGGTTGCCAGGTGGTAGACCTGGATTGGAGATGTGGTCCTTTGTTTGAGGGAGGATGTTAGAAATCAAACAAAGTCCCACATCGGTTGTTGAATAAAAAGTGTAGTGGCTTAAGTAATAAAGCATATCTCCATCGTATTGAGGCCTTTTGCGTTAAGCCCAAGAACAAAACCGTGCGGGCTTAGGCCCAAAGCGGACAATGTCACTACTAATGTGGAGATGTGAACTAGCCCGATAGTGGTTATGGCTGGACCAGTAGGGTCCAGCCCAGAAAAGATTTAACAGAGATAACCCACCTCAGATGCTTCAACAATCAAGGGAAGACCTGAAAATAGGAAATTGGAAGAAAGGGCAAGTCCATATCTAAACTAAGAGGTGGATTTTCCAATAAGGAAATTGCAAAAGACCAATGTTTCTATTGCAAGAGCAAAGGTCATTGGAAGAAAGGATTGTCATGTAGTGAAAGAAAAAGGGAAGAAACCACAACAGACCACAGTAGCACAGTCAGACAATGATGATTCAGACTTTAGTTCTTTCACTAGTATGACTTTTGTATGCCATACGGATGAATGGATTTTTGATTCTTGATGCACATTTCATATGTGTCCACACAAATAGTGGTTTACCACACTTGAGCAGACATATGATGAATTGGTATATATGGGCAACAACAACACTTGTAGGACCAAGGGGATTGGTATTATCCAATCAAAGTTGCATGATGGCACAGTGAAGAACTTGAAAGAAGTTGGGTTTATTCTTGAAATGAAGACTAATCTCGTCTTTTGAGGTGCTTTGGAGTCTTCAGGGTATACCATTACGTACCTTGAAAGATGGTGGATTGAAGGTTTCTTTAAGAAACTTGGTGATGATGAAAGGGATTAGGAGAGGAAGAAACTATACTTTTTGCATAGCTTCACAGTTACAGGCAAGGAGGGCTTTGGTGACTACGAATGATGAGGATACCACCAAACTTTGGCATATGAGGCTAGGACATCTAGGCATCAAGAGTTTGCAGGGTTTGGATAGTCAGGGCTTGCTCAATTGGGTCAAAAGCCTTAAGATGGACTTCTATGAGCATTGCATATTGGGAAAACATATGCGGGTGAAGTTTGCAGGGAGTTCACATCAAATTAACGGCATACTCGATTATATTCACACGGATAGAGCCCAACACAGAATCCTTCCTGGGAGGAAAGAGATATTTTGTGACCTTTGTGGATGACTTCTCTAGGAGGTCTTAGGTGTTTTCTATGCACCACAAACATGAAGTACTAGAGTTATTACAAGATTGAAAGAAGATGATTGAAAACCAAACCAACATGAACATCAAGTTCTTGAGATCTAACAATGGTGGCGGCGAGTACACGTCGGATGCTTTTAAGAAATTTTACCAGTCCAAGGGTATAGTACGACACCTCACAGTACGAGAGACGCCTTAGCAGAATGGCGTTGTAAAACCCCTAAACCGCACGCTATTGAAGAAAGTGTGGTATATGTTGTCCAATGCCGGCTTGGGCAAAGAATTTTGGGCAGAGACGATCAGTTATGCAATGCATCTTTTGAACATGCTACCTTCACCAACTCTAAATGGGAAATGCCCATTAGAGGTTTGGTCTGACATGATCATTTCTGATTTTGACTCACTTCACATATTCGTATGTGCGGCGTACTACCATGTGAAAGATGGTGAATTAGATCCAAGAGCAAATAAAGGCTTGTTCTTGGGATTTAGAGGTGTGAAAGGATATAGGATCTTGAGGCCAGAAGTTAGTAATGGGACAGTGAGCAGAGATGTTGTTTTTGATGAGTTTGATATGGTAAAATAGGGTCATAACAAATTTGATATGTGTACAAAAAAGGAAGCTCAACAACTGGTGGAGATTGAGGGGATCAAGTCTCAGGTGGAGACTTCTCCCATTTCAACAGATAATTCTGATAGCTCAAATGCAGATGACAATCTAGTTAATATGTTGACAAAGAATGTCTTTGGGGTCAAGTTCCAATACTCCTTGGACTTGATCCATTGTTTGAAGCTTTGAAGAAGCTCTTAGAACTGAATTCAAGTTGAGTTCGGCACTTTTCCATTCTAATTATGATTAGAGATATGATTGATTTAGATCTAATTAATATTACTTTTAAAAAATCCAATAAAACAAGAAATTTGAGTTGGGATTTTGAAATTTTCTCAAAATTTTAGTTTTTTTTATTTAAAAAAAATCTATCTATATTACTAAGCAGGAGTATTTTTTTTAAGTATCTATCTATTATTAATTAAAATTTAAAAAAAAATTTAAAAATATATTGGGATTTTGAAATTTTCTCAAAATTTTAATTTTTTTAATTTAAAAAAATTATCTATATCACTGCATTATTTTTAAATTTTTAAAGTATCTATCTATATTGCTAAAGCGTTACAAATAATTATAATTTTAAAAAATTCAAAAAAATGCGGATTTTGAAATTTTCTCTTTAAAAATCTATTACTAAGCAAGAGTATTTTTAATTTTAAAAAGTATCTAGTAAATAATTTTAATTTTAATTGTTTTCAAGAAAATTAGATTTGGACTTTGAAATTTTTTCAAAATTTTAGATTTTTAATTTTAAAAAATATAATAACTACATAACTACACTACACTTTTGTTTCTAGGGTTAAAGCCATTTTTGGTCCCTGAAAACAGGGCCAATGTTCATTTCCATCCCAAAAATTTAAAATTTGTTCTATACGGTCCACATCAGCATATACTGACACTTATCACTCCACATCAGCAAAATAAAAAGATTATATGCATTTCATTGGTATTCCACATGACCACCACGTTAGCAATAGGGACCAAAAATGCCAAAATACGGAATATATATATGGACCCAAAATGTCAAAATATGCAATATATAGGGACCATATTGAACAAATTTTGAATTTTGGGATGAAAATGAACATTGATCTCGTTTTTAGGGACCAAAAATGGCTTTAACCCTTGTTTCTATTCCTTATTGAAGGGGCACTAGCTATCTAGAGCCTCATCCTTGAAACCGCCCAAACCACACCTTTGCCGCCACCCTTATGACCGGAGAGAGGAATACCTAAGGTTTCGTTTTAGCTCCTAATCTTGGGTAAATTTGGGAACTTTCTTCATCTTTAATGTGTTCCGAGATATGAGAATCCTGTGTTATGCTCCTCTTTTGATCGATTTGTGTTGTCCTTTTGTAGTTTAATAAATTAATTTATCAATTTTATTAATTTATCTCAAACATATTTTAGTTTATAATACACAACAATCAAAAGAGTTTTTTTTTTAATCTACTTTTCCTTCAATACTACAACTCTTTTATTCTCTTCTTTCCTACCATTTTATTAATTGTTTTATTTGTAATATAGTTTCAATGCGGGGACAAAGAATACAGTTTCATTTATTCAATTTGAATAAAAGTAAGCAAATAAATATTTTCATTGAGTTTTATCAATCATAAGTTATAATTTTTTGATTTTAAAATAGAGGTAATTATTTATTAATCCCTGGCACTTAGGGATGGCAATGGGGCGGGCCGGGGGCGGGGCAGGCCTTTACCACAACCGCCCCGCTTGAACTTGCCCTGCCCTGTGCCCCGCCCCGCCCAAATACCACATGTATGAATACCTCACCACGGTTTTTCTCATACCCCTAGCCCGCTATGTAATATAATATACATACATATATATATATATATATATATATATATATATAGAGAGAGAGAGAGAGAGGGGGGGTATGTTTGTAATTTTAGCGTAGGGCGGATTTAAAATTGGTGTTTACCAAACCTCGCCAGTGTCCCGTTCTCCAACAAAAAACCCCCATTCCGGAGGCGGATCAGGTCCTGAAAGCATGGACGTCGGGGTTGCCATCCCTACTGGCACTATTTGGTATTATTTCTCACCCAAAACACACACACCCAAAATACTATTACACTAACCCCCTACACAATCCCCCAAGAACAGGGAAAAAGCAAATAGTGCCAGGGACCAATAGTTCATTATCTATTTAAAATATAATCATATATGTGAATAGCATATCGTAGGAGCCAATTATTTTGAAATACAAACAAAGAGTGTTTAACTTTTATAAAAAAAATTCTTATAAAAATCATATTTAGTTACTTAAGTAAAATCCATAAAAATTAGACTTATCGATATTAAAAAAGAGGGACAAAAATTACAATATCTTTTAGTAAAAAACTGTAAAATAAATCTCAACTTTAAGTATGAAAATTTTATTTACGAATTTTATAGTTTTCCAAGTTTAATTTAGTTTTCTGAAAATTATTTCATATTTTTTATAAAAAAAACGTGATTAGTTAGAAAATAAAAATTTTATAACTTTAAATTTGATTCAATATCTTGATATTAAAAATTAGAAAATGTTAAAAAATGATAAACTTTAAAATTTTAATTTAGGTTGGAAAATTATAAATTTAAAAATTTCTTTAAAAATACAGAGATTCATCGAACTATAATCATGCCTTTACGCGTGCCTGACCGACTGCTGGGCATAGGGATGGACATGGGTCGGGTGGCCCATGGGCTGGCCCGAACCCAACCCGAAAAAAACAGGGCCCAGGCTTGGGAAATTGACCCAAATGGCTGGGTTGGGCTAAACTAAGCAGGCCCAATTAAATTTTGGGCTGGGCTTGGGTTATATAGATTTTGGCCCAGCCCAGCCGACCAGGCCCGAATATATATCTATATATATATATAAACTTGAACATCATAGGTCCAAAACCCAAAACTCTATTTAATTTCCATTTGTTCTTGATGTAATATTTGTGTGTGGAATTATGTAATACTTTGTAGTATTTTTTTGAATCATTTGTGTTATTTATGTTCTATTTGTTTATATAATAGTCTAATATAGGTTTTATTTAAGAGCAAATTATTTAACAGTCCTTGAAACAGTAATCAGGTCCCTACCCACCCCACTATTTGCTACACCCCCACCCACAAATACCCCAGGGACCAATAGGGATAATGGCACTGTTTTAGGGACTAAAAGTTCATTATCAATTTATTTAATTATTTGTATTATTAGTAAGAAAATAAAATTATTTTATTTTTGGTTGGGTTGGGATAAGCCTGGGCCAAACAAAATTCTGATGGGTCGGGTTTGGGCTAACAAAATTTGACCCGAAAGTGGCCCAACCCAAAATTTAACCCAAACGATAGGCCGCTTTTTGAGCCTAGCCCAAACCCCTCGCTTCAGGCCCATGTCCACCGTATTCTAGCTCTACAATCAAATAAAAATAAAAACTAACATTTTTTTTTATAAAAATGGATAAATCATATTTATTTATTAAAAATTATAAATACGGTTTTATTGGGGTCCCTTGTTGGACCGGATTTTACATTTAAGTCCTAGTGTTTCGAGTTGGAGAGAGGGTTCCCATTGTTGGTGTGGCTCCGGTAGGCTCCCCATCCTCGAAGTCATCTCCGAGGCGACTCAACACTTGGGTCTCTCATGTGAGGAAGAGGTTGTGCTTAATGAAAGCGACCATATGTTGCAGTTGTGTCTGATGGTTGGCATGAGAACTGTCGAACCACGGGAGGAATAAAAAATAGCATGTTTGATTATTAAATATTTGAATTAAGTTTTTTAATCAATTTCACATTGATCTTTATATAATTTAATAATGTGTTATAAGTTATTATATTATTCCACATGTTTATTTATTTATGGGTAAATTTTTTTTTTTTTAAAAAAACAATGTGGTTTTACAAATTTACAAAATAAAGAAAGTGTTTTTTCTTATAAAACTTGTGGTTTCTCCAGTTAACAAAAAAATGAAAACCGTTAACTCTTGTTAACGATGTTAATCCCTGCTTAGTTGGGAGAGACATTTTCGTCAATTTTTTTGTTGTTGTGATCTCTCAAATAGATGAAGATTTGAAAGAAATCCAATTTAGGGCAATTTTTATGTAATTTTCATACAAAATTTGATGAAAATGCCCCTATCAACTAAGCTGAAGTTAACGGTTTTTCCTTTTTTTTTAACCGGAGAAATCACAAGTTTTTATAAGAAAGAAAAAAATATATTTTTCCTACTTTGCAAATCTGTGAAACCACATAGACTTTTTTGAAATTTACCCTTTATTTATTTATCTAATTTATATTTTTTAATTTAATTATGTTGTTTTTGTTTTATTAATGTATTTTCTTTTCTTTTATTTATTTAGTAAATTTTATGTTTCATTCATTTAGTATGTTATTTATATATCAATTTTATATGTTCATTTATTTATTTTTATTTCTTATATTCTTTTTAATAATAATATATATATTTTAAATCCTGAACAATGCGAAGAGTCATTTACTAGTTCATATCAAAATAGGAGTTATCTCTAGATAGTTAGAGATCCGGAGGAGACAACCTTGTATCACACATTGATTATAGTGGATTGGTTCTCTCATCGCTACATGTGGAGGTTGGTAATTTGTTGAACCACATAAATCTGTTTCTCTCTCTTTTTCTTACTATTATTGGTTTTAATTTGATTGTCCTATTGCATATTAGTGGTTAGTAGATTAGAGATTGGATTGTTCTTATTTATCTGTTTTTCCACGATGCTGTTTAAACCAAATCTTTAGTTGAGGGTTTTTACGTAATAAGAAGTTCCTCGGCACGCCTTGTCCTTGTGATTGTGATGGAATATGGAACCTGAAGTGAACCCCCTCACACTTTTGAATATTATTTGAAGCTTTGAGGGTGAAAGGACAAAAGATCCAACAATTATTTTTCTTCTTCTTTTCCTTTGTGTGATTTGGCAATGAATGAACAAAAGATAATAATAGATTGAAGAATATCGATACGTCCAGCTCCAAACGCACTACCTATCAAAGTGATCTCCTTTTTTACCAACCAAAAAAAGAAAAAAAGAAAAAAAGTGATCTCCTTTTTTACCAAAGAAAAAAAAGTGATCTCCTTTTTTCCCCATTTTTCTAGCCCAAAGTAACAAAGTTGGGACTCGGGACTTGGGAGTGCCTTACAAAGTTGTTTGTCACTTTGTCTTTCTCTTTCGTGGTGGATTCCTTTTCAGTTCTTTCCCATACAAAGTAATGAAACATGCATCATATATAATATTAATATTACTAGACCATCATTCTTTGTATTGACTCTCTTATGTATGATCTTATCCATCCTTCATGCATGCATGCACGCACGATCTTACACCACTTTCTTTATATGCTCATCATATGCTTATTATTTTCCTTTTTTTATAAAGTTTTTTTTCTAAAAAATAGATTAATCATATTTATTTTATTAATTTTAAAAATTTTAATATATAATACATAGTTGGGAAATATATATATAAAAAAATCAACTCAAATATCCTCGCTATGTACCTCACTTTTTAGATCTTCCATCCAACTCTTATGTCATCTTTAAAGTCCTTATCCCTTTCATCCATCCATCACGATTCTATTTGAAGAGCTCCAAACTTCCAATCTCTATTTTTTTGGTTGTTAACACTATATCAAACTATGATATAAAAAAATTATAAATAATTTTTTTAAAATATACTGTTTGTTCCGAAAAGAAAACAAACTACTAAGTTTATCTTCTTTTATTTGTTTTAAAAAAAAACATCCATGAGCTAATTAATTCATTATAAATGTTGACTTTGAGTTTAGTTTGCTCAAGATAGCTCTATGATTGAAAGACATCCCATTTTTTCGAATTATTCTACACCATAACAAGTTATTAGCTAGAAACGCAATATCGGTGTAGGGCGAACCTTCAACCTCTCCTTGTGAGAGGAAATGTCATGGGTTAAAAAAACTTCTTATTCCATATTTGGAAGAGACAAAAAAGCATGCTTTGATTTTCCACAATAAAAACACATTCCACATCATACAAATCATGTATGATCAATATAGGTGTAATACTTAATTTAGTCCTTCTATTATAATTTGATTTTTTTGGTTCCTATATTTTCACAATTAAGAAATTTCAGTCCTTTTAGAGATTGAAAAACTCAAATTATAAGATAAAAAAGGAATTGAAATTTCTCAATCATAAAAATATAAAAAATTTAAAAAATTAAATTATTATAAAGGGACTAAATTGACCGATTCGATATAATAAATGGACTAAATCGAGCATTAGACCATCAATATATCCTATTCAATCAATCAAGCAGCTACCATACCATGTCATCCTAGATTTGATTATTGTTGTTCTCTTTGCAAAAGATTCAACGGAGATGATTAAAAGTTAAAAAAGAAAAAGACTTGAAGGAAAAGTTAAAAAAAGAGCTACCACCACGTGCTCTAAATTTTGCTCCCTTTTTATTGCTGTCTCCCACCTCAAGCATGGCACTGCATCGTGAATGACGTTGGACAAAGCCTCTCCATTTTAAAATTATGAAAGTACTTGCTCTTGCTTGTTATCTAACTTATTATTTATTTATTTATTTATTCTTTTTTAATTTGATGTAGTTTTTATGTGCAAAAAAATAAAATTGATCACAATTAAATTCATCGATCCACCGCCATATCCTCTAGAAGAGAAAAACTTGTATGGATCCGGGCTCACCTATCTCTAGGTGAGCCCGCTCTATTATACTATTTAGAAGATGTTTTAAGTATTTCTAACTGTACGGATGGGAAAATCATCGAAAAATAAACTAGTATATCCATTTTTATATAATTTTGTGACCGTTTGATCCTCCCATGGTTGAAATTTTATAGAAATTTTAACGGTTCAGATTTTTAGAATTTCAACCGTTAAGTGGAAGGACCAAACGGTCACAAAATTACATGAAAATGGATATGCTAGTTTATTTTTCGATGATCTTCTCATCCCAGACGCATTGAAAATACTTAAAACATCTTCTAAATAAAGATAATGGAGGGCTCATCTGTAGATAGGTGAAATGGGCCCACGTAAAGTTTTTCTCCCTCTGAGGAGACTTTGCTAATACTTAGAAGCTGCACGGGCCGGGCCCGGCCCGGAAGAGACGAAGTACGGCCTGTTAATATATATATATTTTTAAAATTGAAAAAAATCTAAAATATTCTAAAAAAAATTCTAAACAATGGCGTGAAGTTGTGCTCCGATGGGCAGTGGCCGGACGAGGATTTCATTGATGTCGTTGTCGACGATAATCCCATCTTTCTTGCAGTCAACTGAGCAGAGGGTCTCGTCGAAGCCATCAGGTTCGTCGCCTTTAAAGCATCGGCGCTGGGAGCCATGGCCGGAGAAGTGGAAGATGAGGGAGTGTCCGGAGCTCACGTCGGACGTGAGAGCCACCGCATCGCCGCGTCCATGTTCCGGCGAGATGGAAACCGGAAAGGAGAAACCAAAAGAGACAGACCTCAAAAGCATTAAGCTAAAAAAGATTCGCCCCATACTTTGCAAAAAGAAACAATAGTAAAAGATTAGCTTGTACTTTGAAAGAGAAATAAGAATAAAAGTTGTCTCAAAAGCATTCACTGATGGTAAAGATGTGACCTGTATTAATTTATAAATTTTAACCCTGCTATGTGGCAGCATCTGGTGCTACCACGTGGCAAAATTTCAGACTGGCCAGTGACGGGCCCAGAATCCAACTCTGCCTTTTTTTTATTATTATAATTTTTTTTATAAAAAGAATAAACCACATATTTATATTAAGACCCATTACAACATATGCATTCTAGGAATGCCAGAAGATTACAATAGCCCATATTGTGACAGCATTCATAGGAAGATTCTTGATGACTCATGAGGCTCCACTTCACCAGATCAAGTCTCACCTCCAATTTTGATTTTTTTTTTAATAAAAGAGTTAAATGAGGAAATAAATATCACAAACTATTTAAAAAAAAACTCATCATTTATTTTAAAAACATCATATATTATATTAACCTCATATGTTATATATGATTGCAAGAATTATGAGATCTCATCCCACTAATAGGGTCTTGTCCACCCTGATGGAGGTGCTTCTAACACCCCAAAATTGGTGTAAATCAGTTGGCTCTCATCCCACCCCAAAGAGTACGGAAGTGGTTCCATATCATAGATGTATATGTGCATGAGGTGAACGTATGTAACTGACTCATCTTCCATGTCATAGGTAACACTTTATGTGTTTCCCCTCCCCATTTCCGCTTATGAAGG
The DNA here is from genome assembly GCA_026586065.1 of Dioscorea zingiberensis. Lineage (NCBI taxonomy): Eukaryota > Viridiplantae > Streptophyta > Magnoliopsida > Dioscoreales > Dioscoreaceae > Dioscorea > Dioscorea zingiberensis. The sequence continues at coordinate 2,804,759 of CM048822.1, read as the reverse complement.
TTATCCAGGATTAGGATTTTTTCCTCCTTTGCCAGCCATGCACTGACTACTTGTTGGATTGATGCACCATTTCTTGTCACCCATTCATTCATATCTACTCTTGTCACCCATGCTCCATTTCTGCAGTTGATCTTCCAGGTTTACTGACAAGAAGAAGAAGAAGAAGAAGATGAATGCACCATCGAGTTTCTCTAATGCAGAAAGCTTTCACGCATTGAGTAAGTTGCTGTAAATACAAAGTTTTCTGATTTCTCACGGTTCATGAATCCAAGCCAAATAGAAATCGTCCATGTCTTCTGAAAGATCAAATCACCAGAAACAATGCATGTGTGTAACAATTAGTGTCCTAATGTTTTTTTCTAATATTCTCAATGATAATTTGGTGCAGAACATCTTATGCTCCAGAACTGGCCAGTATGGTCAGCAACAAACTCACCTTGTTTCTTCAAGGGTGTAATAGTGTGTCTCCAAGTCTTGTTCATTGGTAGCATTTCAATCCAATTCCTCTGGAAAAAGTTTATTATATGGCATCAGAATAAATACAAGACTGCAGAGGAAGGAAGCCGAGATTGCAATGATGCAAAACAACCGGAAAACTGCATAAACTTGGGTGTCTCATACCATGCAAGCAAAGTTTGTTGCGCACTCCTAGCGTCAATCCAGTTATTGAGGCTGCTGTTTTTTCTGCTAAAAGGATACAGCTTTGGCCGTTGCAAATCCATCCTCTCATTTCTGACAGAAATAACACAGTTGATGTCATGGGTGATAACACTTGTTGCTGTTTTTCAGTTCCAGAGAGCAAAATCAGTAAAACTTCCTTGGCTTATAAGAGCATGGTGGTTATGTAGCTTCATACAGGCAGGAATATGCATAGCTTATGATGTTCATTCTCTCCATTTAAACAATGGAGTGATAGGAATCAAAGAATATACTGATTTATCAAGCCTCATTGCATGCACATACCTGCTGGCAATTTCACTCAGAGGAACTACAGGGATCAGCTTATCTTCAAGTAAACTCAGAGAACCATTACTGCAGAAATCAACAGAAAAACATTCAGATAAAAGCAACAGAAACTCTCCTTATGGAAGAGCAAGCATTCCACAACTTGTAACCTTCTCTTGGATGAATCCACTCTTCTCCATTGGAATCAAGAAACCACTGGAACAGGATGAAGTACCTGATGTTGATATAAAAGACTCTGCTGAGCCAGTCTCCTATTCATTCGGTGAATGCATGAACACTGCTAAAGAGCGATACGGCTCGTCGAGTTTGTCCATCTACCATGCAATCTTCTTGTTTATCAGGAAGAAAGCAGCAATAAATGCAGGTTTTGCTGTTGTCGCTGCTTGTTGCTCTTATGTAGGACCTTCACTGATTGATGACTTTGTGAAGTTTTTGAGCGCAAAAGAGGAACATGGGATAACAAGAGGTTACTTCCTTGCACTTGCATTCCTTGGCGCCAAAATTGTCGAAACAGTGTTCCAAAGGCAGTGGATTTTCGGATCTCGGCAGCTTGGTCTTCGCCTCAGAGCAGCTCTCATATCCCACATTTATAAGAAAGGCCTTTGCCTGTCAAACCAATCACGGCAGAAGCACACGAGCGGAGAAATCATCAACTACATGAGTGTTGACATCCATAGAATCAGTGAGCTCATGTGGTATTTGAACACAGTCTGGATGCTACCCATACAGATCTCTCTAGCAATCTATGTTCTTCATAAGAATTTGGGCTTTGGTGCACTTGCTGGTTTAGCAGCCACATTCTTGATCATGGCTTGCAACATCCCCATCACCAGGACACAGAAGAGGTTTCAGTCTAAGATCATGGAATCTAAAGATGAGAGGATGAAAGCAACCTCTGAGGTTCTCAAGAACATGAAGATATTGAAGCTTCAAGCTTGGGACACCCAGTACCTCCACAAACTGGAAGACTTGAGAAAAATAGAGTATGGGTGGTTGTGGAACTCTCTCAGGTTGCAAGCTATCTCAGGTTTCATCTTCTGGGGAGCACCTGCATTCATATCAGTGGCAACATTTGGAGTGTGTATTCTAGTAGGAATTCCCCTCACTGCTGGGAGAGTTCTGTCAGCATTGGCTACATTCAGAATGCTGCAAGATCCAATCTTTAACCTCCCAGACCTACTTTCAGCTCTGGCACAGGGCAAAGTCTCAGCTGACAGGATTGCCTCTTATCTCCAAGAAGAGGAGATGAAGCTTGATGCTGTTGAGGTTGTCCCCAAGAGTGACACAGAGTTTACAGTTGAGATTGATTGTGGGAAGTTCAGTTGGGACCCTGAATCGAAACATCCAACACTTGATGGAATACAACTTAGTGTGAGGAGAGGAATGAAGGTTGCCATTTGTGGGACTGTTGGTTCAGGGAAGTCTAGCCTTCTATCAAGCATACTTGGAGAGATTCCAAAACTCAATGGCACAGTGAGAATCAGTGGCAGCAAGGCATATGTTCCACAGACACCCTGGATACTGACAGGCAATGTCAGAGACAACATTCTCTTTGGAAATCCTTATGAGTTTGACAAGTATGAGAGAACAATCCAAGCATGTGCATTGACCAAAGATTTTGAGCTTTTCGCAAACGGTGACCTGACAGAGATTGGAGAAAGAGGCATCAATATGAGCGGTGGACAGAAGCAACGGATTCAGATAGCAAGATCTGTATATCAAGATGCTGATATTTACCTTCTTGATGATCCTTTCAGTGCAGTGGATGCTCACACTGGCACACAATTGTTTAAGGTTATCTTTTTTCCTGAATTTTTTTTCCGTACGGTACATAAATTTCATCAAGAACAACATGAATAATCTTTGGAGCATCTCGCGCAGGATTGCCTGATGGGGCTTCTCAAGGAGAAGACCATACTTTATGTGACTCACCAAGTTGAGTTCCTCCCTGCAGCAGACCTGATCCTGGTACTGAACAAAAATATACAAGTGATTCATTAATTGTTTTCTCAAATGATATACACCATATATTAACTGAGATTGTTTTATTTACCAGGTGATGCAGAATGGAAGAATAGCACAAGCTGGAAAGTTTGATGAGCTTCTGCAGCAAAATATAGGATTTGAGGTGCTGGTTGGAGCTCATAGTCAAGCACTTGAATCAATTCTCAATGCTGAAAACTCAAGCAGAATGGTCCAGATAGATGATAGGAGTAATGATGAACTTGATGGAGAGAATTCAGCAACACAACTTCAAATAGTGGAGAAGCAGGAGTCTGAACAGAACCTTTGCCAAGACATTGCTGATAGAGGAAGGCTGATGCAGGATGAAGAAAGAGAGAAAGGAAGCATTGGCAAAGCTGTTTACTGGACATATTTGACAGCCGTGCGTGGTGGAGCTCTAGTACCATTCATAGTCACAGCACAATCTCTCTTCCAAATTTTACAAGTAGCAAGTAACTACTGGATGGCTTGGGCAACTCCAACAGAAACAACAGGCCAAATCGTAGGAATTAGCTTTGTTTTCTTGGTCTACATACTCCTATCAGTAGGAAGTTCACTGTGTGTATTGGTTCGTGAAATGTTAGTCGCGATTACTGGGCTTCTGACATCACAAAAGTTCTTCACAGACATGCTTCACTGCATCCTTCGTGCCCCAATGTCTTTCTTTGATTCAACGCCAACAGGAAGGGTCTTAAACAGGGTTTGTTGGTTATTCTAGATATCCTGTCTTCCGTTCACTAGTTAGTTTGAATTTGATCATAAACTTATGTCTACTTCTTGGCAGGTCTCAACCGATCAAAGTGTTGTTGACTTGGAAATAGCAGGAAAATTAGGCTGGTGTGCTTTTTCAGTGATACAAATTCTTGGCACGGTCACGGTTATGTCACAAGTTGCGTGGCCAGTTTTCTTAATTTTCATTCCTGTGACAGCAATCTGCATTTGGTATCAGGTACTGACTGTTGAGCTCATAATTCCTGGCAGAACTATCTTCTTCCTAAATTCAGAATTGACATACTATAATGTAATGCTTCTGCAGAAATACTATATACCAACAACGAGAGAGCTAGCTCGCTTATTCGGAATTCTGAGAGCTCCAATCCTTCATCATTTTGCAGAATCACTTACTGGAGCAGCAACCATTAGAGCATTTGGACAGCAAGAGCGTTTCACCCACACAAATCTTGGTCTCATCGACCAACACTCGAGGCCATGGTTCCACAATGCTTCTGCAATTGAATGGCTTTCCTTCAGACTGAACATGTTATCAAATTTTGTCTTTGCATTCTCATTGGTTTTGCTTGTCAGCCTCCCTAAAGGATTTATAAATCCAAGTGGGTCACTGATTGTTTTTATCACCTGCATTTCTCTCACATAATCCTCATCAAATCTGATTAACATATGTTCCTTGTTTTGCAGGCCTTGCAGGGCTAGCTGTGACTTATGGATTAAATCTAAATTCACAACTAGCTACTATAATCTGGAATCTATGCAATACTGAAACTAAAATGATCTCTGTAGAAAGAATACTGCAATACTCAAGAATCAAAAGTGAAGCTCCTTTAGCTATCAAAAGCTGTCAACCACCAACTAACTGGCCAGACACAGGAAAAATTTGCTTCACAAACTTGCAGGTATGGGATCAACTAAGCATGCATGCACAAACAGAAAAACAGGCACCTCAAGGGATTGCTCTCTCTTGATCTTCAAAACTTGATGGCTATAGCATTTTAAGATGAATTCCTTGTTCCTGCAGGTTAGATATGCGGAACACCTGCCATCGGTTTTGAGAAACATTACATGTACAATCCCAGGAAGGAAGAAGGTTGGCGTCGTTGGTCGAACTGGCAGTGGGAAATCAACTCTGATACAGGCTCTTTTTCGCATAGTTGAACCAAGAGAAGGGAGCATTATAATTGATGATGTGGATATCTGCAAGATTGGTCTGCATGACTTAAGATCCAGACTTAGCATCATCCCCCAAGACCCAACAATGTTCGAAGGAACAGCCAGAGGGAATCTTGATCCACTGAATCAATATCCAGCTCACAGAATATGGGAGGCAAGTTTCCTAAGCTTCTAATTCATGAAAACTTTAGATGACTCAATACTCATGTCTTGCTAATTTCAATAGAGTGAAATGTATTATATTTTCAAAACCAAGAAGGTGGAAGAAACTTGATTACAATTTTATTGCAAATGAAGAAATAGAAAGTTTTTTTTTTGAAAAGGTGGATAAACCACATTTATTTAAATATAAAGTAGTCTGTACATGCAGAAGAAATAGAAAGATGAACTGAACTTTTCATTCCAAGTTGTTCTTTCACTTGAGTATTGTATGATAAACGGTACTCAATGCAGGTGCTAGAGAAGTGCCAACTTGGTGAATTGGTTTGCCAAGATGAAAAGAAACTGGAACTAAAAAGTAAGTTATAACTTATAGTATCAAGACTATAGTACCTAATGTCTTTATTAGATAATCGATATTAACCTGAGGCTTCTTGCAGTTGTAGAAAATGGAGAAAATTTGAGTGTTGGTCAGAGGCAGCTATTTTGTCTCGGAAGAGCTCTGCTGAAGAGAAGCAGCATTCTTGTTCTTGATGAAGCAACAGCCTCTGTCGATTCTGCTACTGATGGCATCGTACAAGAAACCATTCGCAAGGAATTCAAAGACTGCACAGTAGTTACCATCGCACACAGAATTCATACGGTCATAGACAGTGATCTCATCCTGGTTCTAAGTGAAGGTAATTAGATGAACAGAATTCAAAAGAAAATCAGAAGTTTTCAAATAAATCATATGGTGATGATGCATTTTGTGATACAGGGAGGGTTCTTGAGTATGATACACCAGCCAGATTACTCGAAAGAGAAGACTCAGCATTCTCCAAGCTTATAAAGGAGTACTCTGTAAGATCACAGGGCTTTAGCAACCTCACAAATGCAGTGCGATGTCAAATACTGAAACCTGATAAACCCAATGTCAGGTTTCAGGATCAATTTGTTTGAAAAAGAGGCAAAGATCGAAGCTGTCAAAAGCTTTTGAACATATACCAGAAGAAATCACTCAAGTGCCTCAAATTAGCAGGAAAATGAAGCACAATTATATAAATTACCCTTGTAAACTTAAGTGGTTGTGTAGTGAAGGGAAAGGCTGTTTGGTCATTCACTACATCTCAGCCTCTCACTCACGGGGTTAAGTAAGGAAGACAAGAGGAAAATGGGATCTATGACTGAATATCATTCCTGTTACTCTTCTCTTGGGAAATCCCTAATCTTCTTATTGTAATGGTTCTTCTGCACCTTGAGAAATCTCCAGAGCTCACACTCTCAGATGTTCTTAGTTTGTATTATGTATCTGTTTTGAAGTTAATTTCAAGTACTTGCAGTTGTTAATTAACAGTGTGCATCAGAAAATTAATGCTTCTTGTTTGCTTTCATTGTTGATGAAATTCACTTTTAATGCTTCTGATTCATATGTATGTCACTCCAATTCATGAGAACAAACACTGCTACTGAAAAATTGGAATTTGAACTAATTTTTTCAACCTCTTTTACGAAGAACAAGATGAGTGCTGATTGAAATTCCTAGAAACTACAAAAAGGAAGAAGCCCATGAAAGAAGAAATTCACATTCATTTATAGCAGCATGAATTAATGAAAAAAAACCTAAAAAGAAGTACCTGGAATCCACTCCAAGCCAAAAATGCGCATCAAATCATGGAGACTCCACATCCGTAATTGAAAAATTAGGGTTCAGGGTTGTTTTCCATAAACAACCCTGTAAATGTCTTAATCCCATAAACGCCCTTATAAATCCCCATTTCGATTTTTAGTTTGCGTTATATTTCTCTGACAAAGATGAATTAAATAGTCTCATTTTTCATGATTCTAACTGCTTTTTTATATGCTTATATGCTTATCATTTTTCCACTTTCACAAAGTACTAATTTTTTTAAAATGATAAATCATGTTTTATTTCATTAGATTTAGAGATTTTGGTACCTACCAGGGGTGGACCTACATGATTGGCAACCATGATTGAGCAGCCGGAAAATTTTGAAAAAATTGAGTTTAATGTGGTTTAAAATTTAATTGACATAGAGGCAGCCCGGGTTGAGGACAAAGAAGCCCGGGGTGGAGGGCCCCTATAGCCCACATGTCCAACTATTCTATTTCATGACACATTGACATATGGAAGCTCTCAATATATATTATTTTATTTGGTTGAAAAAATTGGGCCAGGCTCTACCTATTTTTGAATTATTGGAGGGGCCTACATCTAAGCAACACTTTTCATTGTTGGCCAACCCTTTTCCTTACCGTCTTTTGTGAACCGTCACTTTCTTTAGTTTTTTTTTTTTTGTCAAAATTCAGCAACTCTTCTCAAACATTGACTTCTTAAGCCCGGTCTGGACTAAATTCCTGGGTCCGCCACTGGTACCTACTACATAGTTTTGATGAAAAAGTCATTCAATTCAGCTCCTCACGTATCTTGATTATGTGTCTCACTCTGCAAATTTCTTTTCCAACAGTTGTATCATCTTTGAAGGCTTCATTCTCTTCATCCACCCATTGCGGGTCTCTTTGGAGAACTCTAAGATTTGTTTTATCAGGTGTTGTGTTGCTTCCAATCTCAATTTCTTGATTATTGATACTATGTCAAACCAATATAATTTAAGGAAAAATAACTCAAATAATTTTTTTAAAAAACATACTATTGATTTTGAAAACATCTCCGAACAAACTACTAATTAAATTTATCTTCTTTTATATAAAAAAAAATCCATGAGCTAATTAACTCAAGAAAGCTCTTATTTGGAAGAAACAAAAGCATGCATGCTTTGATTTTCCCCAATAAAAACACACTCCAAATCATACATATATCCTATTCAATCAATCAAGCAACTAGAATGTCATCCTAGATTTGATTATTGATGTTCTCTTGACCAAAACATTCAACGAAGACAATTAAAAGATAAAAACAGACTTGGAGGACAAGGTTTTGTGGCAGTAGGAGAAAGAGTCCACCTCGTGCTCCAATTTTATTCTCTTGCGTTGCTGTCTCCCACCTCAAACATGCACAACATCATCAATGACGTTAATCAAAGCCCTTCATTTTAAAATTATGAACGTCATCAATTATTTTATTTGACGTATTTTTTAATTAAATTTAATAAAGCCTTGTTAGATAATGAAATAAACCAACTTGAATTGGCGTGGGTTCCAAGGCGGTCGTATTCCCGTCAATTTCATAAAAAATAAGTTTTAAGAATTAAAATATATCATATGGGCAATATAACGGTGGAATTGATATATCACCCATCAGCTCAGAAGACCATAATATTATTCATTAAAAATTATATTTAATGTTTCCTCTAAAAAAATTTAAAAAAATTTTTCAAAATATTATTGGACTTAGGTGTGATGGATTGGGTGTTCACAAATGAGTCGTGTCAACAAACTTATCTCCTTTATGCGATTCTTTGTGTCGGTTTGAATCTAGAGAGGGAGGAAGAAATTCCGAGAAAAAGTTGAGTGCTCCAACTTCACTGAGGCCGCTCTAACTGAGCAGCTCCACGGAGAGAGAGAGAGAGAGATCAGGGAGGAAGAGGATTCTATAAGAATTTCACACTCTAAAAAATCATACTAAACACCCTAAAATATTTTCTTTTTCTATAAAATCTAAAATTATATTTCTCTGACAAAGATAAATTAAATAATCCCAATTTTTATGATTCTAACTTCATCATTACTTCTATTAAATCTCTAAAAGCAAAAAAAAATCAACTTACCATATAATTCATCAATACTTGAGACTTAATACAATTACAAACAAAACAAAAAGTCTATGTTTCTATCATTAGATTAAACGAAGCTTCTCTCAAGCCAGAAAAAGCTGGTGAGATAAAAAGTTATGCATGCAAGCATGCATGGTACGTAGAAAGCACCACCAAGGAACCACCCTGCTTCCATGACTATGATAAGAGGATTGAGCCTCTTCTTCCTGTGTGTGTGTGCATGCTTACATGCCAAGTGTATGTGTGTGTGCATGCTGTTCCATTGAGAGTTGTTTACTTCAACACTGTACACAACACCCCGTTGGAACTACCAGGTCCCATAAAATTAAGCATCACATATAATATTTGCTGCTATTCATTCCTATTTGCAAGCAACCTTCTCAGACTTCTATTTCTGCTGCAAGGAAATTAAGGAAACAATTGCCAGTTCATGTTTGCAGTAATAGCAAGAACAACACAGGTCATATCATTGACGATCATATTAGTTGCAGTTTAAAAGATTCGGAACCGCATTCAGGAACGGCTTGTATAGCATGTTCCTTTTTCTTCAGTTAACCACAATGCATATATACATGTATACAAACTTTAAATAAGCCCTTGATGAAGTTACATCTATCACAAAGAAAAGAATAGACCCAAAAACTATATTTAATGACCCTGAACCATAAGATGACTAGACTATATGATTAGTCTTAACATTAAAGTTAAAGAAGTAGCAGGTGTTGGTGGTGCCCAAGAAAGCTCTATGATTGAAAGATCTCCCACTTTTTCTAATTATTCTACACCATAAAACACTAATTAATAATCTTAAAATAAAACTTCTTACTCATTTGGAAGAAACAAAAGCATGCATGCTTTGATTTCCCCCAATAAAAACACACTCCATATCATACATATATATATCCTATTCAATCAAGCAAGCAACTAGCATGTCATCCTAGATATTTGATTATTGTTGTTCTCATGACAAAACATTAAATTAAAAGATAAAAACAGACTTGGAAGACAAGTTTTTGTGGTAGGAGAGAGAGGTGGAGTCCACCTCGTGCTCCAATTCTCCCACCTCAAACAAAGCCAAAATAGCCGCCCACTCGTCCACACACACAAGCACCACCACGTGATCAGCCTTCGAAATAAAAAAAACAAAAGACTCACTCCACAGCTGTCTCTTTTCTACTTATTTTTAACTGCAAAGTCTTCAGTCAATCGAACCAAGAACACCACCCATGCACTAAACTACTTGTTGGATTGATGCACTGCTTCTCTCTCTCTCTCTATATATATATAATATATATATATATACATCACTACTCTTGTCACCCAAGCTCCATTTCTGCAGTTGATCTTTCAGGTTTACTAATTAACAAGAGGAAGAAGAAGATGAATGCACCATGGAGTTTCTCTAATGCAGAAATCTTTAATGCATTCAGTAAGTTACTGTAAATACAAAGTTTTCAGATTTCTCACGGTTCATGAATCGAAGCCAAATAGAAATCATCCATGTCCTTGATTTTTCTGAAAGATCAAATCACCAGAAACAATGCATGTGTGTAACAACTAGTGTCCTAATGTTTTTTTCTAATATTATCAATGATAAATTGGTGCAGAACATCTTATGCTCCAGAACTGGCCAGTATGGTCAGCAACAAACTCACCTTGTTTCTTCAAGGGTGTAATAGTGTGTTTCCAAGTGTTGTTCATTGGTAGCATTTCAATCCGATTCCTCTGGAAAAAGTTTATTATATGGCATCGGAATAAATACGAGACTGCAGAGGAAGGAAGCCGAGATTGTGATGATGCAAAACCACCGGAAAACTGCATAAACTTGGGTGTTTCATACCATGCAAGCAAAGTTTGTTGCGCACTCTTAGCATCAATCCAGTTATTGAGGCTCCTGTTTTTTCTGCTAAAAGGATACAGCTTTGGCCATTGCAAATCCATGCTCTCATTTCTGACAGAAATAACACAGTTGATGTCATGGGTGATAACACTTGTTGCTGTTTTTCAGTTCCAGAGAGCAAAATCAGTAAAACTTCCTTGGTTTATAAGAGCATGGTGGTTATGTAGCTTCATACAGGCAGGAATATGCATAGCTTTTGATGTTCATTCTCTCCATTTGAACAACGGAGTGATAGGAATCAAAGAATATACTGATTTATCAAGTCTCATCGCATGCACATACCTGCTGGCAATTTCACTCAGAGGAACCACAGGGATCAGCTTATCTTCAAGTAAACTCAGAGAACCATTACTGCAGAAATCAACAGAAAAACATTCAGATAAAAGCAACAGAAACTCTCCTTATGGAAGAGCAAGCATACTACAACTTGTAACCTTCTCTTGGATGAATCCACTCTTCTCCATTGGAATCAAGAAACCATTGGGACAGGATGAAGTACCTGATGTTGATATAAAGGACTCTGCTGAGCCAGTCTCCTATTCATTCGGTGAATGCATGAACACTGCAAAAGAGCGATATGGCTCGTCGAGTTTGTCCATCTACCACGCAATCTTCTTGTTTATCAGGAAGAAAGCAGCAATAAATGCAGGTTTTGCTGTTGTGGCTGCTTGTTGCTCTTATGTAGGACCTTCACTGATTGATGACTTTGTGAAGTTTTTGAGTGCAAAAGAGGAACATGGGATAGGACGAGGTTACTTCCTTGCACTTGCATTCCTTGGCGCCAAAATTGTCGAGACAGTGTGCCAGAGGCAGTGGATTTTCGGAGCTCGGCAGCTTGGTCTTCGCCTCAGAGCAGCTCTCATATCCCACATTTACAAGAAAGCCCTTCGCCTGTCAAACCAATCACAGCAGAAGCACACCAGCGGAGAAATCATCAACTACATGAGTGTTGACATCGGAAGAATCACTGCTCTCATGTGGTTTTCAAACACAGTCTGGATGCTGCCCATACAGATCTCTCTAGCAATCTTTGTTCTTCAGAAGAATTTGGGCATTGGTGCACTTGCTGGTTTAGCAGCCACATTCTTGTTCATGGCTTGCAACATCCCCATCACCAGGACACAGAAGAGGTTTCAGTCTAAGATCATGGAATCTAAAGATGAGAGGATGAAAGCAACCTCTGAGGTTCTCAAGAACATGAAGATATTGAAGCTTCAAGCTTGGGACACCCAGTACCTCCACAAACTGGAAGACTTGAGAAAAATAGAGTATGGGTGGTTGTGGAATTCTCTCAGGTGGCAAGCTATCTCAGGTTTCATTTTATGGGAAGCACCTGCATTCATATCAGTGGCAACATTTGGAGTGTGTATTCTAGTAGGAATTCCCCTCACTGCTGGGAGAGTTCTGTCAGCATTGGCTACATTCAGAATGCTGCAAGATCCTATCTTTCACCTCCCAGACCTACTTTCAGCTCTGGCACAGGGCAAAGTCTCAGCTGACAGGATTGCCTCTTACCTCCAAGAAGATGAGATGAAGCTTGATGCTGTTGAGGTTGTCCCCAAGAGTGAGACACAGTTTACAGTTGAGATTGATTGTGGGAAGTTCAGTTGGGACCCTGAATCGAAACATCCGACACTTGATGGAATACAACTGAGTGTAAGGAGAGGAATGAAGGTTGCCATTTGTGGGACTGTTGGTTCAGGGAAGTCTAGCCTTCTATCAAGCATACTTGGAGAGATTCCAAAACTCAATGGCACAGTGAGGATCAGTGGCAGCAAGGCATATGTTCCACAGTCACCCTGGATACTGACAGGCAATGTCAGAGACAACATTCTCTTTGGAAATCCATATGAGTTTGACAAGTACGAGAGAATAATCCAAGCATGTGCACTGACCAAAGATTTCGAGCTTTTTGCAAATGGTGACCTGACAGAGATTGGAGAAAGAGGCATCAATATGAGCGGTGGACAGAAGCAACGGATTCAGATAGCAAGATCAGTATATCAAGATGCTGATACTTACCTTCTTGATGATCCTTTCAGTGCAGTGGATGCTCACACTGGCAGCCAATTGTTTAAGGTTATCTTCTTTTCCCTGAATTGTTTTTTCCCATACAGTACATAAATTTCATCAGAACAAAATGAATAATCTTTGGAGCATCTTATGCAGGATTGCCTGATGGGGATTCTCAAGGAGAAGACCATACTTTATGTGACTCACCAAGTTGAGTTCCTCCCTGATGCAGACCTGATCCTGGTACTGAACAAAAATATATATGTGATTCATTAATTATTTTCTCAAACGATATACACCACATAATAATTAATAACTGAGATTTTTTTTTTTATTTACCAGGTGATGCAGAATGGAAGAATAGCACAAGCTGGAAAGTTCGATGAACTTCTGCAGCAAAATATAGGTTTTGAGGTGCTGGTTGGAGCTCATAGTCAAGCACTTGAATCAATTCTCAATGCTGAAAACTCAAGCAGAGTGGTTCAGATAGATGATAGGAGTGATGATGAACTTGATGGAGAGAATTCAGCAACACAGCTTCAAAGAGTGGAGAAACAGGAGTCTGAACAGAACCTTTGCCAAGACATTGCTGATAGAGGAAGGCTGATGCAGAATGAAGAAAGAGAGAAAGGAAGCATTGGCAAAGCTGTTTACTGGACATATTTGACAGCCGTGCATGGTGGGGCTCTAGTACCATTCATAGTCACAGCACAATCTCTCTTCCAAATTTTACAAGTAGCAAGTAACTACTGGATGGCTTGGGCAACTCCAACAGAAACAACAGGCCAAATTGCAGGAATTAGCTTTGTTTTCTTGGTCTACATACTCCTATCAGTAGGAAGTTCACTGTGTGTATTGGTTCGTGCAATGTTAGTCGCGATTACTGGGCTTCTGACATCACAAAAGCTCTTCACAGACATGCTTCACTGCATCATTCGTGCCCCAATGTCTTTCTTTGATTCAACGCCAACAGGAAGGATCTTAAACAGGGTTAGTTATTCTAGATATCTTGTCTTCCGTTCACTAGTTTGTTTATATTTGATCATAAACTTATGTCTACTTCTTGACAGGTCTCTACGGATCAAAGTGTTGTTGACTTGGAAATAGCAGGAAAATTAGGATGGTGTGCTTTTTCAGTGATACAAATTCTTGGCACGGTCACGGTTATGTCGCAAGTTGCGTGGCCGGTTTTCTTAATTTTCATTCCTGTGACAGCAATCTGCATTTGGTATCAGGTACTGACTCTTGAGCTCATAATTCCTGGCAGAACTATCTTCTTCCTAAATTCAGAATTGACATACTATAATGTAATGCTTCTGCAGAAATACTATATACCAACAGCGAGAGAGCTAGCTCGCTTATCCGGAATTCAGAGAGCTCCAATCCTCCATCATTTTGCAGAATCACTCACTGGAGCAGCAACCATTAGAGCATTTGGACAGCAAGAGCGTTTCACCCACACAAATCTCGGTTTCATCGACCGACACTCGAGGCCATGGTTCCACAATGCTTCTGCAATGGAATGGCTTTCCTTCAGACTGAACTTTTTATCAAATTTTGTCTTTGCATTCTCATTGGTTTTGCTTGTCAGCCTCCCTGAAGGATTTATAAATCCAAGTAAGTCTCTGATTGTTTTTATCACCTGCATTACTCTCAAATAATCCTCATCAAATCTGATTGACATATGTTCCTTGTTTTGCAGGCCTTGCAGGGCTAGCTGTGACTTATGGATTAAATCTAAATTCACAACTAGCTAATATAATCTGGAATATATGCAATACTGAAACTAAAATGATCTCTGTAGAAAGAATACTGCAATACTCAAGAATCAAAAGCGAAGCTCCTTTAGTTATCGAAGGCTGCCAACCACCAACTAACTGGCCAGACACAGGAAAAATTTGCTTCACAAACTTGCAGGTATGGGATCAACTAAGCATGCATGCACAAACAGGAAAAAAAAAAAAAAAAGCACCGCAAGGGATTGCTATCTATTGATCTTCAAAACTTCTTCCTGTAGGTTAGATATGCCAAACACCTGCCATCAGTTTTGAGAAACATTACATGTACAATCCCAGGAAGGAAGAAGGTTGGCGTCGTTGGTCGAACTGGCAGTGGGAAATCAACTCTGATACAGGCTCTTTTTCGCATAGTTGAACCAAGAGAAGGGAGCATTATAATTGATGATGTGGATATCTGCAAGATTGGTCTGCATGACTTAAGATCCAGACTTAGCATCATCCCCCAAGACCCAACAATGTTCGAAGGAACAGCCAGAGGGAATCTTGATCCACTGAATCAATATCCAGATCACAGAATATGGGAGGCAAGTTTCCTAAGCTTCTAATTCATGAAAACTTTAGACGACTCAATACTCATGTCTTGTTAATTTCAATTGAGTGAAATGAATTATATTCTCAAAACCAAGAAGGTGGAAGAAACTTGATTACAATTTTATTGCAAATGAAGAAATAGAAAGATTTTATTTTATTATTATTTTTTTTTTAAATGTGGATAAACCACATTTATTAAATATAAAGTAGTTTGTACATGCAGAAGAAATTGAAAGATGAACAGATCTTTTCATTCCAAGTTATTCTTTCACTTGAGTATTGTATGATAAACGGTACTCAATTCAGGTACTAGAGAAGTGCCAACTTGGTGAATTGGTTCGCCAAGATGAAAAGAAACTGGAACTAAAAAGTAAGTTATAGTATCAAGAATATAGTACCTAATGTTTTTATTAGATAAGCGATACTAACCTGAGGCTTCTTGCAGTTGTAGAAAATGGAGACAATTTGAGTGTTGGTCAGAGGCAGCTATTTTGTCTCGGAAGAGCTCTGCTGAAGAGAAGCAGCATTCTTGTTCTTGATGAAGCAACAGCCTCTGTTGATTCTGCTACTGATGGTATCGTACAAAAAACCATTCGCAAGGAATTCGAAGACTGCACAGTCGTTACCATCGCACACAGAATTCATACGGTCATAGACAGTGATCTCATCCTGGTTCTAAGTGAAGGTAATTAGATGAACAGAATTCAAAAGAAAATCAGAAGTTTTCAAATAAATCATATGGTGATGATGCATTTTGTGATACAGGGAGGGTTCTTGAGTATGATACACCAGCCAGATTACTAGAAAGAGAAGACTCAGCATTCTCCAAGCTTTTAAAGGAGTACTCTGTAAGATCACAGGGCTTTAGCAACCTCACAAATGCAGTGCGATGTCAAATACTGAAACCTGATAAACCAAATGCCAGGTTTCAGGATCAATTTGTTTGAAAAAGAGGCAAAGATCGAAGCTGCCAAAAGCTTTTGAACATATACCAGAAGAAATCACTCAAGTGACTCAAATTAGCAGCAAAATTAATGCTTCTTCTTCGTTGTCATTGTTGATGAAATTCACTTTTAATGCTTCTTATTCATATGTATGTCATTCTAATTCATGTGAACAACACTGCTACTGAAAAATCGGAATTTGAACTATTTTTTTCAGCCTCTATTACGAAGAACAAGATGATTGCTGATTGAAATTCCTAGAAACTACACAATGGAAGAAGCCCATGAAAGAAGAAGATTCACATTCATTTATAGCAGCATTGAATTAAAGAAAAAACCTAAAAAGAAGTACCTGGAATCCACTCCAAGCCTAAAATGCGCATCAAATCATGGAGACACTTTTGAGAAACACTTTCCACATCCGTAATTGAAAACAAGAATTTAGGCTTAGGGTTCAGGGTTGTTTTTCATAAACAACCCTGTAAATATCTTAATTCCATAAACGCCCTTGTAAATCCCCATTTCGATTTTGTGTTTGCATTATATTTCTCTGACAAAGATGAAATAAATAGTCTCATTTATCATGATTCTAACTTCATCATTACTTCTCTTTGATCTCAAAAAGCCAAAAAAAAAAAAAAAAAAATCAACTTACCATATAATTCATCAATAATTAATCGAAGCTTCTCTCAAGCCAGAAAAGCTGGTGAAATAATGTTATGCATGCAAGCATGCATGGTACGTAGAAAGCACCACCAAGGAACCGCCCTGCTTCCATGCCTATGATCAGAGAGGATTGCACCTCTTCTTCCTTCTAAATTATGAGAACTTCATTGCTGGTTCATATGTAGTTTAAGATTCCCTCATTTGAAGCCCCACAACTGGGGACTTCCGCAACAAGCAAACCTTTTGGGGAGAGTTCAGTTCTCTGGTTCTTCAAAGTTCTTCAAAGCTGTTCAAAGAGACATGCTTAATGCATTGAGTAAGTACTTTTCTTTGTTGAGAAAAATTCTAAGCAAAGATTTCAATGTCCATTTCAGAGTATGAAGTTCATGATTTCTCATATTGATCTTTGAATATATGATTCATTTCGGAGAATTTGATGGATTCTGATGCTTATGTCTCTGTTATTTTTATCTGTCAACCTTGAAACTGAAGAAGAATTTTAATTTATAAAGTGTTTTGTCCAACAGTAATTTAACATAGGTCATTATGTTTTATTTAGCCTATGATTCATGACAGGAAAGATGCATGAAAACTTCATTGCAGGTGACCAATAATAGATGTTTTTGATTTATGAATAAATAAGTTTCTCACTGTTACTTCATCTGAGTATGTGTCATTGAATGCAATTATATATGAACAACCACTCTATGAATTATGTCTGCAAAGCTGAGTATAGATAATTATTCTTATGTGATAACTGATATGATTTCTGAGCATGTGAAATTATTCAAAAGTTGTGAAAAAGCCTGCATGAATTATTTTGATGTAATTTTTTGAATCATTTTATAGAAATTCAGGTCTCTCAGCATTGGCAAGCATGGTCACAAATGATCTCACCTTGTTTCTGGGAAGCTCTGGTTGTGTTTCTCCAGATCTTACTCATCCTCAGATTTTCAATCCAATCTCTTTCAAAAAGAAACAACAACGTATCAAGCACAAAACAAAACTCCTCTGCAGAAGACACACTTGGTTCCATAAAATTAAGCATCACATACAAAGCCAGCATTTGCTGCTGTTCATTCATATTTGCAAGCAACCTTCTCAGACTTCTATTTCTGCTGCAAGGAAAAGGAAGCAATTGCAAGTACATGTTTGCAGTAATAGCTAGAACAACAGAGGTCATATCATCGACGATCATACTAGTTGCAGTTTCTAATTTCAGGAGAACAAGATCTGCAAAGCTTCCATGGAGTATCAGAGCGTGGTGGATATGTATTTTTCTCCAGTCCGTGATCTGCACAGCTCTTGACATGCATTCCAATGTTCTGCAGAATGCATTCTTGGGCATTGTGGAATACACAGACATAATTGACATCATTGCTTGCTCATACTTATCTGCTTATTCAATCAGAGGAACAACAGGGATTAGTTTCTCCTCTAATAGCATTGACGAACAACTTCTCGATAATTTGGCAAAAGAGCAGAAGGAAAGCAAGAGACACTCTCCATATGGCAAAGCAACTCTTCCACAACTAGTGACTTTCTCTTGGCTCAATCCTCTCTTCGCAATCGGAATCAAGAAGCCTCTAGGACAGGATGAAGTACCAGATGTTGATGTCAAAGACTCAGCTGAGTATCTTTCTCATTCATTTGATCAATGTTTGAAAGAAATTAAGAAGAGATATGGGTCAAAGAATCAATCTATCTATAGAGCAATCTTCCTGTTTATCAGAAAAAAGGCGGCCATAAATGCTTGTTTTGCTGTTGTAAGCGCAGCTGCATCTTATGTTGGCCCTTTTCTGATTGATGACTTTGTGAAGTTCTTGAGTGGGAAGCAGAAGCAGAAGCTGAAAAGTGGGTACATTCTTGCACTAGCATTTCTGAGTGCCAAAATTGTGGAGACTGTGGCTGAGAGGCAGTGGATTTTCGGTGCCCGTCAGCTTGGTCTTCGCCTTGAATCAGCTCTGATTTCTCATGTATACAAGAAGGGACTCCGGCTATCGAATCAATCACGCAAGAGTCATACAAGTGGAGAGATCATTAACTACATGAATGTCGACATACAAAGAATAACAGACCTCATGTGGTACTCAAACATCATAGTGATGCTTCCCATACAGGTTACATTAGCAATATATATTCTTCATGTGAATTTAGGCATTGGATCATTAGCAGGATTAGCAGCTACAGCAGTTATAGTGATGTGCAATTTGCCGATAACTAGGATGCAAGAGACACTCCAATCGAAGATCATGGCAGCGAAAGACGAGCGCATGAAAGCAACATCGGAAGTTCTCCGAAACATGAAGATCTTGAAGCTTCAAGCATGGGACACAAAGTACCTTCACAAACTAGACTCTTTGAGAAAGATTGAGTACAAATGGCTGTGGAAATTCCTGAGACTGGAAGCCATTCTGTCATTCATATTATGGGAATCACCCACTCTGATATCAGTAGTGACTTTTGGAGCATGCACAGTGCTTGGATTCCCTCTGACTGCTGGGAGAATTCTGTCTGCATTGGCAACGTTCAGGATGTTGCAAGATCCAATATTTGATCTGCCAGACTTGCTCACAGTGATTGCACAAAGCAAAGTTTCTGCTGATAGAGTGGCATCATATCTGCAGGAAGATGAAGTGAAGTCTGATGCAGTTGAGGTGATCTCCGGTGATGACACTGAGTTCAGAATCGAGATCGAGCAAGGGATGTTCAGCTGGGAACCAGAATCTGATTCTCCAACACTTGGGGAGATACAATTGAAGGTGAAAA
This sequence comes from Dioscorea zingiberensis, assembly GCA_026586065.1. Taxonomy (NCBI): domain Eukaryota; kingdom Viridiplantae; phylum Streptophyta; class Magnoliopsida; order Dioscoreales; family Dioscoreaceae; genus Dioscorea; species Dioscorea zingiberensis. The sequence goes on along the minus strand of CM048822.1, from coordinate 2,785,369 downwards.
AGGGAGAGAAAGTAGCTATCTGTGGGAGTGTTGGTTCAGGGAAGTCTACTCTACTTTCATGTTTGCTAGGAGAAGTGCCAAGAGTGGGAGGGAGTGTGATAATCAGTGGTAGCATGGCTTATGTCCCTCAGTCTCCATGGATGCTGACATGCAACATCAGAGAGAACATTATCCTTGGAAGTCCTTACAACCATGAGAAGTATGAGAGAACAATCCATGCATGTGCATTAAAGAGGGATATTGATTCATACACTAATGGTGACCTGACTGATATCGGAGAAAGAGGAACCAATATGAGTTCCGGGCTCAGACAAAGGATTCAGATAGCTAGAGCAGTCTACCAGGATGCTGACATTTACCTTCTTGATGATCCATTCAATGCTTTTGATTCGCAGACCGGGACACAAATATTCAAGGTTTGTGAAATTGTGATAATTTGCATCATTGCATGTTTAATTTTGTTGACATGCCTGAAATTTCTCATGTAGGAATGTTTGATGGGAATGCTGAGAGACAAAACCATTCTTTATGTTACAGACCAAGCAGAGTTTCTTCAAGCTGCAGACCTTATCCTGGTAATCTATATACATAAAAAAAATTTTCTGAAATTTTGCAGAAAAGCTACTGAATTGAGCTAATGGAATTATTTGCAGGTGATGGAGAATGGGAAGATTGAACGGGCAGGGGGATTTTCGGAACTACTGCAGCAAAACAAAGGATTCAAGTTACTAGTTGGAGCTCATAGTGAGGCATTACAAGCAGCCATTGATGCTAAACACTTAAACAAACTGTTTGCTAACCAAAATGAAGGTGAGTATGAAGATGATGCACAACAGAGTATGATAGAAGCTCAAGATAAACATGATGAGAAGAGAACCATTCCACAAGATGTACAAGATGAAGAGAGAGAAAGAGGAAGCATTGGCAAAGAAGTTTACTGGTCATACTTGACTGCAGTGGGTGGAGGTGGATTAGTGGTTATAATAGTTACATCAGAATGTCTTGTTCAAGTGTTGCAAGTAGGGAGCAATTACTGGATGGCTTGGGCTTCTCCTCCAACAACAGCAGCAGCAACAGAAACATCAGTGGAGATGAGTTTCCTTTTCTTGGTATATATGTTTCTCTGTTTAGGAAGTTCAATATGTGTGCTTATACGAGCAATGCTAGTGGCTATTGCTGGACTTTTGACATCGCAAAAACACTTTGAGAACATGCTCAATAGTATCTTCCATGCTCCAATGTCTTTCTTTGATTCAAAGCCAACAGAAAGGATCTTAGACAGAGTAAGTGGTCAATGATCAGCTTAATTTATTAGGGTAATTCATGCATGTTTCGATACTGATAATGTGAATAACTGAATAGGTTTCATCAGATCAGAGTGTGCTAGACTTGGAAATCGCAAAGAAATTGAGCTGGTGTGCCTTCTCTGTCATACAGATTTTCGGTACTATTACAGTAATGTCTCAGGTAGCATGGCCTGTTTTCGCGATTTTCATCCCTGTCACAGCTATCTGCATCTGGTATCAAGTAAGTTTTCTGTCAAGATGAAATCAAAAGTTTGTTTTGTGGGTGATCCTTATGCAATTTAAAGCTGACCTTGATTTCTGCAGCAATACTGTATACCAACTGCGAGAGAACTGGCTCGCATTTCAGAAATACAAAGAGCTCCAATATTGCACCACTATGCAGAGTCACTCACTGGAGCTGTGATTATCCGGGCACTCGGAAAGGAAGACCATTTCACCAGCACAACCCTAAGTCTGATAGACAACCATTCAAGACCATGTTTCCATAATGTTTCTGCAATGGAATGGCTGCACTTCAGACTGAACTTGTTATCAAATTTTGTTTTTGCATTTTCGCTAGTCTTGCTTGTCAGCCTCCCGGGAGGAGTCATCAACCCAAGTGAGTGAATTTTCAGGATTCAAATACCAAATACTCTGCCTGATCTCTGTACATCAATCACACACAACAAGGTTTGTTTACAGGCATTGCAGGACTGGCTGTGACATATGGATTCGATCTCAATGCGCAGATATCAACCATCATCTGGAACATATGCAGCACTGAAATTAAGATGATCTCAGTGGAAAGAATACTACAATACACAAAGATAGACAGTGAAGCTCCATTGGTGATTGAAGATTGCAAGCCTCCCCAAAACTGGCCAGAAACTGGAACAATCTGTATAAGAAATTTACAGGTATATTTCTGGAACAAATTCATACAGAGATAAACAAAATTCCAATTCAATGTTAAGACAAGTTCATCAAAATGCAGGTTGGATATGCAGACAACTTACCTCCTGTCTTGAAGAACATCACATGCACATTCCCAGGGAGGAAAAGAGTAGGCATTGTTGGGAGAACAGGAAGTGGGAAATCAACTCTAATACAATCTCTTTTCCGAATTGTCGAACCGAGAGAAGGAAAAATTCTGATTGATAATGTCGATATCTGCAAGATAGGCCTTCATGACCTGAGATCAAAACTCAGCATAATTCCTCAAGATCCAACAATGTTTGAAGGCACAGTGAGAAAGAACCTTGACCCACTGGAAGAACACACCGACCAAATGATTTGGGAGGTGAGTTCATATATAACTTCAGTTAACTTATATATATATAAATAACTAAAATCCTCGACAAACTTAAGAAACTAGTTATAGTGATTCAGGTGCTAGACAAGTGCCAAGTTGGTGATTTAATTCGCAGAAACAAAATGAAGCTTGATTCAAGAGGTAACATAGTCAACAATACTGTGTTGTCTATTGATCGGAGATTCAATGGCATTGTGATTGAAATGCAGTTTCATGTTTTTTTCAGTTACTGAAAATGGAGAGAATTGGAGTGTGGGACAAAGGCAGTTGATTTGTCTGGGAAGAGCCTTCCTGAAAAACAGCAGCATTCTTATCATTGATGAAGCTACAGCATCAGTGGACTCTGTAACTGATGGCATAGTACAAGAGAGAATTAGTCAAGAGTTCAAGGACTGCACTGTTGTCACAATAACGCATAGAATCCATACAGCAATTGACAGTGATTTCATCCTGGTTTTGCATGATGGTAAGAGAGATCTGAACTTATATATATTCATACTAATGTTTAACTATTATTTCTATCTAATATGTTTATTATTAAACAGGAAGGGTGGTAGATTATGACACACCATTCAATTTACTTCTACGAGAGAGCTCTTGCTTCTCCAGGTTGATGAGGGAGTATTCATTGAAATTATATGGTTTCAATAGCTCAAAAAACATTAATTAACACAATTTTATAATTTTGAGTAAATATGTGATGTTTTTTTTTTTTTTTTTTGAAGAAGTGGATAAACCACATTTTATTTAAGTTTGTTAATAGGTTTACAATGCTTGGTCAGATCGGGAAGCCAAAATAAAAACAAATACATCATTTAGCACACATCCCCTCTGCCAGCATCCCTTCCGCGATTGGTCGGTCTAGTCTTAGGCGGGCACAGTGCCTCCCCCGAGGAGGCTCCGGTCTTCAATGGCCTCTTTCAGGTGTGTTGGATGTGAATTAGGAGCCCCGTTTCACCGGGTGGCCGGTACGCCTCGATTTTGCTTTTTTCGCCCGATTGGAGGCTGCATCCAACCAAGAAATAATGAGGAAAAGAAATATCGAATTTATTCTTAAAAAAGCGCGTTGTTTTCCTTGGAAACATAAACATTCCTCAGCTTCCCCCATATACTCCAGGTGATTGCCATTACAACGATATCCCAACCTCCTGCAAGGGTATTGTCCACCCCCGAGGAGGTTCCCCTGGTTCCCCTGGTTCCCCAAATGGCCCGGAGTTCCATTTCCCCTGCTCGAGACCTAAACAATGTCCCGAAATGGATCCATATGTGTCTTACATATGGGCAGGAGGTGAGCAAATGCTGTGCCGATTCATCCTCCACCTCACATAGGTAACACATATGTCTGTCTCCTCGCCACTGTCTTCTATGTAGGTTGTCTAGGGTGAGGATCCGGTTCTCTCTAGCCAGCCATGCGAATAATTTCACCTTTAAGGGGCATGGTTGAGTCCAGAACCCCTTCTTCAGGTCACTCCTTATGCCCCCATCGGTTCTGAATCTATATAGTGACTTTACCGTGAACATTTTGTTACTTGTGAGCCTCCAGCCCCGAGTGTCGGGTTCCTCCTGGTTTGCAGTGTAACAAAGAAGTATCGTTAGGTATTGCCTCGATCCCCTCTGCATCCACGAGCGTTAGAGGTCAGGCTTAAGGTGGAGACCATTTTGGATCCTGGTTCTCGCTCCCTGGATAGTCAGGTGATTGGATAGTGTTAACTCTTGCAAGCCCGGGTATGAGTTAAGCAGAGATAATCCATTCCACCAATTGTCTTTCCAGAAGTTGGTATCCTTTCCATCTCCTGGTTTTATACAAATGTTAGCCATTACTGCATGGGCTTCCCCGCGGGTTCTTCGGAAGGTGGATGCTGCGTCACGGGGGTTTGAATACGTATTGGAATTCGATGTGTCCTCTCCTTGCATATGTATCATAAAATATTCTTTGGCATATCCCCGTGCTTCCGGAGAGGATTCTCCACCACCATTTCCCAATGATTGCCCGTTGAATGTCTTGGAGATTTAAAATCCCCCAACCCCCGTTGTCTTTTGGCCTACATATTCTTCCCCAGCTTACTAGGTGGTAACTGTGGGTCTCCTTATCTACCCCTTTCCATAGGAAGTTTTGTCTTATCCCGTCGATCTTCTTAATGACCCATTCTGGGAGACGGAATGCTGACATCCAGTGGATTGGTATAGATGATACTACTGAATTTAGCATTGTTAGTCTTCCTCCTAGCGAGAGTAATTTTCCCTTCCACGATGACAGTCTTGTTCGAATCTTCTCGACTAGTGTATCCCAGTCTTCTTTTGGGGCCTTAGATACTTGGCACCCCAGGTATTTTATTGGGAGACTACCCGTTGTGCAGTTAAGAACTTGTGCAAACTCCTCAATGCTATAATCAATCAACTTGATCGGGATGATGACACTTGCTTTGTAGTTTATTCTTAGACCGAGGCCCTCAAACAAATAGAATATTAGCCGAGTGCGGGCTTCTTCTAGGCCACCGTCTTTGAAAACCAAGATGTCATCACGCATATTCTTGTTGTCGCGATAGTGTCTCTTCTTGGTTAGCCCCGAGAGGAACTCCATGATATGCGTTAGCTTGGATGGCGTTTGAGAGCATAGTGGAAGCTTACATCCATGGCGGGGCGAATAGTAGCGGGGGATAGCGGATCTCCCACTTTCGGTCCTCTCTTACTTCTCACGTATCTATCGGTGTTCCATTGATAAGGGATCGTGCTTTGATGTAGTGAAGGCTTTTGATCCATCTTAGTAATTGGGTCCAAAACCTGTGCTTTAAGTATGTAGGAGGTAGTCCCAATCCACGAGTCAAAGGCCTTTTCGAGGTCAATTTTGACTATGGTGCCATTTGTTTGCGTCTCATTTTATGAATCAACTCTTGCCGCTTATGATGTTGTCGTGGATCATTGTCCTGTATGAAGAACATGCGGGATTCATCTACAAGTGCCCTCTAGTGACCCTTTCAACTGTTTTTGCCCGACACCTTAGATATAATTTTCCTGATGCAGTTGATTAAATTTGTCGGTCTATAGTCTTTAATACTTTCTGGGGCTTCGTTCTTTGGGATAAGTAAGATGTGTGCCCAGTTTAGACGTTCCATGTCTGCCGTCCCTTGGTAGAAGTCGTCGAACAGTTTGAGCATGTCGTCCTTGATTATGTTCCATCCCTGCTGATAAAGGGTCATTGGGAACCCGTCTGGTCCTGGGGCTTTCTCTGCTCCTAGTTCATTTATTGCTCTTTTAATTTCCCCTTCTTCAAAGGGTGTCTCTAGATGCCTGAGCTCCACCCTTCTCTTTCGGAGGAACAGTCGATCCCATGAGGTGTTGTACCTTCTCTCCCGTTCCGTGCCGAAAAGGTTGGCGAAGTGATTGGTGATTGGTGATATCGACTTGGATCGATAGAATTAGGTTGCCATTATCTTTGGAGTTGCTTTATCCAGTTGGTATTCCTTCTTTGATTTGCAATTGCATGAAAGAACTTACGTATTACAATTAGCCGTGTAGCGGTTGCAGGGACATTTGTCTCCAATATGCTTCCTCTTCCAGTATGAGTCGGTCATGCTCCTCCCTTAAGGCTTTTTCCTCATTTTGCTCCTCCCTAGAGAGTGGTCTTGTTTCTTTTAGAGTATCCATTATCTCAATTGTAATCAACAGTTCTTTCTTCCGCTCCATTTTCTCCTTTATGGAATCCTTGTTCCAGCTACGGAGTTTACCCTTCAGGGCTTTAAGTTTCTTGGCCATTTTAAAAGCTCCATCTCCGACAAGTGCTTGTTCCTGCCATGTTTCTCTGACCATTTCCCAGAAGCCCTCCACCTTCACCCATTCTCTGTTGAATCTGAATGGAGCAAATTGTGGTGTGTGCGTTCCACATTCTAGACATAATGGAACATGGTCAGATCCTACCCTTGGGAGGGCAGTTTGCCATACCCGGGGATATTCTTGGGCCAATTCTGTTGATAGAAGGAATCTGTCAAGCCGGGCGAACGCCGGGGATTCTCTTCCATTGGTCCAGGTGTATTTCCTCCCACTGAGAGGTGGGTCCACGAGTTGCAGATCTTGTATCAGCAACTCAAACTCCTCTCTCTCCCGTGTCCCATGGGAGGAGGTGTTGGCCTCCTCCCGTTCGGTTAATGTTGAAGTCCCTGATTAGCGGCTCCCCTCGGCGCCCTCTAATGCAGCCTCGGCTCGTTCGGCATTGACCTTTTTGTGCGGGAGTGCATATGGGCGATATCTGTGGTTATCATTCTTTGGGCATCCCCATTTGCTTTGTCTTTTAGTATCACCGATAATACGTGTTGCTCTCGATATGCTGTTTGGAGACCAAATTTGTTGCTGTTCCATCCAATGCAGCATCCTCCCCGTGTTTCCGTCGCCGGTAGTTCTTCCCACTTATCAAAAAAACCACCTCCGATAGACCTCCAACATGCATTAGTGATCTTTTCCAACTTTGTTTCTTGAAAACAGAAGATATCAGCCTTGTGTAATTGAAGAAAATCCTTTATGAGGTATCTTTTCTTCATTTTCCCCAATCCCCTTACGTTCCATGAGATAACTTTCATCAGAAAACTTGGTTGACCCGGGCCCGTTCCTTTGGGGGAAGTAAAACCTTATTTGGTTTCCCCCCTCCCTGATGACCTTTCTGCTTCCATCAAGCGGATATGTTGGATATACAAGTTTCTTTCTCCTTCAGAGGAACCCAGATCGATCCCAAATTTCCTGGCTTCACCCAGGATTTCCCTGTTTGGCCAATCACAGAAAGATAGAGAAATTAGTTTTTTAGTGTTGTCATTACCTTTTTCCATTGTTTGATCCCGTTCAGTTGCCTTCCTTTTTGTTGAGGTAGATGGAGCGATGAAGCCTTCCTTTTCCAGTCTGTCTGACATCGGCTTTCGGGCTCTTTCGCTTCTCCGAGTTGCTTCCTTGGCAGATCCTGGATCAGTCTTCTTGGGGGGCCTACCTCTCTTGTGTTCCGTGGTTGGCCTGCTCCTCAGGTGTTCCTCTCCCTCAGTCATGCTCTCCCATGCTGAGTCAGTTATGTAGTTCCATCCACCAAAAATGTACCTCCATTTGTATTTAGAGAGATCCAAATCGGGGTGCAGATCTGGAGTTTGGTGTTTCTTTGTCATCTCTTTTTCCAGATTTAGTGTATTGTTGTGTGGGGGCTCCAAGGGTATTGGGCTGTCATTTGGGCCAGAAATCATCTTTTGAGGGCTTTTGTTGTGGCTTATTGTGATTTTTTTTTTTTTAATTTAAATTGTTTGGTTGTGCTTGGCCTTGAGCAGCTTGTTAAGGGAATCTCGTTTTTCTTTTTCTTTTTTATTTTGTGATTTTATTATGTGGGTCATTGAAACCAGGGAGAGATTGTGATAATTGATTTGAAAGTTAGATACATTATTATAAAATTGCAATAAAATCACAATAATTTATTGCTTGATTGAGACTTTATATAGTTCTATATAATAAAAAGAGGATGGTGTTATCGTAATTAAGCTCAACATCGAGGTGAACTCCGGAAGAGCCAGCTGGGATTAGATGACGTGGCATCCCTTTCTCTTTGTCTTGTTCCCTTCGTCTCTACCGTTCATCTAACTGGTCCCTTATCCTGAGCCCTCCACGTGATCGACCAACCTTGTCATACCACCTAATTACGTCGAAAAAATGAAATAAAAATAAAGAATAAAAACTAAAAAGAAGCCTCGGCAAAGGCGGAACGAAGTTCATCTCGCGTTCCAAGCGCGAGCGCTCCTAAATCGGAACGAAGGTAATCTCTCAATCCATCTTCATTCCACGTGAATTCAATCTTCTCAGTTTCTTTTTGCTGATTTTCTTTATTTGGTTTTTCTATTTCTTTGGTTGTTGATCGAAGAGCTCTAATGGATTTCAGGATTCTTGTGGATTTGTGGGTTTTTTTTATGAGATTGGGCTGAGGGAGTAGTTGTTGTGGAATCGAGCGTCGATTATGGCGTGCGGGTGCTTGGAGTGCCTGTTGAAGTTGATGAACTTCGTGCTGGCGGTCTCAGGATTGGGGATGGTGGGTTATGGTGTATATCTTTTGGTAGAGTGGAGCAAGGTCTCTGGTGGTGATGGGGGAGTTACGCCGCCGCCCTTGGCTTACGATTCTGAGATCTTGAAGCTTGGCCGGCCGATGCTTCTCGTTGTATCTTTGTCGGAGAGTATTCTTGACAAGCTACCCAAAGCTTGGTATGTTTCTTTGTTTCGCTTCTGATTATTCTTGTTATTCATCTGTTTGTTTTTTGGAATTTTTATATACTGGGGACGAAATTGAGGGTTTAGTTTTGAAGGAGGGTTTGTGCATTCATAGGGTATTGGATATGCATTTGGAAAAGCTCTCTTAAACTAGAGCTTTCAAAGAGCTTATAGATTTCAGGAACTTATATTTTGGAGCTTTTATTTGAAAGTTCTATTCTAGTTTTTGGCTTTTAGTTTTCTAAAATTGCAAAAGCCTCAACTTATGTAATCAAGGAGCTTTTGAAAAGCTCTATTAGAGGTTTGAAGAGCAACACCAAACAATCCCTAAGGTAAATTATTTTGAGAAAAGGAAGAAAATTATATGTACTGCTCGTTGAAATAGTGAGTTGTCTATATAGAAATGAGTTTTTTTTTTTTTTTTTTTTTTTTGGAGTTATGTTATAGGTTCACCATTGGTGTTCAAGTTCAATGAATGCATGTGTTGTAAAGACAAGTGATAATTAAATGAAGAGAGCTACTTCTCTAGTGAATCATTAGAATTATCTTTTTTTTTACCCCAATTTTCTTTAAGTACTGTCCTTTTGTTGTTAATGTGTATGAATTGATGCTTTTTGTAAGTACTTCATCAGTAAATCTTGCTTTTGTAAATGAAGGATAATGGTGATCGCAACAGTCAATGATATTTTGCAGGTTTATTTACTTATTCATTGGCATTGGTGTTGTTCTGTTCGTCATCTCTTGTTTCGGCTGTATAGGTGCTGTTACAAGGAATGGATGCTGTCTATCATGTGTATCCTGATTTCAGTTTATTATCAGCAAGGTTTTTTATTTTCAATTGATACTTGAATATCATGATGTTTCCTCTCCATTCTGAAACACTTGCAGACCCTAAATAACACTAGGATTGTATTTGTAGTTGTGAGATCAAAATGGCATCAGAAGTTGTGGTTGTACCTATTTCGTGATAACCGAGGACTATGTTTGGCCGTAAATGCATTGTTACTAAGAGAACTAGCATTTTTATGTTGGATTAACCAAATGTTTCCTCTGTAGTATAATTCTATTTTTCTGTATTAGCTCATTGAAACCTTCATGTTACCATATTTTCTTTCTAGAATAGTAATTTCTTGTAGTTTTCTGATTAAAATGTCGATTTCCTGAGAAGAACAAGCATACTGAACTAGAATTCATGCATACTTCTCTATTGGCTTCCTTAATCCAAACAGTACTCTTTGTTGTTAATTTTGTTAATCTTGGTAGAGGTGGGGGCTGCGGCTTTCATATTCTTTGACCATAGCTGGAAAGATGTGAGTTCCTTTCTCACCTCTTTTAATTGGTTCTCACCTTTCTACTTTACTAACATTAGCTTTTATGCAGGCTATTCCAGCTGATAAAACGGGAGATTTTGAGATGATATATGACTTTCTAGAGGACAATTGGAAGATAGTGAGATGGGTTGCTTTAGGGGCCGTTGTTTTGGAGGTAATGGTGGAATGCCTTTGAAAAATTATAGCCTTCCATGATAATACCTATATATTTATCTGGGTATGCTTTATTCTGCATTCACTGTTCCACATGCCACTTTTTTTGTGAATAAGTGGATAAATCATTTTTTATTTAATTATGATAATAGGTTCTGTTCCACATGCCACTTTTAGTTGGCGCTGATCTGATTTTGCAAATAGGAATATCGCTGAAGTTGATAACTGATTGATGAATTGTAGGCCTTGATATTCTTGCTGGCTCTCACGGTAAGAGCGATAAATAAACCAGCAGAGTATGACAGTGATGATGAGTACATTGCACCAAGATCTAGTGTTCGGCAGCCATTAATCAACAGATCTGGAGTTCCTGCAACCGGGGTTCCTGTAACGCCCACCCTTGATCAGCGGCCCAGCAGGAATGATGCCTGGAGCCAACGGATGAGGGAAAAGGTGCATTTGTGTTATGTGCATTGGAAATTCGTTTTCTTTTAAATCCTTTCAAGTCATCTTTACAGATTCTTGTATCTTCTATGTTTTAATGGCAGTATGGTCTCGATACATCTGAGTTCACATACAATCCATCAGACCCCAGCCGTTTCCAACAAACAACAGCTACCTCAACTGAAGAAAGGGGCCGATGCACCATACTCTGAACCTCACATGTTTTCTCATATTGCATTTCAGTGAAGTTAGTTTATGTGCTGAGTGTTCAAGTTTTATGGGAATGGTGTCACCTGGCTATGTACTAATGACTCCCTTCTCCAAAATCCAGAATTTATTTTCCTTGTTCCATAAATACATATTAGTCTTGCCCATTGTTGTAATTTATCAACATGCAAAAAATTGCTCAAATATGCCAAGGTCCAAGGATGCATATTTGATGGAGCAGCAGGTCTGTTTTTATCACACCAGTGTTAGCCCAAACATGGTATCTGAGAATGCTGCCCTGTTACTGAATCCCATGCATACTGTACAGCATGAAGTGTCTTTACTTGAACATGGTGTTCAAAAGCTGCCTAGGTCCTTATCATAGGGCTTTATAAATGACTTATAATTCTTGTTTCTAATGTTGAAAACCAAGGGCAAAAAACAATTTAAAACAACTGACACCATAAAATGTTGCCAAGTATAACCCTACAAGAAGATTATGTTATTGCTGATCTTCACCGACCATAGCCACATGACTTCACCAGGAATTCTAATGTTTAGGGAGGATCAACATTTCATCGGCACTCCTTAAATAATCAAGTAAACCAAGGAAAAACAGGTTGGCACTCCTTAAATAATCAAGTAAACCAAGGAAAAACAGGTTCTATAAATGTACGCCAACTGAGAATCCCAACAAAGGATGAATATGGGTGACCTCCAAATTTACTCTGATCTAACAGGACAAAGAGCAAACATCTACAAATCAGAAATTTTCTTCCCTGCAAGATTCAACAGAAGGCTCAGGAGATCTATCCTGGACATTCTTAAAATTAAGCAGGGGAAATTACCTTTTAAATACTTGGGATGCTGGATTTCTTCAGAAAAGCTCCCTCTGTCATCATTCCAACCACTGCTTGACTCTGTTGAAAGCAAACTGGCCCATTGGAAAACAAGAAACCTATCAATGGCTGGTAGATTAACTCTTGTAAACTCAACCATAATGGCTTTACCAGTTTATGGCCTTAATACTTATGCTACCCCTGATACTATACTTGATGGAATTTCTAGAGTGGTGGGAGATTCCTGCAGGGCAAGGATAGTAATAGAGGTGGAGCTCATCTTATTGGGTCAGATCAGTGAACCAAAACCAAAATCTACTTGGGAGGTCTAGGGGTGAAGGATTTGAAAAGAATGAAATTTGCTATGACGGCCAAGCATGCATTAGATCTCATTAATCAGGAGGATAAACTTTGGATCAATTGCATGGTACATAAATATGGTAGAATGAGCACCTGGAACCAAAGGAAAGTAACAAAAGCATCTGTTAACTTTAAATCAATGCAAAAAATCATAACTGGAATGAAACATTATATTGTTTCTACTCAAATTCATGCATCTGATTTTGTGCTATTGGATCCATGGCTCTTTGATGCTCCTATACAATATAAACCTACATTCATTAACATGGATGTGGATCTTCTATGATGCATGTGTTGAACTTGACCATAAAACCGTAATTGGGATGAGGATTTAGTCAGGAAATTTTTCCGAAAACCTCTCCCAATCAATTGCAAAATGGAAATTATTTGGGGCTCAGATGTAAAAGATGGAGGTGGGTTAATGGGGTAAATGGTAGGTCACTCACAAAGCAAATCCATCTATAATTCATGGGGAACAAAGGAAGATGAAGCTTACTTGGAAGTATTTTGGAAACAAATGTGGAAAATGAATGTGGCCCCAAGAGTTAAGTATTTCTATGGAAATTCTTCCACATGAGGCTACCAACAAGGAACTATATGTTTATCAGGGAATATTGGTCCAGGATGACCCTTCGCCCCATGTGTTCTATTGATATTGAGACCATCCACCATCTCTTCCAAAGATTGTCGTTGGACAAGATTGGTTTCAAGTAAATTCAACCGGGGCGTGGTTCTTAAGAAGATGGAATGGAGCAGGAGGGAACTTTTCGAGGAGAGATCCCGGTTGACCTAAAAGTCATTAGGAAACCATAAACTAACTAAATACGAGGAAATTATTGTGTCTTATACTTTATGGCAGGTTTGGAAGACTAGATGCAACAAGATCTTCCAAAGGAAGCCAAAGCAATCCACAAATGGTGGCGGAAAATGTCCGCTGCCGCAGAGGAGCATTACTTAAGAAACAAACCTGGCAGAGAGTTGGCTAGCATATCACCAACTCAAAGCTGGTGTAGAAGGATTCATGAACACCAATTGTTCTGATGTCTTTGCATGGCGGTGTGATTGAAGTAAGGCTAGTCTCGGATTTATTATAATCACTGACAATGGAAATTTTTGTGTTGCAGGAGCAAAAGTTGAAGAAGCTGAATCAAGTTTTGAAGCAGAAATAAAAGCTGTAAAAGAAGGAATCAAACAACTCAAGCAAATGGGGAGCAAAAGAACAATGATCCATAGTGATAATAGCAACCTGGTGAGACTACTACAGAAGGCAAGAACTGGAGATCCAAGGAATGAGCTAGAAGAAGTGAAAGAATGCAGAAGACTGCTGTTGGGTATTCAAAACTGGGAAATCATACACATTCCAAGAGAACAAAATGAAGTAGCTGATGAGCTATCCAAGCTAGCAAGAAATACCGAAAGAAGCTGGAGATTTGCAAGCTAGAAAGCATGCCAAGAAACATTCAAGAATTAGTTTTGTGTCTTAAACAATTCGTTCCTTGCAGCTCTGTAACTTACCAAAAAAAAAAAAAAATCTAAATTCAAAAATTTAAAGTTATAAAAATAAACTCAGTCCATATTTAATTTACCATATTCACTGGTTCGTATTAACCAAGGCAGTCTAATAAAGCTAAAGATATAATAAAACACATAATCAACTTTCACAAGGAAAGTTAGCTAGTTCATTTCCTCTCACAAGAAAAGTTGTGGGTTCGAATCACGCATGTGATATATTTCTAATGATTTGTTCATATTTATCAACAAAAAAATAATAATATAACATATGAATACGAAGAAAAAAAGCAAGGGAAGTAACAGTGCGCACATTTCTATTGAACATTGGGAGATATTTCTAATTCATTCATTATAAGATTAGAATACGATGAAAAATTCAGATATCATGCCAGAAATGCAAGATGAAAAACACATTAAAAACATCAAATTTTCTAGGATGTGGGATAGCATGAACAAAATTTTCTCCAAAGACAGAACATTATCATCTCCATCACTTAATCAAAGTAGTAACCGACAAGCACATTAAAAGATGGAAGAGGCACACATTGTGGTCAAAAGAAACATTCAGTTCACACAAGAGCCCTCATAGGCAGAGGCGACGGGGGAGGGGTCCCCGGGAGACACATAGATACAGTCTATTAGACATGTAACTAGGAACTGAATGTAATCCTCAATTAATATTATCATAAATAAATGTGATTTATCTATTTTTTTTTTTCAAAAAAACAAACAAACAAACTCAGTCATATGTAATTTACCATATTCGCTGGCTCCTATTATCTCTAAAAACCTTCAACAAGGCAGGCAGTCCAGTAAAGCTAAAGATGATAATAAAACATATGTATATGAAGAGAAGAGAAACAAGCGGGGGAACTAACAATCCGCACATTTCTATTGAACACTGGGAGATGTTTTCAATTCATTCATTATAAGATTAGAATACGATAAAAAATTCAGCTGAAATAGAGAGATATCATGCCAGAAGTGCAAGATGAAGAACACATTAAAAACATCAAATTTTCTAGGATGTGGGATAGCATGAACAAAATTTTCTCCAAAGACAGAACATTACCATCTCCATCATTTAATCAAAGTAGTAACGGACAAGCACATTAAATTCATAGATTAAAATATTAGAACATCATAAAAGTTCAGCTAAATAGAGACAAGTGACAACAGACCAGAAATGCAGGATTAAAAACAACTCAAAAACATCAAAATTTTATAGGATGTGGGATAGCAATAACAAAGTTACCAAAATACCAACATATATACACAAAGATTGTAAAAGAGAGAGAGATAGATCAACATAATATAAGCATCAAAAGGCAAAGAGAAAAGCAAAGGCCACTATTAATTTTAGAGAGCAAACCATGATCATGGAGTGCTGGTGCCGGGAACAAAAGGCTTCTTCTTTGTCTCCTTCTCAATCTCCCTGGCGAGTGCGGCACTTGAATTCTTTCTTCTAACCTCCAGTTCCTTCCCAAAACCCTCCACCCCTCCCACCTTCTTATCAAAAACCCTTCTTTTCAGCTCCTCAACGTTCTCTTTTATCATTCTGTTCTCCTTCTGCAACTCCTCCACTTCTCTGCCCATCCAATACACCGCCCCCTTCATCAAATCCGCATCCAAATCCTTCTTCTCCTTGATCTTATTATCATCCTCCTTCTTTACGGCTTCAATGCTGATCTTATCGACACTCAAGTACGGCAACCTCCCCCACCCAACCGCCTCCGGCTTCGGCATATTCACTCCCCACCGGAGCCGCACCGCAGCGCGACGCCCGACGGGGACGGAAGTTCTCGCCACAGCGACGACACCGGACGCGAGCAAATCCTCCAACCCGGTCTGCTCCCGCGGGGGCACGGGGATCGGGTGGTAAACCCCGCCGCCATTCTCCTTAGGATTAGGGTTAGGGTTTGGGTTAGGGTTGGAGATGGCCGTCGTCTTCAAGGAGAAGTCACCGAGACGGGGCTTGAGGGTGAGGGAGAAGGCAACGGGGGTGAGAGGGGAGAAGTGGGCGGAGAGGAGTAGGGGGGAATCACGAGGGGACCCGAGGACGCCGATGCCGGAAGAGAGGGAGAGGGAGAAGGGGGCGTAGTGGGAGGGACGGTAGGAGAGCTTGAGAGAGGGGCCGAAGGGGAGGGCGGAGCGTAGGTCGAAGGAGAGGTCGGCGGCGGTGGAGGCAACAGAGACGGCGGAGGTGAACGGGAGGCTGAACACGCTGATCGGCAGCTTCAAGCGCACCAACGGAGGTTTCCCCTCCTCCTCCCGGAGCTTCACCGATGCCTTCATCTCCCAGAGATCTCCTTTCTTTCTTCGATTTTAGATTCTCATTTATACTTGAACATATATATATTAGCTCTCTCTCTCACACGCGCGCACACACACACACACTTTAATGCACGCACACAATAAATTTATTTATTTTTAAGATGATTTAATGAGATATAATATGGTAGTGTTTAGATGGAGGTTTACAAAAAATTTATTACATTTGATGTTACAGAAGAACCTGAAAGAAAATAAACATGGAGAAGTTGAAGATGATGATGATATCAAGATAGTAGTGTCTATTGATCTGGGGAGACATACAAAGGAGCTGGTAAGAAGGGGAAGGGAGCAATGGAAGCATATGCTACTGGGGGGAGAGGAGACTCCCTGACCTGCTTGTCCTGGAGATTGTTGTAGCTTTTATTTTGTTGTGCTTGGACTTGGGAATGGGGTGGTTCTGAGATCAGATTTGAGTTGGGTAGAGAAAGATCCTCCTGGCTTTCGTTTGGCAGGCGATGTAATAATAATCCAGACATGAAAACAGGCAGATATAAGAGGCTGAAATGGAACATTCTTCTAGCATTTTTTGTTGTCCGTTCTCGGACGAAGAATAGGGCGGCGACACTCATGGCAAGTGTTAGGAGTGAGGATTCAAGAGTAAACCATTCTGAAGTCATGCCCCCTGAAAGAAAAAATGTTGAAATATATTAAGTCAGGAAAGATTAGTATCGATGATAAAAAGAAGTTGTAAGGTTATGATTTTACACATATTGGATGCATGCCTAGACATAAATTGGACTACTCTTGTTTGGCACATTGTGCAGCAACATTCAAGTGTATGATGACAAAGATGCAATTTGGCTGTTTATAGCTGTTTATGGAGAAAAAGGAATGATAAACTCTAACTGGAATCAGAAAACGCCAAAAGAAAGAATTTAAGGTAATCATTGCTTATCATCATCTTATACTATGAATTTGACCCACTCGTTTCTTTTTTTCATCCGAAATAGGTTTAGGATAACAAGAATCAAGACTTGTAGTGAAGAAACTCCAGACTAAATTAAATTGAATTTGAAGAATATTCAAGATGAAATCGGGAAAAAGTAATTCTGCTCTTTATTCTATATGATAGATTGCATGCATGGAAAACAGAAAGAATATCATACACAATGGCAGAAAGGGGTAACTTTAGCCCACCAATGACAAAGGAGATGCATCTGCACCTTAAAGGTAACAAAATAAGAATTTCAAGACTACAGTATATAGTAAGTGTTGGCACACCCAAACTGCCAGTCTGTTGGCTTTTATGTAGGGACTTCATTCAACAAAACAAAAAATTTCATTGGCAAATAAAAAGTGTAAATAGAAGGTCAATGAATTAATGGTTGAAAGTAGCAAGCATTAAACCTATTAAATAGTGATGGATCTAATATGCATCAGATTGGGTATCTAAAGAAGTCTACATTAACAGAAGCACAGGCATTTTACTTCCTCCAGAAAGAAGATCCAGGAAAGAAACAATTTGGAGAATATCACTCAAACTCCAAATGTGACTATCCATAAGAATCTTTCTTATAACACTAATGGTAGTCAGGTGTGAATGGCAAATGCTAAATCGGCAACCCCAAAAACATTCTTCATAAGCTACAAATGATGGCATTAAAAGAGGAATATTTAAACCAAGTATTAAAACTTACAATCATAAGCCAAGAATCCCAAAGGAATAAGATAAAGGCAATTCCTGAACGATACCAACGCGGTTCTCTTGCCAGAAGCATCAGCAAAAGAGAACATCCGAAAACTGAATCAAGAAACCAGTGATAATAAATGAGAAAGATCATAATCTCTCAGTGTGCAACAACTAAAGACATAGACACATACCCTCCAGCTATATAGTCACTCCGACACAAGTATGCAAGGGCCATAAAATGAGGTATCTGCCAAAAATATAAAGCAGCAGGAAGAATAATTGAATTGAGTGAAATCTCCCCAGAAGTAGCTGCCCATCTGAAAAAGTACCATGAGGCTATTAATAAACCATCTTGATGTCAGAAAATGTTTAATTATCAGAGACTGTAAAAACAAGAACTAAATACCACTACAGTGCTAGATGTGAGAATAGTCGAATACAATGTTGATTACTAACTATAAGTCTTAATACACACACAAACATATCTTAGACAACTGGGTATACAGAAGAACTAGAAAATAAATTTTGTGAAGGCCAGCAACAATTGTTCTTCTCGATCTTATAGCAACCATTTCAAGTTGTCAACTATTACAATTCTATAATCACAGCATGATAGCAATGCATCTATGAAGCAACGCCACCACACAATTGAAAATTGATATAATTGATCTCAGAAATTTTCAGTAGTTGGTAACAGTGATGAAGAGTTCCTAGTAATGTCTGGAAGACTGGAAAGGTGAACTTCTGCCTCATCTAGCGAAAAGTCTGCTAGGATAGTGACAACACCTACCAAAAAGCAAGGGAGTGAATGAATTCATCTCATTAGAAAATGCAATTGGAAGGTAATAATTGCATGTGCAAGAGGGAGGAAGATAGAGCAGTTTTCTTCTCTTATCAAGGTGTATCCTCTTCATCGGTACAATCTTAATCAACCTAGCATGGCATTGCTAAGAAGAAAACTATTTGATCAGATAACTGCCAGATTAAAGAGGCCAAAAAATCCCTGTGAAAAAGGGATTAGATAAACAGATAGGACATGGAAGAAAATCTTACCCAAGAAGTGGAGGTATGGCACCTACAACTGCTCCAACCCATGTGTTGATAGGATGTATTTGCTTCAAGGGAGTATATACGAACGCATACAAAACCAGGTTAGAAGCTGCAAGACTTGCCGCCAAGTAATTTGTCTGCACCAACCTTGTCAATTAAGTTTTGTGACCATTATTATAAACTTCAGTTTGCAATCATTAAAACCAATTTGGAGAAGTTACAAGAAGGGCAGACAAAAAATTCTAAACCTTCAAAGCCAACAAAGCTGTGCCAGCAATCCCAACACTGGATGCCCAGATGGCTGCATGTTGAACAGAAATACGGCCTGAAGGTAGTGGTCTCAGCCTTGTCCGTTTCATTTTAGTATCATTTTGTATCTCAAACACCTGGGAAGGCTCAGAAAGTGATTATATATTCAAATAAGAAAAAAGATCTACATCATTGATCCAGCAAGGGATACAGAACTGACTCGGCAGTAATCAAACTGTAGTAGAGTAATTAATGTTGCAGTTCAAAGTTAAAACATGAGAAGTGAGAAGGGTAACATATCAAAACTTGCCGGTAACCTCACCAGGCTCACCTGTACTCATAACCAACAAAGAATGTGAACACAAATTATCTAGTTTTGTAACATAGCACATACTAGGATGAGGTTGGACAATTTCTCTAACAAGGAGAAATGTTCTCGATATACATGATGCAATAGGTGGTCATTTAGCTCCATTCAACACCTCCAGATATGAAATGCAACGATATAATGATTAAACAATCTGGTAAGGTCTTGCAGCATAGGTTGGAGTTAAAACACCAGCATCTATTCATAATAATATGAAAGAGAAGCCAGAAAACCATCCAAGAAAGCATATGAGATGGATTGGCATTAAAAAAAGAGTTGCCAATTCACAGTATAGTTCAAGTCACACACCTGATTTAAAGAGTTTGCAGATGCTGCAACCATCATAGTGCCAGCACACGTACAACAAAGTCCAGTAAAATCTATAACATTGCCACTCCCAAGAACAAAGCCTGATCCAGAAGTTGCAACCACAAGCATGCTGAAGACAAGTAAATCATCAGGGTGGAAAGTTTTCATAATTGGAAGAACAAACGTGATTTTATTCATAACAACAACAGGGGGCATAAGTGATAATCCATTGTAGGCACAATTTGATTCATTCAAGTGAACGCGCAAATATGCAAGTATATAATGGTTGACAACTTTTCGTGAATCCATTGATTTTTTACTGATGGGATAAAAGATGAAATCAAATACAGATTTGCACAGCATAGCTTAGAATCAAATGAATGAGGAAATTTTTATCAGAAAAAAAAAAAGAGAAAAAAGTAATTAAAAAAAAATCCAGAAGCAAGAACCTGAGACGAGCTTTGGATAGCTCCCAGTAGCAACGTCCATAGTACAGGAGCGCCTCAGAGAAGTCTCTATACTTCCTGGATATGGACTCCAGAGACCCGATAGCCGCCGAAACCTCCACGGGAGAGGCTGCGCAGGGCCTGCCGGCTTCCGAAAACCCTAAGAACTGCCTACCGGAACGCAAATTCGGCGAATCGAGAGAGGATAAGAGGCGCAGGGGAAACAGATCTCCGACCGAGGACCTCCCGATGGAGGCATCGACGGTGAAACGAGGGATCCAAGGAAAAGGATGAGGTGTGAAGGAGATGATGGAACTATGGTTTGGAAAGCGCGGTGAGAGGAACTCGGAGGATAGCCTCCGCCCGGCGGCGCTTCTCCACATGGCGGCGAGTCGTCTCACCGAGCAACGCGCCGGTGCCACCAATCAACTATTCATGGGAAAGGGTGATACATTGCGTTTTTTTTCCGCACTTCATCATTTTCTCACGTGTGAGGCATGTGATCGTGATACATATGAATTAATGTGAAAAACTTTGAATTTTGATGTGAATTTTGCAAATTTTAGAGTTATTTCAAGTTAGTTATCCAGAATTATTTAAAAATTATTAAAAATAAAAATAATATGTATTTGATAAAGATGGGTCATTGATCCATGTTATAATGAAATTACTCAACAGAGCAAGTTTAAAAAGGTGTAAAATAAAATCTTGGGTTGTGCTATCAAACATAAATATGGCTAACCAAATCTTTAGTATCCTACAGCAGATAGAGGTACATTTTATATTTACAAGTCATTGATGCATTTAAAAATATGTAAAATAAGATATGATACATAAATATGGCCAACTTGGTATCCAACAACTAATAAATGTACATCTTATGTTGACAAGTCGGTAATGCATTCTACTAGTAAGATAAAGAAAATGGTAGGGATAGAAGACATCATACCACCAACAATCACAAAGGCGTACAAGGGTTTCTTGTTAAGAGGGGGGATCTCTTGTGAATTGATCTGAGATCAAACCCCCGCTCTTGTAAGGTGCGGGTCATATGAATAGATCTGTGCCTACGTACGCTGCCGAATTTGTACACGTCCTTTGACATCCTTCGGGGGTGCTTGTCACCTTAATCAGGGGAAAAAAGACATCATACCTACTAATTCTATAGCTCAAGACCCATGGTTTTTTTATATATCAATTGTTATTAAGCAACTTTGATTAATATGAATTATGACTTAATTGGCTTTTAAGTTAAGGATCTAATGAATTATAATGATTGGGATGAAGAGGTAATAACTAATATCTTATAACGACTCATTGGGATATGGATTCAAAAGGAGAGCTAATCCCGATGCAAGGCACTACAAAAAGGGGCACAGCTAGGGCTAGATCATCAAAGAACTAAACCCCCTAGGCTAGACCTCGTGAAGGAACAGAGGCGCGGGAGGGAGCGCGAGAACTTGTTGTCAAAGCGGTCGCCAACGGTGGAGGCTCATCTCTCAACTACCTTACTTTTGTGTGTTTGTTTTCAGTCCTAATTACCATCATCTTGCACTGGAATTGAGCCTCTTGTGGCTGTGAATGTATTGCTGATCTATTACTTTTCTGGATGCTTGGATGAATGCGAATAGCTGGAAGCTCTATTCCTTTAGGGGGCGTTCACTTGGGGGAAGTGGGGAAGTGGGTCTACTTCGGCCACTTCTGACGTTTCTTTGCACGTAAGTGGCACTTCAGCCCACTTCCCCCATTTTGTACTAAGGCTACTTCGGCAAAAAATGCACCGAAGTGGCTTTGGTCGAATTGGGTTATTATTATCATTATCATCATCATCATTATTATTATTATTATTATTATTATTATTATTATTATAAAACATTTGGAGGAGTGGGCACTTCGGTGGAAATGAACACCAGAAGTGCTCACTTCAGCCCACTTCGCACTTCCTTGCACTTTCCCCCAAGTGAACGCCCCCTTAGTTGTGTGAGTTATTACTAGTGTATTTTCTGAATTAGATACATTACATATCTCTAGTCCTTTTGTTTAGAGTGTAATAAGCATACAAGTGAATCAAAACTTGAAGATCAATACTTGGAAATGGTTGTCAGACACATTTGGTAAATCCTTGACTACTGCAATATATGAAGAAATAAGGGGAACATAGGAGGATCAGAAGTAGGATGAATGGAAGGTTTTATGGAAGCTAAGTGTGGCTCGAAAAATCCATATGTTTATATGGAAGATTTTAGATGCAAATTTACCTACAAAGAAGCATCTATACAAGAGGAACCGTGCTCAGTCTATCAAAAGAAACAATTCACCATTTATTTGTTCAGTGCAACCATGCAGGTGGGCTAAGAATGCCTGCAAGGAAGGGAAACTACAACAAGATTATATGTAGCAATGTGATTTACAACAAGGAAGCATTTTACAGGGGCTATGAAAGAGTAAGAAAGATAAGAGAAATTGAGGAGGCTAGTTGAGGGGATTGGCATAATAGCCTAGAACAATAGTAGGAATGAGCATAACATCGGCATTGAAGTACATCCAAAGGCAACCATCAATTACAAAATTAGTAGAGGAAATTGAGAATACATGGGAAAGGAGGAACTACAAATATTTCAAAGACGTGTGTGGTTGCCTCGGCATTTGAAGGGGAGATCGATAAAGGCTATAAAAGATGAACTGGAGTAGTTGATACACATAGGACCTTCTGATGCATTTATATATACGAACAACATTATTGCCTCAAAGATATTACAAGAGGAAAGTGAAGATCAGGAATGATGAATAGAGGAAACCACAAGAAGATGTCGGGCCCTGCTATCACTCCTGATGGACTGAGAAATCAAGTTCATCCCAAGGACAAAGAATTATATTGCTAATGAAATGGTTAAAATAGGCAAAAGAACATGAGAATGGGATATCTCTAGAGATGCAAATACTATTCATGTATTACTTAAAAGACTTTTTGTTTAGTTTAATTTATGATTTGCTAATATTTAGTTAGTCCAATAAGGGAGTCAACTTTCCTGATTTGAGAACTAGGGAAGTTCCCTAGTGCCTTATTCTTGTCGGGATGTGTGGTCGAGAAGAAGGCACCAGGAAACTTGCCTGGTTCTTAAACCAGGTAAGTCGACTCCTTCTATAAGATCCTATTTACTAAAAAAACAAAAAACAAAATTTTAAACCAATAAAAAATATAAATACACAACAACCCATCCATAAAAGCCCACCATATGGAATCCAGTACGAGCCGTCAAAACAGTCTCCAGCTGGCCCACAGAGATCAAGAGCGAATCTCAAACCCACGCGTCCTGATCAGAAGTCTCCAGCGGGGAGTTCATCTTGCCTGGTTTGGGAACCAGGCAAGTCCCTGGTTCACTGCCACGTGGCGGTGAACCATTGGTTGGGGTGGGGTTTTGTTGTTTTTTTTTTATTTTTTTGGGTGGTGGTGGGGCCCACCACCACAAAGTCAACTGTGGCCAGTGAGTATATTCGAAAAGGCACATTCCAGCTTCCACGTGCATCAGGGGTAGCATCGTCATTTCACAGTCTTGAGCCAAAAAAAGAAAGGGCCTCGTACCGTGGCGGAGTCTCCGACGCTCCAAGACTCTCTCCATTAAACCCTCATCTCCCTCTCTCTCCCTCTCCGTCTGTTCGCGGTATCCGTTGACGCTTTCTCACTCCCGCGCGCACCGCGGACCCTATAATTCTCCTTCTTTGATCCGTGAATCCCTTACTTTCTCTCTCTCTATCTCCATCGCGAATGGCGGCTTCCACTGAGATTGCTGGTCTTCTAAGCCCTGCTCCGCCTCTTGATCGCACGGCTTTCGCCTCATCACGGCATGCCAGCCGTTTGATCAGCACGGCTGGGAGGAGGCACCGGGCGATGAGGAGCCTCGCCGGAGGTTTCGTGGTACGAGCTGTGAAGGTCACCCAGACAAACGTGGGTGTCGATGCACAAACGGGTAATGGGTATGTGCCATCGGTGAGTGGTTCTTGCCTCGAGTTCTTGATAGTTCTTGGGTTTGGAAACGAGTAATTTGTTGTCCTCTTGCTTTCTTGATGGTGTTCTTGTTATGAATTTTATGGGTGTATTGTTTGTCTTGAAAGAGTACGTGAAATGGAGAATAGGTTTTTTAGATGGTTGTTTAATCGGGTTCTTGATGGAACTATGGTGTGATATCCAAGTATTTGCTGCGGTTTTGGTTTTCTCGATGAAATTCTTGGCTTCTTTGACGATTTCACGCTGTTGTATGTGTTTCTTTTGAGAATCCGTGGTAGTGAAAGTTGATTCATGTACCGCATTAGAGGGTTGGTTCCTTAATTAATGTGGATTAATTAGGGCAAGGCTTGATATGAACGTCCATGATCTTGAATTGGTCTTTCAATTGACTGAAGCTTCTATAGAGGGTTTCTTTATGTTCACTTTCCCTTTTTCTTCTTCTTTAACTGAGAAATATAAATGCAAGAGCCTGTCTGGAAGCAACTTTATAGAGATAATCTTATCAACATGCACCTAACCATGATAATAGGTAGGTTTGTGTAGTTGATTTAGGAATATGACTGCTGAATTCTTTCAGGCATTCTTAACTCATATCTTAAAATGCATATCTGACAGGTGCATCCAGAAATCATATTATCTTTTCTTGTCATACTATATTGACAGGAACCTTACTCTGTTCACATTAACATTGTTACGCACAGAGTCCACTCATCTAACTCAAAATGATTTTCCAGCCTGATCAGGAAATGCTGGATTCCTCCCTTGGGCTTCAGTCAGGTACTGCTTGGAGGAAAACAAAAATAGTATGCACAATTGGTCCTTCCACGAATACACGTGAAATGATATGGAAATTAGCAGAAGCAGGAATGAATGTGGCTAGGCTAAATATGTCTCATGGCGACCATGAATCACACCAGAAAATAATTGATTTGGTCAGGGAATATAATGCACAATCTAAGGACAATGTCATTGCCATAATGTTAGACACGAAGGTAAATTACCTCTGCCAGAGCATCCCTTCTTCTTTTATTATCATGCCTTTCTTGCATTTGCATTCAGCAATTCACATTGAGCAGATGACTTTCTATTCTATGCTGTCACATCATAAGAAACTGCTTTTTTCTTGCTGGCAATTGCATTAATTGCCAAAAGTAGTGCATGTATGTGTCTTACTCTAAAGATGAATTTACTCCCACACCTGTAATGCATTATGCTTGCATGCATATTTTATGCCTGTCATGTGAATAGGCCTTTTAGTTTGTAGGAAAACACATATGTTGTGTACACCCTAATCGAGTAAATACTGGTCAAGCATGTTTGTGGTGATCTACAATGATGAAATGCATGACCTCGAAATTATTCATTTGACGAATAACCTAATCTTTGCCACTTATTGTTGATTTCTAATTGCATATATTTTATATTATGGACTTCACATCCTCCTCTTACCAGTCATATGGGTTTAAATCTGTACAAAATTGATGTTGAGCATGTTGAACTATGTTTGACATCATGAATTAGCTAATTGGAGATCGGTTCAATTGCATATGGAATCAAACATAAGCTATCTTTGGCTTGCTGTTTTTTTCTTAATGAATAGGTGAGAACAGTGTTATCTTCATGAATAATAACTTACATATTTCATGTAAGTCATGACCCATCTTATCAAATTGAGCACAAGTAGACCTTCTTGTTATCGTGGCAAAGTAGAACTTAAAATCAAATGCTTCAGTAAAGTGGATGGCCTTTGGTTTGCTTATTGATATTCTGGTTTTGCTTTTATTTAACTGACCATGAAGTTCTTGCTATACTAGAAGAAATTTAGTTTTGTGTTTTAATTGATTTCCTACATTTATGTAAGTAAAGAAATAAATCAGCAGTATTCTGACTGAAAAACATGTTTAAGTAGGGCCCTGAGGTAAGAAGTGGAGATGTACCACAGCCTATTTTGCTCAAGGAGGGCCAGGAGTTCAATTTCACAATCAGGAGAGGATTCAGCTCTGAAAATACTGTTGGTGTAAATTATGATGACTTTGTGAATGATGTGGAAGTCAATGACATTCTCTTGGTTGATGGTGAGTGTTAACTCTTAAGAGCTTTTGCTGAATGGCATGCTTTAGGGTCAGCGTTCTGACTGTCTTCATACACATTGTGCATTTTAAAGATTGTTTGCTGAAATAGAGACTGAGAACTACTTTACTCCTGTTCATAGCCTTCATTAACTAAAAAGGAAACTTTAATAGCTGTAAAATAATTTATGTATGGATGTGCAGCCGATCAGATCCTTGTTTTTTTTTTATGTCTTTTTTTCCTAATCTAACCAAGTATTGTTTGTTCTTTGAGGATTAATTTTGTTCACTTTGAGTGGAGGTAACGCCAACTTTATAGGGTAAGCTGTGGTGCATCATGAAGTGTTCTTGTTAGTGGCCTGAGCATCACAGGTTAAATAAAGGTGAGGAAACCATCTCTCAGATTGCAAGGGAAATACTGCAAACACAACTGCTTAGACCCCATGCTGGCTGGAGTCTTGGACACTGGCTGTATCTTTTGATAGCAAATCATAGCTTCATCTTGTATCAACCAATAGTTGATTGTTGCATATCTGTAGAGAAAAAGACCTACCTAATACACCATTTACTGCCTGGGCTAATTTGTTTCTGTTCTAATTATCTTGTAAACTTAGTTTTTCTATTCTAGAAGGAGTTTAGTTGTTTTCATGATTGTTCTTGTTGCAGGAGGAATGATGTCACTGGTCGTGAGGTCTAAAACAAGTGACACCGTCAAATGTGAGGTAATTGATGGCGGAGAATTGAAATCTAGACGACACTTAAATGTTCGTGGCAAAAGTGCTACTTTGCCATCTATAACAGGTTGCGTCTTACTCTCTTCTATTGTCCATCGATAGTGGTGTTTGTGGAAGGATAAATTCTCAATCTTCATTTTATTCTTTTTAACATCTGACATTTCTTCAGAAAAAGACTGGGAAGACATTAAATTTGGAGTGGAAAACAAAGTGGATTTCTATGCAGTTTCCTTTGTGAAAGATGCTAAAGTTGTTCATGAATTGAAAGATTATCTCAAAAGTAATTCTAGACCTATCTCTCCCTTTTAAATTGCAGAAATTTTATGTCACCTTATGAAAATCATTCGAACTAATACGTTAATTTTTGTTTCCATCTATTCAAGATTGCAATGCAGATATACATGTTATTGTCAAAATTGAAAGCGCTGATGCAATACCAAATCTTCATGCCATCATTTCTGCATCTGATGGAGTAAGTCCTTTTTCCCTGTTCATCAATGTAGGCATTTGATTTTCTCGAGTTAGGTCTTGACTTATGCATATTATCTATGTAAGAAAGTGGTGATATTTCTGATTCTTTTAGTGCTTTATTATCTGGGCTTTGAACAGCATCATGGTGCCGTGATCATATTAGACAAAGTACATGGATACTCTATTTCTGAGAGGATTCCATGCCTTGTGATTCCTTATGTCTGCCACGTTGGCTATGCATCATAACCTTCAACTATATCCTTATTCGGTGTCTACTGTGCATATTTTTCTGTTTAACAGTTGAGTTCATAATGAGGATTTCAATTTAAATCAATGACAACTTCTGTAGATTTTGGAATAAGAACAAGGGTAGCTTGAGCTCTCACACTTTCATATGTTTCCCATTAGACTAGGTGATTCTAGCCTATTTGTTCACGCACGCATATGCTTGTGCATATGCATGTGGGAAAATATTAAAAAAAAATTATTTTAGATAAATTTAAAAGAGTAGTGTTTAGCTTGAGCTTAGCTTATTTAACAAATGGGATTTTCCTGAACTAAACTCTGTGCTACTTCCAAGCACTTTATTTGACAAGCCTTTGTGACCCTCCCCCTCCCCCTACCCCTCCCCCTACTTCGAGTTTCTCTATTGACAAGGTTGCCATTAGATGGGTGGTATGTTCTATCTGTTCATTATGCAGAAAGATGATTGGGCTTTTATATGGTACTATTGGCAGTAGAATAGCAAATATCCCTAAAAGGTTTATCCATATTGCAGAAGAGAACAAAAATACTAGCATTTGTTTAATCTGTCTGTCAGCTATATAATATTTGTGTATTCTTTTTTTGCACAATTAATTAGTAAGCTGTTTTAACTATGGGTTTTCTTTTGGCAGTTTTTGTTCTCATTCTTCATCAATAATTATTTCTTTCTCTTTTTCAACATATGCCACTCTTCTTTTGTATTCTCAAAACTTGATTTACAACTGCTTGGAATTATTCTGGTCATGCATGTTAATTTTTCTTGATATAATTTGTAGGCAATGGTTGCTCGTGGAGATCTTGGAGCAGAACTACCAATTGAGGAAGTTCCTTTATTGCAGGCAAGTGAGAAACTGCGTATTTTTATGGTCACTTTGAGTTTGAGTATTTCAGTTCATTTTCTTTTCAGGTGTTAAGTGAGACCCTGATGTGATATCTTTCTTCATTTCTCTTCAGTAAAAGCATCATATTTTATTTTATTTATTAATTTTATTTATATCTATACTATTTTGAGACCCTTTTAACCACAAATTATTTCAAAACTGTAGTCCAAATATTGTTCAGCAAAACTTGATAATAATTCTATTCTGTGATTGTTAACCTGCTAGTATACAGCTCATGTCTGAACTGTTTTCATATCCATGTTTAACTTATATCCATTCAATATTGATATTAGTTTCTGGTTCAATTTCATTCTCTGTTCTGTTTTTGCATCAGTGAGCATGCATATGGATATGTTAAGATGAGTTTTTTTTTTAAATAAAAAAAAAAGGTGGATAAACCACAGCTAATGAGTTATTTCAGGTCTGGTTTCAAAACGACCAAATTGTTTGAATTGTCTCCTGGAAACTTAACTTGGTAAATTTTGTTAACAGGAGGATATTATTAGAAGATGTCGCAGTATGGAAAAACCAGTGATTGTGGCAACAAATATGTTGGAAAGCATGATAGACCATCCAACTCCAACAAGGGCAGAAGTTTCTGACATAGCTATTGCAGTTCGAGAAGGTGCAGATGCTATCATGCTGTCTGGTGAAACTGCTCATGGAAAGTGAGTTACTTTATATGCTCTTTGAGGCTTATAGATATTTTGTCTTTGACTAATGAAAGACAGTGTGGCAGCATGAAATATTTAACTGGAAATTCTGGATTAACAACTAATTATGAAAGTCTTTAGAAAAATTAGCATGGCATGATTTTAAAATGCAGTTTAATAAATATTTTAGTGTTTATTAGAAAGGGAAGAGTATCAGGCTTAGTCTCCAAAGGATCAGTCTGAGTGTCCAAAGGCATTCAACTGCTAACATATATAATGGAGAAAAGGAACTGTTTTACTAATTATATTTTTTTTCTTGATTTGTGGGTAAGGTTCCCGATAAAAGCGGTTAAAGTCATGCACACTGTAGCATTGAGGACAGAATCAACTCTCTCAGGCAGTGCTGCACCTCTGATTCCAGCTACTGCTGTCCAGGTATGTCTTTTAATCAGGTTCTTTATCATCCCCTGTTAGTTTTGATTTGAGGCAGAGATCAATGGAGTCAGGGCCTGCATTATCTTAACAGGAGGTTTTCTTTTCTTATTCTTTCTTTTTCTCTTTTTTGTTTTTTTAAATTAGGTCTTGTTATTATTTTTCTCCCATCGCTTACATTAATTTGTTGGATCTGGTAAAACTCATATTCCTTGTTTGCTTATGTTTTTCTCTCTCCTGAAGGCTGTTTATGATGAGGAATTTGGACAAAGACACATGAGTGCAATGTTTGCTGCACATTCAACCACAATGGCAAACACCCTTGGGACACCTATAATTGTTTTCACAAGGACTGGTTCAATGGCTATACTTCTAAGCCACAATCGCCCTTCTTCTGCCATCTTCGCCTTTACAGATCAGTAAGTACTTCCACTGTTGTAAGGCTGAATACACATCTCACTTGTGTGCTCTCACACACAAAACACTTTCCATCACAAGAACTTAGCTGACGAGTTGCCTTGGCACAAGTGCACACAGAAGGGTTTAGCGCTGTTCCTTTTGTTTTTCATTTTTTGAGTAATGACTTTGGGATGTTGTTCTGCTTATCACAATTATGATTTCCAAACCATTGCAGAGAACGAGTAAAGCAGAGACTGGCACTATATCACGGAGTGAAGCCTATATACATGCAATTCTCTGATGATGTTGAAGAGACCTTTGCCCGCGCCATAAAGTGTTTGCTGGTAAGCAATCAACAAGTTTTTTCATAGCTCTGCACAACTCTTTTACTTGATCTTTTATTATTTATTAATTATTGATTAAATGAGCCAGGATGGGAAGTTTCTGAAGCCTGGGGAATATGTAACCCTTGTTCAGAGTGGAACACATTCAATCTGGAGACAAGAATCTACGCATCATATTCAGGTTCGCAAGGTCCAAGGTTAATGTGGACGGGTTACTTGATTGACTATAACACCAGGCTGCCATTTCTTTTTAGAAAGTTTTGTCAAATTTGCTATTTCTTGTGTGGTCGAGTCTCTATTTGTCATTCCTAATTTGTAAAGAGTCTGCCCTCCCTATGTTCAAGAATAAAATATATCTGAAGATAATACTAATTTGTTGTGTTTGGATTAGGGTTATCCCATTTGGGGATAAGAATAAGTTTTGAAAAATTTTAAATTTTTTGGAAAGGATTTTTAAACTAAATGTGTTAATGAGAAGATAGTGATGTATCTTTTATACATTGATGGGTTATATTTTTAAATTTTAATTAAAAAATTTAAAGTAAAAATTTTTTTATGGGGAAAAACTTTTAAATGTGTTCTCATTACTGAATGTACTACCTAAACACGACATGGCTACTAACTCACCAAAATGTCAATTGACCGATTGGTTTTGTTTCACTCTCAACACATTATATTTACTTGTTTACTTGTTCTTATCCATCTCTCTCGGTGTGCACCTGTTCAAATTTTAATATAGGTTATCCATATTTATAATAATAAAAAGAGAGTGATCTTAGGAAAGTATAGAGCTAACAACTTGAAGATGGTGCATGCTGCATGCCTGAAAACTATTATTTTCCTCACTTGAGAACAAAACGTTAATTTTAATTAATATAAAAATTAATTTACTCTAACATAAATGGCCGGTTGTGGATCCACTAAAAATGTTAACTTTTTGATATCCTAGTCAAATCTCGGTCAATATGTAATCTCTTCAGGTTCAAAAATCAGACACCAAATTCCAAAACTGCAATTTTAATCCATAGTCATCCAACCTTGTGTTAATGAACTATTAATGAATATAATTACTAATGACTTGTATAAAGTACAAACACAGCCAAACCAATAACGAAATAATAGTTCCTTTTTACACAATTAATTAATTATCAAGAATCTCAGGAAATTCCGGACGAATCGCAAAATCCAGATACTTCTATCTAAATTAAATAAATAAATTAGAAAAGAATAGTCTATTATTATCTACAACACAAGAAACACGGAGAATATAATGTTGACCATCTAGAACACCACGTGGAGATTTTTAATTGGTCCGAACAGCGTGACTCGGATACACTCTGGCTTGCTGTTTGGCGGGCCCTACAGATAAGCCAATAGTGTCTCGACGAGGCGGTCCTAGTTATTGTAAAATATATATCAAAGCATCTATAAAAAGAGAGAGAAAGGGAGATATCGGGATCGAAATTTGGGGGCCGCTGAAGGACAAATCTCAGAGATATCCGCCATCAGAAGAGGTTCGTCCAATCCGATCTTCTTTCTTCTCTCCTTCTCATTCTTTTCCTTTCTTCTCTCCTTTTATACTTGTTTTTCCGATCATCGGTTTCATTATTCGCTTGAGTGAATGATGATGATGATGATGACGACGACGACGGTTTTGATTGGTGAGGATGAGTGTGTGATCTTGTTTTTCTTGAGTGATTTTGGTTGTCCGTGGGTTTTAGAATTTGGAGATTAGAAGTGATCGTTGATTTATATTTGGAGTTTGTGTGTTTACCTGGTGTTGAACATTGGATTATTTTTGTTTGTGTAGTTTTGGGTTGATTTGCCTTTTATGAAGTCAAGTTCCAAATCTAAAATATGAGTCAAAGAGTTGTTCTTTGGGGGGGTTATTTTTTTCATTATTTCTCATGGATTTTTAACTGGTTTTTCTTATCGTAGTCCTTGTTTCTGGTCGCCCTTTGTATAAATCTATAGTTGTGAAATTTTGATGTGATGATTGTCTAGTTGTATGTTATGTTTGATCTACTGCAACAAAGTATTTTATGCTAGATCTATTTTGAAAGAATTTCAGATTATAGAGGGAGAATTGTCAACTGCTTTGCTGATATGAACAGCACATTCAGCACCTTCTGAATTTGTCTTGGTCTATGGCAAATATGGCACTTTTATGAGAAAGCTTATGGTTCACTTTGTGTATGTATGATAAATAGAGTGGAAAGTAGATGGTCTTTATCCGTCCATGATTGGAAAGATGTAGTCTTTGGTTAATGGCTATGGCAAATGAGACCTTTATTGAAGAGGTTTTCAGAAACTTAAATTCAACAGGTTGATAATTAATGAGCATAAGCATCGCCATCTTTGGTAGAATATTGTTACAGATATTGTAGAAGGAGAGGGCTCTGCACTTGTTAGTGGAGCATTGAACAATGGAAATAAATAAGTTTCCTGGTGTGAGAGTGATACCATGGGTAGGCCTTTGATCACATCAGGGGAAAGGGTTAGGCCGGTTAGGGACTTGGAACTATACTAGTTGATCTTTTATTCTTGCACAAGGTTCCAATAGCGATAGCATGTAATCAAGCTTCAGTTTCATATCCCTTTAGGTTTCTGCACTTGTCAATGTAGCCCTGGACAATGTCTGAAAATATCAACTTGTAATTTGTTAAGTTCATAGGTTCCAGAGTGATAGCATGGTAATTAATTGATTGTATTCGGGGAAAAGGGTTTGGGACTTGTGGCTATTTGAATGTTTAGAGGCTTCACCAAGGTTTTAAGCATACAATACTAAACTTATAATCAAGGTTCAGTTTCATACCTTCAAATAGTATTCCAGTAATCGAGAAAAATAATTTAGTGGTTCAGATAAATTATAAAAGCACGAGAGTAATTGAAAACTATGAAGAAATGAAAAGATTTGATACCAAATTATTTGTTGTGCTTTCCAATGTTTTATTCTCCTTAGGTTCTATTATGCATAATTTTAACAGTTTTGATGTTGTTTCACCTGCTCTAAATAAAGCTTGGTGTTGGTGAACTTTGTTCCTACACAAGCAGACCATATGCTCAATAAAACCGGTTTTATCAATAAACAATAGATACTTATTCCCTGGATCATATTTATCTTCATATTTTTATGTTCCTGGCATATACTTGCATCCTTCAGGTCATTTCATTTGTTGAATTTGTATGTGTATAGTTGCATAGTATTGAAGACATCGGTGTAAATCCTGCAGGTTGTTAAATGGATTCCACAACACCTAAGCCTGAGGTTTCTCAAGAATCTGCGAGGGAGTCGCTTATAGCAATCTCTCAGTCTATTCCAGAGGAGTCCTTCACCAAAGATTTTGCACCTGCAAAATCAGTTGATGCCAATGGTTCAGGCTTTAACGAACATCTTGGGATTGGGGCAGACTACTTCCGATCAAAGCTAATCTCCATTTCAGATGCTCCATCTCCAGAAGCTCAACCACTGCCGCCTACTCTGGAAAACCCTGCCACTTAGTTCACTACTACCGCTTGTGTGAACCTCTGTATTAATATCAAGGAACAACTGCTGTTTGTGGTTTGTATGAAATAACTGACCTTTAGTAGCTCTCTTCAATGTGATGGACTAAATACGTGACCTAACTTCATAGTTGTATATACTTGTATATATATATTCATGCAGTAATGTTATTTGAAAAACTAAGCAAGTGAACCTTGTTTCTAGTTATCCTCTAATTACCAGATTGGCAGGTAGCAGATGATGTTGTTATGTACCTAGACAAGCTTCCATGTAATTGACAGAAATTGCAAAGATAGATGATTAAATCTTGATGTAATTCAAGGAAAATTTTGTAAATTTATGAAAAATAATACAAGCAGAAGTAGTTGCTACCCTTTGCATACATGCTCAGTATGCAGCAACAGATGGGGTTGCAATTCTAGACTTCATCCATTGGAACAAATCCTCTTTAGATGCCAAAAAACACCCACTCCTTTCTTCATCCTGCCTGAACGGTGCAGCCAGTCGATTCAAATGCTCGGCGAAAGCACTAGTTAACCCATGCGAGAACTTATGGCTTCCAGAACCAGTATGTACTGCAAAGACTTGAGGCAACACCTCCTCCTTCTCTGAAGAACTGGACAGAGCTTTCATCCACTCTTCAAATGCAGTGTTAGCCGCACCAACTGAGAGCGACCGAAGGTTCAACGACCATTCATCAGAGCCCTTTTCATGCAAACCAGGATACAGTCCATAAAGAGTCCCTAGATACAAGAGCTCGCGAGCTCTCTTTGAAGGATAGTTCCGATTTCGACATATATCGATCAAACAGTTGCAGAAAGGTCTTCGGACATCTACACTTGCTTCGTTGAGCAGCCCCTGGAACTCCTCTTTCATTGCATCAAAGCCAGCTTCTTCACTGGCAAGCATCTTGATAAAGCCAACAAGCCTAGCATTACCCTTCTCCAGGCAATCAAGCAACACCTCTACCTCCCCATCCTCACAAAGTGCAACAAGAGAGAGCAAGCACCCACATAACCGATCATCAGGCTTTATCCCTATCTCCAATGCAGTCCCAAACACCTTCACTGCATCTCCTATCCTTTTACCTTTACCCAAGCATTGTATCAAACAAGTGACACCCATGACATTAGGCTCCACTCCTCTCTGCAGCATTTCTTCAAACACCTCAAGTGCTCTCTCCACCTTCCCATTGGACGCATATATATTGATCATGGCCGTGTAGCTCCATCTGTCCGGCCGCTTCATCTCGGCGAACAACCTCTCGGCCTCGTCCACCAATCCAACATCCGCGCACATACTCAACAACGTATTGTAGAGAATGAAATCCATCGGCCAATTGTTCGACCTCATCCTTTCCCACAGCTGCAGTGCGTCACGGCTCCACCTTGCCTTCCCGTAGATCTTGATCAGAGCTGTGAGCGTCTTCTCGTCTGGTGACACGCCGGAGGATACCATCTCTTCGAACAAGCTCCGAGCCAACCCCGGCTTCCCGGCATTCCCCAAGGCCTCGAGCAGCGTGTTGTAAACGATGAGGTTCGGCTTGACGTCGAGGCTTGCCATTTCTCGCAGGACGTAGCGAATGCCGTCGTAGTCTCCGGCCTGGCCGAACATTTTAGCGATCACCGAGAAGGCGACCTGGTCGGGGATCCAGCCGGCGGCTCGCGCCCTCTCGTACAAGCACACGACCTCTTCCTTCTTCCCGAGTTTTGCGTACACATCAAGTACGGCCGAGTAGGTGACCTCGTCCGGCATGACGCCGGTCTCGTACATCCGCTCGAACCAGCGGATGGCCTTGTCGAACTCGCCGCAGCGCTTGGCGGTGGTGATTATCGTCGAGTACGTGACGTTGTCGAGGCCGACACCGAGGTCGAACATCTCTTGGGCGAGCTGCTCGACGAGGGAGAACTGGCGGCCGGCGCGAAGGGCCTTCATGGTGACGTTGTAGAAGAGGGTTTCGAGTGGGGAGGGGGAGTTGGCCTTGAGATAGAGGAAGAAGAGGTGGGCTTTGGACCAGGGTTTGAGGGAGTTGAGGAGGATGAGGGCGTCGTCGCGGGAGGGAGGAGGTGCGGCGGCGAGGGCGGCGGGGAGGTCGGTATCCGGGAGGGAGGAGAGGGAGCGGGAGAGGCGGGCGACGGAGGGGAGGTTGGGGTTGTGGGAGTAGGGGCGGCGCTCGTGGCGGCGGAGGGAGAGGACAGAGGGTTTGGGACGGGAGGGGTTGATCCAGATGGGCTTCGGCTGGTGTTCGGCAATGGCGGACGGCGTATCCTTGAGTAGGGTGACGGCGAGTGGCTTCAGCTGGTCGGAGAGGGACGGGGTGGGCGGAGACGACGGCGGCGGCTGCGGTGGAGGCGGCCGGGATGCTTGGCATACAATGGTGGCTCTGGAGGAGGGTTTGGAGGGGAATTGGAGATCGAGGAGGAGCTTCGGTGAGGTGGAGGACGCCATGGCCATGGCGGGGATGGAGGTGGAGGTGGTGGTGGAGAGTGAGAGCTCTGGGATATAGTTACAAAAATATCTTTATCTTTTTTATTGTCTTGCCCCTAAACTTTATTTTATTAACAAACAAGTCCCTAGTTTCTTTTGATGGTTAGCGGGTTCGGGCCTGAATTATACGGAACCCGAATCCGATAATATTACGCTAATTAGTAATGGGTTGTGGCCCAAGGATTTTTATCTCGTTCTCTATCTTGGAACGTGATTGCTCGCCGTGAAGCTCTTCACCGCCTCCTCGACCTCTCTTCGCCGGAGACGAAGACGAGATCTTTGGGCACTGTTCTTTTTCAGTGGAGCAGGTATGATGCCTTCCTTGCTATCTTCGTGTTTTTCTTGAATTGGTTCCAAATTTAGTGATGCATCAGCTGTCGATCGGGCGTCTTACACACCGTTAGGGTTTATAAACTGATGTGTAGTTTGTGTTGTACGAAAGGTAATGAAAAGTTTCTTGGATATGCGGATGAGATCGAAAGGTATCACTATTTGTGAATGCTTTTGCATTTGATAATCTATTTGCATATATTTTTCAGGATGTTTGCTTTGAGGTTTCCACAGTTGTATCCAGCCAGAACTTTTAATTTGTGCGATGTCTCGAGAAATTTTAATTCCTTAGTGGTGAGATTCCTTTCTGGTGTATGTGTGTATTTAGCCTATTTATCATGTAATTTATAACTTTATAGTTGAAAATTACATTCTATTAGTTGCTAATAAAACAACAGCAATACATGGACTATGTCAAAATACTTTATTTGTCTAATACCCAATTTACTCCCTCTATCATACCGAACCGGCCCTTTTAGTTCTTCCATTATAAATTAAGCCTTTTTAGTCCTTTTACTTTCACGATTGTAAAAATCAAGTCCATAAAGGCATATGTACATGAACCAAAAGGCCTAAAAAGCATTTATATATATATATAAGAACCAAAAAGGCCTGTGGGTGGGAGGGACTGACAATTCTCAATCATGAAAATATAAGCACCAAAAAGACTCAATTTATAATGGAGGGACTGAAAGGGCCGATTCGAGATAATAGAGGGAATAAATTGAGTATTAGACCTACTTTATTTAAGATAGAATCATTTTGTCTTATTTGACCCAATTTGCAGCTTGTAACATTTTGGTTTATGTATTCTGTTTGTTGTAAGGTATGTGGTGCTAGAGGTCCTCGACCAAGATATCCGCGTGTATGGAAGTCCCAAAAAAGAATCGGCACCATTTCGAAGTCACAAAAGCTTCTTAGTTCTGTAAGATACTTCCCCTTTCCATGATATTTCTGAGGCTTGGTTTCGTTTGTTTTCTTGTTTTGAAGTCATGTTTGATGATGCATACCTTTTCAAAGTATTGATGTTGTGATCACCCTTCCAATTATAAATAGACGTAATGGGAAGAATATCTTCTTTAGGCAACATGAATTTCTGTAATCAAGGTTTGTTACTGATGATTGTTGCAACATTCAATTTTTGACTATGTAAAAATGAAAATTCCTTGATCCTTATCAAATGTC
The DNA here is from genome assembly GCA_026586065.1 of Dioscorea zingiberensis. Taxonomy (NCBI): domain Eukaryota; kingdom Viridiplantae; phylum Streptophyta; class Magnoliopsida; order Dioscoreales; family Dioscoreaceae; genus Dioscorea; species Dioscorea zingiberensis. The sequence goes on along the minus strand of CM048822.1, from coordinate 2,747,561 downwards.
ATAGGTGAGAACCATATAAAAATAGGCAAAAGACCCTATTATCTGTGCCTTGTCCTGATGCAGGACAGTAAGAACTTCTGGTTCTTCTATTGTTACTTGTGTCCCCTGACACACTACTGAAGGCGTGAGAGATTATGTAAAACCATTCAGTTTTGTCATATATAATTTCTTTCATGGTGTCAAACTTTATGTTGCTTGTAACATTGCAGATAAAAGGGCTTTCAAATGTCAAAGAGGAAGTCTATGGTGCCCTCGATTCTTTTGTTGCCTGGGATTTGGAGTTCCCTTTGATTGTAGTGAAGAAGACATTGAAGATGCTTGAGGCTGAAAAGGAGTGGAAGAGAATTATTCAAGTATCAACTTTCAGTTTCTTAGTGATGGAAAATTATGTTATTACATACTACTTTAGTTCATTTTTTTCCTTCCAACTTCTTGGCTATTGTCCTTATTCTCAAGATTCTCCTTGGGCCTTGCAGGTGATAAAGTGGATGTTAAGCAAAGGGCAAGGGAAGACAATGGGGACTTATTATACATTATTAAATGCTTTAGCCGAGGATGGAAGGCTTGATGAAGCTGAAGAATTATGGACAAGGATATTTTCAAGAAATTTAGAAAGTTTGCCTCGTGTTTTCTTTGGCAAAATGATATCAATATACTACAAGCATGACATGCATGAAAAGATGTTTGAGGTATTTTTCCTATGATCATCATTTTTCTTTTCATCATCACAAGTTTAAGTTCATTTCAAACCATTGCTTGGAATTTCGCACTACTGCATTAAATCGCACAACATGATATTCTTGCAATGTGTCTCAACAAGTGGCAGCACATCCTGTTTTACAGACCAATGTGATCAATGACTGGTGTGGATATATATTCCTCTTATCTTTGACATAGGCTCCCTGGGCTGACTTCAGGTCATACTGAAAGTTGGAAAGAACTCTCCGGACAAGCAATAAAAGCACTGGGTTGCATCACTCTTTTATTGCCAATGTTGTCTGATACTTTCTAGATTGGATACTGGGTAGTGAAAATTATTTGGATTAGTCTGAATGTAGGAATAATCAATGACAAGATCTGTTCAACCGCAGTTCAAAGTTTTTTGGCTTTTTAATTTCAGATCCAGCTGACATTCTGAATGCACTTACGTGAAGCTTATTTCTCATTAGCCTTGCACCAATTCTTCATGAATTTGTTACTTTTATTGTTAACTGCAGTAAAAGTAGAACAGCTGATCATTTGTTCTGGACAGCATTAATGGGAACAATTCTTCATGAACTTTTTTATTTTATTTTATTTTATTTTATCACATAATAGATTTATGGCTTTGTTGAGTTGTTCCATTGATTGAAATTTTCTTAGTTCTTTTGCTTTCTTAGTTAAAAGTTGTTCTTCATTTCAAGTGATAATTCTTGTAAATTAATTTCTTTATACAGGTATTTGCTGATATGGAAGAACTGGGCGTCATTCCTGATAAATCTATTGTAGTTATGATGGGTAATGTCTTCAAGAAATTGGGCATGCAGGACAAGTATGAGAGGCTACATAAGAAGTATCCACCACCCAAATGGGAATACCGGTACATCAAAGGCCAGCGTGTGAGGATCAAAATGAAACATCTAACTGGCTCCGATGGGGAAGCCGAGTCTAATCTTCCCAATCACGAATCAGAATCATTCTCTGAGCAAGATGATCTGCAATTCATGTTACATACACACGATCACACTGTACAACTTCAAGATGAAGAACAACCTAACTTGGCACAACATCAATGATAAACATGAATTGCAGACAACGAAGCTGTATTTTCTTCCCATTTCCTAATCCTTCTCTGAGATGTTATTGTTGTAAATTATAAATTGGTTTTCAGACGACGCATGATGCAAGAGACAAAGAAGCATGAATTAGAAAGGTATTTTATTTCCATTTTTATTTGGTTTATTGATCAAATACATCCTTCAGAACTTAACTCCACTTCTGATGTCAGGCACAATATAAAGGATGTATTTCTAAGAACCAAAGAAAAGCTTGAAGGCCTCCAAAGCATCCACTCATTGGTGATGAGCTTCAATTCAAAGTCCTAGAAGCCTTCTCTGGGTAGGGAAGAGGGTCCCTAGTATGGGTCACTGGCTCTGATCTTCAGAGCCTTGTAGCGACCCTTGGTTCCAGCCTTTCGTCCCTTGCCCTTCGCATAGGCTCCCACACCCTGACGCACATTAGCATTGGCTCCCACACGCACATTACCATTGGCTCCCACACCCACAGGCACGCTAGCGTTGGCTCCCACACGCACATTGGCGTTGGCTCCCACACCCACACGCACATTAGCGTTGGCTCCCACACCCAAATTAGCGTTGGCTCCTACGCCCACATTAGCGTTGGCCTGGATTTGAACTGCATTGGAGCCCACATTAGCATTGGCCTGTGCTTCAAGTTCTCTCAATTCCATTGCTCTTTTTTCTTTCGCGTAACGAATTCCACAAGCATTGCACAGAGTCTGCCCACCATCATGTAGTTAATGTTAGTATTTAATAATTACAATAACAACAACAACATTCTCATTTCTGCCACATTCATCTTATACCAAACATTTATACATATCTATATCATCTATAATTTAAGAATAAAATAAATTATTCCTATTTAGAAAAAAATAAATTGGCTGTAATTACCTCATTATTTAGGATCTCAAGAATAAGAGAAAATTCTTTGAGCCTTTCTTATTTTCTAAGAAATTTTAGCCAATTTTTTTGAAAATCAAATACCGGTGTCTAAATATTTTATCAACACAACACATCGATCAAAGATCATTGACAAACATCCCGGAAAAAAACATCGATGACGACAAAACAAGCTCAAAATACCGTTGCCAACGACAAAATGTTTCCAGAAAAATATCGTCGTCAACGACAAAATACCGTTGGTAGATGAGAACACGAAAAAAAAAAATCATAGATCTGAGAATCTCCCCCGATCTTTGATCTATTTCCTTAATAAATAAAAAAAATACTCTTCACTTGCAATTCCCTAGATCACTAACAAAAACAATGAAAAAAAAAGGCAAGTCCTAAAAACTTGCCTTTTTTTCATCACATGAAAAAAAAAATACGGAGACATATATACACATAAATAGTACTCATAAATTGAGTCTAAATTTGAACTCTTTGATTATGATACCTATTTGAACATTGAATCTAAAACAGTAGTAGCCATGCTCTGAAGTTTACCTGTGGCCCCATGGGCCCACTTCTCCATTTTATAGAATGTGCCCCGGTGCACGCATAGCACACTCTGATCACGTAGTTGGGGTCATCATCAAACTCCATTTTCAGACTTTCAGTGCCTTTCTCTTTCTCTCTCCCTCTGTTTCAGTGACTCTAGACTATTAAAAAGGACGGGGAAAGTGAATGCCAGCACAACGGGGGTGAGTTTATCTCATGTTGTGTCAGGAGTCTTCCAGACTGGATGTCGGTTCATGTGGTGGGCCCTGGTTTTTTATCCGTTGGATGTCCCGTTTGATTACTGATAATCACGAAGTGCTGATATTATCACGTCCTATCTTTTTGCAATGTACCCCTGGAGTGTCGTGTGGGGGTGTGTTAACCGCCAGAGTTAAGTGAAGAGGTTTGGATAGAGTGTGGCATGTCCATGGAATTTACTTTTATGACCTTCATAAGAGGAGGAAATTACACGGTATCACGTGATATTTAGGGTCGGCGATGTTAGAAGATTGGTTGGCATGGGGGGACCACGTGTGGAGAGAGCCGGAGAGGTGTCTGCTTTCTATATATAGCCAGCCATGCATAAAGACAAACTACTGCTGTTTATAGAAACCTCATTATTTTTATATTTTTTATTTAAAAACTAATATATATTTTTATATTAAAATTAAAAGTAACATAACAATGTTTATTTTTATTATGTGTTATATGTTAGCTTATATTTTATTATATTTTTCTAACAATGTCTAGATAAAAGATTTTTAAGCCAAATATTTTGTAGATATATACACATACACATACATAATATTTGTCGTGGCACATTCGTTTGTAAAGTAATGTCAGCACAATTTTAAGATATTTAGAATATTTTTCCAAATCTAGGTATGGATGAAATAACGTGAAAAAATAAGATAACATATAGATTTTCATATAATTTGGTAAAATGATGAGTATTCATCTCAAAGGTTGAAATTTCACCTTTTAAGATGAATGATCATCACCTTCCCAAATTGTATGAAAATTAACATGTTATCTTATTTTTCGATGTTCTTTCCATCCATACGGTTGGATTTGAAAGAAAAAAAAATACTCTCTAAATACCTCAAAATGAAGCGACCATAAATAAATAGTGATAAGGCCGGTCAGACTGTATCATGAATGTATATATATATATATATATATATATATATATATATATATATATATATAAACATATACTATAAGACCCTAGCCCGTTTTTTATTCTAATTCTAAGTTATGTATAATGTCAAAATGGGGAATGAACTAAATAGTCTCGCTCAATAGAGGAGATAAAGATTGTATGTTTATATGTATGTTTTGAATCTGAGCAACATGTAAGACATTTTTTACATAACAAAATAATAAGATCGGGTATAGGGTTGGTCAAAACAGTCAATTATAAAATAAGATGAGGCTAAATAATTATTGTTATTCAATAATATCAAACCATTTATTGAAATGAAATTTACAATTGAGTCTTTTTCTAACGAACTAAAATATTTTATCAATATTTTATTGAAATAAAATTTTTTATTTATTCTTAACAAAATAATAAGATCGGGAATAGGTTTGGCCAAAACAGACAATTATAAAATAAGATGAGTTTAAATAATTATTATTATTCAATAATATGAAACCATTTATTGAAATGAAAACTTACAGCCAAACATCTTCAATGATTAGAAAGTTTTTTTTATCATTATTTTTAGCATACATGAACAAAACTATGAAACCGTGCACGTTTGTCATCAAATCCCAATAATGTGTTATATTTTTATATACATTAATAAAAATTATATTTACATGCATATATCTTTGTAGTCAAAAGTCAACTGAATTTTTTAAAAATATATTATTTTACCATTATTTTTTATAGTATGTTACATGTGACATTAATAAAATTAGAATAAAAAAGTGAACTTAAAATAATATTTTAAAAAAAAATCGGTTGGTTTTTAACCTTTGATAAGTAAATACTAGTGTTTACGGAGGTACATACATAATTATGAAGTTTGTAAAGATATATATGTGCTAAGTTTAATTTGTTATTATTTTTAAGTATATGCTTGCATTAGTTCCATGTTTGTTGACATTGTTCGTCTTGGTTCTTGTTTATATTATCGTCATTTTATCTTTTTCTTTGAGCTTAATGTCCCTTCAATTAAGTGGACCAATAAAGGGGAAAATTATAGAGACTACTCATTTTTTTTATTAGGATTATTAATAGTGTGAAAATATAATCTTTAAGTATTAATTTTCACATTGTTTACACTCTCAAATTCCCTAGAAATAATTCATTAAATAACTTACAAAGAGTTTATAAGATAAGAATATTTATAAAAGAGAGACTGTGGTTTAAAAAATATTAACGACAAAATAAATGATCCATCGACATATCATTTGCCTAATAAAAATATATATTAATATAAATAAATATATGAAGGGTTTTGAAAACACTCTCCCTTCAAATAAATATATAAGGGTTTTGAAAACACTCCCCATATTGAAAAATGGTCCATGCACACATTGTATCCTTAAAACAGAGATCAAAAAAATAAGAAAATAATGTCACATAAAATGAGTGTAAGATATTACCAAATTAATGCTATACAATAATTCACATATGTCTAGTAGGGTCAATATAAAGACAATGTTATGAGTTTCAATGTTATGGGTTTCTTTATGACATGGCTTGAAAGCCCCTTCTTGTCTATATTAGTATTATGGGGCTTATCACATACATAATCATATATATCATGTACTTATTTTTTTTTTCCTTTCATTCATATTTTGAAACCTCATCATCTCCTCATCATTAAGGAAAGTGATAAAAATGTTTAATTTACTAGTCTTACTAATTTTCATAAAAAAAAATTGATTATCTTATTCCCTCTCACAAAGAAATTGAGGTTTGATACATTGATATTAGTTATTTGTTCATATTTATTAAATAATTTAAAAATATTAATCTTTTATTTATTAATATTTAATATCAATTGAAATAACCCACATCTTTTTGTGAATCAAGAGGCGTTGCCTTTTTCAAGAGACCATTCACACACACACACACACACACACACACATATATATATATATATATATATATATATATTTCTTATTCAAGTGCAAGACGGGTTAATGATTTCAAAGTTATATTATTTTAATATCTTCGGTCATATATAATTAATTCATAATAACCATTTTCTCCTACACTAAACTTTTTCTTTTTAAACGAGGGTCAAAATTTGGGTTAATTACATAAATGGTCCCTCAACTTTGGGCCGATTTCACTTTCGTCCCTCAACTTAATTTTGTAACAAAATCGTCCCCCAACTTTCAAAAAGTAACAAAACGGTCCCTGGAGCCGGTTGCCGGTTGGAACGAGCTGACGTGACGGTTAACTCACTTTTGTTAAAGGCTGACGTGGCAAATTTTTAAAAAATAATAATGATATAATTTTTAAATGGGGATTCAAACATGCTGACATAGCATCCTAATGTGGCATTAAATTTTTAAATAAATAATTATCATTAATACACCAATTACAACTAATACAATCAAATTATAAAATAACATGACTAAACTAATTACAATCAAATTGTCAAACAAAACTCTCTAATCAAATCAAATAAAATTAACAAACTAATTAATGTTTTTAAACTAATGAAGTAAACCCTAACCCTAACCTAACGCTCTCCTTGCCACCATAGCCGCCGCCCAAAGCTTCGTCTTCTCTTCGGATGGTGGATCCAGCCGAGGGTCTCCATCTCGGCGCAGAACTTGCGAGGGCCGTGGAAGGGCTGCGGGGAAGACGATGAGGAGCACCTCCACATTTCTAGATCTAAAGCTTGCATCTCCCTCATCGATGCTTCTTCGATCTCCAAACCCTAGATCCCACATCCACATCTCCGATTGAGATCCTAGATAAAATTAAACAAAGAAATACTGAGATTAACCTCCAAATCCTAGATCCCACATCCACATCTCCAATTGAAATCCTAGATTAAATTAAACAAAGAAATACTGATAAAACCCCAAATTCGAGAAGGTCTTCAAACAAGCAATCTTATGCCGAAGAGGAAGAGGTGGGGAAGAAGAGGTTGAGGAAGAGGAATTTGGACATCTTCATCAGCTCCTCCGCCGAGATCCTCCCATCCCCGTCCTCATCAAACACTGCAAAAGCCTCCCGGAGCTTGATCCCGGCATCACCCCCTCCAACTCCCTCCTCGTCACCTTCTCGCGTGGGAGCACCGACTTCACACCGGACAGGGAAGCTCTTGGAATGAAATCGTAGCGGCAGGAGATGGCCGGAGGATGGTGTTGGTGGCGGCGGCAAGAAGGAAAGAAGAGGGTTAGGGTTAGGGCTAAATTTAAAAGAGTTTAATTATATTTTTTTTAATTATATTGTATTTAGGGGGAAAGGGGGTGACTCACTTGCTAGCGTGAGTAAGCATGGCTGCATGGGTGACTCAGCAGCGTGACTGGGCATGATGACCGCCACGTCAGAGGTTTAGAACCGGCAACCGGCTCCCGGGACCGTTTTGTTACATTTTGAAAGTTGGGGGACGATTTTGTTACAAAATTAAGTTGAGGGACGAAAGTGGGATTGGCCCAAAGTTGAGGGACCATCTATGTAATTAACCCGTCAAAATTTATATAAACTTTATTTCCCCCTTTTTTTTTAATTAGGGGGATGCATCCAAGTTACTATGGAGAGGAGAGCTTTTTCAATTAAAGATGTTTTAAGGTTTAAAAGAAAAGTGAAGCTCTTTGATAAACTTAAACCCAAACATCTTCAATGTTTTTTTTTTAAACATTAGATAAATTATATTTATTTAGGATTAAAAAATTATGATATAAATATTTTTGTTATTACAAGAAAATTAATAATTGAAGGTTGATAAACACAATAAAAAGTTGCAACCCGGTGTGCTAGTAAAATTAGGTGTACGCCCGGTCCTCGTGGCCCTGATCCCCAGAGGGGAGTGTCTATCATGAAGTTTAAATTTATTTTTTTTAATCTTTCGTTTCTTTTAGCCTTTAACACGTAATGCACAAAGCTATGAAACCGAGTTTGAGTGGTGCGCATTTGTCATCAAATCCCCATAATGTGTTTCTCGCTTGCCCCTCTCTCTCTCTCTCTCTCTCTCTCTCTCTCTCTCTATATATATATATATATATATATATATATATATATATATCGCATATAGGGCTATAAACAGGCCGAGTTTGATCGCGTTGGGTCCAGCTTGAATTCGGTTCGAAATAGTCTAATTCGAGCTCGAAATTAGCTCGAATAAGTTTGTTTAAGGCTACATTTCGATTTTAATTTGAAAAGAGGTTAGAACCGAGAACGAAATTAAGAACTTAATTATAATTTTAAAATCTCAGATTTAATTTAAAAGTAAAAATTTATTTATAAATTAATTTTTTATATTATATATTATATATCAATATTAAATATTAAATATTTTATTCATATATTATAATATTTATTAATATTTTATTATTTTTTTTTATTAATATTTATATTATATATTAATATATTAATATTAAATTTTGAGCTTTATTTAAAAATTTCGAAATTAATTTAATTTCAAATTGAAATTTCAGTTCTTGAAAATTTCGAAATTCTGAAATGAGTTAGAGAACTTTTAGGTAGATCTCAATTTCTTTCAGAACAATTTGATCGTTTGACAGCCCTACTCGCACACACCCTCTTTTATCAAAATATCACAAATGGTGTGAAAGTAACTCGGTGAAAAGAGAGAACACGCACAAGAAAAAAAGCAGTGTGTTTTAAATGTGTTTGTGGGTCCTACTCTCCCCTCTATCCATCAATTTTGGCATATGAGATGAGCTTGTGCATAAAGAGAAAGTCATGACAATTCTCCAATCAGTGTGGCTTGGCCCCATAGTTTTTAGGAGTTGAATACACAAACCAAACGACTTCAAAATAATAAATAATAATTATTATTATTATAAAAAAAAACCATAGATTGAATTGAAGGGCCAAAGCAAAGCAAAGCATTGCATGTATTATTTTATAAGTTAGTAGCTTCGTGAATTCCATGGTCCATTGAAGACCAATGGGCATCGTTGGTGTTCCATCAAACCCTAGACAAAAAGTTTGCCGAAAGTTTTCAAGACAGCTTGGATCAGATAAGGTTTTCCAAATCATTCCAAAAGCCTAATTCTTTCATCTCATTTTCCAATTATTATTATTATTATTATTATTATTATTATTATTATTTAAGGTTAGTATTATAAATAAATTTCAGATTTCGGCATTTATACTACCTTATAAAAGTGTATATTTTTATATATTCATTCATAAAAATTATATTTACATGCATATATCTTTGTAGTCAAAAGTCAACTGAATTTTTTAAATATATATAATTTTACTAGTATTTTTTATATTATGTTACATGTGACATTAAAATTAGAATAAATTTAAAATAATATTTAAAAAATTGGTTGATTTTTAACCTTTGATAAGTAAATACTAGTGTTTATGGATGTATATAAGTACATAATTATGAAGTTTGTAAAGATATATATGTTAATTAAGTTTGTAATTATTTTTAAGTATATGCTTGCATTAGTTCCATGTGTGTTGACGTTGATAGTCTTGGTTCTTGTTTATATTATTGTCATTTTGTCTTTTTCTTTGAGCTTAATGTCTCTTCAAGTGGACCAATAAAGTGGAAGATTAAAGAGACTACTCATTTTTTTTTATTAGGATTAATAGTGTGAAAATATAATCTTTAAGTATTCATTTTCACATGGTTTACACCCTTGAATTCTCTTTTTAAAAAAAAATTGTAATATAGATATTGAACCTAATTCATTAAATAATCGAAAAATGGTCCATGCACACATTGTTCCTTAAGGCAGAAATAAATAATAATAATAATAATGTCACATAAAATGAGTGTAAGATATTACCAAATTAATGCTATACAATAATTCACATATGTTGTTTGCTTGAATCAGTGTGAGCAGAGTCAACATAAAGACAATGTTATGAATTTCTTTATGACATGGCTTGAAAGCCCCTTCTTGTCTATATTAGTATTATGGGGCTTATCACATACATAATCATATCATGTACCTTTCTTTTCTTTTTCTTTCTTTTTTTTCCCTCTTTTTTACTTTCTTTCATTCATATTTTGAAACATCATCATCTCCTCATCATCTAGCAAAGCAAAGTGATAAAATGCAGTCATAAAAAAAAATTGACTACCTCATTCCCTCTCAAAGAGAGATTGATGGTTTGAAACATACATGCCGGTTGCTTATATAAACATGACATGGCTTGAAAGCTCCTTCTTGTCTATTATGGGGCCTCTCACATACATAATCATATCATGTACCTTTTTTTTTCTTTCATTTATATTTTGAGACGTCTCATCATCAATGCACCAGATTAAAGAGAATGGATACTCACCCCCAAACAAGGTTTTTCTTAGTGAAATCTCTATATATCTCTTCAAAATTGATGGCAGAAGCCAGAGTAATTTGAGGACTAGTTTCTAAAAACAACCGTGTCCTCTCAAGGTTAAATTATTTGCATGGCTGGCAAAGGAAGACATGATCCTCATTCCTCACATTGGACAATTTACACAAAAGTAAATATTGGAGAGGAGAACACACAAATGCTGCCTATGCGATATAGAAGATGAGTCGGTTTAACACCTACTTATCTCATGCCCATATGGTGCAAATGTCTAGAACCACTTCCGGAGTATGTTCGGGATACGAACAAGGGGCACCAATCTACAAACCCTATGGGGAACCAAAGCCCCCTTCCCTCGGGTGGACAAAACCTAACGTGAAGGTTAGGACCTGTCTGTTATGGCAATCATATGGAGCATATAGGGTGAAATAAATAGGAAATGTTTTCAGGATAAGCAATGTGTTTTTCTTAAAAGTATTCGTGATATTTCCTTCCTCATAATCTCTTAGTTTGATGCATATCCAATTACAAAGCGCCCAAAGTTGGAGATGACACAAAGCCTAGTGAAGCGCAACCTTGAATTTGTAACATACACGTCGAGAAGGGCTGATGAGGGCAACGAGGTCTTCAAAGATGATGCAACAACAACTCGAGGTGGGACTTGAGATGGCACCAACTCAGTTAAGAAAACTGTGCTATTATGATTATTGTACTTTCTTTCTTTTCTCCAACTGAGTGATGTGTAATGAATCCTTATTTATTTATATATAAAATATAGTTTATCCAACTATTAAAAAAAATTATTAGTTTTAGTAACTTTGATAAAGAAAAAAAGTTGGCTATTTTATTCATTCTCACAAAAGAAATTTTTTCATTGGAAACTGTGTTAACCTAGGATAACTCCCAACCAAACAAGGCGTAAGGGCTGAAAGCATGCATGTTGTTTGCTTGTTCACATTTATAAAATAACAAAAGAAAAAAAATACTAGTATTTTATTTGTTTTTATTTAATACCAATTAAAATAACCCACAGCATTGTGTGAATCAAGAGGGGTTGCCTTTTAGGAGACTCCATTCACACATTCAAGTCCCAAGACATTTCAAACATATATTATTTTTAATTTTCGACCATATATAATTAATTCATAATAACCATTTTCTCTTGCACCAAACTTTTTCTTTTTAAACAAGGGTCAAATTTTATATAAACTTTTTTTCCCCTTTTTTTAAATAGGGGGATGCATCCAAGTGATGAAATGGATGATTGTGATGTTACTATGAAGAGGAGACCAAACTTCTAATCATATCATATGACATGCTTATTCAAGGCTTGGAATTCTAATACCTCCATGTTATCACTTTTTATAAAGAATTTACAAAAGTGAAGTAGTGCTAATATGAATCAATTCGTCCAATTAAGTAGCCTAATGACAAAGCTATCATGCATAAGCACTGCGGTTGGTCCCATCTTCATCGTCAAACTTAGCACAAGGGGCCATGATTACATGATCCCATAGATTGCATTTTTAAATTAACGATGATGCTTACGTGACTCTAATCCAACTCAGCAATAAACTTGCTTTTTTCTCTGTCTGTCATGATCACTAGCTATAGAATCTCGCTCCCAAAATTTTAAAAACTCGAAACACTAATCCTAATTATCAAATTTTCACGGGAAAAAATAGCTAACACACGCTCTTTTAAAAACAATAGTAGCTTGAGGGTTTGAACTATGCCTCAAGCACGGCGAAATGATTTGTCCAAATATATATATATATATATATATATATGTATATATGTATATGATAGAGTGAGGCCGGCCGCAAATAACACTCAGCCGGTGCTGGGTTGTTGTTTTGGGCTTTTATTTTTTTATTTTTTTTGGTTTTAGTTTTGGGTGTTAGAGTGGCCACATTTGCGGCCGGCCCCAGTCTAACATAACTATATATATATATATATATATATGGATCAGGATCATGGGACACACTATTTTGACACACCATTTGACATCCTTTTTCATTCATTGGTTTACAGTGTGTTTTAACCAAATACAACCGTATGAATGGAAAGAACATCTAAAAATAAGCAAGCATGTCAAGTTTCATACAATTTAGGAAATTGTAGGGTCTTCATCTTAACGGGTGAAATTTTATACGGTTGAAATTTCACCATTTAATATGAAGACTCTACAAGTTCCTAAATTGTATGAAAATTGACATGCTTGCTTATTTTTTGATGTTCTTTCCATCCATACGGTTGGATTTGGTTAAAAAAACTGTGCAAACCAATGAATGAAGAAGGATGTCAAATGGTGTGTCAAAATAATGTGTCCCATAATCCTAACCCTATATATATATATATATATATATATATATATATATATATATACGGGCCTGATATTATGCGGCCGGCCTTATCATTGTGCAAGTGCGGTTGCCTCGTTTTGGCCCACCTGCATAGTGTTTTGAGGAAATCCAACCGTATGGATGGAAAAAATATCGAAAAATAAACTAGCATGTTAATTTTCATACAATTTGGGAACTTGTAGGGTCTTCATCTTAAATGGTGAAATTTTGAACCAGCAAGATTTGTATAAATTTTCACCCGTTAAGATGAAGACCCTACAAGTTCTCAAATTGTATGAAAATTAACATGCTAGCTTATTTTTCGATGTTCTTTCCATCCATACGGTTGGAAATCCTTAAAACACTGTGCAAGTGGCCAAATGGGAGGCGACCTTATTTGCACAGTAATCCGGCTGGCCTTATAATATCATCCCCGTATATATATTATACATTTGAAAATTAGATAAACCATATTCATTTATTAGGTAATTAAGTTGTTACATGGATCCCTGGATGGATTAGGTGATTACAAAAGAGCCATCTGTTGTGTCCTGGCCTTCCTAAGTAGGAGAGAGGTGCTCTCCGGTCTCTGTATCTTCGAAGTGCGCGGGGGAGATTCCTCCCTTGTGAGAGTTAGGTTGTGTCTGACAAGGGATTTCATTGCTTGTAGTTGCCCCTTCTTGGTGGCGTGTGTGCTATCGAACCAGGAAAGGAAGAGAAAATTGGAGTGGCGAATTAGTTGCTGTTAAACACGGTGTTTATCATTGAAACATCTCATGTTTCTCTCTCTATCCAGAGACTCCAGGTCATGGCCATCACAAGCAGATTCCAAGTTCTAACCCCTACGGAGTTCCTTCTCCAATTGTTTGGAGTTCCTTCTCCATGTCACAGAATTGTCCATATTTATCACAAAAAGAAAAAAAAAATTGTTTATTTTCATTTAATATGTCACAGTATGTTTGTTTTTTACTCTAAGGAGACAATGTTCTTACATATGAGTCGGCAGATAAAAACAATGTTAGGAGTGCGACCAATAGTCTCATGTCGGTTAGGAGAGGGAAAGTAAAAGGGTTTATATGTAAGGGACATATTTCTATTAATGTGAGGTTATTTGGGTAGAGTTCAAAAGCAAAACTATGGAGGCCTTGGTCCAAAGTTGACAATATCACACTAATGTGGGGTGTCTTTGAAGAGTGGTGATCTCATAGTCTTGATTCTATGGAAGTAACCATAGAATCGAGACGTGGGTCATCCTTGCCTCGAGATACCTTCTCCGACTCTAATTTCAAAGCAAATGTGGTGTTGACTCATAAACACATCTCGAAATATGTTTTCCTTGCATCATTATGTGGCTATCATTTACCCACATCTCAGTTCCGTGGTTACTCCTATGGAATCGAAACCATAGGATCACCACTCATACAAACCATATAAACTTTTAATCCAACATAAAAGGAAAATAAAGGTGGGTATTGGATTACTAACTCTCATGAATAAAGAATAAAAAAGGTCAATGTAGTTCTTGCCTAGTTACCAAGTAATCTCATTTGGATTATGTTAAAAAAAAACCACTTATGAATGCAATATAAAACCAAAAAAGTTTCTCCATTTCTCGGGAAGGAAGGAGGAGGAGTATGTATATAAGTAGAAAAAGTCACATTAACGGTAATTTAATATTTGGCGGGAAGCCGGTTTCCGGTGTGAACCGTTGCTGTCCCTTTAGTTTTGGGCCCCGCCCTTTGAAGACTCTCTAATGGCTTCGGACAAGCGATGCCAAGTCTTTCGGCTACTTCCATTCTCTATATAATCCTTCAAATCCCACCCTCTCATCTTCCACCTTCTTAGCTTCATTGATTTGAACTTTTTAAGTTTTAGAGAGTTTGTTAGTGTGTTCTTGTGCTTGGATTGGATCTTTTTGATATCCTTTTCCATCTAATTTAGTGGGTTTTTGGGTGTTGTATTGGTGGTGTGGGCGGGGGAGTTTGGAATTCTTGGAGTGTGGGTTGTGGAGAAGAATGATCCTGATTTACAAGGGTTGCATCCTTTGGAAAGTTTGTTCTGTTTTGGAGAAACTTCGCGTTGAGAAAAGCTTCTACTTTTGGATTTTTCAGATTTTTAATAGGTACTGTCTGGGGACTTAGTTGAGGTCTGTCTCTGTGTGTGTGTGTGTGTGTGTGTGTGTGTGTCTGTTCTTTTCTTGTTCTTCGATCTTTCTGTTCTTTTGGTTAAGTAGTTTAGCAAGGTAGAAGATGAGTAGTCATATGTCACTACCACCGGGTTTCCGTTTCCACCCGACGGATGATGAGTTGGTGGGATATTACTTGAAGAGGAAAGTGGATGGGCTGAAGATCGAATTGGAAGTAATTCCAGTGATCGATCTGTACAAGTTTGACCCATGGGACTTACCAGGTAAATTGACTGCTTTGTGTTTGTTGAAATGCTGCATGAATGTCTTGTGTTTATTTGAACAAAGGTATTTGGAGAAGTATTCCTATTTTCCATTGCATGTGTGTGTAGCTTGATTTTTTGACATAGATAGGGAAAGGAACTTTTTGAATGATAATTTGTATCAAGCTTTTCTTTGTTAATGAAGCTCATTGATTGGTTAATAATTGTTATGTGAATCATGTTCATATCCTTTTCAGCATCACCATCTTTAAGCATTTTAGACAAAATTGTGCTCTTTTTTCGTGCATCTGATCTTTTCTCTGGAAGTCGGTTTTGGATCTGAACTTTTATCTTCTAAAAGTAGCTCATTGCTAACCAACTTTCACTAGGAAAGTTAGCTGACTCATTTCCTCTCACAAAGAGAGATTGAGGGTTCAAATCACGCCAATGACGTGTTTCTATTTGGCTTGTCCATATTTATAAAACAAAAAAGTACCTCAATGCTAGAATTTTTTATGTTTTCAAACATTCGATCGAGATTCTTGCTTCAACTTCACCAATGTGGAATCCCTTTGCAATGAAGAAAAAAGATGAGCGCAAAGATCCTGCTTATAGACATAGTTCTTGTTTTTCAATTAATCATTATGTTTGTTCAATGCTAATGCTGATCTTTCAATTATAATTACTGCATTATTTAATGCAGACAAATCATTCCTCCCAAAAAGAGACATGGAATGGTTTTTCTTTTGTCCACGAGATCGTAAGTACCCAAATGGCTCACGCACAAACAGAGCTACAGCATCGGGCTACTGGAAAGCCACCGGTAAAGACCGGAAAATTGTTTGCGAGCCTTCAGTTGCTGCACTCAGGAAGACCCTCGTCTTTTATATTGGAAGGGCTCCTGGAGGAGAAAGAACTGATTGGGTCATGCACGAATACCGTCTCTGTGAAGATCATTTTCATGGAGCTTCAAACTTTGTGGTACAATTATTCCTTTACTCACAATCACATTTCCTGTAGTTCATCAAAAGAAGATGGCATTTCTGATTCTTTATAATTGTGGATGATATCATTAGGGAGCTTATGCCTTGTGTCGTGTGGTTAAGAGACATGAACCTGGGCAGAAGTTGGGTGATCTCCAAGGAGAATATAGAGCCAAAAAGGCAGATCGCACACCAGCCACAGGTGCCATTGGTTCAAGGAAAAACTTCAGTGAGGTCTTGAATGTCTCCAAAGATAATCACTCTCAGGGATCAAACTTATTCAAGGAAAACAACAATTCAACCTCTATAACTTCTCCAGAAAGTGGAAGGAGGTTTGAACAACCGCTAATTGTGACCGAGACTGATCAGACAAGCTTTCAAGCTCCAGATTCATTGTTGCAGGATACTAACCATTTTATGGAACACAACATATGGCACCGTTCAGCGTTACCGAATGAGTTCCCTGATGTGACAGAAACATGCCCACCATACAATTTGACTCCAGTATCCTCTTATGCAAGCTTTTCAGAGGATTCCTTCTTAGTTGATGAACACAATGGGAATGTTTGCTTGTCACCTTTCCCAAGTCCAATACACTCCATGGGCATATACAGCAATGAAGAGAACATTGGTTTAGCATCTATGAGTGCACCAATTAATGGTACCGAACTGAATTACATCTTCCATGATCTTTTCTGATGATTACACAATTCATTTCTGTGTTCTCATTGCGATTTCTATTTTTCTGCAGAAATGTATGCATGGAATGCAGTAATGCCTCAGGTAATCTGCCGACAGGCAAGCGAAGAAGAGTTTAACTTGTGGTTCATAGAAGACAACTTGGTGATGTGAAGGATTGTCTCCAAATCTCCAGAACAACACCTTTTAGTAATTGTTCTTGGAGTTGATTGAAAAAGTAGCAGCAGTTCATGTCCATGCTTCAACAAATTATAAATCACTGTGGATCTCCAGCACAACCCTTTTTAATGCTTGTGCTTTGTTAGTATGGTTTTTAGTACTGTGGTTCTATTATCGCCATGAAAGAACTACATATTATGTGAAACAGGGGTGTGTAATAAGTATTCTCTTTATTATTATATGAATAATAAAGATCTTTATTAATATTTATTGTCTTCATTTTGTCCTATTGGAAATAAAGCAAGAAAAAGTCTAGTTAAAGCCTTAAAGCAAGGTAAATTCCAGGGAAAAAGTAATTAGGTGAACCTAGATGATGGAGCACGAGCATATGTGCCTTTCCTCCACTTTCAAAGAATGGATGTCATGCACCGCCACTAACCTTTCTTTCTTTCTCTTTTTTCTTTTTTTTTTATCTGAATACAACCAAAGTTTCGGATCCTATCAGAACTCTGAAGTTTTTTTTATTTATATGAGAGCATTACAGCTGTTGTTCAGTATTTCCCAAGTGTTTGTGATTGTATAGGTCTCTATTTGACATTTTGTCAGTCTTACCAAATGATCAGCCCCATGTTGTCCTCCTTTGGTGTATATAACACTTCTGCATTCCACGGTTCTCAATAAAAAAGTGTTTCCCGTCAAAACTTTGAATAGAGATTTGAGATGTAATAATGGAACGACCAAACAATATATGAAAGACATATAGCTATATTATCATTAAAGTGTTTGGTTTAAAATTCTCCTCCAAAAATTTTTACAACTTTTCAAAAATTAACCCTAATCTCAGGCTGTATATCCCTCATCCAAACACCACCAATGAGTACATAACTACTTCTTTGTTTCCCATGTTTGACAAGGCCCAGATCCCCTTTTGCATTAGCGCCGTATCAGAACTTTGAAGTTAAGTATGTTTAGGCGCGGACACAATTAGGATGGTGCTCTCATCGTGTTGCATATCGTGTTGCATATCTCAATTGATTTACTTTCATAAAAATAAAATAAAATTTGGAAGAAGAAAATTTCTGAGGAAGCCAGCCCAGTAAACTAAAGATGGAGAATAAGATGGAGAATAGATGTGCTTTCCATTCTGCAACTTCCAAGAAAGACTTCAAGAGAATCTAATAAAAAGAAGAACTCTTTTGTTCTCTCGTGAAGGTATCCAACAAAACAAACACTCCCTCTTCCTTGCAAGCACTCTCTTATTATTCCTTCACAAAGAGGTTCCAACACTCAAATCAAAGCAGCTAGAAAGTACTGTTCATTTCTCAAGAAATTTTATTCAGATAGTAATTATTACATGAAAGAGGAAAGCAAACAGTAGCTCAAATGAGCAGGCACTCATTCATGGCCAGAAAACTCCATTGCTGACAAAGAGGAAGCCCTTCTGGTACCTCTGAGTGTAAGCATTGAGCAGCAACTCAGTCATGTCACGCCATGGTGTGCATCTGAAACCACTCCTTCTTAGTGTTCTTATGACCTTGCTCTCTTCTGCTT
The DNA here is from genome assembly GCA_026586065.1 of Dioscorea zingiberensis. Classification (NCBI taxonomy): domain Eukaryota; kingdom Viridiplantae; phylum Streptophyta; class Magnoliopsida; order Dioscoreales; family Dioscoreaceae; genus Dioscorea; species Dioscorea zingiberensis. The sequence goes on along the minus strand of CM048822.1, from coordinate 2,728,732 downwards.
CTCCTCTCACTATCACCTTCTTCTTTCTCAGCTCAACCTCCACACTCCTCACACCTTGTTCATCAGAAAAAACAAAGTGAATAGATTGGAGATCTTAGTTATACCTAAGGAGAAGTGGGTATAAGTAAGTGTGTACCACCTTTGAGTTTAGAGAGACATTTCCTTAGCTTTCTCTCACTGTGGAAGCACAGCATCTCAACCTTGAGCTCCACTGCCTGCAGCCAGAGGGAAGAAGGATCAATGAATTGTGCCATTTTACCTGCATTGTGGTGGAAGAAGTCCAAGTACATATGGATAGCATAGAGGGAGAAACAGAGAAGGCTTTTCTTACAATGCTCTTCTTTATGTTTATATGGTTATTCTTGTACTTTGAGGAGAGCTCAAAAAAGGTTCCTCATCTCAATCCTGTGGAGCCTAACCCAAAAGTTGGGTCTGAATTCAATAATGATCATTTGTTTTTTTTTTAATAAGGTGGATAAGTCAAATTTATTTATGATACAGAGGAGTACATATTTTTTTTTTTGACAATGGCCATAAAGACCGTCAAAGAGGGGCCGCGCTTGCGCGCGCAGCCTTCCCATCACCAGGAGAGAGAGCCTCAACCAGCGCCCGCTGCTGCGCATGAAGTCGAGGCCAACGCCTTAACAAGGGAACCCGGTACCAATAGACCCGTGGGTCGTTGGTACAGAGGAGTACATATTAAGTGTTATAATAAGCCGGTTGTGATCTTAAGATATGACAAGAAGATAATAATAATTTAGGTTCATTAATGTCCATCAGCTCCCCTGTCCTTAACCTCTCTCTTGGGCTTCATCTCCGATGGATCCTTGGGGGTTGTCCTTGGGGAATTGCAAACTTCTTTTGACAAGGTTTTATGCTTGTTGGAGCTTCGGCTTCTTTGATTGTGGTGCTGCATCAAACCAAGACAATAAGGGACAATAAAAGGAAATTAGTATCTCGAATAAGTTGTCAGAAAAATGTCGTTCGCCTTGAAAACATTGAAGATTCCTTCCTCCCCATATCTCCCATATTACTGCTATTAATGTTAATCTGATTGCTTATATCTTATTAGCATCAACATTTTATTTAATCAACCCGGTGTTTATATTACCGACGGCACGTCATAGACCTAAAGAGGGTCAAAAACTGTTATTTTATTACCGACGCCACAGTATAAACTAAAAGAGGATCAAAATCCGTTTATAGCAAACCAGACAAAATTATAAATTCTAAGGTAAAAATATTTTTATAAAAAAATATCATAACTATTTATAATTCCAGATGTTGATTTGATTAAGTGTATAAGTTATTCTAATCATAAAACAAGAATATAATACATGGGTTACACATGCATGATTCAGGTTTTGAGAAAAACAACATTTTTATAAATATTTTTGTTTCATACTAGAGATGGTTTAGTAGCATAAATATAAAATAGTGCTTGCACATTCATTATACAAGATTCTTGTACAAAACAATAAGCTATTTTTCATTCAGCTCCATGGAGCCCCACATTGCTTGGCATCTCTCTAAGGCTAGCATTGCTCCCTTTGAATTCATCCTTCATATCAATCTTGAGATCATCCATGTCTTGGAGTTCCTTAAAATGTGCAGCTCTTCCTAGTTCCTCCACCTCCATGATCACTAGATCCAAACGTGCTACCATCTCCACTAACAGAGAAGCAAATGCAGCAAATGGCAATGCTTCTGAGAACTCCAGGCTTGTGATTGCAAGCTTACTCAGTGATGTATTCAACACTCTCTTATCACCTGGATGTAATTTGGATTGCTCTGCATATCTTTTGCTTCTGTACTCTAAGTGTGGTGTCAGTGCATCATTCCTAAGAGAAGGTGATGTCAAAGACAAACGCTCTTTATCGGTCTTCAAAGGTCCCGAGAAGTTTGAATGATTCTTTAAAGGTCCTGAGAAGTTATATGTTGAATGATTCTTCAATGGACTGGAGAAGTTTGATGTTGAATGATGATTGTTGGAGCCGATGAAAATGCGTGGTTGAGATTTGATAGCACAGTTAAGGTTATGCAAGGCCTCTTGGAGAGGATCAGACAATTCGTCGGAGCAGCATTGTAGCCGGTTTCTTATGCATTTTGCCAGCTGCAAAAGAACTCTTGACGCTTCTTCGGCGACATGGATGCAGGGGTCTCGGAACATTGATCGAATAGATTGTGGAGTCTGTGTCAAAAACATCAAACACAAGCATCAAACACATGATCTTTTGATATAAATACTGATGAATAATACTAACAAGTACCTGTATTTCAGATTCTAAACATCCATGTAGAGAAACTGCTGTATATGCAAAGTGCCGAAGAATAGTACCGAGCTTCACATATCTTTGCCATGGGTATCTATAGCAATTTCTTGAAAACCTCGGCTCCCAGCTAGCAAAGAGTGCCTAAATTAATGAATCAATGCTCAGTAACATCATCGGTATCTTAGTATAAGAATCAATTAGCGAAATCAAGTATATATATACTCACAAGGGATTCATCGGTTGATTTCGAGTCCAAAACAGACTTGTAACCTTTCTTTATATCATCCTGGGATGACATTTCATCACTGTTGTCTTGAAAATAATCATGAACACAAGCTGGATCCATAGAAAGTTTAGATATACAGTAAATGAATCCAGGAATAAGCATGGCGACAAAAACCAAGAATAACTAGTTAATAATACCTTGAATAGATCTTGCCAACACTTCGAACTTGTCTACACATGAAGATCTTGGCCAGACCAATTTGGTAGAACCAAGAGAGACATGCAAAGGCAAATACCACAACCAATGACAATGGTATAAAGGCGTTCTCGCGCAATTTTTAGCACATTATGAACCTGAAAACTCGAAACGGTTATCAGATTGAAGGTGAGAAGAAAGACCAATACACCATAGTCATAGTTCTTCTTGATGTGAGGTATAAACCTCACATAAGTTGCAGCAAACCCTACAAAGAACACCGAAACTCCGATAAAAACAGCTCGGCAAACTTTTCCTGACTCCTCTGCTACAAAATCAATCAGAAATGCCAATGAAGCAGCCATCAATGTCCCAAATCCTCTGTTCATCCCCTTGCACAAGGTACCTCCTGTAAAATCATTAAAACAAAGAAGAACTCTGTAATATAGATATCAAACTTGGTAGAACAAAGAGTAAATGTTACTATGTTAGTAGTATATATACCTGCAGTGAATTCAAGAACAACCACCACTGTCATGACAGCCCACATTGCATTCTGTCCAACACCTTCAAACAATGGCTCCAAGAGATACAATAAGGAAACCAGTGTCAAAGCCATCCCAACCTTGAGAGAATGAATGACTCTCCTTGGATCATCTCTTCCAACCTGATATAAAGTTTTGCACAAAGAAACAGGGAGTTTCTTCACCTTCTCCATCACCACTCCCATGGAGAACTTACTCTTGGCCTCCTCTTGAGCCATCACAAAAAGGCAGAAAGAAAGCTAAGGGAGGATGCTTGTATTTATATTGAGCCACAAATACTAAGTTCGTTCACCAACTAAGGAAAAAAGTGCAACATGAAACATGACATTGTTGGAAAGGACTTAAACAATGAGCAAGTGGAAATTCTTAAAGGGATTGGTTGGTACTTAGAAGACAGCTTTGCAGAGTTGTTTGCAGCTTTTCTCTATCAACAGTAGGAAAGAGAGAAAAAAGAAACTCTCCCAACTCTACCACATGCTCCTCCAAGCTTATAAATGAAGATCACCATGAATGTTCCATACTTCAGCATCAATGAGAGAGGCCCACATCACTAGAAGCCATCCTATAAGAAGACAACACACACCAGAGGCATTTTGGATGACAGCTTAGAGACTAGTCTATATTATTAGGAGGTTAATCTCTTGATTAGAGACACATGTGAAAGCTTACGCTGTCAAACAATTATGGATAATAATTTATTGTAAGGATTCATCCTTTCTTTAGTGTTAAGTCTTTTCAATGACCACTAATAGTACTTAGGTAGTTAGGTTTATGTTCTAGATGTATGATAAGCTTAAATGGAAGCCATGATATCTCACCTAATGAATATTAACTTTGTCACTTTGTATGTCCTGTCTCTCAAATTCTGACCAAAATAAAAACTACTTTGTTTGATCCCAATCTTAAAAACTACTTTGTGGTTTAAAATTCAAATGATAAAGTTAAAAAAATGATAGAACTAGCAAAAGATTGGTTTAAGTGATTGGCCCTATGTATGCCAGGGAGGGACTGTAAAGGGATATCAAGGGCAGTACTGGTGAGATTAGAAAGAAAAGGTTTTATAATTTATTAAAAAAACAGAAAAGGTGTGGTCTTATCACTTTGTTATTTTTTATTATTATTTACCTGAACATGACTCTATTGGAGTATTATAGTTTAAATGATAACAAGCATAAGAAGAATCATTCCTATTTATAAATCAGCATGAGGTTTTGGACTGTTTTGGTCCAAATAACTCATTGTGATTCTTGGAATGTGATCATTTTTAAAAAAATTGAATATTGAAATGATTATAATTCTTTTTGATAAATATAAACATATCTTTTTTTATTTAGATAAAAGCAGACATTTTTTCACGACAGAGAATGTGGCGGCCGAATTTTTTCTTTTAAAGAGTTGGTAATAATTGTAAATTTTCGGAGGCATAAATTTGTATGGTGGCAGTGCAATGGGTGAGAATGATTATAAAAGAAGCCAATGAAGGCCTAATGGTTTATGATAATTATGATAATTAAGCCAATGAAGAACTGAAATTATGATAATTATGATTATAAAATAATTTAGTAAATCTTGACCCTGTTTCTTTTGACTTGTAAATAAGTTTTTTTTAATAGCCAAATCATATTTATTTATGATAATTATGATAATTAAGGATTACATACAACATGGCTAATAGAGAGTAAAGTGCCACATGCACTATTACATCTATCAACTATATAATCATCTCTTGTCCATATGTGAGGCACACCTGGAATTACTTCATGACCATGTTTGGCTCTCAAATTGGAGGGTGGATCTTCAGGCACTATGGGGCACCGAGAATACCTCCCCGGAGGTGGATAATACCCTACGAGAAGGTTGGGACATCACTATAATGGCAATCACCTAGAGTAATTTGGGGGGAAAGAAATAGACGATATTTTCAGGATAAACAACGTGTTTTCTTAAGAATTATTCGTGATATTTCTTTTCTCATTATCTCTTGATTGGATGTAGCTCCAATAGCGAAATGATCAAAGTTTGAGGCAACAACGAATCTGGTGAAGCATAGCCTAAAATTCACATATGCCCTACTAGGAAGGGCCAATGAGGGAGGGGACTCCTCCCGGGAGGACCCAACACAAGCTTGAGGAAGGGAGAAGACCGGATATGATCGTTGTCAAAAGGAGTGGGCTGTTACAAACCATATACTTTTAGTTCCGTTCCGACTAAACAATATAATTAAATAAAATATGATTTATCTATTTATTAAAAAAAAAGACACTATAAGTTGATTGTTTCTGTGTGTCTTTCAGGGTCCCTTCCAGGCCTTCTTACCATCTCCTCCTATGAGGTCTCTTTTTTTTTTTTCTTTTGAAATTTCCTCTTATGAGAGCTCTTATGTGAAGTGAAATCTTCTTTTAATCAGTATGCACGTCTTTTTCATATTAAATAAAAATAATAAAAAATTGATATTTATAAGGAAATGTATTTTTTTCCGTCTTTGTCTACCATGTATGATGTATAAGGTAAACAAGTCTCTACGGAACAAAAACATTGACTAATCAACCACAGCAACATCTTTTTCATTAAATATTTAATGAAAATAATAAAAAATTAATATCATAAATAGTTTATAAGAAAACATATATATATATATATATATATTTTGAAACATTGCCCCTTTCTCTACAATGTATGATGTATTAGTAATACAAGTCTTTATGGAACAACTAAAGGACCATTGGTCTAGCAGTATCTCAAGTCTTATACATTAAATAATTCACTTGATTGAGCGTACTTTCAAATTTGAGTCACCATCCTCATAAATAAAAGGAGCAATTTGAATAATTTACTTAGGTGAACATAAAACTCCTAGATTCAAATCTTTATGTTTTTACACACTCACACGGTGAGGGATCAAGGGTGATCATCACCTAAGGCCATTATCCCTATATATATATATAAAAAAAGGGAAATTACACTAAACTATTTTGTGGTTTGCCTCTATATCAATTCAGGGTCTGTGGTTTAAGTTGTAACAATTTAGTACCCTGCACTTTACTCCGTGAGCAAAAAGATGCAAAAAACTTAACTACGTTAATATTTGCTGATATGACATTAAAAAAATAAAAAAAATACTAAAAAAAAAGAAAACATAGGAAAATTTCTAAAAAATTATGAACAACAAAAAATCCCATATACTAAAAACTTCATAAATAAAATATGAAAATTACCAAAAACATACAAAATCTCTAAAAATCCAAAAAATAGAAAAACTTATAAAACCCCCAGAAAATCACTTAAATTCAAAAACAAATAAATAAATAAAATCTTTAAACCCCCAAAAAATTAGAAAAACCTTCTAAAAAATCTGTAATCCAAGAAATTCTAAAAAATAAAAATAAAATAGGCTTAGAAAGTTCCCAAAAAAACCCCACAAAACTATTTTATGGGATTTTCTGTTGTTCAGAATTTTTTAGAAATTTTTCTATTTATTCCTATTTTTTAGTACTTTTTTGATTTTTTTTTTGATTTTTTGATTTTTTTATTTTTTTAATGTCACATCAATAAATCTTAAGGGGGTTAAGTTTTTGACATTTTTTTGTTTATGGAATAAAGTGTAGTGTATTAAATTGTTATAACTTAAATCATAGACATTGAATTCTAGAGAGGTAAATCACAGAAAGCCTCTCCTGAACAAAAACATGGGCTAATCAACCAAAGCGAAGTCCATGAAACCAAACTCAACCAGTAATGCAGAGTGTCAGAGGGCAAGCAACAAGAGCAAAGCTTCAATCCATCCTCCATCCTTTTTCCATCAATGTCAGCAATCAAAAGAAGAGAAATATAGAAACAGTTCATTAGATTCCAAATCTCATGCCGGTCTTTGGATCCTCATCCTTGTCTGATAATCATTAATCTCTAGGGCTGTCCATCAGTTTCTGAACTGCTGTTCACCAGCTAAGGTGGCCCCCATGGCTTGTTGTTGCTAAGAAGTAAGAAGCCCTTTTGCTTTGTTTTCTTGCCGCACTAGTATTATATCTTCCTATGACCTCTGCAAGGACACCCCTATCCTTCTCCTTTTGATCCGTTAGCAATGGCAGTGGTGGAGGAGATCATGAGGGTTTACAGGTCCTTGCCTAACAGGCCAAGCTTGGAGGATGTGGAGGCTGCCATGGCTGTCATCAAGGCCTCAACAGCAGAGGAGGAAACCAGGATACAAGAGATCGACAGGATGGAGAAACCTCAAGGTCTGTCAGATGAGCTCTTTCATGTCCTCCAAGAAGTCAAGAGGAACATGGTCATGTTGCGAGGGCATGAGCAGAGGAAAGAAGCCACCTTTCTTCTGGATTTGGACAGGAGGTTTGCTGTTTTTGATGAGCTGATTCAGAGGGCTTCTATGCTTGTCTCAGATGATGAAGGTAAGGGTTTGGAGATGAAGGAGAGGGTTGAGAAGATAGTGGATTTGGATGCTCCAAAAGTGATGATGGTTCATGTTCCTCCATTGAAGTCTGAAGCCCCTTCAGGTCAGATTATTATAATACATATATTCAGTTTTTAATGATTTCAGTCTGAAGATCAAATTTTTCCATGAAAATTTCTTCATTGCATTGATTGAATTGAAGTGTTGAACATGTTGTTAGTGTTTGACCAAAGGTTCTTGCTTTCGTCCCGCATTAAAATCAGTAGATTTCTGTTTTTTTATCTAATTTGCTCATGTTTGAGATTATTAACTTGATAGGTGGTGATTCAGAGAAATTGAGTCTTATCAAGCTTGCTAGCTTGATTGAGACTTCGGCAAAAGATGGAGCTGTTGTTCTTGATCTCCAAGGGAAGCTAATGGATCAAATTGAGTGGCTCCCTCTTTCTCTTGGTAAGCTGCAAGTTGTTACTGAGCTTAATTTATCCGAGAACCGGATCATGGCTTTACCATCAACCATTGTTAGCCTCAAGTGCTTAAGAAAGCTCGACATCCATTCAAACCAGCTGATAAACCTACCGGACTCATTCGGAGAACTCTCCAATCTTACCGATCTTGACCTGCATGCGAACCGATTAAAATCACTGCCCGCTTCTATTGGCAATCTAACAAGCCTCACCAATCTGGATTTAAGCTCTAATCAGTTATCTGCTCTCCCGGAGACTTTAGGCAATCTGACAAGCCTGAGAAAACTGAATGTCGAAACAAATGAGCTGGAAGAACTTCCTTACACTATTGGATCTTGCACTTCTCTTGTGGAGCTAAGATTGGATTTCAATCGGTTAAAAGGACTGCCTGAAGCCATTGGCAAGCTTGAATGCTTGGAAGTACTGACCTTACACTACAACAGGATAAAAAATTTGCCTACTACAATGGCATCAGTCTCCAAATTGAGGGAGCTGGATGTTAGTTTCAATGAACTTGAATCGATCCCTGAGAATCTTTGCTTTGTGACTAGTCTTGTAAGACTAGATGTTGGGAGAAATTTTGCGGATTTGAGGGCGCTACCGAGGTCAATTGGAAACCTTGAGATGCTAGAAGAGTTGGATATAAGCAGCAATCAGATAAGAACACTACCTGAATCTTTCAGATACTTATTGAAACTCAGAGTGCTCCATGCGGATGAGACACCATTAGAAGTTCCTCCTAGAGAAGTGGTTAAATTGGGTGCTCAGGTATGATCTCACTTTTCTTTGTTTGCATTATTATTGTTCTATTGGTTATCTGTTACTTGTTTTTCTGATAAAAAGTATTGATGACATCAACAGGCTGTTGTGCAATACATGGCTGATCTAATGGCAGCAAAAGACACCAATTCTCAACAGAATGATAGGCAAGGATTTTGGCACTGGCTTTGCTGTTGTGGAGAGGATGAAGCTTGATGTTGTACATAATGTCCTTCTCCATGTTCTATAACATCATGCCATGATTTATTTGGATCGCTGTGTGTGTTTGTTAGTAAATTATCTTTGATGTCATGAAACCTTGATATGTTGTTTATAAAATTGTTTGTGCTGTCTTTTCTCTTCATGTTCTCTTTCTACAAATTGATCAAATTTCTGATTTAGATGTGATAGGAGGATGAGGATATTGATAGCTAGTCATGCTATGTTTTGAAGACATGTTTTCTATATATAAGGATAAGGATGTTTCCCAGCCAATCAAGATGCCACAAGTGGCATGTGTTTTTTTTTCCCATGACATTTCATATTTTTTTATAAAATAAGTAAATTAATACATTAAATTAAAAATTAAAGACTATGTTTTTTTATATTCATTTTGGTTTGGAAATTAATAATATTAAAAAAAAATCAAAGTGATATATTTCTTAATTTTAGAAATAAATAGGTTTTGGTCATAGACCTAAAATATGCTTTCACCCAAAACAAGACTGAAATAAAGAGAAAATTTTAAATTTTTGGTTAGGTTTAAGACGAAAAATGGTGTATTTTTAAAGGTTAATAACTTTTTTTTTTAATCTTTAGTCCCCTTTTTTTAAGTGGAATAAAATGTAAAAACACATAATTATGTATTTCAAAATTCAAAAATATAAAAAATTCATAAATGAAGCCCTCGCGTGAAATTCACGCGACGCGTGGGTCCCGCGTGTATGCCTTCCAGCTACTAATCGGGTTTCGGAAACCACTATAAATTAACCCTAAAAAGGAAACTCTCTCAATGCCTCGTTTCCCGGCTCTGGTCATCGGCTCCTTATCCGTTGTTCTACAATTCTCCGATTCCTTGTGTATGAATTTCTCGCTTTTCTTCATGTATTGAATTTTTTTCTTTTTCTTTTTCTGTTTCCTGTGATTCTTGACCATGTAGCTCTCGAAAATCTTTGATACTTAAGAAAATTTCAAATAAAATGGAGGTTATTGGAGTTTTTTAGGTGAAGAGTTTTTAGATAAATCGAAGCTCTCAGTTGTGTTGTTAAGCAAACTAGATTTTCTTGAAATTTCTATGAAGAATTTTCTGAGGGTTGAATAGATGATTTCAGCTGTATTTTAATAAGAATGGGATTTCTTGAAGCCTTTTGTGGAGATTTGAGATTCAATGAAAGTTTCGTTTCTTGATTTCCGGTTTAGGTGATTAAAGTTGAGTTTATATAGAAGAGAAATGGAAAAAGAAAAGAAAAGAAAATTCCATGAATGTGTATTTTGTTTCATTTTCTTATCTAGTTTGTTTTCTTTGTCATAATATTTTCCCAATTACTAATAGAACATGTATTCAATGTTCTTTTTTCTCCACGTGTGGTTGAATGACTACTCGAGTTTTTAAAAAAAAAAATCAGAAGAATTTCACTTTTCAATTTTAATGATTATTTGGACCATTAAAATTTCTTTGAGCCCAATTCAATTTTATTGTGGTCACTACCAGGTTTTTCTTTCCATTACTAAATAATTATCTTGAAGAACTTCTTTAAGGATTGATGTTTCTCTCTCATTATGTTAAATATGCTGTCCACTAAAATCTGAAAGCTATTGCAAAATTAATCATAGTTTAAAGACAATTGGAATGACTGTTGACTTTCACACAGTTGCAACAATTGATGTTGTGTCATGTGTTCTTCTGAAATCTTTTCTTGGTTCATGTGATTCTTATCCTTTCTGAGGTCTTTCCATGCTTTGAGTAGAACAAAGCTTAGAATCTTGATCACACCCGTCTGTGCTTCTGTGTTGTTCTTATGCTTTTGTTACTATTAAAATACTATTTTTCCCATCTCTTTCCTTTTCTTATCAAAATTCCTTCTCCAGGACTCATCTCTAGTCTCCACACTATTTTTACTGAGTTACTTGATTGTATTTGGATATTGGTGCTGAATTTTCAAAAGCGGATCAAATTATTATAATGGATGGATCTGTGAATACTAGCCCACTTCCATGTGAGAACTTAAATGTGTATATATGGGACATGGATGAGACACTTATACTACTAAAGTCCTTGTTGGATGGGACTTACGCCAAAGCATATGATGGTCTAAAGGATTCAAGGAAGGGAACAGAAATTGGAAAGTGTTGGGAAAATCATATTTTGCAAGTTTGTGATGATTATTTCTTTTATGAACAAGTAAGTATCTGGCTTTGAGATTTTTGAGCATTTCCCTGTTCTTTCTCATATTGTTATAAATTGGATTGTACAGGGCCTGTTGGTTGACCTAATGTGTTTGTTTGATGACACTAACCCTTGATGTACGAAAATGACCCTATATAATCAGTTAAATCCTGATCAGGGCTGTCTTTTGATATATTTAATTTTTAATTATTTTTTAGAAACATTTATTTGGAAAATGTGGTATAAAAACTGTATAAACAACAGGATATGACACTAATTATCTTATCCTAGGATATTTTGCCTTATTGTATTTGTCATATTAATTTTCTAATAAACAAAGCAATCAAAATTTCAAGTACATATATTTTTTTCCAAATTATCTTGGGCGAATGTTGCGAACAATTGACCCAAGTGGTCCAACCTTCCCTGGACCCCGCACAATGCTGGAGCTTTGTAGCACCGGGCTGCCCTTTTTTTTTTATCTTGGGTGAATGCTGATAACCCAAGTACCTGAAGTCTAATTGTACTGAACTCCTTAAAAATGTCTGGGTCTTGGCCCATGAATAGGGACTAAGTTTATGTTTAAACTGTTGGGCCTTATCTTGCAGAGGACGCCTCTTAGTTTGGAGCTCTTTCTGTTTTGGTTTCTGAACCGTATTACTGGTTGGATATGCTAATCCAACCTTATTTTAATTGCTCAATACTTCACTTGCATTATGATGCTGGCAGATGGAGAATTATAATCAGCCTTGCCTTGATGCTCTGAGTATATATGATGATGGGAGGGATCTTTCAGATTATAATTTCAACAGTGATGGCTTTAAACATATCCTTGATGATGCTGACAAAAGGAAACTTGCATATCGGCAACGTGTTATAGCTCAAAAGTATGCGCAGGTGGTCATAGCAGATAACTTCTCCCTCATGGGGGTTTTGGTTTTGTAAGTCATGCTTCTTTTCTAGAGTGGATTGGTAACATTTTTCTCAAATGGGCACTAGTTATTATGATTTCATCAGCAATGAATTGATGCCCTAATTGATAGTTTGAATTGACACACACACAACACACACACAGATAGTCTTATGACCTAAGAATTAGTTACTTAATCCTTCTCCTTAGATGGTTCCCACCCACTTTAAAAAAAGGTCTTGGAAATAATGATAGGCTGATCCTGCTGTCTTTTTATTGTGCCTATGTCTTTAATTTTGACTTATCCATCTTCACATTTTCTCCCTTCTGTAACAATATCATGGTTTGGGCTGGTGTGGTTTTTATGTTTGACAATCCTGTGAATCATACATTCCTATACGTTCTGATTTGAAACTTGCCTGATGTTCAGAGCTCCTAATCCTGGATTAAGTAGTCGTGTGTGCCTTTTAATCTGTATTTTGGTTTTACTGGCAATAAAGAAATCTATTAATTTAGATTTTTAAATTTTCCTAAATGCTCAGGTGATATTTCACTTTTTTGCTTAATTAAATATATCATTTTCATTTTTGATTAGAAACTTATCTCAAGTGCAATCCTCAATTGAGAAGTTGTACGAGCCTAGTTGTGTGTTTTCTGGTTTCACTTGCATTGAAGTAATCTATGAGAAGGGGAGCCTTGGCGCAATGTTAAAGTTGTTGCTGTGTGACATGGAGATCATGGGTTCGAGTCGTGAAAACAACCTCGTGCTTTAAAAGCAGGGTAAGGTTGTGTACAATAGACCAAAGTGGTCCGACCCTTCCCTAGACCCTGCACAATGCGGGAGCTTTGTAGCACCGGCTGCACCGGAAGTAATCTATGAATTTTAGACTTGTAATTTTCTTACAGAATGCTTAGATGACATGTCACTTTTTTCTTAATTGCATATATCCCTCTGGACCAACATTCCAGGTAAATTATTAGTTGTTATTTTGCTTAATTATCTAAAACTTGTAACATATGGTTTTTTAGGAACCCTCATCTGCAAACAATGTTAGAAAGTTGTTCATACAGGTCCTTGAATACTTTTTTTTTTCTTTTTTGTTCTGTGATTATTAAATAATTGTTGTAATTTCTGTAAATTCCAAACTATTAACCTACATCTGGAAGAATTACATGTGTGTTGGTTCATGTAGGGTTTACATCATCTACTCAATCAGGAAATGATTGAGCTCTGGGATGATCTTTACCGAATGACAGATAATTTTACAGACAGTTGGTTCTCCTCAGGTTTTTTTTTTCTTACAATAACTCCATTAATTTTGATTTGAATGTTAACTGAGATATAATCAAGCCCACACTAGATCTTATGTGATATATATTATCTCTTTTGGAAAATTTTATTTGGTCCATTCTTAAGACTAACCTTATGGTTGATTTATTTTTTTTCGTTGTAATGCACTTCATATGGAAAGGAAAAAAAAGTAAAAAGTTAACTTCCTTTCTTATATTGGATAACTTAGATTTTGGTTTTGGTAGTCCTTGGACTCCCATAATGTTGTCTCTTGACAAGCTATCTTGTTCAGTAGAATTGTATTTAGGAATATCCAGAGGGTCACAATTTTCCTTTCCCTCTTGTCTAATCAATTTGTGTGGTTATTTTGACTGTATTACCATTCTGATTATTCTTTCCTCAAGTTTATAATGTCAATATGCTTGAGCCTGATTCTCTTTACTTTGGTTGGTCGTCTCATGTTGGTTATTATTGTTTTTGCAGGTCATGCTTTTCTACGGCAAATTTTGGAAAGAAATACAGTATCAACTTCTAACCATACGAGATGCGAACACATTAATATCTTAGTTACTTCTGGCTCTTTGATTCCCAGTCTTGTGAAATGTTTGCTCTTTAGGTTGGATGATGTCTTCTCGTATGATAATGGTCAGTCTTTATAGATATATTCTATATATATCTATAAATATATATCTATATATGTAGGTATTTATATATTTGTTTGTTCATTCTACTTCCTATTTCTATGTAATGTTTGTTTCTAGTTAACAAGTTATAATCATCAATATCTTCATCATTTCTGGTCCCTTGACTGCCAGTTTTATTAAATATTTACTCGTTAGAATGGATCTGTTGACTTATTTTATTTTGTATTTCTTTTTATTTGTTTGTTTGTTTGTTTGTTTTGTTTGTGTGTGTGTATGCGTGCGCGCGAGCGCGCGCTCTAGTTACACTATAACCAGCAAACATATCTTTTGCTCATTGAATTGGATTTCCTAAATAACTATTGAAGTATAAGGAAGAATATAGGATTTTGAATTGCAGTTAACTTTCATCTATTGAAGAATATGAGATTCTGAATTGCAGTTAACTTTCACAGAAAACTTTTTATTTGATATCATCGGGTTCCAATTTGAGTACTCTTTGAATACTTTATGTGATGGAACAAGACAAAACTTCAGTTCTCAAAGATAATAACTTATATATTCTTCTTATTATTTTACTCTGACCAATCAAATTTAGGAAGTCTATCTGCTGATAAATTATGTTATTCCAGTGTACAGCTCATGGGATGTGGGGAAAATGCAATGTTTCTCATTGATCAAGGAGCGTTTCAGTGGCCGAGTTGTACGGTTCTGTGTGATTGGAGATGGGATGGAGGAATGCATGGCTGCACAAAGAATGAACTGGCCCTTTATTCAAATCGATTTTCGACCTAGTGGCATTCACAGATTTCCAGGATTGACTCTGAGAATGGTTGAACACTATATTGATGTCATATATGAACCTTCAAATTCCGAAAATGATGATGAATAGTAAGTAATATGCAGTGTCAACTACCGTTTACTTCTGGATTCTTTTATCCTATCCCTTTTTTGTAATTTACTGCCATATAAGTGGGAAATTGTCTGCCGTTTCACTTATTCTTGTATCCTTTTTTTCGCAATCCATTGCCTAGGTATGTGAGAATTTGTATGCCAAATCACTTACCCTTTCCATCATGTTTTTGTAATCAACTGCCATTTATGTGACCCTTTGGATACAATCTCACTTATCCAGTTATCCTACTGTTTCCATAGCACCTGGAAAAGGTCAATGTGGTTAAGTCTTTTATCTGAAGATTGAGGCTTAAGTTAGAGAACAGCAAGTAATCAGAGCTTCTTGTTCAATGGCTGTATAATTTAAATTTTATTTTGGTAAAATTGCCTTCAATATTTTATTTCTTGGTTGTGTATTTTATCATTTGAATCAATCTCTCTCTTGTTGCATTATACAGACAAACCAAAAGCTTAATTTTTCAGATTGAAGTAGTCTGACTGAGTTTGGTTTGGTTGCAGGAGAAAATTCAAGGGCCTGTCTACCACTTGAGAACCTCCTTTATCTGGAGAGGTTTTATTGCTAATTGTTCAGAATCATTCTGAAGTTCCTTAGGGGGGTAGCTGAATGGTACAAAGCCCTTGCGTTGTAATAGAATAATCAATTGACCTGTGTTGTGATTTACGTGTGTTTTTTTGTGGAACTCATACTTATTAGTAAGACTATGTTTGGTACTAACTATGCACTTATTTATTTAGCATTAGCACATATTTCTCATTTGCATTTGAATGTTAATTCTTTTACCCTATGATTGATTTTCTTTCTGTGATTTCTTTTTTTTCCTTTTGAATAATTTTAATTTCATTCTGATCATTTAATTGCCCCTCTTGTTTGTGTTTTTGTGCCATTTAATAAAAACTTAAGCTGCATGTGTTGTTGCTCCTTGGGAGAGTCTGATTTGATTTATAATGTGGGCTCATGTTAGGCTCCAAGTGTGTAAGGTCTTGAAACCTTTCAGCTTCTTGCTTTATTCTGTTCGCTTGCCATATTTGTCGAGTTTGGAAGGTCTTCAGAAAGACACTTTGAGCTAAAGTTATTTATGCCCTCCACTTAGATTTGGTGGAATTTGTGAAGGGGTTCTTGAACAAGGCCTCCAGTCTTGCAATTGCTTCTCCATCCTTTCCGATACTTGGGTGGTTTGAAGTCCTATTATCTTCATTTAGATCTTCGCTTGTTGAGCTCGAAAGTATGAACAACACTAGCCAATTTCTTCATGTCTTCCAACTTTTGCTAACTAGAAATTTGTTTTCTGACATGATGTAGTTGTTGTGGAGTCGTAGCCAAGGGAGGACCACCGACATCAAAGTATGATGCCTTTGAAAGAGAATTGTTACTAGAATTTGGAATATCCATTGTGGATCAATTTTTGAGTGCGGAGAAAAGCATCAACTGGTACAGACTCTAGTAGAAAAGATGGTCCCCTTCATTGTCTTATGTTCTTGGTCCTTTTCTTGACAGTAATTACCTTAGGTTCCACATCCTTCTTTGTTATCTGCTGCCCCTTTCTTTCTTTTCATAATTTTTTGTTACTATTAAATACTAATAATTGCTTTGAACTATTAGGTTAAGCTAATTCACCAGTCGAATCTTTGACAAGTTTGATTATAGTTCTAGTACTATTCATGATAGTAGTTGCTGAAGTTCACCCAACAAAAAGACCCAGAACTATCAGTGTTAGATAATGGAGTCGTTATCGTTATCAGTGTTAGATAAATATCATTGCCTGTATGGATGAGATTTGATGGCAATTTTCTCCTCATATTATACAGAATTAGTCTCTTTGATCTATAATCTGAACTGGGATTGGTGAGTTTATGACTCCCTTATCCACTCCCATTCACATGACCTATGTTGCTAAAGTATTAGCATTATGTGTGGTGTGTGGACAAGGTTTATGTGTGGTGTGTGGACAAATCACTGCCATTGTCTGCTAAGATATGAGATCTGTCATTTTGTCTAAAGGTTTATGCTGAATGTTTCTAGTCCTGATCATCATCAGCCTGTCCATTTTTTCTCAACTTGGTGCTGCAACTTGATCAAGTTTTAGTCTCGGTTTTCATTTTTTTTTTTTTTTCATAATCCAATCTTTTTCTTTCATTTTAATTCTGTCGTCGATCACATCAATATGCAACTTTTCTTTTTTATTCACAACCACTTTGGTCTAAAGTTTTAATATATTCTTGATTTGAAGTTTGAACTGTGTGAGTTTTTCCTTTTTCAACTAATTATGCATCATAAATCATCATTATTTGATACTTCTAAAGCGGTTTTTTATAATAAAAAAAAATTGAAAGGTTTTAGTTGTACTTTTGCATCTGCTTTAACAAATAATAAATACATATGTATATATTGAAATAAAAAGTGAACACTTTTTTCACTTTAATGACATCAATGACACATCACCATTGGCAGTGGGTGTTAGCCTGTTAGGGTTGGTGCTAATTAAACCAAACAGCTCCCACGTGGTTCAATGGCCATGTAGCTCAATAAGGACATAGGCTGCCATGTGACAAATCACTCCCTTTTTTATATGTAACGTTGGTTGTGGATAATCATCAGATCACTGGTTTGATCAGATGGTTAAATTTTATTTAATTTAATTAAGCGCTGGCTATAATTTTTTAACTGTGAATAGAAATTGTTGAGTATGAATAAAAAATTTCATGGGTTTATAATTCATAAAAAAATAATAACAATAATAAGAAAGTGGAAAAAGCAAGAGAAGCAAAAGTGTAGCGCAATAAGTTTGTTTGTACGGTTATATAACTTTATCCCATCTGTCAAGACCGACGTGGCTGATTCTGGGCCACCGATATCTGGGACGTGGAGGTCACGTGCACGAGCTGTGTTTCCACACAAAAAAGAGGGCCCTCTGATCCAATTCAACCAAGAAGGCAGCTTCCCTTCCCCACCACCTCCATTGTCCTGAAAGCTCATCCGACAAACACACTAGAGTGTGATGGAAGTGATGAAATGATTCAAATCTAGTGCTATAAACATTCATTTCTCTTCACACTCCCTTATCACATTGGTGTTCTTAGGTACTTTCTGGATTTATGTTTCATATTCTGGTTCATTGATCTTCTAATTTGGTTTTTTTTTAAATGTTTTTTTGAATAGTAGGTTCAGGATGGAAGACTCTGCATTTCTTCTCATCACTTGAGGTATGCCAAAGTTGTGAAGTTTGGGACTTGGACAATTAGAAGGTCATTCATCCAGCAATGCCTGTCCCTCTTGCTCCTTACCCAACACCTCCAGTGCCATTTACACCACCAAATGGTAATTCCTACCATTTTATTCAAGTTTTATTTTTCAATCCTCGTTGTTTCAAGCTGTAGGAGTCCTTTGTTTTTATGGCAAGTTGGAATTTGATGGTTTGCTTCTTGTTCAGGAACACAGAGCCAACTTGTTTGCTCAGGATGTCGTAATCTGCTTCTATATCCATTAGGAGCTACTTCTGTTTGTTGTGCTGTTTGCAGTGTGGTCACCAATGTACCTCCTCCTGGTATTTTATTTATTTATTTTTCTCATGCCATTGCATTTACTCACTTGTTTTACTATAATTGATCTTTGCTGTCCTTGATCCAAATGAAGTTTTATTTTTTCTAGCTGTTTGTTTTGTTTTGTTTTTTTTTTTTTTTTTTTGATAAACTGGATAAACCACATATAATTTTATTTAATTCTGGAAGTTTGAGTACATATTACTCAAAGGTTACAAAACTATAGTAAGGAAATAAAAACTTGAGATCCCTTGGTTGCATGCATCAACTCTCTATGTCGTGTTACTTAAGGATTATCATCGTCAAAGGCCTCATCGCCTTCGTTGATTTGCTATGGGTCCCCCTTGAGAACTCCAGGCTCCGGTACACGAGGCTTTGGGCCGCCTCCAACCTTGGTCGTTTGGCCATTGGTGCTGCATCAAACCAAGATAGCATAAGGAAAGAAATCTCACGAATAACTTTCTAGTTGTTTGTTAATTTTAGTTTTTACCCCTGTGTGAGATGTGAATAATAAGCTCCTTTGGTTGTTAGCTTAGATTTAGAAGCATCTAGTTATTACATTTAAGACAGTTTAATCAAGGCAACAAGAAACAGAACTCACACTCGATCGAAGTGTAATAGTCTGTGAGGTTGTTAATGGAAAGGGAAAAAATCAACAATGCTTTAATGAGAGTACTGCAACTATTTCTTAAAACCCATGATTGGAGTCTATTGTTGGTTTAGCACTGCTAGATATTCTTGTTACTGTGTCTTATTTTCAGAACACACTGTGCAAACTTTCCTGATCTGAATTGTAAAATAGGAACTGAGATGGCTCAGTTAGTTTGCGGTGGCTGTCACACTCTGTTGATGTACATCCGAGGAGCAACCAGTGTCCAATGTTCTTGTTGTCATACGGTTAACTTGGCTTTGGAAGGTGAGGATATCATATCTGCTGATTTTTCTTTCCAATTCAGCATATCACTTTAAGATCATGATTATTGCGCAGAATTCTCATTTTTTATTGCAAAGATTAGAACTTCATATTAATTATATCCAGAATAAACATGGCGATATACATATATAAATATGCACTTGGAAATCAGACACAACTTTCTAATTATTATAGCAGGAGCTGTACTCCCATGGGGAGTTTGCTGATAATGTGAATGAAAAGCATAACAGGGGATTTCTTTATTTGAACTTAGAAATTCATATGTTCTTGAACTTTCACACAGGAATTAGATTCCATCTAATCTCGTTCCTATTACCTTTTTGGTACTTTCAGAATTGTCACCAAATTGTTTTCTTATGACATCGAAATTGTGGGAATTGCAGCAAATCAGGTGGCGCATGTGAATTGTGGGAATTGCAGGATGTTGCTTATGTATCAATATGGAGCAAGATCTGTGAAATGCGCAGTATGCAACTTTGTTACATCAGTTGGGGTTAGTTTCCATTTATATTATTCACAATCACACGTTTTGAAAATCCTGATGCATGCTGCTCATTCATTCATGTGTTGCAAATCGTACCATTCCGTCGAAATTTAGTCACGTGGTTATCACATACTGCTTGCATGAAACTTCGTTAAATTTAACTCAATATTCAATCCATCTGTTTACCGGCTGAAATCTCTAGGAATGAATTTAGTGTTTTTGGTGTGGAGCTGCAGAGTATCTGCTGTGAACAGAGTCTTTCGATTGCATTACTAATCTTATAGATATTACAGTGATAATTGAAAATACTTAATCATACTTTGAATTGGTTATAAAGCAGTTTAAATGTTGATACTCTTAACATTTGCTCTTTCAGGCATCACCAAGCAGTGAACAGAAGCTTAATAGTTGATACATGGCTAAATAGCCGTATATCTGAAGCTTCCCGCCTTTCTGTTGGCGAAGATTACCTGATATCTAGCCAATCTGCAGCTGGAGTGAAATATATAGAGTTTTCAGTTTTTATCCTCTTGTTTTTCCTTTGCAGGCTTCCTTTTTTCTGTTCACCTCCTTTGGCTTCCAAAATAAGCAGTATTGGCAAACAATGTACTGTAAGGTGTGAGCATGGTTTCGAGAAGGAAGAGTGTAAAAGTCGAAGAACAACAGAGACATCGACAAGTGTATTTACTCTAATGACATATCCACCTTTGTTCACTTCTTGCTTTCATTTAATCTACATTACAGAACAGGCATTTGGATCTTCATCGCTGAACCACTGAGGTGCATGAGTGCAGTGAATGAAGTATGGCACCACAACCTCAGTGACCTTCACTTCCTCTTTCTTTTCAACAATATTCTCCACCTTTTTTATCTCCTCTTTTGCACCACCTTTATCCTCTGTTTTCTTCTTCTCCTCTTCCTTCTCTTTACTGCCTTTCTCCTCTGTTTTCTTCTTCTCTTCTTCTTTTGGTTTTTGAGGCACAATCTCTCCATGCTTCTTGATTTTCCTTCTGATGTATTCTATCAACTTCTTCTCCTCTACTGTCCCTGTCACTGTACATGTCTCTGCTTCTCTATTTATTTTAACAGTATGGACTCCTAGTAATAAATAATAAACCACAAATCACAATTAGTTATTTGGATACAAAAGCAAAGAATCAGCTTTGAGAACATTAACATTCTTCACCTTTGAGTTTCAGTAATTTCCACTTCAGATCATGCTCACAGTTCTCACAGTGCATGTGAACCTTCACCACTGTTGTCCTCACAACTTCCTGCAGATTTAACTTGAGATAAGTACTAATCATCAACAATATAAATTTGAACAATTTTGTTAATTAACCTCTTTCTTCTCCACAACTTTGTCTGCAGATCCCTTGTCATCTTTTTCCTTGGGCTTGGGTGATATCAGCTCTACCTTTCTCTTACTCTTCTTCTCCATGTGTTCATGGATCTTCTTCACATCCAACACACCTTTCACAGTGACTTTGCCGCTCTCTACATCAGTATCAACCTTTTCAACTCCTGCACGCCACACATGAAATTAAACATTTTTGTTTCAAAAGTTCTCTTATTTAATTTTATTGGTATTAATCATAAGATTTTTTTTTTTTGACAAAGGCGACAAGCGTCTCCCGGTCAAAGGCAGACAAGCTCCTATCTTATGATCGTGGGGGTTTAAATCTGGGATTATCCCAACCAATAAAACCCTACACAAGAGACCGATACCAATAGGCCAAAAAGTTGTTGGTGTATTAATCATAAGACTTACCTGATAATCTTATGATGTGTTTCTCGATGGAACGAGCGCATTCCTGACAATGCAAATTGAGTTTATACACTGCAGTGATGACTTCTTGCTTCTCCTTCACTTCTTTCTTCTCCACTGCTACCATTTTAAAGCTTAAAACAAGAATGGATGGAAAAGTAGTGGGAAGATGTTAATTAGGAAAAAGAGGAGAGAGTCTCAGAATGTTTGGAAACCAGAGTGTTTAGTGTTTTATAACAAGTACAGGACCACGAGTGGTTGGGATTTGTTGAGGGTGGTTCGCTTGCATCCCATGCAGGCATGCATGTATGGCTTAGCTTGTTATAGACTGAGTCATGGACTACTGCCATGCTGTTCCATGTTCACATGTTTGTTGTACTACCAAATCGAGATTTTTGTTTGTTTTTATCAGAGGTGTAAACCCGGCCCGTACCGGGCCGGCCTGTTACCATTTCCTGTTTTGCCGGCACGGCCCATTAATTACTAAGGTCGGCCCAACATCAGGCACGACTCAGTTTGTATGGACTCGTGCCGTGCCTGACCGACCCATGAGCCAACCAATTAAAATTTTAATTTTTTTTTTAAATCAGAAAATCTTAAAAAATTAAAAAAACAAAAAAACAAAATCCATCCCTCATGTGTTGAGAATTCCAAATCTCATCCAGATCTTGCCTCATGTCTCGAGAGATCCAGATCTCGACCGAATTTTATTTTTAGATTTCTAGCCTCAAACATCTCCACTAGAAAAAGAAAAGATTGAGAGAGAGATATTAGAGAGATTTTGTAACGTTTTAGTCCCACATCGACTATCAGTAGAGTAGTGGTGTGCATATAAGTGTTGGATAAACTCACCCTATTATCCTTGAGGGCAGAGTTTGGGCTGGCGAGGGAATATAAGTGTTGGATAAAACTATCATTTAGTCTAGATTTTGGGGTCCATCATAGATGAAAAGGGGAGACTTGATATATATTCAAATTTTGAGCATAACTCGTACAAATTGACTCTAGCTTGAGTTCAACTGTATTATTATTTGAACTCAAATTTAGGCTCAAATATAGTTTGTTATTACACTGATCGAGACGAATTCAAGCTAATGTTGAACCGAACAGAAACTTTTTGCGAACACTTTGATTATTTGCCAACCCTACATAGAACTCTTGATTGATAACATTGAAGTTTATGTGTTATAGTAAAAAAAAAGACACACATTTTATTAGCTCAGTAAATTGACATTACAGCTGAGCTCGAAAATTTTGGGAACAACTCCATCATATTTGTTGGCCTTAATTAAGAATAATTTTATGAAAAAATCAGGAAAAACTAAGATTGGAAAATCACTCATAGAAATGTTTTTCTTGAAAAATAGTGGGAATCAAACACAACCTAAAAGATAATTAAGATTGAAGAGTTAAAGACTAAGATTCTTGAAGGAATAAATAGGAGCTTTAGTAAGTGCTTTACTTGATTGGAAATTTTGGATTTTGTTTCAAGAATGTATATATTTATTTATATTGAAATAAATTTTAAAATTTTTAAAATAGATCATTCTAAACTCATTTTGTTTTTAATCCAAAAATAAACGATTAATTGTTCTAAAATTGCAACACTTTAGAAACTCCAAGAACTAAAAATATAATCTTAAATTTTGCATTTAAAATTTAAAAAATAAAGAAAAACTAATGATTAATTACCTCTAAGATAATTTTTTGATATTCTTAACTTATATGACTCAGTAGTATCTTTCGCTTTCCCTAATTTATGTTTAGTAACTAGAAAAATAATAATTTAGTCGGCTTGCTTCATTATATATATATATATATATATATATATATATACACACAAAACTTCAAAAGTAATATTGTTGAAACATTTACTTTCAATTTGACACTGAGATGCAAATGTTGGTTGATATAGTCAAGCCTTGGATGTTCTTCAACCTTAAGAAGATGTTTTAGTGCCGTACGTCTCAATGCAATTCTATTGTTTTTCTTGGTTGTCTTCCTTTTAAAATTTCTATTACATGTCATTAAAATGAAACGTGTGCATGTTAATAAAAAGGAATATCCGGTTTGAATTTGATGCTCTCTTAATTATTCCATGCATAGTGTTATTATGCATATCCTCACCTATTAATATTGAAAGTTGGTCTCTTGTAATGTTTATCATTCTCAATAATTCTTAGACAACTTATATTTTTATTTACATGAATAAATCATCATTTATTAATTGAAACTACAAAATAAAATAAAATAAATATTCATCAAATATCCTACACAAATTATTATGGAATAAAAGTTCATTGGACACTGCAGCTATGACAATCACTTTGAACATTTGAGGTGAAAGGAATAGACAATGTTTTCAGCATAAACAACGTGTTTTCTTCATAATTATTCGTGATATTTCTTTCCTCATATGCATCTCTATTGGCTAAGCCAAGTTCTGGTAGGGGAATCCCAGTGAAGCGTAGAAATTTCAAATTCACTTCTGACACGCCATGCTGAAAGGCGGTGATGCGTTCGAGGACGACTTAGCACCAGCCCGGGGCAGGGTGTGAGAAGACATGGGGAGGCACGTGAAGGCAAGAGGAGACAACATCTCAAGTAGAGGAATGTACTAGTAAGAACGATGTATCTTATTTCTCGTTGTATAAGCAATGTAACGAACTCCCTTTAATCTAATTAATTAATTGTGGTTTATCCATTTTTTTAAAAAAACAATAAATTCATTGGTCACAAAGGAAAATATATCATTATATATGAAGAAAAGGAACTAGTTGAACTAGTCTGGTTGATGATGAAGTAGATCTATTTGTTTAATATAATTACTTTGAAGTTAAGGTGATACAGAAGTGTGAACCCTTGTCATGGTTGCAGGAGGCAAGGGCTTGAGTCAAGCCAAGCAAAAGATAAGAAAGTCTCAAGAAGTTGAAGTTAGGGTTTGTGCAATGTACCAATAGCTACAAGCCATGAAGCTAATTAACAACAAAGGTTAGAGAGTTGTACAACATTATCCATTATGCATGTTCCGTAATTGAAATATATAAATATTTGATTAAGGACAAACATGATGTTTATGGAGGGACTTCTCAGAGTGTGAAAAGCTGAAAAAATAGTGCAATTTGATAGGAATCAGCTGAAATAAGACATTGAGTTAATGCCAATTGAAGTCAATGTTCAAGGAAATTGGATGAGAATTAGGGTTCATATCATCCAAAAATCAAGCTATTAAGGCCGGCATGCCGGAAAATCTTGATACCATATGAATATTTGCTGCAGTTCCCCAATCTCTGGGAGGAAATGTGACATCATTTAATATTGATCAGCTGATTCTTTGTTTTGATATAAACTAACTTGTTTGAAAAGGGTCGTTTTCCTTTTGTCATCTGTTTTGTTGATCCTTATATATCCTTCAGATTAATTATGACTATACAGTCAGGAACTTGTTCAAACTGACATGGTTAATCTACAGAAATTAAAAGTTCTTTGAGGTTCAAAATGGTAAACCCTAAAGCAAAGCTTTGATTCAGAACCCTAATTTCTTTTTTTTTAATAATTGATAAATCATAATTTTATTTATCATAATTGGTGCAATGATAAAGTTGTTGCCATGTGACCAAGAGGTCACGCGTTCAAGTCGTGGAAACAGTCTTTTGTAAAAAAAAGATAGTATAAGATTGCGTACAATAGATCCTAGTCTGACTCTTTCCTAAACCCTGCATATGTATAGTGGGAGTTTTATAGCACCGGACTCCCTTTATAATTAATTTTTGTTACAAGTTACCTGTTAGGGAAGGATATAAAGTACAGTAATCTATTAGATACTATTTCTCTAACGGGGTCAATGAAGCCTCAGACTCCTTGGACTGTGTCATTCTCGAAAGTCTCATCACCCTCATCGGTCCGCTCTGGTAGGCCGTTTGTAAATTCAAGACTTCGCTTCACCAATTCTTATGCTGCCTCCAATCTCAGTCATTTCGACATTGGAGTTGCATATTTCGTTCCCCTATACAACAACAACAACAACAACAACTAAGCCTTAATCTCATACTAGATGGGTCAGTTATATAAATTCTATGTCTCCATGTATCTCTGTCAAATACAAGATCTAGATCAACATCTAATAAACGCAGGTCTTTAAACACTATTACTCTCCACGTAATTCTCGGTCTACCTTTACCCATCTTTTTACTTTCTATTACTAAACTATCACATTTTCGAACCGGGGCATATAGGGGTGTACGACACACATGTCCAAACCATATTAAACACTTTTTATTTTTTTTTATCTTTAATTGGTGTAATATGCACCTTCAGTCGGATGTGTTCCTTTGTAATCTTATCAAATTAATTATTATTATTGTGATGTCCCATCCTAAGTTCTAATTATAGGACAAAAACAAGCATATTCAACTCCTCTTTTTCACTGTCATTCTTGATCTCTAAAACAAAAACTGAGATAAAAGAATAACTAATGAGAGAGTTGAAGAATATTCTAACTGTGCTGCTGTGCATGCATGTAAACCCTAAGTTTATACTAAATCCTAACAAGACTCCAACTTAGTTTCCAACACTGATGATGCACATGGAGATCAGAGCTTTTCCTTTGTCTTCTAGTGCATCAACCACAATATCATCTTCTCCTCTTCCTTCATTTCCTTGCTATATATACACAGATATATAAACACAGAAATTACATCATCTGATCATCTTGTTAGAGTTTCACCATGGCTCAACAGCAGCAACAACAACATCAGCATCAGCATCAGCATCAGCAGCTCCTCTCCGGCATGTGGCCATGGTCCGGTCACCGGCCGGAGGACACCGATGACTCCTGGGAAGTGAGAACTTTCAGTACTGAAGATACAAAGAGCTACTTAACAACATGGCCACCAAGATCCTATACTTGCAGCTTCTGCCGGAGAGAGTTCCGGTCAGCTCAAGCCCTCGGTGGCCACATGAACGTTCACCGGCGAGACCGAGCAAAGCTTCATCAGTCCCCTGTGGTCTCTAATCCCTCTCCTCCTCCTCTTGTTATCTCTAATGCCGGCATGAGTCTCTTTTATCCATTACCGGTCCCAAGTACTGCTGCAGTCTTTGCACCTGCACCGTCTACTGTTCTCTCTATGTCTCCATGCAGTACTACTGGAACTGATCCAGTTGTCTCCTTGAATGAATCTCCAGGCAAGTCTGATTCAAGTGCAAGTAGTACTAGTACTGAAGAACTGGATTTAGAGCTCCGTCTTGGATGGTGATTTGATGATCTATGTTTTGTTTGTAAAATAAAAGAAAAAAGAAGAAGAAGAAGGTGATATTGTCAAGCATGTTTTTATGAGAATAAATACAAGAAAAAGTTAGAGCAATAGATCGGTGATTGATAAGAACGAGGAAGAGGAGAAATGGAACGATGAAGACAAAGAGTTAGAGGATCAGTACTATGAACAAAGCGATAAGGATGAACAAAGTGTATAAATTATTAAATTTGAAGGTGCAAACTTCTACAAGCTTCGTGTCGTCCCAGGGTTTACTCTCTCTTTATGAGACATTGCCAGCAAGCTGGAGCTCTGTGATGTTTTTAGATGTTTGCTTTTACTACTATAATAATATTAGTTTTATCCTTTTAAACAACTTGAAATTGTTGAAGTTCTTGGCTTGGCTTGAATATATATAACATATTTCATAATGGATATAAAAAAGTTTATTAAATGCCTAAACTTATTTGAGTGATGATCCCCATGGCAACATCACAACGATGGGCTTATGAGATATATTCTTTGGTTTAAGTTTGAGGCAAGTCCACAGCTGTGATCTTGCCACGTTTCAGTTCCACCATAGAACCGATCCCATGGGATCACCACTCAAACTTGATTCTAATTTTTGTAGACATTTTCTTAAATTAATTTAAATAGTCGTCATATCTGAGGTTCTTTTTCCTTTTCTTTAACCATCTCTAGCCATACTCCAAACCATGGGGGTTAATGTCTCTAGTCTCTCTAGTAATATACATATTTTTTAAATCTTTAAAAATTATAAAAACATATAGAAATGTAAAATGATTTTGGGCCAAGCCCAACTGCTATACTATCCTGGCCCATAAATCAACTTGGAAATATAAATCTAAATAATTTAGAGGAGTTTTAAGTAAATCTATTTTAGGGAATTTTTATAAATACTTCTTCTTCTTAAACCCACACTCTTCCATTTACTTAGTTGAGTCTTGTCGAAGCCAAAGAGCTCCAATGGCATCTTGTTCTCCATCTCTCAAGGATCTCGTAGGGCCTCTGGATCGCGACTCGTACGTTTCCCTCCTCTCCAAGGTCATCGGCGAAGCCCGGCACGTCCAGAACAACCCGCCGGATCTCGTCCCCAAGGAGGACCGCGTCGCGCGCCACGTCCTCGACGTGCTCCTTCCCCTCTCCACCTCCACCGGTGGTGGCCCTCTTATCGTGTCCCACGTCTCCTACGCCGATGGCCGAGGGAATATCATCGCCGAGTACCCCGGCTCGGACCCCGATCGCATCCTCTCTTTCGTCGGCTGTCACATGGATGTTGTCACCGCTAATCCCTCCGATTGGGTAAACCTTGATCCCGATCTTTTCTTTTTTCTTTTCTTGAATTTTGTTGAATTTCTTGGAATGTTTAGGATTTTGATCCGTTCTCGTTGAGCGTGGACGGGGATAAGCTAAGGGGACGGGGGACCACGGATTGCCTGGGGCACGTCGCGCTGGTGGCAGAGCTCATGCGGCGGCTCGGGGAGACCAAGCCAGCGCTCAAGAACACAGTCGTCGCCGTCTTCATTGCCAACGAAGAGAATTCGTCTGTTCTTGGTGTTGGGGTTGACGCGCTCGTCAAGGATGGCCTGCTTAACAAACTCAAGAAAGGACCTTTGTGAGTGCTCGCTGATTGACATCCATGGATTCAAGCCTTGATCACCGATATGGTATTTGGTTTGAGAATCTTTCATGGTCTTCTTGGATCTTCTGCAGGTTTTGGATCGATACCGCAGATAAGCAACCCTGTATAGGCACAGGAGGGATGGTTGCCTGGAAGCTTCGGACCACTGGGAAGCTTTTCCACAGTGGTCTTCCACACAAGGTAGCGCTTCTTGAACCTTATCTGTTACATGGGATCAAATAGATACCATATCTTCATCCTTGGTTGTCTATGATTATTAATTCTCTGCTCGAAGAGTAAAGACTTACTGCCTGTAAAATGTTTGCAGGCTATTAATCCTTTAGAATTAGCCATGGAGGCACTTAGAGAGATCCAGTCACGATTTTACAAGGACTTTCCTCCTCATCCTAAGGAACAAGTCTATGGTTTTGCGACACCATCTACCATGAAACCAACTCAATGGAGCTGTAAGTTGTGTGTTCATTGAACATTTTACTTCTGATTTGTGACGGGGAGGAAGGTAGTTAAACCTATTGCTGAAATGAGGGTAGTTCTATTTGCTTCTCTCACCAATACCATTAATTAAATGTGTACTGCAGATCCTGGAGGTGGTGTCAATCAGATTCCAGGTGAATGTACAATATCAGGGGATGTAAGGTGTGATATCTTTGCCTAATACCTGAAACATTACCTGAATATGTTTTGTAAATTGTTTCTATTTGTTTAGGTTTTTTTATTAAGGACTAAACTTTGCAGAAGAAATGATCTCCAAATTATCAGTGTTCCTACCATTTAATTACAACAACAACAACTAAGCCTTAATCCCATACTAGATGGGGTCGGCTATATGAATTCTCTATCTCCATGTAGCGCTATCAAAAACAATATCCGAATCAACATCTAATAGACGTAGGTCCTTAGACACTACCTCTCTCCATGTAATTCTCGGTTTACCTATGCCCCTCTTTTTACCTTCTATTACCAAACTATCAAATGTTCTAACCGGGGCACCTAAGGGTCTTCGACGCATGTGTCCAAACCATCTTAAATGCACTTCTCTTATTTAGTTTCAATTGATGCAACATGCATCTTCTGTCGAATGTGTTCATTTCTAATCTTATCCAATTTTGTATGACCACACATCCATCTTAACATCCTAATTTCTACTACATTCATCTTCTGAATATGTTGAACTTTAGTTGCTCAACACTCGCTCCTGTATAACATGGCCGGTCTAGTTGTCGTTTTATAAAACTTTTCCGTCACTTTATTAGGCATCTTCTTATCACATAGCACATCCGTAGCCCTTCTCCATTTTAGCCATCATGTTCTGATTCTATGGAATACATCTTTATCGATCATTCCATTCTTCTGGAAAATGGAACCTAGATACTTAAAATGGTTACACTTAGGGAGTACTACCCCATCTAGTGTCATTTCCCCTTCGTCCATCCTACTTTGACTAAAATTACAATGTATATATTTTGTTTTATTTCTACTCCTCTACTCTCAAGAATGTTCCTCCACAATTCTAGTTTGTGATTAATTCTATCTCTAATCTCATCAGCTAGGATAATATCATATGCGAATAACATATACTATGGGATGTCATCTTGGATACAACCAGTTAACTCATCCATTACTAGAGTAAACAAGTATGGGCTCAAGGCCGATCACTGATGTAGACCCATTATTATAGGAAACTCCTCCGAATCTCCTCCACATGTTCTCACACTCGTAACTGCTCCTTCGTACATATCCTTAATGACATTTATATATTTAACATGAATGTTTTTTTTCTCCAACGCCCACCAAAGGACTTGTCTTAGTACCCTATCATATGCTTTCTCTATGTCAATGAAAACCATATGGAGATCTGTCTTCTTCTCTCTGTAGATCTTCAAGTTGAAAAATTACATCGAGAAATAAGTTTGAATTTGCATTTGCTGCATTTGTTTTCATGAAGTTAGAAACTTGCACTGGTTACTGTTTTCATCTGTTGCGTGATCTGAGGCTCTATGGAAAAGCCATATGAGATATATGGGCATTTCCCTAGGAAATTTGTATTTAACTTTGCATTAATATATGGCATCCCTTGCCTTAAAGTTGATAGGTGCTTTTATCATGTGTTTATGAAAATTCATGAGCACACTTTAGTCGAAATTCTAGCATAATGAGTATTTTACTGGCATGATTATAAGACTATTCTAGTGAATGAATTCAACAAGGCTTTGCAAGTTCAGGATCTATAACACAATTATAGTTGATCACGAAACTTGCAAGACAACCAAGTGCATTGCTTTCATTTCATGCAGTGGATTAAGTGCTTGAATCCTGATTATGTTGTTTCACCTTTTATCTTGATATGTCCCAACTTTAGATCAAACGGTATAATTTTCCTTTTTTCTGTTAAAGTGGCCTTTGACCTTGAGCCCATGTTTGATTGGAGGTTATCCCAAGGGATAACCCCAACACAATTCCCAATGAAAAAGTTTTTCCCGCCAAAATCATTAATTAAGATTTAAACATAAAACCCACCAATATATAGTCGACACATCATTATCTTATCATTAATACCTTTACTTTAAAATTTTCCTCCAAAAATTTCAAAACTTTTCAAAACTTATTCCTAATCCCAAGTGGGATATTCTCCTATCAAACACAAGCTGAATGTTGGACTGAAGCGCCTTTTTTTGACATTCAGTCACAGTTCTTTCAGATGATAGTCATAAACAGTTCAGGCCAAACACCATATGATACTGAATATCTTATATTATTATCAGACTGTAGTTCTGATCATTCTAGTGTTTATGTTAGTACCAACTTAATCTTAAAAATGTCAATTTTGTTGCTATTTTTTAATTGCAACATTTATCTGACTTGTTATTCCCTGTGCTTGCAGGTTAACTCCCTTCTACAGGTAAGCATTTCTTCTTCTAAATAAGAGAATTTTTACTGCTACATTGTTTTTCTTTTGTCTCTTTTTGTATTTTGACAGTGAAACTAGTGTGATATATCATAAGAGAATTTTCCTAATTGGTCCTGTTTGATGCAGCACAACCGATGTGGTCAAGAAATTGCAGGAATATGTAGATGATATAAATGCAAATATTGAGAACTTGGACACCAGAGGCCCGGTTTCAAAATATGTGCTACCAGATGAAAATTTGAGGGGACAGTACGAACATATTTCCACTTCAATTCTTCATTTTTTCTTTCAATAGTAGGAATTTGCTGATAGCTTTGAATTCTGCTTATACCAAGAAGATATATTTTTGTTTTTTCTACCCAAAAGAACAATCTTCTCTCTTGTAAATTTCTCACCATGGTTGCATGGTTCATTTCTTCACAAGTAAAAGCTCAAAGCATACGCTTCCTCATTTTAACAAACATAGTAATGGTCGGCCCTTGAATTCGTGTTTTAATATCTATTGTGACTCTGTGAGTCATCGGTATCAAAATTAAGCTCGGTTGCAGTAGTCTTTAGTTAATGCTCAAAATTTTTTTCCTACATATTAATAAGCTGGAGATTCTCATTTTATGCTTCTTGTTTTTCTAGGCTAAGCATCAGCTTTGATGAAGCGATGATGTCTGGTGTTGCATGTAATCTTGAATCACTTGGCTTTCATGTCTTATGTAAAGCAACTGAGGAAGTGGTTGGATATGTCAAGCCCTACTCAATAACAGGAAGTTTGCCTCTGATTCGAGAATTGCAGGTTTCAATCCGGACTCTTTTCATTCTGTTATTTTATCATCCATCTTTAATGTTATTGACTCATCTCTTCATGATTGTGCTAGGATGAAGGCTTTGACGTTCAAACATCTGGATATGGTAATTGCATTCCTTTTAGCTTTCCAAAATAGAACCAGAAAAACACATGTACCAATTTTACTAATATTTCTTCCATCCCCAATGCTATGGAAGACGGGAAATGGTGCTTAGATTTTTTTTAGAAAATCCTGAGGGATGATGTCAATTAGATGGTGGAAGTTTAGAAAACTGGTATGATCCTGAGAAATGATTAGAAGTAGGGTATCCATGTTTATCCTAAGACCTAAGAAATCTGAAATTGATAGAAGCCATGCTCGTGGGATTCCCAAACTCAAATCTAATTTTTAGTTGAACAAAACCAATTGGTTCATTTGATAATTTCCAAACTAAAAAAAAAAAAAAATCATTTAAATTTCTGCTCTTGCTTTGTAATGATTTGATATCATGGACAGACGAGCTGGAAAACAATCCTGTAATTTGGGAATTCACTTTCTGTTTTCTTCGGCAATGGTTTATACCGACCTCAAGACATTGAAATTTTATCTTTTTCTGTGTCTTTTGTTCTATTCTTGCAGGAATAATGGCTACATACCATGCGAGGAATGAGTATTGCCTGTTCTCTGATATGTGTCAAGGTTTCCAGGTTTTCCTCAGCATTATCACCCAACTGGAAGCAGACAGTGACTGATGGTTGTGATGTTTCCCAGATTTTAATGGCGGGGTACTAACTTACACCTTAAAACTACTTTTTCTTATTTAAGTTTATGATGATGCACTGCTTTAATCTAATTTTATTAGCGAATGATTATTATGGAAAACACTCATGTGAAGATGGACTCTCATTAACGTCTTGTTGGTTCCTCCGTCCACCTCAACTTGCCCAACCTTCTACATTCTTCTTTGTGAATGGAAGCACCCATCAGAATCTATCTGGTTTTTGGTTGGATGTTCCCGGAACACAAGTGATTGGTTCTGAGCTACTATTCTTGGTAATTGGAATGCTTTATGACAATTTCTGAATTCAATTTCGCTACATTTATGGTTTTCGTTATATTTTTTAGGTTTTTATTAAATTAGGGTATTCATCATATTCTTTAGGTTTTAATGGGTTCAAAGTTTCATGATTTTCTTTTTGGTTTTCATGAATTGTGGTCACGCATCAAATCTATTGGTACATTGTTTTAGTGATTTGTTAAAACTAATCATGCATTTAGGTTACCAATAATATTCATTAGATGGTTGTATTATTACATTACAACCCATTTAACCAATTAGTCGGGTCAGTCTATTTTTGATAGGTTTGAAATAATTTTATTTCAAAATTCATTCCAGTGTATTCCTTCTTATTTAATAAAAATTTATATGATTGGTTTGGTTATATATATATATATATATATATAGATAGGTGTGTTAGGGTGCGGGGCCCACACTAACACCCAAAACCCAACAAAAATATAAAATCCTAACAAACTCCACCCCTGTAGATAAGTGTTATAATGGGCCGGCCGACTAGTATATATATATATCGTGGTTCTAACATTAGGCCGGCGTGTGCTGATTCGGCAACTCCTATTTTGGCCTTTAGGACATGTTTGAAAGATTTTCAACCATACGGATGGGAAGATCATCAAAAAATAAGCTAGATTGATAATTTGGTGACCGTTTAGTCCTCCCACTTAACGATTCTAATTTTAGGAAAATTTTAACGATTCAGAAGACCAAACAGTGAAAATTGAAATCTTTCAAACATGCTCCAGGGGCCAAAATAGGAGGCAACCGGATCTATATAATGATCCGGCCGATCATACGGTAACATGACCCTCTCTCTCTATATATATATATATATATTTGAAAACTAAAATGATTGAACCAATTAACCTTGTAACATAATATGAGCAGTTGAACTGAGCTTTTGAATTAATTATATTCTTTGGAGTTTTGATCTGATAGTAACCTACGTAGAAAGTACATAAACATAAGAAGGTTGGCACACTACAAAATTCTTTCTAGCTGTATACATGCATACAATTTACAGACTGGTACTAAATTTTTAACTCTTACAGTATTAGTATACAGGTAAAACATAATATTACATTATATTTTCTCCCTGCCGTTGATGAAACCCTCTCAGCACATATAGAGCTCGGCCTCAATGGAATGAATGATGGGTGGCTGCACACAGAAGACTATTCGACAAGCATCATGTAGTCATTGTAGTGTAGTCTCACCGTGGTTCTATGATTTATTAGAAGAATTCCTGGCTTCAACCCTCACCTGCTGGATTCTGTGGCGCAGCCTACGTCTGTGGTCATGAATTTTCCACAGGCCATGGCCCAGAACCACAGCAGAGTATATACCGTGTGTGATCATGGGTGCGAGAACATTATCAGTCTGCAACCATGCACAACATTTTGTGTTTATTATTAAGCTTTAGAGCATCAGTATAACCAAGCTGGGTGATAATATATTATATCAAAATTACCTGAATCCATTCAAACCCGAGGTACAGAGCCAACAAGCCTTCCAACAGAGGAGAGTATATTTTCTTCATTTGCCTCCTCTCATACCAAGCTGCAAGCACACAAAAAGGGTTTCCCCCAGTCATTTTGTCAATCAAAATTGCCAACTAAATAATTAATACTTGGTACCAAAAAACTGACCTGCAAAGAGCTTCTTGAGATCTTCACGGCCAGAATGAGAACGTAGTACTGGAGCTACCACATAAGTAGGATCTGCATAAAAAAAATATATAATTTTTTAAAAAAAACTGAATATGTAATCTATCCATCAAATATCCATCAAATATAGAGTAGCTTATAGTTTCTCAACACGCGCCTTTTGGAGCAGTGGCGATATAATAGAGTGAGCCTGTTAGTGCAGCTGTGATGACCGCAGCAAATGCTTGAGCAAATGGGACAAAGAGAGGTAGCATGCCAGTCTACATTCACATGGTTCGAGTTACAAAAAGCCCACTTCGTCTGTTAAAATGAAATTGCAACACTTACCAGGGATGCGATTCCACGTGCATCCTTGACAAAATCAGCGCCCCTTAGAAACATATCAGTCAATGCTCCCTGAGAAGTTTGCAAGAGTTAGCATTGGACACCAACCATCTTGTTGTATTATTAGAATTGGACCAAACAAGTTTTGATGATTAGGGTGTGAGATTTATGACTTTTTCTCTGATTGGCCTTATCACGTTTTGCCCATATGGTTCATTCAAGTGGATCAACTTTTGAACTGACTCCTGTCGCTTAGCCCCTCCGTGAGAATATTCGTCACAGGAGAGACAATCAATCGTGCTCACGTTCTTAGGACAATTTAATATCATCCTAGACTATCACTAGTCTCATAAAAATAAATAATAAAAAAAAAAGATGAAACAGGACAAGTGGTTCCCACTGTAACAACGATTTTGTTTAAAATAAGTTGAGTAAAGGACCTCACCTATGAATGGCTGGGTTTGGTGGGTGAGTTTTGGGGTTCATGTAAGGCTAAATGTGTATTTGAACCGAATTTCTGTGTATGATTAAGAAGATATGATATGTTAATTTACATCCAAAGTAGATTGAAGTCTAAAAGGTCTCTATCTGGTCTTCAGCAATATATAAAAACCCACACCAGAGATTTTAAATGGCCAACTATGTATACATAAGTTAGAACATTATTTATTTGGCAATAATTCATACATGCATGTGCAAGTCAGCAACTACATATATTGCAATCGAAAAAGCAGAGTTTAGCTAAATATGCTATATTTATAATTTCTTAGGATGAGAATATATTTTCTAGAAAAACTACAGTTCATAAGAACATATATTTTCCTATATGCACAAACACACACGCACACACGCACACAAACATTAAAGTATTGCTATGTTTATGCTGTGCAAAAATAAAATCAAAACAGGAATCACCAAGCACTTGACTTACCTGAACAGCGACACGATAGAACAATTCCTCGCCCACTGAGCTTGCAATCACAATGAGTATGAACTGCAAGTTATTCCAAAAATCTAGAATCAGAAACCTCATTAAAAAAATTAAAAGAAAAAAAAAATTGATGAAAGACATGGTTAAGGAGATACCTGCCAAGGAGACATGCCATAGAAGAAGCTCCTCAACTCCTCATCTTCTACATCTCTGATGGCACGAGCATGGGGCGAATACTTAACCACTTCATCCTGATTTATAGAATTTACATGAAAATCAATGGTTTTACAATTTTTTTCCAGCCATTTTCATTCTAAACTGAAATTTCTCAACCTTCCAACATTCTAAAAAAAAAAAATCAGGATTCATAGTTTCACAGCATTTCATAAGAAATTTATCAATAAATTTACTAAGTTTTCAACCATTTCATTCCAAATTATTCTATGATACTCTCAATATTCAGGATTCACGGGTGACAGGCATTTGATAATTTGGGTACTAATTGAAATTGAAGTTGTAGATGAGGACTAAAATGAGGATTAGGTGCACATACGTCTAGGATGAAGAGGAGAGCCATGATCGGTGGAGCAGCGTAGCCGAGACCATCCACTATGGCCTTCAGAGATGGATGAAACCCTCCCATGCAATCGATCCCCGTCATCTCGCATATGAACTTGCCAGCGAGCGCCATCGCGCCATATACACCTAACAACCACATCCTCACGACAATTGAGATTTCAACAAGATCTCCAATAATTTAGCAACTCAGAGAGAAATCGAATGGATATTCTCACCGATCCCGTAGCTGAGCCTCACAACAGCACCGAGCTTCTCCCAAACAGGGAAATCAGCATCGGCAGCACCGAGGCTCCGATTTAGAGCCGTTGTCGTGGTCCCCGGCGCCGGGACCTCTACGGCAGCGAACCCAGCCCTCCGGCGGTCACCTTCATCGATCCTCTCCCCGCTTCTTTCCGCCGAAGACCTAACCCTAACCGTAACCCTAGATTTTCCGATCCCCTTCCTCTTTTCCCCGATCCAAAACCCGAGACTCGAAGAGGAAGACGAAGACGAAGAGGTTATAGGCGAGAGAGATCGAGACGAGACGAAGCTCAGCTCCATCTATGGAGACGAATAGAGATCCAAAGAGAGAGAGATCGAGAGAGCTAGCAGCGTGGAGTAGTGGAGGAGCGTGGCCAGAGCACCCAGGAGCACAACGACGCCATTGTTTGTTTAAGCGGGAGAGCTCGGAGAGGTGGTGGGTTTTATCTCCAACCACAACTAAGTGGGCCCCACGTGGCAAGTATCTGCGGATTAGGTTCGGGAAATTGTGCTCATTTCCACCGCTCGATCTTGAGCACCGATCGCGATGTCTTTGACGGGAGGCGGGAAGATCCTCATCAGCCATCATCCTATGTGTGCTCCTGATGTTGCCACGTGGTAATAATAACTCATTGCTTCTTATGCTTGTTAATACATTGTATGTTCTTGTTATTATTATTTTTTTTTTTTAACCAACGACCAAGTGATTTATTGGTATCTTAGTCACCGCAAAAATTCCAACAAACAGTGGTTATGGTAAGTGGTCTCAGTGCTCACATTTATCCGGGCCCCACCCTCATGTCTGTTCTGTCAAGACTTGTGCACACCCTTAATTTTTTAGCGGCTTGCCGCTTATATTATCATTTTGATAAATGTGGACAAACTACTAGAACCGCACCTTAGACGTGATTCAGACCCATCACCCTCTTTTTGTGAAAAATGAGATACCAATTTTTTTTGTGAAGGTTGGTTCTTGTTAATATTTTTTAACATAAATATTTTCCATTATGTTCTATTTACGTATATCTAGATTATATTCTTGCATGAAGGATTCATATTTATCAAAATATAGAAGAATTCAAATTTCATTTGAATTTTCACGATGAGAGATACCAATTTTTTTTTTGTGAAGGTTGGTTCTTGTTAATATTTCTTAACATAAATGTTTTCCATTATGTTCTATTCACGTATATCTAGATTATATTCTAGCGTGAAGGATTCATATTTATCCAAATATAGAAGAATTCAAATTTTATTTGAACTTTCACAATGAAATTTAAAACGCATTGTTTTAAAGTAAACCATCAAATGATCAACAATATGTATATTTTTGTTGGTATATCTTAATATAAATGTTTTTCATTATCTTCTACTAACTCACGTGGAGAATAAAACTATATTCTACCGTCAAGAATTCAACCTTCCTAAGCCAAAAAAAAACAGTGATTTATCAAATTATAGAGTACAAATTTAATTTGAAGTTTGACATTGAAATTTAAAAGCCCACTGTTTGATGAAACCAGCATGTTGGAGAATAAACTATATTCTTTTTTTTAATAAATAGAATATATTGGAGAATAAACTATATTCTTTTTTTTATAAATAGAAAAACCTATATTCTACCATCATGAATTCATCCATGTGATTTATCAAATAATAGAGTACAAATTTCATTTGAACTTAGACATTGAAATGTAAAGCCCATGGTTTTATGAAACCATCATCATGTTGGAGATTTTCTTTAAAATTGATATGAAGTTGTACTTGGAAATTTCAATATCTAGATACCATAAAAAGTAATTAAATTCATCGAGCCAATACAAGCTCGCTTGGGAAAACTCAAACGAGAGAGATTGATGTGGATTCAAAGTGGATAAGTCCAAGCTAATTGCTTTCAAGAGTTGGTCTGTTCGGCTGTTCCCAGGATTACAATCTAAAATCTAAAAGTAAGAGACCCCACGTGATAACAATGCTCCCAATGAATGATTGAATGCTTTATGGATTCACTTTTGAAATCTAGTGGAATTCACGTGTCCAATGGGATGATGCCATGTAGGATTTGGATAGGCAGAAGTGATTCACCTGTCAGAGATAATGCGCCGCTGGCAAGTGCCATCCTTTCTATAGCGGTCTCATCTTGGAAATATGTATCAATTATGATATTTTTTTAATACAAATTATAAAAAATTATATAAAGTTGTATTAGTATAATGCATTTTTATTAAGATCTATTTAAGATATTAATTTCCTCTTGCTATCTTAGTTTTCTGACACACACCTAAACGCGTTAAGCTGGAGACTACAAAAAAATTTGGTGAAAAGATCTTCACCAAAAATACTCCCATATACTTGAAAAACTAAGAGAAGAAAAGTGAATAGATAGAGATCATTAAGCGAGAAACAATGGCACAGATTTCCTTGGATTCAAATATCATTGTATCTGGTTTTCAATCATTTGTCATGTAACAAATATTTTTATTTTCAATGAAATGTAGTTTAATTCACCTTAATAAATATATATATATATATATATATATATATATATATATATATATATATATATATATTTAATAAACACTCTCATAGTATTATTTTTCCATTATAGTATTTGTTATTTGGGAATGTTTTCATTTTTACATGAATATTTAAAGTAATTTGTTAGATGGCTTTACAATTTCAGTTTGTGACAAAAGAGAAGGTTCACCCACTTGATAAACTAACTGAAGCCCATGCAGCCCTGCAGCCTACAGCCCATCCATAATAGAACCTTTACACTGAAGGCCCAATTCTAAGTAAACAGGAACAATGAGATTGTCTGAATATTTAATTTATAAGAATTTTTTCAATAGGTTCTATTAATATCTCATTAGAAGAAATAACATTTTTGGTGTCATATATATATATATATATATATATATATATATATATATATATATATATATATATAAGGCCGGAACACTGTTAATTTAAGGTCGGCTCCCATGCTAGCATGTCAATTTTCATACAATTTGGGAAGGTGTGGGTTTTTCATCTTAACGGGTGAAAATTTATAAAAATCTTACCGGTTCAAAATTTCACCCTTAAAGATGAAGACCCTACACCTTCCCAAATTGTATGAAAATTGACATGCTATGTTATTTTACGATGTTCTTTCCATATGTACGGTTGAATTTTCTTAAAATATTGTGCAAGTGGGCTAAAATGGGAAGACCGCACTTGTATAGTGTTAAGGTAACACGCCTAATATATAAAAATGTTGTATATATATACAACAACAACTAAGCCTTAATCTCATACTAAATGAGGTCGGCTATATGAATTCTCTGTCTCCGAGTAGCTATGTCAAACCAGCTCAACATCTAATAAATGTAAATCCTTAAACATATCTCTCTCCACATAATCATCAGCCTATCTTTATCTTTTTTTTACCTTCTATTACTAAATTATCACATTTTTTAATAATGGTACCTATATAGGGATCTACAACACACATGTTCAAACCATCTTAAATGTCATTTTTAAATTATTGTTTTAAGAATAAATTTACATGCATATATTTTGTTTTACTTCTACTTAATCCAAATCTTCTACTTTCAAGAGTGTTTCTCCACAATTCTAACATCTGATTAACTCTCTCCCTAGTCTCATATGTTGGGTTGTGGGACAAACAAAGTCCCTCGTCAGCTGAGATTAAAAAGAGAGGGACACATATATAGGTTGACATACTTCAAAGTAACAAGGCCTTTTGGGTGATCCAAAAGCCGTGCAGGCTCCGGCCCAGAGCGGACAATATTGCTACTTGTGTGAAATGTGGGGTACTCCCAGTCCTAACAAGTGGTATCAAAGCCAAGTTTCTCGGGTCCCATTGATGTAGGGTTGATCCTCGGTACCAAACAAAGAGAGAGAAAGCAGTAATAAAGCTCCCTAAGTATATTTGTGTGATGAACGGGCTCGGGTGATTCACATAAGGTGTGTGCTCCGACGCAGTGATATTGAGCAATCAATGGTGTTTCACTTAAGGGGAGCCTAACCCAAGTATGGCGTGTAACTTTATTTGACGGACTCATGTGCAGGCAAATTGCGGCCTTTGATCTGGATAGTGTTGGTTGGCTACTGAGGAGAGGACTCGATGGAGCAGGTTGATCTCTATTGGATGGGTTCCCAAGTAGGCAAGCCAACCTGTAACCTGGATAAAGTTAGCTCTCAAGGAAGGCTCTAGTGCTTCATGTAAGGCGTATGCTTCCAGAGCAGTAAAGTTGAGCAGACACTCGATGGAGCAAGGTGAATAAAGAAAATTCACGATGTGTCACCTAAGGGGGGCCGATTATGTGGTCCTTTGTTTGAGGGGAGAATTGTTGGGATGTGGGACAAACAAAGTCCCCACATCAGCTGGGATTAAAATGAGAGGGGCGCATATATAGGTTGACACACTTCAAAGTAACAACGCCTTTTGTGTGAACCAAAAATAAAGCCGTGTGGACTCCGGCCCAGAGAAGACAATATAGCTACTTGTGTGAAGTGTGGGATGCTCTCGGTCCTGATATTATCAACCAGGACAATATCATCTACGAACAATATATACTATTGGGATATATATAGGTATGTTTCATAAAATAAATAGATAAATAGATAAATAAATAAATAATATCTTAGTTGTCTTTCTTTGATCACATCATCTCAAATTTGACAAATTTTTGAATATGCTAAAATTTCTGACGCTTATGATATTAATAAAAATCAACAATGTGGTAGGTGGTAGGAAGGATGTGTACATATTAGGAAGAGATTTAGTGTTTGTTAGATGTCATGTAAGGTACAATCTGCCTTTAAGTACATTGCTGGTAATGAATTTTTTAATTTCCATCAGGTTTGAAGGTGATGTTGATCCATGGATACTTCTGATTAAATAAAAATTAAAAATTAAAAATTAAAAATTGAATAAGATTACATGTCCTCTTCTTCTCCACCTGTAATCGTATGGATGGTATAATTGTATAAATTGGTAGCTTTGCAAGATAGGAAATTTATAACAAGGTTTTCAAGATGTGAATACAAGCATTTCATAAACTTCAAATTAAAACAATTTTGAAGGCGCGTGTGTGGAAATATCAATGTTTATTGAAAAAAAAATATACTTGCATTTGAAAGGGGCATATGTTATTTAAATCACATTTTGCTCATGTTACACGTGTTATGTATTTTTTAAAAAGAAAAATCGCTTACAGGCCATGCATTACTTAAATATCCTTACATAAAAGATATTTGCTTATATTCTCAGGCTTTACATGTTTTATTTGTTAGGGATGTAAACATAATCCACATCTATTGGAGTAGAAATAAATGGGCTTATATAGTGTTAGCGTGGACTCATCTTAGCAGCTGTTAAAAATTTGAGTTTTAATTGTAGTTAAAACTTTATTATTTTTAAATATCTAAACTTTAATTTTCCCCTAGTTTTCATCAAAAACCAAGTCAACCACATAGGTATATAAGCAAAATAAAAAACTATAAAAAAATAATTTGAAGAAATATTCAAACAAAAATCTATTTTTATAAATATGAATATATTAAATTTCATACAAACAAAAGAAGTGGTCCAAAA
The DNA here is from genome assembly GCA_026586065.1 of Dioscorea zingiberensis. Classification (NCBI taxonomy): domain Eukaryota; kingdom Viridiplantae; phylum Streptophyta; class Magnoliopsida; order Dioscoreales; family Dioscoreaceae; genus Dioscorea; species Dioscorea zingiberensis. Next base: position 2,685,979 of record CM048822.1, on the reverse strand, counting down.
ATTAGAAAAAGGTCACAACCACAAATTGTTCCTTCCCCCCACCTCTTTTCTCTAAACCCTAGTTATCATGTTTTTAGCTACCAAATATATCCACAATTTTACTTAGAGGAAATTATTTATAAGTCCATGACACTATTTTCAGGGATCTTAAAATCAAACATACAAACAATACTAAATAACAAACAAACACTCCCAAAGACCCCAAAGAAAGTTTGGCACTGTTTTAGAGACCAATAATTAATAATCTATTTTACTTATCTTAAAAAAAAATCTTCTCTTTTTTTTCAAAATTAGCAAGAAATTAAGTTCTCAACCTACACCATATAGTACGTTGTCCATGAACCCTAATTTTCTTTTGACATTACAACACCACCAACATCATTAACATGTGTTAAGCACCATATCACAAGTAACACAAGATGACAGAAAAGGCAGAATCCAGTCTCTCTCAGTAACCATTAATTTTCTCCTAGTGGACCTGTGATACACAAGGAAGAAAGACAATGACACATTCTTTATTGGCCCACAAAGTAAATGTCATCCTTACAATGAGGAAAGAGTATCAAAATGGGGAAGTTGTGATAAGAATGCAACTGTATCAATGTTATATTTATTTATATAAGAATAAGAATAAAGTAGTGCCATGTGAAAGCACTCTCATCCTTTTAACCTTCTCTCTTGCCTTTTCCTAACTTTGGATACACTGACTCACTCATAGGTCCTAATCCACGCAATGCAAGTATGTTGTACTAATGCTCTTATTAGTGATTAATCATCAATTGGGAGAAGTTGATGCCAGACTTTTGTGGGTGCATGCATGGTTAGTCCATTTGTAATTTGACTAAACAAACAATGCTTGAAACAATGACAACCAATAAAAAAATTAAAATAAATAAAATCATACATTTTTTTAATAAAAGTAGATAAATCATATTTATTAATAACTTTTAAAAAAATACATATTTTAGTAAAATACAATGAGGCATCAAATCCAGGATAAATGGTCGACACATATATGGTGCCCTGCTATGAAGTTTTTTTTTAAGTAAAATAGATGAATCATATTTTATTTAAATAGATTTGAAAATTTGGTACATATATTATACTCAAGGTACAAAAGTATATAAAACATTCCAATCGAATATCATCTTTGTATGATCAGTCTTCTTATCTATCTTCCCTTCTAGGAGTTTCGTCTTCGAAGGCCTTGTTACTCTCTTTGGCTTGCTATGAGCCCCGGCCCCCTTCAAAAATTATAGGCTTAGTTTCACCGAACTTTGTGATGTCTTCATCTTTGAGCGCTTGGACATAGATACTACATCAAACCAAGATAACATGAGGAAAGTGATATCATGAATAAGTTTTAAAACACATCATTTGTATTGAAAATATCACGAAATGGGGCCCATATAACTCATAGTCCTATCAGAAAGTGTTGTCCTCTAGTGCTTTCTCACTTGGAGGTTGCTATGGTTCTTCCCGGATAAAGGCCAAGATTTTCTTTAAAACACACATTTTTAATAAGTGAAATTTAGTCTTATATATTCATAATTTTTACAAGTAATATTCTTTTTATTAATCATGTTGTGCTATTGGCTTGATACTATATCAAATATTGGCCATAATATCTTAACTTAGTGAAATTATTATCTTTAATGTTTTTTTAAAGTAAACTATAACAAGTCAAAAATGAAAATGTCCTTGAATTGCATGCATGGAACCTTTCTAAAGTCCATGATTTTATTTCAATCGCATTCACGTGCAGGATTTGAAATTTTGAAAGCTAACATGTTAGGTAATTGTCTAATATAGATTATGACCTTCATAATTAAAAAGTAAACAATGTTTGTAAACAAAGCAAATTAATGATAGGATCAGTGCTCATAATCTGACTTTTAACTTTGATTAGCAACTCAAGACTACCACAACTCATGAAAGCAAATTCAATCTGAATTTTTTTTTTAAATGACAGTAGATATCACATTCATGAAAGTAATAAAAAATTAAAAAAAAAAGTTTCACCAACAACCTCTTGGCCTATTGGTGCCCGGTTCCTTTTACTAAGAAATGGGTCTCGGTTTTAGTGGATGGGTCCCAGAATTGAACCTTTCCTCTTATAAAGTATGGGTGCAATTGTGTTAAATGAGTTTCATATCTGTTGTCTATTATCGACTTCTCTTAGATGTTTGTCGTCTTTGTATATATATATATATATATTTATGAAACACGTTGGGTTGTTCTCATCCTTCTGTTTTTGTGCTGTCATAAAATCTTTTCACAGGGAACAAGATTTCTTTATAACACAAAAAGAGGAGAAGGGACAGAAGCCTCCATCAATAAGAAAAATGATAAATCTATGGAAAATCAAACTAAACATCATAAATGCAACTTTGAATGTTATTTTTAATGGCTATCTTGTCATTGCTTTCTAGATAGATATGAACAATGCTTTCCATTTAAAATAAGAATTAATAGCATGTTGCAAGATGTAACATGCACTGTCAATTCATTCTTTTCCTCTTCGACTATAGTTAGTGTGTGTGGTTGAGGTTTGAATACCCTTTCATATTGTTTTACCAGTTTAAGAGTTGGTCTATATATATACTGATAATTGGCAAAAACACCCCCCACTGTTTACTTTTTCCTTTAGGGTCCTTGATGTGTGTGTGTGGTGGGGGGTAGGGGCGTATTCGAGCCGAGCCAAGCTGAGCTTCCGTGTGTTTAGGCTCGGCTCGTGATTAAAAAGAAGAGTTCAAGCTCGGTTCGTGGCTCGTATTGAGCCTAAAATCCTGTTCGAGCTCGGCTCGTTTGAAGTATTACAAAACTTGAGCTCGGCTCATAAAAGCTTGTTTATTGGTTCGTTCGAGCTCGAGTTCGTTTATGGGCATGAGTCTAGAATAAAAATTTGCTTCCAGGGGGCGCTGCCCCTGGAAAACCCCGCTAAGGCTCGAGCGCCCTCGGACTCCCGCAAACGACGTAGTCAAAGTCGTCAAGGCAACCATCAAACTCCACATACTCAACAAAACGAACTCACAAATAAGCCTATAAACGAGCTTGTTTGTGAGATGTGTTCACGAGCTTGTTCACGAGCTTGTTCACGAGCTGTGTTCGCGAGTCAAAATGAGCCAAGCTTTCCTCTGCTCAAGTTTGGCTCGTTTATTAATCGAGCTTGAAATTGAAGCTCAAGCTTGACTCGTTTTCAATATGAGTTGAACACGAACGAGCTTTCATCGAGCCGAACACCGAGCCTCTCATGAACGGCTCGGCTCAAATACACCCCGTAATACACCCCTAGGGTCTAGGGGGGGTGTTTACTGTAATTATTTTGTGGTAGTTTTGGGTCCTTGGCAACAGTGCTGAAACAGTGTCAGGGACTTTTTGATAATTTTCTCTATATATATATTGGTCCATCTAACAGTGAATTTCATTGAAATTTCCAAGGTGGCATAACTTATTGCATCCTTTTCTTCCTTTTAGTGGGGATTTCCATATTAGCTAGCTTTCTCTTCTGAACTCCTCCATCTTTGCTTATATTCTTATTTGGTGTGCATGCTTTTAATGGTTGAATTAGTGTTTACTTGTTAATTTCCTGCCCAATTTCTTGACTGCATTAACTTGCTCTTCAAATGAGAAACTATAAAATAGATAAAGTCAAACCAAAAGAAACTATATAATTTTCTGGTCAACTGAATCGATTAACTAGCTAGGCATAGGATTGTTTCCCAAGAGACAAGTTGAGAGTTCTTCTCAAATGAACATCCAGTTTCTTGTCCTTGTTTCCCAAGAGACAAGTTGAGAGGAGTTCTCAAACTTTTGGTTGATAATGAGTGCTAATAATTAACATCTGTATGCATGCATCTTCCAGTGAGCAAATTGCTGTGATCTTGATTGAGTGCTGCACTATAATAATTATATCACATCTCATGAGTACTTCTGATCATGTCTTACAAGAATAATAAACAATGGAGATATATATAAACTTGTATTAAAATAGATAGACTGATTCCAAATGCTGGCTTAATCAATAGCTATTTACTTCAATGAATGAAATAATAATCAAGAAACTCAAAACTTGATTTTTAGGTGTGAGGCCATCTCTGACTTGTCGTCCATCACTTTGGGTTTAATTTTCACTTGATTTGGAAGTTGGTTTTGTGGCTTTAGTTCATTACGTGCACTCAAGACCAACTTAATGAACAGAAAATGGAAACCAACTTCTCCACCTTAATTTCAGAACTCCCCGTTTGCTATTTTCATGCAGTGTACTGCATGCAAGTGTGACACTACGACGTGGATTGAGAAGGACACTAGCCTGTCTTTTTTCTCTACTTGTTCATCTCTACTTCTCTACATATAAAGAACAATGACTCAAAAGTAAAGGCTACAAAGAGAGATATTCATTGAAAAAGCAAAAGATTAATGCTCTTTCCATCAAAAGGAAAAGAATAAAGAAAATCTTAATGTATAAGAAAAATATAATCACTTTGTTCTACCCGACAAACCTTTTGCTAGTAAACGGGTCAAGGTTAGCAAACCCGGCGATAACAAAGTTTTTTATTCTATAATATCATGATTTATCCTTTTTGATCTTGATGAACATATATGGATTCTTGTTTACATACAAACATTGCACACAACTCTTAGATTGTGACATTCTTGTTTCAATATTAAATAAATAAATAAAATGAAAACTCTTTGAACCTATTTTTATAAGCTCTCCGCATGATTGGCGAAAGATAATAAAATCTTTATTTTGGACAACCTACACAGAACACACCGACGATATGCTACATGTACGAGATGGAACACAACCGTCATCACCTACTTTTCTCCTGCCCCCTAACCTTAGTCGAACGCATTACAAAAGAACTTTTTCGGGTTCCTTGCATCACCAAAACCACCCTATATATATATATATATATGGGGGCCACATTTCTCTCGTCAGAGGTGAACAAAATCCTACAATGGGGTTGGGGCATGACCACTTTAATTTTGGCATCATATGGAGCATCTGGATCGAGCGGAACATACGATGTTTCTAAAACAAACGTCATGTTTTTCTAAAACTAATCAACGACATATTAATTTTCTAATGTTATCTTGATTTGATGCAGTAAATAACTCAAAATGTTAACGATTAGGTCTTATCAAGAGGAGCATTAACTTTAACACAATGGATCACATATATTCTTCAAAGGAGCAGTGATAAGGGTGATAAAGCCCCCAAGACGAACCTCCAACACACAAGCAGGAGGAGAGTAGAGCTCGAAGTTTGATGTGACTTTTACACCATACACGTGACAACAATCATGCAACCTTGTAACAACTTCGTTATCATGAATAAATGTGGTTTATTCATACCTTTTTTTTTGTAAAAAAAAAAATTCTTTAAACCAAATCATTTCATGTAGCTAGTCTTGTTATATATATGTTTTAAGTCATTAACAAAAGTATGTGAAATTATTTGGATATATGATTCATATATAATCACATTAATTATGGTTGTTTAACATTTCAACAATAAGATCAAGACTCTAACAAGTTAAGTTCTTTTCATCTTTACTTTCAAATTGCGACAAGATACATCTATATGGTTGAACTATAAATTAACATATTTCCTTCTATACATAATCATGGGTCTCATCGTCTAATAATTACTTAAAAGTCTAACTTTCAACCGTACCAATTTAACTCGTCGTCTTAAAACCCTAATTAAGACTCAACTTTGTACTTAATTTATACAAACCAATTGTACTCCCACCTTCAAATTTTGGGTGAATTAAAATATAAATTATCAACAATTAAATTGAATCACTAAATTCTGAAAACTATAATCACATCCCACATATTAAAAAAATAATAATAATAAAGGAACAAAAAAAGAAAGATAGATAGCCATTGGTGTGAAGATCGAGAGATTTCTATAATTCTCTAGACCTAACTTTTTCAAGAGCAAGGGACAAGACGCTGACGTGGCAGACTCTGAGTACTACGACAGCGATATTGTCTTCGTCCGTCCGAGAAAAACGAGCTCTCTATCTCATGCCATGTTCCCCTTAAGAGAAGAAGCTTCCAGAAGGGAAGCGTGAAGAAGGGGGCGATTAAAAAAAAAAAAAAAAAAAAAAAATCTTTTTCGTCCTTGTTTGGAAATAGGATTATTTTTGAGGACTTTTCTGTTATTAAGAAAAAGTGGTCCACCGGTCGGACGGTCATGGGATTAGAATCTTAATTGCACGAATTCCGAGGCTTGGCACGTGTCGGTCCTCTCCCGCATTAAAAAAGCAGGCGCCCCGAGATCTCCTCCCCACCGCCATTCCGGATTGGCTGAATCCGCTGTGTTAGTTGAAACAGGCTGTTTGATTTTGAGAGATCTTGACCATTAAATTCTCCTCGTGATTGTCATTTGCATCGAGGTACGAATATTATTGGTCGACAACTGTCCTTTCTGTTTGAATGAAAACAGCAGAAAGGTACAAGGACATTAACCTTTTAATTTAAACAATGTTTACAAACATCCCCTTGTTAAATATCTAATTACATTGCTTATATTGTCACTCCATAGATTTCAATATATCATATAAATATTTATTAAAAGTAACAAAGATGGATTGAAGAAAAAACCAAAGAATCACTACCTTGTCAATCTTATACAATGTAAAAGTTGAAATTAGATGGGCAATAAAAGAAGAAAAGAATGAGTTGAAAAAAGAAAATAAACAATTAAAAGCAGGGTTTTTATTTTTTATTTTAAATATTTTTTTACAAATAGTTTTAGTGAATAGGTTTAACTTAGTCTGGAAAACTTAAATTTCTAAAATTAATATTAGTTAACTTGTTAAGCAATTTAAGGATGTTTAAAAAAAAGAAATAACTCAGGGTTTATCTGCAAAAATGCTATCTTATATCGTGACCATACACGCGTCATCATCTCATTAGACTCACACCCAATGCAACCGCCCAACGCCTCTGTGTCCTCTCACTCCCCACCCCCCAGCACACGCTCCCGGCACGTGCCAAAACCTCAAATTTCAGAAAATCTCTTAATTTTATTATTATTATTATTAATTTTTTCCAACTGTGCCTGAAATTAGATAGGAGAGAGAGAGGGGGTCAGGGTCCTCACTCACACGCATGTCTCGCTCCCTCGTCTCCCTCGTCTCTCCGCCATGGATTCCCATCCGAGCCCTCTCCTAAACCCGACGAGCCGCCCAGATCCGCGTCAATCCGCCTCCCGTTGAGCCCTTCGGCGCCGCTCGACACCGCCATCCCAATCTCTCCCATTTCCCTTGTCTTCCAGTCTCTCTGATCGATTCGAAGCTTGAAACCCTAGCTCTGAAGGTCGCACGGTAGGGGAGATGACCTGAGTCATCGTCTGATTGGAGCCTATCTTTGCCTCTTGTCGGAGGATGAAGAAGCGCGGCGAGAAGAGCATCAAGGAGTTGTACGACCTCGCCGAAAAGATTCCGAACCCGGAGGCATGTAAAGATTAACTTCTTCCCCGCTTTTATCTAGGGTTTGTAATTCGTGTTCTTGTTTGATCAGTCGTGATTCGGCAATCCGTTTCGTGTTCCTTGGTTTTGTTGGTGGTTGATGGTTCTTGATGAGGGGATTGGTCTTTATAGGTCTATGTTGCGGTGATCTGAGTTTGCTTTTAGTTGATGAGATGATTGATGGAAATGATGGCCGAAGTGGAAATTAGGTTTTTGGGGTTTTTGACAATTTCATGGGAAATATATGGTTTTCGTGCTTATCTGGTATCTTTTACTGTGGTTTGTGGATTTCTATTGCTTTTGATCCCCTTTCTTATGATGCTATCGGTGGAGGACGCCAAGTCGTTTCTTGCGTTGCTATCTATATTTGTGTCTGTGTATTATTTGTCTTGTGATCTCGAAGTTAGCATTAGGGATGGTTCTAGTGTTTGGTTGATGCCGTCAGTGCTTCTTCTCAGATATGCTTATTTGTGTTTCCTTTTTTGTTATTTAGATAACACCAGTCCTCGAAGGGAGTTGTCGCATCCAAGGGCCTGTGAATGAGTCAGACCATGAGTTTCAGGGGATGAATTTGGTAAAATATCTTACTACCTTTGGAACTGTTCTGATGAAATAGATTCTTGGAAAGTTGTTAAAATCAATTTTGTTTTCACATATTACATTGATATGAATGAAATTTGCGGATAACTTACAAATAATTCCTCTTAAGATGATCTAGCTGCTCTAATACTGTAATAAATTCACAGTACTAAAAAGCTGATTTACTCACTCATAAATTCCCGGCGTAAGTTAAGTGTTTTCTTTTCAAAAAAGCATGCCAAATAAGACCAGGATTATCTTAGTTCCTTTGTAAGAAGATATCAGGGCAAAGGTGATGCATTAGGTTTGCCTCAGAAGTTGCATATATTTGAAGGACATTATTTGGACTTTGTGAGTAAAACAACTAGCAGTTATATATTTTTGTGTTGTAGATTCGCACTCCCTGATTTAGCCACAGAAGATCATCATCCTAAAGAGAACCTCATATCTTTTTTGTCTGGCACATTTCATGCATGTGGTAATACACATTGGCTCTTTAAATAATTTTGTTGCCATTATGTGATTCATGCAAAGTATTGTAATAATGTTGGTGTCCCATGCCAGCTGATATGTGTTGGTTTAAAAGGTTCTTCGCTTATCAATTTTTTACTCGACATTGAGGTCACACACATAATGAAAGATATGAATTCCTCTTATTTTTTCTTCTCATCAAAGATTAGTTCATGGAGAGTGAATGCTAAGACATCATTGGCAATATTTTGCATTTTTTACTGACCAGTGGTATTTAATTAGATTACTCAGTTAATGGTGAAACTTTATTTAGACAATAATGAGATCATGTATGCACTTTAGGTTTAGTATACAGTCAGATAATTGCAAATGCTTTCTCACCTAACTAGAATTCATTTGCTCTATGCTCATTGTTCTGTTGTTGTTTGTGGCATTACTCACTAGCATTGATATGCATATGTCCAAAAGTATTTATTCCAATTTTGTGTAGTGCCTTTGCAAATATGTCAGTTCTTTATTTGCAAGTAAATGTTCTTCTACGCAAAACAAAGTAATCAAACCAACAAAAAAGTAAGTCAGAGTTTATATGAAGTAAAGTCTCCTTTTTGCTCTAGTCACTTGAGATTTCTGGCTGCATAGTACATGCTTTTGAATCAAATCCTTGTTGAGATTGATTTTAATGCATGTTGAAGTGGATTAATATATATATACTTTTGAACTAAACATTCAATTCTAATTTTGTTACAAATGTTCTTGTTTTGCTGCATGTACATGTTTTGGTGCGGCATGAATTTGAAATTAATGTAAATATTTGTATTCTGTTGAATTCAATTTGTGTAAGAGTATATATTGTATGTGGCCAAATTTATGGGTTGGATTTGTTCATAATCATTTAACCACATCCAAACTTAGTGATATGCATTATTTCACCATAATTACCCAAATTTTGTCACTCAGATACATGCTTGACATGTAATTTTGGATCAAGCTATATTAGATAAGTGTTAGAAAATTAGTTCTTGCATCTAGTTGACCCTCTTAAGGGATTTGTGAAAAAATTGTGTGTAAACCTTATACTTTTTGCTATTTGCAGGTCAGATTTCTGTAGTGTCAGTTATTTCAGTCTTAAGATAACAAAAATCTGGTAATTTTCTTGGTCTTCCAAATCTTAGTATGAACTATGAAGTATTGTCAAATTTGCTTCCATCTTACAAATTATTTATTTGATTCTTTCCTGTAGTCATAGGTTATCATTGGGCTACTTGTTTGCATTAGATGTTTTGTAATGGTGGAAGATGGGCGCTGATCAAACTTCCTGAAATTATAGATTTTGTGGATTTTATTACATTACACCTTGAAGTTTTGTTCAAGGTGAAAAATGTATTTAATATTTGTTTTTGTCATTCATCATTTTTGAGGTTGATATGTTTTGAAATTTTCCGCTAAAATGGTATTTAGTAATAATTTCTATAATGGACCAGTAACATAAGTTAACCTCACACGTTTTGTTGGGGATAATAGATGCATTAGTTTTGTGTTTTCTGAATAATGATTATTAACTGATACAACTAAGAAGAAGGTTGCTCATATGATTGTAAAAAGGACAAAGATGAAAATAGATTATTTTCAAATGAGATGATTAGGCTAATATCAAGATCCACCTGGATTAGATTCATCTGGATTAAGATAGTTTAATCCCAACAAGTGGGATATAGAAGTCAATATTTCAAATAAAGCATTTGGTTCTTAATCCAGGACTAAGCGGCTCAATCCACACTTTTATTCCCCATCCAAACAGTATCTTAGACTCCGCTTCTCGTTATCATCAATTGACATTTTTTTTAATCATTTTTGGCTTTATACTTATTGTTTTTGAATCCTTGTTCCTTCTTTATATTTGTTTTCCTGCATGAATTGTAACGGAAATCTATTATGTTCCTGATAAGCGGCTTTTCATATATCAGTGACCAATTCTGCTAATTTCCTTTATATTATAGGGTACAGTTCCAGCTGAGAAAAGATACATGGTTATGAAGAAGAGTTATTGTACCGGTGTTGAATCTGGGACATGTAACGTGTGTTCTGCTCCTTGTTCATCTTGTATGCACGTCAATAGGACCACATCGGTCATGGAGTCAAATGTAGAATGTGGTTATACTGCTAACAAACTCGGGAGAGATGAAGCTGATTGTTGTTCTATCAATGGGGCTGATGTTCATCTTATATACAACAGTAAAACATGTGATGATCAGCATCATGCAGCTAGTGAATCAAGTAACTTATTAAGTGTCAGCTCCAGTCATGATTCATATTCTGAAAATGCTGAAAGTAAAGCAGCTTTAGCGCCAAATGCTGCATTTGATGCATCTGATGATGTAGAAATGCCATCAAAGATGTCAGGTGAGGCTGGTGTAAAGGGTGGTGTCCTTCCACAAGAGACTGGTGTGTCTACTCATTCTCTGTTATCCTCAAGTACCTGTTCTGCTGCTGGTTTTCATCAGTTGTCATTTACAAAGCGAAATGAAGATCAACGTCAGCTAGAATGCCATGGGGACAACATCTCATGCCTTACTAGTGGCAGAGATGCTAATGGTGCAGTTGATCTTCTTAATGCTGATGTAGACAGGAAAGAAACTACTTGCAGTGTGATTTCAACCAAGAATGTGGTTGCTGGAGTTGAAACAAAACCGAAAGTTGAAGCTTGTCATATCTCGCCTGAGTGTGAGATAAAGGAAGATGAGATAAAATCTCTTGCACCAAGTGCCTTAAAGGTAAGGTATCCATGTTTTACTTCATGTAATAGCCGTTTTTTCTATCATAATTCTTATAGAAAAGATCTGCAGTTCAGCTTATATCATTAACTTCAGGTTGAGCCTTCTGAATATCTCAAGGAGAAAGTAGAATCTTCATCAGGAGGACCACTGGTAGCCAGTAGTATTGAAAGAACAATGCCCACCAGCCATCCAGATAGCAAAGCTTGTCAAATGAAAAGCAATTCTTCTTCAGAAGCTCTTGAGAGTAATTATCCCAGCGTAGAAACTAAAATCTGTAAGGAAATTGAGCACATACCTAATGAGTGGTTTGAGGCTGTTCAGTGTGGTTCAAGGATTAAGTCTGAGAAGTCGAGTACCTTGATGGAGACTTCTAAAATTCAGGAATCTGGAAAGCAACATCAACAAAAAATCGAACATGAAAATTCAGTGTCAGATGTTGAGGACGTATGTATTCTTTTGTTTGTCTCAACTTTTTTCTTTAACATATTCCTAAAGAACTGTCCTTTGCCCAAATAATGATGTTCTTATGCCTTAGGTCTGCATTCATGATCAAGCCATATTTTTAATTTTTTCCTGTGTTTTGTGCCCTTCTGTTAGCTTCTATCATACTCTTCTTCTTCTTCTCTCTCTCTCTCTTTTTTTTTTTTTGATTGATTGACATATCATTGCTCACTTTTTGAGTTTTCCTTTTTGGCTCAAGATTCCTGATATCTAATGTTGTGGCACAGGTAAAAGTATGCGATATATGTGGTGATGCGGGACGAGAGGAGTGTCTTGCTATCTGCAGTAGATGCAGTGATGGAGCTGAACACATGTAAGCCCTTCTGATTTTTAGTTCCATGTATTGTACTGATTCTTTTCTACCTTGAATGGTAACTGAGGGCAACACATTGATTGTCTGCTGTTGAGCAGTTACTGCATGCGGATAATGATGGAAAAAGTTCCTGAAGGGAACTGGTTATGTGAAGAGTGTAAGCTCAAGGAGGATGCTGAAAATAAGAAAGTAGACAAGACTGAGGAATTACCTGCAGTGTCAAGATTTCCATCCATGAGAGATAATGAAAACTCTGAAAGCATTTCCAACCTCATGCTTCTGCCTAAGTTGGAGACAAAGGCAACAGATCTGCTGGTGAAAGGGGTTATTAAGGGAATCCAAAGTCCAAGGTTTTCTACTAAGAAGCACAGTGATAATTTGGAGGTGTCCTCCATGAATAACAAAAGGCCTTCAGAATCAAATGATGGGTCCATAGGGACATCTAGCCCCAGAAAAAGAATTGCCTTATCTCGTGAGAGTTCATTTAAGAATCAGGATGCAGAAAAAGCAAATCTAGCCAAGACAGGACCATTGTTTGGAAATCAAACTGTAAATAGTCCTCAAACATTTGCTCGCACACAAACTTCTGGTTCTATCCCATCCAAAAATCAAACCCAACTCTCAACTTCACGAGGTCAGTGTTATGTTTACTAGTATATTCCCCATTCACTCAGGATTATCATCAGTTACAACTTCTTGTGCGTCTCTAGATTAATTATTAATCTTGCTTTTGAACTTATTTTTGTTACAGGGTCTTTATCAAGATCATTTTCTTTCAATAATTCAGGAATGAAAGGAAAAGTAAAACAGTTAATTGAGAAAATCCCTCATAAGTTGAAAACCCCCAAAGAATTTGCTTCCATAGATGTGAGGAAAGATGGAGTTGTTAGGACGATGACCAAAAGTGCATCATTTAGAAGTGTTGGCTCAGGGCGCTCTGGTACTGAATCATCAAGTAAAACCCATCCCCTTAATTCACCCCGGACAGAAGATTCAAGAGGTTTTAAACAGTTAAAGGAAAGAAATACACTGGAAAAGAAAAATTCCTTCAAGCTGGACCGTACCCTTGCCAGTCCATCACCAACAATGAGTATTGTCATTCCTTCCAAGACAGAGCTGAAGACTGCTCATTATGATGGAAAGTCAAATAGTATGTCTGAAACAAACAATCTTGGGGTGAATAAAGGACTTGAGGACACAAATGATATAGGTAAGTTAATCTTTGTCCACTTAGGGACTTCTAATTATGCTTATCCTGTTTTGTGCTGCTTGTTCCTGTAAGCATCTCTGTACTTGTACTGACTGTTTTTTCTATTCTTTAGGATATAATGAGGTGAAGAAGCATCCCTTGAATACACCAAAATCTTTTGGAAGTCAAGCATTAAATAGTTGCAGTTTTGAAGGACAAAAGTTAAGCATGCTTCCCTCTAAGGAAGGCATTCGTAGTTGTGTTGATGGTTCAAACATTCAAAAGGAGGCTGTTCCACCACGCGGTTTACCTCAGCCTGCAGAATCCTCTGCTTGGGATGACAAAGTGAGGGACTCCAATTTCTTCAGCAGTTCAAGGCAAGCAGGTGCAAGTAGCGGCGGATAGTTCGCTGCCAAAGATGTAATGAAACAGGGCACACTACTCAGCACTGTTCCATCGACAAACTCCGTGTTTCTGCCATGAAACCATCTGCTGAACGCATTTCAAAGGAGCGGGCCAACAAAAACTGCAAGTTGAAAGATGCAGCAGAAGCAATGGTTTCAAAGACTAAAATGCAAAGGAATGTGAGATCACTTGATCAACCCCAGGGTTCAACAATGATAACTGCTGATTTGATTTGTGAAGTAGAGTCCAGAAATATTTCACCTAATTGCTCAAGTTCGGGGAGGAATTTTCCTTCCCAGGAGAGCACAAATGATCAGCAGGAGGTATTGAGAAACTCTTATGCTGGTCCTAGCAGAACCGGAATTACCGGTGATGGAAAGCAGGAAGGTGTGCATCTGGTGGAAGCTGGCACCCGTGGAGCTAGAGAGTCTAATGTCATTATTAGCAATTTGGATGAATTGACTGTGAAGTCTTTTGGTCAAATGCATCCTGATTGTGCTTCTGCACTTGAAGATCTGTCAAGAGTTTCTGCAATTCCAGAGTTCGAATACATATGGCAGTATGGCTGATTCCTCTTACAGTTTATATGGCCTAGCACTTAAAATGATATTCCAACATCACTGAATCTAATGCCGTTGTTTGCATTTAACTGAATAACGTTTCCTTTCCTTTACCTTGCAGAGGTGATTTTGAGGTACTGGGAACTGCTGGACTTCCTGAACCGTGCAATGGTGTTCAGGCTCACTTGTCAACATGTGCATCACCTAAAGTTGTTGAAATTATGACTAAGTTTCCTGCCAAAGTCAAGTTGGAAGAAATATCTCGTGTAAACACATGGCCTCTCCAGTTTCATAGGACCAGTCCTAAAGAAGATAATATTGCTCTTTTTTTCTTTGCCAGGGATATCGAAAGGTTTGATTATGGGAATGTTAGTTGTGTTATTCTAATTCTCTGTGCTAGTGTAGATGTCTCATCTTTTTTCTGTTTGATCTGATACAGTTATGAGAACTATAAGAAACTGCTGGAAAATATGCTGAAAAATGACTTTGCCCTTAAAGGGATTATTGATGGAGTTGAGCTTTTGATATTTCCCTCTAATAAGCTACCAGAGAAGTCCCAGCGTAAGAAAATCAGCAGCTCAATATGTAATTGCAGTTTAGGGGTTTGGCCAACTAGTGAGTAGTAGTGTTTGTATTTTATAACTAAAATCAACTTCATTTTTCAGGTTGGAACAATTTATTTTTCCTCTGGGGTGTATTCATAGAAAGGAGCATGGATTGCCTAAACTCATTGCCCAATATGCCAAAACCCTGCAAGTCCAGTTTTGAGATGGAGCCTTTGGTCTCAGGTTCTGTCTGCTCAGTTTCCACTCCCAGGAAAATAGATTTGCATGATATCCTCAAGAAGACTTCACCCAAGCTTGAAATATCACAAGAAGTGAAGGTCATGAAGCCCAGTTCTGATGCGGATATCTTGCCTGTTTCAACTCCACAAAATAAGGATATGACTTTTCAAGCACGAGAACCTCTGCTTATTCAGCCATCTGCATACACCATGGGACAGCTGCAAACTCGGATAAAATCTTGCGCGGATTCAGGGGTTCGGATGAGCACATCACAAGTGTGCTTAGAACAGCAAAGTGGTGTCACCCACCTGGTAAGATTTTATTTTAGTACTTCAGATCCAAAGTCTATGAACACATCACAAATGTGCTTAGAACATCATTTGCTCTTGAAATGCTTGTTTTTATATTCCTAATTCATCATGGGCATGCTTTTGAAATGCTTGCATAGTTTTTTTTTGCGGTACTGGTCCCTTGTGTCAGACGAGTGGTCTCGAGTTTGAGCCCCTACCCTCACAAGGTGAGGGCACAGTGAGCGTGAGCCTTTGGGTGTTCCGTGTAGCTGTGCACCCCCGTCTTTGATCCCTTCGGGGGTTGCTCATATCGAAAAAAAATAAAAAAATGCTTGTATAGTTTTTTCACCTGTAATGGATTTCTCAAACAAAACTGCAAAGAATGAGTAATAACCTGTGTAGATTTGTGGATCATTTTTCTTTTTTCTTATAAAAAAACCAGTTAATGGATGCTTCTTCAACTATAGTCTCACTATTTTCTCATGTTCTTGGTATTTTTGCTATCATAACTTTCTTTCGTTTATATGTCTTGAATAGGTTGGCCTAGTCCTGGTCCTCTTTAATGTGCACCAAATATCGCCTTAATAAGCATTATGGTCCTTGCAGATTGTGTTAAGTGTACATCACTAGAGATATGGTTCCAATCAACTTTTGTTGTACTGCAAAACATCAATCTTTTTTTGCTCATAAATATCTCTGGTGAACTATGGCATCCCACTTATGTATGCTTATTTAATCATCAGAGTTGTAATTAACAGCTTCTGTTAAAACTTCAGCACCCAAGGTTGAGCTGGGGACATTTACCATCCTTTTTTTGGCCTGTAACATCTACTGTTTATGTTTATCATGCTCCTATGTGGTTTCTTAGCATCAATGTCAACTAAACTATACACCAATTGGGTTTTGTAGAGAAATTTCAGTGGTGACCCTGAGGGCGGACGATGTGCTGAACTTCAAAATAATGTACAGTGTACTCTCATCAAACATGATGTATTGCCCTCATTTCCTATTGATTGGACTTCGAAAAGTGGCAGAGAAGGTGTGTGTGTGTGTTTTTTTATTGCTTTGGGTGCATGATACAATTTTTATTATACCCTGGTACTCAACAGTCAACTCTACTGCTCAATTTTGCAGGTAGTCCATGTGGCTTTAGGATGGGAGAGAAAGAAGTCCCAGTGAAAACCAAGGTTGTGTTGGATAATGACCATCATAAACTTCTGACAACCACAGACCTCAGCTGTGAATCAAAGCCTTTGAGGAAACGTGTAAGTTCATGGTCAGTGGATACTGCCTCACAGATTTCTGGTGAAACATTGAAGATCACTGATGGGTCGATACAGTGGAAGCAGACCATGTATTCCCCGAGTGTAAATAATGAGAGAGAAAACAAGAAGATGAAGCTTTTTGCAGAAGGGCACACTAGTAGCAGCGGTTCTAGAGAAGAAAATATAAGTGGTAAATTATCTTCCAAAGTACATCCTCTGTTGGGTGGTTTTCCAAATGAACAGCAACATACAGATAACAGTCATTATGAACCAATGATGGCTGAGAGCTCAAGAAGCACTGAAAGGTACTTCTTCCCACTGGATTTGAATTCTGTTAGTGGTGCTGAAGCTGAGAATGTCATTCATGTTCTTTCATCGGATGATGAAGATACCCCAGAAAATAACACACCTGATCTAGAACTAGCTTTGGGAGGGAAGAAGCTTGCTAAGCAGGAGATGTTACCCCTGTTCTTTCCTTTGGTTGACAGAAAAAGTACACAAAATAAGATGCCTGCGGATCCTGGGGATGAAGTGTCAGCATCACTTTCTCTCTCACTTGCCTTTCCCATCCCAGAGAAGGAACAAAAGGCAAACCCCCTTCCAAAAACAGAGCAGCTTCTGCCCAAGAGACCTTGTGCCAAAACATCTTTGCTTCTGTTTGGAGGCTTCAATGACAGTTGATATCTCACTGGGAGTATAATGCTTGCTTGCATTGTAAATTATTACCAAAGGGTTTAGATAGAATATACTGATATCAGAGGTTCATCGAGGGAGAGCCCTCTGCCTGTATGTTTATAGCAATACAAGGGCTTCACCTTTTCCCAATTTGTCTTCCTTTTTTTCCATCTAGGACTTGTTTTAGAGTGCAGAGTCTCGGCTGCTTGTATATAAGAGAAGAAGGCCGCAGTGTTACTGCCATGTGCAACTCTCTCTGAATGCGTTTCTGTAAGTCTTCATAGTTACAAATTTTCTTGTGTTTATTACTCTCAAGTATAATCTTGTGCTTTGTTTGTTGCCCCCTTTTAGATTGAAATATTATTGTGGAGCGCATTCAGCATCCTGACTGTTGGGAAGTATTAGTATCTCATTTACCATGCAAAATGTTGGATTCAGCTTCTTTCTCTACCAATTTTCCCCAAAGGCTTATTCTATTTGATCTTGTTAGCTGGTCTGCCTACATCAACTTAGTTTGCGGAATGAACTCTGGAGCTGTTGATGGATGCTCAATCAATGGAACAGCTTTTAGGTTGTCTGGCTGAGTTCTTTATTTTATTGCGGAATTTGACCCTTTAGTCTGTATATACACCAGGGAACTCTCAGCCTGGCTTCTTCAGTATTTGTAAATTAGACAAAGTGTCATATAGAAAGCATACATCAATTACTTAGTATGCTACCTTTGTGTTCCTGAAGAAATAAAAAAACAAAACAAAACAAAAATAGAAGCATCCATCAACGTAATGTTAACATACCATCAGGAACTATTTTCAAAATTCTCCTTCAGCATAGAAATAAAAATAAAAAGAAACCAGAAGCCCTGTTTAGGTTGCAAATATGACAGTAATAAGTTTTCTAAGATGCAGCTCCAACAATGGATGTTTGCAGGGAAAAGTTTTACATGTAATGTGCATAGAGTTGCATCCGCAATGATGCAAGTTACATGGTGGCTCCGACTTCAGGGTCAGCTTCAATGGGTTCTGGTACAGCATTGTTCCCACCACCTCTTAAACGTGAGGAGACATTGTCAATGGCTGAGTTAAGTTGACTAATCTTCGCATTTAGTGTCTGGCGGGTCTTCTGTTTTTCAAATCCAAATGGGCGATCAGATATAGGGAACACTATCATCATAAGAAAAACAAAGAAAGCAGTCATGGGATGATGGTTACCTCTAAACCCTCATCATAATATATGGGTCTCTTTGCCCTCCGAAACCCAGATTCATCTTCATTCAGCAGAGACCTTCTGATCTGCAAAAAGATGAGAAAGTTCAATCAGATATTTGACGGTACCTTCAACGTTGTATACCACTAGATATAGAAATCATGATCCAGAATTCTGAGTCAAGAAATGGTGGTATATCAGATTTGCAAAACAGTGCGTTGTATTGAGAGCAGAATTAAAAGATAACACCAACCAGTGAATATGTGAATACTTCAGTAGATAGGCCATAGAAGGGAAAATATGCACGTATAAATAAGTCACCACAGACAAACAGTTGTATCTTCAGGTTCATAAATAAGCAAGTCAAACTTGAAAGTTAGCGGTTCCTAGTTCCTGGAAGAAAAGTTTGCAACCAGCAAACCAGTCCAATTCATTTCATTGGACAACTTCCATGGGAGAAAAGTTGCAACCATTGTAGGCATTCAAATTTCTATAACATGTCCAATGAATGTGACAAAAGTCATGATATTAATCATGTAGACTAATTAATATTTGCAACGTGAAACACAAATGATAGAGAGGCTGATTATATTGTTTACACACTTCAAATTTATGCAAATGGGAATATAACACTCAATTCATTAAGAAAGAGTGATGGGAACTGGTAGAAAAAAAAATCGCTATTACATGTTGAAATTTAGTTCTAAGAAAAAAAATCAGAGTTCAAGAACAGCAAATATTTCATTTTGACTGCTTTAAGGTATTTATGGTAGTGAAGATCATTGTCGAATGCACCAAATAAATGAGATCAACTAAACAGACTTCTTTGAAATTGTCTTCGTTCTCCATTGGCATCAGAAGTGAAGGTGATAATTGATTTGTTAGAATGCAATTCTAGGCTATGAAATGATGATGTTATGCATGCTAGACTGGGAACCATAGGTGAGGATCACAATTAGAGAATTCCAGATGTGGGGTTAGTAGGCCACATGAACATCAGTGAAGTGAAAGATCACTAAACAAATAATTAATACCACGTGTCTTGCACAAAAGTAAGTCTGTTCACCTGAGGCGCAAAGACATATGCCAGTGTGCCACAGATAGCCCCTCCTAAGAGAAAACCAGCAATAAAATCACCACTTCCACCACTAGAACCATCACTGCATATGCACGACAAATAAAACATCACTGCAATGCCAACATTACTTTGCAATAGAAAGATGGTTATTGTAATGGAAAGCACACCAATAAAAGGACAAAAAATGTGTCATTAATTATAAGGTCAAGATTAGCATCTGATAAGAGCTCAAAACTTATATCTAAGGGTGACTAAGAAACTTACATGAGAAAATTGAGGTTGGGAATTGATGCGGGTCAAAATTTTTGAGTAGAACATCTCGTATAAGTAAATGTTAATTATTATAATATAACTCTTTGAAAAAAAATGGGGATGATTCCCCAATTCGACCACCATAGATATCGAAGGTAAAGTGAAATATTACTAAAGGTCATTCAAATAACAATCAACAAACATTTCCTTGGTTATTGCAATAAGAATAAAATTATTCATACCAGGAAATAAAAAAATTACAAGTTTATACATTCATTGGAAGAAACTTATGAAGGTTGTCTCATTTCATAGTTAAAATAATCCCTAAAGTTCATGGTGGACAGTCTTCTCTGTCATTGGTAAAATGCAGATAGAAATCTCATATGTAGCAAACTGGCCATGATAAGGAAAAAAAGGAAACCTTAATTAGAAAATGAAATGCAAGTAATTAACCAAAAAAAAAAAACCCTTTGAATCCAGGGTGATGAACAATATTGAATGAAAAGACAAATAGCAATTTCATACAAATACCTTGTCCAATAGAAGAGGGCTTCTAGCATTTAACAAAGATTACTTCCAGAAGATGAATTCTAAGGCTTGCTAAGAATATAATCTACCTGTATTCGGCGCGGACAGAAAGCCTCCCGTGATTGTTCTTCTTCGAGGTCTGACGAACCACCAGATGTGACTTACGGCTGCCAAATGCCTCAAGCTTGTCGGACTGAAGGCCACCCACCTTCAAACAAGATCCACCTAAAAAATCCAAGAAAAGGCGAACCAAAACGAAACAAAACATCAAGATCAACGCCTTAAACCTAATCACGACTCGCAAAGATTTCCTTACAATCATAGCAATCTTCAATCATGAAACAATCAATCCGTCATCTCTTTCCATTTCCGTTATATTTCAAGAATAAATAAAGAACACTCGCGATCTAAGCAATAATCACTTTGAATTGCTTGAAGGTGCCATTCGAGCAGATTCAAGAAGTGAAAACCAAGAGCTGAACTGAATAAACCCTAGAAATCGCAACGAAGAGGGTATAGGGAAGAGAAAGAACTCACCGGCGATGGAGAGAGTCGCGGAGGAAGCGGCCATGGCGATCGATTGCAGGGGAAGAGTGGCGTCAATGGCGGTCCGAGATAAGTTGGGGGTGTTTATTAGGGTTCGATCAGCGAAGAAGACACATTCTAATTACCGCTTAAGCTTTGGTTAGTCCGCCATTACTCTGTTTGCACTACAGCGAGCTTCTGCCACGTGCTCCACACGTGCACATCAGTTCAGAATAGAGTGCCCCGTTTATTACGGAATATCTCCGGAGTGCTGTTTGGATGGACGGTCATCCGTGTTGCTTCACCCGAATCACAAAGAATTGTTGAAAATCTCGAGGTATATATTAGATAACACAAAATTATATATATATATATATATATATATCTTAAAGGCATGGCGCTCTACGAGGAATGTCAAAGATGAGACGGGGACTTGATCCCGAAGTTTTTCGGGAGAACAAAACTGGTACTATGCCCTTTATGCTGTTGATATAACATAAAATTATAATAACTGCAGAAACAGAAGCTTTTGCCAGTGTGATCTGAATAAAAATAGTTGGATAATAAATACAATCCAATGGCTTGATCCATTAGATTTATAATAATTTCTATAATGAGTAAGAGTGATCCATAGTTAAGGCTTCAAAGTAGTTTAGATTTAGAAATTCAATAACCAAACACATCCATTGATAAAAGAATTAAAGCTTTAGCAGGTATGAAAATGGTGACTGATCTAAGCAATTGGCATCAATCTAAACTATGGAAGCTCCTTGAATGGCTAATAGTTGAGTGTCCAGTAGATGCTCTCTGAGTTTTCCACAGCTTAGATTAGTCGAAGCTTTTCATCCTCCCTCTACATCACTTCATAGTTGATTCTTCAGTTGCGGCGAAGAAGATGGTGTAGGGCTGAGACCAAGAATTTCCAAAGAAAATAATTAATCAGCAAAATGTAGATTTCATCAGCTGCATAAAAAAGTTCATCTATAAGCTGATTAAGACCATTAATCAACTAAAGGCATGGCATCCACAACCTTGATAGCTCTTGGTTCATCCCTAGTGCTTCAAGACCAGCATTGCATGAGTCTAATTTATTAAGAGATTTCATGATTATCTGTGGTATTGAATGGCTGTCAACCTAGGGAGGGCTTGGTTCATCCAATGAAAAATTGAAGTGCAGCAAATCAGAAAAACAGATTACTTATTGTCGATGTTCAGGCTAATAAGTTATAAGAAGCAGCGGTCGGGCACCAAGTAAATATGCACATAACAATGGAGAATTGCAAAACATAAGATGAAATCCTCACCAGCATCAAAGTGAAGACAATTAGATTGCTCATACTCCTTTTCCACAGTGAAGTAAATGGCATGGGATTTAGAATGAAGATGTAATTGTATAATAAAAAGCAACAAATATCAAACCAAGGACCAAATATAACACAATACATGGAATGAAAATAAGGATGATCAAGCTATATCACCACTCAACAAATGATAAGATACTTATAGCAACAAATGGAGGATAGAAAGAAATGAAATCCCATTGTTTACTATGGCAACAATGACAGAAAATAAAAAACATTTTATTTATTCAGTACACAAAACTATGAAATTTCATTCAACATATAAGATGCATCCACATATTTTGGGTGAGCTCAAAAGTTCAAACATTGTGAAGTTGTGTAAAAAAGAAATAAAACATTGTATTCATTCAGAATCCAACACTCGAGAACTTGGACTATTCTGCATCAGAAAGGATGGAATCTATGTAATTCATGTCTCATAAGCCAAAAGTGCAGGTGATTATACGACGAAGGATAAACATTATATAATTTAGAACACATGAACAGACATAATTTGGTAACCAAAACTTTCAGATGATTTGTGAAAAACCACCTTAAGCAAGATATCAATCACCACACACTTCACAAAAATAACGCACTAACTCACAGAAGATGCATTCATAAATCACTCTGCCATGTCTTCTTCATCTTCCTCCTCCTCTTCATCACTCAACTCAAGTTTAGCAATCAACTCATCCAAAGGTAAATCATCATCCCCACTAACCATGGAAGCAGTCTCCGATGGCCGATGATCTTTATTCTTGTAAATAGACATTTGATCAAGCATCCCTACTGGATTCTCCTCTAATTCCCTCAAGAACTCTTCATACTCATTATTCTTCTTCTCCTCAACAGCTCTACCTCTAGCAGTATCATCCACTTCCATCTGCATCCTCTTCAGCTTCCACTTCCTCTGTTTCCCATGCCTTCTCTGTCGCTTCTCTTCATAACTCTTCTTCATCAGAATTGCATATGGCAACTCAAGTCCCTTGTATTTATCCATCTCAAGATCATTGCTATTAGCAGCATACAGATCATAACCCAGCACAATATCACCTTCTTTCAATAGATGCCCAAGATGAGTCTTTATATCGAATGTAGTATCATTCTGCCCAAAATCGGACATCCTGGCAACCTCAACACGAGCAAGACAATACCTAGAGCCAGAGACTGATACTTCAGGGCTCTTCTCCTTCACATCAAGCACTATAAATTCAACAAGCCTGCGACTTGAGAGCAGAGCACCAAATGGAGTCCTCCAGTACTCATCCGCGTCCAGGAAAGCAGTGCGGAGGGTCTCCGGATCCACAAGCAAGATGCTATTGCTGACCTTAGAACAGATAACAAGGGGGCCGAGATTTCCAAGGCTGTTGGAGACTTTGGGCGGGAGGCAGATCAAATCCTCGCGGCAGATGGGGCAGATCTCGACGGAGAAAGTGTACTTGTAATTGTAGGTGTTGCTTTTGGTATCCTGCGACACGAGCTGTTTGTCAGAGCGTCTCCGGACTGGGACGACGCCGGAGATGAAATCGACAAACTTCATGGCGTGGCTGCGGTGGCCGAAGAAGAAGTCAACGCCCGAGGAGGTTTCTTTGATGCGAACGGCACGGGCGGCGGCGCCGTGGCGGAGGATGAGCTGCTCGAGAAAGAAGAAGGTGCGGCGGTGGGGGACGTGTTGGCGGAGCTGGACGGCGGCGACCCACTGATCAGGGGAGGCCTGGGCGCGGGCGCAGGAGTCGCAGAGGCGGTCCTGGACGGTGAACTCAACTTGATGGGATTGTTCGAGGATGGCGCCATGGAGGGCCTCGCGCTGGACACGGAGCTTGAGGCGGATACGCTTGGAGTGGGGCTCCGTCCAGATGAACTCGGCGTGGACGAGGCGCGCGAGGCGAGATAGGGGCTTGTGGATGCGGCGCAGGCAGAGGGAAAGAAGAGTCGGGGACTCGAGGTCGGCGCGAATCCATGATCGCGGGGGCTGGAGCCATGAGCTGCACTCGGGGCAGTGGACCATGGCGGCGTGGCGAGGGAGGCCTTCGGTGATGTCGACGCGCGATCGGAGGCAGCGCGCGCACATGTTCGCCGGGTTCGGCTCCATGCGCACGCCGCAGATGCAGCAGAGCACGGTGCCTAGGGTTTGGGCCGGTATGAACATCCCCGAAGACGCCATGTCCATGGATCCCAAGGACGACGACGAGGGTTTGGGAGAAAGAAGCGAGAGAGAGATTAGGGTTGCCAATGGCGGCAGGCTCACCACCGTGGTCCGTGTATATGTTCTCTAATTGGGTCGGATCTAATTCGAGTTATTATCTATACCCAAACCCGTTAAGATTATCTTCTAATTCTAATTATAGTTTACAGTCATATACTATAATTTCTACTAAAAATAGTATGAGGAAATTTTCAAAAGAACTACTAAAACTCAGGAAAATATAAATTTCATCTGTGAAGTGTTTCATGAATTGGCATCAATTACAACATGTTCATAATATGAGAAATAATCTTTGATTAAAGAATTTTTAATTCAAGATCTTTACATCCTACAACATCTTTATGTTTGAGAAATAGTTTCTCAATTGCAGAGAGAAAGCATGCATGAACTTCTGCAACCTGGCAAAAATCAATGGAAATATTAAAAACAAGAGCAGTGCTATACAAGCCGACGAAACAACATGAATAAACAACACAAAGCCATTGATGTTGCCTCAGGATCATCAACATCACCATCCCGAGGCGACATCAATGGACGTCATCTTTTAAATGTTGTCGGGTGGTATAGATTTATCCTAAAAACAATGTAGAGAATTTGAATTTCTTAAAATTTTTATCACAACCTGTTCATTAAAATGCAATATGGACAGTATTAATTCATTAGAACATTATCTTTTGTGTTTAATTTTCTGCTGATCAATTTGTTGTTCTGAAATGTGGGTTCCAAACTATATCAGGTTTAATATATCTACAGAGCATATTATGAGAACAATTAGAAAACTCACCTCTACTTTCGAAGGTTTTGGATTGCGTCGAACTTGAATTGGTCTTCCTACTATAATGTGTATAGGTTTTCGATATGGTATTGGAGTTCTATACAAATTAATTAAACAAGAAGAAAAAACAGCAAATCAAATGTAGAAGTAAAGGATATATTCACAAAGAAGAGTGTTTGATTAATTAGAAGAAGTACCCGAATGCTCCCCAAAATAATAAAGGTGCGAATCGGAGAGTTCTAGCAATCTGAAGATATAATTTCCCTTCTGGTTTCCACCATCTAAAAACATTTCTCTGTAATACAAAAAGAAATCAACAGTAAAATCATTACCAAGACATTAAAATTTCTGAAAAATTAATCAGCTACTAACCTGACCAAAACAAAACACAGGGACCAAAGGACAGCCAGTTTCAATAGCAACTTGGACAAATCCATGCCTCTGTTTGAGAAATGCAACCTGTGAACAAAATTATACAGACAAATTAATTAATGAAGCTTCAGCAAATTAAAGCATGATCATCTTCAAGTAAAGAAGAAGATCATATATATATATATAATTAGCATTCTGATCAACAAACCTCAAATTCATGGTTCATATGAATTACTTCATGAACTCCTCCTGGAATGATAATACAACTATGCCCACTTTCCAAATAATTGACAAAGTTCTTCTTTGTAGCTGATGTGAGTCCTGACCATGTAGCTATTTGCCTAAGGAATGGAGTGTAAAACACCTGAATGAAACTTAACCATATTGTAAAAGATTCAGAGATCTATGTAATTTATAAGTATAAGTTGATGCTAACTAGAAATAACAGTGATCTTAAAGCTAGCTTACAGCACTGCTAACAAGACCTCTAGTCTTAGCCAGAGGCATCAATCCTGTGATGCTTAAAAGCGACAGAGACCCAAGAGGGAAGACTGAATGTGGCTCAACAGCAAATACTGCAGATAAAATTTTTTTTAAAAAAAAAGTTTTTCAAATTAAGCTCATTGATAAAACCTAAAGTTCATAGTCTTATATATATATATATATGTGTGACATACCAAAAGCTTTATTTGGATCAAATGCCTTTGCATCCTCAATATGCAGTGTCATTGGGAAATAACCAGGGACGTATTTCCCCACATATCTGTCTGACAAAAACACTACAAATATTACGTACACTTAGACATATCTGCATGGAAATATGAAAGATTAACAATCTAAAAGTTATTGAGGAATGAATAATAAGAGTAATTAACCTGGCAAAGGCCTGGCCAAGCTTGCTGTTATTATTCAAAGGGACAGCCATGAGAATAAGTAGAAACCCCAGAATCCTGAACAGCCATAAACATATATAGAGGGACTCATGCATCAGTACTGCAAAGAGAAACCAAAGCATTGTTTATATATATATATAGACATATTATTACAGGAGTGCTGCATGGGTGGAGGTGAAGAGGAGGAGAGAAGCAAGAAGGAGGAGGAGAACGTTGAGATGGATGGCAGCGAGCCAGACGATCATGGCGATCAGGCTGTGGGCCATGGAGAGGCATCTCGTTCGAATCACGGTCGGCTCCGTGCTCGACCCTTCGTCTGGTTGCATGGTTTTCAAATATATATATTTTTCTTTCTTTTCTTTTCTCTCTTTTGTTTTGAGGTTCAAGGAGTGTTGCCTATCTATGGATTATAGGAGGGGTGTTTGAGTTTTGGATATATACTAATTAAGACAATTGGATGAGAGTGGATTTAGATGGGAATTTATTAAATTAATTATCTTATTATTTTATTATGTTTTTTTTTAAAAAAAAAATAAGACTATTTTCTTTAACATTAAATTTTTTGTTACATATAAATATGATGGGTAGTTTGCGTGATGATAAAATTATAAGTTTTATATATAAATAAATACTGAAAAACTATGGTTTTATTTACGTGAGAGACTGCATGTGTTATCATGATTCTCATGCTTATTTTGTGCCGTGAGAAGCATGAAATTCATTTATATATATTGTTAAGCATAAAGCGTGGGATTACGTGAAATGCAGTCTGTGTGACCTTTGAATACTTGATTGAATTAATCTCTTGTTTCAGTGATATGATCACCGCTTTTAATTAATATTCGTAATTGCTTCTTCATTGGGGTTTTATTTGGAAATGCATTTAATGAATGATTTCAGACTCAAACAAACAAACAAACAAACAAACAAAAAACATAACACATTTTAGTAAAATAATAATTAATTTAAGTTGACAATTAACAACATGGGGTGGTGGCGCAGTTGGCTAGCG
Source organism: Dioscorea zingiberensis (assembly GCA_026586065.1). Classification (NCBI taxonomy): domain Eukaryota; kingdom Viridiplantae; phylum Streptophyta; class Magnoliopsida; order Dioscoreales; family Dioscoreaceae; genus Dioscorea; species Dioscorea zingiberensis. Next base: position 2,658,495 of record CM048822.1, on the reverse strand, counting down.
CGTAGGTCTCATAGCTTGCGAGTTATCCTGAGGTCGAGAGTTCGAGCCTCTCTCACCCCAAAATTTTTAGTTCGTGGATGATAGTAAGGATACACTCGAGGATTCAAAATTATGAGACCATTACACACTGATAGTCATCTGAGACTCATCTCATTTTGATTAATTAAAATTAAAATCAATGGCAATTAATAACAAATAAGAATTGTGAAAATATTAAACTATACATTAATAAACAATTTGTGAAACAAAAAATATAATATATAATCATACTTCTTTATTTATTTTTTTGAAAAAAATATATAAATTATATTTTATTTATTTTTTTTTTATAAGGTGGATAAACCACATTTTATTTAAATATGTTGATAACGTTTACATTGTTGGGTCAGATTAGAAAGCTGAAAATTACATCCGATTAGTGTCCTTCCTATACGCGTGAATCAATCCCATCTTTTTCTTCTCTTAAGTGGCCTGGTTCCCCAGGAGGAGATTCCTAACCCGTGGCCGGTCCCCTGGTGTGTCAGCGATTGAATTCAAACTCGGTCGAGGTTCAGCCCATTCCAAAGGTCTTTTCACAATGGGAGTCGATCCAAACCAGATGATAAGGAAAGAGATATCTCGAATAGTTAAGTAAAACGCAGCGTTGCTTTTGAAAACATCTACTATTTCTCCCACGGATGCTCAGGGTGATTGCGATGGCTGATGTCCCACCCTCCTCTTAGGGTATTTTCTACCCAGGGGGCGTGCCTAGTTCCCGGATCTCCCAGTAGCTCCGTTTCTCTGGCCGGGCCCCGAGCGGTGTCCCAAAATGATTCCATATATGTCTCACATATTGGCGGAGGAGGAGGATGTGTTATGCGGATTCTTCTTAGGCTTCGCGAAAGGTAGCATATAGTCGTTCCCTCTCCACTTCCTTTTGTGCGAGGTTGTCCAAAGTGAGGATTGGTTTTTCCCTGGCCATGCAAAGAGCTTCACCTTCAAGGGACATGGTTGCTTCCAGAACCCCTGCTTAAGGTTACTTCTAATACCCCCGTCGGTCCTAAATCGATAGAGTGAGTTGACCGTAAAGATTTTGTTATTTGTGAGTTTCCATTCTCTAGTAGCTGGAGCATCAAGGTGTGGAATTGGGTTTGCTAGGTACAGGTGTATCCTTTCCATTCCTTCCACTTCTCTAGCCGACAGGGGACCCGGTTTAAGGATCGGAAGCCCCCTCTGGGCTCTAGATCTTGCTTCCTGGATGGTCAAGTGTTCCGATATTTTATTTATGATAATTTCAAGTTACGTTAGACATATTGGGATTTGCGTAATCCCTAATTACATTAGTCTTCATTCCCATTTGATGTGCTTCCGGACTCCATAACAACTATACTATTTTTCATTGTTGTTTCTGTCACATGTAGCTTTGGTTGTTTGGATACAAGCTCTACATCAAACCATAATAAGGTGGGAAAATTAATATCAAATATCAATTTTAAGAAAATATATTATTTATCTTAAAAATATCATTCGTTCCTCTCCATCTAAATGCACCACATGAGTGCCATGATCAGCAGGAGGTATCATCCAGGCCAAGTACTTTGTGCAGTGCTTCTTTACTTTTGAACCCAAACTTGTCCATCACCATTATTAGTTCATTTCTTTTAGAAGGCCTTATTTTTTTTTCAGCATTCCACAACTAAGGAAATAAAAAAAAAAAAAACCTCCTCTATATGAATTATAAAGCAAAATTAGATTAATTTCAGAGCAGTTAATTACATTAAGTTACTGTTGACACTGGCCTTTAAAAAAAAAAATCCACCAAAACTTCCACTTTTAATGGTAGTCTTACGTGGTATTGTTTCCAATATTTTTTTTTCTAGCTCTCACATGAAAGATAAGTGAGGCTCGAACAACAACAACTAAGCCTTAATTTCATACTAGATGAGATTGGTTATATGAATTCTCTGTCTCCATATAACTCTAATAAAGACATAAGTGAGACTCAAACAATTTATGTAAATAGACTATTTCAAGCGCCCTCTTACAATGTTGTAAACACAGGCAAAACAAGAACAGTTCAAGATGTTATATAATTAGCAATTATCACGATAAGACAAGCAGCATATGGATTGGATTTAACCAAATAGCGCATGCAGATCTGTCACAAATTACAACTAAAAATAAGCCGAAAGGAGAATTTAGGACACAAGGTTTTCTTTTAGAAAGTATAAAGCAGTTAGCAAAAAAAGAAATGAAGTAAAAAAATTGAAGAATACATACCGGTGAATTTGGTTCTTTAATTTAAGGTATAATCCTCAAAATAGTCCCTCTATTTTAACCACGTGGCCCTTTTAGTCCCTTTAATATAATTTGAGCATTTTATCTCCCTCTATTTTTCAAGTTCGGTCCATTTAGTCCCTCTGTCAAATAGAAGTTAAATTTTCTGTTAACTTATACTAATGTGGCTTTTTATAATATTAAAATATTATTTTTAAAATACAAAAAATAATAAAATGAGTACCGGGTTGGATCACGGATGATGATAGAGGATCCAAACCCTCATTTTATTACCACAAGAAAGTGTTGATGGCGGGTTTGGATCTGTTATCATCATCCGGATCTGAACCCGGTACTCATTTTATTATTTTTATTATTTTATAAATAATTTTTTAATATTATAAAAAGCCACATTAACATAAGTTAACGGGAAATTTAACTCATGTTCGTGTAAAAACAGAAATCCGAAATCAAAAAATAGAGGGAGATAAAAGGCTCAAATTATATTAGAGGGACTAAAAGGGCCACCTCGTTAAAATAGAGGGACTATTTTGAGGATTATACCTTAATTTAAATATGTTCAAATAAACAAATCTGATCCAAATAAATACAGGTTGAAAAATGTAATGAAATATGGATAGGTTTACCAAATTTAATCTTGAGTATAAGACATGCCTGGCTAAAGTACTTAGTAGCTAAATCTTAGACAAGACTAAACTGAAAGTAACAACTAGGGCTGTAAACGGGTGAGCGTAATTGGGTTGGACCCAGCTCGAATTCGGCTCAAAATAGCCTAGCTCAAACTCAAGCTCAAAATTAACTTAAATAAGTTTGTTTAAGCTCTGCACGATTTTAATTTTGAAAGCTCGAGCTTGGCTCGATTTAGCTTAAAATTTATAATTCAATTATAATTTTACAATCTCAGACTTAATTTAAAATTTAAAACTTATTTATAAATGATTTTTCATATTATATATTATATACCAATACTAAATATTAAATATTTTATTCATATATTATATTATATAATAAAATATAATAATATTTATATTATATATTAATATATTAATATTAAATTTTGAGATTCCGAGGTGAGCTCGATCGAGGCTTTCGAAAGTGAAAATTTCGAACTTCGACTCAAAAGCTCGAAATTCCAAAGCTCGAAGCCGCTCTCACAAAACTAACTTCAGGTTTGTGACCCTAGTGACAACCTTTATGAAGTTAAAGAGTTCAGAAAAAGGTCAAATTCCAATGCCTGATGTCCCTCAGGTTTCACATTTTCTTCTGTCTCTCAATGTTTGTATATAACTTCGTATTCCTCAGATATTTCAAAAGATATATTTTTTTGACAAAGGCGACAAGCGCCAATCCATCAGGAGCGGACAACGTGATGAACGGACGTGTTCTCACTTTGCGATCGTGGGGTGTTGAATCCAGGATCTCTCTCAACCAATAACACCCTATGCAAGGGACCCAATATCAATAGGCCAAGAAGCCGTTGTTATATTTCAAGCAAAGTTCCACAAATAGGCATAGAAATAACTAATAATACTAATCAGTTATCAGCGAAAGACAAACAAGAAACCAACATGAAACATGCTAAAATGGAATAGCGAGGAACATATATAAAGGATCATCTTTAGATTCACAAGAACCAAATAAGAAAATCTTTAGAAGCATAAGATCATGTTCCAATTCCACACAGCCACACATGTGCATAACAATGCTAGAAACAAATGAACCGTTTTTGAGAAAGACCTCAAACGACATATCGGATGTGACAAATGCAAGCATTCCATCTAGAATATAAATCCTGTAACAACTCAACATCAAAACAATCAAGAAATAGAGAAGAGTGTAACATAGCTCATTGTCTTAACTGCAGTTATGTCTTCCGAATGGGTCCCCATCTGCAAATCAGTATCTATCTAGGTGTTTGTTTCACTCTGGTCAAATGTCATTCCAAGCTCAGAGCCAAATCCCCAGCTTTTATCAGGAAGCTCAACAACTATAACAAGGGGCGGGTATAATACATAGCCAAAGAAAAGACAACAATTTGAGCATGAAAATTGAACAGTGGAGAGTATAGCAACTTGTAAAACGTCTATCCTTGAGATATGCTCCTGCTTTCCTACAGAATCCATGTCCAATGCTCAAATTTCCTACAGAAGCCCCCGATAACTCGTCTTTTGTATATCTTATTAGTGGAAAGCGTTGAAAGACTAACCGGGAACGGATCATGCCGCTCTGCAAGTATCTACTCAAATGGCATACAATACCCTGAGAAAGTACCACTACACCAATATCCTACCGTAAGCGTATAGAATCTTCATTTAGACAATGAGAGAGTTTATGTTGCTCCACTCCTCTACATTAATTAAATTTCTTATATTCGTAAGTGCTACATGATTGGCGCTACTTGGTTCACCACGAACTATGAACTATTTGTAACAGTGGATCATCTAAGAGCCTTTTCACTATCAATAAACATGGTTTATCCACTTTTATATATATATAAACTCATTCTATGCGACACACTATATACTATATAGATAAGGGAATGGAGAACAATATAATATAACGTAATGTTCTGCCAAAAAAATAAAGGAAATCCGAAAATAGGGAAAGTTCATACAGATTCAAGTGTTGGCTCAGCCTTCTAACTGCATGGATGGTGTGCAATTCTACCGGTTCTAGCAACTCCCATCTCTTCCTGCTCTAGTCGCTCTTTAGGAGTATGAGTGAGAAAGAAAACAAAAAACAAGGAATTACCTCCGCCATCAACTCGATCAGCATCCAAGACATAGCACTTGGTCCGTTCTCACCGATCTCCATTGATTCCATGACGTATAGATAGGAGCCCTAGAACAAGAGATCGAACCCAATAATGGGTCCCCGAATGGCCAAAACGAAAACCCAAGAACAAGGGATCATTTGATCTATCCCTAGTACCCATTTTTCCTCCTCGAAAATCGATGAATCCCTCGAAAAGCCAAGAACAGGGGACCAAATAGGAACCCTTGAAAATCGACAACCTCCGGAGAGAATTTTTATGGCATAGCCCAGAGCTCAAAGGCAAAGCATACCGATTGGTCACCTGGATTGACTTTGAGAAGTCTTTTGACACAGTGGATTGAGACTTCCTCTTGGAGATTTTGACAGCCAAAGGATTTGGACCCCGATGGGTCACCTGAATCAGGGACATCCTTCGCACCTCTAAGTCCACTATGCTCATCAATAGAAAAGCAGGGGGGTATATCCATACGTGAGAGAAGCTGAGGCAAAGGCTGACCCCTCTCCCCACTTCTCTTCGTAATCGCGGCAGACACCCTCACGACAATGATCAAGAGAGCAGCCCAAGGCAACATATATAGGGGTATCGGAATCACGAGGGAATCGACTAGAAGATGAAGTCACCTCCCACTCTGTCTGTTGACGATCTCCTAATCTTCTGCTCGGATGATCTAGGGCACATGCGGACTTTGAAGCTCATCTTCTACCTTTTCGAGGGTTTATCCGGACTCCGCATTAACTACAACAAGAGTCACCTTATCCGCCTCAGATTGGCAGAATCCAGATAGGAAGCATTGGCGACCACCATCAACTGCCAGATTGGTAAACTGCCCCTCAACTACTTGGGAATCCCAATCTCCGGAACAAAACCCAGGCACCCGGAATGAAATCAACTAATTAAAAAAATCAGGAAGAGGATTTGTACATGGAAGGGCCGACTCCTTTCCATCGTGGGGAGAGTCACCCTCATCAACTCGATCCTCAAGGCTATCCCAAATTACTAGCTCTCAATTTACAGGCTACCTGAGTGGGTCATCAGGAGAATCGACAACCTCCGAAGGGAATTTTTATGGCATGGCCCAAAGCTCAAAGGCAAAGCATGTCGGTTGGTTAACTGGTAGTGCATATGTCGGCCGAACGGGCATGGCGGTTGGGGCATTACGGACCTTAGATGCTTTAATACAACAATTATTGGAAAGTAGTGGTAGAGGATCCTAAATGGGCAGACCAACATATGCTGAAATATCATTCTAAACAAGTACTTCCGGAACTCCTTCATTAACCCACACAAGGGAACTTCGACAAGAACATCCCATTTCTGGAAAGGGGTGTCAGACCAGTGGAAGTTGATGGATATGGGCCAGACAATGAAGGCAGGAAAGGGAGACACAATCAATCTTTGGTAGGATAAATGGATTCAAGGGTAAGCACCGAACAAAATCTTCCCATCCATCGCTGACATTGCTAGAGACCCACACCTTTTACTGGGGAAGGCAAGGGACAACCTTGAGCAAAACCACACTTTGTTGAAGCAAGGACCATTGACCAGGGAGGCCATATTTGAGCTCGAGGCACTCCGAGAGGCAATCGCCACAACTCAGGTGGATCAGGAGGACACCAGAACCTGGAGCATGAGAAAGAATGGGGCATTCTCAGTCAAGTCACTATACACCTTGGCAGTAGGTCTACGGAGCCCGTTCCCAGGCAAACTATGGCGACTTCCATGCCCAAAGAAGATACTAACATTCGCTTGGTTGGCCGTGGAAAACAAAATCCTCACATTGGACAACCTTATCAAGTGCCAATGGAAAGGGAACCGCACTCTATGCTACTTATGTGATGAAACAGTACAACACCTCTTTATCGGATGCACAATCACAAGGCAAATATGAGAGCACTATCTCTTGCTGTTTAACCTCAGCAACTGCCCCCAAACGACATAGGACCTTTGGGGATGTTATGGTCTGGGAGAAAAGCTGCCTAAGGAAGACCGCCTGGGGTGGAACCTTGCAGTTATGGCCATCACCTGGAGCATTTTGGCTGGAAAGGAACCGAAGATGCTTCCAGAATAAACAACGCGTTTGCTCTCGGATAATTAGCGATACTTCCTTCCTCTTGCTCTCCTGGCTTGATGGAGTTAATGCTGACATGAAGGAGAAGTTGCGCATGCTGTCATCCGTCGTCCGCAGGTCCCTGGCTTCCATCCACATTTACCAGTCTCAAGCACCAACCATCATGGGTGATTTCGAAGAGGAGAGGGTCTCAGGAACACCATATAACTAGGGACCCTAGGGGTCCCTGGGGCTCCTGGGGAGGAACATCAGGGGGCTCAATCTTGAGCATCTTATGTAAAAACTCTATTTTTTTACTGAATAATAGAATGTGGTTCATCCACTTTAATTAAAAAAAAAAAACCCTAGAACTGGGGAGCGGCGGATCATGAATAGAAAGAACCGTGTAAAATGAAATGCCAAGGCACGAGGGTTTTGTGATGGCGGGAAAGAGAGATGCTGGAATATTGGACCGGGTTGGATGACTCCACCCGAGAAATCCCCAACGATTGGTTGGAATTGGAATCGATTACATATTATATATATATAAAATTAAAAATCCAACATATATATTCGTTTAAAAAGGTCTGAACCTTCTCACATATACTCAATTTAAGTAAATCCTCAAGACACTGTTTGATCATTGTATGGTTTTGTTGGTGTTAGTAAATGCTCAAGACACCACCACATGAAACGATGGCGATGCGGTTTTTTAGGAAGATACAGTGAGACACTATACCCGGGGAACAAATACAATTGAGACCTAGAGCAACAGTTGGTGTTACAATATTTTATTTTATTTTATTTTGATTTTGTAACCAGGTGATATGTGTTGCGTTGATGTTGAATAATATGTGGACGCCACACCGGCACAGATCACAGGAGGTGACAAAGTCTTTGAGGACGACATGACAGGGACCCAAACAGACCAGGAGGGAGTCTGAGGCAGTATTACCAAACTTCGTCAAGATGAAGTCTCCTGTGAACAGATGATTGGGAAAATAATTAGCACTCTAGATTTCTTCTCTTTGGACGACAGTATTTTCGTGAAATCAAACCTTCAAGGATTGCTCCTCATTGAAAATAAGATCGGCATAGACATGAAAAAAGGAGGTGGGCGTTGATGCTTCGAAGTAGCTCTGGAGCTCAAGTTAGTGAAGATAAGAGCATAGTGGAGAAGATGACAAAGGAGATTGAAGAGAAAGAGAGGTTGGGTGCCAAATGAGATGATTTGGTTCCTTTGTGTAGTCATTACTCCATCTCTTTTATAGCCCCGAGGGAGCAATGATCACAATGATTACAAGCTCTATCATGACATTCCCGATTGTTATCACGATGTTCTCAATCGATGACTTCGATTGTTACCACGACACTCACTATTTGGATGTCGTCAATAAGATTTCACCCCATATCATACCATATATTATCAAATTATATGAAATAAATATTATTAATCCACCCTTCACCTTCTCACAAAAGAGAGAGAGAGAGAGAGAGAGAGAGAGAGAGAGAGAGAGAGAGGGGTAAACACTCAAGACACCCTTTTTATTTTTCCCAAACCTTCCCAGCAGCCATAATTGAAATAAAAACCAAAGAGCCTCTCTTTCTAAAACTCACTTTATACTATCATGCTTTTTCTTCCAATCAATTAAGCCTAAAAGAGTCCTCATTAAGACCATCATCTTTTTCTCTCTCTATCTCTCTCTCTCTCTCATGTCAAAAATTTATAATGGTGTGCGTCATTCGTCATTTATTAGCGAATCAAGTTGGCAAGTTGCTCCAGGTCCTTCTCATACAACAACACTGTCATGTGGACAAGTTTGAACCTGAAGCTCTGAACACACGACACACGAGACCACCAAATGACTACTCGGAGTCCATGAATTCATTTAATCCATAATTATCACCAAATTAAGAACCAACCATCAAAGAAGTTTAGGACAATATATGAATATAATTTTGAGTGGATGGGACACAAGACCAGTATATAACATCACGTTATACCATGCATGGAGATAACATTGTTTTCATTTAACGTATGGTGCTGGTGATCACAAGCAATCAATGCACTTGGACTTTTCTCTTTGTTCCTTCATTTCTAACATTATGTTTTTCTCTTTAATTTTTTAGATTATCAGAAAGATGATTATTCATTGGAGGTTATACAATGTACTCTTTCCTGAACCTGGCTTTTTCGGTAGATGGGGTGGATTATCATGATAATGAGACGTCCACTATAAATATATTAAAATATCCTAACTGAAACTTTATAATTTTGGCAATGCTGAATGAACAAGGGATTATTATTTCATTAGGTGAAGCAAAAGCAATAGATTGGTATATCAATCAACCAATTTTTTTTTTTTAATTGCTTGATTTAATCTTACAATTGAAGATTGGAACAGAATTTTGGTTGTAATTAATGAGGGATATCCCATAAATCAAATATTTTATTTTTTTTGGAAAAGATGAGGGAATTGCTTTTTCAAAGAAGTGAAAAAAGAGATTCCGAAGATCAGTGTCACCAAAAAGAAAACTGTCAGGGAATTTATAATTAAATTGAATTATTGTTAAAAAAATAAATATATTTAAATTAATGAATAATGACTTGTCCATGCATATATACCACAAAATACAGGAAAAAGAAAATCCAAGAAAAATTAGGGAAAAGGAAAGAGAGATAGTGAGGCACATAGCATTCAAACTTGCCCAGAATATCACAATTGCTATTCGAAGCTTCTAAAACATCATATTTATAAATAAAAAACTTATTGAAAAATTAAAATATTTTGAAAATCCCACAAATAGCCTTGAGCCAGGAGCCCCCTGGTCAATCACAATTGTAAGGCCAGTCCAAGCACAAGGGCAATACCGTCACTTCACCAATAAATCCCAAATTATTCTCCGAAAATCCGAAAAAAAGGAAAAACCACAAAAGGCTGGAGAAAGGGACCGCTTGCCCCTTCTTTTCCTTCAAGTCTCCGGCGACGGTGCCGCCGCCGCCGCCGCAGCATCCATCTCCGCCACGGAGGCCAGCTTCTGGAGATTGAGTCTTACTACAGTGTCGGCGAACAACCTCGTGTCGTCCTCCGTGTTCCCCTCCGGCACATCCACGGCGTACGACTCCAGCACCACGCTCCAGATCTCGCGCCTTTCTCCGCCTCCGAACTCGGTCACCGTCGTCACCGATCGGTAGTTACGGAGCCGGTGCTCGCCGCCGATGATGGAGAAACCGAAGACCCGATGCTCATCGTCTAGGATATCGAGACGCTCGGTGCTGAAGCTCGCCGGGAGGCCGGAGATCACGCTTACTTCCGGAGACACCCAACCCGGATCTCACTGCCGCCGGGGATGGAGCAGCTACGGATGAAGTGCTTGTAGACCTGGGGCCGGTCAAAGCGGCGAACCACGGCCCAGACCCTCGCCGCCGGCGCCTTCACTCGCTGCGCCAGCAGCGATGAGCATCGTCCTGGCCCCACACGGTACTGGTGGTGCGCCTCGATCGTCGGCTTCAGCTCCGCGTACTCCTCCACCGTGAGCCCCGCCGGAATCTCGTCCATCTCCGAAGCCTTCTCCGCCTCCGATTTCGAGGTAACCTCTTCTCCTCCGCTCTCCATTGTTGATGATCTCTCTCTCTCTCTCTCTCTCTCTTTCAATGTTGTTTTCGGATCCGGATTTTTTTTTTTTATAAACGTAACGAGGAGTTATTTTATTTGGTTAAATTTATCGGTGCTATTATTCTGACGTTTTAAATTAAAATGAATTATTTATTTATTTAAATGGTTTATTGGAAATTGATTATTTTGAATATTTTAGTGGAATTATTTGAGGGGTTGAAATCGGTGTCTGCGTGACACGTGGCTGACGGCTGGCTCAAGTGGTGGTGGTGGTCGGCTCCAAGCCGACCGGGTTCAGTGGGTGTCAGCTAGGCGCGGATCGGGTGGACTCTTCTTATCGGATCCACCCGTTATAATTCCAATGTTAATAATAATAATAACTATAATAAATTTCTTTCAAAATAGCATATTGTTTTAAGTATAATACCAAACAAGCAAGGTTGATTGATAACGTAAACACTAATTAATTATAAATGGGATATGATCAATGTCTATCAAGGATAAGATAAATCCGATAATCTTAACGGATCCGGGTTCAAATTGGTTGAGTTTATTGAGCCAATAATGGAGATTATGTAGTGCTTTGAAATCCAAGTATAAATGGATTAGTATTTTGGAGTTGAAGTCCTTGTGGCCATAAATAAACTTTGTCTTTGTTTATAGAGAAACAGTTGTGGAGAATAAGAGCAAGTTGGCAATTAAAAATGGCATTGTTTAGTGTTTATCAGAGCAGCAGGAGAGGGTCCATGATTGTGCTGTTTTAATGGCTGGCTCAGTGTGAGCCATTTTAGTCAGCCTCTGAGCTGGTCCCATTCTCTGCAAAGAGCCACCAACTTTTTTTTTTTCCTTTTCATAACTGTTATCTTGATTGTTATAAACTACAAAGTGAACATTTTTTTGGAATTTGTTGAGATATAAAATATGGATTTATTATGTAGGATTTGAATAGGAAAACTGGGAGATGATGATGTGATTGGATTGAGTGTGGGGAGTTCCCATTGTAAAGTGAGGAGTGGGAATGGCACTAGACAATGGGATTGGATGAGAAGCAGATGAGTGGGCTTTGTCTGGGTTCATTGAGCATGTCCCACCACTCAGGCTGGACTCTTCTATTATGGCTGGGCAAAGGTTTCCTATATTTGATTGCTAGGGAGACACAATTATGACTCTCAAAAGAGACTTTGGATTTAGATGAAGAGTTTTGGATATAGACGCCGCCATTGCATTCCTTTCTTTTCTTCTTCACCTGTAGTTTTTGTGGGTACTATTCCACAGGCTTATCAAATATCAAGTCAGTAATGCATTTATATATATTCAATTAATTGTTTGGTTGGAAATGGTGTATTTGTTGGCATATTTATTTTAGGAAATGCAATAATATCTTTGAGATGTGTGTACATTGAACAATATAATTTAATGCCGACTCTTCAGCTTCCAATTTGAAGGCAAATAAGAACACCATTCTGTGGTGGGACTCTTCCACAACACAACCACCCTTTGAAAATGGAAAAAAGGGATGACAAGGAGAAGGTTGTCAAGTTAGAAGAGATGGAGTATTATGGGGGTGGAGAATCTGGAGATCAAGATGATTGTTATGAGATTGATCCTATTGATTTCTTTAGAAAGTGTAACTTCTGTGCATCAGATGAGGTTGCTCTTGTTGCTGAGAAAGGAGATGTAAGTATTTATTTAAGTATTAGAAATACATTACTTTGTTTGTGTTTTTTAATGTTATATAATTAGGTGGCACTAAGAGATTATCCTCATCCAAGGCATCTGTGTGGGAACTATCCCTTCAACAAGTCTCCTCATGAAAGCTACTGCAGCAAGGTGAGCATAAACTATTTTGATGACATGAACTTCTGTACTGTTTCTCATGGTAACATGTTTATATTTTAATATGAGTGCAGTGCTTCTGCTATGTTTGTCAAAGTGCTGCTCCATGTAAGAAATGGAGAGGAATCAATGGGCACTGCCATGTCTCTGGAAAAAACAATGCAGATGTGTGCAGATGGGTGATTGATTGTTAGAACAATGGAGTTGTTTATTCTAGTCAATTAAATAATGTTCTCTGATGTGGTGTATGGTATGGGACTGAGATCATGTAAATAAAATAACTATATTTTGGCCTGTCAATGTCTCATAAGTCACAACCAGAGAAATTGTGAATAGCCAAAGAATGAAGCCATTTTATTTGGTTTCTGTTCCAATTTGGAATGAAAAGTTAGTGACCATTGGTGCTAATTCTAGCATACTGTCTCCTTGTAGAAATAAATAGCAAAAGCTGGCTCTCTAATTTAAGAGTCAATGCACAAATTCATAAGCAGAATTAATAAGGTTAAGAAAGGAGCACAACTTTCATCTGTTAACCTAAGGATGACAAGTACATTATCTATTTAGATTGAAAGAAAACATACCACATATACAGTTCGGACTCTCATTATTCTGTAAATTCAACAACCAGCAAACCCTTCATCCATACCTTCAATGTACAATGTACACCTTGAAGAACTAGCTTCAAAATTATTCCACTATTACACCAGGGACGGGGTTTTACTCATAACCAGCTCTGTGATGTACCACTCTAAGCAAAGGAAATACATTATTGACTTCATATAGATATTTTTCAGATCATTCCCACATGCAAGAACCTAAAAATTGAAGATTTCCGAAAGAGAGTAAATCTCATACATGCTCATTAAAAAATTCAGCTAGGATTGTATTGATCAATGCATGTAGTAGATCAGACAGAGGATAGTGAACTTACATTTGATAATATGTAGATCAGTTTTCGTCATAAGACACATGGAAATCAGTAGTGCATCCTAATGCTTCTGCGTCCTCAGCTCCACAACAGTCATAAAATTTAGCAGCGTATGGAGGATCATTAGGACCAAGTTCATAATACCTATATAATGTGACAAAAATGAAAAAAAAAAAGAGCAAAAAATCAATAATCCACATGGCTTTCCATTGTGATGAATAAGTAAATAACAGAGCACATTCAATTTAAGAAAAATGGTTGTACAAATCAGTACAAAATCAGGAAAAGCATTTAACATCGCATTGATGAAAAATATAAAGGTGAAAGTAAATACTGAATTCATAGTGAATTTGGCAATATGTAAAATACACATATTGACATACACACACATGTGTTGGTCAAAAGTTGCGGCTGATTGTTGGTCAAAAGTTGCAGCCAACAACTCTCTAAGTGAGGCTTTGTCAACAATTGCAGCTGAGGCTGTGTTTTGTCAACAATAGCAGCTGCTATTGTACAGTTGCATGACCCTATAAAAGGAGCTCCTCTCCTTCAGAAGCAAATCACAATTTGAAGTTTAAGTGAGAGTGAGGGAAGAGTGGGAGAGAAAGAAAGGTTAGAGAGTTGGTATTTTCTCTTTTTAAGAGAGAATTGTAACTCCTGAGTTTTTTCCACTTAGTGAAATTCTTCTATCCTGCTCGTGGTTTTACCCCAATTCATTTTAGGGGTTTTCCACGTAATATCGGTGTGTCCTTTTATTTTCAAGATTATTTTCATTCTCTTTGCTTTGTGACCATTCTATCCGGTCCTATATATTTCTACAATGAAGTGGTATCGAGTAGAACTTTGGGTGTTTATATCTACTTATCATTATCTTCTGTGGTACATCTTATAAGTGGATCCTTACATCGAAAAATAAGTTAGATTATTATTCACCCATCATGAAGGAGGCTAGTTCTTGCTCTTGAAGCGATTCATAATAGAAGCTGATGGCGGCAGAGATCACGAGATTGAAAAAATTCAATGAGGGTAATTTCACCGCTGTAGGCGAAGATGAAGGCGATCACGAGGAAGGATAATTGCTTAGCGGCCATTAATGAAAGGCCACCGAGGTTAATGATGATAAGTGGAGGCCGAAATGGGCCAGGAACGCCGTTCTGCAAATATTAAATCTCGCTATTTAGTGATGGTGTTCTATCAAGTATCGAGGAGAAAGAAGGCGGCGAAGGAGATTTGGGATCACCTCACTTTAAGTTATGCAGGCCAAGTCACTCCACGATAAGATTTTCCTTAAGAGGAAACTACATACTACTGCGTATGGCGAGAATCCTACTTGATGTGGAGCACCTCAACCTGGCTGAATACTCTATTTTCCCAACTTACATCATTGGGACACAAAATAGAGGCGGTGAACGTCTGAGAACTTCTACACTCCAAAGTCTACAGATTCGTATGATCAACTCATCATCAACTTAACAAATAATGTCCCCAGAGACATTCTAGTCTTCGGCGACATTCAAGTACCGTGCGGAGGAAGAAAATCGGTATAGCAAGAACAAGGGAAGGCGGCAAAGTTCGCAATGGCCGGAGGCCTTGATGGTGATGAGAGGAAGATCACCGTAACGTGGCCCAAGTGGGAGCAACAATCATGGTAGATCAAAATCAAGGAGTAAGAAGACTTTGAAATTCTACAATGTGGTAGAAAGGTCGCTTTGAAGAAGGATTGTTGGAATCTAAATAAAAGGATTCCAATCCTCAAGGAAATGCTGCAAACACTTCAAATGATGGAGATGCCACGGTGTGGGTGTGTGAACAAAGAACGACTTCTGAGGAGAAGATTTCACGATGTATGGCTTCCGATTCGTGAGCCACCTTCATATGACCTCTATAAGAGAATGGTTCAATCACTATGAACCTATCTACGGAGGATCTGTCTATATATTTGTAATGATCAAGCCCTCAAGATTGTTGGTATTGGCACCATCAAATGAAGATGTATGATGGCAACGATACGGACTATTCAAGAAGTCCGGCTACATGAAGGCACGAAAAGAACTTGTTGTCTATAGGATAACTTGATGATCTTGGACGCAAAATTGAAGTGCATAAATAAGATCGGGCGTAGAATTCGGGTGACCATTTGGTATGTATGAAAGGAGACAAGATAGCTGCAAATTTGTACATGCTGAAGGGAGAGACTTTGCAAGAAGGAGAAGCTTCAGTTGCCATGAGTAGTCCAAGTGAAAGACATGCAATGACATGGCACAAAAAACTTGGACACATATCGGAGCAAAGAATGAAGATTCTTGTAGAGAAAAATCTACTCCATGGTCTCACAAAGGTAACATTACCCTTTTGTGAGCATTGCATTGTGAGCAAGCAAAGATCGGTGAAGTTCAACACATCTAATTCTAGAAGCAAAGCGGTTCTAGAATTGGTCCATTCTCGACGTGTGGCAAGCCCGTGACATCACTAGGAGGAGCAAATTACTTTGTGTCATTCAATTTGACTACTCTAGGAGGTGTTGGGTGTATCCTATCAAGAGGAAAGCAGATGTGTTTTCGATCTTCAAATTCTACAAAGCGCGGGTAGAACTTGACTCTGGCGAGAAGATCAAGTGTCTTAGGACAGATAATGGAGGGAGAATACTGGCAAAGAATTTGATGAATTACGTAAACAAGAAGGCATCAAAAGGCTAGCTTCACTACAAAGATACACCCTCAACAAAACGGAGTAGCAGAGATTTAACAGCGGACTCGCTGGAGATAACAAGAAGAACGATTAATGAGCCGCAGCCTAGACAAGAAATTACAGGCGTAAGCGGTCGGTCACTTTGTTATATGGTGAATCGGGCTCCATCAACCGCAGAATCGATTGAGTTGAAGACAGCGATGGAGATGTGAATTTGGTAAGCGAGTTGACTATTCAAACCTTCATATTTTTGGAAGTCACGTATGCGTGATGTCTGATGCCGAAGAAACTCTGAAGTTGGATCCAAAATCCAAGAAATGTATATTCTTGGGATATCTTTGAAGGAGTAAAGTGCACCGCTTTGTAGGATCCCACCGCCTGAGTTATGTCAATGAGAGATGTTATTTTCATAGAAGACATAAAGAACAAAGCAAGCAGTAGTGATAAAGACTTCGTAAGAGAGAACATAGAGACTACAATGACAAAAAGAGGAAGTTGAAGCTACACCGTGAGCACGAAGTACAAAGAGCCACCAATCGAAGACCTGAAGTTCGGCCGGTCAACTCAGATAAGAAAGACACCAAGTTGGCGTTCGTGATTATATTATCGGAGTAAATGCCAGATAATCGGTCTTCTAACCGAGGATGGAGAGCCATCAAGTCTCCAAGAAGTTGAAAGTAGTTCGGGATGCATCACAAATGGATAGCAAAGAATGCAAAGAAATCAAGCACTTCATAAAATAGAACATAGGGGCGGGTGCCACTACCACAAGGAAGAAAGGCCATTGGCAACAAATGGGTTTACAAGATCAAGCGAATGGTGATGACCAAGTGGACCCGATATCGTGCTAGATTGGTGGTGAAAGGATATGCTTTCGTAAAGAGGGGATCGACTTCAACGAAATATTTTCACCTGTGGTTCGACTCACAACAGTCCGAGTAGTCCTTGCGATGTGTGCTACATTCGACTTGCAGCTTGAGCAGTTAGATGTAAAAACTGCATTTCTTCATGGAGATCTTGAAGAAGAAATTTACATGCTCCAACCAGACGGATTTGAAGAAAAAGGTAAAGAGAACTTGGTTTGCAGGTTGAACAAATCTCTATACGGTCTAAAACAGGCGCCGAGATGTTGGTATAAGAGATTTGATTCCTTCATCATGAGCCTTGGATCTGATACAGATTTCAATCTGAGACCCTTGTGCATATGTCAAGAGGTTTGGAGAAGAAGATTTTGTCTTTCTGTTGCTGTATGTAGACGACATGTTGGTAGCAGGCCCCAACAAAGATCGTGTTCAAGAATTGAAGGCTCAATTGGCTAGGGAATTTGAAATGAAGGACTTGGGACCGGCAAACAAGATTCTAGGGATGCAAATTAACCGAGACAGAAATAATAGGAAGATTTGGCTTTCTCAAAAGAATTATTTAAAGAAGATCTTGCGGCGTTTCAACATGCAAGACTGTAAGCCAATTTCTACCCCACTTCCTATTAATTTCAAGTTATCCTCAAGTATGTGTCCTAGCAGTGAAGAAGAGAGGATGGAAATGTCTCGAAAATCGTATGCATCGTGATGGGAAGCCTAATGTTTGCCATGATATGTACAAGACCGGACATCGCATGCGATGGGAGTGGTAAGTCGATATATGGCAAATCCTGGTCGAGAGCATTGGAATGCTGTTAAGAGGATTCTCAGATATGTGAAGGGAACCTCAAATGTTGCATTATGTTATGGGGGATCTGACTTTATTGTCAGTGGATATGTTGATTCTGATTATGCAGGTGATATTGACAAAAGCAAATCTACTACAGGATATGTGTTCACACTTCTTTGGAGGAAATTTGTGAGTGGATTTCAAAATGCGGTCGATGCGTGGCTACGCCAACGCATGTAAGCGGAATCACATAGGAGCTACACAAGCTAGTAAAGAAGCGGTGTGGTTGAAGATGGTGTTGGAAGAACTTCGCACAAAACAAAAGAACATTGTTACATCTTTGTGGATGTACCTAAAGTGCCAGATCTCTTGCAAGAAATCCAAAGATTTCATTCAAAGACAAAACATATCGAGTTGATGCAGCCGTTCGGTTGAGAAAGTGGAAGAAGGAAGAGTGGATATGCAAAAGATTTACACCAAAGACAACATAGCAGATTTCTTGACAAAAGCAATCAATGCTGACAGATATATATGGTGTCGATCCTCCTGTGGCTCAGCGGAGACGTAAAGCAACATCAAGTGGCAAGGTAGAAAGAATGATGTGAAAATTTGATTAATGTACCAATCAAATCTTCTGAGTGGGAGAATTGTTGGTCAAAGTTGCGGTGATTGTTGGTCAAAAGTTGCGGATTTGGTCAAAGTTCGCGAGCCCAACAACTCTCTAAGTGAGGCTTTGTCAACAATCGCGGTGAGGTACATGTTTTGTCAACAATAGCAGCTGCTATTGTACAGTTGCATGACCCTATAAAAGGAGCTCCTCTCCTTCAGAAGCAAATCACAACTTGAAGTTTAAGTGAGAGTGAGGGAAGAGTGGGAGAGAAAGAAAGGTTAGAGAGTTGGTATTTTCCTCTTTTTAAGAGAGAATTGTAACTCCTGAGTTTTTCCCACTTAGTGAAATTCTTCTATCCTTGCCCGTGGTTTTTTACCCCAATTCATTTAGGGGTTTTCCACGTAATATCGGTGTGTCCTTTTATTTTCAGTATTATTTTCATTCTCTTGCTGTGACCCCGCTCTATCCGGTCCTATATTTCTACAACAACATGCTCGTTATATGGTAGCAGGACAAATATAAATGGAGTATGTAGAAAAGAAGTATATCATGGTAAATAAAGTCCTATAATTATTAGCTACGCCATTATAGATTCAAGTATGCCTTGAGGACTATTCATTATAGCATAATAACATGAATTACAATAGTATTTCGAGTCCAATTCAATCTACTTTTCAGCTATTACAGATTAGTAAAAATATTGCAAATTACAAGAAGCAAATCAAATTAGACTGTTTCATCTCTCAATCAATTTTCTTTTACATATGATAATAAATTGATGCTCCAAACAGTGTTGTATCAAAGACAAGGACTTAAGAAACATCAAACATAAGGAGGCAGTATATAAAGGTTGAAAAGAAGACATTGTTATCAAATAGTGGATAACTTGAAGTCCACTATTGATAGCGAATAAAGACTAGTTTCAACATGAACTCACATGTTTGACAAAATTAGTGTCAAGCCTCAACAAGACAACTTTTAAAAGGATAATTTGGAAATGATACTAATTTTATAGATGATGACTAAAGAACTGTAACCTAAGCATAAAAAAGAACAGACAATACAAACTCAATCAGCGAGTGAACCCGTGGAATATTGGGAAATTAGATTGAGAGGCATCGTCAAAAAGGCAAAAAGAAGAGACCTTTTCTGATCGTCGTGGCGGCGGCACACGAAGAAGGAAGGATGGAAGCGGCAAGATGAGGACGTATTAGAGGACGGATCGAAGCTTGTTTTGCATCGCTTGCATACGATTCCACCCCCTGCTCGTTCGCCTCTCGATTCCCCTTTCGACTCCATCACGAACTCCTCTCTCTCTCTCTCTCTCTCTCTCTCTGTGCACGCTACTTGTCAAAAGTCGGATTTAAATCAGAAGCCAGCGGGATCCGATAACCCATGAACCTGCCGATTCGGATTCGGGTCCTAAAATGAACCCATTAACTCTTTTTTTATTTATAATAACCACTCATTAATGTCATATTATCGAGACGGTTAAGTAAAATTAGATGAATATTTTATAATTAAAATATTTTGCAAGAACTAGAATAAAAGCTCCAACTTCATAGATTTTATTTTTTAAGAAGGGCCTAACACACAGAATGAACTGTGTACTGCTGCGGAAGTATATGGATAAAGATAGTGAGAAACCTGAGATAACATCACCTTCTAATGTTCAATGAAATGTACAACACTTGAACGAAGAATCATAATTCGCATAATATAAAAATCATAGGCTGGAGATGTGATCTGAGCCAACATCTGAGCAAATTTGAGAGCTCTCGAGATGGAAGGCAAAGGACTCTGCAAGTCTCCCTGCATCCTGAACACTAAGGCGAGTTCCTTGTTGTGCAACCACAACTGCTGCTACTCTAGAGGCCAACATGCCCATGCCTTTCAAGTCAGATGCTCCTCGAAGAATTCCGTAAAGAATCCCTGAAGCATACGCATCGCCAGCTCCACAAGTATCGACAGGCACACATGGAGATGGAGGAATGTATATAGCTTCCCCTTTGACACCGATGTAAGAACCACGCGGGCCATTGGTAACTGAGACCAGAGGAACAAAATGACTCAAGTATCTTGCAGCTGAGATGGCACTCTCATTTGAGTTCAAGTTGCAAAATGCTCTTGCTTCATCAATGTTGGCAAACACAATATCTGCATAATTCCTTATGATTTCCCTGGTAAGAAAGTCATAGAGAAAATGATTAGATATAGGCATATTTTTGTTTTCCAAGTGTTGGGATATAAAAAGTAATTAAAACGGAAAGAAACACGATCAGAATAATGCAAAAAAAAAAAAATGGTACCAAACATACAAAAGGAAGGTGTGACTGAATCTCAAGACTTAGATGTAATAAGAAACTACACAGACATGTAAAAATTGAGTTTAAAGGCATACCAGAAATGATCATAACATCTCTCAATACATGACACATCAGACGCTGTAACAGCAATAAGCGCACCATTTTTGCGAGCAACCTCACACGCTTTCGTTATAGTTTCGATTGTATGAGGAAGTTCAAATAAATACCCTTCTACGATGAGTATGTTTGTTTTCGACATTATGCTTGCCAAGTATGGATCATAGTCAACTGTCGACGAAGTACCCTGAAAAAAACTCAATGTTGAAAGTTGAATACAATCAAATAAAAAGTCAACGATAAAATTTAAAAAGAATCAAATGAACAATGAAAGATTATGACAAGTACCTACAAATAAGGAGTTTATTTATTATTATTTTTTAAAAGAAAAACTGTCAAAAAGAGCAACCTTAAGTAGAACCTAATAGGAAAGTTACAAAATTTTCATATTAAAATTATTTTCATACAGCTGCAACTCAATATTGAAATTGTAGCATTATGTCATATGGGATATGCAGACCACTTTATGTAATATGGGATATGCAGATCACATGCTAAAATAACATAATCTGATATTCCACCAAGCCATAAAGACTTCTCTTTTTTGGTAATATTACAAATGATATTTTGCAATTTATTTGGACTACAGTTTACGTGCCTTCATCCATTGTGACAAAATGTTACCTTCAAAAAGCTGTTCACAACTTTAAAGGAGTGGAATACTCTGAGAACAATAGCTTGTCATCAGACTATGGTAGAAATCTTGGTCCAATTTGTTGTATTGGCACATGGAAACATTAACTACAAGATAATTTCCATGTGTATATGAAATCCTCAACAACTACCATGTTTGGCTCTTCTCCTCTATCCCAAGTGTGTCATCTAACAACAACCAATTTCTGAAAGATTCCTAGAAAATCTGCCTTGCAACAATATGGATGACAATTGCAGGGCAGTGGATCAAGCTCAATTGTCAACTATATCATTAATCAATTCAAGTTGCACAGAAACAGCCTCTCATGTATTAACAAGAAGTTTGAATAGTACAGAAGCAGCAGAGCGGATGTGAACTAAACATGATACAAAGAATTTGAGTGCACCAGAGTCCCAGACTATACCATTGATGAACAAAAGCATTAAAAGGGTTTAGAAAGCTTATCTTCCTCATGGACGACTATCACTTACCTGGTATGCAAGCATAGTTCGCTGTGCATCTGGAGTAGTTAGAACAATGACAGTCCCGGTGGTACCATCCTTGACAGGCTTAGATAGAAAGTTTACATTTGCTCGACGTAGCTTTGCCCTATAGAAGCCGCCAAGGGGATCACTACCCACACTGCCTGCCATAGCGACATTCAACTCAGAGCCACCCACGGATCCGCTACCAAGTCTTGCCAAAGCAACCAATGTATTTGAAAGAGACCCTCCAGCAGCTGCCTTATAACTGCAACCATCCATGGCTCGCAAGACTCTACCCCTCTCTTCGTGATTAACTACCTTCCGCGTCCCCTTCTCTATTCCCACTCTCTCTAGAAACTCATCATCCACCATTCCAGAGAAATCTACCTAGAATAGCCAAAAACTACAAGGATGAGTATTATTATTATTATTAGTTGAAATAAGGATGTGCACATTACATTCCTTGTGTTCCTAATGGTTACTTCATTTCAAAAGCTCCGTGAGCTCTTTCACTGTATGCGTTTCTACCATATGGACAGCATCAACCAATCAAGAACAATAATTTTCATCGAGTCAAGAAATGGAAAGAAAAAACCTTAGCTATTAAAATTTTCATAATATTGAAATGGAAGTATTTGTTTCACCTCTAAATATCAAAGTATTAAAAAAAGAAACTCCAGAAATTAAAGCAAAACAGCATAAGAAAGTTGATACTTTTCACATAATATAGCGAGTAGCGATAAGAAGGATAAAAGAGAGATCTTGAAAGCAAAAAAATAAAAACGCTAAATAACAAGGAATAGTCGCAGCAAGCAAAAGAGAAAACAAAAGAAATCCATACCATAGCTTGTCCAAGACCCAAGACATCCCATCTCTCAGGCGCCATCGCTTCCTCGTCCTCTTCCTCCTCTCCTTCGCTCTCACTTACCAAATCCGCCGGGGCGTCATCACCTTCTCCGAGGGAACCCAAAACCCGAAATCCCCCACAACTCCATCTCCTCGAAACCCCAGGACGCCTCTCCCGTATCCTCCCCAATCGAAGAACTCCCACCTCTCCACTCCTAAATCCCACAACAAATGAGGAAATCAACCGAACAGGAGAGCAGTGCGGGGCAGAAAACGGCGGTGCGTGCGCCGCGCGGAGAGGATAAGGAGCGAGCGCCATCACGGCCGCCCTTCTCAAGGAGCGAGACACGACTCCATTAATGGAGGGGTGGAGCGCCACCGTGGAGGTGTGCCCATCACAAGCTAGTGATTTTCCAAAAATGCCCTATTCTTATTACTGATTTATCCTTGATTTTTTTATTTCTCGCCCTGCTTCAAGATTCGTTCCCTCTCCCAAAAGCTGATCTGAACCCTTGATATCCCCAGTTTCTCGTTCTAAAAGTAAAAAATAAAAACCGTCAGAGTGCCCACAGATTAAATAAAAAATGCTAATCTCGAGGCTTAGACTCTTCCCGACCGCTGCATCCGCATGGCCAATGACTGCCCGCGTCCAACGCCTTACGACTCGCCACGTCATCGTCTTCAGAGTTATGGGACCCACACTCCATGACCAATAGAAATCGTTAAAGAATAAAGAAAGAGTGAGAGAGAGAGAGAGAGAGAGAGAGAGAGAGAGAGGGGGAAGAGGGAGAGGAGAGAGAGCTCAACCCCAAGTTGGATCGATGCGAAGCCATTATCAGCGAGCCGGAACCCTAGAACTCCGGGGATGGCTTCACCACCCGAGAGCTATGCCCCAGCGCCTGCTCCAGCGGAGAACGTTGGTTCGTTCCCGATGCTCGTTCCCGTTCTCATTCTCTTCATCTTCGTCGTCGGCTTCTTCTCCATCTATCTCCTCCACAATTTGGTTTCCATCTTCATCTCCTCACGACGCCGCCGGGCAACACTCGCTCAAAAGCCACCGGTACGGGGGCTGGACCGAGCGATCCTGGAAACGTTCCCGACGTTCGAGTTTAGGGCGGTGAGGGGGACGTGTGACGCGGAGTGTGCGGTGTGCCTGGCTGAGTTCAACGGCGGGGACGCCGTGAGGATGTTATCGGTGTGCTCCCATGTGTTCCACCGGGGATGCATTGATGAGTGGCTCGAGAAGCACACTACGTGTCCCGTTTGTCGGTCGGATCTGGAGGAGCCTCCGGTTCCGGCGGCTGTGAGCTCGGTGGAGCCGGCCACCGGCGGCGATCATGCGATCATCATCGAGGATGGAGGGGAGGGAGACCAGGATCGCGGGGTGGTGGGCTCCAGGTCGGATTCTGGTGCGGCGATCTCGAATGGAGATGACGTGGACGGTGATGGTGAGGGGAGTAGATTAAGATTAACAGCAACCACGGACTCTTTGTAGACTATGCGCAATGGGAAACGTGCCTCTCTTTTTTTTGTAGCGTTCACGTAACGAATGAATCCTAACCGTTCAGTTCAGGATCATCAATACATCCACCATAGTCTTTTTGAAATACGTATAGAATGCAAAAAGCATACAATTTTTTTTAAATTTTAATTATATATATATATATATATATTGTAAGCAATGACTTGGCACATAAAGACAACGAGGCAAACAATATGGATTAATAAATAAATAGTTTGAACTTTGAACTTGCATTCAATTTTATATATAGGAGCACATCAACATTGCCTTGGTTTCAATGAAGGATGAACCATTTAATCCACTGGACGTGGACCAAATATAAGTGATAGCAGTACAAAGGGTAACTGCTTGTATTTGTACATGCAGTATTGCAATAATTCATGTCGTATGTGCAATCTGATTATGCCATAGAAGGTCCGCTTGGACACTTATTTGAAGTCTCCCCATTATTTTTGGTGATAAAAGCCTTGTAAAAGCTCATGAATTTTGCTGTGAACTCTGAAAATCAAGTTCATCCATTCATCAACAAAGTTGAGAAAAGGATGATGAATGAAAATAATAAATTTCTCAATGCAGCATTTGATGAATTTACCTTCGATTCTCATGAAATGTTGAACGTTTTTCTTACGATCGTGAAGTCTCTTTCCTGCGGAATCCTCATTTAGTTCGCCTGAAAACCCGACAGCCTTCTCTTTATTCAAGATTTGCCCGTTGTTATCCCACTGGAACCATGAAAAATAATGATATCATACTGCACGTCAAGGGACAGATTGGATCATATCAACATGGAACTGAAATTTCATCACTCACAATGTTATATTCCTGATACAGGGCAACAACTTTGAGCTGGAAATGTTCATCCAAATGTTTCTTCAGCTCTGACACAAGGGTCTGTTTGAGAAAAGCAACAAGAAGTAAAACTTATGGATCTATTTCACAGCTGTATTTGGTGATTAAATGTAACTATCGAGATGGTAACTAACATTAAAAATGAAGGCAGGTGATACATCATGTTCAATCAGATTTTTAAGCTTCCCACGGATGGTATACAACCTGTGATACAAAATGCTAGGTTACATTAATCTTCAACTGTTTATCAAGCAAAGGAATAATCATTTTTTGAGGCTAGATATTTTGCAATCATACATATTGTGCCACTGAAATTAAAATTTGATGATCAAGTAATGTTCCTTACTGTTTGGGGCTTTGCTCTTCAATAATATTTCTAGCTATGTTGGCAATATCTACTTCCCACCCTGTTAAGATATCTTGGATTTCTCCCAACTGATGGCTGCAGATGAAGTGGTGTGTGAGCATGCATAATTTAAATAAGTTTACATATACGAAATGTAATAAAAGGGGCTCAATTTGCTTGCATTACAAGGGAATAATATATACTTATTGTGTGAAAAAGAACAATCGAGGAGATCAAAGGGGACAAATATGGATTACACAAGCTAATCAGAAAACAGTATTTTCTATATCATACATAAGAACTCAGGTTTCCTTGGTAATCTAACATAATTTACACTTCAAAATGTGGGCATAAGTTCTTTGATAAATAAACATTGTTACAAATTTTTTTGGTGGTAATTATTCTTTAAAATTTGAACATATTTAAGAAACACGATAATAATGTGGTTTTTCAACGACTTATGAATTCAAAATGTTTTTCTTGAACTCTTATCCAGCTACTAACAAGTTTGGAGAACCAACACCATTGAATGCTCACAAGTTTAGAATGACATAAAAATAATAAACAAGAACTTTAATCATCATTCCATATTTGTTCAATGTCAGAGCAATAATTTAGAATTCATTGAAGGTAACCGAAGTGCTCACTAGGATTTCCAGGAGGCTTCAAATGAACGGATTGCTTGACGTAAATTATGCTTAGAGTTCTTGGCAATTATTTCTGCCAAATGATGAGGTAATACTACACCCTCTCGATCAGCAATAAACTCAAGAACTTCCACAATCTAAACAGACAAGAAGCACTTTGTTAAAACATACTTCAAAACTACAGTATCCAAAGTGATTTCTTAGAATAAGAAAGTAGATTCATATTGATAACCTCTTTGTCTGAAGGTGGTTTGAGATTAATGATTTTGCACAGATGCTTGATAGGTTGTAGCTTGGAAGCATCAGAGCAGCAAAAGAAAAGCTTGTTACAACCCTTATTATACTTATCCATGAGCCATCGGACATAGTGTTGAGCATCATTAGAAATTTTGTCAGCCTCATGAAGAACAATTGCTGCAGAATTGGCAAAACATTTAAAGTTGAACAATAGCATAAATCCATTTCGGCTTTAAGAATCTAATCTCCCATATATGAGTAATCCCCAATGTGAAGAAATCAGACCTCAATGAAGCAAAACAAAACTAAACAAGCATGAGAGGAACCATGCTAGAGTAAACTTTGTTTTCTTCTTTGATTTGTTAACCACATACCTCTGCAGTTACTCTGGTCACATGGAACAGGCTGATCCGATGGTATATGAAATTCGTTTATCAAAGTCATTATGACATGCTTCTCATAACCACGTGATTCAGATAAATTCACTTCAATATGCTGGGAAGATTTTCTCACATTCAAATCAATGCTCCCGACATGTTCTCCCTGAGACATCAAAATGTAAACTCAGAAACTTCTTTCTACACAAGTTCTTTGTTTTCTAACATGTAAATTGAAATAATCCAACCCATTCATTTCTTGTGATGATTGGTGTAAGAGATTTCTTCAATGGAAAAAGATAAAAGTGGATAATGAGAAAATACCTTAAGCTCAATCCTTTTCAACTCATTTTTCATCTGCAGAAGAAATTAAAATAAACAAGTCATAACTGACAAACATAGAGTAAAGAAACTCATATGGTCACCTAAATGCCATTCATTCATACCTTCATCTTTTCAGGTCCAAATGCTTCTCGCAAGAATGCCAAAACCATTGTTTTCTTGCCAACTCCTGGTGGGCCTTCAAAGATGAAGTGACAGCACTCTTGTGTCTTCACCTAAGAAATTCAACACAGTGGAATTAGTCGCATTTTATCTTTTGCTTACTAAAAACCACACATACCATTGGATGAGTAACCATTAATTCTTGAGTTGAATAGGCTTTCAGCATGGTAGAAAACACTCAAATTCAGTGATGCATAACACAAATCAAAAAATTGGAATGCGCCAAATAATTTACTTACAAAAATAGTAAAAAAAAAAAAAAATCTGTGCATCGAAAGATCATATGAAAAGTTTCCATCCCCATAAACAACTACCAAAGTAAATTTCTAACTTAACATCATTTAATGTTACAGAAATATAAGACCACAATTTCCCCTGTTCTACCCTTGCAACATTACAAATAAATAAATAAATGGTGTAATAACCAAATTAGTCCCTACTGAATCGGTCCTTTGGTTCCTCTATTATAATTTGAACATTGGGGGTCTCTCTACTTTTACTATTGAGAAATGTCAGTCTCTAAATGCATATTTAAAGGCATGTTTGGTCCTAAAGTTGATGAAGGGAGGGAATGACATTTTTCAATTGTAATAGTAGAGAGACTCACATGGCTCAAATTATAATAGAGGGACCAAAAGGGCCGATTCGATATAATAAAAGGACTAATTTGGGTATTAGACCTAAATAAATATGCAAGACACTTCCAATGTTTTGGGTCGTTTCTATCCATTGCGTACCAAAAAAAAAAATTCAAAATTTTTCAAAACTTATTCCTATCCCCAAGTGGTATAACCCCCATCCAAACACGGCGGCCTAAGGGTACATGTACTACAACCAAAAGTAATTGGAGGATCTTCCTGTATATCCAATTTCAGTATCCCTGTCTCCCCTAACTACAACAGTGCTATTTCCAATCACAATCAAATCGTAAATTTTGCAACTCAACACCATGAACAGAACGACCTGGGATTTGAATAGGATTACAACGAACTAAAAAACATATTTTGATTTTTTTCAAAAGAGAGGTTATTCGTGAAATTGAAGGGAAAAATAGTTTTGGATTCCATTGATAGCATACCATCCGGTGAAGCTCCTCCGCTCGGTTACGGTTGCAGATGAATTCCTTCAAAGTCCTGGGGCGGTACTTGTACGCCCAGACGAACTCAATCTCCTTGGGCGGTGGTTTCTTGTTCTTCTCTTCGCCGGCCGCGAGCAAGCCATCAATGGCCCCGATCTTGGGCTTTGTATCTCTCTCCCTCAAGGGTTTCGCATCAGGCCCGACAACAGGAGTGGCGCTCGTCCCGGTCAGACCGCTCGCCCCCACGCCAGGCGGCAACGATCCAGGATCTGCAAGCGGCGCCCTATCCTCACGTCGAGAGAAAAAACAAGCGGCACCCCAGAGATGGAGCTTACCGGTGATGGCGGAGGAGATGGAGCGGGCGCTAGCAAGGCTTTCTCGGCCAGGGCTAAGGCCGTGGCTCCGGAGGTAGTAAGGGCTGGGGGCAGGGAAAAAGGAAGAGTTTGTCCGCCGGTCATGATCCCTGAGCTGGCCCTCCGTCAATCCGGCGTTGGAGGACGATGAGGGCAAGGGCAGGGTCCTCAAAGGAGGGGCGGAGGGGATCGCGGACTCCGACGAGGAGCGGCGAACTGGGGCCGTATCCGGGCTCGCCATTGATGTAGGAGAAGGGCTTGGAGAAGGAAAGGCATGGGGACGAGGGTTTTAGGGGCGGGGGTGAAGATGGGATCGAGGTGGAGAGCGATCACAACGAGAAGATACGAGCCTCACTCGCTATAAAAAAAATATATAGAACGGAGATGGAGACGTTTTAGATTCTTCGCGGCTTAAATGGACGGTCTAAAGAAAATATCATTCTCTTGTGTTGATCACGAGGCACTCACTTTAAAATGTTAGTTAAGTCCAGAGGGATAAAAGATTCATGTGGGGTCCAGTGTAGCGCCCAGTGGAGTGTCGCCACATTTCATATCTTGGATGCTCATTCCAATACTGTCTCCCTGATTGAAATTATAGTCAAAACAAAACGTTTCAAACTTTGACAGCATATAATTACATATAATCAAGATATAAAAGGTATGAATAATTATGTTAAATTTACTCAAAGGGGAGTGTTACCTATAGATATTTCATTTAAATATTTTGTTTTTATAAATGTGGGCATACCATTAAAAGCACATTACAACCATGGTTTGAATCCTCTCTCTCTTTATAAAAAAATAATAGAGTAGTTTTATTTTTTATAGTTGTAATGGAATTGATAAGTAAATTTTTAAAATTTTATAGAAGCAACTCTTAATAAAAATATATAAACTCCCATGAGATGTGTTAAGCTATCCAATTAGGGAACAACCTGTCATATCAACCGCAGTTGTATTCATTCATTCACACAGACCAATAACTTCAGGGTCATCACAAATAAACCTCTGAATCCTAAGGAAATTTATATAAAATTGAATGTATACACGACTACATGCAGCTGTCCAGGTGAGAGAAGGGAGACATTGGACGTAAATAACAAAGTTTAGTTCTCCAGACCAACATCAAGATATATATATATGTAGATGAGAAACCCACCTGAACCTCTTTCTTATTTGTATGCGTGTGGGAACCAAACTAGAAACCCAAAAGAAAAAGCCACGAGCTATACAACAACAAGGGATCGAGCTGTTATTACTAGTACTGTAGCACAACCAACGGAAAGCTAGGACTGGCCACATGCGAAGCAGGAGAGAAATCTATTGGCCCAGGACTTCTTTTTGGCATTAGTATCCTTACCATTTTCATTGGCGTTGAAAAAGACTTTCAAGGCGTCCACCATGTATTGAGCGCCTTGGGCTACTGTCATGTTCTCAACCAGCTTGTCTGGATATATGTCTTTCTTGTGATCTCCGTTAAGTGTGGCAGAGAGCTGAACCATCTCCTTCTGGAAATCGGATAGCTTCGCTTCCTCGGCGGCTTCCGTCTTTCTCATCTTCTCCGGCTCCGGCAGAGTCACTAGTTAATAAGAATAACTGTTAGATGAGAGCTAGCTTGATCTAAGCTAAGAATTTTAGCCAACAAATTAAAGGAAAAGATGTGGTTTTTAAACCTGGGCAATCTGTTCTAGGTGTGGTGCTGGTGAGAACAGTCTCAAATGTACCAGCCCAAGCATCACGCTTTGTCAAGAAGCTCTTGAGATTGAAGAGCTTCTTCACAGTGGCAGGGATGGAGGAGTGCTCAAACTCTGAATTTGGATATGGCCCAGATGGTCCGTGAAGCACTGCATGGACATCAATTTCATTCAAGAACAACTGATAATTATTAAAGAATTAATGTTGATTCAAACCAAGAAGTATATATTAATTTACCAGTTCCACGTTCAATCCAGGGAGAGATCAAGATGGTTGGGACTCGAACACCGAGGCGATCAAACTTGAAGAAGAAGGGCTCCGGGCCGACGATGTCATCGGGAGAAGGGACACCGACGGGGGTAGGGACGTGATCGTAGAAGCCGCCATGCTCGTCATAAGTGATAACAAAGAGGATTTCATTCCACTGAGGACTGGACCTGAGAGCCTCGTAGACCTCTTTGACAAACTTCTGACCTTCAGAGACATCATGGGACGGGTGATCATCGTTTCCAGGCAAGATCTTGAGGTCGAAGTAGCGTTGCTCCACGACCACGTAGTTTGGCAGCTTGCCCTCCTTGCAATGGCGCTTGAAGTCGAGATCAAATGGGTGGAAGTTGCCGATGTACTTCAGATGCCTCAAGTTCCTGTTAACATGAAAATTCTCATCTAAATTGTACAAAATTCTTTCAAATTTCTAAACTTTAATACAGTAATGTGAATGATTAGATAACTGACTGCCTTGGATTCTCATGTTCTCCAGAATTGGATTCAAACAACCCAACAACACAAAGTCCACAAACAATTTTTTTAATCCAACCCTATCAAGATTGCATGGTTATCCTCACGGATCTCCAAAGCATAGACTTGGTATATTATGGTAGTTTTCAGACGATTAATCTGAAAGCTCAGTGCCACCCAATGACACCTAGATCCTTTTCATATCCAAACATCTAGTTATTATATAATATTCTGAAGTTATAATTAAGAAACAAAGTAAACTCAAGATATTTTCAAATCTTTATCAACTTTATTTAAAATCAATAACATTGTTTCTAGATAGAAAAAGTCATGCCCATCTCAGTGAATAAAATGACACTTGAAGGAGAATAAGCAGAAAGAATAAAGAGAGGGAATATATAAAAGAATCTCAGTATAGTTATGAAGTAGCACAAAAGAATATTCGGCTAGTTTTATGATTAAATTAGTAAGAAATCAAGGTTATTATCGAAAAAAAGATGGATTCCATAGAACAAGAGAGCCTCCATTTTATGGATAATCAATGACATAAATTCTAATTTTAAATAATAAAAAAACTTCTAAATAAATAAAATAAAATATTTATTTAAAAAAATAAATTAATTAAAAGAGTTTCCCGCACTTTCAATCCCACTAAATCCGCACGCTACCTCCCATTCCCAACAAACCATATCAAGGGCGGTGACGCAAACTAAGCAAAACAAGAAAAGAGTAAGCTTACCGCACCTGTAAAACAAGGTCGCCGGCGGGTATTGGAAGTAGATCCCGAAGGAGAAGCCCTCATCGTGGAGTGAATCGAAGATCGTCTTCTGCGGAAACCCTTCGATGAGCTTCTTGGTGTCGTTGCTCGTCGCCCCGTGCGACGTCGCCGAGTGAACGAACAGCCTGTTCGGCTGCGTCGACGCCGGCATCGACGCGAACCATCTATCGCAGACGGCGAAATCCATCACCAGCTCCTTGTAGACCGGCACGGCGTCCGGATCGAACCCGCTCATCACCGTGGCCGACATTCCGGGCTTCTCTTCCTCGGCTTGCTGGGCGAAGCCATTCATCAGGGGCGGAGTCGAGGGCGTGATAGGGGTCTGGCCGGCGGAGAAGGGGACGCCATAGATCTGCTCATAGATTGCTTGGATGGAGTGTCCTGGATCTGGGTCGACGTATTGGGAACCGCCGGAGAAGGAGACGAGAGGGGATGAGAGATCGGATGTGGAGATGGGGTTGGATTCGGATCCGGTGACGCCGTTGATCTCCGGATTGAGGGTCTTCATCCATCCGAGCATGTGATCGAATGATCGGTTCTCTTGGACGAGAACGACGATGGTCTTGATCCTCGCGTCGATCGCCATTCTCGAGTTGGCTTCCTCCTCTCTTGCTCTTTCGCGCGGTGGGTGCGATTATAAGGAGATGGGTTTGCGTATTTGTGTTATATGTGTCTGATCACCTCAAGGTCAGATTACTCATTTTATCTAATTTAATTTTTATAATGTAGGCTCTTATCCACCAATGTTTTTCAAAATTTAATAAATAGGTGTTCACCGACAACAACTACCATAGGTGACCTTACCCTTCCTTCTAGGATAATAGCGTTGACATCTGGCAGGAAAAACCAAGTTCTGTTTACGCGGGAAATTTTTTTAATGCGAACGTGGAACATGTCGCACAATATAAGAAACAATATTGCAAAGTAAAACTTCTTACAATTCCGCTAAAAAGAGAACAAGTGTCATTTAATCTGATTGCAATGTATTGCTTGTCATTGTTGATTAGAGAGTCCAAGAGGTTTGGATAATAGAGAGAGTTTGCTTTTTGGTACTGCCTAGATTGTTGCCTTTTCTCATTGGCTCTGTGGTTTCTTGCTGCTGTTGTTGATGATCAATATTTAGGAACTTATTGTCCTGAGAAGTTAACACCATTTTTTACAAAGTATAATTTTGATGAATCTTTCTCCTCTTTCTATTTAAAGCCTTTGTTTAATCTTGCTTGTAATTTCTGCAGCTGTGAAAGGAGATCTTTGATTACCAACCTCATCTTGCCTTAAGTGGGTTGTTAACAATGTAGTTTAGTCAATAGATTTTATTTCATTATGTGTTTTTTTAAATAATGGATAAATCATGAATTAATTTAAAATGAAGATAGTTTTTACAATATGGAGAGACGGATACATCAGGGAAATATGAGATAATAAGCGCTCATGTGTATGTTTGTCCATAATGTCACACTTTACACATCTCCAGCCATGTCATCAATTCGGATTCTCTTGTAAAAATTAAGCTCCTTTTCACCAGTTTTCTATGGCCTCCAGTTTGACATGTTTTCATCAGTAAATCGATTTCTTGAATAAAACATGTCGTTTATCATTAAATTATCTTTAATTTCTTTCCAACCATAGACTCCAGATGTTATACATATAAACTATGTCCCATCCGTGCGAATAGCAAGGTTAGCATGCCTATTTGTTCATAGGTTATGGTACGACTGTGGCACAACAAGGTACAAAATAGCTCTAAACTTCCCGTGCAATGGAAGAAAAGATGTACCCATTGTTTAGGTTCGTGAGAGCAGTTGATTGCGTCCCATTCCAACTCCTCCTTATCAAATTGTTGAGTGTTAGGATCTTGTAATTATCTGTCGCTAACCAAATAAACAACTTGGTTTTTATGGGACATTATCTTTGTTAGATTATTCGGTGTTCAAAACACGCAGCGGAAGGCGAAATAATCTAATGGGAGATCTATTTGCATTTAAAATTTATTTAACTTGTTAAAGATCGGATCTAAAACATACCTTGGAAGCGAATTCCTTTTTCTCTTTAAACCTCTTCGATAATGCGAAGACTCTATGCGTATCCACACTGAGACCAACCTTTGCTATCAACCCTTTGACAAAATGGAATCGATGAACAAATTAAAACAAATAGTTTTGACTCTCAAAACTTACTTGATGGATAAAAACTTACTTGATGGATTGTATCTCTTCTCTCTTTTGTGTGTCATAACCCATATGCAAGCCTACATATATATAGGCATTTCCATGAGGCTTTTGGGCTTCCCAAAACCTTTTGGGTTTCCCAAAACCATTAAGTGCATGTGGCTTTTGGTTTTCCCAAAACCCTTTGGTTTTCCCAAAGCCATTAAGTGCATGTGGCTTTTGGTTTTCCCAAAACCCTTTTTGGTCTTCCAAAGACCTCTTGGTTTTCCCAAAACCAACACATCCAATCATTATTCATTTTGTCCATTAATATTAATTATATTCTCTATGCTAGTAAAGAATATAATAATATTCCATTTGGACTAATTTATTTTATTTATTTGATAAATTAAGTAATCTAATTTAATCATCAAATAATAAAACAATTAATCCTATAGCAAAGATTAGAACACTTTCGTTAGTGTGTGTGTGACCCCATAGGTTCAATACTAAGCGGTAGTAAATTAGTCATACTAATTTACTAATCAAGGTTGGCGTCTAGCAACACTCAATCTAATAGGATAGCATGAAGTATATAATTACTCTCAAGAACACGTAGAAGAATAATGTAATATTTTCATACATCGATAAAGCTAGGTCAACCCTAGGATATGGTTGAACTGTCAAATCCCAATAGGTTACCAACTATGTTTCATGTCAATTATAACCGACCAATGAATGACTTAAGAAACTCTTTTCTTCTTCATTCGTTTGCCCTGGCCAAGGTCTTAATTTAGTCGTTATAAATAATGACAACATAGAGCTCAAACTCATTACCAAGAGTTGACAGATTCATTCTTGATCAATCATTAATTCTACAAGTATTTAATCATACCCAATATCCTTTCAACTATCATCCTAGGACAATAGGTGTCCAGAATCAAAGTATGATAAATAGCTTGTTAATTACTATGATGATCTCGAGGTCAAAGAAACTATTGTATCTCATTCTTGAGAGAATATCCTATTGGCGGTTTATGGTAATATTAACCATTAGGAATTCTCAATTGAGTCGGTTCAATGATCATATCTCCATATGCATCATCTATATATGTGATTTAGTCAATGAGATCAACTAATCTTTTATCTTATAAAAGCTATCACACATATATTGATCTAACCGGATCACTAATATCCTATTTTTAATGATCCTGTGATCAAGAACAATTTTAGATTAAATCATTTTAGACTTGACTCTCATTATTATGATCTCTATCATAATGAGAAGTCTCTAAATTTAATCAAGGACTTTATCATATTAAACACTTAATATGATAACAAAAGTAAGGCAATGCCATATATTAATCAAACCATATTGTTTGAAATGTGTTCAAATTATTACATAAGAGATTGGGTCTAGGGCATATCAACTATATCCCTAACCGTCTTTTCTGGAAGGACATGGAAACGGTTCCTTTCATCCCCTAACTACCAAGAAAAGATAGAAAGAATTTAACCGTAAATGTGAGCGATGGCGTGAGCTTTCATCTCATTTGGTCTCTTATATGTTCATCGGAGCATAGGATATATATATATATGTGAAGTAGTTAAGTCCTATAGTTGCCACCTTCCTGACAATGTGAGACGCCAGCTTGAGTATAGGTTTGCCCATAGTTAGGCATTTACGACTCTTTTGTACCGTGATATTTGCTTTCCTTGCCCTATGCCACATAGGCTTCCAAATGTTCCTAGATGCTTTCTCATCCACTTAATTATCGAACTATAAACTGACTGTAAACCCTTTTTCAGCGTGGACTATGAGATTGTTAGTGATGACAACATGGTGTTTGTATATACTGTTGTTTCATCACGTGTTAAATATATAAATTAGTATGTATGCCTGCATGGGCTGTAAACAACCACCACCCATGTGTTTCCTGCATGTTCACATGAATTAAGTTGACTCACTTTGCAGGATTGGGAACTTGAACACCTGGCTTTGTTTGTATTTATATAATATATATATGTTTTGATGTTTTTTTTTTCTCATACTCAATTGAATTACTTAAGTTGCAATGCTTTCATGTGCCACATTTGCTTTCGGTTGTGATGATAGAACATAAATTGCATTTGAAGGGAGACATTCACTCATACTTACAAAACACAGCAAGTAAGCTTCTTGATCCTCTCGTAGGAAAAACAAACGTACTCTTTCCAAGCTTGAAGGATGTTGAACTTAATCCCAGGTTGTGCATGATTAAAATAGCAGAAGAAATATTGGATTTGGTTGAGCATGGGAAAGGGATCATAGCCGGCAGGATGAGAAAGCAAATCTTAATGAAAGGGAAGCTCAATCCACGGAGGCATCTTTTTCACTACGGCGATCCAAAGAGTTCATTGCTAACACGTACCCTAGAATCAGTGCATGCATGCACAAACATAAACAGCAGAAAAAGGTCTGAGACTCCATATGCATCAACAGCAACAAAGTGAAACTCACTCTGATCGATCAGCCTGTGTTTTTCTTCACTTCTTTTATTTATATTATATATCACAAACATAATTCGTTTCATCTTTTACTTTGAAGTTATAATATAGACAAACTAGGCTATGTATATGTAGCTGGTCAAGCTGGCACTAGCTTATTCTAAACAGGGCATGCAAACTGATGGGTCCAAAAGGCTGTTCATCTAAAATTAATGTAGAAATGATAGGTCTCCATCAACTCTGTCCAACTGCATGCAACCTGATTTAGTTTATCTTCTCCTATATATCTTTCCAATTTGGCACTTGATGATCAATTGACAAGCATCTTTGAATGACTAAAAGTTTTGGAGTTCTAGTGTCTGTTGGTTCATGGAGGTGAAGAATGGATGGTCATGACTCATGACTCATGGATGAAGATGAGTATGACTACTCTCTTCTTCTCTCTCTTTCATGCTGATGTGGATATCGAGATGGTGTCACATGGATTCCCTGACAAGTTGGACCGCAGTCCACGGGCCTCAGGCTCTCACTCATCACCACATATGGGAAACAGGGTCCTCTATTGTCCTATGTTTGTCATCTCTTATCATTTACCTATATTAAACCTCGCGCTAGCCCTACTTCTTCTCCACATAATCCACTCACCATTT
The DNA here is from genome assembly GCA_026586065.1 of Dioscorea zingiberensis. Classification (NCBI taxonomy): domain Eukaryota; kingdom Viridiplantae; phylum Streptophyta; class Magnoliopsida; order Dioscoreales; family Dioscoreaceae; genus Dioscorea; species Dioscorea zingiberensis. The sequence continues at coordinate 2,621,270 of CM048822.1, read as the reverse complement.
CTCTCTCTGTTTCTCTCTGTGGCACAACACCAACCTCCTCGGGAACGACAACGTAAGGACCTACAGTTTGCATGGGGAAATGGGGAATGCTTGCTATAGAGAAAGAAGGAAGAGCTCAGAGATCTTGTTCCCTTAAGAGCATTATAATAATTGCATACTTGTTCAACAAAGCTTCTTCACTGGTCTCATAGATTAATTATTAAGTTAAATAGAATCAGTGAACATAGCTTATATATCAGTCATCATATGGAAATCTTGGCCCTCCCACTCTGCCCCTTACCAACACATTGCAGCAGTCTTTGCTTTGACAGGATCTATGGATTTGTGTCCCTCTCACACTGCCTTGTAGCATAAAAAGCTCCTCCCTTTTCCCTTCCTTCTCACGTGTGTACCCTTTTTCCACTCCTCCCTTCTCCTTTATTTCACCACCCTTATCATCCCCTCCACTCTCTTTACTCTCATCTTATGCATGGAAAAAGTTTTGTTTTGGTTTTAAATGCTCTATAGAGTATATAGGTTTCTGGGCTAAAGAGCAAGTATGTCACTTGAAGCACTAGCATCTAATGAACTCTTCAACATGCTTATCAATGAGACAGTCTCATCAGCTCCTGCTACAAGCCTTCTCTTCAACAATGATGGTGTGGCGGGCAATGGTTTGAGCTTGTTAGGCTTCATTGAAGGTAGTGGTGCTTCTTCTATGATGCATAGGGAGTTCTTGGCTCCGGTGTCCGGCGATGTGAAGCCCGGGCAAGGGAGAAGGAAAAGGAGGCGCAGGGCGAGGTGCTGCAAGAACAAGGAGGAAGCCGAGAGCCAGCGCATGACCCACATCGCTGTTGAGCGTAACCGGCGCCGCCAGATGAATGAGCATCTCTCCGTGCTGCGTTCACTCATGCCGGACTCCTACGTCCAAAGGGTAATTAGTTACCCTTCCTTTTTATATATCTTATCTATTTGCTTCATTGTTCATACATGATGATGATTCACTGCACTGCACCATTCTTCAGGGAGACCAAGCATCAATTGTGGCTGGAGCCATTGATTTTGTCAAGGAGCTTGAGCAGCTACTCCAATCACTTGAAGCTCAGAAGCGAACAATAAGGCAATCCAAAGCAGACAATATTACAACTAGTGTGGAGTGTGGGGTGCCTCAGGATCCTAACAAAACTGAAGAGGTCCCTCCGTTCGCCCAGTTTTTTGCATACCCGCAATACATATGGTGCCATGCTCCCCGGGACTATCCACCAAAGAGCCACCGGACACCGGCAATGGCCGATATCGAGGTCACATTGATCGAAACTCATGCGAATCTTCGCATTTTGTCCCCGAGAAGGCCTCGGCAACTGCTTAAGCTGCTGGCCGGCCTTCAGGCTCTCAGTCTCACCATCCTGCATCTCAATGTCACCACTCTGGACTCACTGGTGCTATACTCCCTCAATACCAAGGTTTGTTCTCATCCATATCTATGTTTACTATATTGTTATGCTACAAACCCCAGTGTCAGCTGGTGTCCTTTCCAATGTAGGTATGTTTTAACTTGCTCTTAGGCTTGATTTAGAATAATTTAATCTTCATCACTGATCACTGTGGCTTACTTTCAAGTTTCCCAAGAAGTGATGAGTTGTTGTAACCTTATTAAAGTATCCAATCATAAGGACTATGATTTGGAGCTTTGGTTAAATCACATGAATTAAAGTGTTCACTGTCTCATCTCATCAACGAGTTGGGACAAGATGTATAGAATTATTGCTACTGCTCTGCTGTTTACTCATCTCATCAGAGTCATTCAAACAGTACATGGATGCATTGGGATTTCTGAGCAAAAGCCCTTTTTTTTCCCTTCTTTATGGCCAATCAAGGATTTGACATAAGGTCAATGATCACAAGCTTTGGTAAATGTTTATATTTATAAGGGGTTTGATGGAAATTTGCAGGTAGAGGAGGGATGTAACCTGAGCACAGTGGATGAGATTGCAGCAGTGGTGTATCATATACTCTCGCTCATTGAAGCAGAGAGTCAGAGTAGGGCCCAGCCCAATGAAGCCCAGTCCAGCCCGTGAGCTTTGTTGGAGAATCCCGCACGTGTGTTTCTTATTCCCTTTGTCTTGTTGGATTTTGGTGGGCCTTGTTAATAAGTAAACAACCTCTGCATGCCTTCAATGGTTACCCCTGATGTTTGATCATAACTTAATTGATAGACTGATATAATGTCACATCAATATATAAATTAAGAAATTACAACATAAAACAGATAGAATTAAAAATATACACAATCTGTATACTGATCACATGAAGAACAGGAGTAATAATATCCAAAATTAGAAGATAATGTTTACAAAAATTAGGCATGGAGAACACTGAGAGAATTTTCTGTCGTTCGTTATATGCCAGCCTACAACAGTACAATTGTAAATGTTGTGTACATAGAAGGTACATGAGTATTACACTGTTCCGCTATGAGAAATCTTTGCGATAGGATGTATTTTTATGACTCTTCTGGTTGCTCCCCACTACTATCTGCTTCTTCAGATGACTCTTCTGGTTGCTCCCCACTATTATCTGCTTCTTCAGATTCACTTCCGGATGCACCTTCGTTCTTTTGGCCGATTCTCAATCGAAGAGGTCTTCCCATGAGTTCCTGCAAGTGCAATATTGAGCAAACCCCATGACACGATCATCTTTCTCGTCAAATTCGAAATTTAACATATCCAGCTTTTGGTGTTACAATTTCCCCAGAAGAGGAATATTATGTTGCTAAAATATGCTGAAAAAGAGGCAAAGATTCTTGTCCTTAAAAAATGTCATGCGAAATTGTATTACAGTTACCATCTCTTGATTAGAAAATTTAAACTAAGGAGCTTACAATCATGCTCAGTTTAATACAAGCAACCTCGATAAGATCCATTTGGGCAAGAAGAAAAAAAAAATCCTTTTTGAGTCTCTCAATAGAAACCATCAACTTGCAATAGGGACCATGGAATGGTAAAGCAAAATCAGCATATGTAAGCAACAAACATATAGAATTGAGCTGACTAATTCAAGATAATCTTTGGTCAGACTAGACATTATTCATCCAGAGTTTTATATTCCCTAAGCTAGCAAGGTGTTGGATATTAACATAATTAGCAGCCTATTCATCTCAAACACACTATGTCCACCCCACAGAAAACCTTCATCTTGCCCCATTAATATCCTCACTGTTAAAGTTATGCTAATAAGATTGTGGGCAGAGGCTGCCGGGTCTAGAGAAGATATGTAATACCCCATGTATCTTAATAAACATCATTCAAGCCTCATATAAACAATTCAGTCAGATTTTGTTTGCAAATTTTGAGCAGAGATGGTCTGTAAAATAGGTGAGCTTACTAACTTTGACATACCTTGTTTGGTTATATCAATGGAGGTGGCTCAAGTGATGGAAAATAACAGCTTTAAAGGTACTGATAAAATAGTTCATGTAAATGAAGAATTCATACAAACCGACAGAAAAAATGACAAGTTTATGTATGTATGTATGTATGTATGTATGTAAGCATTTATTATGTGTGTGGTTGATATTTACCCTAAAAACGCTGTTCTGATGATAAACTAGTTCATCTACATGAAAAACTAATACAAACCATAAGGCAGGAAAAAATGACCAGTTTATGCATGCATGTGTGTGTGTGTGGTTGTAGTATATGTGATCATTCCATGAGCTGCCTTGAAATAGCAATGCAAATAAACCGAAAGAAACAAGTCTTTTCTCATAATTTAATGATATACTTCAGTAACATAGCTTAAGCTTGACCACTCTAGTTGACCTAGCTTTCATGGAGAACATGGTAGTAGGAAACACCCTATGGTGAATTGTTTCCACACTGTATTGCATATGAAAGAAATCCAGTTGATCCGTAAATTGAAATATATGTCAACTACTAACCTTATATTTGAAGTTTAGCAAAATTTGCAGCAGACAAGCTACATTGTTGCAAAGTTAAATGCAGATGAACATGAAATAAAGTTTCTGACAAAAGACAGTCAGAATTTGGAGTTAAATAGAGAGCGGGAGGGAGGGGGGGAAATCACCTTCCCATCAAATTCTTTCAGGGCAGCCTCTGCTTCCTCCATTGTAGCAAAAGATACAAAACCATATCCAGCAGATTTCCCTGATGGGCTATCAAAAACTACTCTTGCACCCACAGGATTGAACTTCTCAGAAAACAAGTTTTTGAGATTAACAGACCTGACTTTCCAAGCGAGGTTTCCTGCATAGATCTTGTACCGTGTTTCTGCCCTGGGAGAACCAGGTGGAGGAGGAGGGGCAGGCCTTCTAAAGCTTTTTGAGAACTCCACCCTGATAATCCTTTCTTCCAGTACCTGCACATTAAAATTAAAATTCAAAGAATGAAAACACAAACACATAATCATTTCTTTCAAATAACACATCAAACTCCACAGCAATAATCCTTCAAGTCAGTATATGCTTGTTCAAATTCAAAGCTTGAAGAACAAAGATACAGAATCATTCTTTCACAAAACACCTGAGAAATAAAAAAAAAAGGAAAACAGATAAATATTCAGCAAATGGCAACAATGCATTAGTGTTCCTCTTTGAATAAATGCACGTAATTTCATTGATCACTAACCACTATCCCTACTTTTCCTTCATTTCTGAACAGTGTGTTACCAGTTATGTAGAACAAACAGCAGAATACGAAATAGAAAAATCCATCTATGCTAATTCATCAAATGGCAAAACTGAATTAGTGTTCACTCACATGAGCATCAAACTTCTCAACCACGGCGCGCGCCTCCTCCCCGGATGCCATGGTGACGAAGGCGAAGCCCCGGCTCCTGCCGTCCTTTTGTTTGATGATCTGCCGCATAGAAAAACAACAATCCAATCAATCAACAAAAAATGAAACATCCGTAAAAACGAGAACACACGAACAAGAGGGGGAATTAGAACAACAACCTCAACGTCCTTGACGGTACCACACTCGCTGAAGAGCTTTACAATGTCAGGGGCGGAGTAGCTCCACGGCAAGTTCGCCAAGTAGAGCTTCCTTCTGTTCTCCGCATCCCCATCCTTCTCCTTCTCCTCCTCCTTCACCGCCTCCTCCTCCTTCTTTCCATCGTCTTTGGCCTCGTTTTCGGCCACCGGGATATCTTGGACCGCCGAGCACGGCGAGAAGGGGAGGGTTCTCTGAGTGTGGAGACGGATTGAAGGCAGAATGGAAAAGAAAAGCGGACTTTTGGGAATGGAAATCGAAATGCAGGGTTTGAAGGCCAGGGAGGAGGTTTTGGGAGTGAGAGTGGGGGAGGAGAGAAGCCATGAAGTGGCTGCCGCCATTGTTGCGAAGCTCTGAGCGGATGGATGAGATAGTGATTTTATTTTATTTTATTTTATTTTTCTTTTATTTTTAAATGATTTACTTGAAATACCGAAAATAGCCTTCCTGGTTGTGGATAAGGACGACTGCGTTTGTCACGAAATATCTGTGGGTTGGGTTGGGTTGGGCTGGGCCCAGCCCGGCTTAGTTCTCAAACTTCTTATGATCTGTGGAACAAAATGTTTTTTCTAGATAATATTATTTTTTTCTCATTTTTTATTTTTATATTTTCTCTCTCTCTTTTTTGTTTGCCATAGATCATAAAGGCCTCCACGGAGAGTAGTTAAAGGGCGTGCACTAAGATCAGACTGGTGCACGTTTTTACCGCCCCAAGACTACCAATCTCACAAGGAGTAAACTCAACAAATGTGCGTGGGGCACCCCATTGGATGAAACCACGCCTAGCGCCTTCACCCTGCATAACGGAGATTCGACCCCGGGTCTTCCGGTTGGCAAACCTCTTAAGCAAGGGACAGTATACCGCCTTTGGTCATTTTTCATTTATTAAAAAAACAATCCCATCAACCATAGAGCCCAAGCTTAATGTATGCATTGGGATATATATATATATATATATATATATATATATATATATATATGACAGCCAAGTGTATGATATTTAATCAAGATCAAGTATACTTTAATTCTAAGCCGGTGTTTGAGGGATTAACTCGTAGTATTAATCAATACTTCTCTCGACGTAACGATTTAAAAACAAAAATCGATAAACCACTTTTTTAAAATGTAAGTAATAAGATAACACAAGAACAACGTTGGCCTCATGCATAGTTTAGCCGTTTAGGTACTTACTAGGTGACTATTCAAAGTCATTTTGGTTTTCTTCTCACCTATCCATTGTGGCTCTATTTTTGTAAACTCTAGCCTCCTTTTTTGAGGAACGACTCAACTATTAAAAGTTTTGTTTTTTAGCTTGTTGAGCTAAATTAGAAAAAGAAAATATATATAAAAAAAATATTTCGGATTAATTTAGAATATCTCAACCTAACAAATTAGATTAACTTAGTACAATCCTTTTAATTTTTGACCATCAATCTGTGACAAGAACTAAAGTCCTTCAATAATGAGTTAATTTAAAAAAGAACCAATGAATGAGAGCAACAAGAATTATCAATGGCCTAGCAATCCTCAAATGAGTCCCATCAATATATTCATTCAATTGCTACAATCACTACCCCTACATTAGATCAAATTGATTATGAGACCAACCACCGAAATGTCTATTGGTATCCAGGTCTCGCTTACTAAGAGATGAGATTCTCCTGTGAACAAGTCTAAAATTGAATCCTCACTATTACAAAATGAGTATCAGGTGTGACGATGTTCTCTTGGAAACAAGCCTACGGGATTGAGAGATCACTCCTATACAAAGTACCTCATCTTATTTTTTTAAAAAATTAAATAAAACAAAAACAAAAACAAAAATAGTTGTGAGAAAAGGATGAAGAGTTCCATCCCCCATTGAAGTTGGATGCACCCAATGCTCATCACACACAAATCCCATGAGCCATTCACAAACTTTCCCACATTATTTGTCCACCATCCCACTACATAAGAGAAAGGAAGCTAGGTGTTCATTTTTGACGTATGAGACAAAAGGAAAGTGTCTTGATGGTTCAATCAAGTATGAAATACCAAAACTTTGTATCAAATAAGTGTGTGAAACTCAATCCCCCCCTAATCATGCAAATAATGTAGGTGAGTTTTGGCAAGTTGAGGGACCCCACTTCCCTCCCACTTGGAAATAATACAAAAGACTCTTAAAGAGTGATACCTCCCATTTTTCTTCTCTCTCATCTAATCAATTCTAAGAAATAGAGAAAGAAGGTGTGACCCCACAATAACCACTTGGACATTGCATAGAGCTCTAGATGGCATCCATGCCTTATCACATTCTCCAATCCATTGGTACCCATCAACCTCCACCCACCCTCTTCTAATTCTTTCACAAAAGAAATAAGAGAGAAGTGGCTCTCAGCTTAGCCACAACATTGGCCCCACCCCCACCACCACCAAATGAAGAAAGAACAAGCACAATGGACCCTTGTTGCTTTCACATTATTTATACTTATCTCTTTAAGCATGCCAAACCCTTAGATATTCCACTTAGCCAATTAAAGTTAATTAAATCAATAAGCACGAGTTGTTTATCTCGATGACATATCGGCACCGGCGATGGACGGAGGGATCGACACGCGGCGCTAATCTTATTGACTAAGCACAACACCTTAATGGTTTGTTTAGTTTGTTTATTAGTGTTTAATTATTATCAACCTAATCCCAATGACATCATGGCTTAGCTTAGGGGGCCTGAATGAGGCCATGCAATGCAAGTGGCCAAAAGATGAGATACACTTTAATTTCCTCTCCTCCTTTTTCTCCTTAAAAAGATGAATGTTAACATCATCAATGAAGCAAGAACAGTTAGATTTATTTCAATTTAAGACCTTCTTAAAAAGATGAATGAAAACTTCATCAATGAAGCAACAACAGTTAGATTTATTTCAATTTAGGATCTCAATGCATGCAATAAATTGGCTGGCACTGGCAGCTCCTGACCTCCTTCAATGAACCATGTTCTTGGATTTATCTTTTAATTATTTTTATCAACTTAATTAACCTTTTTTTTTTAACAAAGATGACAAACATCCCAGATAGTAGGTGGAAAATCTGTTCAACGTAACTACGCTCATACCTTACAAGAGAAAAGGCTCAATCTCAGGACTTATCAACGAAGATCGATACCCACCTCTTAACAAGAGAATCTACGCCCATTTTACAAGAGAAAAGGCTCGATCTCAGGATTTATCTACGAAGATCGATACCCACTTTAAGAGAATCTGGTTTTAATAGATCATCATAGTTGTTGATAACTTAATTAAACTTATTAATTAGAAATTTAGGTCATGAACCACAGCTCTAATCCACTCAATGTGGTGCGGTTGTACTTGTAAAGTGACCACATTCCACCAAAAAAATAAAAAAGAGAGAGAAAATTTTGATCACTGGTGTAATGGACGGCTGAGACATGATCCACGAGTGCACGCATTGACGACTCCATCGCATCAACTTTTCCAATGTGGGTGGCCCACGACACTGACCTTATTTGATTTTTTCCACTCTTCTCGATAGCGATATATCAAATCACAACCGTCCACCGCCCATCCAACGGCGGTCCAACGACCAAGAGGTCAAGAAACGGGGGCGGACCTGCCAATGCCAACGGCCCCACCTGTCCCTTCACCCAATCATCTCCTGCCACGTAAAAATCCAAACCAGAAACGCAAAAAATTACCCAATTTTGCCAATAATACGAATACACACACACTTCATACGATACTTTCTAAAGTCTTCTTATTACTACTCTCTTTCCCTCTATATATATATAAAACAGTATTCACATTTTAACAACAGAGCTGAAGACTAAAAGACTAATGGCTAAAACTAGCACAAAACTTAACTATAACTATAACTGTAAACTGTAAATTGTAACTGTAACTGTAACTGTAAATAAAGCAAGCCTAGTGATGTTGGTCTGGCATCTCTGTATGTTCTTCAGTGAGCGCTTTGCCTCTGTGTATATACAAACAAGGAAAAACATCCAAAGCCGGCCTCATTTTGGAGCAAGAAGCACAGGAGCTGTGAATGTTCTTCATTCCATATGATACTAGAGCAGAAGCTAGCTATCTAGCTAATTAAAGCAGAGAGAAAAGAGAGCTTTTAGAACTCCAGAATAAGGCTGCCAAAGGGGGCACGGTGGGGAATCCCTTTCCTCCGCTTCGCGCTGCGGTAGCTGATCGGCGGTGGTGTCGAAGGGGTGAAGCTGCGCATAGTGTTGCTCTTCTCGCTTGTGCTTGTGTATGACTCCTCCGAGTCTGAAGCTGATGCAATGCCGCGCTGCTTCTTCTTCTTCTTTGTAGTCCAGTCCTTTGATGTTCCATTGATCTGTTGTTATGTTTATATGGAAAATTAGTTTTAGCTGCTTGATTGTATCAATTATCAATGTTTTAGAAAATTAATTAAATTAAGTGATGTACCTTGCAACCGAGAGAGCAGAAGCGGAAGGAGTCGAGGAGGCTGCGCTCGCAGACCTCGCAGGTGTTGGTGACGCCCTTGCCGGGCCGGGGCTGCGGGCGCTCGTTGAGGAAGACGACGCGCGCGCTGTTGATGATGTACGTCTGCACGCCGGTGATGTCCAGCACCTTTTGGATTTCAGACACTCTGATCACATCATGGTATGATGATCTCCTTATCTACACATAAACACAGCAGTAGCAGAAAACAAAGATTAATTTTTTACAAAACTTCTCCTCTTCTTTTTTTTTTTGTGATAATTAATAAACAAAGAAACAACAACAAAAAAAGGAGTGGAATTAATCAAACCTGAATGGCATGGTGGTCACGATGGTAAGAGAGACAGAGTGAACAGAGAGCTCCGTTCATGCAATCCAAGCAGTACATGTTACACTCGCTCTTGTGTGAGTCCGCGTGGTGCTTGCATTGCACGAAGAAGCTTGTTTTAAGGAGTGGCTTGAGCCATGGCGGCCATTTGTCCTCCTCTTCTCCAGGTCCTCCTCCACCCTGCAAGCATCAATCTCCAAGTCAGAGACCAATAACAAAGTTAAAGAAGAAGAAGTATCAACTGACCATGATTCTCCTGTTCTTTAGCTTCAGCTCCATGAATGGGGACTCTTGATCGATCGCCAGGTTTCTTCCTTTTTCTTTGAGGTCTCTCTTCTAGGTGTTCGGTTGGTGGTCTGAGCGAAAGAAGGGGTGTTTTATAAGAGGAGGAGAAAATAGAAAGAGGAGTGGAGAGTGGGGCTCGGATGACGAGTTTGGACGTTCTTATCCGCTCTAAGTCCTCTCCGAGCCACCAGGTTCGAGTCCACCGAGCCTCAGATGCGTTGATTGCAAGGAACCCTCCTTTTCTATGTACCTTTCTTTATTTTTCTCTTTCCTATATGTCTGTTCTCTATAATGTTTGTTTGTTTGAACTATTTGCTTTGATATATATATATATATATATATATATATATATATATATATATATATAGTTAATTATTATTATATATATTAACCGGCAGAATTATGAAGATTATTATGTGGAGATTAACAAGAAAAATGAAACAGTCTTGTCATTTAGAAGCATTAATGGAGTTTTATCATGGCATGTTTGGTGGATTTCCAACAAGAACCACTCACTCCATCACATGGTTGTTTTACCCTATTTAAAAGTTGGCATTGCAAACCACCAATGGGGTTAACCCAGAATCCAAGCTCACTGACCCTACCCCCAAATAAGGACAATCCCAACACATGATCCATCAACCCAATAAGTACCCCTTATTATTATTGTTTTTTTTTTTTTTTTTTTTTTGTAATTTTTGGGGTCTCTCCTCCATTAGAATCCCTACAAATAGACAACTGAACTGAGAGTTTAGAACAAGAGTGGACAAAAGCTCTGGCCAAAACAAGCCGTCTAACAATTCCAACAAACTTATATACTTGTTCTAATCCCTGTTTTCCCGTTCTGGCCCGGAATATCAGCCTTGGCCTCAACTGCTTCAAGCTTTCTTCTTGTATTTAGTTTCCATTGTGGTTTGGTTTTGGTTTTGGTTTATGTTTGATTATTCTAATCCATCTCAATAGCAAGCATACATTATTTGAACCTATTTATAGAATTAACAATGGGTAGTAGACTGATAATTGTTCTCATTCATTTGTTTATTAAAATAATTTAATCATCTCTTTAATTCATTGTTTAATCGAACCTAACAACTAATGGATTATGATGGACGAATAAAATCTCAAAATCTGGAATAACAACTAATCATCTCTTTAATTCATTGTTTAATCGAACCTAACAACTAATGGATTATTATGGATATGGTACGGCCGGCCGGAATACTGTTTATTTCCGGTCGGCCGCCCATTTGGCCCCCTGGAGTATTTTTTTTTATATAGATGGGAAGATCTGCTAAAAATAAAATTTCTACTTGTAAATTTTAAATCTGATTTAGTAACCGTTTGGTCCTCCCACTTAATGGTTGAAATTCCATCGTTCAAATTCCTATAAGTTTTGATTTGTTAAGATGAAGGCCTCTGAGTTCCCAAATTATATGAAAATTGACAGGCTAACTTATTTTTCGATGATCTTTCCATCCATACGGTTGAAAATTGTTCAAACATGTTCCAGGGCCCAAAATCAACAGGCGGCCGGAAATTTACAATTTCCGGCCGGCCTGATGGAATCAAACCCGATATATATATATATATATATATATATATATATATTGAATTTTCGAGTAAAATAATATCATTTTAAATATTAATGCGAGCTAAATTCAGAAGTCCGACTTCATTTTAATATTGATTGATATTATTTTATATGTAAAAAATAAGAAGAAAAATTAAAAGAGACTTTGAATGCTTGACTTGACTGGGAAAGGAGGTTTGTTCTAGAGGCGGCTCCGCGTGGCAATGGTGCGGGTGGGGCTCAATTCAAAGCCGCCACGAAGGACCTGCGAAGGGAACACAGCGCTATGGCTCGTGCACACGTGTCGCGAGCCATACACACCACTCGGACGTCACCGCGTGCCACACAACGACACGTTCAGAGGTCCCCCTCTCGTACTTCGGGCCCGAACTCTCTAGTTCTCTCGACACGTGTATCATGTCGCTTATGCACGTGTGCCTCCTCGGGGTTGTGTGTCTCTCGCACGTGCTGCCCTTTATTTCGGATAAGATCCAGCTAATTTTTCATTTAATTAGTTTATTGCTTAATTGTGGCATCTCTTAATACACGATAGCTTAATTAGTATAGTTCATATGAAACCGTTTACTATACGGTAACGGGTAACCCGAACCACTTTGGAAGTCAATGCATCCGGTCTCTGAAAAGGAGGGGAAGACTTGTGACCATTGACCACAAATCAATGGATGTGGAATTTTCTTATTTTCTTCACCACCAAATTCATCAAAATTTTCAGATTTTTTTTTTTTACATTATATATGTTATGGGAAAAATATTTGAAAATACGTGGCATAATCACAAACACCAAGATGAGAATTTAACAGTAGAGATTGAGGATGGATTTTAGAAAGCGCTAGACAGCTAACTGTCTTCAGGCCAACGGCTAACAGTCTTCGAGCAATTAAATAAGTCCTCGGCTGACAAAAAAAATAACTTGAAACTTGATTCCACGAAGATTGAGCGCTAGTTTGAACATCACTCTCTCTCTCTCTTTCTCTCTCTTTGAGTCCCTAATTTAAGTGTCAAAGGCTCCCCTGAATATGAGTGTTTGAATCTTCTTTCTCCGTAGTTCCTTCTACTACTGAGGTTTGATTTCTAGAGGTTGATCATTGAAGGAGACCCTAATCCTACGAAGACAAAAGAGCGAACCAAATTAAGAAGTCGTCTATCACAACCGATCCTCCTCTCAAAATCAACTGAAGTATTTCAACATTCATCAATCTCTCTCATCCGTTGATCAAGATCCGCTAATCTCCCGAAAGTAGATTTCTACACCAACAATATATATTATTTAACTAAATATTTTATATAACTAATCATGGCTCTGGACTTGAGAAATGGAGACAGACTCAGGACCACAACAGTAAAGGAGGTACAAGTAGATTCAAGGAAGCCGCTAGGAATTTAGGCAACAAGTTGCAAGCACTTGTACTGAGTTGACTCTCTAGATATTTTAGTTTCAATCTCATCACTTGTGGACACAAGAGTTGGCAGCGTCTAAACAAGAATGCTCCAAAAACCAAGCAAAAGAGTCGCAGTGGCCAAATCACAGTAACATAAACAAGTCTACCAACTTGTGCAAGTGCTGCCAAGAGAATCCATAATCCAGAGTCAGTCTGCAGATAGATACTTAAGAGTAACTAACTGGGAGCACACACTGTGAAGTACACAACCATTTGTCTGGTCTGGTGGAGGCCGGCCAATTTCTGCGTTTTGAGCATGTCTCCAATGAAGTTCCAATGGCTCTCAAGAATGTGTTCAGCCTTGTGCATTCCTCCTCACTCATCCCCAGGTTGGAGATTAAAAAGAATGAATTGAAGTGGCTTGTGAGAGTCCTCTTACCCATGTATTGCAAACTTCATACATGAAATGCAATTGAATTCAAGCTCCCCATCCTCAGAGAGTCCATGTGGAGATTGGATCTCCACCCAAGCTTGCAATCCCACCCACTTAGATGAAGAAAGCTCCCACTGAGAAGCATTTGATATATTCCATTGAAGACATTGAAATGTTCTTTGCTGCGAATTTAACTGCAGAACTGTTAAATAGAGTTGGCATGAATGGTTTGATCTGATTAGAAGAAAAACTCAACGAGACGAGCTTCACTCCCATGGCTTTTCATGGACACCGCCATTCCACAGAGTTCAACTGCAAAGCCATGCGGTTTAAGAATCCAGTGGCATTGTGCAAGTCCTCCTAGTTTATCCAAACTCTTTGAGATCTTTTTGGAGGTTCGTTCAGTAAAAAGATTGTCATTATGGCTGTCAGTCCAAACATTGCTGCAATAGTGAGAAGAAACATACATACAGATTCTGAGAGGACCAAAACACAGAAATTTTAAAGCATTGATAACTATATATCTAGTCATCAAAAGAACAGAAACCACTGCATTGAAAGGAAATTGAAGGAAAGAAGTAATGTTCTCAATGCTTCAATGCGAATGAAAGTTGATAATTTTACAGGATGGAGAGATATATACCTCTTAGTGTCACCCATGATCTTGGGGCTGAACAGGTTCACACTCCACAGTGCTCCAGACCATTGCACAACATTATATGAAGAAGAGTAGATTGGTACGCTAGCTATCACTTGAAATAATTGGGTTGAAAGAGATGGCTGGAAATAGAGAGAGGGAGATAGCAAGAAGAAGCTTGTTTTCTTGATGATGAGCTCGTGAACCTGGTAATTCTTGCACTGCACACGAGAATCGAATGACAAACCACATCCTGACAAACCTCACGGGATATACCCTACAAACTATGACATGGCAACATCCCATTGGATAGTCAGTGAGGGGCAGACCTCAAACAATATTATTATAAGTTTTAGAGAAGGATTCAAACTTAGAGCAAACAGTATACTCAGCAACACAACAATCAAATGATAACAGACTTTGGTGTCTAGTAAGCTGGGAATTTGGGATCAACATTGTTTGCCCAAGACTCCAATCCACCGATTATATCTTTGGCTGAAGAAAAACCCTTGTTTGTAAGGAACTGAACAGCCCGCTGAGAGTCATTTCCTCTTGACATACCACATATAAGGACGCAGGTTTACTTGAGGCCAGTTCTGCTTCTTTTAAAGATGAATCAATCATTGGTAGTTTATCCTCCAACATGGACAGTGGGATGTTCATGGAGTTGGGAAGAGCTGTGATTTTGAAGTGGTGGGAAGGGCGCACATCAATCAGTATGTGGGGTTCTCCCTTGTCAAGGACTTCTTTGTAGTCATGACTGCTAATTCTCAGCGCTCTCAGGAATTAGGCCGAGTTTCGGGCGTCCCTGCATTCAAAATTATATGTGATCTGGGATTTGAAAATGAAAAGAAGAACAGGAAGCCTATAAAAAAATACAGCTAGAAAAATAACAAACAAACGAGGTAACAAACAAGGGCACCGACCATATTGGATGAATCAAACACATCTGGTTTACAATGTACAATTCCAAACCATTCAAAGAGTAGAAAGCACAAAGAAACAAAATAGGCATAAATCATTGACTACAAGCTATGCCAATTTCCAAGGACAGTGATCTTTAATTTGGTAAAGCCTCAAGCCAGATCCATTAACTATTTCAAATGTTAACAAATGTTTTGTAGCATAGGACCCTACATTCTGTTAAAATTCATTGAAAGGACAAAATCTCATTTCAGCTCTCCTGTAGGGTGGATAAAATGCTCATAAACAATACATGATTTTGACCAAAAAATAATTAGGACGATCACATGTCATTTTGCAAATATGAACTCATCTATATAAATAACAGTATTAATTGATAATGATACATTGTCTTTTAAATTATAATAATAAATTACTTAACCTGTCAAGTTACCTTGTCAGACATTGGAGATTGGGTGAACTTCTCATAATCAAAGCACTGAAAACTTTGTTTTGTAATCATTGCATTTTCTCCACAAGCAATACATTGTGCTGATTTTCCTCTGATCTTCACCTAGCGATATCGGAAGTTACAAGTTACTAAGACACTATATCTCTTGAATATAAGAATATCTTGGAGAGAAGCAATACTGCTGATACCTATATTCATAATATAAGTTCCTGTAGAAATCATGCTGGCATGCACTATGACTTCTCAATTGAAAATTAATTACAAAAAAAAAAGTATGTAGGCCTCATAAAGGGGTCTACACAAAAATATAATACTGTTTGCATAGTTGAAAAGATAATGCCAGTAGATGTCTTGCCCCCACTAAACGAGAGGCTGTTATAGACATCACATTCAAACCTTGTGAGTGGAATCTCAAAGAAATCTACAAAGATCTGTCTAAACGATAAAATAATCTTTTACTACCATAACAATTTCGAAAAGATATAAAATCCACAAATTCACCAATGAAAACTGATTTAAGATCTATGTGAAAAGTTAAGTCCAAGACAAATCATAGTGCCCAATAGTTATATTGAACCAACTTAGGTATGCTCCAGAGTCCCACCGATCATGAATGTACAGGCCTTTCTCAATTGGATAGACATAAAAATAAGCATTAACAGCCCAATATGCAAATATAAGGAAATAAGAAAAATAGATTGTGAGTATATGAAGGTGGAAACAGAGTTAAGCAGCATACTGTCCGAATTCGAGAAGACATCGCATCAAAAATAAGCATCCTCTCAGATAGAGGTTCACCAATAGCACTAGCAATCTTTATAGCTTCAAGAGCTTGAAGGCAACCAATCACACCCGGAACTGCAAATTAATATAATGCCAATATTAGGGAATTTGAATAATGAGCAATCTTTAACAAAAATAAACATTCAAATAAAATATGAATTTTACTCTCTCACAGGACAGAAGCAGACTATTTTTACTAGAAAATAGAAATGCCCGACTATGTTCCCTCTCACCATTCATAGCATGACTTCTGACCATCATTTAGCAGCTAAAGTATTCAATAAATCTCAATTAAAATTTCAACATTTTCAACTAGATTGAAATGTCAATATTTTGAACTAGAAAAGAAACATGAAGAACCATTATTCTCACCACCTTTTATGGAAATATTGCAATTTTACAAAATTGAGCATATGTAGTAAGAATGCATTAAGAGTCTAAGACTCAAGGTATTGAACTGCTAAGCAAAATCACTCAGTATGAAATGCATTGAAATGGCACTTAAGAAATGCTCAACTGAAAAATTTTCATGATAACCTTTTGATGCATCTAAACTGACATTACCATATTGCCTTACCTACCCCAAGAACACCACTATCAGAACATCTCTGACATGCAGCTGTAGGTGGAGGTGTTGGAAAAAGGCACCGATAACAAGGTCCTCCATTATGATGGTAAACGGTTAGCTGCAGAACAAAGAAGTTAGGCAGTTTACTTTTTATAACTGTTAGATAACCTTTGCTTCATCATATTGGACTAATCACTAAAAAGTTAGGGAGAATCTCAAATGCAAAAACTAGCTGAAGTAAAAAAAAAAAAAGGAAAGAAAGATAGGACTAAAAAAGTTAAAATTATAACAAATATTTGATGACTTCAATAGAAAATATACCTGTCCTTCCAACCCTAAGGCAGCACCAGACACAAGAGGCTGCAGGATTCAAAGCAGACTCTGTTAGAGGATGAAGGTGAACATTAAACATAAAAATCAATCCGCAAGATCAAAATAAAAGTGATGTAGTTTAAAGAAAAGGAACTATAAACACTAAAAAGCATATATATTTTCACGGCAGTTGTATATAATTCCAATGTAGATCGGATTTTTCTAACTTATCAAAATTTAGCAAATGAAAATAAGCAAATGAAATCCAAATTTCCTACATTTTGAAGTCCAAAATATTGAATACTTCAAGTGTGAACCATAAGTATAAAGCAGCTATAAGTTTAGAGGCAATAGGTAAGCACAAAAGCAAGATATCTGATGATTAATTGCATAAAGTTTTAATAATGAAAATTGAGAGATTTTGTTGCATTTTAATGTGTATAAAGAATGTCAACTTATAATCGATGGAAAAAATAAAACCAGGCTGAATAATAAACCTTGTCCAATAAAACACAACAGTCGCTAATCATGTAACGACTTGGAAGATTGTCAGTTGCATCAACCACTATGTCATATCTATGTTGACAGTGATGGGAAAATAAAGTACTTTTTTCCGCAAGAGAACACGAACATCATATTAAAAATCAGAATTTTTTTTATCTTTGTGAAGGATACTTGCTCACAATGCCCAAGGCATTTGTTGGTGACAAAGCTTCATTGTGTTCCACCAACTTGACAAGTGAATTTATCCTGAATTTGACAAATAGATCAGTTAGTGAAAACACTTACTGAGTAATTCTGCTTGAATCTCATAACCACTAGGCTGAACAGAATATATAACAAGAATAGTTATCACTACTATGCTCATTAAATAAACTAAAAGGTACTTTTAATGGGAGGGGCACATACAAGCGACATGCATCAGCAGCTGATTTTACTTTTGACTGGCCAACAAATGTTTCCTTGTGGATTATCTACAATGAAGTAACAGAAAATGCAAAAGATTCAATTAAGAGAGAGAGAGAGAGAGAGAGAGAGATTAGGTTATACATGGCCAGACAGAAAAACTAAAGAGCATATGTGGTTGGAAGAAACCCTCCACCTTTTCTCTCACCTTATGTTATTCTCCTATTTATAACATATATTTGAAGAAGAGGTTTATGTGATATCAAATCCCAACAGCATGGGATTCGACACGAATAGATTTGCCCAAAAACATCATTCATCCACAAAACAAGTATTTTTTTCGATAAGATGAGTGGCATCTAAAACTTTGAACACATAAAGCAAGATTTTTTTTCCCCTAGAGCTAGTCTAGTACCATAGACCAGAATAGAGCATCATCTATCAAGGGATATTAGATTCAAACAATTAAAGCAAATAACTATTTGTGCATTTGACGCGAAATAAACGATGATTACCTGACGATGCAAATTATTTATTTCAACAATGTCATTATCAACAATGCCAATACATCCTGCAAAGAGAAAATCCTAACCTTAAAACTGTTCTAAGCAACATGTCAAAAGTACCATCTAAAGAAAAAAAAATAACATCAAGCGGAAGAATAAGGGATGCTATCTAAAAAAAATAAAAATAAAAAAGCCAAATTTTTTGAAATTTAAGGAACTAGAACTCCACATAATTTCACGAGGCAAATGCTACGGTGGAATCTGCAAGAATCAATCCCTATGTGGGAGAATAAAAGAAAATACCAGCACCACAAGCAGCAAGATACAGTGCAACAGGTGACCCTAACCCTCCAGCTCCAACCACTAAAATTGAGGATTCTGAGAGTTTCAATTGTCCTGCAAGATTCCAAGAGACAAACACAACAAATGATTTAAGGTGAAAATTATCTTATAGATAAGATACAAATAATCCACTGAGAGGAAATGATAAAGCCCACAAAAAGCTATGCTAACACTTTGAATGTAGAGCATGCATATAAACACAAGAAACTGACTGCAATAAAGAATCATAAATGAGATATAATCTTCCTGCTTTGTAAGTGCACCTTAATTTTCCAACTACCCTTCATCTGGGCTAAGTTTCCAAAACTGATTCTCAAGTGACCTCTAGGAAGAAATAATGTGGAGCTACAAACGGCACACAGCCTCATGGCTTTGCCAAACAATCATTATCATCCTTAGCACAGTGCAATTACGAGAACACAGTAAAATAACAAATTTGAAATGAATTATTTTGAACACTGCATGACATTCAATGATTCCAAAACATAAGAGAGAAAGCAACATACCTTCAACTCCGAAATCAGGAAGCAATAGGTGACGACTGTATCTATAGATCATTTCTGGAGTCAAACCATTATCTACCACTGCATTGCCCGGCCGAACTAACGGGCAACAGGAACCATTACCAACAAAGTCCCCTTCTGTCAAGTTAGAAGTAGTCTCTTCCATTTGAGCCTGAAGCAAACGTATACGGTCCTCAAGTACTTGTTTCTGAGCCTTGAGCTCCTCAATCTCAGAGATAATCCCATCAAAGGTGTCAGGGATGTTGGTGGAATCCATTTACCTAGCTCCTGCGGCAGGTAGTCACAAAACCAGAAATTTTCTTAGGGCGATGTTTTACAAAAATTCAGTCCAGAGTAAAGCAAAATACATTTTTTTTTTTAAGTTCAAATAAGAATCCGATGGAAAGATAATAAAACTATAACTTCCAATAAATGAAAACCCTAGAACATATCATGAGCTGAAATTAGAAATACAAGGTTTGGAGTGAAGAGGGGAGAGAGATTGCAAACCTTGGGGCAGGGGAGGAGAGGGGAGAGGGGAGAGGAGACTCAGGAGAGAGAAGTCAGAAGCTTAGACACTGCATGATATAGCCCGGCCCGGCAGCCCTAAAGTTTTACCTACAGGGCCCAGGGGCAAGGGCTCTTCTAGCTCTCTAGAAATTAACCTTCGCATCATCTGGTCGATGAGATGGACACCGATGCGGCCGTGACGGTGGATGACCTTGGCTGCGGCGTGAGGTGCGGCAGGCGGAGCGGTGGCTGGTCAGAGAGATGGAGAGATTAGGGCTTGGCGGCGGCGGAGTGATGAAAAGATTATTTAGAAAAGTTATTAGAGCTCCCTGTTAATAAACAAATTACACTCGAGTCCTTTAATATATATTATAAATTAAAGTCAATGAAATTGCACTGTGTTTTATTTTATTTTTTTTTTAATATGGATAAACCATATTTATTTATTTTAAAAATGGGCTCCTGGGTAAGCCTGATATAGTCATTCATAATGTAATAGTTCGGGTCATATGTGGCCCATGATTACAATATGCCCTCAATTGTACAGGCCTAATGCATGTTGTCTTGCTATCTTATTATGTCCGGTCCTCATTGTCCTTAAAGTCGATGTCCGGTGGTTGTTGGTCTTGTGTGTCCTTACTCCTTAGTGAGTCAGAGGTTGTTCCCTGCTATGACTTGCATCTTGTGGAGAAAAATTGCACTGTGGTTCTTGTCTAATATTTCTCATTCGTCACGTTGGTTTTAACTTCTAATGTATACAAGTTTCCCACCTTATCGTGATTTGGGTGCATCGTCTACTAGTGGTCACACCCGGGCTTTCTTCGGAACAACTTCTCATTGATCAAGATGGGGACTGATTTAACAGGGATAGACTATGTCGCCCTAACGAAAATGGTGGCTGGGGTATCCTAAACCTCAGGGAATTCAATGGGGCCTTATTAGAGAAATAGTGGTGGCGAATTCTAACGAGGAATGCCAGTATATGTCTCAAAATCTTCAAAGATGTTTATTCCCGGGGCGGTATCATTGACCCCGACAAGCCTATCCCCGAGCGTGCATCCAGCTTCTAAAAGGGACTAAGCCGAGAAAAAATGCCAACCCTTGCAAACATCTCAATCAAACCAGGTGCAGGTTACTCAACAAACCCCTAGAAAGATAACTGCTGGGAAGGGACCTCTCTTGAGAACAAATTTCTAGAGCTGCAACCCCTGTTCATCAAGAAATCCATAAATCTCCAGTAGGCCTATGAACTGATCCGGAGAAGGAAGCCACTACTTCTGCCATGGCCCTTATCTGAAAGGGAGAAGGAAGGATAACATGCCCCTAACGTAGGCCTAACCGGAAATTGTGAGCGATAATAGAAGCGGGAAGGACTAGGAATGGAAGCTCACGCCAACTAAGAACTTCACAGCTAAATCACTCTACACCTTTAGGGTGGATGGTGGGCTCATAAGTGCTCTACAAAAGAACTTCTGGAAACAATCATGCCCCTTAAAGATCAAACTCTTTGCTTTGTTGACGAATGAAAACAGGATTCTCACCTTGGATAGCCTTCACAAAAGGAAATGGCGAGAGCATGAGTTGTGATATATCTATGGGATCAAGGGAAGGAATTCGTGCACTACCTACTCTTCATATGTCCATACGCAATAAAACATATGGAGCCACTTTTGCAACACTTTTGGGATGAGAAGGGAGCCGGACAATACACTATAATTATGGGGAACTAGTGATACTAGCCTCAAGATGTGTAACTCCCTGTGACAAGGCTGGGACTTTGCAGTCATAGCAATCACCTGGAATATTTGGGGTAAGAGAAACATGCGATGTTTCATAGGCAAACAACGCGTTTTCTTGATAACTATTCACGATATCTCTTTCCTTATACTTTCATGGATTAATGCAGCTCCACTCTCCAAATAACCAAAGTTGGAGGCGGCATCTAACCTAGTGAAGAGGGGTCTACAGCTCACTGGTAACACGCTTCCACGGGTTTCAAGAGGCGAGAAAGTCATCCCCCAACGGACCAGGAAAGAATCTGAGGAAGTACTACCAAACTCAATCAAGAGGAGGGCTCTCAACTGATTTTTTATAATTTTTTATGCATTTTGGCTGAGTTTGTATTTGGAAATGAATTATTATTATTAATAAATAAATATGGTTTATCCATTAATAAAAAAAACAAGATGGGGAGTGATCTCTTGGTCTCCCAATCAAATATGATTGTTTAGGGATTAAATTATTTATTTCATTTCGTTAGGGATTAAATTCTTTATTTGATGTCGTATGTTGTTTAGGGAGATGTAGTGCAAATAAATAAGTTTTTTTCATCTTGGTTACGCAATGCTTATATATTTGTATGATTGTATGTTGAGTTGAGTGATTTAAAAAAATGGCAGAAATATAATTATATATGGTACACTTATGCACCATTGCAGTATTGAGGAAATCCTACTATAAGGGTTTAGACAAACCATAAATTGCTAATTAATCATATTTTGTGCTTTATTTAAATTTAAATTTTTCAGTGGATGCAAAATACTGTGAGCTAATAAAGGAAACCAACCTAACAATGTTATAAATTGATTTATCAAAATTGTAAATTAGAAATTTATCATTATATTACAAATTTTAACACTAATAAATGTACCAAAATAGTCCTTTGTCAAAAAAAAAAAAAACAAACAAACAAACTTATCTCTAATTTGGAGCACTTCAAAATTAGAGATTTACCAAATTAAAATACACTTCCAAATAAAAAGTGCTCTCCTGATCTCGGATCTATGAAGAAGACTTGAAATCACTCCACTTGGGTAATCTCAACTCTCAAGGCTTTGTTTGGAGTTGCCATTGCTATTCATGCAATCATGCATCACCTTCACCGTCTTCACTTTGGTATACCTCCTTCTTTAAGTTCTCGACAAGTGCCGGTGGTGCAACAGGGCAAATACTCAACTCAACATATTTAAAAAACTCCTCTTCATGATCTTCGAAAGACTCCTCTTGAAGATGCCGTCTAAAGTGAACCTCCTCCTCCTCCTCCTCCTCTACTTCTTCATGCAAGAAGGATCCATCCATCTCATCAACATCCAATTGGAATACGATATTCGCATCAAGAGTACTAGTACTACTGATCATGCTACAGTGAAAGTAGCGTCGGATGGATTCAGAGAGTGTTGTGACCATCCATAAACGCCTCTCCGGGGACAATGAGCGTCCGGTCATGGTGTTCATGAACATAGAGTAGATGGCCTGGTCAGCTGAGAATCGATTGGTAAAAGACTTGATATCCATAGTGAATACTTTGCTTTCAGTAGGTAATGTGGAGCCAGGCATTGTCCAGTTGATGATTTGAGTGGCAAAAAGTAAGCGAATTGTGAATGAAGGAGTCGGTGGAAGGCTGGTGATGGAGAGGCTGCGAGCACCGCTAACTTGCATCGGTTCATGGAGCGCATAGTACCAGTGAGAATCATCATTGAAAGGGTTTATCCCAACAACAGGAAACATGGTTGTCTGCTTTCAAAGAGAAAGAATGAAAGAGATCGTAGTGCAAGAGAATATTAATGCAGCACAAGGGTGAGGGGGAATTAATTTTCGGTTCATATATATATATATATAATGTCTTGATTACATCAGGCCGGCCGGAAATTGTAAATTTCCGGCCGCCTGCTGATTCTGGGCCCTGGAGCATATTTGAACAATTTTCAACCGTATGGATGGAAAGATCATCGAAAAATAAGTTAGCCTGTCAATTTTCATACAATTTGGGAACTTGTAGGGTCTTCATCTTAACAGATCAAAACTTATAGGGATTTGAACGATCCAGAATTTCAACCGTTAAGTGGGAGGGCCAGAGCAGTTCTACAATTGTATGAAAATTCTGGGTAGCTTATTTTAGCAGATCTTCCCATCCATAAAAAAAAAATTTCAGAGGAAGTCAAATGGGCGTAGGCAGGAAATGAGCGATGTGCCGTACTGAGAATCGGCCTCTATATATATATATATATATATATATATATATATGAGACCATGGGGAAAATAAGTATTATAATCGAAGTAAAATTCTAATTATTTATAATATATATATATATATATATATATATATATATATATATATATATCTAACTATTAATACTTAATAGAATACACTTCTATTTAAATCATATATATAACTAAATTTTGAACATGGTCTGAATTTAATCCAAAATCTGAAAACTAACCATATCCACTAGTAAAATGAGTTGAATTAGGAAATTAGTTCCATGCTCGTTTATATATACACGGTAAATTTATAAATTTTAAAAAAAATCTCATGTAAATAAATTAATAATTCAGAACTCTCATGATGGTTTCTTTATTGTTTTACAATTTTTCAGCAATTTGTTTACGTAGCAAAATACATATCAATCAACTTTCAAACATAATAAATAAAAAATAAAAAAAATAAAAAAAATCCAAACATAATTAATCCAAGAGAAATCACATCAATCAACTTTCAAACATAAAAAAAAAAAAATCCAAACATATTTAATCCAAGAAATCACATCAATATAGACTTTTAAATAAAATAAATCTTTCCCAATCTATTTTAAAAATTATCCTAATAGATGCTAAAAGACAGCAATAAAAATATTTTTTTAGAAAAAAAAAAAATAATCAGTGCTAATGAGCGTTTTTTAGTTGCCAAAGTTTTGGGCGGGCGTGATGACGGAGATGAGAAGAAGGCTCAAAAAATCTACCTATATATAGGTTTGATATCAGATAACTATTCTTTAAAAATAATTATAAATTTGAAAAGATATCTATCTCTATTGCTTTACTTTTTCGCCGAAGACCACCCTAGAGTTATCAACTCTTAATCTTTTTTTTAAAAAAAAATATTTATAACATAAATTCTAGATTATATATATATATTGAAAATAATGTCTAAATTATATGATAAATTAGTAGTGATTAGGGTGCATTGTCTACCAATGGTCACGCCTGGGCTTTCTATGGAACAACCTTTCATTAATCAAGCTGGGGGGTGATCTCTTGGCCTCCCAATCAAATATGAAGATTGGATCACTTTTTTTTTATATTTTTAGGTGGGGATTAAATTCTTTATTTGATTTTATATGTTGTTTAGGGAGATAGTGTGTAGTGTAAATAGATAATTAGTTTTTTATGTTGGTTTTGTAATGCTTGTGCGTTTGTTTATCGAGTGATTTTTAAAAAAAATTGGCAGAAATATAATCATGGTACACCAACTCCGACTAACACACACAAGTATACAACAACTAGCCATTGATCTCGGATCTATGAGAAGAAAACTTGAAACCACTCCACTTGGGAAATAAAATAGTGTTTGATTGGGGTTGCCATTGCAATTGGCATATCCAAACAATTTAGCAAGATTAATTAAAAAAAAAAAGAATAAGCCACAATCAACCCTCTAATCCTAAATCAAACTTGTTTCATGTATATCCAAACACAACCTTAATTATCATAAAATACAAATTAAAAAGTATATTAAATGTTGATCAAACTATAGAATAATAGAAGGCTTATCATGATTATATAATCCATGACATCAGGACTCTTGTTGATATATATATGTCTTCAGCTTTGAGCTTGCAACTTGGTTCGACATAGGGGGCAAGTATCCTTTCTTTGAAACCAACCATCAATGCAGTGTACATGGAAGCAATGAGAGCAAGGCAAACGCTTGACCTCCACCCTTGCGACAAGCTCCTCCAAGCATATCATGCAGTCCTCGGCTTCAGCGTCTTCACTTTGGTACATCTCCGTCTTTAAGCTCTCGACAAGTGCAGGTGGTGCAGGGCAAATACTCAACTCTACATCTTCAGAAAACTCCTCTTCATGATCTTCAAAAGAATCCTCTTGAAGATCCTGCCTTAAGTGCTCCCCATCTTCATACAAACTGGATCTATGTATCTCATCCACAACATCCAATTCGAAGATGATATTAGCATCAAGATTACTATTGCTACTGTGAAGGTAGTGTCGGATAGATTCAGAGAGTGTCATGACCGTCCCTAAACGTCTCTCCCAGGAGAATGCGCGTCCGGTCGTGGTGTTCATGAACATGGAGTAGATGGCCTGGTCAGCTGAGAACCCATTGGTAAAAGAGTTGATATTTATAGTGAATTCTTTGGTTTCAGTAGGCACTCGGTGCATTTGCACATTAGTTGATGTGGAGCCTGCAGGACTTGTCCAGAAGATGGTCCTAGTGGCAAAAAATAAGCGCATAGTGAGTGTAGGAGATAGTGGAAGGGTGGTGATGGAGAGGTTGCGAGAACCCCTAACTTGTATCTGTTCATGGAGCACATAGTATCAGTGAGAATCATCATTGAGAGGGTTTATCTGAACAATGGGAAACATCCTTGACTGCTTTCAAGGAGAACTTAAGGAGATAGATGGTAGTGCAAGAGAATACTAAAGCATAAGGGTGTGTGTGAGGTTTCTTTGGTTCACATATATATATATATACCAAGGAGATATGTGTGGAAATAAGTATTCTAATTGAAGTAGAGTTGGTATAGCCTTCAAATTCTAGTTTGAGTCGGTTTCATTGAGATCATAGACTTTTCTCTTTTCCACTATAAAAATCTAATTATTTATAAAATATAAGTATAATATCAAATGTATGTATATCCAACTATTTATAGAATACATTTTTTTAATTTAAATCATATAACTAGAATTTGAACATGGTCTGCATTTAATCCAAAATCAGAAAACCAACCATATCCACTAGTAAAATGTGTTGAAATAGGAAATTAGTTCCATACACTTTTATATATTCATGAAAAATTTATAAATTTTTGAAAAATAATCCCATAAAAATAAATAAATAATTCAAAACGCTCATGATGTTTTTTTTTTTTAATTATTGTTTTGCAGTTTTTTCAGCAATTTGTTTACACACCAACATCACAAAATCACATCAATCAACTTTCAAACATAATCTTTATCCAAATGAATTAAAAAAAATCCAAACATAATGAATCTAGATCCAAGAAGGAAATTATCAAATTAATTGATGATATTTTGGTCTTCAACTTGATCCTATGGCAAACATTTCACCTCAGTGCCCACAACCAAAATTTCCAAAATAAATCATGTATTGTTGGATATCGTGATCACCTTCCACCACCTCACAGAGTAATCTCTCCAAAAACTCCGGCGGTGCAGGCCGAAGAATTATAACATCTTGCTGTGTAGCTTCAAATGACTCTCACATAACATGAGTGAGCACACTTTCTGTCTCTTTCCCGTCACCAACGTTGATTACATTAACATCACCAATATTATTAATCGAAGTATGCGGCTTCTTAATAACATTTAACTCAAGATAAATATTTTCATAAGCATCCAAGCTACGTTTTTTTTTTTTGGAACTCAATTGGAGCACTGCACAGCTGGAATAGCGACTAATAAGAATCGAGGGGGCGTGCCGCAGCGCGCAGGATCGAATCCCACGGCAACAGCGATTGTGATATACGGGGAAAAACCACGATGGCGGCCCTCAGAGGAATCAAACCCACGACGGGGTGGGAGGCACGCGGCCCGAATACCACACACGACCCGAAGGACGTTGGCATCCAAGCTGATACGTTGAGAAACATGGCACATGATACTGGACACAATCTAGTGGACGTCCGTACCAATCACATCGATATATATGAAGGATCAAGTGTAAGCCAGGTTTTACTTTCTATCATCATAATATTTATTGGACATTCAACTCACAATTTATTGGGAACAAATATAAACAAGTTGGGAACATAAAAGATTAAAAATAACATTAATCATGATATAATATTGTCACATTGAATTAGAGTGAAGCATAAACTGATGAATTGAGATAACATACACTGGCCCTGCTACAAATTAATTAAAAAACTTCTTCTATTTTTTTAAATGAACTCCAAAAATAAAAAGAAAAAAAAATTATATATACAATAAACTAGTTATTTTTAAAAGTGGAACGGATCCAGTAGACGTAGGAATTAATAACGACAAAGTGGACAACAATTTTTTACGAATCCGAGGATGCAGTTGCCATGAAAGCGATGGGAGCATGGAAGGCGGCTTCACATGATCCACGCAGCGCACATTGAGCTCTTCCAAGCGGATCATGCATTCTTGGTCTCACCTTAGCTCGCACACTCCTCCATGACCAAACTCTCCAAAAGCTCCTGCGGTGCAGGCCGGACAACACGGACTAGTTGTGCAGCTTCAAAGGACTGCTGGTATGCCAGATGGGTGACCAGTTCCATGTGCACCTTTTTAGTGACAACTAACACAAAGCTTGTGTTTGATAGGGGAATATCCCACTTGGGATTAGGAATAACTTTTGAAAAGCTTTGAATTTTTTGGGGAAAAATTTTAAAGTAAAAGTATTAATGATAAGATAGCTATGTGGCTTCTATACATTGGTGGGTGGGTTATTATTATATTCTTAAACTTAAATTAAAGTTTTTGGCGGGAAAAATTTTCATTGGGGAGTGTGTTAGGGATATCCCCCTATCAAACATGAGCAAAGGAGATGAGAGAAACATCTTGGCGTATGTTGGAGAACTCGTGGTGTATACCACGGCAAAGATACTTTTGGCGATCTTACAAACTGTTGGGACACGCCAAATTGGAGGGGGTAACCACCAGGAAGGAGCTGACAAGAACATGTCATCAATGGCTCTCACAGCGGACCTAGCATCACAAAAAGCACTAACATCCTTCATGTGGACAGCTGATTCGGTATACAATGGGCCTACAATGGTGTTGTTGCACCAGATCTCTGAAGAGAATTGGAAATCGACAAACACTTTAGAAGGGGATGGTGGGCTGGTGGCCACTGGAGAGACAATTGTTATAGTCGGAGTGTGAAGTTCGTAGTGCCAGGACGGAGGAGGGCGACGGCCATCTGAAGGCATGGTTATTATTACTAGTGAGAATAATAAGTGCAAAAGATCAACGCATGCAGCAGAATTTTTGTAATTTTTTTATACATTTTGGCTGAGTTTGTATTTGGAAATGAATTACTATTATTAATAAACAAATCGGTTTATCCACTTAAAAAAAAAGATGTGGAGTGATCTCTTGGTCTCCCAATCAAATATGATTGTTTAGGGATTAAATTCTTTATTTGATTTCATATGTTGTTTAGGGAGATGTAGTGCAAATAGATAAGTTTTTTTTTGTCTTGGTTACCGTAATGCTTATATGTTTGTAATTTGTATGTTGAGTTGAGTGATTTTTAAAAAATTGGCATAAATATAATTATATATGGTACACTTGATGCACCATTGCAGTATTGAGGAAATCCTACTATAAGGGTTTAGACCAAGGTTGTCAGACCCGACCCGGGGCATTGACCCGGCCAAGCCCAAAGGTCAGGGGTCAAGCTTTCAACCGGGGTTGAACCGGGGTCAATAATAAAATTTTAAAAAATAATTAATAATAATTAATAATAATGAAATAGGATATAAAACAAAATTATAATAATAAAAAATATGATTGATTAACTAAATTTGATATTTATATTTAGTCCATGCTTAAAGCAAACACATGCTAAACAAAACAAATTAATCAAAAATATTAAAATACACAATTAAAATATAATCATATCATAGATTCTTTTAAGTATACAAATACAACTTTTTGTAAGCCCATCTCATTTTGGGCCTTATTATGGACTTGTTTTCAAAAGTATTGGTTTTAAATATTCAAAAACTTGGAAGTATTTAGCCCACATTGCTTATGGATAAACCTTTCACTCTCTTTAAATATAGTTTCATTCTACCAACTAATAGACCTTGTTGGTGAAAAGGCTCTCTTACGCACGCACGCAGGGGGGTGCAAATGTTCGATTTGTGTTGCCTTGGATGCTCGAAACTCATGTGCGCACACGAATGCCGCCTCAATTTGAGGCTCCTCGTGCCCCAAAGGTTTTTGTTTATTAGTTTGGTTTTAAATTTTTTTTTTCCATATAAAAAACAAAAAAAAATTTCCCTCGAGCCCGATTCACTCGGCTGGGCCGGCCGGCCGGCCGGGTCGGTGACGTGGTGCCGGGTCTCAACACCCTCAGTTCGGGGTCCTACCCAGCCCGGCCCACCTCTCGGTTCCCGGTTTTTCCGATTGAACCGCCTGGGCCGGGCCGGATCTGACAACAATGGTTTAGACAAACCATAAATTGCTAATTAATCATATTTTGTGCTTTATTTAAATTTAAATTTTCAGTGGATGCAAAATTTCGTGAGCTAATAAAGGAAACCAACCTAACAATGTTATAAATTGATTTATCAAAATTGTAAATTAGAAATTTATCATTATATCACAAATTTTAACACTAATAAATGTACCAAAATAGTCCTTTGTCCAACAAAAAAAAAAAACAAAAACAAAAACAAACTTATCTCTAATTTGGAGCACTTCAAAATTAGAGATTTACCAAATTAAAATACACTTCCAAATAAAAAGTGCTCTCCTGATCTCGGATCTATGAAGAAGACTTGAAATCACGCCACTTGGACAATCTCAAGGCTTTGTTTGGAGTTGCCATTGCTATTCATGCAATCATGCATCACCTTCACCGTCTTCACTTTGGTATACCTCCGTTTTTAAGTTCTCGACAAGTGCCAGTGGTGCAACAGGGCAAATACTCAACTCAACATATTTAAAAAACTCCTCTTCATGATCTTCGAAAGACTCCTCTTGAAGATGCCGTCTAAAGTGATCCTCCTCCTCCTCCTCCTCTTCTGCTTCTTCACGCAAGAAGGATCCATCCATCTCATCAAAATCCAATTGGAATACGATATTCGCATCAAGAGTACTAGTACTACTGATCATGCTACAGTGAAAGTAGCGTCGGATGGATTCAGAGAGTGTTGTGACCATCCATAAACGCCTCTCCGGGGACAATGAGCGTCCGGTCATGGTGTTCATGAACATGGAGTAGATGGCCTGGTCAGCTGAGAATCGATTGGTAAAAGACTTAATATCCATAGTGAATACTTTGCTTTCAGTAGGTAATGTGGAGCCAGGCATTGTCCAGTTGATGATTTGAGTGGCAAAAAGTAAGCGAATACTGAATGAAGGAGGCGGTGGAAGGGTGGTGATGGAGAGGCTGCGAGCACCGCTTACTTGCATCGGTTCATGGAACGCATAGTACCAGTGAGAATCATCATTGAAAGGGTTTATCCCAACAACAGGAAACATGTGAGAATCATCATTGAAAGGGTTTATCCCAACAACAGGAAACATGGTTGTCTGCTTTAAAGGAGAAAGAAGGAAAGAGATCGTAGTGCAAGAGAATTTTAATGCAGCACAAGGGTGAGGGGGATTTTTTGGTTCATATATATAGGAGACCATGGGGGAAATAAGTATTATAATCGAAGTAAAATTCTAATTATTTATAAAATATATATATAATATCAAATAGATATATATATATCTAACTATTAATACTTAATAGAATACACTTCTATTTAAATCATATATATAACTAAATTTTGAACATGGTCTGAATTTAATCCAAAATCTGAAAACTAACCGTATCCACTAGTAAAATGAGTTGAATTAGGAAATTAGTTCCATGCACGTTTATATGTACACGGTAAATTTATAAATTAAAAAAAAAAATCTCATGTAAATAAATTAATAATTCAGAACTCTCATGATGGTTTCTTTATTGTTTTATAATTTTTCAGCAATTTGTTTACAGAGCAAAATACAAATCAATCAACTTTCAAACATAATATAAATAAATAAATAAATAAATAAATAAATCCAAACATAATTAATCCAAGAGAAATCACATCAATCAACTTTCAAACATAATAAAAAAAATCCAAACATAATTAATCCAAGAAATCACATCAATATAGACTTTTAAATAAAATAAATCTTCCCAATCTATTTTAAAAATCATTCCTAATAGATGCTAAAAGACAGCAATAAAAATATTTTTTTAGAAAAAAAAAAAAAACAGTGCTAATGAGCGTTTTTTAGTTGCCAAAGTTTTGGCCGGGACTCGGGAGTGATGACGGAGATGAGATGAAAGCTCAAAAAATCTATCTAAATTTAGGTTTGATATCAGATAACTATTCTTTAAAAATAATTATAAATTTGAAAAGATATCTATCTCTATTACTTTAATTTAAATTGTATCATAAACTTTTCTAATCAATCCTTTTTCGCGGAAGACCACCTTAGTAGTTATAAACTCT
Source organism: Dioscorea zingiberensis (assembly GCA_026586065.1). NCBI lineage: Eukaryota > Viridiplantae > Streptophyta > Magnoliopsida > Dioscoreales > Dioscoreaceae > Dioscorea > Dioscorea zingiberensis. The sequence continues at coordinate 2,589,116 of CM048822.1, read as the reverse complement.
TAATTTTTTTTTAAAAAAAAATATTTACAACATAAATTCTAGATTTTATATATATATATAGAAAATAATGTCTGAACTATATGATAAATTAGTAGTGATTTGGGTGCATTGCCTACCAATGGTCACACCTGGACTTTCTATGGAACAACCTTTCATTAATCAAGCTGGGGCGTGATCTCTTGGCCTCCCAATCAAATATGAAGATTGGATCACTTTTTTTTTTTTGTATTTTTAGGTGGGGATTAAATTCTTTATTTGATTTCATATGTTGTTTAGGGAGATGTAGTGTGTAGTGTAAATAGATAAGTTTTTTATGTTGGTTTTGTAATGCTTGTGAGTTTGTTTATCGTGTGATTTTTAAAAAAATTGGCAGAAATATAATCATGGTACACCAACTCCGACTCACACACACACAAGTATACAACTAGCCATTGATCTCGGATCTATGAGAAGAAAACTTGAAACCACTCCACTTGGGAAATAAAATAGCGTTTGATTGGAGTTGCCATTGCAATTCGCATATCCAAACAATTTAGCAAGATTAATTAAAAAAAAAAAGAATAAGCCACAATCAACCCTCTAATCCTAAATCAAACTTGTTTCATGTATACCCAAACACAACCTTAATTATCATAAAATACAAATTAAAAAGTATATTAAATGTTGATCAAACTATAGAGGGCTTATCATGATTATATAATCCATGACATCTGGACTCTGTTGGTTTATGTCTTCAGCTTTGAGCTTGCAACTTTGTTCGACATAGAGGGCAAGTATCCTTTCTTTGAAACCAACCATCAATGCAGTGTACATGGAAGCAATGAGAGCAAGGCAAACGCTTGACCTCCATCCTTGCGACAAGCTCCTCCAAGCATATCATGCAGTCCTCGGCTTCACCGTCTTCGCTTTGGTACACCTCTGTCTTTAAGCTCTCGACAAGTGCCGGTGGTGCAGGGCAAATACTCAACTCTACATCTTCAGAAAACTCCTCTTGAAGATCCTGCATTAAGTGCTCCCCATCTTCAAACAAGCTGGATCTATGTATCTCATCCACAACTTTCAATTTGAAGATGATATTAGCATCAAGAGTACTATTGCTACTGCGAAAGTAGTGTTGGATAGATTTAGAGAGTGTCATGACCATCCATGAACGCCTCTCCCGGGAGAATGTGCGTCCGGTCGCGGTGTTCATGAACATGGAGTCGATGGCCTGGTCAATTGAGAACTGATTGGTAAAAGAGTTGATATTTATAGTGGATTCTTTAGTTTCAGTAGGCACTCGTTGTATTCGCACGTTAGGTAATGTGGAGCCAGGCATGAATGTCCAGAAGATGGTCTTAGTGGCAAAAAGTAAGCGAATAGTGAGTACACGAAATGGTGGAAGGGTGGTGATTGAGAGGTTGCGAGCACCCCTAACTTGTATCGGTTCATGAAGCACATAGTACCAGTGAGAATCATCATTGAAAGGGTTTATTTTAACAATGGGAAACATGGTTGACTGCTTTCAAGGACAAATTAAGAAGGAGATAGATGGTAGTGCAAGAGAATATTGGAGCAAAGGGTGTGTGTGAGGTTTTTTTTATTCATATACATATTTATACCAAGGAGACATGTGGAAAAGTATTCTAATTGAAGTAGAGTTGGTATAGCCTTCAAATTATAGTTTGAGTCGGTTTCATTGAGATCATAGACTTTTCTCTTTTTCACGGTAAAATTCTAATTATTTATAAAATATAAGTATAATATCAAATGTATATATATCCAACTATTTATAGAATTCATTTTTTTTATTTAAATCATATAATTAACTAGAACTTGAACATGGTCTGAATTTAATCCAAAATCAGAAAACCAACCATATCCACTAGTAAAATGAGTTGAAATAGAAAATTAGTTCCATACACTTTTATATATTCATGAAAAAATTATAAATTTTTGAAAAATAATACCATAAAAATAAATAAATAAATAAATAAATAATTCAAAACGCTCATGATAGTTTTTATTATTATTATTATTATTGTTTTGCAGTTTTTTCAGCAATTTGTTTACACACCAACATCACAAAATCACATCAATCAACTTTCAAACATAATCTTTATCCAAATTAATTAAAAAAAATCCAAACATAATGAATCTAGATCCAAGAAGGAAATTATCAAATTAATTGATGAAATCTTGGTCTTCAACTTATCCCATGGCAAACATTTCACCTCACTGCCTACAACCAAAACAAATCATGCATTGTTGGATATCATGATTACCTTCCGCGGCACCGGCCGAAGAATTATAACATCTGCTGTGTAGCTTCAAATGACTATTACATAACATGAGTGAGCTCACTTTCTGTCTCTTCCCCGTCACCAATGTTGATTACATTAACATCACCAGTATTTGTATTAGTTCTAATAATCCAAGCTGATACGTTGAGAAACATGGCACATATATAATAGTAGACACAATCTAGTGGACGTCCGTACCAATCACATCGATATACATGAAGGATCAAGTGTAAGCCAGGTTTTACTTTCTGTCATCATAATATTTATTGGACATTCAACTCACAATTTTTTTTTTTATTTTTTGGTCGTATGAGCTAGGCGGTCAGCGCCGCTTCGCTAGGTCGGACTCTGGGCGTGCACGAGACCTGGGATCGAATCCTGGCTTGCATTGGGAAGTTGCCATCCGTAGACTGGGCATCCCACGTGGGCACAGGCATTCGCCACACATCCGGCCCTCAGCGCAGCCTCGAACCCGGGTGGGTGGCGAGGCACGCGACCAGTTTGACGCTAGGCTAAGAGGCCTTTGTCAACTCACAATTTATTGAGAACAAATATAAACAAGTTGGGAACATAAAAGATTAAAAATAACATTAATCATGATATAATATTGTCACAATAAATTAGAGTGAAGCATAAACTGATGAATTGAGATAACATACACTGGCCCTGCTACAAATTAATTAAGAAACTTCTTCTAGTTTTTTTAAATGAACTCTAAAACTAAGAAGAAGAAATACATATATATATATATATATATATATATAGAGGAATTTAATTATAAGTCCCTCTACTATTCAACCACTATTCACCTTTACCAAAACAACACCCAAAATACTATTCACCCTAAGTCCCCCCCAAGGACCCTAGAGGGAAGATGGAGGTCCTTGGGGAGGGATCTATAGTGAATAAGTTCACTATTGGGGGGTGTATAATTAATTAACTAATATATATATATATATATATATATATATATATATATACAATAAACTAGTTATTTTCTAGGCGGAACCGGATCCGGCGGAACATAGGTGTAACGACAAAGTGGACAGCAGTTTTTTTCTATAAACCATCGGAGGATGCAGGTGCCATGAAAACGATGGGAGCATGGCAGACGCTTCACATGATCCACGCGCACATTGAGCTCTTCCAAACAGATCATGCATTCTTCGGTCTCACCTTCCGCTGCTGCGCACTCCTCCGTGACCAAACTCTCCAAAAGCTCCGGCGGTGCAGGCCGGACAACACCGATTAGTTGTGCATCTTCAAAGGACCGCCGGTAAGCCAGATTGGTGACCAGTTCCACGTGCACCTTTTTAGTGACAACTAACACGAAGGAGATGAGAGTAACATCTTGGCGTATGTTGGAGAACTCGTGGTGTATATCGGAGACCACGGCAAAGATACTTTTGGCGATCTTACGAACTGTTGAGACACGCCAAATTGGAGGGGGTAACCACCAGGAAGGAGCTGACAAGAACATGTCATCAATGGCTCTCACAGCGGACCTAGCATCGCAAAAAGCACTGACATCCTTCATGTGGACAGCTGATTCGGTATACAATGGGCCTACAATGGTGTTGTTGCACCAGATCTCTGACGAGAATTGGAAATCGATGGACACTTTAGAAGGGGGTGGTGTGCTGGTGGCCACTGGAGAGACGATTGTTATAGTCGGAGTGTGAAGTTCGTAGTGCCAGGACGGAGGAGGGCGACGGCCATCTGAAGGCATGGTTATTATTATTACTAGTGAGAATAACAAGTGCAAAAGATCAACGCATGCAGCAACAGCAGCAAGGCTTTTAATAGTTCTAAATAATTAAATATTAGATTTTGAGTAAAATTCTGTTTTGTATTCCGAGTTGAATTCTAGTTGGAATATTAATATGTATGAGTACGACCATGAGGAAATGGTAATGTAGTTGAAGGAGATAAACGTACATAAGGCCAAACCTTAACATTATCTGAACATAATGAAGCAAGGCTATTATATCTGGGGCTGACAAATAATCAAATTGTTCGTCAACCAACGGAGGACCTTTGTACACACTTAGCCACCAAATGTTGAAAAGTTTTGTACTTATTATATATATATATGGGCTGCATACCATACTAGCACCCGAACCCAAAAAAAAAAAAAAATCCCAACAAACCCAAACAACCCCCAACAATTTGATAGCAAGGACCGACAACAACTTAATTATGGCAGAAAAAAAAAATTATTTTGATGAATAGATGAGATCCAAATCTAAATTACACATTGGCCGTTGGATCAATCGTTGGATATTGATCCAACGGTCAATTTAGGGACAACCCTAAATGATGTATCCTCGTGTGTATATATATATATATATATATATATATATATATATATATTAATTGGCTCTCCCAATATAAAAACATGAAAAATATAAAAAAAATAAATCAATTTATTTTTAATGACAGTTGCATATAGTCATAATATAGGCCACTTAAAATTTAAACATATATCCATCAAATAGATGGGGAGCAAAAAGTTTCAAATATCACTTAAAAAATATTTTATATTATCAAATATAAAGATTTTCTCCAAAAACTATATTTAGTGTCGATTATTATATTAAAAATATAGATAAAAAATTAAAATAAAATAGAGTTGCTTGATTTAAATACGTGATGTGTTTGAGTTAGATCCATGTGTTTAATTTGTATATTAATTATTATTATTTTTAAATATATAAATTGATAATCATAAAGGTACCGAATTTATGTTTTTTATTAATTTTATTGATAATTTTAATGTTTACTTATTTTTAAATTATCTATAATTTTTTGTATTTAATATATTTTTTAAAATCTATTTTACAAATAATAATTATTTATTTATATATTATTAAGCGAAAAAAAGTTTACTTTTAATTTTATATAAAATCTAAAAGAACTAGAAAATTAGAATGTTGTTATGGAATTTTCTCAAAATTTTGAAACTTTTTAATTTGAAAAAATCTATCTACGAGCGAGTATGCTTAATTTTAAGAAGTATCTATCTATTACAAATAACTTTAATCTGGTGTTACTGTTGTGTGTATAAAGACTATAGACATTATCAAATTAATTAATCAAATCTTGTTCTGCAACTTGATCACATTAAAAACATTTTACCTCAACGCCCACAACCAAATTTTCCAAACAAATCATTCATTGTTGGATATGTTTAACATCTACCTTTGCACACTTGATCTGTCACCAAACTCTCCAAAAACTCCCACGGTGGCATTGCAAGTTGAAAAATAACATGAATGAGTGAGATAATGTCTCTTCCCCGTCACCAACATCGATTATACTAACATTACCAAAATAATTAATCAGAGCATGCAATCTCTTAATAAGATCTATCTCAAGATAAATATTTTGATAAGAACCCGAGGGCTGATGCGTTGAGAAATAATTAAGACATATAATAGTAGACGCAATTTGGCTGACAAGCCAGGTTTCACTTTCTGAAATCATAGTATTTATTTGACGCTCAAATCATGTACAACTTATTGGTAAAAAAATTAAACAAGTTAATTAGGAACATAAAAGATTAAGAATAACATTAATCATGATTCATGATATATTGCCACATTAAATTAGAGTGAAGCCAAGCTAATGAATTTAGATAACAGTGGCACTACTATATATATATATATATATATATATATATATATATATAAGTCCGCATAAATTAATTAAGAAACTTCTACTAGTTTTTAAGTGAACTCTACAAAGAAAAAGAAAAAATATATATATATATACAATAAACTGATTATTTTCCCGGCGAACGTAGATGTAACGACAAAGTGGACAAAAGTCTTTTTTGGTAAATCAGCGGAGGATGCAGTTGCCATGAAATCAATGAGAGCATGGTAAAGGCTTCACATGATCCACGCTACCCATTGAGCTCTTCCAAACAGATCATGCATTCTTCGGTCTCACCTTCCGCTGCCGCGCACTCCTCCGTGACCAAACTATCCAAAAGCTCCAATGGTGTGGGCGGGACTGAACCAACTAGATGTGCTGCTTCGAAGGACTGTTGGAAAGCCATATTATCGGTGGTGTTCAGTATAACTTCCACATGATCTGGACGACCGCCAGGTAGTACTATCACATGCACCACTTTAGTGACAAATAACACAAAGGAGATGAGAGCAACATCTTGGCGTGCGTTGCATATATTAGAGACCACAACAAAGATACGTGCGGCGATGTCAAGTGCCATTTGGACACGCCAAAAGGAAGAGGCGAACCACTGGGAAGGAGTTGAGAAGAACATCTCATTGATGGCTCTCTCAGCTGACCGGGCATCGCAAAAAACACTGGCGTCCTTCCTATAGACAATTGATTCGGTATTCAATGGGCGTACAACTGAGCCGCTGCGCCTGACGTCCAACGAGTATTGGAAATCGATGGACACTTGAGAAGGGGATGGTGTGTTGGTAGACTCTGGTGAGACGATTGTTATCGTCGGAGCGTGAAGTTCGTAGTACCAGGAAGGAAGAGGGTGACGACGGCCATCTGAAGGCATGGTTATTACTAGCTAGTGAGAATAATAAGTGCAAAAGATCAACGCAGCAGCAAGGCTTTTAATAGTTCTAAATAAATATCCGATTTGGAGTAGAATTCTGTATTATATTCCGAGTTGAATTCTACTTGGAATATTAATACGTATGTGTACGTCTATGATCAGGAAACTGATCGATATGTAGTACAAGGAGATAAACGTAAGACCAAACCTTAACATTAACTCAAGATAAGATAATGAAGCAAGGTTACTTATATCTAGGGCCCAGTAAATAATCAACCGTTCATCATCAGGTTACATTGACTTGTCATTCATTTTAATAACAAAATAAACTTAAGCTTAAATTTTAATTCGATCTAAATTTGAGTTCAAATAATAATTAAATTGAACTCGAGCTAGAATTAACTCGTTTGAGTTCAACTCAAAATTGGAATATATATATATATATATATATATATATATATACACTAGCAAATGTGACCCATATTATTTTTTAGGGTTTTTTGTAGGTATACCCCTGAATAATTTTGAAATTATGAATTTACTCCTGAATAAAACATAATTGCATACATACCCCTGAATAATAGGTATAATTGCGTATATGCCCCTGAGGTTAAAATCAAAGGAAAAACCGTCAAGTTAACAAACGGTAGACATGCAAAATGACCATCATACCCTTTACATATATACCCCTAAAAAATTTGTTTGACTATAAATTTAAAAATACCCCTTTAAAAATCTAAAATTTAAAATAGTTAGAAATATATAAAGAGGGTTTTTTTGGATATTTTCCAACCCTTAACCTAAGTTGTAACCATGATTAAGATTACTTGGTTAACTTCACAACGATCCTAAATAGGGGTATATCCGCAATTCAACCTGTTTTTCAGGGGTAGACAAGCAATTATGATTTTTTCGGGGGTAAATATACAATTATGAAACTTTTGAGGGGTATATAACCAATTTTCCCTATTTTTTATTTTCTATCTAATAAAAGATAATTATAACTTATTTATTAGTTTTGTGCAAAAATCCTTCATAATTTTATAATTAATTCTAACATATTAATAATTTTTTTATTGAATGAATTGCATTTGATTTTGGTTAAGGACTACATAATATTTTTTAGGTATCAATTATTTTTTATGATTTTGATTTAAATTTGCTTACTTTGGTACTTTGTAATATATATATATATATATATATATAACTATTAATACTTTAATAGAATACATTTCTATTTAAATCATATAACTAAAATTTGAACACAGGCCTAAATTTAATAGAGAATTGCTGAAGAGATGCACCTGCTGGAATGAAATTAGTATTGTTAGTGCAGGCGCTAACCTCATCCAATCGAGGTATTGTTGCTACTCCTGGACCTGTATGGCTGTATATAAGTATTTAGGCCAGGTTATATTGATTTAGCATGAAAATGAATAACATTTCTGATAACTTGATTCTTAAACAGAATTGTCATCATAATTAATTTTGGTCATCGTACCATCAACGCAGAGCACAAGTATAGGATCAGTCAGTCACACCACCTTATGCTCACAATGTGAATATAATCAACTACAAAAGGCTCTTTACCCCCCCCAAAAAAAAGCTACAAAAGGCTTATCATGATTATATAAGTCATGACATCAGGACTCTTATTGTTATATGTCTTCAGCTTTGAGCTTGCAAGTTGTTTCGACAGAGGGGGCAAGTATCCCTTCTTCGAAACCAGCTATCAATGCAGTCTACATGGAAGCAATGAGAGCAAGGCAAACGTTTGACCTCCACCCTCGTGGCAAGCTCCTCCAAGCATATCATGCAGTCCTCGGCTTCACCGTCTTCACTTTGGTACACCTCTGTCTTTAAGCTCTTGACAAGTGCTGGTGGTGCAGGGCAAATACTCAACTCTACATCTTCAGGAAACTCCTCTTCATCTTCAAGCCATTCTTCAGGATTCTCCTGCATAAAGTGCTCCTCCTCCTCCTCTATTTCTTCATGCAAGATCTCATCCACAACATCCAATTGGAATCTGATATTCGCATCAAGAGTACTACTGATGCTACTACCATGAAAGTAGCGTCGGATGGATTCGGAGAGTGTTGTGACCATCCATAAACGTCTCTGCGTGGACAATATATGAGCGTCCTGTCATGGTGTTCATGAACATGTAGTAGATGTCCAGGTCAGCTGGTAACCGATTGGTAAAAGACTTGATATCCATAGTGAATTCTTTGGTTTCAGTAGGCCTTGGTGGTTGCGCGCTAGCTAATACGGGGCTAGACCTTGTACAAAAGATTGTCTTGAGTGGAAAAAAATTAAGGAAACAATGAGTGAAGGAAGTGGTGGAAGGGTGTCGATGGAGAGGCTGGGAGCATCCCTAACATCTATAGGTCCTTTGAGCTCATAGTACCAGTGAGAACCATCATTGAAAGGGTTTCGCCGAACAATGGAAAACATGGTCGTTGTTTGCTTTCAAGGAGAAAGGAGAGAAATCGTAGTACTGCAAGACAATATTAGAGCACAGGGGTGGGATTTTGGTTCATATATATATATATATATATAGATATATATGTCATGGAGACCTAGACAGGAAAGAAGTATCCTAATCCTAGTAGAGTTGGTATAGCTAATAGCCTTCAAATTCTAGATTGAGTAGGCCTGAATTTAATCCCCAATTAGAAAAATTACCATATCTAAACCGTATACGTTTATAGTAAAATGAGTTAAAATAGGAAATTAGTTCCATGCACCTTTATATATATATGGAAAATTTTTAAATTAAAAATAATAATCTCATATAAATAAATAAAAAATCAAAACTTTCAAATCCAGGTTTCATTTTGATATATCATAGTATTTATTCCACACGCTTTGAGACATCATAGTTAAATAAACAATAAAGATATATATAAATAAGAGCGGTGATACTTACAATTTATTGGGAAAAAATATAAACAAGTTAGAAATAGATTAAAAATAACTATCATGATATATTTATTCACTGATGACTTGAGATAACACTGGCACTGCTACAAATTAATTAATTAAGAAACTTCTTCCAGTTTTTAAGTGAACTCTAAAAATAAAAAGAAAAATATATAAAAACTGATTATTTTCTAGGCGGAACGTAGGTGTAACGACAGAGCGGACAAAAGTCTTTTTCGGTAAACCAGCGGAGGATACAGTTGCCGTGAAAACGATGGGAGCATGGCAGGCGCTTCACATCCACACGCACATTGAGCTCTTCCAAACAGATCATGCATTCTTCGGTCTCACCTTCCGCTGCTACGCACTCCTCCGTGACCAAACTCTCCAAAAGCTCCGGCGGTGCGGGCCGGACAGAACCGGCTAGCTGTGCAGCTTCAAAGGACTCCTGGAAAGCCATATTGGTGTCCAGTACTATCACATGCACCACTTTAGTGACAACTAACACAAACGAGATGAGAGCAACATCTTGGCAGTGTGCATTGTATATATTGGAGACCACGGCAAAGATGCGTGCGGCGATGTCACGGACCATTGGAACACGCCAAATGGAAGGCGTGAACCACCAGGAAGGAGTTGAGAAGAACATCTCATTGATGGTTCTCTCAGCGGACCGAGCATCGCAAAAAACACCGGCATCCTTCTTGTAGACAACTGAGTCGGTATTCAATCCGCGCTCTACAATAGTGCTGTCGGGCAAGATGCGACACCTGATCTCCAACGAGTGTTGGAAATCGATGGACACTTTAGAAGGGGCTGGTGGGCTGGTGGCCTCTGGTGAGACGCGGTTGGGGTCGATCCTTATAGTCGGAGGGTGAAGGTGGAAGCGCCAGGACGTATGAAGGTGACAACGGCCATCTGAAGGCATGGTTATTACTTATTACTAGCTAGTGACTCGTGAGAATAATAAGTGCAAAAGATCAATGCATGCAACAAGGCTTTTATAACAGTTCTAAATATCCGATTTCCATTAAAATCTGTATTATATTCCAAGTTGAAATCTACTTGGAATTAATTCAAGATAATGAAACAACCCTACTCATATATATGTAGGGCTGATAATTAATCAAATTGTTCCTAAACAATTCGAGTTTGGTTTGACATTGTGTTTAGAGTTTGACCCGATCATTTTGATAACAAATTACACTTGAGTTCAAATTTAATTTCAAACCAAATTTGAGTTTGAATAATAATTGAATCGAATTCGACCTAAATTCAACTTGTTTGAGTTCGGCTCAAAATTCAACTATACCTATACATATTGATATGGGCTAAATGTTAACATACGCATTGTACCCTCAAGAAACCCAAATAAAGATTAGAGATCGCTAAAGCAGCATCCCTTTTGGACAGGGGGATGATGAATAATAATTATTTTTTATTAAGTCAATTACCTTTAATTTTATTTAAGGATTATATAATATTTTTTGTGGTATCAATTATTTTTTGTGATTTTAATATAAATTTGCTTATTTTGATTGTTTGTAATTGCAAATCATGTTTTTATTTAAAATTTATAAAATTTTTGAATTTATTATTTTATTTATATTTTATAAAAAAATATTTAATTTATAAAATATATGCAACTATTAATAGAATACATTTTTATTTAAATCATAAAATAGAATTTGAACACGGTCTGAATTTAATCCAAAATTAGAATACTAAACATATCCATTAGTAAAATGAGTTAAAATAGGAAATTAGTTCCATGGACGTCTGTATATACATGTCAAATTTAAAAATTTAAAAATAATAATCTCATATATATAAAAAATGCAAAACTATCATGACGGTTTTTTTTTATTGTTTTACGGTTTTTTCAACATTTTTTTTACATACCAAACATGCAATTACAAAATCAAATCAATCAATCAACTTTTTAATGTGTTGGGGTTATTTAACAAGAAACTTTTTCTTGTTTTTTAAGTGAACTCTAAAAATAAAAAGAAAATAATGTAATATACAATAAACTAATTTATTTTCTGGGCGGAACCGGAACGTAGGTGTAACGACAAAGTGGACAAAAGTCTTTCTTTGTAAACCAGGGGAGGATGCAGTTGCCATGAAAACGATGAGAGCAAGGCAGGCACTTTACATCCTCGTGGCCATTGAGCTCTTCCAAACAGATCATGCAATCTTCGGTCTCACCTTCCATTGCTGGGCATTCCTCCGTGACCAAACTCTCCAAAAGCTCCGACGGTGCAGGTCGGACAACACCGACTAGCTGTGCAGCTTCAAAGGACTGTTGGAAATCCAGATTGGTGTCTAGTACTTCCACATGATCTGGATGATCGCCACCAACTATCACATGCACCACTTTAGTGACAACTAACACAAAAGAGATGAGAGCAACATCTTGGCGTACATTGCATATATTGGAGACCATGTCAATGATACGTGCGGCGATGTCAAGGGTCATTTGGACACGCCAAAATGAAGAGGCGAAACACTGGGAAGGAATTGACAAGAACATCTCATTGATGGTTCTCCCAGTGGACCGAGCATCGCAAAAAACACTGGCATCCTTCATGTAGACATTAATTGATTCGGTATTCAATAATGGCCTGACGGGCAAGCCATTTATGCCTGACGTCCAACGAGTATTGGAAATCGATGGACACTTTAGAAGGGGCTGGTGGGCTGGTAGCATCTGGTGAAACGATTGTTATAGTCGGATCTTGAAGTTCATAGTACCAGGACGGAAGAGGGTGACGACGGCCATCTGAAGGCATGGTTATTACTAGCTAGTGAGAATAATAAGTGCAAACGATCAACGCATGCAGCAGCAGCAAGGCTTTTAATGGCTCTAAATAAATATCCAATTTCGAGTAGCATTCTGTATTATATTCCGAGTTGAATTCTACTCGGAGTATTAATGCGTATGTGTAGAGGAAACAGAGATGCAGTTTAACGGGATAATCATAAGACCAAACCTTAACATTAATTCAAAACAATTCTACTCATATATACAAGGCATACAAGTAATCAAATTGTTCCTGATCATACTTCAAGTTTGGTTTGACATTGACTAGAGTTTAACTCGATTTTTTTAATAACAAATTACACTGAGTTCAAATTTGATTTTAACCCAAATTTAGGTTTGAATAATAATTGAGTTTAACTCAAACTAGAATCGGTTTGTTTGGCTTAAAATCCGTGTATATATACTAGCAAATGTCACCCATATAAATTTTATTTTTTTAATATTACAAAAATAATTATATTTTAAAATTTATTAGTGTTGTGCATAAATTCTTTATTTTTTTATAATTTAATTCTCCAACATATTAATTATTTTTTTTATTAAGTGAATTGTATTTAATTTCAGTTAAGGATTATATAATATTTTTTTGGGTATCAATTATGTTTTATTTTAACATAAATTTGCTTAATTTGATACTTTGTAATTTCAAATCATGTTATTTTATTTATATTAATAATTTTTGTGAATTTATAATTTTATTATTTTCCTATAAAAATTTAATTATCAAATATATGTATTATATATATATATATATATATATATATATATATATATATATATATACAACTATTAATAGAATACATTTCTATTTAAATCATATAACTAGAATTTGAACAAATTTAATCTAAAATTAGAATACTAACCATATCCACTAGTAAAATGAGTTAAAATAAGAAATTAGTTCCATGGACGTTTATATAAACAAGGCAAATTTATAAATTTAAAAATAATAATCTCATGTATAAAAAAAAAATGCAAAACTATCATGATGGTTTTTTATAGTTTTACAGTTTTTTCAACATTTTGTTTACACACGAACACAACAAAATCAAATCAATCAACTTCGAAACAAACATAATGAATCAATCTAGTAGATCCAAGAAAACAGTACTAAAGAAATTATCAAATTAATCTTGGTCTTCAACTTGCTGGTGGTGGTCTGCCACATAGACAGAGGGGGCATGTGTCCCTCTCTTGAAACCAACGAGTTATACACTCTCTGTGAAAACAATTATCACATGGCAAACACTTCACCTTTGCACCTACCACTAAATTTTCCAAACAAATCATGCATTGTTGGATATCATGATCATCACCTTCCACCTCGCACACTTGATCCGTCACCAAACTTTCCAAAAACTCCGGCGGTGCAGGCCGAAGAATAACATCTTGCTGTGCAGCTTCAAAGGATTCTCGCATAACACGAATGAGGTCACTTTCTGTCTCTTCCTCGTTACCATCGTCAATAACATCAACATCGCCAATATCATTAATCATAGTATGCACCTCTTTAATAACATCAAACTCAAGATAAATATTTCTATAAGCATCTGAGCTGATGCGCTGAGAAATCAGACACATAATAGTGGACACAATCCCGCTGACCATCCAATCACGTTGATATGAAGGAAGTGTAAGCCATGTTTCACTTTGAGACATCATAGTATTTATTTCACGCCTCCAATCGACAACTTTATTCATGAAAGTTAAGTAAAGCATCACGCAAAGAAAAATATTCTTTCTTCCACCAAAGGGTTTGTATGGTTGACAACTGCAGCAGCAAACATGGTGCATTTCCGGAAGATGGTCTCTCTCAGGAATTGGTATTGGAGGAAAAAGGAAGGAGTAGTGCCTCGATCTATCTCGTGGTTTTCTGGTATCTCTGTGAAACACCGTAGTTGATGGCACCAAAAGGTATGGTTGCGATATAAGGGTTGTTGAGACTCTTCTAAGGACATTGTTGCTTTTCTTTGTTTTATGGGATTAGTAGTATAACTCATGAGTGCTTATTTATAGGTTTACAACATCTATAAAGTTTAAGTGAAACTATGAAAAGTTGGATAAACTCCTATTTGTAGTAAAATAAAGATTGCTAAATAATATTTTAATCATGTTTTTGGTAGACGGTGGACTATTTTATTGTTTATATTTTAATATTTAAATTTTAATATTAATTTTTAAGTTATTATTTATACCATATATTAAAAATTAGTTTATAAAAATTTTATATTTTAATATTATAAACTCGGTCCAACAAGATACCCTTGTATCTTGTTTTAACAATTCAATAAAGTAATCTGTTTTATCTATTTTTATTAAAAAAAAAACTCGAGCTCATGCTTTGAGAAATACGGCACGCACGTAATAGTAGATGTAATTTGGCTGACAAGTCAGATTTCAATTTTTGAAATCATAGTATTTATTGGACTCTCAAATCACAACTTATTTGTAAAAAAATTTAATTTTTAGTGACAATTGCATATATGCCACTCACATCAAGAGGAGGTCGTCTCCGATCCATCCCATCGCCCAAACCTCCGAAACCCCAACCCGAGACTAGATCCATCTCCAATGGCAAGCATCTCATCATTCTCTTCAAGAATCAGGCAACCACCACCCCCATCAAAAGTATCAGCGTTCCAATTTCAGCATCCAGCACGCACTTCTTCCAGAGCCGCCGTAACTTCTAGTAAACCGGGAGATGATGAGGTTTTCTTCAGATGCTTTGATGCCGGAGAAGCAGGTATTTGTTTCATGGTTCTGCTCATATATATTCTTGAAATTAAAAGTTGCGTGGATTTGATTTTCTTTCTTGAAATATATTCATATATATTTTTTTTAAAAGAAAATTTCACTAACTAAATTTTCAGTTGCTGAACCAGAGGCGGTAATGTCCTGTTTCCCCAACCATATATATATATAAATGCTGGTGCATGATTGACTTCTAACATATTCAATATCTGGGTTCATTCAATATCTAGGCATTGATCTTGAAGCTCATCCTACAATCTACATTTTTTATTGTAGTTTTCTTGCAAACTGATACCAGATCAGTCTGAGTGCATGGCAGCATATGACATCCCTTTCTTCATTGAATTAATCGGAATGAAGGAATATTTTGATCATTTTCATAACTCAAATTTCATGTCATGAATATGCATGCTTCATGTCACAGAAAGGCATGCAAGCTCCAAATTAAGGATCATGTGATCATCCTTTCAAGGTGCCCTTTGTAACATAGATGAGATACAACTGGTTGTTTTTAATA
Source organism: Dioscorea zingiberensis (assembly GCA_026586065.1). NCBI lineage: Eukaryota > Viridiplantae > Streptophyta > Magnoliopsida > Dioscoreales > Dioscoreaceae > Dioscorea > Dioscorea zingiberensis. The sequence goes on along the minus strand of CM048822.1, from coordinate 2,573,274 downwards.
AAATATTTTTAGTGTCGATTATTATCTGTCTTTATAGGTTCTACATAATACATTTGCTTAATGAACAAACTGGCCAAGGGTGGGATTTGCATTTATCTGATGAATGGGTTTGTATGGTTTCAGTTTCCATGTGAGTTCTACTTCCCATGGTTTTTACAATATACATCATAGATGAATGTTATAAATACACTGTTTTTATAATATAAACCATTTTGAGTTTATGTGTGATTTCTACTTCCCTTAGTTTTTACCCATTGTGTTCCATCTGAAACTTGAGCAAGACCAGAGTATCTCTAGAAAATTAAACTATAAAATCCGCACAAATCATATATCTCCATGAATCTAGCTTGCGCAGCCTCCATACGAGGATATAGTCCTTAGTTTTCTCTTTGAGTGCTTTGTTGTCTACACCTGCAATGTTGTCTAAAATCAACTATTATACTCTGTGAGATCTGCTGTATGTCTATACAAGGAATCTTTTCTGTTGGGTTCTTTATGTTGGTATTATCAGCCTTTTCAATAAAGGTCAGTGCTCTTCTCCTTATATGTCGTCTTTTGGTCTAAGGTTCTCCAGTTTGGTTGGACGACCGGTGATACTATCCTTGCTATTGGAGAATTTGATGAGCAAGGAAAATTATTGGCCCATTAATAGTTGGGAAGGTAAAAAATATGACAACCATATAAAGTAGAATTTTTTATTAGATCAACTTACAGATAGTGTCCAGTACATGGATTTCAAAGTTTGAATATAAACTTCATTCATATTCAAGAAATTACCTTGTAGAAATGCAAGGTGGATAGAACTTACAATTGCATTACCTTTTATCTTTTATCTATGGTGATTTTTTATGTGAAATGGTCAGAGACGCCTATTACATAAGTCTCTTATTACTTAACACAGAAGATTTTGGTGTTACTGGTGCGTGTCTCTGGGGAATGATTCAGGGTCTACATCTTTTGTGCACTTTCAGTAGGAAATCCTTTTGTGGTTCTCTTGTGTTGCCAGTTAAGATTTTTCATGAACTACATACCCATCCATATTTACTGTATCATAGAAGGCAGTTTTTGCATGATACAATCTGCACACAGTTATTCATGCAGTCACTTGAATCATATATTTTCACAAATTCTTCATTCATATGGTTTTTGCATGCTACAATCTGCTCATTGTTGAACCAATGTTCTGCAACGAAGGCTTGGGTGAATTTTTGTTCCATGCTACATTATTTTGATGAATTTGTTTTGGAAGTTCTACTGCTATAAGTAGATGTATTATAGGAAACAATTCATAAATTGATTGGTTTGGACTTGGTGATAGTTTCTCATGTAGGACACTAGACACTTGACACAGTTTGCAACCACATCACTGCTATTGAAGCATTTGATGAGCAAGGTAAATTATTGGCCCATTAACAGTTGGGAAAGTAAAAAAGTTAAGACAACCGTATAAAGTAGAATTTTTAACTAGATCAAATTTCAGATAGTGTCCGGTACATGGCTTTCAAAGTCTGAATATAAACTTCATTTTTATTCATGAAATTACCTTGTAGAAATGCAAGATGGATATAACTTGCAATTGCATTACCTTTATTTTATACATAGGTCTCTTATTACTTAACATAGAAATTCTGGATTTATTGGTGCGTGTAGTAATATGGGGAATGATTTAAGGTCTACATCTTTTGCCCACTTTCAGTAGGAAATCCGTTTTTTTTTAATAATTAAATTGTCATGACAATGTCTAAAAAGTGGTAAAGAACTGTGTGTCATATAACAATCTGCAACCAATTATGCTGTCAAGTGAAAAAAAAAACTTTAATTAAATGTATTTTCTTTTATGGATATTTACCATATCTATTAAAACTCAGAAAATAAGTGTTATAAACTTAACAGTGACATTTTATAGTATCCATGTTCAATTTCGGGCCTCATTGTGTAGCTTTCTCCCTAAGTTAGTTAATGCCAATAATTGTCGTTTATTTCTGCAGGTTTTGAATCTAAACAGTTATGTTGTTTTTATTTTTTTAAATGTAGTGTGGTAAACCACAATTTACTATCTGTTTCTTCTTTTGGTTTGTGTTTGTTGTATTAATCTTATTATTAAGTGAACTTCTTTAGATCCGATGCCTGCACATGAGGGAAAAGATTAAAAGACTGGGAGCAACTTACAGATGCATCTGCTCTATCAGAACTCAGAAGCAACTTGTTATTTGTTTGCAGAGCTGATGCTTGTGTTGATTTTTATCTTGAAATGTAGGTTTCATTCTTATTCTGGCATCTTTTCTAAGATAACTAGCGAATTGCTGAAGAGATACATCTGCTGGAATGAAATTGGTATTGTTAGTGCAGGCTAATTACCTCATCTGATCGAGGTAATATTGTTGCTACTCCTGGACCTGTATATAATTAGTATTCACGCTACTGCCAAGTACCAGGTTAAATTGATTTAGCATGAAAATGAATAACATTTCTGATAACTTGATTCTTAAACAGAATTGTCTTCATAATTAATTTTGGTCAACCAGCAACGCAGAGAACAAGCATAGGATCAGTCAGTCACCACCTTATGCTCACAATGTGAATATAATAAACTACAAATTAAAGGTTTATCATGATTATAATACATATATGACATCATGGCTCTTGTTTGTATATGTCTTCAGCTTTGAGCTTGCAACTTAGTTCGACAGAGGGGGCAAGTATCCTTTATTAGAAACCAGGCGTCAATGCAGTCTACATGGAAGCAATGAGAGCAAGGCAAACGCTTGACCTGATCCACCCTTGCGACAAGCTCCTCCAAGCATATCATGCAGCCCTCGGCTTCACCTTCTTGATCACTTTGTTGGTACAGCTCCGTCTTTAAGCTTTTGACAAGTGCCGGTGGTGCAGCTTGGCAAATACTCAACTCTAAGTCTTCAGAAAACTCCTCTTCTTCATGGTCTTCAAAAGACTCCTCTTCATCTTCAAGCCATTCCTCAGAAATCTCCTGCATAAAGTGTTCCTCCTCCTCCTCCTCTATTTCTTCATCCATCTCATCCATCTCATCCATCTCGTCCACAACATCCAATTGGAATATGATATTAGCATCAAGAGTACTGTTGCTATGGTGAAGGTAGTGTCGGATGGATTCGGAGAGTGTTGCGACTGTCCAGAAACGCCTCTCCGGGGACCATGAGAATCCGGTCGTGGTGTTCATAAACATAAATCTGATTTGCTGCTCAGCCGAGCACTTCTCAGTAAAATATTTGATATCCATTATGCTCATGTTTGATAGGGGGTTATCCCCAAGGGATAACCCCAACACAATTCCCCATGAAAAAGTTTTTCCCGCCAAAATCATTAATTAAGATTTAAACATAAAACCCACAAATGAATAGTCAACACATCACCATCTTATCATTAATACCTTTACTTTAAAATTTCTCTCCAAAAAATTTAAAACTTTTCAAAAGTTATTCCTAATCCCAAGTGGGATATTCCCCTATCAAACACAAGAATACTTTGGTTTCAGTAGGCACTGGTGGTGGCACGCTATCTGATATGAAGTCAGGCCTTGTACAAAAGATGGTTTGAGTGGCAAAATTTAAGGAAACAATGAGTGAAGGAGTTGGTGTAAGGGTGTCGATGGAGAGGCTGCGAGCATCCCTAACTTCTATAGGTCCTTGGAGCTTATAGTACCAGTGAGAACCATCATAATTGAAAGGGTTTCGCTCAACAATGGAAAACATGGTCGTTGTTTGCTTTCAAGGAGAAAGGAGGAGATAGATGGTAGTGCAAGAGAATATTAGAGCACAAGGGTGTGGTGTCTGGTGTGGTGGGGTTTTGGTTCATATATATATATATATATATATATATATATCATGGAGATCATGGCAGGAAAGAAGTATTCTAATAGAGTTGAAATTCTAGATTGAGTAGGTCTGAATTTAACCCAAAATTATAAAACTAACCATATCTGATCCATGTACGTTTATAGTAAAATGAATTAAAATAGGAAATTAGTTCCATGCACCTTTATAAATGGAAAATTTTTAAATCTAAAAATAATAATCTCATATAAATAAAATAAAATAAAAATCAAAACTTTGAAATCCAGGTGTCATTTGGATATATTTTTATTCCACACGCTTTGAGACATCATAAATAAAATAAACAATAAAGATATATATAAATAGGAACGGGTGATGCTTGTATTTATATATATGATTAATCAAACGGTTTAACAATTAGGCTTCGAAGCTTCACAAAAAATATATATATAGCTCCAATGACAATGAGGAGGATATTAATTTCATGTTGTCTATGATCCACTCAAGCGGTTGATCTGGTAAAATTAAAGAGAGAACTCCATCAGATCTAACCCCAAAAGACTGAGTGTGAAGAAGGGATCACAGTACTTTCACATGCCAATGGGACTTCATCAGATGGATATCCAACTTACAAAAGAAATCATGATCAAGTAAAAATTTGCCAGAAGATTGATGATCTGGGAATTAATTAATGAACCATATATAAACATTCAATATATTTATGAACTATATATATATAGGAATATCCACACATCCAAATAAAACTTGAAACAACTGCCTTCCCGACAAATTACCCCAGAGCATCATACAATCCTGTTTGTCATTAATTATTTGTATGAAATACCAGAGAAACTTCGCTAAATTAATTACCCCAAACACGGCCTTATAAATTAATGGCTCCCATCCTAAGGCCAGCAGCAACACTAATACAATGCTGATCATACATGATTATATATATATATACCTAGCTAATACATGACATATGGACTCTGTTGGTTTATGTCTTCAGCTTTGAGCTTGCAACTTGGTTCGACAGAGGGGGCAAGTATCCTTCATTAGAAACCAGGCATCAATGCAGTCTACATGGAAGCAATGAGAGCAAGGCAAACGCTTGACCTGATCCACCCTTGCGACAAGCTCCTCCAAGCATATCATGCACTTCTCGGCTTCACCTTCTTGATCACTTTGGTACAGCTCCGTCTTTAAGCTCTCGACAAGTGCCGGTGGTGCAGGGCAAAAACTCAAGTACTGTACATCTTCGTAAAACTCCTCCACTTCATGATCTTCGAAAGACGACTCCTCTTGAAGATCCTGCCTAAAGTGCTCCTCGGCCTGCTCTATATCTTCATGCAATAAGTATTCTACCGTCTCATCCACAACTTCCAAGTGGAAGAAATGATCAGCATCAAGAGTAAAGACTTGGCATCGGATGGTTTGGGAGATTGTTGTGGCCAACCACAAACGCCTTTCCAGGGAAAATGAGCTTCCGGTCATGGTGTTCATGAACATGGAGTTGATGGCCTCGCTAGCTGAGAACTGATTGGTAAAAGAGTTGATATCCATAGTGAATACTTTGCTTTCAGTAGGCTGTGGTGTCATGTAATCTGATATGGAGCCGGACCTTGTATAGAAGATGGTCCGAGTGGCAAAAATTAAGCAAATTGTGAGTGAAGGAGGTGGTGGTGGTGGATGGGTGGCGATATTGGAGAGGCTGCGAGCATCCATTACTTCTATCGGTCCTTTGAGCACATAGTACCACTGACGGCCATCATTGAAAGGGTTTCGTTGACAAATGGAAAACATGGTTGTCTGGTTAATTTCAAGGAGAAATTAAAGATATTGGAGAGAGATCGTAGTAGTGCAAGAGAATATTAATGGAGCACAAGAACAAGGGTAGTGTGAGCTGTTTTTTTTTTTTTTTTGGGTTCATGTATATATATATATATATATATATATATATATATATATATATCAAGGAGACAATGCATGGAGGGAAAGAAGTATCCTAATTGAAGTAGTGTTGGTATATAACTATATATAGCCTTCAAATTCTAGATTGAGTCTGTTACGTAGATTTGAATTTAATCCAAAATTAGAATACTAGCCATATCAGTAAACTGAGTACTTAAAATAGGAAATTAGTTCCATATATGCACGTTTATATATGCATGATAAATTTTTAAATTTAAAAAATAATAATCTTATATAAGTTTTGAAAAATAAATAATTCAAAACTATCATGATGGTTTTTTATTGTTTTGCAATTTTTTCAACAATTTGTCCACAGACCAAATCATATTCAACTTTCAAACATAATGAATCTAGATCCAAGGAAACACTAGCCACCAATTAAAATTTTCCTAGTTTAAAACAAAATAAAATCCTATTCAAATAATGACCAGATTAATCTTTCAATCATATACTAATTTTTTTTCTTGGATAATATCAAATCCAAATCCAAATCCAGTATTTATATCATTCCTAATCAAAATCAAACTGAACCAAACTTGTATATATATATACAGTGGCGGAGCCAGGATTTTTGTTTATCCCGGGCTAAGCTAATCATTCATACAAAGATTCAGCATACTTTTCTCAAGTTAAAACCTTACCATACAAGAGATTCTCCAAACTCCCATTACTCATGAATTCATATATGAGTATTCTCTGGCCTTTATCTACATAATATCCAAGCAAATTTACAAGATTCCTGTGGTGCAACCTACAGAGCAAAAGTACCTGGGCAAGGGCATTAACAATAAACAAAAGTTATTCTTCACAAGGAAAGCCTCTAAACCAACAAATCAAAATCTCAAAAATTGAAAACAATTAGAAATTAGAAGCACTTCCTTTGCAAGAAAAGTGACAGCCGGAAAACCCAATATATGAACACCAGGATGAACAAATTTTCTAAGTACAGCATAACCATCCAAATCACAAAAAAATAAATTAAACTGCTCCTGAGACCAAACACATATACTGAACAGTTCTGAATGACAGTAGTGTTGCCCCACACGCTTTTATAACATTTTTTTTTTTGTTAAAACAGAGTTTCATTGAAACTAAATCAAAATTACATAGTCTTAACGTAAGCAATTAACTCACTACAAAATACTCTAACCACCTCAGGCATTTGGTTCAGATCATTGTATTTCTCCCAGTTTCCAGAACTCCTAGCCAGTTTGGCCAATCCATCAAGCTATTTGAATTATGGTCCATTACTGCACATCGTCAGTATCTCCCAGCTTCTGATAGTTGAGAGCAATGCTCTACATCTTTCTCTAGCATCCCTTCCTTCCCAGCCTTGGTTATAATCAGCTTCTTTTATCCCTCTCATTGCTTGAATATTATCAGTATAGCAGATCACATCATCCAATTCCTCTTGCTTTATCTGCTCAATGCCTTCTTGCAGTGCTTTCAGTTCTGCTTCAAAGGGTGTGGCTGCCGTACATGTTTTCATTCCTGCCATACAAAACAAGCCTGCATTAGTCACAACTATATATGCAATTCCAACTGTTGGATCCTTTTCCAACCAAGATGCATCAGTAAACAATAAGTGTTTGAAGCTCTTTTTGTTCCATTGCTGGATTGTCTCAGTCCTAGTCTGCTCAATGGAAGGGCACTTATGTTTGTATTCCATTGCCATGCCAATACTAATGTTTGCAATTAACATAGGTTGGAATTTCTGTCCTTTGAATATTAGACTGCATCTTGCTTTCCATATCTGCCAGAGTATGTACGCAATGAGTCTGGCTTCATCACGCTTTTATAACATTTACCATGCGGTGTCTACATTCTACTATCCTAATCTCACTGATGTTCACTATGGAAACAGTAAACCCAAGTATGAGCATAAAAAACAAAATTATCAATCTAAATAAAACTTAAAATAAAGATATTTGAAACTATAGACCACAATGATAAGATATTCCCTTAATACACAAGACCACAAGTAAAAAGACACCGTAATTAATATGAATTTTAGATCAAGAAGAATATCACAAATTCCCTCCTGTGCAAAATTAAAGCAAATATGCAATGAAACTTTAACATACACCTAACAAGGTAACATGAATCATCATTTCAAATATAATGCTAAACAATTATCAAGTCTTCATCAGCATTAAATACATGAAGTTGTAGAACGCTCAACATAAAACATATTAGATTTTGGCCTCCAAATTCAACTTAAACGTCCATGAAAAAAGGAAACCATGATATAATACTTCTATTTACCACCATATCCCATTTAAATGAATGAACAAAACCACACCATACCCTAATCTTTTTATTTATCACATTAGACCAATTATCCACAATTATCAATACATTTAATAAATCCTTGAAAATTTTAATCAAGCAGGTGTTGATCGAATTAAAAAAAAAGCTAGGGTTTTTAATCAAGTCTACAGCATAGTTAGATCAAGAACAGCACTAAAGTATCAAATAAAAACTATAGATTGACATAAAAAAAAAACAAATAATAATAATAACAACATAAACATAGATAGAGATCCAATCTAAGCCAACACGTCCAATGAATCACCACAAAAGAACAAATAAATCAAGAAAATGGAGATCTGATTCTGGGAATTAGTACTTCTTAGATAAAACCTACATTAAAACCATGATTTCAACTCGCTTTCTTTGAAATGAGCCGCATTTCTTCAAGAAAAGACCTCAAAGACTAAATTTTTCAAAGATCAGCACCAAAAGGCACACAAATCCACCGAATCCCGCTCAAGATCTAGATAAAACAGCAACAAAACTTCCATATTTCATTGAAAATCATCAGAAAAACAACCCTAAACCCTAAAACTCACCGACCAGAACCTACATCACCCCCAAAACCGATTGAAACCAAAAAAAAAAGTAAAAAAACCCCCAAAATTAGACAGAAACGAGACAAACCTCAAAGATCCGAATCCAAGCGAGCTCAGCTCTCGTCGAGAAATCCCCAAAGGGATCCGAAGAAACCGGAGGAGATCGGCGGGGGAAACGTGGGGAAACGCCCAACAAGGGACGGAGGAGAAGAGAGAAGCGAAAAAAGGGAGATGTGGCGAAGCGCTTGTATTTATAGAACGGGGAAACGCGACTAAGGTGGGCTAAGGTGGGCTGAAGAAGCCCAGAGTTTAAAAAGAAAAAAAAAAAAAATTACAAAATTTTCACTCCGGGCTTGAGCCCACCCTAGCCAACTAGTAGCTCCGCCCTTGTATATATACATACATAGGCTCCTCTTCACAGATCAGGAAGGAGTTCACTTCTTCTTCCCATTTCTCTCTATCTCACGCACACGCACACTTGAGATCGAATTGAAAGAGATAATTATTATCAAACAGAGATGGCAACTGTTGAAGGATGAACAAAGTTGACTAACAGTTGCATTTGTATTGTTTCATAAACCAAACTATGTGTAAAAGGGTGTAGTAAAAAGATACAACTCTTCTTTTGAAGAGGTGTAATTCTTCTATCAAGAAATGTGCTATCTATTATAAATATTTGTAATGATTCTCATTATAAAATAATTTCATTAAATAAGAGATTCATATTTCTAATCTCTCTCTCCCAACAAAGACTCCCCAACAAAGAATAAACTTGGTTGTGTGTTTTGATTGAGATGCTCATTGACTTCGTTCAGGATGTCACGAGTCTCCTTGGCGGTGGTCACCGGTTCATCAAGGATCCTGAGGAGCTCCAAATTAGCGTAAGATCGCCATTACAAAGCTCGGTGGAAACTCTTCTTTCATTGGCAAGATACGTTACATTATACGTAATATATTAATCAACTAATCTAATTAATTTGGCATTTATATATGTAACGGATGATGAATTAATTAATCCTTGACTATTTATTTGATCAGGTTGGTGATGACGAGTTTGGGACGCATGCAAATTGATAATACCACATCACCATGTTCTTTTGGTTGGCATAGTCTATGTCAACTAACCTGGCGGTAGGCCCTTGAGTCTAGATTCGTCCCCCTCCAAAGAAAGTCCCTTCTAAGTGCTTCAATTTGCTCTATTACCCATTCCTGTAGCCGATATATTGATAATTAATTGGTGAGTGCTGACTTGATAAGTGTAAGTCTTCCACCCATCGATAAGAATTTTCTTTTCTAGGAGCTCAAGTCTATTGTCCTCCTGTGAGTCATACCCAAATATGTGATAAGCAAGGAATGAACGAGGTCCTAAGAGTCCTTCAAAAAGTTAGAAACACAACAAATTAATATAAGAAAATACATCTTTTTACACCTGATCTTATATATATATATATATATATATATATATATATATATATATGGGTCATGTTAGTATAGGGTTGCCTTTAACATTATTCATTTAAGGTCACCTCATTTTGAGGCACTTGGAGAGTATTTTTTCCAAATCTAACCGTATGGATGGAAAGAACATTGAAAAATAAGCTAGCATATAAATTTTCATACAATTTGGGAACTTGTAGGGTCTTCATCTTAACAGGGAAAATTCTGAACCAGTAGGATTTCTATAAATTTTCACCCGTTAAGATTAAGACCCTACAAGTTCCCAAATTATATGAAAATTAACATGCTAACTTATTTTTCGATGTTCTTTCCATCCATACGGTTGGAAATCCTTAAAACACTGTGCAAATGGCCAAATAGGAGATGATCTTAAATGAATAGTGTTAAGGCAGACCCTATATTAATATGACCATATATATATATATATATATATATATATATATATATATATAAGTCATCATACTGAACTTTTCAACAAAAAGATAACATAAAAAATAAATAAATCAATACACTAATATTTTACAAGTGGAGATTTATTTTAACAAAAGATAATTGAGTTTTTTTTTTCAAATATGAGCAGCAAGCTACTAAAATGATGAAGCAAGTAGGAGTAGAACCCGCGCACACATAGACGTTGAGCTGCTCACACTCCTTTTGTCTTTACCCGCAAATCAAACCCTCGTCACTGGCAAAGGTTGATAAAAATAAAGGGATTCCATCCTTTGATTGCCCTCAAATATAACGACGGTGAAACCTTTAACCTAAATACTCTCAAAGCTCTGAAAGCTCTCCAACCTGTGAACAGTAAGAAACCTCTCCATTGAACGCTATCCCCCACTTACTGTAGTAGGTGGGGGTGACCTCCTCAATGGCGAGAAAGCCATCAGCCAAGCCATCGAAGGGGGATGCTAGTGACCACACGAAAAGGGGCGATCAACCTTTCATTCCTATTCCGGTAACCTTTAACCCAAATCCTATGCAGGTACCAGGTCCGGTGAGGATCCCGGATGGAGCTAGATCACATTCATGGGCGAATGTGGTCAGAGGCAAAGAAGCTAAACAAGAGGAATCAATCACGGTTGCCGGTCCGATTCTAGAAAGACTGATGGCTTCCGTCAAGGATACCATCGTCCTGGAGGAAGACGCCGTGAAGCGATCTATGGAAGATATGAAATTTGTACTTTTTGCGAAGCTATTTGGGAGGGCCCCATCCCTTGAATATCTGAGAACAAACCTAACCCGTCAGTGGAACTCCATGGGCCCTTTCACTCTTGCGGATATGCCTAATGGCTATTTTCTTATAAGATGTGCAACTGAATCAATGGTGTTTAATTTGCTGACTGAGGGCCCATGGTCGGTAAACGGGATGGTTCTTCACCTTATTCCATGGAAGGAACACTTCCAACCTGTCTTCGAGAAACTCACAACAGCGATAGTCTGGATACAATTGCATCATATTCCGACTGAATACTGGTCGCTTGAAAATCTGGAAAATATGGCAAGTTTTTTTGGTGATGTGGTCAAGATTGATGATAAAGCACAAACAGAAAATCGGGCAAAATTTGCTCGAATTTGTGTTGAGGTGGACTTACAACAACCACTGAAGAGAGGGGTATGGGTCAGGAAGCCATCTTCATCGAACTCTGCTTTTGTTGCAGTTGTTTATGAACATCTTCCACTCTTCTGTTTTAACTGTGGAATTATTGGGCACTCCGCAGGTTCCTGTCCATCAGGGCAAGCTGGGAGCCGAGGGAAGGAAGTTGGAACCAAGTCGATAACCCTTGACCTGAATATATCGACTGAGGATACCAGCACTTCCGTTCGGAATACAGCAACCCCTGAGGAAAACAGAACCTCAAGCCCTGAATCGCAAAAGAACAACTCTCAGAAGGATGATAATTTCTATGGAACTTGCATGCAAGTCCCAAAGAAGGCATCTAGAGGAAAATTTCAGGTCGCCGGAAAACCCTACGGCGGCGAGGCTATGGGGAGAACGACGATGGGCTCGCGGTTCGAGGGCCTGATGACTGACCCAGAACACGTGGCGACAGACGCGCCAACTGGAGGGATGAATGGTCAAACTTTTGGAACCGTTGGATCTGGCCACGTGGCAAGGCACAGCAACGGTCGAAACTCAATCAGAGGGGGAAGAGGGCGAGGTTCGGGCTCGGGTTCTGGGCTTGACAGACGTAGATTGGGAGTTGGGTTTGAAACTGATAACTGTGGACCTGATACTGGGTTTGGTCTGGAAAAAATCACTGGACACAATGAAGAAATGGTTGGTCAAACCGGTTTAGAGGTAACTATAGGAAATAATAAACCCTCTCCCCCTGATAAGCGGTCATCATATCGAAGACAAGAAAGAGGGCGGGGTGGCCTGATGAACCGTGGAAAAGGAAGAGGGGGATTTTCGGCTGAAGATGAAATGGAGGAGGATGATGAGGATGACCAAGAAGGAGAAGAGGATAGTGGAGGAAAAATCAAACTCATATCCTAGCTAAGCCAAAAAGAGAGGATTTGGGAAGGAGGGACAACAGGTAACTCTCTTGCCCTAGTTCTCGCAGATGACTCTCCTCACCAATCTTTAGTGAAGAAAGCAGTTGGCTTATTAGAAGGACCGTTGAAAGAAGGAAAAAGGAAAGATGAATTGATGGAGGAACCTCCTGATCCTGGTGATAGTATGGATCTGGAAGTTAGAAAGGAACTGCAGATTGAATTATATAACAAGCGAGAAGCTAATGCAGAAGTGCATACCCAAAAGAAAGGGCGCATTGACCTGGGTAAACCCCAAAAACTCAACATTGTTTGATGATGTTAATCCTCCAATGGAATTGTAGAGGGGCCTCTGGCCGGAATACAGTAGACAGACTCCAATGGATGATGAATACACTCAACATTGCTATACTCTGTTTGGTAGAGACCAAGGCTGATAAACCAAGAATTCACAGATTATGTAGGAAATTCAAAAGGATTTGGGACTGGGCCGCAATCCCAGCAATGGGATACTCAGGTGGCATTTTAGTACTTTGGATGAAAGACATTGGCCGGGTTACTCCAATCGCCATCTCCAGGTATGTCTTACACTTAATTCTCACTTTTGAGGATAACTCAAATTGGATTGTGTCTACAGTATACAATAGTCAATCAACCAACAAGCAACAAGAGACTTGGAGGGAACTAGCTCGATTTTCCCCCCTTCAAATTCCCTGGATCATCACGGGAGATCTAAATGCTATCAGAAATCTCCAGGAGAGGAAAGGTGGTGCAGAGGAGTTCAGATTGGGGGCCAAATCCCATCAGTTAAATACCTTCATTAGGGATAATAACCTAACTGAGCTTAGAAGTAGTGGCCCCCCTTTACTTGGTGTAACAATCAAGGCAGGAGAGCTAGAATATGGGCTAAACTTGATAGGTTCCTAGCAAATGAATACTGGTTAGATAAAACCCCTAACTATCAAATCACCAAACTAGCCAAAGCACAATCTGACCATTGGCCACTAATGCTTGAGTGTAAAGAATTGGAGGAAAAAATTAGGAGGCCATTTAGGTTTGAAAACCATTGGATTGAGAACCCTGAGTGTAGGAACAATATAGAAAACATCTGGAGGACCTCAAATTTTGTCAACCCTCTGCATGACTTAAGTCACAGATTACACATTCTAAAAAAAGATCTGATAACAAAATGTAGAAGATCCTCCAATGGAATTGACCATCAGATTAGAACCACTGAGGAAAAAATTGAGGAAATTGAAAACAAAGGAAAAGAATCTCAATTAAATCAAAATGAGTGGTCCAATTTGAAAATACTCTATCACAAACACTAGGCTTTGATGAGACATAGCTCCTCATTATGGGCTCAAAAGGCTAGAGTTAGCTGGCTCAGAAATGGAGATAACAACTCTAAATATTTCCATCAAATTACTAGACAACATAGAAGAAGAAATAGGATTAATCACATTACAACTGGAAACAATGTTATTATAACTGATTTTGAGGGTATTGAAGCACAATTCATCAATTTCTACTCAAATCTTTGGAAAGTTAGAAAGGATTGGCATCCCTCTGCACTCCTCCATGCTTTTCCAGATGATCTACCTTCTCTCACAGAGGACCAACAAGTATCTCTGATAAGGCCAGTAACAAAACATGAAGTCTTCAAGGCTCTCAACTCTATGCAGACTGGTAAGTCTCCTGGCCCTAATGGAATGAATGTAGAGTTTTTTAAAGTCCATTGGCATATCATTGGAAATTCTGTTTTCAAGGCTATAGAACACTTCTTTCAATATGGAATGCTTCCGAATAGTTGGAATCAAACCCACATTTGCCTAATCCCCAAAAAAGATAATCCTCAAGCTGTACAGGACTATAGACCAATTGCCCTGTGTGATGTAAACTATAAATTGATTTCAAAGATTCTATCAAATAGGCTTAGACCTTTGCTCAAACATTTGATTGGCATAGAGCAGAATGCTTTTGTTGAGGATAGAAGCATCTTTGACAATTTATTCTTGGCCCAAGAAATGGCTCATTCCTTAGAATATAATAACAAAGACCTCCCTATGATGATAACCAAAATTGACATGGAAAAGGCATATGATGTTCTTAGATGGGATGCCATTATTACAGTCCTCTCCAAAATGAATTTCCCCAATCTATGGATTACTTGGATAAAAGCATGTATTGAGACTACCACTGTGGCTTTCATCATTAATGGTAGGGTAGGACAATGGTTTAAACCAATGGCTGGAATAAGACAGGGTGACCCCATCTCTCCTTACCTATTCATACTGGTCTCCCAGACCTTAACAAATCTATTGAGGAAAGCTGAACAATTGAATCTGTTAACTGGAATCAGAATATCTGAAAACAAATACATTACTCATATTCTATATGCTAATGACTTGCTAATGTGTTGCAAAGCCACCAGAGCCAATGCTAAAACCCTATCCCAATGTCTCCAGGTATACTCTGATTTAACAGGACAAAAAGCAAATTTATCCAAATCTGGAATTTTTTTTCCTTCTAGATTTAACAGACATATCAAAAGAGCTATCCTTAGTTACCTGAATATCAAACAGGGGAAGTTCCCCTTTAAGAACTTAGGATGTATGATCTCCCCTCAAAGACTCCCTTTAAACTCTTTCCAACCCCTTATTGATTCTGTCAAGAGCAAACTTGCCCACTGGAAAACAAAAAACTTATCCATGGCTGGTAGAATTACACTCATAAAATCTACCATTATGGCATTGCCAGTGTATGCTCTCAATACATATGGTATCCCTGATACCACACTTGAAATGATATCTAGATTGGTAAGGCAATTCCTTTGGGGCAGAGATAGTAATAGTGGTGGTGGTCATTTAATTGGTTGGAATATTGTTTCCAAACCTAAATTTGAGGGAGGTCTTGGAGTTAAAGAATTAAAAAAAATGAAGTTCTCACTTATGGCAAAAACATGCCCTTGATTTCATCAATCAAGAAGAGAAGAATTGGATTACTTTTATGATATACAAATATGGAAGCTGTAATATCTGGAACATGAGAACACATGCCAAGTCTTCTCATATTTCCAAATGTTTGCACAAAACCTTGTTTAAGATTGAAAAATCTTATTACATCTACACATATTATGGCATCTGATTCTGTCCTCATTGATATATGGTTGTTTGATATCCCTATTCAATATAAACCTACTTTTATTAATATGGATGTGGACCTCTCTTATGCAAAAATTGAAAATCTAACTGAGAACCAGTTTTGGGATGAAGAACTACTTCTGATTATATTCCCTGAATTTCTGGTTCACTCTATTCTAGAAAGGGAGATTGATTGGGATCCTGGACCCAAAAGATGGCATTGCATTAACAAAACTGGAGCCAGATCCCTCCTTGCAACCTTGTATGATCTATGTGAAACAAGTCATAGTACTGAGGAATGGAAAGGTTGGAAGCTCATGTGGAAAATGAACATTGCCCCCAGAGTCAAACTCTTTCTCTGGAAATTTTTCCATATGAGGTTACCAATCAGAAGCATGTTATATGCTAGAAATATTGGCCCAAATGACCCTTGTCCAATGTGTTCTCTTGAAAATGAAACTGGTATCCATTTATTTCAAAAATGCAGATGGTCCAAACATGTTTGGTCTAACATACAACATGCAGGGTACTTAAGAAACTGGAATATCACAGATGAAGACCTGCAAGAAGGATCCTGGCTAACTGCAGAATCAACAAGAAACAATCAAATATCTGATCTTGAGAAAATCATTGTATCTTATGTGTTATGGCAAATTTGGACTTCCAGGTGCAACAAGATTTTTAGAGGAGATTACATGAACCCCAAATTGGTAGCTAGCAGAAGTTTGTGTGCAGCTGAAGAATTCCAACTGAGAGCACTTCCAATTGAAGATCTGACAAGCAGAGCACAATGTAGCTGGTGGAGAAGAACACATGAGTTTCTGATATTTTCATATGCGGCCTGGCAAGCTGAGCAAGGTAAGGCTTTTCTGAGCTTCATTATTATCTCTAATAGAAACCCTTTATGTGTTGCAAGAGCTGTATTGGATGATGCAGACTCAAGCTTTGAAGCAGAAGCCAAAGCTCTGAAGGAAGATAACGCTTCACTGAAACAAGCTGGAGGTATGCAAGTAGTGATTCATAGTGACAATACCAACCTGGTGAGGCTGCTGCAGAAAAGAAGATTTGAGAACAATTATGAGACTCCTGAAGTGATAAAGGAATGCAAGAGGCAACTAGCTAGCCTCCAAGACTGGGAAATCACCTATATTCCACGAGACCAAAACTATGGTGCATATGATCTAGCCAAGATGGCAAAGAACACAAACAGAAGTTGGTTTTTTGACAAGCTGGAAGCAATGCCAAACCAAGTTAGGAATTTTGTTCTGAATATTAGAAACTCTTATGTAACTAGGTCTTTAGCTATTGTAGCTCTTGATTTTACCAAAAAAAAAAAAAATATAACGACAGTGAGCATCACTTGATTGGGCTGTTGTTTTGCGAATAAAAGTGTAATTAAATAATTTAGTAAAATTATTGCACATACAAAATAGCTCCAACAATGAGTAGGATATTTCCATCTATGATACAGTAAAGCAATTGAGGTAAAAGAGATTTCACATGCCAATGGAACATCATCAGATGGATTACAAACTTACAAAAGAAATCATCTAGTAAAAATTGAGTAGTTTGCCAAAAGATGGATCTGGGAATGAACCATAAACTATAGAGGATATCCACACATCCAAAACTTGAAACAACTGCCTTCACGACAATTTAGACACTAAAGTCGTCCAGATGAAAATTACACCAGAGAATCATACAATCCTGTTGGTCATTATTTGTATGAAATACCAGAGAAACTTCGGTAAAATCATGTATGGTACACTGTTTTTGGCAAAACTTGTTCTTGCATTCCTGCTGATTATTAACTGTGCAAAACAATTGTATTGTACCTAGAAAATCAAAATGAAGGAATCAGTGAAACAGGAAACTGAATGCCCGATTAAAAACAGGGGCCCAAAAGAATCTAAAAAAATCCACAGCCTGAATTCATCTGCTAGATGTCGATTTCCTAAAATAAGCACAGACCCAGGGAGGTTTCAAGGCAACAAACTCCAGAGAGCTCTCTTACAAATTTACAATCAAATGCATGTAAAACGTGAAAATGCCTCCTATGGCATAATCCCAGATAAGTCATAGTGAGGAAGGATTAAGACTAATAAATACATGACAATGCCACAAGGATGTAGATAATTAATAATAAAATAATTTAAAATAAAAAAACACTTACAAATTTGTAAGGGATTCTGAACAGCGGTCACATGTGTTATGCTTTGCCTTTTCTTTTACTATCTAAAGCCTGTAAGAAACACAACTAGGGTCATTGGTTGAATCATCAGTTGAAAGCCAAACCGGAGAAGAAATAAAACCATGTAGCAGGTGCAGAACTCTCAGAGTGGCAGTTGATGCTAGTGAAACTAAAATCCCCAACTAAAGGACACAAACCACATCTCTATTACCTTTTTATCCATCTGATAGGAAGGAATACATAATATCTTAAATCTACATAGAAATCAACCAAAGTAAACTATAACTTTCAGGTTTCTTTTCTTCATCTTTTTCCACAAAAAGAGTGATATGAAATTGGCAGTTCCATTTTTGGTATCATGACTGTCATGCTTGTTTCATTTGCATGTCTACATAGGTAAACTTCATATCATAAAAAATGTCAGCACACGAAAAATTCTTCAACAGCTGGCAGGAAAATTTAGTTAACATGAAAATATTATGTAGCCCAAAGATACAAACTGGATTTTTTGGTTCAATAATGAGAGGATACCTTTGACTGGAAAGTTCTCATGGTCAGCACAATCATATCACGCAATCTGGAATTACCATTCAATACAGATAATAATCAGCAAGATAGAACAGGATATGCTAAAAAAAACATTCATGCACAACGCAAAGCAAAACATGTCTGTAATATTCCAAAAATATTCTCTTAAAAGCGAAAATACCCTTGTACTTCAAAATTATTTAAGTAACATAGAGATATAGGCCTGATTGAAGTTTTTTCTCCTTTGTTCCTTGAGCGCTTCAAAGCTTTGCACAATCAAATCCGCCCTTTCCTTCTCCTACGTCGGCACAATTGAAGCCCTTGTTTTCTATCCCTCAACCCTATTTTAAAACTAAACTCTCATTTAACCTCTAGAGAGTAAAATAGGTATTTCACAATCATAGTTAAAAATAACCCATAGTTACATGGGTTAAGAGCTCAATCTTACGGGAGGATATTTTTGCAATAACTGCAAAGATTTCAGGGAAATATTTTTTACCATGCAAAGATAGAAAGTTTTCCACAAATATGCAAGAATTTAGGGAGCAATTGCAATCATAATCATTGTACTTTCATGAGCATTTGCTCAGGGTAGTACTCCTACCATTCTACTGAACTTTTGCTACCAAATTATGTTCAATTATTTGTGTTTACACTAACAACATCGAGTTGCTTGTTTGGCATACTTTAATGCAATCACACTCAAAGGATCTAAGCAGTCACACTTGAAAAAAGGCAATCACCCTTAAAATAATAGCATAAGCCAATAAAAGACATTGAATTCATTCATCAACTGATTAATTGGCATGAGTTTGATTAAAAATAGAATGACTTATCCAACTACACCTTACCTAGACTCCTACACTATGGATAAACTTAACATAGAATAGAATTCGAAAAAATAAATCTACTAGATTTAGCTTGTAGGATAAAATCCAAAATTACTAAAATGTCCCAACACTTAAATCCAAAAGAATAAAATAACCGTGTTAGTCCACTATTCTACATAACTCTCCCCAACTCAGAAAACCACAACTTCTCTTCCATCTCACCAAATACGTTTGATGTTGGTTTGATAAAAGAACCAAATCATTAGCATGTTGCATCCTACACATAGATGGTAAGTCTTTTGGCAAATCAAGAACCTGGATGAGCCCCAAACAATTTGGATGCTTCTTTAGGCAATACTGCTAATGTTTGAGCTATTTCGTTGGTCACACAATCATACATAATGCCCTTCTTTTTGCTTTCATTTATAGATTTCTTCTTGGTGATAACCTGCAGCGTTCACTTTTCATGAGCAACCTGCCCTTTGTGGCCTTTGAGCTCTTCAAAGGGCTATCTTAGCTTTGTTTTTCTTAATCACTTGAGTTCTATAATGCCCTTTGTATTTAAGGTAATATTTTCATCTCTACACATGCAGTGGTAATGATTTTCTTTCTCAAGAATGATATACATCGCAGCCATAAAGCCAAGGCCATCTCAATAGTATGTGAATAACATTCAGGAATGACATTACACTGAATAGAATCCATATAAGAACTAGAAGAAAGAGAAACTATTCCACACTTGGTGGTTGAATTGTCACCATGCAACATGATAAGGTTGTGGTGACATGTCAACAATCATCATGATCATCATCAATGACATTATATACGAAGGAGCAGTTACGAGTGTGAACAATAAGAGGAGATACAAAGGATTTTTTTATAACAATGGGTCTATATCAAGTATCGGTCTTGAGCCAATATTTGTTTACTCTAATAATGGATGAGTTAACTAGTTGTATCCAAGATGACATCACATACTGTATGTTGTTCACAGATGATATTATTCTAATTGATGAGATTAGAGACGGAGTTAATCATAAATTAAAACTTGTGGAAACTTTATGTTAAATAGAAATAAGACAAAATATATGCACTATAATTTTAGTTTAAGTAAGAGAGATTGAGGGGAAGTGAAACTAGGTGGGGTGGTAGTGCCTAAGTATAATAATTTTAAGTATCTAGGTTTTATTTTCTAGGATGGTGGATAGATTCCATAGAATCAAAACAAAATGGCTAAAATGGAGAAGTGTCACAGGTGTGTTATACAGGAGCGAGTGTTGGGCAACTAAAGTTCAACATATTTATAAGATAAATGTGACAAAAATGAAGATGTTAAGGTGGATGAGTAAGCATATAAGATTAGACAAAATTAGAAATGAACACATCCGACAGAATATGTATGATGCACCAATTGAAGATAAAATAAAATAACAACGTTTAAGATGGTTTGGACACGTGCGTTAGACCCCAGATACCCCGGTTTGAGTAATAGGATAAGAAAAAGGGTAGAGACAAGACTAGGATTACGTGGAGAGATAGTGTCTAAAGTCCTACGTATATTAGATATTGGGTCGGATCTTGCCTTTGACAAACGAATATGGAGACGGAGAATCCATACAACCAACCCCATCTAGTATGAGATTAAGGCTTAGTTATTGTTGTATGGTTAAGAAATTAAATAGTAAAAGATTGTCAGACATAGGATAAAGCAAAAATTCTATACCATAAAAAGTACAACAATAATAAGACACTTATCAATTAAACATTGAACATTTTTTTTCCTAACGTGCTTCTTACCACAATAAAAATTTCAGTCATGAAATTATTACATCAGAATTCCTTGCTAAAGAATGCAAAGCTACATGTTTAAATGACAAAAAGCTATACATAGGGATTAAAAGAATTCATATGCTGCATTAAATGGCATGTATAGAAAAAAGAGCAAATTGGAAAAAGGAAGTAATACATAATAAGTAGAACAATACTATTACCGAACACTATCCGTGCTAGATGACTGAGAAGTTCCATTTGTGCTGAGTGGTAAAGAAGTTCCATCAGAACACATCAAGACAAATTGTGTTGACAATCCATATGGAACTTTGATCTATAAAACCACAATCAAAAGGTCAAGAAAAAAGGCATAATTTTTAATAAAACATCATAAAAGGCCTTGCAAGAAAGAACATACACATAAGTCGGGCGAGTACTTTTCTTCCACAATAATAGTATCTGTATTGTTGACTTTTATTTGGTAACCAGATCTTTTCAAAATCAAATTTGTTTGCTCCCAATCTTCAGAAGAATCTTTCTACAAAACAATCATATTTTACAGTTGGTTGGGGAGTATGTTATACTAAAGTAGTACAATAAACTGAAATACACTAAACAAAAAGATATTTGTCGAACAATTTTCCACAAATGAAGTAGGTAAATTGAAATAGTGCAAAATCATGATATAAAAAAAATCTAGATTTACAGGTTATCCATGAAATCAATCATGGACTTGTATTGCACTTTCAATATATATGTTAGTTAATGTAAACCATGCTAGAATAGGATTGCTAATTCATAATTTTATTCACACCAGCATGGTAACTAGACCACTAATAAGATGCGCATGGTTGTATAAAAGTCGGCCTCTTTTGAGGATTTATTTCATAGTTCTTTCTGATGCACTTTTTTTAATCATAGAGCAGTATGCATCAATGTGTGCATGTGTGTCTGCATGTATAGCCTCAGAGCTAAACCTGGATGCATTGTCAATAAATTTCAAAAATGCTAGAACAGAGGGTCAAGATGAAAAATGCAGGTTGGAAAAAAAAATAAGACAAGCCATTAGTAATTACATTACTTAATGTTGGAATATGATGTTGTTTCCTATTGAAAAAGGTTTGAATAATACTGGAAAACTTCACAGAAACAGAAAATTTGAGAAACATTAAGGACTTGTTATGTCAGTAGATAGTTTCCTGCATTCTCCTTATTGCCATTCCAAAAGAGTTGTTTTTTTCATATTATATGGGGCAAAGAAATTCTCTCTACAATCAGATTTACATGGTTACTAAAATGATGCAAAACTAGGCTACAAGCCACAAATTCAGAAGCCAACCACTAACTAAAATGTGCATGTGGAGTTCCAAAAGTCACAGGGTTATGAACTTAAATTCAGGGTAAAGAAACATAGAGAGATGAAACAGAAAATTTTGGGAGCCCATCTAATTTCTTCTTGCTTCAGGAAAAATTCAATGAAATTAACCTTTATTAGTATATCCATGTCCATTTCTCTTTCTTTTTTTTTCTCACTCAATCTAGAGAGAAAAAAAAGTGAAAGATACAGAGGAAGGAACCGAATTGGCATGCATATTCTGATAATTGTTTCCATAATGTCAAGTTTGGACCAAAACTTCCAAGATCCTGGTAGAGGCTTCAATTTTGTGAAGTTGGTGAAGTAGCGGCCAAACCTTGAGTCACACTATAACTCCTTAACATGACGCTGTAAATTACTTTGAATAAGTAGTAAAGTGACTTAAAAATGCAGAAAGACCAAAGCAAATGGCAAAATTGTCATCCTCATTAAAAAAAAAAAAAAGTTAAGCCCTCATATTTAGATTTGAACTGACATGACAAAGGAAAAAACCAAGCCTGGAATCAGATCAAGTCATGATATGAAAACAACTTTTTTCTACATGCTTCCCAAATAAGATGGATGGAGGTAATCCATTTCTAAAGAAAGAAATATAAATAAAATTAAACATGCAGGTTTTGCTATGTTAATAGAATAATTGACAGGTATTACAGATATGAAAATTGGTTTAAAAAAATCTAGCAAAAAGGACAAAGAGCTATTTAGGAAAAGGTTGTCAAATAAAGATCCATTGTGGGGATTAGGTACAGTAGCATGATGTCCTAAAAAACTAACTATGACTTCATTGTGCAGAGTGATATTAAAATGAATTTCAGATATGAAAAAACCATCCACCAATGAATAAATGAAACATATACTACATACATACATACATACATACATAATAGAATTAATAAATTTAACTGAATGTTGAACATGACTTACTAATAATAGAACACTAAATATTGCTCGCCCAGCAGATGCAAGGGTATCAATCTCCTTCTGCATCTCTGGATCTGTAGAAATTTAACCATAGTAAGGATACAGAAAAGCAAGAAAAATGCCTTACCTAATTAAAAAACTAGTTGAAAATTTACTTAAACTTCAAGCTTAACCACTTTCAACATGTATTATTCTCTATTTTGATGACTAAAATTATGAGTACAATAGCAAACAGTATAGACATTGTGTTTAGTCAAGAAGCACATCAAACCCTAGTTAAGGACCAAGTCAGCGGTAAAAACAAATTTATGAAGACAAACTGCCAGATCTCTAATAATTCAACACTATTATGAGAGCATAATGATTGATTTATACAAGTTTTATTTATTATGCAACCTAAGGTGGCAAACTAATTGTCGCTACAGATAGATCCTGATTTAGGAGAAAACCTCAGATTTGATTCATAAGAAAAACATGAACATAGTTGAACTGAAAAATGAGAAACATAACATAAAGTTTCCATCTTGAAACCACAAACATCTTCTAGTTACTTACCACAAGTTATTTTATTCTGGTTGTTTGCAAAGAGGCTCACCAATTCCCCCTAAAATGGAAAAGAAAGAGTAAAAATAGACTAAATGGATAATAGTGTAGATTACAAAAAAAAATGAGCCCACATGTAAACAAAGTAGCATACAAAAACGCAAATAAATGAAGTTTATCACTACAATATTATTGTCGCCTAAAATATATGAGAAACCAGATGAATACTTGTACTATCTAAAAAAAACAAAACAAAATAAAATAAAATAAGACCAAGGGAAAACCAGATGAATACTTTGCAGCATTCTGCAAGCGTATCATGCAAGGAGAAAGAATATCCAGGAAAATGAGGATCTTAACATGGATACTATCATGCTATCATTAAGAATCACTGCTATGTGCACATCCCAGCTAGAAAGAATCATATACGCTTCTATAATTCCTATTGAATACTAAGACAACTGCAGAGTAAAAAGGAAAAAAAAATGATCAAAGGACAAGATGATAGTGCTAAAATGCAGCTACAAAAAAAATACAAACTCCAAGTCCTAAATAGAGTAACTTCTAGGATAAATATTTAGTAACTTTGTTACACCAAATAACTGAGAAGAATGCTAGCAAGAAACCTGATGACCACTGTCATCCATCGGTATGCAGTCCACAGCAAGAAGGGTGTCAACATCATCAACAGTCACCACATAATCAGGAACGGTAGCTCCTGGAGTGAATAAAAAAGACAATCAAGGCTGAATCAATCAGTCTCCATTTAAGTTGTGCACTTATTATAGGTCAAGTTATGGTTACCCTCAATTGACTGCCTCGTGCCATTCTCAAGATGCCGAACCCACTATAAATGCAATCCAATAGTGTAGAATTAATTTCTAGATCAGCATAATCCAATTAATAAGTAAAAAGTGTACAGTCTTAAAGACAAAATTTTGAGAGTTCATTCATTGACAAGTTGACTACCTGAAAAACACAAAGAGAGGTACCATTTATAGGATAGCCACATGCTTGCAGAGTGCAGCCAGGTTTTGCTTCACCAAATATTTGGAATCCTTCTATACCAGGTAAATGAAATTCACCTATAATAAAGAGATGTCATCAAGAAGCATTCATAATAATGATGCACATGTTTTGCAGTTGAAATTCTCTTTACCTTCTGACAAAGAGGATGCATGCCTTTCGTGCATGGTCGGCATATGGAACTGAGCATCTATGGATGCTTTCCTAGTTCGAGCCTCACCAATACCATCCACATAGTCAGAAGTATTTGTACCACCAACATCCCTGAGATATGATAATTTGGAGTGAAGAAATATGAAAGGATTGGAGATACAAATGCGGAGTTTGAATGCTCAACACACAAAACAACACAAATGTGGATTTCCAGAAATCAAAAATCAGTTACCAAATAATATCACATATTTTGGAGGTTTTTTACATATTAGGTTGTGTAAAATGGAAGGTGTTAGGTGGTGGTGTATTTTCAAGAAATACATGATACAGGCTTCAAAACCAATTGAAATTTAACATATATATCTATACATGTATGTAGGTATTTATGTATGTCCGCAAATCCAACAAGCAAGATTTGTGGCCAAACCCTAAAATGCTTGCACAAGCGTGGCACACATACACCAAATGGGGCAGTCACCATAGAGCTATTGTAAAAGTTAAAAAGCAAAAAGAAGGCATACAAGCAGCAATAATAGATATACAAGAATCAGAACCATTTGAGATGATTGGGTCACATTCATTAGAGAGTGAAAATATAAGAGAGCACAATCTTAAAGCTGGATCTTGATTTGACCCGCCAAGTTGTCCAAACATACACATGAACTCAGAAATAAAAATAAAAAAATAACACTAGTGAAACAATAGTGTTGCCAATTTCGGCACATTGAAAAGTTCTTGAAGAAAAATCTGAACCGCAAGTTTCTGCTTCCTAATCTCACAAATTCACCAATCTAACAATATATGAGATTCAGGGAGAGGAGACCAAATCCCATTATAGAAGATATTTATTTTATCAAATACATAAAAATTAAAATTAAACAAAGAAAAAACTGAAAACCGTAAACAGAAGAACTAGGCACATGAAACTATAAACATAGTAGAGCTCAGTGATAAATATGCTTGAGTTAAAGCCTTATAATTTCTTTGTCAAAAAAAAAGCCTTATAATTTCAGTTCAAGAATGCATATCTCCTTAGTCCACTTATGAGTAAACTGCATTTCTCTTCAAGTAACCAAGTGAATTTGATATATATATATATATATATAGGTTGTAGAACTTATACAAATTCAAATATCACCTGACAATTTGTAAAAGAGCTTAGTATTTAAAGAAAGAAGTAGGCGGTTAGTCTAAATATTTGTTATGTAATCTGGAACTGAATGGACAAGCTTAAGCAAGTAGCACACTAGAGTCAAATAAAACTATTATGCTAATTTATGAAGGGAGAACTACCTCAGCTTGTCATTACCAAACCGATATTGCAAGTCAGGACTTGGAGGGAAATTCACTTCTTTGATAGGTGCCACATCGGGGTCTTGAATAGCTCTTTGATAACCAGATGATTCTAAGCGCATTTCATTTAAAGTGTCGTATCGATGAAAGTCATTCATATTTGAATCCTAGACAGAATTTCACCATGTTATGGTCACAGTGAAAATAGAAAGTGAGTCCCTGAAGTCTTCCATATTTGCAGATAACTCTTCATAATTGCATAGAACTCCTTGAAATCTTTGTCGTCATTGCAAATAACTAACTAACCCCATATTTAACCATGGTTTAGGTTGAATCAGATATATGAAAAGTCAAATTTGTGTTAAGACAATGATTGAACAAGCAAAAGGAAGAAAAAGAAGCTTTCATAAGGGGAGATGCAAACGGAAAAGATTTGGAGATAAGCTTTCATCTAAGGCAAAAGGCTTGGAGTTGAAGGTTTCATCCCAAGTCAGAAGGGTAGGAGGAAGATTTCATCTACAAGGAGAAGCTTGGACAACAAGGGTATTTGTTTAAATTGGAAGGGTAATTTGGAAAAAAAATCAAACTAATAATATCACGCAGCATATCCAGGGAGCTATTTGCACATAGGATGAAGATTTCAAAGAGTTCTATGCAATTACAAAAATGTTGAGAAGTTAGTTATCTGCAAAGACAAAAGATTTTGAGGTATATGAAGAAAAATCCAAATAGAAAAATGACCATATTGTATAGAATAAAATGCAGACTATACCATGTATGCAAAAGAGGGTTGATCTTTTGTAGAATTTGGAGCCTGATGAATGTTAGAGGCTATGCCACCAGCTTGCCTTCCTATCAAATTGTTTGTATTATCAAAACCGGCCTGTAGCAAAAGGCAATTGATTTAATTGCTTTCAGCATCTAGACACCACATTTGAGAAGAAAAAAAAAATTCAACCAGCAAGAGACTTTCTTACAGAATAGCAAGAAGATAGTGGAAGTTGAAAAAGAAGTTGGTTACGATGATGATGAAGATCATTAGCATTTCACTTATGTGCACAGCCAAAATCATGATGGTATGTTGATAAGTTAGACGCTTGGATATCAACAGAAGACCATGAATGCCAGCAAAGCTGTAGGATATAGCATGACGGCTAATGTTTTCATCTCTAGAACACAGCATTACTGAATACAATTTCATTATGCAAGTATCATTCTTAATAAAAGGGCAAAGTCCAGTGTCAGATGGTATGTTGATAAGTTAGACACTTGGATATCAACAGAAGACCATGAATGCCAGCAAAGCTGTAGGATATAGCATGAAGGCTAATGTTTTCATCTCTAGAACACAGCATTACTGAATACAATTTCATTATGCAAGATATCATTCTTAATAAAAGGGCAAAGTCCAGTGTCAGATATTGCTAATGAACCTTTTTGTCAAAATATATATATATATATATATATATATATATATATAGATTGATGCAACAAGCAGCACAATTTCCCTAGTATAATCACTCAAAAATTGCCATATCATTGTGATACATGATAAAAGAAATAGTACCTAAACAATTAGAAGATGTATGAAGCGCAACACAAAGATGTTTCTCATGTTCATATCAATCACACATTCAGGTTGAATTATATAGTCAACACAGATGATAACATAGAAAAACATTTCAGAATGTTGGCTTACATGAGCAGATCTAAGCTTCCGATGCATATCAAGATACAAATGCTGGCAAGGCAAATGAAACAAAAGTTACAAATCACCATTCATTACTGCAAATTGAAGTAATAAAAAATCTGAAAAAGAAAATGTAACAACAAATAAGCAGGTAGAGTATAACTGATGGCCAACATGCATGCATCAGTTAAATATATCTGAAAATGTCACATCCATAATAATTCAATCGGTAATCTGTAACTACAAAAAATATAATCCAGAACTTAGCAGTAATTGTCGTACAAATTTACAAAAAAGATAGATGACATAGGATTATCAACTGGACAACAACTAACACTTGAACTTCATAAATGTGAGTCTATATTTATTATTGTCAACAGATAATTTGCTGAACTTAAGACATTAACAAACATAACTGTTATCTCTTTTTCTATCATAGCTAGAGATTTTCTCATATTACAATAAAAAAGATATAACTTATATCAAATGGTGCATTCACATCAGTTGTGATTGTGAATTAAGGCATAGCATCTTCAAATAGCACTATTATAATTCCTGGGTCATTTTCATATGCAACATTTTTCTAATTACTGCTGATACAAGAATGGTAGTGAAGACCCCTAGATTTTACAACAAAATCTTCCCTTCACTTCTACAGAGTGATTAAAGTCAAGTGCCAATTATCATATACCGATATACCTATTCAATATGTTTTCTTAGTTCTAACATCTAAGAATATGATTGCTGGACATGAAAAATGATGCAACAGTAGAATTAAGATGTGACCAATCAATCTTCAGGTGATATGTTTACTACTTTATCAAGGGCATTAAAAGGGAATTAAAAGGGCATTAAACCCTTACTATACAAACCAAAAAATACTTTTCTGTACCAAACCACATTTTCTAGGTAATTGGTATTTTTATCATCCTTATGAACACTGAAGCATGGAGGAAATAAAGTTTTCCATGTTTATTCTCAAACAATCCAGAAATTAGTCGGTGCTTAAAAAGAGTTCAAAAGGATAAAAATCAAGCATAGTTGACAAAGCAAATAAGTAAGAAAGGTCGCGCACTCATATTCCTTAAAAAGACAAGAAATGACAAAAGGTAATAACTAATATTTATTCAGCAAATAGAAAATAATTCTTACCTTTACATTATTGACAATTGTGGATGAATCAAGCCCAGGGGGTCGAATATTGTATTCAGACAATAGGTTTAACAATGATGAGGTGAAGGCATAAGCATCTTCCTCAGCAACCTAAAAAACAAAGTTCAGGACTAACTAATATCATCAAGTATAACTAAAGAAATAACTGACTTTATGGTTTGATCAATATTACATGGGAATACACGGACAAGTAACACAGGTGGGAAGAAAACAGAATGTTGGATGAAAAAAGTTGTGCTACATTTATGATCTCCAAAACTCATCTGACAACCATATTCGAAATATATATTAGAAAATGGTACCTTAAGCAACTAACATTCCTTAAAAATGAATAGTGCAGACTTCTTATCTAATTTAGCCATAAAAGTTTTTAGGACTGTATTCAGGACCCGAACATTCAATAACAGAGTAATTTTTTTTTAATCAAAAGAAGATTATATATGAAAACTATTATGGTAAATATTTTGAGTCCTTGCCCAAGCTGAGAAGCTCAACAAAGATGATACAAAATTCATAATTTAAAATCAAACAAACTGATGCATATGAGTTCCAAACATGTTAAAAACTATCTCAGATCACCAAATGGATTCTTTCAAGTGATAACCCAAAGATAACATAATGTTCTTTCTATGTTTGAATAATCCAACAAAATGGTTATTTAATGTTTCCATAAAAATCAAAATATTTAAGTGGTATATTTATAGATTATACATGCCCCTGAAACATTTTCATGCAAAATAACTAATTTGCTTTGTTTTTATTACCAATCATAACCCTCAAATAATCACATCAGAGAACATTTTCTGCTTCAATGGCCTGAAGTAGCCACCCCAGACAAGCTAATGGAAGATTTCTTTATAAAATGTTCCAAAATTTGTTCTCATTAAAGCAATCACTGACTAATCTTGACAAACATATATTGAGACCAGAAATTATTCATCTGATCATACGGAGTTGCATAGATTTCACATATTGATGAGCCTAAAGGTGCAATTTGTTGACATACCTTTATTTCATTATCCAACATTAAGTTGGTTTCAATATAGCTTTTTCTTTGGTTCAGTTGATTGAGGGCATCAGATACAGCATCTTTCTGCTTCTCACCAAGTGCCTAACATATAAAAAAATCTTTCCAGAATTCCCTTCAAAAGGGAAACATGAAGAACATGAATGCATAAAAGGAATTCCTCAAAAGTACACAAAGTGCAAACCATGCGCAAGTCAGAAAGTTTCCTCTCTAAGATGTGTTTCTCTTTCAGTGACTGAATCTCCTGAAAGCCACAAAGAACTGCATGATTTAATAAAAGTTAGAAGAAGAAATTGCGCAATAAACATGGTTACAAAAGAATTAGATGCAGCATCAGCTTCATACTTTGGCACAGGCATCAGCTATTCCTTTGCGTAGTAGCCGAATCTCTTCTTCCTGTGATTGATATCTTGAATAAAGCTCCTGTTTAAACACTTGATTGAATAAGCTATAAACTTATTCAAAAGTCCACATACTAAAGCAAGAGAGTTAAAAGAGAAACAGAAGTGTAACTGAATAAAATTAAGAGAAGTTTGCAAGAATATATACTGTAAGCTCTTCGTCCATAAAGCGTTTACTGATATCATCTACTCTATCATTCTGGGAAGCAGAGACACCTTGAAGTTGATGTCTGCTAACAAATCAACAGATTGAATATAGACTTACTTGATCACATGAATTCATGTAATTCAATATGTGGCAACAGAATTAGACATGAAGCTCCCCACAAACCATTTGTTTAGAATCACCTGACCAAAGAATCAGAAGCTGGATTCCACATCTCAGCAACACTAACTGCAGCCACTGACCCATACCATATGGCACCGAAAAGGATGGCAACTGACCACCAGCAGGTGTAACATGTGATTGAGCATCAAAACTTTCGTGCATAATTCCTTCTCCAGCGACAAGTTAATTGGCAGTAGAATTATAAGAAATATTGATATGGTATCTCAAATACTGTAATTATTAAATCAATAATACAAAACATGGAACATAGTTGAAACGTGTTGAAAGACATGTCCAGATGACTGACCATTGTGAGATTTTTCTATTATGAGCACACCTCAACTAAATGAAGTGTTACTTCCATGGCCAGTGGAAATAATGCAGATATATAGCTTGGACTAATTAAAAGCATATGGAACTGTAAATTTCACAGCATTAAGAAATCTTTCACCGGAGGGAAATAAACTACAATTTGCTTCACTAGATAACAGAAAGCAATAAAGGCACACGTACAACTGCAGAATGGAATCTCAATGGTATTGTTTCTTCAAATCTTTATTCCAAGGAGCCTTTTCTATGTGAGGGGGAAATAGCTGAATCTATTTGCATATTCCATTCTGCCTCATTTATCTATAAACTTAACCAAAGACATCGCAAACAACATACAACCCAAGCATCCACCAGAACACTATGGCTTGTCAAATGAGGAAAATTTTCAAGAAAATTAAATAGTATTGAAATTTCAAGGGCAATATCACCATTCCAGTCAGAAAACCCAATGATAAGATAAAAACCTACAACATCACCATCACCAATTTCAACTATGAAAAGAAGCAACCCATAATAAATCAAGAAACAATACACGACCGTCAAAACAAGAGGAAACAAGCAAGCACATAGAATTAGAAAAAAACCAATCAAGAACTATAAACAACGCCATGATTCCTTAAAAGTAAGAAAGCTAACATAAATAGGGAACCTAATCCTGGCAACAGACGGAGAGCAACAGCACCATTCCACGACGGACCGTCAAACAGATCGAAGAAAGGAGAATCACAGCATAGCACCGAGATTTCAACCAAAAAAAAGAAAAAAATCGCAAATCTAAACTGGACCAAGAATCAAGAAAACATTCGACGATGATAGAAATGGAGAGAAATGAGACGAATCCCAAACCAGAAATCGGAATTAGAACTGAAGCACAATAGGATTAAAGAGAGAAATTGTTCTTGTTACCGATCTTGGGGTAATCGGAGCGGAGAGCCAGAATCCCACGGAGAGGACGGGTGAGGACTGATGATCTAGTGTTGGCGTCAAAGTTTGTTAACTTTGTTATAGAAGTGCTCCAGCGAGGAATTTATAGGAAATCATCCAGGCTGTCAAAAGAGATCCGTTAATCACTGCATTGAGGCTGTGAGCGTGTAATTTCCACGTGGCATCTCCTGATGAGACCCCGGGTAAAAACAGTGTAACAGAATAACACGTGGCATATCATGATTGGATGGAATAGTGAGTCGTGCTTTTCGGTTTCTGGGACTTTCCATATATAAAGAAGCGTGAAAGAAACGCTGGCTTCGTTGAGCTGGGGAATAAGTCCTATTGGGCTCTTTCTAAACGGCCCACAATAAGGTGGCCGAGTCAACAAAGATGACCAGTTTATAGAAATTTTTGTTGTATTTTAAAAATGGTTAAAATTCTATAGTATATGTTTTCTTTTTTTTTTACAACTTTTCATATTTAGTTTTTGAAAATAGCCGATGTGAATCACTCGCGCTTGCCGGGCCGCCTATGGACCAGTTGTACCCACCCCGTTGGGGTTATTATTATAATTTCTTCTGTTTAAATAAATGAATATGATTTATCTAAACAAATGATACACAAGAGATCAGCAGTGATACTGCAAGAGTTAACTTTTTCATATTTTTAATAATATTAAATTAGTTACAAACATTGATTATGAAGTCATGAAAATATGATATTTTAAAAGACACATGGATGTATACTATAAACATGAAATCTTCATTCGCTTATCCAATTTATTCTATCATTTTTTTTTTCATAATTTACTCAATTTAATCTATTTACGTGTTTTTAAGTGGCTTGGTCAAACCAATTTTTTTGTAAAGCCATATTAAAAGGAAAACAATGAATTGTTGACTAATAAAAGACTCATTTCACATCAAAGTTTCGAGATAGACTATATGTTAGTATGTTACTTTGATGGTTGGGACGTTCTTTGCCAACCTTGATAAAAAATGACATCCATTTCTTTCAAACAAAAGTTGGTCCAATTTGGGAGCAGGTTGAACATGAATAGATGACTATGTCCATTATTTCAGTTCCACTTTCTCATGTTCATTTCCAAAGAAGAAAAAAAAAATAATAATAAATCCGGTTGTGATAAAAGATTAAGCAAAAAAAAAAATTTACTTGTTTTAAATTTTGGAAGCTTTTATCTTTTTTATTTATTTTTCAGATTATTTTTTTTTTTTCCAAAAATGATTTTAGAGTGGATTAGACCCGAGTAACCAGTTGAAGTCGAAATTATAAATAATTATTATAAAATATACTCATGGTTTTACTTTCTGTTTTTTTTTTTTTTTTTTGGTCCTAGTTTGGCATGATATTTAGATGAATAAAAAAGCAATTTAAAATCTGACAAAAGGATTTGCTATTTGATATGAAACTAAGACATAAAAAAATAAAGAATAAAGAATAATACAAAAAAAATGACTTCTCATAGACCCCAACAACATTTGAACAGCATCACCAAATCTAACAAGTTTCCATATAAGTTATCATCAAAAGAATGGCTAAACATAGACTTTAAAAAACTTAGAAAATTATATCAGGAAAGACCGAGTAAACCACCGGCCAACTTCCTTCTTTAAAAAAAGGATGAATCTATCAATGTCAATCCAGTGCCATTCATTAATTCCAAACTTTATTAGTTGTTGATCCACAACAACCCCATCCCAATTGATTGATTAGTCTAAAACACCCAAATTGGACCCAATAGGAGCCATATCAATGTGTTGGACAGGACGGTGGCCATTGAAATTAATCAAAAGATCTCAGAAGTAGATAGATATAAATTATAATTGATGTTGTTGTATTCCGTCTTACTGTCTTAGTTCCCATTTAAGTATATATAAATTCGAACACAATATCTCAACCCAAAATTTTGAAACTAATCTATTTAATTAGTGTTTGAGGGTTTGTTGTCTATTTTTTTTCCTTACTGGAATGGGCCTTCGGTGCATGTGCCCCAACTAACAAAAGGGTCCTTCATGGGGCTCAGCTGGCTCATCCACAGAGCTAGAATACAAGAGGGAGATGGAGATTGAGTTTATTTTGAGTGTGCCTTGTGACATTAGCAATGTCATGTTCTTTTGATAATCTTTGTTCATTTCTATTTGGAATCAGGCCACTTGTTATTAATAGCTTATTTGGTGTTTTTTATAAATTGGATGGTAGTGAGTAGCAATTTAGGAAATGGATAGATATGATAAGACTAATACACTGAAGATGTCCTTCTTTTCAGTATAAGGGCTGGTTGTCTAATTTGATCCAATCCTTTATGATGCTTCCGGTTCACTATAATCCAAATTAGGAGAGATTGGAGATGGTGGACACTTAGCAAGACGATCACTAAATTTCCCACTCACGTGTCAATTGACTCATCAATTGTCTTCATGGATCCATGTGAAATGTTTATTTTTAATATTTATTTATTTATTTATACATATTTAAAAGAAATACTGGTTTTATTTAGCTAAAACTGGATAGATAGCTGGTCAGTTCAGACCACATCAAATTACGACATATCATCAACTAGGAAAAACTTGCTCAAACGTGGCAAGCTACCATTGGATTATAATTTACGTCCTCTCTAGTCAGTAACCAATCCCAGAGGGGAGAAGAATGTTGGTCTACTTTCATTAAACTGGAAGTGCGTGCCCACCATACCGTCGGCCGTGCTTCCCGCACGTGCGAAACATCAGACGGCACGCTTCCATGTGGCCAGGTGGCCTTGATCGTAGCCTCGAGATTACAAAAAGTACACCATCTCTGAACGTACGATCATGATTGGACGGCTACCGCAATAGGCCTGCTCCAAATCCTTATCTCCGCGTGAAACCAACGGCTCTGATTGACCTCATGCGACCTAGAGTAAAATGCGGAGCCGCCGGTTAAGCTACTAACCGTGGTTAATTTCTAACTAGAGAATTCACCGTCTTCTGGTTATTATATATAAATAACGCTCACTCCCCGAATCCCAACAAACAAAACCCTCCTATCCTCCTGCGTATTCGTTACGCTTCGGAAGGTGAGGGAGCATCAATGGCGATGGAGGAGATCGTACCTTGGGAGGAAATCTGGAGGTGCCGGAAGCACCCGTCGCGGATCCCCTCCGGCATCTGCCCCATATGTCTCCGTGATAGTCTCCTCCGACTCTGCCCCGATTGCGCCCACGTGCGACCATGCACGTGCGCACCGTCCGCCTCCTCCTCGTCCTCGTCCTTCTCCTCGCTCTGCTCCGCCGATCTCCTCCGATCCGGATCCGTCTCCGGGATCGGCGCCGTCGGCCGGGTCTCCAATCTGATTGAGAGCGAGCCAGCGCTTCGACGGTCCCGATCTGTCGCGACGATCCCGTTTGCGCGCTCGCGATCGGTGGTGGAGGATCAGCGCCAGCCGGTAAGAAAGGGTTGGATGTCTGTTTTCTTGCCGTTCTGGAGGCCGGCAAGGAGAGCTCCTTCGGAGGCGCCGCCGGAGAAACTATCGAGGTCGAGGACTGTGGGTGTTGGGGAGACGGCATCAAAGAGCCGCGGGTGGCATTTCCCGAGCCCAATGAAGGCGTTCCGGCACCGGAAAACGGCGAGGGTCGTTCAGGAGCGTTCGCCGTTGTGCCGCGGGTGACAAGAAGAAACATAAGAGGTAGCTATAAACATGAATATTTCCTCAAATTTTACTTTATTTTGAACCCCTTTTTTTCGATCAGGGATTTTTTTGTGGGCATTTTTAGCGTCCTGTTTCATCGTAAATAATCCCCGTAATATTTCCATGTGTTGTAAATCTCAACCTTCGTTATCAATAAGAACCCGTAATTAATTACATTATTATTTAATTGAAAATAACGTTAGAGGAGGAGGAGGAGGCTGGCTGGCTTTCCAAATTTTTGTAGCTTCGATGCAAGCGACACGAAGCCACGCGATTCGATCGGACGGCTGGCGGGGGGCCATAGCTGCAGGAGAAGGAATATGGGTGAGATGGAACGAGGACCGTAGGATGGGGATGAGGAGAGTAAATCTGTAAATGGGGAAGGAATAGGACCTCACGTGTTCTTGTCCTCCGTACACCTTATGGCGTCGTTTTCTAGTTTGTCACTGCGTGGCTTTTCAACGTTTCAGGGAATCAGGCAGCACAGGGTGGTTTGATTTCAGAAAATAATATCAGGAAAACATGGATAATGGATGGTGTTTTCTTTGACTTTTGTGTATAGACCGTAGATCTGGGTCGTTGACTAGTTTATATATATATATATATATATATATATATATATATATATAGAGTAGTGATACTGTATGACCGATCGGAATACTGTTTATTTCTGGTCGGCCGTCCATTTGGACCCCTGGAGGATTTTTGAAAGCATGGATGGAAAGATCTACTCAAAATGTTTCCAAGACGCCAATTTTCATATAATTTGGTAGAACCGATTTGGCCCTCCCACCTAACAGTTAAAATTATGACCGCTCAGATTGGTCCTATAAGTTTTGATCCCCAAGATGAAGACCCCTGAGTTTCCAAATTGTATGAAAATTGGCAGGCTAACTTATTTTTCGATGATCTTTCCATCCGTACGGTTAGAAATTGTTCAAACCGGCCGCAGCATATCACTGCTATATATATATATAGAGAGAGAAATTTGTATTTTTTTTTTTCTTTTTTTTCTTTTATTACATTTGCGCATTATTGTTTGGCTGTAGTTATCTCATTATCTGATCAGTTTATTTTAATTTTTTATGAGTTTAAATTTCATTTAATGAGGATAAATAAGATCGCTGCATGCATGTGTTTATGTGCCAATGAATGTTTGATCAAGTCATAACGTTTTACTTTGTGGAAAAGTTTTTGGGTAGTTGAGGTCTTAGGTCGGATCAAGTTTTATTTAGATCTCTTTAATATATTTCATTTTATAATTTGTTCCCTTCTCATTCTCTATAATTAACATTAAATTTGAATATTTGAATTTTAAAATATAATATAATTTTCTTTTCCTTCACTTATACATGATGTTTGGAATGGTTGGGCCAATTTCAGCCTCACATCTTTGAATCCAGATCTGTATATATATTTTTATATAAGATGGATAAATCACATTGATTAGAAAGATAAAGAATAGGTTCAAAATTGATACAAACGAGGATGCTGAGATAAATGAGTTTTATATATTTATATCTGAACGCCACGCTTGCTGTTTTTTAATTTAGAATTGAACCCACCCAACAATATAATATACATATTATATTAATGGGGAAATGATTCGGTGAATATCACAATGGCCCAAAAGCAACATCTTGTCTACCATGAACCCATTTCCGCTCCAAAAGACACAGCCCATTTGTCAGTGAATTAAATAAAAGCTACACTTTTCTTTTATTATTATTATTTTTATTATTTTTATTATTTTTTACTTTGAGCGATAATTTCCATAAAAAGGCAGCCCAGTATATAAAGCGTTCGGATTATTGTGGTACTGTATGTAGTCTTATTCTGTATAAATCAAGGAGAATCCAAATTTTTATTTTAATAATTGAATTTATAAAAATTGTGTGGCCATTTCAAAAAAAAATCATTTAGATCTCAAGCATAAAAGGAAAGCAAAGTATATTTATATGGAAAACCCCAAAAAAGCGGGAAAAAAATCATGAAAAAGAGAAATTTTAATATCAATCAAGGAGATTTGATACATTCTTGCAAATTGAAAAAAGATCCTTTAGATCAGAGGAGGGAATGGAGAAATAACTCTGAAATTCCATATGGGGTTGAGATCAATGAGATTCAGTCTCCAACGGGGCAGAGTTTCGCTGACTCTAAAAATTTGATGTTTGAATGAACTGTAGCACCTGTCTTTTATAGGCTTAGGTTTCTTGGCATGCAAGCTTCTATTTCGAGCACGTGTTTGCCAGCTAAACATCATAGTTAAGTGCCAACTAATCATCAAGCTAAGCACCAGTTAGGCCTTTGAGTTGTGTATAGCTGGCATTCTTCTAGAAGAACAATCTGACTACAGCTGTATTCTTTATAGAAAATTGAAGCCGGGGAATGGGTGTGGTTTCTCTAAACGGTTTCTTTCAATCCCTAGAATGGGTGAAGTATTTTGAGCAGATGAGTTGATCAATTATCCTTGGCCGATGAGCACTCAACACTGTAAAACCGGTGAGTGGTTGGGCTGCTGCAAACTGATGAATAGATAAACTGTGTTTTATCACAGAACAAGTAGACGGCAAACCATATTAGAGAAAAGATTGATCTGATCATATATGGAGCTTTATGATCCAGACATGTGGCTGTTCGGATGAACGCCACATAAATTTTTTTGGAAAAAATGTTTTTCCGACTCAAACATGTAACCTCTTATCACATCGCCACAATTTCCATGCTTAACACAAAAATAATGCAATCAAATAAACCAAACCATCCATAGAAATGGGGCCCCACTCTACAAAAATGAACGCGTTCCCCCACTGCCATTGGTTGGGCGTGCCTCGATATAACATCAGCCCCACCCCAAAATAAAATTAAAAAAGAGGGCCAGCAAGACGCCGAGATCGATCCATCCATCGCCATTGATAGGGGCGGAGGAGGAGGAGAATGTGATGGAGAAGAGGGCCGTGGTATTCACATACGGCACCTTGAAGCGCGGCTTCTCCAACCACGTCCTCATGCAAGACCTCATCCTCGCCGGTGATGCTACCTATCTCGGCCACGCCATCACCGCCACGCCTCTCCCTCTCGTCTGCGGGCCCTACCGTGTCCCCTTCCTTATCAATCTCCCCGGCGCCGGGGATCGAGTCCAAGGTGAGCTCTATTCCTCTCTCCAAGAGCCCTCGTCCGTCTGGACGAACTCGAGGGCACCCTCCGCGGGCACTATGAGCGGCTCCCCATCTCCGTCCGCGAGTACGAAGGAGGAGGAGAGCTCGTGAGCGCCGAGGCTTACTACGCGCACCGGAGCTATGCGGAGGAGCTATGGAGGCGGAGCGGGATGAAGGGTTTGTGCTGTTATTCCGAGAGAGAGACGTTGGGCTACGTTAAGCGTAAGGACCGCCCGCAGGACATCACATTCCTCGATCAGATACGCATCTTCATCGCCTCATCCTCCGATTAGCAGTTTCCTGTTTAATTTCCTTGTTGATATCACACTATAACGTTATCACATTATCATTTTAGACTTCTCTTTTGTTGTTATCATATCATACTTCAAGTTTTTAAGTCAAACTTGAAATATACCAACAAGTTCATTTGATGACAAAACTCTGATGCAGTATGATGTGGATGAGTATGACCTTGTTCCTTTTCGTGAATTATAAAGATAGTGATGGCTTAGTATATATATATATAATCTTTGTAATATATATATATATATATATATATATTCAGGAGTAATATAATAAGTAGAGGTTGGATTATTATGCAAAGTAAAGGCCGCATTTTGATGCCATTTACTTGCATGTGAATATCGAAAAATAAACTAGGATCTTTATTTTAACAGGTGAAAATTTATAGAAATCTTACCGTTCAAAATTTCACCCTTATGAAGAAGCACGCCAGACAAATGATAAAACCAGTAGCATAAAGATCGATATATATATATATATATATATATATATATATATATATATATATATATATATAAAAGGCAATCCATTGCTATAAAGTTCCCGCTATGCACGGAATCTAAAAAAAGATTGGATCATTTAGTCTTATTATATACACAATCTTATTTTATTTTTATTTTTAAGAAACTGGTTTTATAACTCAAACCCGTGACGTCCAAGTTACATGACAACAACTTTACCGTTGCTTAATATAAAACAACAAAAAATATATAAAAACAGTCTACACATTACACAATGATTATATCACATAAGCATAATACAAGTTAAAAAATGGATTCATTCCTACAAGAGTATAGTAGGTCTTATACATTTAAGATCACCACAATGGTAGTGATTTACCAACACTGATGAACTAAAAATGTTCAAAAGCACAATCCTTTGCAGCATCTATGTATCCCTAGCTTCGGTATCAACTAGCTGATTTGTCCTGCAGAAGCAAATTAGCTTTCACCTGCCATGATCCATAATGTTTTATATCTTATTGCTAAGAGGTGGAAAATAATGCAACAAATTACCAAGTTGAAGAATGATCAATGCCAAGACCATTACATGTGAGAATCATTCCTTTGAACCTTGCAAGATATTCCTGCATGTAAAGTGTAACCATGTTTACGACTTCAAAAACCACTACAAAGTAATATCAACAACATCAACCATCAGTATTCTTACTCGTAACGAGCATCTATTGATTATGTAACAACCGCCGGACATATCGTAATCAAGTCTCTTAGCTGGATTACTCAGTACTGTAAATAAATGAAAACACAAGGGTTTCAATTTCAGTTATCTTAAACTTAAACATCTGAATTTCATTTGAACTTGTTCATAATACCATATTGTTCCTGAACTGATTGTATATAACTGAAAAGATAACTAATCCGAACTTCACAATGCTCTTCATAAAACATGGTCTTGACCTTCACAAACATGCATGTCCAATAAGCCAAGTAATTGAAGCTTTAGCAAAATCGCACTTTATGGCATAAACAAAATACAAAATAATTGTTTTTCCGAAAAACAAACCAATGGAACATCTAAAGGCAATAGTCATGAGAATTACCATTGTAAGCTTCATTTATCTCCTGAAACTTTGCAGTCACAGAACTATTACCCTTATGCTTGTCTGGATGCCATTTCTATTCATGAAAGGAAACATTATGACAGTTTAGCTTCTCGAAATTTCCCTAAAATATAGTTCCTATTTACCGTTGTGCAACAGTACTGTAAAAAGAACATGATACAAACCGGGTTGCCAAAGCAAAAATGACTTACTAATGCAAGTTTTCGGTAATTCAATCTTATAAGTTCATCTGTAGCATCGAAATCAACCTCCAAAACTTTGTAATAGTCCTATTAAGAAAAAAGAACTGCCTGTAAGAATTAATCTCATTTGCATGCATTGAAATCTGGTGATAACAAATCATTTCATACTGAACATTACCAAAACTTGTGCATAAAAGATATCCTAGCTGATAATTTTAGCAGCTAACAAACAATTGATCAAAACAGTCAAAAGAGACAACCTAATAAAATTTTCCAATGATTATTTATATCTATTATTTTTCTGTCAAACACAGACATATCCATCCACCCATCAGGTAACATTCCGTACGAGGCTCTAATCTAATCAGCAATATTGTTTGCCCTATCAACATTCATTTTTGAGGGGAAAAAAACAATATAATGATACAGTGGATAGCAATAGTTAAATTTATTTGCAAACAAGTGCTTTCTGTTGTATTTCCATGGGCTGGTAAGAAATATCTTATTTGCAAACTAGGGTCAGATTACCACATGTATCTTTATCTCTATTGCCTGTAAGAAGACTCTCAATCAGGCCCTTCAAACATCTCAACTCAGTCAGGTGAGGTTTACTAAATAATATCAAGCTTGTCCCAGGCTCCCAAGTAAAAGAAGAAATTCTTCTAAAATGATTCCTAGACAAGCCTTTCTTTATATCAGATCCTATCAAACCTACTTCGAATATATCTTGATATGCAAATAGAAAAGGGCTTAAGGCAGCTAATTTGGCCTTTTGACTTTTTTTTTCAAACATATCCAAGTTCTATTTCAAAGAAAATATACTCCTGAAAATATAATACTAAATCCATTGGTCACCAAAAAGCTTGATTTGTCCAGTTGAAGTGGCTGGTATGTCAATAAAATTGCTAGAAGGCAATTCAATGTTCACTGCAGGCATCTAACAAGACAATCAGATTTGGGTTGATAAATACAGTTCAGGCAAACAATATTGCTATTATTCCAGAATATAAACATTCAACCATGACCAACTATTAGATTAAAAAGAAAACACAGATTCAAATCCAATGAACTGGATGATACTTGTTGGTTATGGTTACAAATTTTCTTCAACTTTCCATGTAACAACAAGAATAAATCTTGACAAGAATGTGTGTGATTGAAATTCAGAGGAACTTTTCAGATTTCCAGTCAAATGAATCATGGAGGGAACCATCAAAAACTTTCTCCTGATGTCCACATTTAGACAAACACATTCAGGTCAAAATTAAAAGTGCTGCCTTCTTCTCTCTCAAACAGTCAAACGTTTAGTACTTATTTGATAGTTTATCTTCTCAGTTTTGTGAGGCCGCTTCAGATTTACTCGATTGATAATAGAATAAGATAAACGTAAGAATGATCTCCATCCCAAATTAAGTATAATATTTTCCAGTTCCCAGTTAGAAGGCAATAAAATACAACAAATGCAGCTTCTCTCAATGATCATTCCCCAAACCAATCTCCAAAACTCAATGAAACAGTTCGCAAATAAGGTCGCAGAAAAAAAACCCTAATTATTAATAAACGCTGCGCATGAAAACAGAGAAATTCTCAGCTAGGGATTTGAAGGAACAAACCTTGTGGGATTCCTCCCAGCTTTCCATCCGATCAAATTCTCCGCGTTGTGCAAGGGCCCAATCACAAACTTCATTGATAGGCGCACGATATGAAGACGTCGGGTAAGATCCAAGAGGGTTCCCGTCGGCGATCGCCGGAGAATAAGATCTCGGAGACTTGGAGGAGAATAAGCCTCCGGTTCGCTTATAAAACCCTCGGGTTTGCTCGATATTTCCGTTCGGATAAGAATGGCATCAAAATTAATCATTTATGGGAACGTTTTCAACCGTCGGATAAATCCGTCTCCTGGGTGAGCATCGTTTTCCAACCGTTCATCTCTGATCAAACGGTTGCAGTTATGGTGTGGAGATGTGGGAAACGAATGCGTCCAAGTCAGTGCAACGTTGTAACTTGTATGTGAACACCCACTT
The DNA here is from genome assembly GCA_026586065.1 of Dioscorea zingiberensis. Taxonomy (NCBI): domain Eukaryota; kingdom Viridiplantae; phylum Streptophyta; class Magnoliopsida; order Dioscoreales; family Dioscoreaceae; genus Dioscorea; species Dioscorea zingiberensis. The sequence goes on along the minus strand of CM048822.1, from coordinate 2,530,109 downwards.
TTCAGAAGTTTGCAGGGCCAAAATATAAAATGGCACCCATTTTTCCGTCATTTAAGGGTTGAAAAAACGATAAATGATAAAAATATTTAACCAAACATTTTTTTAAGTAAAAAATATTTGGAAAGATTGGAAAAAAAATATATTCAATTTCATTTCAGTATGAATACAATACTTTGAAGATAAAGTCTAGATAAAATTAAATTAATTTAATAATTATTCTCAAAACAAACGTGTCTTGGTAGTATACGTCGAAGAGGCGATCGAGTGGGGTGGTGATGCACGGATCCACTCCACTCACGGTGGTGCGCTCCCACACAGAGTCCAACTTTTCATGATCAAACGATTCGAACTAGTTCATCCTTATCGAACAAAAGCCCCATCTGCTTCTTCTTTCCAACTCCTTCCTCTCGCTTTCATCTGGAGATGGCTCGTATCGCCCCTTTTTTTCCCACCTTTCATCCAAATCCCAACACCGTTTCCTAGGCGCACTCCCTCCCATATCAACCGTCCACTCTTTGATCATCCCACCAAACCGTCACTGTATATATATATATATATATATGTAATATCTCTCTCTTCTTCCTTCCTCTCCAAACCACCGCCTCGAAAGCCGCAACCCTAACTCCGGCAGCCGCCATGAACGGGCTCGAGCTAGAACTTGAGGATGGGTTCCGGGCCTCGAGGCTCTTCTCGCAGGGGTTCTCGTATACCTATGATGATGTGATCATGCTTCCTCACTACATCGACTTCCCAGCCGACGCCGTCGACCTCTCCACCCGCCTATCCCGCCGCATCCGGCTTTCCATCCCCTGTGTCGCCTCCCCTATGGACACCGTCTCCGAGTCCTCCATGGCCGTTGCTATGGCCTCCCTCGGTGGCGCTGCTATCATCCATTCTAACACTTCCCCTGCAGCCCAAGCCTCCCTCGTCCGATCCGCCAAATCCCGACGCACCCCCTTTGTCCATGGCTCCTCTGTCATCTCCGGCTCCGATGCCATAATCCGCACCTTCGATGAAGTCCTCCCCGCCGCCGTCGTCACCGACTCTAACAAGCAACCCATCGGAGTCGTTGCCAGGTCAGATTGGGAGCGTCTCGAGGACAAGGACGTGCCGGTCTCCACATACATGCGCTCGGCCCCGCCGCCGGTGCCGGCCAAGTATGATTTCGAGGAGGTGGCTGCTTTTTTGGCAAAGGAGAAGCTTGGTCACGCGCCATTGGTGGACGAGGATGGTGAAGTCATTGGAGTTATTTCAATAGAGGACATCGAAAGGATCCGGGGATTCCCCAAGCTCGGGAAGCCATCCTTGGGGCGTGACGGTAGGCTTCTAACTGGGGCCTCGATTGGGACTAGAGAGGATGATAAGGAGAGGCTGGAGCAGTTGGTGAAGGCCGGGGTCGACGTTGTGGTGGTGGATAGTTCGCAGGGGAACTCTGTCTACCAGCTTGAGATGATAAAGCATGCAAAGAAGAGTTTTCCGGAGTTGGATGTGATTGGGGGAAATGTGGTGACGATCGCACAGGCGCAAAACTTGATTCAAGCTGGTGTTGATGGGCTGAGGGTTGGGATGGGTTCAGGTTCCATTTGCACCACACAAGAGGTCTGCGCTGTTGGAAGAGGGCAGGTATATGTCATGCTATTTTCTTCATCCCAACTAGTGTTTCTTTTTTGGCAATGAAGTTCTGGAACTCACCACCCTTGATTTATACCTCAATGGAAAATATCATGTTTTAGTGTGATACAAATTGGAATTCTGGCATGCTGCAGACCCCAATTCTTGTGGTTTTATGGCTTAGTGGTTATATATAATCAAGGAAGCTATTGATTTGTTCTGTTTGAATAGGTCTGCACTGATTTTATGATTACTACTATTATATTTAAGAAGCTGTATTGTGTTTGATTTATTTATAATTTACTATGTTGTTGCATGATTTAAATAAAATTCTTCATTTTCTGTATGAATACTATTATTGGGTTTATCTACTTCAACACCCTTGGATACATTACATTGAATTATATTTTTCCAGGCAACGGCTGTTTACAAAGTCTCATCATATGCCAAAGATCATAATGTGCCTGTTATTGCTGATGGTGGGATTTCCAATTGGGGCATATTGTTAAAGCTTTGGTCCTTGGTGCATCTACTGTCATGATGGGAAGTTTCCTGGCTGGTAGTCATGAGGCTCCTGGAGTTTATGAATATCAGGTATGCTTCAAATAAATGGAATCTATTTTCTGGTTTTCAATATGTTGGGTTATATATGTCAACGAAAACCTGTTTTCCTCAGTATTTGTGTGTTAAATTATACTATACTTGAATTTATCAAAAAGAATTATACTATATTTGTTCTATCAGATAGTTGAAGGTTACTTTTCAGATACTGCAATGCTACTTCCATGTGGTACTTGTTTCTTCAACTAGAACTTAGCGTTTTGATATTTTTTAAGCATACATTTATTACTTCTTTTTCTGATTTTGTGTGTTTTAAGTGCTTCACTGTATTTTAGAAATGATTAAATTGGGGTCTTTATTGTATTAAAGAAAATGAGTAGAATGGATGGAAGATGCATGGAACTTCTAAGGGGTTGGAAATGGTTATAATCCTTAACCTATATGGTTGTATAAAAATCTAATGAAGAAATGCTTGTGAATGTGCAGTGTACAGATATATGAAGGTTTAATTAATAAGATTATTGAGTAAAGCTTCATTCTCAATAATAACAAAATCCCTTCTATTTGTTCATCTGAAACTAATAGCTCAACAAGTGTTGCGTGAATAATTCTTATCTCAAGGATCATTGTTGGGCAAGATGTGAAATACCCTTCTATCCGTAAATGAAACGATATAAGATATCCATCAGATGTATATGATTGAAAAGGTCAATTTGCAAAATGATCTTTACTCCTCATGGTCTTTAGTCTTGAATATATTCTACAATAATAAGGAAGGTATTTTCTACTATGAAACTAGTACTCTGACTGTCCTTACCTGATTTTTTGTGTTTTGTTGTGAGCTTCAGCATTCTTTCTTGCCAATTTCTAAGTTGGATTTATTTCATAATTTGCTTGTTCCCCAAACTTTGATTTAGAATCTCTTTCATAATTTGAAATTCTTTTGCCTTGGCTTCAATATAATCAATCCATATTGTTTTCTGTCTGGGCAAGCATTCTTGTTGTTCTACTTTTGTTTGCAGTAATTATTTTAACCTTCATCATAGTAGTCCTTGGCGACCTCAAGGGACACCTTCTTTGGGCAACTGGAGCCCTATCTGTATCTTTTATTTTTTTCCCCATTTCTTTTGCTGTTATACCTTTTTTGTTTTTGTATTTCCAGGGTGGTCGCCGGGTCAAAAAGTACAGAGGCATGGGCTCCCTTGAAGCTATGACAAAAGGGAGTGATGCTCGATACCTTGGTGATACCTTAAAACTGAAAGTTGCTCAGGGAGTGGTTGGAGCCGTGGCAGACAAGGGCTCTGTTTTGAAGTTCATTCCTTATACTATGCAAGCTGTCAAGCAAGGCTTTCAAGATCTTGGTGCATCCTCTTTGCAGTCTGCTCATGATCTCTTGAGATCAAGTGTTTTGAGATTGGAGGTACAGTTCTTAAGTTTTGTTTTCACAAAGTTGATGCTTATAACCTTGATTTGATGTCTAAACGTCTAATCCATGTAGCAAGTCATGCTAGAGTCTGTATATATGCCTTGATATGTTCTGATTTAACTGTTGATAACTTCAGGTAACAGCTAAATGCTTCACCTTAAGACTCCTTTTTTAGAACGGAGCCCATATATTAGAAGTGTCCAGTAAATTTTGGTTCAGTATACAGGAATTGCCATACATATTGCTGTTGGAGAACAATGTTCACACTTCTTGCTCCATTCTTCATTTTAACTTTTTTATAGACCATTTCCCATCTTTTGCAAAAGTTCTGTTTACTCAGCCTTGGTGTTTTCCAGGTCCGAACAGGAGCCGCACAAGTTGAGGGAGCGGTGCATGGCTTGGTTTCCTATGAGAAGAAACCCTTCTGAAGGCTCATTTATTTTCTCAAGGTTCATTTACCTACATCATGATGTCTGTGTTAAAGAGCAATACCGAGTAGGGATCAATACCAGTGATCCCTTGATATTCTTCATAAGGCGAGTAGCCGAGGATGTTGGTGAAAAAACTTGGTCTCAATGGAGTCATTCAAGAGAGAGAGACTTCCTATGTGTCTGGGATGCCTTTTCATCTGAACTTGTTGTATTTCAAGAGCTGAGTTGACATATCAGTTTTATAAGTTATAAAAATCAAGTCAGGGATGAATTTCATAACTTATTTATTTTAGAAGCTTCTATAATTGAAGTGTTTCTTCAGGCAGCATTTTATTTTGAGTTACAGCCCGACAAGATTTCTTAAGTTGTTTTTCTGAATTTAATCCCATTAGCTGGATTTTTATTCCCGGGGTTATATTTAGAAAAGCAATTAAGGAAGTTTTATCGGGTTGTATATCCTTGCTCTTTTATTTTTAGCATGGTTGCCAGACCCGGCCGGTTGAACCGGAAACACCGGGAACCGGAGGGTGGGCCGGGCCGGACCCCAGAACCGGGGGCCTGAGACCCGGCTGCCACGTCACCGGCCCGGCCAGGCCGAGTGAACCGGGCCCGAGAGGATTTTTTTTATTGTTTTTTTTAATTTTTTTTTATGGAAGTAGAAAAAAAAAATTGGGGGCACGGGGAGCCTCAAATTGAGGCGGCATTCGTGTGCGCATCATGCACCCACACATGAATTTCATACGTCCAAGGCAACCCGAATCCGACATTTGCACCCCCCCTGCGTGCGCACGTGAGAGAGCCTTTTCACCAACAAGGTCTATTGGTTGGTAGAATGAAACCATATTTAAAGCGAGTGGAAGTTTTATCCATAAGCAATATGGGACTAAATATTTTCAAGTTTTTGAATATTTGAAACCAATACTTTTGAAAACAAGTCCATAATAAGGCTCAAAATGAAATGGGCTTAAAAAAAAAATTGTATTTGTATACTTAGTAACTATGATTATATTTTAATATTTTTGATTAATTTGTTTTGTTTAGTATGTGCTTTGGGCATGAACTAAATATAAATATCAAATTTAGTTAATCAATCATATTTTTTATTATTATAATTTTATTTTATATCATATTTTATTATTAATTATTTTTAATATTTTATTATTGACTCCGGTTGAACCCCGGTTGAACCCTTGACTCCTAGATTTGGCCGGGTCAATGACCTGAGCCGGGTCTGGCAACCTTGATTTGCAGGACTCTGTTGGATAGGGTGATTGTTTTGGTGTTTAGATAATTCTCCTTTCAGAACCATCACTTGTCCATTTTCCTTTCCAGAGTTTATTACTCTGCCATCGATTCCTCCATTTTCTAATCGGAGTGACTACATTACAGGTGTCATGAAGTCATTGATGATGATTTATTTGCAAAGAAAGAAACAGAGCTCTGAGTTTAATGCAAAATCCAAGTGTGGGACCTCACGAACTTGGCTTCCCCCAACATATATAACAATGAATCTAATGCAAAGCTACAGCTGTTAAGCATGAGCTTTTGTCTGTTTTTTTTAAATAACCATCAGATAATCCACTTTGTTAATGGTTGCAGCTGTCAAGCGTTAAACTTAGAAATTGAATTAATCTCAGTGCCATCTTACACAAAGGTGATGAGAAAAGTATTGGCAAACAAGCGTAGCAAACCCCTATAAAACCCTCCTCCCCCTCACTCCCACAGTCCCAAGTAGGTTGAGAAAGTCCTCAGATCACAAGTTCTTTTCTCTGATGGGAACTGCTAGTAGAGTAGTGATCATAGGGCTGCTGCTTCTAGTGTGTGCAACCATATGCATGGCCTCTAGAACTCTTCCAACTCTAGATCGTGCCACATATGACAATACACACAGCCTCGCTGATCACTCCGGCAATGGAGGCGGCACTGAAGCAGCCACTGGAAGGGGTGGTTATAGAGACGGGCGTGTTTACGGTGATGAAAAATGGAAAAAGGGCAAAGGTAGAAAAGGCCGCGGCAATGATGATGATGATGATGATGATGATGATGATGGCTGCCGAAAGGGTGGCGGAGACGACGATGACGGAGGGTGTGATGACGATGGTGGCTATCGGAAGAGTAGCTACAACATCTCAGCTCCTTGAGAAGATGAATGATCTCATGGTGTCATTACTGGATATGGCTCAATGGCGATGAACATATAACTAAGCTTATAATAAGAGCCAATATATAGTACTGTGTCCAGATCTTTAATAACTGTGGTCTTGGATGCCATGCACATGAATAAAAAGTTTTTGAAGGAATGTTGTGATATATAACATCTCATTATCCAAAGATGGTATTATTGCGAGGGAAGTTCCTTGGGTTCCACAGCCCACTAACACATTTATAAAATATAATCTATTATTGATTTTCCTTCAAATATGGACACACCATTTTTGTCGTTCTTAATAAATGTCGACCTCTCATTTTAAAAAAGAAAACTTATGTAGCCAAGTTTCAATGAATTGTAAAAAAAACACAAACAAAGAACTTCATATTATTTTAATATTTTCCTGCAAAGATGCCGACTATTTTAGCAGCTAGCACCTCACTGAAGCTTCCTTATCGATCAGCCTCCCAATCATCAATTCTACGTACTTCAACAGTAGTGGCTCATGCACACTCTTTAATAGCTATATAAAGCATGTTCTAGCAAGCAAACCTACTACCAAGCAGTTAATTAAACTCCTAATATGGAGTGTTCGCCACTTTCACTATCCCTATCAGCTTTCATTATCTTCATCATCTTCTTCTCGGCTGATCTTCTTGTTCTAAAAGTCCATGCCACCAGGCTTCTACCCATACCCATACTTGATGATAACGAAGGCAATGCTACTGATTCAAAGGTTTACATCGTTCACGTAAGAAAGCCAAACAACACAGAACTTCTCCAGTTCGCTGACCTTGATAACTGGTACAAATCCTTCTTGCCAAACACCACACTGGACTCAGGCGAGCCTCGGTTAATTTACTCCTACCACCGTGTCATCAGTGGCTTTGCAGCAAGACTAACCGACGTTGAACTCAAGGCCGTTGAATCCATGGAAGGCTTTGTGTACGCTCACCAAGAACGAGTACATATCGTGCACACAACCTACACGCCAACATACTTGAGGCTCCACCAAACCTGGGACTACGATCTCTGGGCCAACGCAAACTTCGGCGCCGGAAAGATCATCGGCGTCATCGACAGTGGTATCGACCCCGACCACCCTTCATTCCACGACAAGAACATGCCCCAGAAGCCGCAGCCGCCGGTGTGGACCGGCCAGTGTTTCTGGCGGAACAAGTGCAACCGGAAACTCATCGGCATAAGGGCGTTCCGGCACGGCTGGATACCAGGACCCATACGACCGTAATGGTCACGGAACTCATGTGGCAAGCACAGCGGCGGGCAACTTCGTGGACAACGCCGAGGTTCTCGGAGAGGCCGCGGGAGAGCTTCCGGTATGGCTCCTCTGGCTCATCTGGCCATCTACAAGGTCTTGTATAACGATATCAAAAGGACGGGCAGTGGGAACGGACACTGATATACTAGCAGGCATTGAGTGGGCCATCCGTGACGGCGTTCATATCCTTCAAATGTCTCTCGGGGCTAAGAACTTGCCATTGTATGACAGCCCGGTGGTAGTAGGTTCGTTCGCCGCCATGAAAACAGGCATTGTTCCCTTGCGCTGCAGCTGGGAATGATGGGCCGCCCCTGGTATAATCGCCAATGATGCCCGTGGATTATAACAGTTGGAGCAAGCTCCACTGATAGGAGAATACTGGCGAGTCTTACTCTGGGAAATGGGACAGAGATTGAAGGAGAGAGTGGGTACCAGCCTGATAACTTCACTCCTGGCCAGTTGCCTATAGTCTACCCAGGTGGGCTTATAAATGACATCAAGGTAGAAAGGTGCGATGTTTCTCTCCATCCTTTTAACGTGAAAGGAAAACTGGTTGTTTGCTGGGCTGGAGCTTTGGAGCCTGTTCATGCTGGGCAGAAGGTGAAGAACGCCGGAGGAGCAGGCATGATATTCATCAACGGCTGGTGGTCCGGCAACACTACGAGCCCTGAGCCTCACGTACTTCCTGTGGCCAACGTCGGTTTCGAAGACGGTAAACAAATCGTCGATTATATAAAATCCACTCCAAACCCCACAGCATCTATCACCTTCAAACACACACAGTTCAACGTCCGGCCAACTCCGGCCGTAGCATCCTTCTCCTCAAGAGGGCCGAGCACGATGAACTACGGCATCATAAAGCCGGACGTCATCGCGCCTGGTGAAAACATCCTCGCTGCATGGCCGAAGCTAGTCGGACCGAGTCCGACCGGCACTTACTCCAAGTTCAAGTTCCTGAGCGGCACCTCCATGGCCACGCCTCATGTCTCCGGCATCGTCGCACTGTTGATGAACCTTTACCCAAACTGGTCACCTGAGCGGATTAAATCCGCACTCATGACCAGCTCCCTTAGACTGAACATCAATGATGGCAAACCGATCGAAGATGAGTACAATCACATTGTGAGCGCTAATGCAATGGGTTCAGGCCATGTTGTTCCATTGGCGGCTATTAATCCAGGTCTCGTTTATGATCTCTATTACTATGACTACGTTCACTATCTTTGTGGCGCTGGGATTTCGGACTACCATTTATCAACGATCCTCGCTGTGAGCGCTAGTTGTTCTCAGGTCAACGGGATTCCATTGGAGCAGCTGAACTACCCTTCATTCGCGGTGAGACTAGGATCCAACCCAGTGACCGTAAGTAGGGTTGTGACCAACGTGGGGAAGCTTGACTCTGAGTACCAGGTTGAGTTTGATGAACCAAAAAGGGGTGAACATTGTTGTTTCTCTCCGACCATCCATCACTTCACTCAGAAAGAAGAGAGTTTGAGGTTTGAGGTGACGTTTAGTGTTAATGGTGTGCCTCCAAATCCCGGTGTTTACAGAGAAGGCCAGCTCGCTTGGGTTAGCCCTAAAAACATAGTGAGAAGCCCTATAGTTGTAACTTTTTATTAAAAATTATATTTATATATGTATATCATAGGAGTTCAGATCACTAGTGTGATCAGATCTTCTTACCATAAATAAAATGTATTATATATATTTGTAATGAAGCTTTCATCTTGATTAATTAATTTATGGGATCTTTTCTTTTGTTGGACTCCAAGGTTAATGTACTGTTAACTCCGTTTATTATTTTCCTCTCTTTATGATTACAATCCCTGGCCACTACTAGGCTTTATAGTACTCAATCATCTGATTTTATTTTTATTCTCTGTTTTATTATTTTATTGTATTTTATTTTGCATTTCCTGTAGCAACTGTTCGTTGAAAGATTTTTTGAATAACTTTATTATTATTATTATTATTATTATTATTATTATTATTATTATTTGATAAATATGGATAAACCAGTTTGTCATGTTTTAGCCAGGATCGAACCCTAAACCCCTCAATTTATTTTTTTGGATAAATTATTTGTCATTTATTTTCTAAAAAAAAAAGTATTCATCATTTATTTATCTTCATGAAAAAAAAAACATGAATAATAATTCAAATACTTGATTTTTAATTATTATTATTAAAACAAGTCAAACGAGTATCAAGACGAGTGAAACCCAATCTCATTTGCGAAAATAGAACCAATTAATTTTCCTGTTTTATAATATGTTTGCGATAACTTGATTGAATTTTTTGGTTCATAATAAATTCAAAATAACAATAAATTTAAATGTGATTGTTTATTTTGACTCTTACTAATATTTGATTTATATTATCTATAAAATATATCGTAAATAGGAAGTAGTGTAATGTCTTGGTTTTGATCTTACCTTTCTGAAAATGCATATTCATGTTGTCTTTTTTTTTTTTTTTTTTTTTATATGAGGTGGATAAACCACATTAATTCATTAAGGTTAATTTCGGGTCGAACTTACAAGTTGGCTCAGCCAAAAAGGACAAAAGAATACATGAGTGAGTTGTTTTGTTCCCTTCTGGCTAAGGTGGAGAAGGCAGAGGTTTACGTCTCGCCATCTACCGCCTGGACCGCCCTCAAAAGTGCTGCCGCCACCACAAAGTTGTGTCTGAGTGTTGTTTGTTGGCGCTTAGGCTTCTCTTCACTAAGTCGTGCATGGCTTCCAGCCTTCAGCTTGTTAGTGAGGCCGCATTCAACCAAGAGAGAGTATGAGGAAGGAGATATCGCAAATGAGTTTGGAAGAAACGCTGTTTTGTCCCGAAGCATCGTGGAATTCCGGCCACCTATATGCTCCATAGGATTGCCATAATCGTGGAGTTGCCGCCTTCTACAGGTATCATGCACACCGGGTCCGAAAGTGACCCCTGGGTCCCCTATATCCGCTTGGAAACTATCTGGTCCGAGTCCAATTCCAAGGAGCTCATTGAAGTGTCTCCATACATTGGTTGTATTGCATGTTCATGTTGTCATCAATTTTCACAAAATAATAATAATAATAATAATAATGATGTTTCATCTTTCAAGAATATATAACAATTACCAACGGCCTCTTGACTTATTTGTAATCTCGTAATCTCGGATCCCTGACCTCAAGCACGCCAATCAGATCAAGCTGCACTCAAGTGGAGACGAGCCCCACTCGAATACAAGGGCTAAAAAAATGATAAGCAGATAACAATAATATTCAAATGTTCATTAATAATAAAGAACAATATCAGAGTTATACAACGGAATTAAAATCATGAAGGGTTCCAAGTACCCTACAAAGCTCTATACAAAATCAGGCCCTATAAGGGTCTACAAGTGAAACTCTCACACAACCTGAGATCCTCGAACCTCTCTAACCTATCCCAGTCCCATGGTCAACTCCAAACCCTGAGTCATCTGTTCCTCTTAACCTGGAAGAGAAAAAGAAAGTGAAGTGAGCTTCTAAGGAAAGCTCCAAGAAGTACCCCGCAGAGAAATCACGATAAGCACAAATTCAAAACAATCAAGATAGACAAATCATGCATAATCACCAACACAATGAGTCAATCAAACGGCCCCTAAGCCCACCAATCACACCTCCACTTGCCAAGACAAGTGCCGCAGCCTCAATGGTCAAGTGCCGGACGACAGGTGGCTATGCTCCTGAGTACGCATACCCGATCTTTGAGACATACCAACCCCACCTAAACACAAGCACCATGAGTCGCACAGTAATGTCCCGGTCCACGGTGGCATGCTCAGTGAGCATCCAAAAAAACAACTTGTCCAAACAACCAATCACAGATGTGGAGAACATCAAACAAAACATGTATACCGGGAATCAACAACAGATATCCAGATCATAACCACAAGCACAATCATGATAACAATAAAGAATATACCAAACCAGGTAATAAGAATGCCAAAGAAACCCATCTCTGGGTAGGAGCTAGGCAAGAGTCACTTACCTCGAAACGCAATCCAATCCACCGCCTGCATCTATCCCATTTAAGCTCCACGCCCTCATCGAGCATCGGGCGGTTCACTATGTCGACGCATAACCTTGACTCGACTCAGCCCCTCCGCTTCGCCAAATAGGATCGGTCCGAACCTCCTCGCCGTGCATCAACGTCCACTCCTCACCGGTTGAGATCGTCCCTGACTCATCTTGGGCTTCTCCGAAGGCTTCTACGGCGAGGTTGCTATCCGAGGTCAACAGTCCGGGTTAGTCGGAAAGGAAAGGAGCACAGAGAGGAAGGAAAGAGATGAGAGGCGGCATTAGGGTTCGGGGAGAGGTCGCCTCTTATTGACATTCGTTGGGAGAGTCGGTTCCGCTGATGGGGCCTCCATTTAGGCGATCTCACGCTAATCACCAGGAGCGAATCACGGTAGTGCCTTAACGGCGAAGGAGACGAGGTTTACTCGTGCCTCCACGTGGCGATGGTGAGGATCCCTCCACGCGTTTTCTCCCAGCGCGTGATCACGCGCTCACCCTCCCTTCAAATCCAATCTTTTCCAGATTTTTGATGGTTTATTATTTATTATTTCAGCCCTCCATTCACATGTGATGCTTGGATGTACATAGGAAAGTTAATATTTTAAAGGTGTGGCCAAAATCAGAATCATCTCTTCCTTTTTTATTATTATACCATTATTTATCTTTGAAATATCATTACACGTGGTGCCCACGCCTTGCTCTTTTAATTTTTGTGCTCTTTTGCATATCAACCCCTACCTCATAAGAATCCTACATGCAAGTCCCTCAATCCACTCTTTTCGTTAAATCCAAACATTTATCAATCCTCCAAAGAAGTCCTTTCTTTTATTTTTTTGCATTAGCCCAACTCACAATCCTGGTCGTTTAATTCAAATGAGAAGATTGCATGCTTCTCACGTAATTTTTGTAAAGAGTCCTTGATTTCTTTTGAAATTATCATACAATATGCATGACTTCTCAAGACTTTTCAACAATGAGCCCTCCCACTTCTCCTCATTTACACATCATTCTTTCTATGTGAGAGAACCACATTTTCTAATCAAACCTCACTCCTTCCAAAATTATAAATGGGTCCCTGATGACCCCATTTAATTCTAATTAAGGCATTCTTCAATTTAATTCTTCTTTTCCTTAACAAATCAATTAAAGAATAATAGGAAACTTCTATTTAAGAGAAAAGATTCAATTAAATCTCCAACCTTGGGGACTTTCACCTTATTAATCATACGATTAAAGCAATTAGCTGGAAATAAAATTTTATTCACTAATCAAATAATTAACCAAAAAAAAATTCCCCTAAAATCATGGATTTTACATTGGTATTGGATCCCTTGCATAGGATGTTGTAGGTTAAGAGAGATCTCGTGTTCAACACCCTACGCATCAAGAAAAATAAGCAAGACGCCCGTTTCATGTTACGTTGGTTCCACCTCGACGGCCGCTATGTCGCCTTTATAAAAAAAAAAGGAATACATAACAATTTTTTTTTCTTTTCACAAAAGTGACAAATGCCCCCCATTAGAGAAGTCAAGAGCATGTGCATACGTGACAACTCGATGCGGGGTTAATCCATAGGAGACCATTACTTCCACTTGACCCTTGATAAAAGTGGGGGTTTAATGTGGATAATAGCACCTAGTCTGCAAGGGTGTTGCGACGCAGTGGACAAAGGGGCAAAGGAGTCACACAGATGGGCAAATACAAAGATTATCTGCTGGATTAGTTAAGCTAATGAGATGTTTTTACTTTAATTAATGTTTAGATAGAATCTTTTGTAATTAAGGGATGTTGTCAGTATAGGACATCGCTGTGTGATCGTGGGCATAGTCATGCACGGGAATTGTTTGTTGTTTTGCCTCTGAGAGACTATTACCTTTAGTTTGTTACAAACTGCCTATAGAAGCAGTGGAGTATCAATGAGAAATGTAGAGATCGAATATTATCCACATCCTCTGTTCTTCTCCTCATCCTCTTCCTTAATCTCCTCTCTTTCTTCCTTCCTCCTTCCTTTGTGTTTCTTCCTTCTTGAAACTGTGAACATAGGAGAAGGCGCACTTTTAACAAAGGACCTAGATATCAATAGACCCCATATACCATTCATTACATAACAAAATTTTGAATACTATAATTTGTTAGCTAATGGCGTCTTTTGTTTGCCCAAATTACAAGGTGGGGTCGAATTTGGTCCTCTTGAACCGGTTTTCTTTGTGATCTTATAGTAGCTACCCAAATAACCTTAAAAATTAATTATTATAATTAAAAAAATTATCTGGAATGAGACCAAGACAATTTGTTATCTTATCAATCTTCATAAAGAAAATTAATGATAATTTATTCCCTCTCACAAAAAGAGATTGAGGATTCAAATAATGCTACTTTTTGGTGGCTTGTCCACATTTATCTCCAAAAAAAAAAACAAAAAAAGGAAACTTGCTACCTTTGTGAAGGATGCTCCGGAGAGCATGCACCACCTTCTTCTAAATGCAGCCTGAATTGGATCACTTCACACCTCTTCCATGTTGGAGAAGAATTATATATAATGTCTCAGCTCACTGGAGAAAATTATCTCATTCATGGTGCCATTATATATATATCCATGGCTCACTGTGAATAAATAACTAATTAAGCTAATTATTATATGATAATTGCCAGGACCAGGAGTAGTTATTGTATTGAAATATTAACTCAACTCTTGAACTTGGATGATTCATGGCAAGATGTACATATAATTATAAATAAAAAAATTATTAAAGATTATTTTAATATTTTCTAATACCTATCAGAGAGACTAATAATTCATTGGATTCCAAGGGCCATGAACATGCTTAATTATAATGAACTATATTATTCACTATTATCATTATCAAACAAATTAATGCCACTAATCTCATATTAGTTTAATATTTTCCCGCCGATATGCTTCATAATTTGTGCCGCTAGAACTTCACCGAAGCTTCAACCTCTCTATCACCAATTCAACTGCATGCATGCAATACTAGTAACTCATGTACGTGCATCCTCTGAGATCTATATATATATAATAAGAGTACGTGTTCAAGCATCAGAGTTCTCTCAAACTCCAAATGGAGCGTCGTTCCTCTCTCTCACTCACGCTTTCAGCTTTCATTCTCCTCGTCATCTTCTTCTCCTCTCCTGATACTGCCATTCTAAAAGTCCATGCCATCAAGCTTCAACCCATACTCAATGAAAACGGAGGCAATGCTAGTGATCATCAGGCAAAAGTTTACATCGTTCACGTAAGAGAGCCAAACAACACCGAGCTTCTCCACTTCAGTGAGCGAGAGGACTGGTACAAATCCTTCTTGCCAAACACCACACTGGACTCCGGCGAGCCTCGGTTGCTTTACTCCTACCACCGAGTCATCAGTGGCTTTGCTGCAAGCCTAACCGATGAAGAAGTCAAGGCCATTGAGTCCATGGAAGGCTTTGTGTATGCTCACCAAGAACGAGAACACATCGTCCACACGACACACACACCGACATACTTGAAGCTCCACCAGAACTGGGACTACGATCTCTGGGCCAACTCAGACTTCGGCGCCGGAAAGATCATCGGCGTGATAGACAGCGGCATCGACCCTGACCACCCTTCATTCCACGACAACGACATGCCTCAGCCGCCGCAGCCGCCGGTGTGGACCGGCCAGTGTTTCTGGCTGAACAAGTGCAACCGGAAACTCATCGGCATAAGAGTGTTCCGCCACGGCTGGATGCCAGACCCATACGATCGTAATGGCCATGGAACTCATGTGGCGAGCACAGCGGCGGGCAACTTCGTGGACAACGCCGAGGTTCTAGGAGAGGCCACGGGGAGAGCTTCCGGTGTGGCTCCTCTGGCTCATTTGGCCATCTACAAGGTCTTGTTTAACAGCATTACCGGACAGGTAGTGGGGATGGACGCTGATATACTAGCAGGCATAGACTGGGCCATCCGTGACGGCGTTCACATCCTTCAAATGTCTCTCGGAGCTGAGAGCTTGGAGATGTTTAAGAGTCCCGTGGCAATAGCTTCCTTCGCCGCCATGACAACCGGCATCGTTCCTTGCGCCGCAGCTGGGAATTCCGGGCCGTCATTTGGGATAATATCCAATGATGCTCCTTGGCTTCTCACCGTTGGAGCAAGCTCCACAGATAGGAGAATAGTAGCGAATGTTAGTCTTGGAGATGGGATCGAGATTGAAGGAGAGAGCGGCTACCAGATTGACAACTTCACTAGTGGGCAGTTGCCTCTAGTGTACCCCGGCGGCACCATAGATGACACCAGTGTCTTACGGTGCAATGCCTCTCTCACACCCTTCAACGTGACAGGAAAGATAGTCCTTTGTTGGGCTGGAGAATTTGATCCTGTTGATGCTGGAGAGA
Organism: Dioscorea zingiberensis; assembly: GCA_026586065.1. Lineage (NCBI taxonomy): Eukaryota > Viridiplantae > Streptophyta > Magnoliopsida > Dioscoreales > Dioscoreaceae > Dioscorea > Dioscorea zingiberensis. The sequence continues at coordinate 2,514,226 of CM048822.1, read as the reverse complement.
ATGTGAAGAGCGCCGGAGGAGCAGGCATGATATTCATCAACGGCTGGTGGTCCGGCAACACGACAAGCCCGGCCCCTCACGTACTTCCGGTTGCCAATGTCGGCTTCAACGATGGTAAACGAATCGTCTCTTATATAAACACCACTGCAAGCCCAACAGCATCCATCACCTTCGGTCATACACAGTTTAATCTCCGGCAATCACCGGCAGTAGCATCTTTCTCTTCAAGAGGGCCGAGCACGATGAACTACGGCATCGTAAAGCCGGACATCATCGCGCCGGGTGTGAACATCCTCGCTGCGTGGCCGAAGAAAGTAGGGCCAAGTCCTTCCGGCACTTACTCCAAGTTCAAGTTCCTGAGCGGCACCTCCATGGCCACACCTCATGTCTCCGGCATCGTCGCACTGTTAATGAACCTTCACCCAAACTGGTCACCCGCTCGTTTCAAATCCGCACTCATGACCAGCTCTTGTAAACTGAACAGCGATGGCGAACCTATTAAAGAAGATTACAGAGGAATTGTGAGTTCTTATGCAACAGGTGCAGGCCATGTGGATCCAATGGCAGCTGCTTCTCCAGGTCTGGTTTATGACCTCCACTTCTATAACTATGTTCACTATCTTTGTGGCACTGGGATGTCAGACCACCATGTATCTGCGATCATACGTGGGACAGCAAAGTGCTCTCAGATCAAAGGGATTCCAGTGGAGGAGCTGAACTACCCTTCCTTCTTCGTGAGAGTAGGATATTCCAACAACCCTGTGACCATAAGAAGAGTTGTGACGAACGTGGGGGATGCTGACTCTGTGTATCATGTTCAGTTTGACGAACCGGAAGGGGTGAACATGGTTGTTTCTCCAACCACGCTCCAGTTCACTGGGAAAGAAGAGAAGATCAGCTTTGAGGTGACTTTTAGCGCTGCAGGGCCTCCCAAACCCTCCGCTGTAACTAGAGAAGGCCAACTCTCTTGGATTTCCCCTAAGAGCGTTGTCAGAAGCCCGGTTGTTGTGGTTCTTTCCTGAAAATTAATTACGTAATTTATCTTGAGAGTTTAATTATATATATATATTCTACTCTTGTTGGGATAAATTAAATAACTGGTATTATAAATTTGTAATGAAGTTGACATTGTTCTTCAGGAATCTATTGGATCCTTTATTGGATACCACAGTTAATGATTAATTTCATATATTATTTTTTTTCTAAATTATAAACTGTACCAGACCATAATTAAAACTCGTACGTGTGGGCGAAATGATATCATCGATTATATATGTTTTTTTATCATTTGATAGTCAACTCTTCTCATGAACGTCTTTTTATTAATTATTTATATATTTTTTTAACAGGTAATTAAACTCTATCATTAGTTTCTAAGTGATTAACAATCACTTGTCGTATGATCCATTGGTATCAGATTCTTTAAGTAGGGTATAGATGATTGGGACAAACCCAAAATCAAACCCACACAACCATAAAATGAGGGTGCATGTGCAAAGAGCCACACTACCCGCTCCTAACTTCTCTCATGAGGAAGGGGTGCTTATCGCATTTGTCAAAAAACCAATCATTTGTTGTGTGATAAAAAAAAAAAAAAAGGATTTTGACTTAATTACAAGTTTGGACTTCATCTTATTTTATTTTTTAAATTTTTGTCATTTCTCACTTGTAAGTGTTGTTGTTCATGTGATCAACACTCAAACAACCATCAATATAAATTTGAAATAAATTTTATTATATTCTATAAAAAAATTATAATACAAGTGAAATCTAGAAATATAGCTGTTAATGACTTAAGTTTTGGTTTTCATTGTTTTCAACTACAAAAATATAGAACCTGACTCTTACAGTTTATGAAATATTTTATAACATAATGAGTTTAGAAGCTGATTGGAACTTCAATGATCGAACATTGCAAGAAAAAGATCTACAAAAAAGGGAGGTTCGAACGCTCGTGCCCCCGAATAATCTCTAACGCTCCAATCAGGGACTCAGATTAGAGCAATGTGAGTGCATTAGAGTTTTAAAAGTAGAGAGGATTACGAGTGAGATTGATGCTTAATATCAATGGAGTCCAAGGTCTATAGTTCTCAAGTTTGCCAAATTACGCTCTTCGTGAACTAAGGACCTTATTATATAGCTGTGAGATTGTTGGCCAGTTATGAGACAACATGATGCCAACTTGAAGACAGTTGGGTGCCAGTTTGAAGCTAGCCAACAGCACATTATGGGATCTTCTGAAATCTATTTTCCACCGTCGGTTGGCATGTATGACTACAATTGATCCCTCATTTAGGCGCTTGCGATCATGACATGTGTCCAATGACATTTTTCCCTCATAATATATATATCTATAAAAAAAAAGCCTTATACCCAATTATTAGTTCATATTATTTTTAAATTCTCTAGAGTAATTGTTGTTCCACGTATAAATTTTATTTATCAATACATTGTGTTTATTTAATTGCATATAAAAAAATAAAACAATCAACAAGTTCAAGAGTTTCACATTTCAACTATAAATAAAACCAACAAAACTACCGAAATTTTATTTAGATATTTGTTCCATTTTTTGAACTATTAATAAAATCTAGTACATCCCGACATGTTACCAGATAGCTCTCAATATTAAATTAAATTAACATGCGCAAACAAACAATTACACAAATTAGTTTCATCACCAACAACTAAATTATAGTGGAAAAAATGAAAGAAGAGAGGACACTCTAAAGCACCATGTAATCTTTCATATGTGGTCCTTTAATTCCATCAAAATAAAAACAGAAAATCTTCCAATCTAACTCAACATTCTTGTGATTCCTTTTAGATAATTTAATACCACATAGAATTCTATAACATATGCCCACATAATTCCATATAATTGACACCTTTCGCTTTTAGCCTCAAATGAATTATCAGATAAAAAGGTTCCTCGTATACCTCTTACTCAAAACCAGTCAACCACAGGGTCACCACCTTATACCATATAAATCAATCCTCCTCTTCTCTAGTTCTACTCATCACAGACTTCCTACTTATGGAAAACAAGAACCAAGGTCTTCTCATCCTACTTGCCACCTTAGTGTCCCTCTCCAAAGCTCATAGCCAACACCTTTCAATGGTTCATGGAGGACTTAACACAACAAAACCCCAAGTCTACATTGTCCATGTACAAAAGCAAAACGAAACAAGATTTCTCTGTTTCAGTGACCGGAGAAGTTGGTACACATCCTTCTTACCAAACACCACTCTAGACTCTGGCGAGCCACGTATGATCTATGCATACCACCACGCAATCAGTGGCTTCGCTGCAAGGCTAACCAAGAAGGAAGTGAGGGCCATGGAAGCCATGGATGGCTTTCTGCAAGCTTATCCTGAAAAGACGCTCACCATGCACACCACCTACACTCCTGAGTTCTTTGGTTTAAGCCAATGGGATAGAGGAATCTGGCCAACAACAGGGTTTGGAGCGGGGAAAATCATTGGAGTCATAGACAGTGGTGTTAAACCCACTCATCCTTCATTCAACGACGATGGCATGGCTCCACGGCCGACCACTTGGGCTGGCAAATGCTACTGGGGGAGTCCCATATGCAACAACAAGCTCATTGGTGCGGTTGGATACCGGAAAGGCATCTACAGCTCTCCTTCCGATGATGATGGACATGGAACACACACAGCAAGCACGGCAGCCGGTGCCTTTGTCGATGATGCTGAACTCCTGGGCAGCGGCAAGGGCCAGGCATCCGGCATGGCGCCCAGAGCTCATCTAGCCATTTATAAGGTAGGCTTTAAAACGGGCAACAAGTCCTCCACTATAAGCTCTGATACGTTGAAAGGGATCGATGAAGCTATCCGTGATCATGTAGACATACTGTCAATGTCATTAGGTTCAGGGCCTCAACCTCTTTACAAGAATAACATCGCCATAGGGTCTTTTGCGGCCATGGAGAAGGGCATCGTCCCGGTGGCCGCCGCGGGAAACAACGGGACGTTTAAGAGTATGTTGTCCAATGATGCTCCATGGATACTAACAGTGGGAGCTAGCTCCACAGATAGAAGAATGAGAGCAGTAGTGAAGCTTGGAAATGGTGAGAAGTTTTATGGCGAGTCCGTGTACCAGCCTGACACGTCCGACACACAGTTGCCACTGGTGTACCCAGGTGTGAAAAAGACCCAAGAAACTTTGTCATGCCAAGCAGGATCCATGCAGGGGTTTGACGTGAAGGGAAAGATAGTGCTGTGTGGAACCGGGCATACTGATAACACTGAGAAGGGGGAGGTGGTGAAGAAGGCTGGAGGTGCTGGAATGATAGTCATGAACCAACCATGGCAAGGAAACACTACCAATGCTGATGCTCATGTTATCGCTACGTCTCATGTCAGCTTCAAGGATGCATGGGATATACTTACATATTTTCAGAGCACTGCAAATCCCACTGCGTCTATTACCTTTGAGGGTACCAAGTTTGGAGCCCCTCTTTCACCTGCTGTGGCTGATTTTTCATCCAGAGGACCGAGTTTGATTAATGGTGGTATCATAAAGCCGGACATCATCGCACCTGGAGTGAATGTTCTTGCAGCATGGCCTTTTCAACTCGGGCCAAATCCAAGTCCAACTACACCGACTTCTAAGACATTCAGGTTTGCCAGTGGCACCTCCATGCAGCCACACCTCATGTTTGCAGGGATCGTGGCTCTGCTTAAAACAGTCATCCACAGTGGTCACCTGCTGCGATCAAGTCTGCTCTCATGGCGACAGCCTATGTGAAGGACCGGAAGGTAATCCAATCGCCAATCAGGCCGACGGAGTTGCCACCGCATTCACCATGGGCTCCGGGCATATCGACCCAGCGGCAGCCAATGATCCTGGCCTCATCTATGATCTCCATTACTACGACTACATCCACTACTTGTGCGGCATTGGATACACTGACAAACAAGTCTCAGCCATTATCCGCGGCACTGCACAGTGCTCCCTGGTGAAAAAGATCAGTGCTGAACAATTGAACTACCCTTCCTTCTTGGTGTCCCTTACGTCAAGCTCGCCTACAGTTACAGTAACAAGAACGGTGACAAATGTGGGTGATGCGCAAGAGACTTACTTGTTGGACTTCAATGAACCGCAGCATGTGAGCATGGTGGTTACTCCTCTCACACTCGAGTTCTCCGAAGTCGATGAACAGATGAGTTACAGTGTCACTTTCGCCATCAAGGGAAACCCTCCAGCTAAAGGTCTGTTCTCGGAGGGATATCTATCTTGGGTATCAGGTAAGCATGCTGTGAGGAGCCCAGTTGTCGCAACCTTTACTTGAAGATAAGGCCGACATATAAAATATAATAAACAAGTATAATAAAATACATTGGTTATGTATGATGCTTGAAATGAAAACCTATTTTTACCATACATCAATTGATGAGCATTGCAAACTTTATCTACCTTTCGAAGCGTCGTTTGGTGAATCCGACTGCAAGCTTCTCCGATCCTGAGAAATTCTGAGATTTTTGAACATGCAGCATGGCCTCGTTCAAGGCAGTTGAAGTAGTCATGAACCATATTGTTAACAAAAAGAGCCAAGTTAAGATTTAGAAAGGTAAAAAAGATAGTTGTCTGCTTTATAACAAGTCAATTCAACTTATATTTTTATATTTTTCCTACAAAAACACTTGTAGATGAGAGAATTTCAGATATTAGGGTTTACTGAAAAACTCGGTTAGCTTGGTAACACAACCACGGAACAGTGTGCTTGAACTTGGAATATACATATCCTAGACTAGAACACCTAATCAGGTAAACTCAACCATGGGAACACTCCAGAAAATATATGCATACAGAGCAGTCACCCAAAGAATTAAGATTCTATCTGAGGCCAAAGAAATAGGAATCACATACACTATCATGGATATCATACAAAAAGCTGATGTTGTAAGATGTGTATAAATGGAATGCAACGAGGGGAAGTAGAAAAAGAATAGACTTCAATCTTACCAGGCATCGCTCCATGGGTGACAGATGTTATAATCCCATGCTCAAATGGTTCCTCTTCCGCAGATGATGAAAGTTTAGGAATGACTTGAAATGGTAGAATTTGGAAAAACAAAATATGCAAAGGCCTGCAATTTCTGCAAAATACCAAAAAAATGAAGTTTCCTACCAATTATCAATTGATGGAAATAAATGAATAAGATCATTTGTTTTAGCTCTTAAGATGTGAATGGAATACCTGCTCTTCAATCTTGGTAGGATCTAGGATCACAGATCCAGTCTCTGCAAGGCCACAACAGATTGCAACTGTAGGGGTCAGAAAAGACAGGTAAATTGCTAGTTTGATGAAATGTAACCATAGAATCAAAGCAAGAATCCACTTACCAGCAAGATGTTTTAAAGGGATGCCAGCATCAACAAGTGCAGCACAAGATGCATTTATGGCACATGGGAGAAGCTAAGATCTTTAATCAAGGAACTTTATGATTAAAAACAATATTTGAAGGATAATCAAATGAATAAAAGAAGAAAATGCAGGACTCTATAACATGATAGCCTAGAAGTTTCTAGCAAATGATATGGCAATTTTAATGAAGCAGCAGCAGTCCAGCACTAGATTGAAGAGTCCAGAAAGTGCATCGTAAAAGGGGGAAACCCATTTTGAGACAGGTGCGCTTGATATAAGATAGGAGTCAAAATCTGTACTTCTGTTATACCTTCCTCAAGGTTTTAGTTCAAAAAATGAAAGTAAAACATAGCCTATGCAAGTTTAGACATGCAGAAAGAATTATCACAATGAGTTAGTTTATAGGGAGAATCTATTTATTAAACCTGCAAACATATTGAACAGAGTACTTCGTTACTTTGGACATGCATTTCCTAGATATTGACAACAAGCTGAAAATTGACCCCAATATTCAACATCAATTTCTAGCTAAGAAATTTTTGACCGACTGCTGACTATTTGAAAACCTAAATGTATACATATTAGGAGTTAGGAGCAAGAAACAAACCGTGGGTTGATGATTCTGTTAAGGGACCAACAAATTAAACAACCACAAAAGCTCAAATTGGCACAAGAATTAAGAGCAGATACCACAGTTTCTACCAATATGAGAGATATATGCACCAAAGACTTAAATGCCAGATTTCGAATACATAAGTTTGAATAGTTTACAGAAATAGACTTGCAGGACCAAGACACATTAAATTTCTATCTGCACTAGCCCAATATAAGCTAACTTCCAACATAAAATTTTTAAAATCAAATGACAATTAAATTTGGTAGCTGCTATGATGCTATAAAAGGATCAGAACTAGACAATTATAGGGGCCAAAAAAAAAAAAAAAAAAAAAACATTAGAGACAAAAAGTATGCTATGTTCACTATTCCCATAAGCATATCTGGTTAGAAGCAATATACACACTAGTAATCAATAGATGAAAAAGATACAGCACCATCAACACCAACAACCTGCAAAAAAAAAAGTTTAAATTGAAGGTCCTAGATATGATGGCAATGAAGTTTCCTCAAGCACCATTCAAAATATTAGGCTAGTAGTACAATCACATTAATGAGAATCAAAGAATACATACAGAGTACATTCTGAGACTTACGCCAACTAACCTGTAGTATTTGGATGAATCGTCAGAAGGTAGATGCTTCGCAAGGTTCTCTTTAGGATGATCTCCTACTCCTTTTCCTGTTTGCCTAAGTTAGGGAACTCTTAGGATTCAAATTCCTATCATATCTAACAGAAACATCTAGAAGCGTGCCAATAATGTTCAAAGAATCTGAAACAACTCCAATTAGGTTGTGGGATGTGTAGGTAACAGAAAGAGCAGATTATGAGAAAAAAAAAATTCCAGCAAACAAGGAACCTATGAAATCAGTTAAATATCATAGTAGCCAAATAAATGCAAGCACACACAGTTTTGCTGTAAATTAGCATAAGCAGGGTTTTATTTCAGTCATTTTAATAAATCCAAATAATAGGCATGACTTCATGGCCTAAAGTCACAAAGGAGTTAACAATCATCTGGCAAAATGAACAACTAAGGAACATAAATCCCTTTGTGGAGACAAGAACATGCATTAATAGCTGAGTTTGAAACCTTACTCAGATTTACCTATCTGTCTGGTTTTAGGTTTCCAGATAACTTCAATAGAAGCCATCTCTGGGTTTTCACCCTTTCTTAATTGTTTTGCGAGAATGTTTTTGCAAGATGATTTGCTGTCAATACACAAAAAAAGAGTGCACAGAAGACTGAAGTGACAAAAGTGTCACTGCTCAAGCATTGCTGCACAGGTGAAGAGTCATCTCTATCCAATTGTGCTTTTGGCTAGCTTTCTAAATTTTTACTTCAATACACAACCTTCAAGTGGTTCTTTGAATTGAGGGAAAATGGTGGGTAAAAGAAAAGGAAAAAAAACAAAACAATTCCTTCTTGATTTCTTTTTCTTTTCCTCCAACAGACCAAAAGAAAACCTTGAAATTAAGCATCTATTTCCAAAGAACTAAAAGAGAACATCAATACGACAAAGGTTGAAGGAAAACAAAAAAGCACAAACCGAGGGTCAGAGATTCCAGGATTAAGAATGTTGCGAGAGCAAGCAAGTGGCCACGTCTGGTTCGGTGTACGACCATCGCCCCAATCCACCTCCATTGTTCCCATGATTCTTTGTTTGAGAAAGAGAATTCAAGTAACAAATTCGAAGAAGGGCAAGAACTCGAGACCACTTGGGAGGAAGACGGGATGAGGGAGAGACACCCACATCACAAGTCACAACTGTTCAATTTCATCAACATGTTTGAATGATATACAATCAATTATCTAGATTATTTCGAAATAATTATTTAAATATTAATCATAATTGTTTAATCTTATTTTCTTTTTATTACTCCTGCAGTATCTTCTTTAATTTTCTTCCAATGTTTTGTTAGCATTGTGTACTATATTTCTCCAGTGATTGCGAATAAATCTTAATAATTTACACATGTGATACTTGTGTCTGCTATCAACTTGCTTTTGATGATTAAATTATAATGCTTCACATTCCACCGTAGTCCTCTACCAATCTAGGATGCATATCATTAATAATTCAATTAATTACCCAACTTACCTATTTTAATATGAAAAAGTTGTTTTCGATTTAACTTAGATTTCTTAACAAAAGCTTCTGAAGTGACTTAATAATTAAAAGTGTTATAATTATTTTCTTAATTTCTGCTGTCATTTTGATGTTGTTATAGTTTTTCTTCTTAATTGTTTACTGCATTGCTTATTACATTCTTTCAAACTATCTTATGTTCTACATTGTTCAAATATAATATCATGTAATGTGCTTTTTAAAAATAAAAAATAAAAAATAAATGTGTCACCAAATTAACTATGTTTTGACCCGGTCAATGGTGGTACAATATTAACCATGTCGACATGAACTTCTAAAGTATAAAAATGGAACTAGTTTCACACTGAGCTATCTGTGAAATAATAACAAACTCTGATTTCTGACTCGGGCCACCGAGGTAAAATAAATGAAAATTTTGTTATTCTTTATTCCGGACCACCGAGATAAAATAAATAGTGATAAAAAATTTAAGTGATTTAATCTTTGATAATGGTTTTGACTTAATAAACATAATTAAATCAACTATCCTGAATATTTTGATACTTTGTTACATTATATTATATTTCGCATACTTGTATGGATTTTGATATAAGGTTTGAAAAGAGTATTATGATAAAGTAAACTATGATGACTATTTTCATACAAATATGCATGATTCAAATAAGTTTTAATGTGTTTGCCGTTGTTGATTTTTTTTTTTTTTTTTAAAAAAAAAAGATCAAGAGTTGTTAGACTGATGGCTAGCTAAAAAGGGTACTATCCAATGATACCGTAAGTGCTAAGAGTAGTTACATTTTTGTTGAGACTTGGACACTTATATATTGATATTAATACTATATTAGTGCACTTGCCTTTAAATCATTATTGTCCAGATTTTGTGCTTAGGATTGTGATATGGGTTTGAGGCCTTGCAAGTTTACTAGGTTTACACCATGTGAGCCTTCGACCGTTTGTCACACCGGATCCATCTATTCGGGTTCAGTCGGGTTCGGTCGTAATAATACAAAACCAATAAACCTACCAAAATTTTGTTTATATATTTGTTCCATTTTGTGAACTATTAATAAAATCTAGTACATCCCCACATGTCACCAGCTAGTTCTCACCATCATAGAGTACACACATTTACATTGACATGCACAAGCAAACAACTACACAAGTTAGTATCATCACTACTAAATTATAGTGGAAAATAGAAAGAATAGAGGGCACTCTAAAGCATCATATAATCTTTCATCTGTGGTCTTTTAGTTCCATCAAACTAAAAAAAAAAAAAAAATCTTCCAATCTAACTTGACATTCTTGTGATTCCTTTTAAATAATTTATGCCACATAGAATTCTATAACGTATGATATGCGCATATAATTGTCACCTTTTAGCCTCAAATGAATTATCAGATAAAAAGCTTCCTCGTATACCTCATCCTCACAACCACAGGTCACCACCCTAAGCCATATAAATCAATCATCCTCTTCTCTACTCATCACAGCCATCCTACTCATGGAAAACAAGAACCAAGCTCTTCTCATCCTACTTGCCACCTTACTCTCCCTCTCCAAAGCTCATAGCCAACGCCTTTCAATAGTTCATGGAGGACTTAACACAACCAAACCCCAAGTCTACATTGTCCACGTACAAAAGCAAAACGAAACAAGATTTCTCCGTTTCAGTGACCGGAGAAGTTGGTACACATCCTTCTTACCAAACACCACTCTGGACTCCGGCGAGCCACGTATGATCTATGCGTACCGCCACGCAATCAGTGGCTTCGCTGCAAGGCTAACCAAGAAGGAAGTGAGGGCCATGGAAGCCATGGATGGCTTTCTGCAAGCATATCCTGAAAAGACGCTCACCATGCACACCACCTACACTCCTGAGTTCTTAGGTTTAAGCCAGTGGGATGGAATCTGGCCAACAACAGGGTTTGGAGGGGGGAAAATCATTGGAGTCATAGACACTGGTGTTAAACCCACTCATCCTTCATTCAAAGATGATGGCATGGCTCCACGGCCGACCACTTGGGCTGGCAAATGTTACTGGGGGAGACCCATGTGCAACAACAAGCTCATTGGTGCGGTTGGATACCGGTATGGCTTCTACAGCTCTCCTGATGATAATGATGGACATGGAACACACACAGCAAGCACGGCTGCCGGTGCCTTTGTCGATGATGCTGAAGTTCTGGGCAGTGGCAAGGGCCGGGCATCCGGCATGGCACCCGGAGCTCATCTAGCCATTTATAAGGTAATCTTTAAAAAGGGCAAGAAGTCCACTGCTGAAAGCTCTGATACGTTGAAAGGGATCGATGAAGCTATCCGTGATCATGTAGACATATTGTCAATGTCATTAGGCTCAGGGCCCGAACCTCTTTACCAGGATAGCATTGCCATAGGGTCTTTTGCGGCCATGAAGACGGGCATCGTCCCGGTGGCGGCTGCTGGAAACAACGGGACGTTTAAGAGTATGTTGTCCAATGATGCTCCATGGATACTAACAGTGGGAGCTAGCTCCACAGATAGAAGAATGAGAGCAGTAGTGAAGCTTGGAAATGGTGAGAAGTATTATGGCGAGTCTGCGTACCAGCCTGACACGTCCGACACACAGTTGCCACTGGTGTACCCAGGTATCAAGAAGACCCAAGAAACTTTGTCATGCCAAGCAGGATCCATGCAGGGGTTTGATGTGAAGGGAAAGATAGTGCTGTGTGGAACCGGGCATACTGATAACACTGAGAAGGGGGAGGTGGTGAAGAAGGCTGGAGGTGCTGGAATGATAGTCATGAACCAACCATGGCAAGGGAACACTACTAATGCTGATGCTCATGTTATCCCTACGTCTCATGTCAGCTTCAAGGATGCATGGGATATACTTACATATTTTGAGAGCACTGCAAATCCCACTGCGTCTATTACCTTTGAGGGTACCAAGTTTGGAGCCCCTCTTTCACCTGCTGTATCTGATTTTTCATCCAGAGGACCGAGTTTGATTAATAGTGGTATCATAAAGCCAGACATCGTCGCACCCGGAGTGAATGTTCTCGCAGCATGGCCTTTTCAACTCGGGCCAAATCCAAGTCCAACTACACCGACTTCTAAGACATTCAGGTTTGCCAGTGGCACCTCCATGGCCACACCTCATGTTGCAGGGATCGTGGCTCTGCTAAAAAACAGTCATCCAAAGTGGTCACCTGCTGCGATCAAGTCTGCTCTCATGACGACAGCCTATGTGAAGGACCGGGAGGGTAAACCAATTGCCGATCAGGCCGATGGAGTTGCCACCGCATTCGCCATGGGCTCCGGGCATATCGACCCAGTGGCAGCCGATGATCCTGGCCTCATCTATGATCTCCAATACTACGACTACGTCCACTACTTGTGTGGCATTGGATACACTGACAAACAAGTCTCAGCCATTATCCGCGGCACTGAACAGTGCTCCCAGGTGAAGAAGATCGGTGCTGAACAATTGAACTACCCTTCCTTCTTGGTGTCCCTTACGTCAAGCTCGCCTACAGTTACAGTAACAAGAACAGTGACAAACGTGGGTGATGCACAAGAGACTTACTCGTTGGATTACAAAGAACCGCAAGATGTGAGCATGGTGGTTACTCCTCTAACACTCAAGTTCTCCAAGGTTGATGAAAAGATGAGTTACAGTGTCACTTTCTCCTTCAAGGGCAACCCTCCGGCTAAAGGTCTGTTCTCAGAGGGATATCTATCTTGGGTATCAGGTAAGCATGCTGTGAGGAGCCCAGTTGTCGCAACCTTTACTTGAAGATAAGGCTGACATATAAAAATATAATAAACAAGTATAATAAAATACATTGGTTATGTATGATGCTTGAAATGAAAACCTATTTTTACCATACATCGATTGTGTCCAATAACACCAAAACATAATAACATGAGCATTAAAAACTTCATCTAGCTTTTGAAGTGTCGTTTGATGAATCCGACTGCAAGCTTCTTCTGAGAAATTCTGAGATTTTTGAACATGCAGCACGACCTCGTTCAAGGCAGTTGAAGTAGTCATGCACTATATTGTTAACATGAAGAGCCAAGTTAATATTTTGAAAGGTAAAAAAGATAGTTGTCTGCTCTATAACAGGTCAATTCGACCTATAATTTATATTTTTCCTAAAAAAAACTTGTAGATGCGAGAGAATTTCAGATATTAGGGTTTACTGAAAACCTCAGTTAGCTTGGTAGCACAACCACAGAACAATGTGCGTGAACTTGGAATATACATATCCTAGACTAGAAGACCTAATCAGGTAAACTCGACCATGGGAACACTCCAGAAAATATATGCATACAGAGCAGTGGCCCAAAGATCTACGATTCTATCTGAGGTCAAAGAAATAGGAAATCACATACACTATCATGAATATCATACAGAAAGCTTATGTTGTAAGATGTGTATAAATGGAATGCAACTTGGGGAAGTAGAAAAAGAATAGGCTTCAATCTTACCAGGCATCGCTCCATGGGTGACAGATGTTATAATCCCATGCTCAAATGGTTCTTCCGCAGATGATGAAACTTTAGGAATGACTGAAATGGGAGAATTTGGAAAAACCAAACATGCAAAGGCCTGCAATTTCTGTCAAAATACCAAAGAAATGAAGTTTCCTACCAATTATCAATTGATGGAAATAAATGAATGAGATCATTTGTTTTAGCACTTAAGATGTGAATGGAATACCTGCTCTTCAATCTTGGTAGGATCTAGGATCAAAGATCCAGTCTCTGTTAGGCCACAACAGATTGCAACTGTAGGAGTCAGAAAAGAAAGGTTAATTGCTGATTTGATGAAATGTAACCATAGAGTCAAAGCAAAGAATCTGCTTACCAGCAAGATGTTTTAAAGGGATACCAGCATCAACAAGTGCGGCACAAGATGCATTTATGGCACATGGGAGAAGCTAAGATCTTTAATCAAGGAACTTTATCATTAAAACAATATTTGAAGGATAATCAAACCGATAACAGAAAAGAAAATGCAGGCTTCTATCATGATAGTCTAAAAGTTTCTAGTAAATGAGGTGGTGATTTTAATGAAGCAGCAGCACTCCAGCACTAGCTTGAAGAGTCCAAAAAGTGCATCGTAGAGGGGGAACCCATTTTGAGACGGGTGCACTTGATATAAGATAGGAAAATGAAAGTAAAACATTGCCTATGCAATTTTTGCACATGCCTTCCTCAAGGTTTTAGTTCAATAAATAAAAGTAAAACATAGCCTATGTAATTTTGCACATGCAGAAAGAATTATCACAATGAGTTTATAGGGAGAATCTATTTATTAAACCAGCAAACATATTGAACAGGGTACTTTGTTACTTTGGACATGCATATCCTAGATATTGACAACAAGCTGAATATTGACCCCAATATTCAACATCAATTTCTAGCTACAAAATTTTTGATCTACTGCCGACTGTTTGAAAACATAAATGTATACATATTAGGAATTAGGAGCAAGAAACAAACCATGGGTTTACTTGCGATTCAGTTAAAGGGACCAACAAATTAAACAACCACAAAAGCTCAACTTGACACTAGAATTAAGAGCAGATACCCCAGTGTCTACCAATATTAGAGATTTATGCACCAAAGACTTAAATGCCAGATTTCGAATACAGAAGTTTGAATGGTTAACAGAAATAGACTTGCAGGAACAAGACACATTAAATTTCTATCTGCACTAGCCCAATATAAGCTAACCTCCGCCATAAAATTTTTCAAAATCTAATGTCAATTAAATTTGGTAGCTGCTATGATGCCATAAAAGGATCAAAACTAGACAATTATAGGGGCAAAAAAAAAAAAAAAAAAAACAGTAGATACAAAAAGTATGCTATGTTCACTATTCTCATAAGCATATCTGGTTAGAAGCAATATACAATATACACACTAGTAATCAAAGATGGAAAAAGATACAGCACCATCATCACCAACAACCTGCAAAAATAAAAAGGTTAAAATGAAGGTCCTAGATATGATTGCACTGAAGTTTCCTTAAGCACCATTCAAAATATAGCAAGTAGTACAATCACATTAATGAGAATCAAAGAATACATACAGAGTACATTCTGAGACTTACGCCAACTAACCTGTAGTATGATTGAAGTTGTAGTATTTGGATGAATGGTCAGAAGGCAGATGCTTCGCAAGGTTCTCTTTAGGATGATCTCATACTCCTTTTCCTGTTTGCCTAAGTTAGGGAACTCTTAGGATTCAAATCCCTATCATATCTAACAGAAACATCTAGAAGCATGCCAATAATGTTCAAAGTCGTAAAAGAAGACGACAATAAAATAGTCTGAAGCAACTCCAATTAGGTTGTGGGATATGTAGGTAACAGAAAGAGCAGATTATAAGGAAAAAAAATTCCGGCAAATAAGGAACCTATGAAATCAGTTAAATATCATAGTAGCCAAATAAATGCAAACACACACAGTTTTGCTGTAAATTAGCATAAGCTAGGTTCTATTTCAGTCATTTTAATAAATCCAAATAATAGGCATGACTTCATGGCCTAAAGTCACAAAGGAGTTAACAATCATCTAGCAAAATGAACAACGAAGGAACATAAATTCCTTTGTGGAGACAAGAACATGCATTAATAGCTGAGTTTGAAATCTTACTCGGATTTACCTATCTGTCCGGTTTTGGGTTTCCAGATAACTTCAATAGAAGCCACCTCTGGGTTTTCACCCTTTCTTGTTCCAGCTTTTGGGCCATAAACAGCAGCCAGAACAATAGTATTGCCTGGGGAATGACAAATGAGAAAAAGTGATATCAGAAATAACATAAATAGATTCTCCCATAGAAGAATAACCACTTTCACTCTCATCTTGAGAATCTAAACAACAAGTGACTGATAAAAACAAGACCATGGTCATTAACCATTAATTTTCTTAATTCTTTTACGAGCATGTTTTTGCAAGTATGATTTGCTGTCAATACACAAAAAAAAAAGTGCATAAGACTGAAGTGGAAAAAGTGTCACTGCTCAAGCACTGCTACACAGGTGAAGAGTAATCTCTATCCAATTGTGCTTTTGGCTAGCTTTCTAAATTTTTAGTTCAATACACAACCTTCAAGTGTTTGTTTGAATTGAGGGGAAATGGGGGTAAAGGAAAGGAAAAAACAAAACAATTCCCTTTTTGATTTCTTTCCTTCTCCTTCAACAGACCAAAAGAAAATCTTGAAATCAAGCATCTATTTCCAAATCCAAAGGAGAACGCAAAAGGGATGGTCTCAATACCTCAAATAAATAGGTAAATTCAAATAAGAATAAGCTACGAGAATCAAAAATCAGAAAGTTCTTTAGAAAAGAGAACATCAATACAACAGAGGTTGAAGGAAAACAAAAAAGCACAAACCGAGGGTCAGAGCTTCCAGGATTACCTTGGGACCAGCGAGAGGATCCATGGGCGCGGTTAAGAATGTTGCGAGAGCAAGCGAGTGGTCGCATCTGGTTCGGTGTGCGACCATCACCCCGATCCACCTCCATGGTTCCCATGATTCTTTGTTTGAGAAAGAGAACAATTTTAAAATCTCCCTGCAAATCGAAACCCTAGTCCCTTCTCTTGTCGTCCGCTGGAACTCCCGCAGAACAATAACCAAGACTTCCTAAAACCCTAACCCCTCCAACGAGTGAACGTTACTCAATTCCATGTCTTTAATGGGCCATCGGGCGATGACTATAGCCCTTTATAGCCTTTGTAAAGCCCATTAAAGAATTGGGCCCCTCTTTGGTGCGGGTCCAGATTGGACCCATAAACCAATCCACAAAACCACTTCTAAACCCAAACACTCTCCTTCAATTCTTTCACACAGAACCGAAACGTGGGTAAAAATTAGCCACATTTTTGTCTCAAGATATGTTTTATGACTCTAATTTTAAAACAATTATGGTGATGACTAAACATATCTCGAGATATGTTTTTCTTTACCCATATCTCAATTCCGTGGTTACTCCCATAGAACCGATACCATAGAATCACCACTCTAATTCAATTTACATGTAATGTACGTCATCTTATAACTAACCAAATACTACCTAAGACGTTTTTGTAATAAGGTAAAATCACCCTTAATAACTAACATATGCAAGTACCTTGAACTAGGAATTCATTACCAACATATGTGGCTAGTGAATGATTAAACAATTTACATGTTATCTGATTTCAACTATATAATAAATAAACTAAGTTGGAGGTGAGTGGAATTGTTGAACTTGAACTCCAAATAACTCAAAAGTGTAAATTATTTTTTATATATAATTTATGTTTTTTCCTTTGTCATGAGAGTGAATTGACTGTATTGATTGTAAAGCGAAAGATTGAAGTTATTATTCTGTTGTCATTTATTTTATTTTATTTTTGTTAAAAACATTAGTTGAGTAATAATGGGTTTGAACTTATAAATCTAAAATTCGAACTAAAATGTGTTTGCATTAGAAGTGTAAACAACAGTTACTGGTTCCAAAGATTAGTCCATATATATATAACCACTCTTTTCTTTTAAATTATATGCGATAAATATATTACACATCATTAAAAATTTAAAATCAAGTTTGAAGTCTCAACTTTGCCTAGAAATTTATCTCAGATGGAATTTAAATATAATTAATGGAAATTTAGGAAGCTGGTGAACAATGGATGGGCTTATTACTTTGTTCTTTAATACCCACTAGAAGCCTCTCATGGGATGAGGAATCCATTAAAAAACTTATCTTTCTATAAAATTTCTCATCATGTGTCGTATATAATTATTGCCCTGTATTTTATTCAAGTTTGTGCAGACTGAATACACATAAAATACCATTGATATTACTCACATGTCTCAGCTAGCATTTGAAAGGGAGAGAGAGAGTAGATAACCATCAAACCAAAGCATTAATAAGGAAAAAAGAACATATATAAAGCTTAAATAAATAAGTAAAAAAATATAAGACCATGTGCAGTATGAAAAATTCAATGCACATGCTTCAAAAGATCCCAAAATTTAAAAAAAAAAGTAAAAAATAAAAAAATAGCGGTCAAGGGTTGAGGGCAAGAACAAGATGAGTTCTTTTCTGAAGACAGACTGCCTTGGCTAAGTAGTTTAATCGGCAAGTGGGGTGGGGGAATGGGAACATCACCAAAACATCACCAAAGTCCTCACATTGAAACCTCCGCAAATTTGCATTCGGATCTTGTTTTGTTTATCTTTATTTCTTTTCAGAGGAATAAAATAATTTTACAGTAAAAGTTTCAATTGAATGATTTAGATTTTAATATGTAAATTGTTGATGTAATAATCCGCACGTCTTCGAGATCAGAGTGAATCAGGATCAACGAATAGATTTCAATTGTGAGTGATGAACTTCAACTAGCTCGAAGGGAGATTGATCGGCTACCAAAGATAGCTATGGCCTTTTTTTTTTACTAATGCGACAAGCGCACTCCCAAGGATAAGTCAGGTAGGACAGGAAACAGCGGGCGTGCCAGCCGGGATAAACCCGACCATAGCACGCCCACACGGAGTACTTAGACTCACGTGCGCGAGTAGGCCACCCGTCGTGGGTGTGCTACACGCACTGCCTCCATGCAACTCGGTCGCAGCGGGGAGTCGAACCTGGGTTCTTCCCCCATGCGCCGAGGACCTTTGCCGCTAGACCCGCAGGCCTTTGGCAGATAGCTATGGCCTTTGGATGAAAATAATATGCACATCTTTTTGGACCTATACGTTTTGGAAGACAGTTAGATAGTTAGAGGTTGTTTGGGCGCCAAAAAGACGCCAATAAAGGGCTAGCTCATTTAGAGCCTTCTTAGTGTTTTTAGAAAACTTACTCAAAGTTCCTTAGCGTCTCTAAGTTTCCTCTAACCGTTTATTAGTTATTCAGTTGAATGTCATAACTTTGTGTTCTTAGTATTCATGATTATATCATGTATATGGTCAGATTTTCCCCGTAACATAAGTTAATTATATAAAATGATAGAAATTAAAACTAATAACTTGGAGATCTATATACAAATCCTATCATTGCATTCTAATGTTAATAAGATACATTAATTTCAACAACGATAGTTGCGTTGAACAGGTTTCACATTTACTATCCATCCTTGACTTCCTTTGGGGGCATTTGTCACCTTTGTCAAAAAAATAAAAAAATACATTAATTTCCTCACTAAACATTTTTTTTTGTTTGTTATACCAAAGAACTTAATTACCTATCTATTACATATTCATTCAATTTGATGTAAAGGTTCTATAACCATCCTGGTAATCTTCGGACATCTTTAAATCTCATATTTGCTTCTCTCTGTACATAAACCATTTCCTAGTTTTGGATTTGACTCAATATTTCTTTACATTCTTCAATCTCTGATAGAAGTCATTGCTATTTGGAAACATTAAGTTTGTCAACAAACGATAAGTATGTCACCAAAAACGTTTAAGAGAAGGGGGAGTTGTTTGGCACCTCCTCTAAGAAAAGTCATTGCTATTTGGAAACATTAAAAAATAAATAAAAAATGAGAGGAAGGTTAAAAAGAAAAGTCAGGAAATTGGCTATAATATTGAAAACAATTGCCAATGCTGGCTTCTAAGTCATGCCTGATTGGTCTAAACAAATACTTCTTTTGTGTGTACTTGCTTGGAAATCATTCAATTCAAGTAGGCCACCTAACCTTAATGGCAACACTCCCAAATACAAAGAATTTAGAATTGAAGAAAATATTATATAAATAATAAAAGTATAACTCAATTGTTAAATGTTACCCAAATAAAATGCAAATAAGTTGATCTTATAGGAAGAAAATAAAAATTGATAAAAACTGATTTAATAGATACATCTATAACCTCAGTCATTCTAGCTGCTATATCATATAACCTCAGTCTACTTGCTATGTGATTACATCAAAGCAATTCAAGGGAATCAACAACAACAACTACTACTACTACTACTAAGCCTCAATTAATCTAAATGCTTTAGATGGGATCCGTATATAGTGCTTTTATGTGCACGTAAATCACAAAGATAAAGATTCGACTCAACATCTAATATATGTAGGTCTTTGGACAGTGTGTCTCTCTCTACGTCATCCTCAATCTACCCCTACCCTTTTTTTTTATCTTATATTATTAAACTATCATATTTTCAAATCATGGCACCTAGAGGTATAGTTATACGATGCACATGTCCAAACCATCTTAAACATCATTTTTTATTTTATCTTTAATTGGTACAACATACATTTTTATTGGATGTGTTCATTTTTAATCTTAAATTGTATGACCACTTATCTATCTTAATATCTTCATTTCTGCCACACTCATCTAATAAATATATTGAACTTTAGTTGTCCAACACTCAGTCTTGTATAGTATGACTGGTCTAATTACCTTTCTTTCACTTTATTAGGCTTTTTTTTTTATCAGTTATCACATAACACTCAATAAAGTATTTCCGATCATAAACATAATAAAATGATAGGAATTTAACATAAAAGACTTTACAAATAAGAATTTTGGTTTCCAAAAACATTTTAGATCCAATGACTAAATTATTGGATAAACACCACATAACACTGATATATGCCAATTATTGATTTTAATTTTAGTCACAACTCACAACAAAGCTTTTGGAGCTGATTCCTACGTTTATCAATCAAGATCAAATAAAACTCAGTTAAGACTCAAAATCTATTGGAACAAGAAACAAGTGTATATTTTTTTTTCTGAAAAATGTCCAACTTTCAGCTGTATGTCTTGATCATCACTACTTTTTTGACCCATGCGTCGGCCATTAATTCCAATAACCCGGGGGCCACTTCTTCACATCACATGGTAAATTAACTTTATACACGTGACACTAAACCATGCAAGCAAAACGTGCTGCTGCGAAATTCCTGATGTTTCATCTATCATTCAAAGACAACCACATATAATATATATATATAGTCCTTCATTTGACTGTACGAGAAAAAAAAAAAGAGCTATAAATCTATTTCAACCTAAAGCTTATGCTGGCACTAGCCGTAAAAAAGAAACCCAAGCTTTTTATTCAGTGAAAAAAAGAAGATAAAGAACTAGATCATGTAAACACTAATTAAACACTGTTTACTCACGGTCAAACTTAAGACACACAAGGCTGTGGCCTGTCGTGTTTGTTCACTTCTCTCCGTCCACTTGATAGATCAGAGTTTTTCAATCACACGTGATCTATTCTTCTTCATTTAACTAAACGAACAAAACTTAGAAAATCACGGAGCCTGGCTCATTCATTAACAAAACCATCATCCATTATTATCCTAAAAGCAAACTTTTATAAATCATGAAAATTAGAAAAACATAGAAGGACGGAAAAATTAAAACTATCTGATCACTAATCATCATTATATACTAATTAATATAATACTAAATGTAGATTTAACTTTAAACTTGAATGAAATGACCAGCTCTATACCTTTCGGCTTTAGCCCACCAACCAAAGCGACGACCTTTCTCTCTCGCGCTTATTCCTCTTGAGTTCCCTCCTTAGGCTCTTCCGGCGGCGGCGACACGGTGGAAGGGGATGAACATTTGGACGGACGACAACGCCTCCATGATGGAGGCGTTCACTACACCAGCGGAGCTCGCTGGGTTCTGGCCGCCGGCTACTCCGGGGACGTCGACCTCAGTGGCTGCGACGCCCCAGCCGATGTACTTCAACCAAGAGACACTTCAGCAGAGATTCCAAGCGCTGATCGAGGGCGCGCGCGAGAGCTGGACTTACGCTATCTTCTGGCAGTCCTCCGTTGATTTGGCCTCCGGCGCATCCTTGCTCGGCTGGGGTGATGGCTATTACAAGGGCTGCGAGGAAGACAAGCAGAGGCGGGCCACGGAGAAGGCCGCCTCCGCGGCGGAGCAGGAGCACAGGAAGCGCGTGCTCCGAGAACTCAACTCGTTGGTCGCCGGCGGTTCGTCGTCGCCGGATGAAGTCGTGGAGGAGGAGGTGACTGACACTGAGTGGTTTTTCTTGGTTCCATGACGCAGTCATTCATCAACGGATCTGGGATCCCCGGGCAGGCGATGTTCTCAAGGAAGCCGATGTGGATTGCTGGCGGGGACCGACTCTAAGCATCAGCGTCCGAACGCGGGCAACAAGCACAGGTGTTTGGGCTTCAGACCATGGTGTGAGTGCCGATGGGGCGCGGCGTGGTGGAGCTTCGCTCCACGGGTCTCATATTCTAGTGCAACAAGATCATGAACAAGATTTGGTTTCTCTTCAGCTTCAACGCCATGGAGACGGAGACGAACCCATCGGGTTCCTTTTTCCCGCAGCCGCCGGTGGCGGCCCAGGGGGAGACCGACCCGGCGGCGCTCTGGATCTCGGACCCCTCGTTGGTGGAAATTAAGGACTCCGTCTCGCCGGAGATCTCCGTGTCCAAACCCCATGTTCCCTTCGATTCAAACCCTAGCTCCAGCACCCTGACGGAAAACCCTAGCTCGATCAACCTCCCAAACCAATACCATCCCCCATCGTCCCAGTCCCTGTACACCAGAGAGATCAATTTTTCCGAATTCCAGCTCAACGCCACGGTGCAGCCCCAGTCCTGCAAGCCTGAATCTGGCGAGATCCTGAACTTCGGCGAGGGTCGGAGGACTCTGGCGTCGCAGCATCAGATCACGGACCAGAACAAGAACAAGAGATCCACTGGAGCAACGTCAAGGGCTAGCAACAACGAGGATGGTATCCTCTCCTTCTCCTCCGCCCCTGCACGTCCCTCATCTGGTCCAGGCCAAACAAGGCCTGTCGCCGGCGGAATCATAGTCAGTGGCGGGGACTCGGAACACTCGGATCTAGAAGCCTCGTTGCGTGCGGCGGAGAGCAGCAGGATAGTCGTCGCTGAGCCAGAGAAGAGGCCGAAGAAACGCGGCCGAAAACCGGCCAACGGCCGCGAAGAGCCACTGAACCACGTGGAAGCGGAGCGACAGCGGCGGGAGAAGCTCAATCAGAGGTTCTATGCCCTCCGTGCCGTGGTCCCCAATGTCTCCAAGATGGACAAGGCCTCCCTCTTAGGCGACGCCATTACCTACATCAATGAGCTCCGCTCCAAGGTTCAAACAGTTGAATCAGATAAAGAAGGCTTGCAGTCACAGGTAGAAGCTCTCAAGAAGGAGGTACTTTCTTCGTCGTCATCATCATCGCAAGGGGAAGGCCGGGACATGAAGCTAATGAATGGAACTGCAAATGGCAAGTGCATTGGAGTGGAGATTGAAGTGAAGATACTCGGGCAGGATGCCATGATACGAGTGCAATGCATCAAGAAGAACCACCCCGCCGCGAGGCTGATGGACGCCCTGCGGGAGCTGGACCTCGACGTGCATTATGCGAGCGTCTCAGTGGTGAATGACTTGATGATCCAACAGGCTACTGTGAAAATGATGAGCCGTTCCTTCACCCAGGATCAGCTCACTGCTGCACTCTACTCCAAGATTGCTGCTGAATCCTCCTGGTAGATAGTTTGTTGTTCAGTTTGACAATGCCCAGGATTTGAGTATTACTGCAGCTGTTGTTGTATAATTAGAATGGGTTGGGTTGGGTTCTCGCGAAATGTACATACCCAATGGCAATGAATGCATGTTAAGTGTTTATCTTCCCCCCAGGAAACCTAGTGAGTGTTGTATGTAGCTCCTGAGAATGATCACTGGAACTGAGATCAACCATTGCTTCCCTACACTATTATAAATCCGAGCAGCACAAATAATAGCATCAATTAAAAATTTAAAATTCATGAATGACAACCCTCTGCACAAAATTCCCACAAGACTGGTTTCTAAATGAAGAAGATGATAGAGATCAAAAGCATTACAATAGAATATATCTAAAGCTTTCTTCAAGGTCTTCCAAACAAATCACCATGTGATTGCCAGATTTTATTCCAGAACACAAGCTGTATGGCACATGAATCATCATTTGAAACATATTCATTTGTGGGTGGCATGATTCTTCTTTTTTTACTGTTGTTGCTGCATTCTTCAGAGGCACCCATCAGTTTCTTTATAGGAACAAAGCTAGGCCTGTCTGTAATCCTTGCAGAAATTCCAGTTCAACTCAACAAGAAGATCACATAACCAACGGCCACAAAGGTCTATTGGTACTTTCGAGTGGCGCTTGTTGCCTTAGTAAATAAATAAATAAAAGAAGATCACATATCCCTCCATACCATTTCCTTGTTCCTTTTTGTCAAATCATAAACCATCAGCACATCTATGAGCCAGGTGAGCAGCACTCCATAGACTGAGAAATTATGCTGTACAGGAGGATATTTCAAAACAAGTACAAATATAGTTCTGTTATAGCTGAAACAAGTGCAGAATACTGCTGGCATGTCTGCTTTAAAACTTTACATACATGCCCATAATTATAACTGTTTAGACAATACAGAAAACAAAATGAACTTCCTGTTTCATCCCAAAATACATTGAAGATTAAGTTTGCAAACCATGCTCACCGGTTCCAATTTCAATTTTATTTTTACTTCTTGCTTCTGCTTTCCAATCTCTTCGACGAATTGAACTAGTTTGAATGTTCTTGACAGTTGATTCACATTCCAGCACTGGCTCCACAGAATGTAAGACCTCAGCCGGTGAGTTCTCTATGTTACTGAACAAATGTGCTTGCCTTGCATCCTGCTTCCATTTCCGACTACAATGAACACGGTCCGATGAAGGAATAATTACTGCATCTGATTGTGATTCAGCAGGAAGTTGAACTTCTTGGTTTCCCAATGCAGTAGCAGTATCACATAACTGTTGTTCATTTGGCAGCCAAGTACATTGCTGTGTCATACATGATTTCTTTATATCTTCTTCAAGTCTTTTTCTAGCTCTGTATCGGCGTTGTCTTTCTCTGTTCTTGAGGCGTCGCACCATTACTTCATCTGTAATTTCTGCTGATCTTGTTTCCAAAGGAGTAGCCATATGTGAACTTGAATTACTTTCTATTACTGGCACAGTATGAATTTCTTTCTTTTTTTTTCTGAAATGCATAAACAATCAAATTAGAGAAATAACCTTAAGCAAATCATATGCACAATTATCACCAGAACCATGAGCATCTCCCCCTGTCATTCTTCCAAATGCCCAGAAGATCCTGAAAACCTTACCTTTATTTATAGCATTAACTTGAGAAGCTTCACATCTCCATGAAGAACCCTCTCAAGTTCCTGAATTTGAATGAAACAGTGGACAATTTGGAGGAAGCAGCAAACAGGTTACACTTGATTTTTACAATTTTACTTTTCAACTTCATTCAGTGACAAAAATCATCTGTTCAATATTTCTTTATTTTTAGATTATTAAAAACATTAAAAAAAAAACAGAGAATGAAACAATTAAAAACTAAGATATAATGACCATAACCAAAATCTTTCTTGCAGCCGGAACATCAACCTGAAAGGATTTCAGGAAAACAATGCACATGAAAAAAGAAAAGGAAAAAAAACAGAAAATAAAAAGTAATCATGTGGCAAAAAAAAACAGATTAATCATGAACTTGAATTGCATCTTAAAATAAAAATTAAAGTGGAAAAAAACGAAAAGAGAAGGGTGAGTTTTTACCGGATGGTAACTTGTGAGGATGAGAACTTGAGAAGGTTGGAGAGGAAGCAAATGCAAAAGGGGGAGGTGAAAAAAGGGGAACAAATGTCGGCTCTGGAGTTATGGTGCCAACTCTATGGGCGAGTCTTACGAGATTGTAGTTTGAATGAGAGTTATTGGAAATTAAATTACGTGCTTTTATTGTTTTATTTTCTTTAAATTAAGTAATCATTTTTAAATGATTTATATTTCCTTATTTAGATTTATTTAAAGAAGCATATCTCGGGTCAATTATTACTTTACAAATTATACTTGAATGCTCGACTTGGGGGATTGAATATTTCAATTGATTCAAAATATGAACTTACATTGTTCTACAAATTTCATGATGCTGAGATATAGGTTTAAAACTTCAATATTACTATGTGAACCAAAATATAATATTATAAAAAAAAAAAAAAAAGAGAGAATGAAGTTTGTTAAATTGAGGACTCCTTATATTTTTCATTTATATTTTGTTCATAACGAGGAAGCCTTAGGTTGATGATAGGATCAATAATGACATGAAAGAGAGACACACACACACACAAAAAAAAAAAATGCCGAAAGTGATCTAGAGATTATATAATTGATGTAAAGTTGTCAAATTGTCCATTTTCAATCTGCCGTTTATAAGTCATTATATAATTTTTATTGTCCCGATATCATACGATTTATTATAATATTTATTTATATTTTTTATAATAGTGGATAAATCACATCTATTCATTCAATAAAACAAAACATGAATAGTAGTGAAAATACATATGATTGATCAGCAAGGTCCATGAAGAGTCTCTATTCATCCCTGTCATTGTGGGTTAGCTATAGTGTGGATTAGGCCTCCATCAGCTTGGGTTTGACAATCCACTGGGGGTGTTTGTTTGGATGGGTTTGGCTGGATTTGGATTTATAAATACAACAGCTTTTTAATGAATTAATTCAAGAAAATAGAAGGAATTATAATATTTTTTCAAGACAAACTTATAGGAAGAGAGATATATTCTAACTAAACTAATACATGTTACAATTGATCATACAGTGTGATGGATGAAGTTGTTGAAGGGCTCAAGGAAGGAGACACTATAGTCCCTGCATGTAAAGAAGAGTGCAAGGAGTGTCCCAATTGTAGGACTGGAAAGACTGACTTCTGCCACAAGTACTCTGTCTGGGTTTAACTGGCCAAATGCTTGATCAGACATCAAGAATGTCTGTCAGAGGACACAAGATCTATCACATGTTCACTTGCATTGGGGTACTTTTACTAACTCTATTGTTTGGTTTGACGTAAGTTAATGTATTGTGAGGTGAATGTTCATCCAGGATATAGCTGGAGCTCGAAGTTTAGGAGCTAGTAGAATTATCGGTGCTGATTTGAATGACTGTAAAAAGCCGAAGGCTGAGTTTTTCAGGTTGATGGATTTCAGTGACACTAAGGAACTCAATGGCATTGCAGAGAAGGTGAGGGAGATGACTGGTGGACTTGGTGTTGATTATAGATTTGAGTGTACTGGAGTTGAATCCTTAGTTAATGAGGCTGTTGAGTGTTGATGCTACTAAAGTGGTATGAGAAACTGAAACATAACTATGAAATTTATGTTGAGAATGGGGGGATTTATGTTTGCTATGTTGGGCAGGGATGTGAAGTCACTGTGATTGTTGGTGTTGGGAACAATAGTCCCAGATGTTGGTAAAAAAAAAATTGGCTCACCATCAGAAATGATGGTAAAAATAACCATTCTAAAAATGGGCTAAGATCTACGAAGCACCGACTCGGGTGCGAGAATCCGGTGCAGTACAAATCCGGTGCGAGGATTCGATTATTTTTCAAAAACTAGGATACGGGTGCGATAGGATACGATACATTAAAAAAATATTAAATATTAAATTATATATATAAAAAATAAATTTAAACACAAAAAACTATGAAAATGTAAGAAAATATATTATTCATATAATCAAAAAATCAAGTTTTCAATTCAACAAAATATATTTTTGTTTTTAGAAATTAAGTTCACATAATTATAATTTTTCTTGGCATATATACATTATTAATTATTAAGATAGTTTTGAAGGGTACATTGATGATATTTTTTTATGTGGCATAATAAAAAGTGATAATAAGAGTATATTATATCCACAAGTATGGATATTTTGTAAGGGTATGTATGTAAATTGATTTTTTTTTAATGAAATCATGAACTCAAATATAAAGTTATATAGGGGTTTATATGTTAGCTTCCCTCCCTAATGGTTAATGGTGTTTTACAGGGGTTTCTATGCAAAAAAAAGAAGCCCAACAAACGGTGTTAATTGATAAATGTATGCTATTCGTTATAACACACGGGCTAATGCAGTGGATGCTCGATAGCATTCGTTTTCTCGTTTCTGATTCATTCCGAGTGGGAGACTCGGAGACCCCTCTCTCTCTCTCTCACGCGTAAACCCTAGACTTCGATCCACTCGAAAAACCCTAGATAGCAGCTTTGGATGGATCCGGCATGGCCAAAGCCCTCTTCTCTCTTGGGATTCTGGGCTTGATCTGTGCCTCTTTGTCTCTTTGCATCACGGCCAATGTTCGCCTATCTCCGTCGCTTAGGTTATTTAGCGCTTGAGCTCTTCGCCGCCCGATCGATGGATCTTTTGAAAGGTTGAGCGTATCCCATGCGTATCCGGTGTATCGCGCCGTATCCCCTTTGTTTTTATTTTTATTTTTATTTTTTGGTAGGAATACATTATGGGATCACGTATCGATCGTATCCGGTGTGAATCCATGCACGGGATTAAATGCAGGGATTCTGGTTCGCATAGGCCTCTGAGCGAATCCGTGCTTTCTAGGCTAAGATTAGGTGAGATAATTATCAATTATCTCACCTAATCTCATCTAACTCTTTCTATAAATAACATGAAGGTTGAAAGCTTTCATACATCACAACTTGAAGAAAGTGAGAATGAGGGAAGAGTGGGAGAGAAAGGAAACTATTAGAGGGTTGGTATATTCCTCTTATAAGAGATAATTGTAACTCCTGAAATTTTTCTCACTTGGTGAAAATCTTTTATCTTTGCCCGTGGTTTTTACCATAATTCATAAAGGGGTTTTAAAACTTAATGCTCGGTGTGTCCTTTTATTTTTATTATAACTTTGTTGACATAGCTTTCTATCACTTGTCACCTGTATATTTCTCTGGCGTCATATCACCTAATGGGAGAAGAGTGAAAGGGGCATATATAGAGGAGGACACGTATAAATAGTGATATGAGAACTTTTTTGGGGTTAAGTCGAATTCAAAGCAAGTGAGGCTTTTGGTACGAGAGGTTTTGGACATTCCCAGAATGTGGCGGTGGATTCTTACGTCGATGCTTATGGCAATTGATTTATTAGCGATTTATCACTCATATTATAAAAAATAAGGCAGGCCATTTTTTAATTAATTGGAGATTGGAGGTAAGTAGAATAATTGGTTTTGGATTGCAGGAGTTTGATCTTGGTGGCATAATGTTGACCCATCAAGTTGATTTGGACGAGATCAACCATGCATTTGTACCAGTGAAGCAACCTGATTGCCTCAAATGATCTTGGAGAAGAGAAGTAGCATTTCTCATGAAAATAAATCTAATAAATTCATTCGATATTATTCCAATTGTAAAACTATAATGTTCATCGATTAATAAAGTTAAAAATTGTAAATAAACATCCAGAATAATAATTATTTATTTATTTTTATCACAAACTTATTATCTACCTTTACTTGAAATTAAGATAATAATTTATTAATATATATATTAAAAATAATAACTTTAAAAACAAGGTAGGAAGCTAGTCAAATTCAAGGTCATCGACAAGGACTACAGGCTAGTGCATGGTGGAGCCGATGGACGTTGACGGGTGCGCTTGCTCACTTATGGACATGAAGAGCAAGAAGATGGGCAGGTTCTCCACTCCTCCCAGGAGATCGCTATGGCCTCATCCGGAGGGACGAAGACGAAGAAGACCCTTACTTGCAGAGGTACCAAGCTCCATTGGCACCATTCTCGCTGGCTGATCATCTTGTTTCTCTGAAAAGCTCCGTTTAATTGCTTCTTAGGAGCTGTTTGTTGGGGACCTCAAGAGCCGCTCACTTTGGAGGAGATCCAGGTCGATCCTCCGCGCGCGTCTGAGGTTCGCGTCCGTATGCTTTGCGCCAGCTTGTGCCACACTGATGTCTCGCGATGGCGTGGTCTTCCCTTTGTGAGCTCAATTTCACTGCTTGCTTGCTTGCATCTCGTTAATCTTCAAACAATTGCTTCTTCTTCTTCTTCTTCTTCTTATAGTTGTTATTGGTTGTTGCTGTTGTTCTTTACTCGTGGACTGTCGCTTAGCCACTGTTTCCTCGAATTTTGGGCCATGAAGGAGTCGGGTAAAGCTTCCACCTTCTGTTTGATTTTTTTTGCTCTGTAGATGTATGTGGAAATGCCCAAGTGAAGTGTTTTCAGATTTTTAGAAATAGAAAGAACTAGGAGAAGCATCAGTTGAAAGCCTGAAACTTAGATTTTTATTGTACTGTAATGTTGGCGTTGTCCTTGCAGAGTTGTCGAGAGTGTTGGTGAAGGAGTGGAGGAGCTGAAGGAAGGAGATATTGTCATTCCGGCTGTTATAAGCGAGTGTAGAGAATGCCTGTATTGCACTTCTGACAGGACTAATATGTGTCTCAAGTTCCCTGTTATGCTGAATGGCCTCATGCCGGATCAAACATCTAGGATGTCTGTGAAAGGCCAAATGCTCTACCACATGTTCAGTTGTTCTACATTCTGTGAGTTTACGGTGGTGAATGTGAACTGTGTTATTAAGGTTGATCCGAGGTTGCCTCTGCAACATGCTAGCCTTCTTTCTTGTGGTTTCTCAACTGGGTTTGGCATGCCGTGGAAGGAGGCCAAGATCGAAAAGGGATCAACTGTTGCAGTGTTCGGTCTTGGAGGGTCGGCATGAGGGGTATGTAGATGACCATTATAATCACCAAGATTATTTGTATGCTAATGAAGCAGGATCTGATTTCTTTTTGGCTTATGGTAGGCTATTGCAGGAGCTCGTTGTATGGGAGCAAGTAAAATAATTGGCGTGGATTTGATTGAAAATAAGAAAGAGGCTGCATATACTTTTGGGATGACAGATTTTATCAATCCAAATGGACTTGATAGAAGACCGATTTCGGATGTAATCAGGGAGATGACTAATGGGTTGGGCGTTAACTACTGTTTTGAGTGCACCGGAGCTGCACCCCTGCTCAATGAAGCTGTTGAAGCAACAATTCAGGTTTGTCATATATGAGGTGCTTTGTTAAATTACCAAATTGATATGCATTTGACCATCGAACTGACCTATGCTCAAGTATTGATAGCTGTTTCAAACCTATTGCCCACCTTACATGACTATATTTTGTAATTTCTGCAAATATGTTTGTATCACAGTTCAAATCTAGGATTTTCATCTTTGCAATGCAGTGGCAATCATAGGTGGTTGTTTGTTCAGAATATCCAGCGGTGTATATACATATGCTTATATTAAGGAGAGGTTGACAAAAGCAAATCATGCACCATTCCTTTCCGAGTTTTATCTAACAATCTAATGTATGTGGTTTATCCACCTCCTCAAGTGAGTAATTTATATCTAAAAATCAACTAGCACTACTCCTCCGATCTTTATCCATTAGTTTTCCTGAGGATAAAAATGGCCATATATGTGTGAGTTGAACTTCAGGATAGCTCAAACCATCATATCAGCCTCCAAGACATGTTATGAACAAATCACCATCAGGCACCTCATCTCTTGTTCATGTTTGCATATCCTCAATGATGATTTCACTTTATAGGGCAAAAGGGGCAACATGGTGCTACAAAGCTCCCACATTATACAGGTCCGGGGAATGGTCGGACCACTTGGGTCTATTGTACGCAACCTATAGACCCAAGTGGTCCGACCCTCAATGATGATTTTACTTTATAATAGCAGGAAAATTAGATCAATGAATTGGTTTTATTAAACATTTCCTGTTCCTGTTGTAATAGGGAACAGGGATTACCATTATTGTGGGCATTGCGAAGCAACCAACAGCTATCAATCCATATGCACTTATACATGGCACCAGAACATTGAAGGGCTCCATCTTTGGTGGGATCAAACCTCGGTCCGACGTGCCTACCTTGATTGCCAAGTGTTTGAACAAGGTATGTAGCTATAAATTTATTGGCTTTATCCATATATACATTGGGTAGAAATCTAACTGCTTAAGCCATGCCAAATATTGAGAGGGAATTGACAAGAAACGCTCATCTTCCTTTGCAGGAATTTCAGCTTCATAGGATGGTGACCCACAAAGTTGCTTTGGATGATATAAACGATGTATTTCAACTAATCAAACAACCAGATTGTCTGAAGGTGTGCATAGAAATTAATGGCAAGGGAGAAAGCTAGTTACTAAACTAGAAGCCAATTCCCATGTTTGGGGTGACAATGCTAAAGCAATCAAAATTGTACCTTTTCCTTCTGTGTAAAACCTTTGATATTCGAGTTCATATTAATAATATGCTTGGTTGTATTCTAGCAGTCAATTCCCATATTAATATATCTATAACATGTAAACCACTGAAAAATGTATATTAATATCCTTGGTTATACAGAAGGATTATATATTCTCAGTTTGTTTTAGTGTTCCACACGTTCTTGATATTTTTAAGGGTAAAATTAGTAGGCAAACAACATTATTATTATTATTATTATTATTATTATTTTGACAAAGGTGATAAGCGCCCCCACAAGGAAAGTTAGGGACGGGCACATATGTGGAGCCCACCTCAACGCACTAAGCTTTTATCTCCATGAGTGGGGTTAGGCTTCGGTTCGTCAGAAAAACACAGCATTATGTAGGAGCGCAGTGCAATAGGCCAGAAGCGGTTTATTTAGCTTAGTGTTATTTTTTTTGATTAATAATTTCAAAGGTTTGTTAAACATATTAGTAACTGTTAAAACAGATAAAAGGCAAAATTTAGTAGTTGATGAAACAAATGAGAGGCTAATTGTCCAGAGGATAACAAATCATTACATCCTTTCAAAATCAATGCTTTTGTCCAAACAAACACCAATAAAAGGTCACCAGTAAAGCAACTCCTCAACCACAGAGCATCCAGCATAAGCAATCTCCCCATCTACCATGCTAGATAGAGCGAGACTCAGTAAAAAGCAGGGCCATTTTGGGCACAAGAGTCCAATTCTTTTCTCTCTCTTCAGTCTCTAATTGTCACTGAGAGAGCAGTAGACCTTCCTCTAAAATGGAGAAAGTGGGAATTTTCCACCAGACCAACTGAAATAATTGACTGCTTCTCTCCCTCTTCTTTTCTCTCTAATCCACCTCTTCCTTCTCAGGCTCCCAGACAAGCCCACATTTCCCAACTCCCAGAAATACTCCCCTCCCAGACTTGTTCATTGTCTTCTGCGTTTTGGCTGCTAATTCCATTCCCTGTAGCAACAATGTTGTCCTCCAAATCCAAGTGAGTACTCTGTTCCTCCACAGATCTCTACTTCACTGCCTTTATATCTCTCTACTTTGCTCAAAGTTGTGATCTTTTTTGGAGTGTCGAATTGTTTTGATCTGCTTATTTGTGTTGCTGACACTAATGCTGTCTGGTTTTCTTGTTAAGTGGAGCTTTGATCTTGTTGTTCTTGGTGTTCTTCATATTGCGGCTTGCCATCTGCTGTCTTGTTTCCTAATGTTTGTGTTCCATGATTTGTCTTTGAATTTTCTTGAATCACTCACTGTGTATATAGAGTCATTGTTATCTTCGTTTCATGTTTATGGGGTTGTTGCATAAAAAGCTCTGAGCTTTGGATTGTGGCAGATCTGGCTTGTCTGATGCTTCAAGTAACAAATCTACTCCTGCGACGCCGAGGGCGAGCAAAATAGGTCGTCCGGGAACGGCCAAGACGGAGCCCGATTCGCCATCTCCCTTGCAGAATGCTCGGCCTTCCATTGATCGCTCACCGAGATCAGTCGAATCGAAAACTCCTGCAGAGCGACGATCACCGAAGATTAGTAGTACACTTCAAGATGTAAAAAGGCTGAAACTTTTGCTACATTGTTCTTGTGATGTATTTTTTTTTTTGACAAGTTTTATACTAGTTTGATCCTTTGTTGTTTGTTTCTTGTTCTCAGAAGCAGCCCCGGGCGACAACAAAGGGATCGGAGCTGCAGGCACAGCTTAATGTGGTTCTGGAAGAGCTTAAGAAAGCAAAAGATAGGCTTGCACTGGTTGAAAAAGAGAAGACTAGAGCTCTTGAGGAGTTGAAGGATGCAAAAAGATTGGCCGAGGAGGAGAATGAGAAGCTCCAAGAAGCTCTTGTTGCTCGGAAGAGGGCTGAGGAGAATTCAGAGATTGAGAAGTTCCGCGCAGATGAATTGGAGCAATCCAGCATTGAAGCTTCTCAGAAAAGGGAAGAGGAGTGGCAAAAAGAGCTTGAGAGTGTCCGTGACCAGCATGCTTTGGATGTATCTGCGTTGCTTGCTACAACTCAGGAGCTCCAGAGGGTGAAGCATGAACTGGCAATGACTACCGATGCGAAGAACACTGCCTTGAGCCATGCTGATGATGCCATGAAGATCGCTGAAATCAATGCTGAGAAGGTAGAGCTCTTGTCAGGCGAGGTGAGCCGCCTGAAAGGTTTGCTGGACTCCAAGTTGGAAAGTAAGAGCATGGAGGTTGCGGAGTTGGTAAAGAAGTTGGATTCTGAGGCTGTGGTTCTGAAGGAAGAGCTAGAGAAGGCCAAGGCAGCAGAGGTGAAGGTGGTTGAGATGGAGGCATTGATTGAAGGGCTTAAGATTGAAGTGACTGATGCTAAGCAAGCCGAATCTGATGCAGCTAAGAGTGTGGATGAGGGGAAGAAGAAGGCAGAATTGCTAGAAGCTCAAGTAGATGAAGCTAAACAGTCCGAAAGATCTTCGCTGGATGCTCTGGATTCTGTGAGGAAACAACTTGAGGAGACAAATGGTTCCTTACAGGATTCTGAATCTGAAATAGCTGCTCTTAAAGGGAAATTGGAGTCATTGGAGATTGAGGTGGCGAGGTACAAACAGAGCCTAGATGAATCAAACCTTTCCCTTGATGTGGCACAAGAAGAAGCAATTGAGTTGAGGAAGACTGTTGAAGTTTTGAAGTCCGAGCTTCGGACAGCTGAGGAGGAGAAAATGCAGGCATTGAATGATGAAAAGACTGCCAGCTCAAACCTCAAAAGCATTTCAGAAGAAAAGAAGAACTTGCTTGATGAGTTGGATATCACTCGAGAGGAAGGCGAAAAAGTTAAGAAGGCAATGGAAGATCTAACCTCAGCATTGCATGAAGTTTCTGCTGAAGCTAGAGATGCACAAGAAAGGCTTTTGGTAAAGCAAGCTGAAGTTGAGAATGCCAACATTCAGATAGAGGAGCTGCAATTGGCTCTGAAGAACACTGAAGAAAAGTATGAGGTCATGGTTGATGAAGTGAAGTATGAAACTATTTGTCTCAAAAACTCAGTCGAAAAATTGGAAACTGAGGCCAAGAACTCAAAGGCTGAGTGGGATGAAAAAGAATCTAGTTTCATAAGTGCTGTTAAAAAAGTCAGAAGAAGAAATTTTGGCAATTAAGCTTGAAATGAGCAAGGTGGCTAGCTCTCTTAAAGGAGCAGAAGACGAAGCACAGGCTGCGAAAGAAGATGGAGAACAGCTGCTGAACAAGCTTAAGCAAGTTGAATCTGAGCTAAGTATTGTGAATAAAGCTGTGGAAGAATCCAAGGGTGAGAGTTTAGAGCTGAAGGAGAGATTGCTAGACAAAGAGAATGAAGTTCAGAGTATAACTCAAGAGAATGATGAACTCCGGGCCCGAGAAGCAGCTGCTCAAGAAAAAATAAAGGAGCTATCTGCATTGCTTGCAGAGGCAACTGCAAAGAAGGCTGATGAGAATGGTGATCAGGTTGAGACTCCGAAGAGTGAAAAGGAGTATGAAATGCTTCCTAAGGCTGTTGAAAGTATCAAGGAGAATACCATTGAAGATATGAAGCTTGAGGAATTAGTCAAAGAAAATGTTGAAGTGAAAGAGGAGAATGGCAATGGAAATGTTCAAGACGAAACAACAACAGAGGACACAGAACAGAAAACATGGGGAAGCTGCAAGATCTCAGACAAAGACCTGCCATCAGAAAGAGATCAAGAAGCTGAATCAGTTGGCGATGAAAATGATACCAAGGTTGACAATGCTAGCTCAGAGCAGACAAATGGATTATCATCAGACAATGCAGACAACGGAGCGACATCACCCACCAAAAATCTGCAGCAAAAGAAGAAAAAAGCTTTGCTGCACAAATTCGGGAACCTACTGAAGAAGAAGAATAACCACAAGTAGCAGCAAATAGACTACTACAAGTATATTAATTCACTTGAATTTTGTTGAACTTTGCTATTGTTTGCTTCAAGAGTGGATTGATTGGTGTCCTATTGTTTCTTGTGCTTGCAATATTCAATCAGGCGTATTTTTCTATAGATTTGTAACAAGCTAGGTGTATAAAACCATATCTATCTGAGTGTATGTATGATGTTTAATGAGCATTGGCTTCTTTCTTGGAGATTAATGATTCTACAGTGGCCCTACACATTCACGAAGCACACCATGTGCTCTTTGACAAAACAGACTGCATTCCCATGTGTCTATTATTGATCTGCATTGCAGCAAACTCATCCACACATGTAATGTAACTGCATCCCCACTTTTCTGCAATTCTGCAACATTACCTGCACATTGATGCATGCATACAATCTTCACCAATTTTGTTCTCTCTCTCTCTCTCTCCCTCTATCATGGCATGCAAACCTACCATTTTCCATGTGTTGTTCCTATTAGTGAAACATATCCAGAGTTCATTCAAAGGATGTACTAACATAACATTCCTAGTTACTACTACTGAACATGGTCCACAACTATAGGGACATTTTAGGAATTCGAGGCCTCTATGACTGTGAAAGTAGAAAAGAGATGTCAGAAGCCCCCTTTGCCCTTTATTGACTCTTTTTCCTTCATTGACCGCTTTGCCCTCCAAAGGGTGTTATGCTATCAATATTCCTAATTGAAAGATTAGTATCTATTTGACGATATTTTAAGGGAGTACATGGGGGCAACCGGCAACAACGTTGACAGCACCATGGCACTGGACTTGTTAATTAATTAACTATTGGACCTTTTCTTAATGTATTAATTAAAAACTAAGTTTGGTGCGAGGTGATGAGCTAAGTGTGGACAACTTGTCAACTACCAATACCATCCATGTTTGGTGCTGATTGGGAACTCAACTCACGTGGAATGTTTTTCCTTCTTCGCAGAATGATTTGTCAGAATGTATTTTTACTCCTATCCATCCATTGTACGTAATTTATTTATATTAAATATATATATATATTAAAAGATCGTACAAGTTTTGGTGCTCGGATTCATAGCTCAAATATCTATCACTTCTGCCAAAGATCTCCTGGTTTAGCGATATATAGATTATGCTTGTATAAAGGGATTTTAGACATAGAAATCTCAGAATCAGTGCTTGTTATAGCAGATGAGGATCTGAGCATGAAGTAGCCTACACAAGACTTTCGAGTTTTATCCGTATTGACTTGTAGTAGACCAGGTAATAATAAAGTGTATGTTTCGGACGGTAAAATAAACTGTGTTATGTTAAACCCGAGATGAATCAAGCCCTGTGCACATTTTATTTCACTTCAAGCATTGCTTGATGCCTATGTTAAAAAAATAAAATAAAATAAAAAAAATCTACTGCTTCTTCAGTCCTTTGGTTTATTATTATAAATTTAACTTATTGATGGCATCGAAGTGGTTGGGATTGGTTTGTTAGGCCATCCGGGTCTCATGGCCCATTGGGATCCGCTTGCCTGCTCTACGAACTTGTTACAGGTCTTTGCTGGTTTGCTTATTTTACACGCTCTTCTGCATAAATAATAAAATACCACATGTCGCTTATATAATGGAAGACACTTATGATGCTCTTCTAATTATGCATGTTGCTGCCTTTGGATGGTGATTAAGGATTCTTAACCACTCTGCCAACCCTCTTCTTGATTTGAAACAATATAGTAGTACTATATATGTGACACATATGTGATTAAATATCATTTAATAGGAGAAAATAAGTGCTTATTTGGATTAGCTTCTGGGATGCCCATAAATGTTCTTTTATAAATTAATCATTTTTAGGAATAAAAAAACATGTTTATGTTAGTTTTATTTTTTTAAGAGGTAGAAGTTGTAAAACAAAACTAAATACAACTTATTTTAGAAAGTATCAATTATCAAAATATTATTATTATTATTATTATTATTATTATTATTATTATTATTATTATAAAAATATTTTTAAATTAATATATTCAAACACAAAAATAACAGAAGCGATAAACTTTTTTTCAAAAATCTTTCTATTAAAAGCCAATCCAAACGGCCTAAGTAACATTATGGTACCTTTCTCATTCAACAAAGCCCAGCCCATTAGTTTCAGAGCAGCCCAGTACCTAACAAAGCGGGCCGAATCCACGGTTTAGTTTTCTTGGCATCGAAGGTACTCGGAACGCGTTTGCCGGCCCATTAACAAGGAAGTCTATCTTCTTCGTCTTCGATCGCCTACGGAGAAGAGACGAGAAGGGCAAGCATCATGTGGTTCGAGATCGTGTTCGGCCTCGTGATCTACAAGCTCTTCACCCGCTTCATCTATGGCGACAATTCCGTCCCCGACCTCCCTTCCGACTCCGGCCTCTTCTTCACAGTCGCTTCTAGGTTCTCTCTCTCTCTCTCTCTCTCTCTCTCTCTCTCTCTCTCTCTCTCTCTCTCTTTGATCTCAAACCCTAGGTTTACTATTTCTTTGTGTCCAGGATTGAGAAAATCTATGGCGGCAAGAGTTACGTCGGTCTCCGGATCCCTGACCCGGAGACGAGCACCCGCCAGCACATTGACATCGTCCTCGTCACCAAGAAGTCAGGACCTTTTGAAATTTTCCCTTTGATCTTGTGCTCTGATTGCTGGTTTCGATTTGAAAGTATGGGTTGGTTTGTGGTTTCAGGGAGGTGATGGTGATCGCTGTGAGGAACATCCAAGGGTTTGTTGAAGTGGGGAAGGATGGAGAATGGGTTTGCGTTGGCGATAATAAGCATAAGACTGAGACTTTCTCTGATCCGGTGGGTTTC
Source organism: Dioscorea zingiberensis (assembly GCA_026586065.1). Classification (NCBI taxonomy): domain Eukaryota; kingdom Viridiplantae; phylum Streptophyta; class Magnoliopsida; order Dioscoreales; family Dioscoreaceae; genus Dioscorea; species Dioscorea zingiberensis. Next base: position 2,475,252 of record CM048822.1, on the reverse strand, counting down.
TTACCTTTCTTGGTTGATGATTTGTAATGGAGAATTTGAATATGAGAGCAGGGGTCTGTGGCTGTAGGTGCTGGAGGTGAGGAGACAAGCTGAGGTTCTTGAACAGTACTTGGAGCAGAGGGGGCTGACTTTGCCCAAAGGGGGTGTGGTTGGCAAAGTTTTGCTTCCAAATGCCAACTGCAGGTGCGCATTGATAATATATATATATATATATATATATATATATATATATGAATAAGCATTGATAATATTTTGATACTTCTTTTTGTTTGTGTTTAAAAAATTTAGTTTAAAATACTTGTTATGAGCTTAATTCATATCATGCTTTGTGTTGTTAGTTGTTGATGGTTGGGGTGAAGTGTGATATCTCAGAGTATTGTAATTGGTAGTAATGATTTGTGAAAGACAATTGTGGGTTGTTTATTTTCTCTATGATGAAGGATGATATAGAAAATGAAAAACTTTGAGATTTGAGTTGAAAAACTGCTGAGATTGGAGATTTTGAAAGAGAATAAGACACCGATTGTGAATGAAATCAAGTGCTACTATTGCTTATTCTGGGAATAATGTCCCTTATTTTTCAGGAGTTCTATTTTTTTTTTTTTAATGTCTTCCCTTTTTTCTAAATAGATGTTGAAGTTGACTATGTTCAAGAATTCTGATAAGTTGTCATTTTGTTCCATTCCCTAGGCTTGCATATAAGATTGCTAGTCAGCCAGAGATCATTTCTTTTGATGACTGGAATGATCTCAAGCCAGAATTCAAGAGTAAATTTTCAGGCTGGATTAAAGATGCATTTCATGGAGGAAAGAGTGACCCACAGGATGGGTTTTATGAAAAGCTTCATTTTATCCTAAGCACAGCACCAATGTGGGACAGGTATGTACTGTTATGCATATGCTTGTAGCATAACTTCTACTGCATAGCATAACTTCTAGCACACTGATATAGTTGAATAAGATAAGGAAGGCATGTTTATGGTTATGGTGACGATGATGATGAATGTGTCTTTTGCTGATGCTCTAAATTAATTCTATGCTTTATATGTCCATCAAGATTCCACTATTTACCTTGGAACTTACATGAACCTTTCTAAACGAGTTTTTGGTTGCTTTCTAAGCATTGTGTTTTCTGAGCTGCTATAAAATTAAAAACTTTATGATAAATGTTACATAGTATTCTTGGTTGTAGGAATGCAGAGGAGGTTATCTTGATGAAATGTTGTGCAGTACCTTTTTGTCATCTTGCTTGCTCATCTCACTACCAATTGTTATATTCTCTGCACTATATGAAGCTAGAGCAGTGACAACTTTAACACAGTTAGAGCAAAGGCTCTTGTCAATGATATTCAGGAGATTTGGCACAGATTCACTCATGACTAGTATTTCAAAGGACAAGAGTAGAAATTGTAATTAAAAAGTTCATGAATTTTGACTCCATACAAAAAGAAAAAATGTTTTTCTTTGGTTGTTTGATATGTTTCGATTCTTGTTATCTGTTTTGCTTGCAAAGTCATAGTTTACTCTTTCTTTACATTGGCATGATTTGCCTTCATTGTGGTTAGCGTTTCTTATCTAGATATTCCAATCATCATTGCAGGTTAGAGCTTAAAGGTGATAGATTCATTCTAGGTGAATTCATGGAATTCAAGGGAAATCAAGACGATATGCAAGCTTTGAGAAATGTGAAAAGATCAAAAGTTAGTAAATTCATCATCCAAAGTGCGACTATGCTTGGTTTAGGTAAATTTTCAATCCCTCGTCAAATTTTTATATGATTGCATGTTAACTTCGTTGCAATCATTCTCATCTCTAGACAAGATTCTTGAAAATCTCTTCATTACTCGTGATTCTTTACCATTTAAGTTTATTCAGAAAGACTGTTATACTCACTGGCAGATTTTGCTAGAACACTTACAGTTATATTCTAACTTATAATCCATTTCATCTGCAGGTAGATCCAGGGTCCAGATATTATATGCCCCACGTGATTATCGTATTGAAGGGATGTCCGCTTCTGACTGGAAAGAAGTGGCTGTGAAGCCTAGTACAGAAGTTTTGTTTCAGCCTCTGAATTCAAAGAAGCCCAAGAAATTAAAGATCACAAGCATTGTTTCTGTGTGCCTTAGTGCATAAAAAATCTCTGTAACTTAAACATTAGCTATTAAGTTATGTGGTAAACATATCATCAATGGTCATTGTGACTTGTATACAACTTGAATCCAGTGCTACCAATATACAGATGATAGAATATATTTTTGCCTTGGCGTCATGAAAGGCTTTACAAATTCTGTACTGGTATAGTCCTGTTGGGTCATCAGTTAAATTCTCAAGGAATTTTCCTATTCCTCTCAATTCAATTTTTTTTTCCTGTTACCTATTAATTGTAGTTTCATCAATGGGTGCCCTTCTTGTGGATGTGAGTAAAATAAGAAAATTCAGTTCAGAGAAGAGGTCACAATGGCCAAAAAAAATGTAAGCCAAGCACTTTGCTAGCATGGCTTATAAAATATATATGAAAACAAAGTGATTCTCCCATGCACAAACATATTTATATATTATACATGATGATTCTCAATGGAAGTCTATCATCAGTTTGTTTAGCTTCTTGTTCTGGATCCGCTGCTGAACAATCCTCAATCCATCACTGAAAAACAAAGTCATCCAAATTTCTCAAACTATCACATGAATAAATAATACCTAGAGTTTCAACCAGTAAAAACAAGCTAATCAAACCTTGAAGGAGAGCAAGGGGTGGATGAAGGATCCAGCAACTGAGCGAGCTTGAGAGCATCCTCAGGCCGGGTGACGGTGTGATTGAAGCAGACATAGCGGCCAAAGGCCGCCGGGTCCTCAAACACACAAATGTGCGCATCAACTAGATACCGGAGATCAACAGTGACAAGTACACCGCCCTCATACATCTCCGGCGCACCTTTCAAGTACGGAGTTGATGCTGATAACTGAGCTCCGGCGAGGAGCAAACCTGCATTGATGCTCACCATGTCTACACCTCGGTCCATGGCCAAGGCCCACGCAGCCTTCTCTGCTAACGTCTTAGCTAAACCGTGCCATAGCTGTCAAACTGATTATTAGAGATAATACTAACCCATAATATATATTTATATATTGAATACAACAACAATGGCTCTTTAATCCTAGATGGAGTGGAGTTATATAGATCTCTATAATTTCCACGAACTCTGTCAAAAGACATTGGATTGATAGTTAAGAATAGATGTTACATCCATGGATACAGGAGCCATACAAGTGTACAAGTTGAGTACTAGAAGCTGTCCCGTCAGATAGTGTACGTACGCAATTGATCTCTGAATACTTACCTTGAATTTTCTGCAGAAATTAGGTTCACTCCAACTCCTCTCATCCACTTCTGCCTCTGATTTGTGATCCTCTTTCCATACAACAGCAGTAATTGATGATGTGAACACCACCCTCTCTATTGTCTCTGTTTGAGCACAGGCCTCCAATACATTGTGTGCTGCTCTCACCTCTACATCTGCCATGAACTCCTGCAAACATAACAAATCAGTATCATGGGACAAATATTCAATGAACCATCTTTCTCTGTTTCTCAATTTAACAGATAAATTAACATCTATCCCTTCATCCAAGCAAAACCTAGAAAAAGAAAGAAGAAAAAAAAAAGTTCATTGATGGCTTACATCATACGGAGATTCTTCTTGGTTTAGCTCAAAGGAGTAGAACAAGCAGGAGCAGCCTCTAATGGCGTTGGTGATGCTCTGGTAATCAAAATGGTCTGATCTGAAGATCTTCAGCCTCTTGTTACTGCATGACGACTCCTCTAAACCATGCAAATCCCCTGAAAAACAATTAACCAGAACATCAAATCAAACATGAAAATAAAATAAAAAAATTAACAAAGGCTAGTTGAATGAGGTAAAAGTAAAACCATGGCCATCAGTGGTGACAGCATGAACGAAGTATCCTCTCTGAAGGAGACAATCAACAAGAGATGAGCCAAGAACACCAGAGGCATCCATCACACAGACAGTCTTGTGACATTGTTGATCTTCTAAAGGTGCCATGCCACTCCACTTACAGAAAGAGAGGGGGGGAATAGCAAGGAGAGGTATAAGAGGATTAGTATTTAAAGGGGAATCAAGGAAGTGATAGAATAAGAAAACATCCAAAGGGTGTGTAGGATGAATGGTGTGGGGAGGTGGTGGTTAGATAAACTGATAGAGGTTTGGTAGTGAAAAAAAAAAAACAAAAAGCTCTTTTGGGTACATATGTCAAGGGACAAACATGCAGTAATCAGCCGAAGTCCTCGGTCCAGAGGTATAGGCCTCTTTATGAAGGATTTGATTCATGAAAGTTCTGGGATTGAATTCCTACCAGAATAAAGTAAGGGCACAAGATATGAGTCATTTTGTCGGGTAGTCTACACAAACGCGGTGAAACCCGGAGTGAATCGAGTCTCTGTGTATGTCATATTTGACTGATCCTTTAAAAGTGTTGGTTGTCTATATAAAAAAACTAAAAAAAAAAAAAAACATGAAATGATCAGCACTTGGCCTTTGTCTTTATCATATGGAGAGATGTGTGAATGTAAACTTCTTAATTTTCTCCATTTTCTAAATTTAGAAAAAAAAAGAAATACATGAATAATGCTACAATTGTCTGTTCGAAGTTGCCTAATTGGTTTTCTATTCTTCTTGGGGTCATTTTCAAAAGTTTTTTCAACGGACAACGTGGACATCATGAGGATAATGGAATTATGGGGGAGGCTTGGTCAAGATGAAAGATAACATTTTATCAAAAGATTTTATTTTTTTTCATTTGTTTTTACTTCTCAGAATATTTACTAATTTTTTAGATGTATTTAATGGGGGAAGTGAGACTAATTAATGAAAATTAATTGATGTTTCCCCTTTTTTGAAAAATAGAAAGTGTATATCTCTTAGCATATCTTTAGTTATTACTTTTCTGAAATCAAACAATTTTTTTTGGGATTAATTGATTGTTATAGATGGTGACAGTGAGTAGATGTTTCAAGCCTAAAAGTTGAGTTTATTTTGTTTTGATAAATGTGGTCAAAGCCACGTGTATGTGTGGTTTGAATGCATAACCTATTCTTATGAATAGATTAATCAATCTTCCTTATGAAAGTTTTTAAAATTAAAGTTTAGCATAAACAAATAAAACAAAAGACTGTTATGGGGAAGTAACCCCAACTTTAGAGTCGCTGATTTGAGGCTCCCCCTAAGTACGAGCACTCGACCATCTTCTCTCCACAGTTCACTCTTTCTACAAGACTCGATCCCCGAAGGCCGATTTTAAAAAGAGATGTTGATTCTGCAGAGTTAAAGGAAAAAGAAAAAGAATCATCGATCACAATCTATCTCTCCCCTAAAATCTCTTGAAGAATTTCAACTTTCACCGATCACTTTTCCTCATTGATCAAGATCTGTTTTGATCCCTAAGAAAAGGGGACACCAACATGAACACAAACCAAACACATATTAACTTAAAACAAGCTTCTATATTGTTATCAATAATTAATTAATTAAAATTATAAAATCTCTTCGCATTAGTTATTTAGTAGAATAAATTTAGTATAATCGTTTTTAATTTGGGTTTATCAAATATCCAAAGAGTAAGCAACTCAGTAATTCTAATTTATGTTCGAATCTTCAGCTTCACATGGGTCTGAATTATTTTGAATTGAACTCTTTTAAACTATATTTTTAAATATATATATATATATATATATAAAAAGAATGAGATTCTTCTATGATGTTCAAATCCACTGAGTTGGACTTCAGTCATGATATTTTTAGCATTTCTTCACTTCGAAGTGTTGCTCTCATTGCATTATTCACAACCATCTTATTGTTTTAAGTTTGCCTTTATTCTACTGATAACATCCCTTGGAACTAGACGTGGCCACGGTTCAGAAACCGCTTAGGTTAGGTTCATCGAAATCTTGAGCAGACCTAACCGCCTGAAACAGGTTCTTGGCCGCTCGGATTCCAGTCGGTTACAGTTAGGTTTTATGCGGTTTGGTTCAACGGTTCGGGTTTTTTTTTCAAATTTTAGTTTTTTATTAAATCAAATAATTTAATATTTTAAATTAAAAATGAACATGAATCATGCTATAAGTGGGAAAAAGTACAATTTTTTTTTTTTACAAAAATGCAAGAATTAATTCAATACAATATTTTATATAAAAAATAAAAGTATAAATTCTATACAATAATTTGTACAAAAAATACAACTACAATATGAGAAAAAAAAATAATGAGCTTAAACTTATTTATATGAAGTTGCCTATGTATCCTCTCGGGGTATAGAGGAATCAAAGCTCACGTAGTTCTTTTATTTTTATTATACACATTTCCCTACATTTTCTAATTGGCTAATTGCTTGTTTCAACTTTCATCATAAGAGGAAACTGCCGTTGTTGTGCCAAAGCCATCATTTACCCACTCATTTGATGATAATGAATGTATAAGGTCATCTTAACTTCGTAGTCTTGCTCTTTCCCACTCATCGAGGCAAGTTTGTGCTTCCTATGATTCTGGACCCAACTTTGATCGTCTTTCGTCCAAAATGTTGCCTCCATTAGTAATTGTTTGTTCAACTGAGACGGTTGAGGTAGGAACTGCAAGGAGTTGTTTAGCAATCTTGGCTAAAGTAGGAAAAGAATACTACGTATTACTCCACCATTCCAAAATTGGAAAATTTGGACATGCATTATCACCAAACTCAAGTCAAGTCACGTCACTGACTGATTGAGATTTCGACTCTATCTCTGACTATCTGCAGTAGTGCAGTGAACAGTCACACACAAGTCACAAGATTCAAATTTTGAACTTTGAACAATGGTACAAATATAATATTTGAAATTTTAAACTTTGAATCCCGTGGTTGAACGCCAGTTCAACAATTTACTGAAAATTTTGGAGAGCGCGAAGCCGAATCTTGTATGAAGGTTCAGGTTCCGGATTCGGTTCCACGGTTTCGGTTCAGAATGGCCACGTCTACCTGGAGGCTGGAACTTTATATTGGCACAATTCAGTGTCATTCAATGTTATATAGGGTGAAATGGTCAGCTCCTATGATTCTGACACGTGGCTCTCTCGGATGACGACACACGGTCTCAATGGAGATACTGATACGTATGGCCGGATCTCTCATGAAGCTCCTTCAAGCTTCAGCATCCATGGCCGGACCTCTCCATGAGAGCTTGAAGCTCCCAAGGTTAGCTCTTCTCCATGAGCTCCCCCAAGGTTAGCTCTCCACCAAGCTCCCAAAGGTGTAGTTGAAGATATGCTTCCTCTAATTAAGAAGAGGATATTGTCAATGAAGGCTCCTCTGAATTGAATTAATGGAGTTTGTTATCACTTCTTTCCACTCTTGTTCTTCAATATATATTTTATTTAATGGAGAGTGACAGGCTATACTTGTCAAATTCATATATAGTAGGGCTTGAAGATATATCATGGATTTTGTTGGGCCATTAATTATCTGTAAATATTGGAGGTCCCTATTATACTTGCCCACCTTGGATTTGTCATACCACAATATGAAATATGAATAGAGAGATGCATAAATGTTGGGATGATGTTCAATTAATTACCTTGAATTCTAAAGAACCAGCTAGCGACATTTTTTTGTTATTAAGTATTATTTTCTGGGAAAAAAAATTCAAACAAAAATCCGACCTGCCGGATTCGAACCAGCGACCTAAGGATTTTATCTGCCAGATTTACTACAGTCCTCCGCTCTACCAACTGAGCTAAGGTCGGTTTGTGATTATGGCTACTTAAAATATTATATATTGTTTAAACTTTCACACAACCCCTGATCAACCCAAATATTTCAAAACATTATCATATTCACATAATTAATTTAATTCCCAGTCAATCATAACATATCTTTCTTAAGCATAAGAGTTTGTGTCTGAAATGTTCTGGAAGATTAACAGATTATGGTGTCGTGTTTTGATCTAATCCATTTATTTTTTTTTGTTTTATTTTATTTTTTTATTAAAAAAGATAAACCAAATGGCATTAAAAATTAAAATGGGCATAACCCCAAGGAATGGACAAAACCCAGAGAATAAATACAAGTTGTAAAATAATAGTATAATACAACAGGATGGAAAGAGAGTAAATATATGTTACCAAAAGTTATATAGTGAAGGCATGGGTTTTGTGGGGTATTTAGTTCCCAATTTCGATATACCCCGCATCTATGTCTTATCCCAGGAGCACCCCATTTGTGGCTACTATAATACAACACGTGCTCCCCATTTGTCTCTACTATAATACAACACGATAGAATTTATCACATATGTTTCATAAATAGATCCAATAAAATTATTAGATCATTTTTCAAAATAATCCTAATCCAAATATTATATATATATATATATATATATATATATATATATATATATATATAGACAAAGCTGACAAGCATTTCCTGAAAGTTAGAGTCAGACAACGCGACACAAATGTGCGGAAATCCTCACCTTGTGGTTATGAGGATTCAAATCTGAGATTATCTCAACCAACGAAACCCTATACAGGTGACCCGGTATCAATAGACTAAGAGGCCGTTGGTTTATTTTTATAATTTTAAATTTAATTTAATTGTCAAAATCACATTATTAATGGGCCTAATTGAAAAACAACATATTTTCTCACATTATTAATGGGCCTAATTGAAAAACAGCATATTTTCTCAGGGAGTAACATCCCCCCCTACCCCCCCCCCCCCCCCAAACAAAACAAAAAACCCTAACCATCCTGTGCTCGGCTCCCATCTGAGAGAGAGAGAGAAAGGCCGGACGAGATCATGAACTCGACTCCTATCTGAGCGAGAGAGGCCGTGTTATTGTAAAGAAGTGAGTATGAATCCGCCTCTTTCTCTTCTCAATGTTTCGATTTTTTTTTCCTCCTCGATCTGGTATTTTTAGTCATTGGATTAGGGGTTGTAAATTATTTTTATTTTTTTTCGTAAAATGTTGTTGTGTTTTATCAATTGAAGAACTACGAAGGAAAAACCCTAGAATCAAGTTTTTTTTTATGTTTTATAGTGATTATTTTATAATTTATTGACTTGTCTTTGGAGAACTCTGTGGTTAGTGCATTCTTTGAACTTTAATATCCGTTTGAAACTTGGAAAAAGATAAAGAGTAAAAAATACTCTTCTATCTTTTTTATGAACTCTTAATTAAATAAAATAATATAATTTATCTATTTTATATAAAAAAAATACTCTTTGTTTTTCTTTTGCTGAAAATTGATTATTGCTTGATTATACAAGGTACACATTTAGTATTAGTTTCCAATTTTCCATTGTATTAAGCAGCTTATTTTTAATTTTTTTTTTGGATAAGGGGATAAACCCCATTCTTTACCAAGATAGGACATGCGTAAAGATCGGACTATCACGCGGGTTTACTCGAGTGCGTCCTTACTACCCGTGGTTGCAGGCTCGCGGTTTAAATTTCATTTGCACGTTCTTTTACGCTCACGACTTCTACCAAAACCCACGTGGAATTTATTAGGTGTATATGCGCGCATCTTGGGTGACTCATCACATCGCGTTATATCGAGAGGAGATTGAGCGTGGTGCTCACGTTATGAGGACCTTTTAAGCTGACTATTACACCTTGGTATTATGTTTTTATTGGATTATAGGTTATTTTAATGTTGCAATACAAAAAAATTGTTATATTTTTTATTTAAGTCCTTGAATAATTTTTTATCCTAATCAGCACTGTAATTGCTGACCAGTCAACTCCAGAGCTATTTTGACAATTAAATTGAACCTGGGGTTATAAAAATAATAAAATATTTATATTAGGGTCACTTTTGATAAATGGTCCTATATTATTTTATAAAACAATCCTCAATGACAACAACTGCAGATATCTTGTCCAACAACAAATTGATTATTGAATCAATTAGATGCAGGTGTAACATCTTTGGGATTGTTTGAAAATGAATAAATAAATAAATAATAGCATAAATATAAATGAATGCCAATCAGTCAAACGGAAATACTAAAAAAATAAATCATATAAATTATAATTATTTTTATATTTATATATTTTAAAATGACCCAACATTCAGGCCCAGGCCCAAGTAGGAAAACTTCTTGGAGCCCAAGACCCAGAGACAAACCCAATAATAAGGCTCGCTCGGAGCCACGAACCCCGCGGCCTGTCCCACTTCGATGGCCGGAGATCCACCTCGCGACATCGGCGCCGATTGCGGCCTCGTCGTCACGAACACCGAGACGCTTCGATCCTTCCTACTCTCAGTCGTCGAGGATCATGATCACCTCACTCCTGAGCTCCGCCACCTCGCCTCCGACCTGTGTGCCCAGAGCTCTATCCCTTATCGATCTCTCCGCACTATCTGGTTCGCTCTTCCATCCGGTGGTCGCCCTGCCCTCCGCAGCCTCTTCGCTGGCTCCGACTTTGTGTTTTCGAGCCCTAAGCCCAGGGAGAAGGTGAGTGAACCCTGATGATTGGATCTCTTTTTGTGCTTGTTTATAGTGGGTTTGGTTTGGGAGTTTTGATGGGTTTTTGGTAGAGCGAGGAGCTGAAAGAGAGATTGCGAAAGTTGGAGGAGTTGGCGGAGAGGAAGGCGTATGCGGATCTCGTGAAGGATATCGCTCCCAAGAAGGAGACCGTGGAGCCATTTTCTTCTTACAAGGATCAGATTGGATTTGGTGACTGATTCCCATCGATTTATCTCCCGTTTTTTCCCTTATCTTGAAGATTAGTAGATATTACTTTTATGGACTATGCTCTTGTTTTGGTAGTCTTAATTGATGGTAATTGATAGAACCATATCCTCTCTCCAATTTCTGGTTATAGTTCGCCCTTTGGAGCTTTATTAGAGCTTTGAGTAGTTCTGTGCGTGATATAACTGCATTTTTAGTGAAAATAGGCATAATTCATTCACAAAAAAGTATAAAACAAGAATAGACAGAAATGAATATGCAAAATACTAAATCATAAATCGAGTTCGGGTTGGAATTCCATATATAATATAGACGAGACGGTATTTTCTATAATGCTATAAAAATGAAACACACTTAACTTACTCATGCTCATGATTCCTACTCTTGATATTAAAAAAAGGATTGGTTGAACTTGAAAATGCGGTACCAAGTCAATATTTCTTGGGCAAAGCATATAATATCTCGATTGGGGGAGAGAAGAGAACTGGGTAAATCCCATAAAGACCCAAATATGTTTGACAAGTCGCTGTTGGGGGAGAGAACTGGGTAAATCCCATAAGACCCAAATATGTCTGACAAGTCACACTATATATCAACCCAAACCGCATCTTCTTCTCCAGGACTCCAAAAAGTTAATTTTGGGACACCAATAAGCATCCTTAAACCAGGATTTATTCTCACTCGAAAGATATGTTGTATTTTTAGGAAAATAAGATCCATGATCGGAGTGAAGGAGGTGTAGGTTACTCTGTTTTCAGTCATTTGGCTGAGCAATTAGTTGTCATGATGCATTCGGTGATTTCCTTCTATGTTATGGCTCTATATAAAACTAACAAAAATAAAAAATAAAAAATAAAAAATCACTAGATATAAGCCTTCGCAAATTATAGGCTACAGTTACCTTGGGGCTTTAGTTGTGTTTCTTTTTAGTTTATAGATGCTTCAAGGGGTTTGTTTTATATCGAGTTGTTAAGCTGTAGTTTAAGGCAAAGTTAAGTCCATGGAAGAAGCCAGTGTAAGTTATGCCAGCTTTTGATAAGGCAATGGCCTTTTGGTCATGTTTCCAGGATGGTGGAGAATATTTGACTCGAAAATTCGTAAAGTTACAAGGATGAGGTAGAGTGGTTATCTAATAGTAGCTACTGGTTATGTTTAATTAAAAATACCACTCTCTTTAAGGAAATGATTAAATTCCATAAACTGTGGTCTTGGCACACTATAAAATTGTTTATTTGCAATGCAGTGTAATTGTTCAGATTTGGGAGTTAGGTTGCTACATTGTTCCCTTTCCAAAATGTCCAATTTGTACTGAGTTATTCTTTTTCATGTATGGATTGAATTCATGAAGCATTTGAATGCTTACACGCACAATGGATAGAACCATTTGTATCTATAGATGATGACAGAAACATTCATGACTATTGGCCATCCACACACATAAGATTGACACTTACTTGTCAGTTGTGCATTAATGTTAATATGCCTTCAGAATAATTGTATCATCTCCAAGAAATGCAATGATCTAAAATTAATAAAGCTGATCATGGGTTATGAGATGATCCTTGGACACAAAATGAAATAGCATAATTCAAATATCATCCATATTAAATGGGATTACTCTTACCTGAGTTAATGGCTTATGATCAGTGTTAAGAGTTTACCCAACTCAGTGTTTCCCTTTCATGAGCTTTAACTGAATAAAAACTTCTTTGATTTTAATAGTTCAAAGTTACTCTCTTTATGCAAATTTTCTAGTCTTGAAGTAGAAGAGACAGATTAAGTTCCATTTTATTTGTGTCCTACTGCCAAGTCTTAAAACTTTTCCTTCTTAGGTATGCATGTTGTGCTGATGATGTTTACTGGCTATTTAGCTGGATATGCTGCTTTCAGAGCCCTTTTCAATCATAGTGCTGTAATGGTAACTTCCAAGCAAGCTATCTCATGTCCAATTCATGATTTTCCAATATAATTTAACACTTCTCGGAGATAAAAAACCTTCTACTTAGATTTGGCTTACAAGCTGGTTTGTCGGCTTTTTACCTTTTTCAGAATGCTGCTGGAGGCATCTTAGGATTGGTGAGTGGCATGCTACTCGAAACAGTTCTTTTTATTATTAGGACTTCCGACCAAAGTATTGCATCTTCAAAATCTACATCAAAGTTAAAGAAAAATCAATAATGTTTCCATTTAATGGACTGTAATACTTATTGATTTGAATTAGAAAAACAGTTTTACTTTCTTGTAGAAGATCATTATGCCTCTTATTTGTAATTTCTGCATGGGGCTTCTCACTTATGTTTGTAATTTGTGCTTATTGGTGCTTGGTTCGACATAAAATGAAGATGATTTAGTTTACTGTCTATTTAGCATAAATATGATGTGCCTATGTATCATTGTGCATTTTGATGTTGATATTTCTGACTTAAAGGTCAGTTTATGTGTTTTAGCCAGCTTATATTGATCTAATCTGAAGATTAAATTATAAATGAGTAATGTGTCTATGAACATTGTTTCTTACATTCTTCTAACCAATACACCTCACTTGTTATTTCTATAGTTCTTTCCTACTTTTCTGGAATAATACGCTTTATAACTTCACTATCAGGATCAAATGCAAGGTGTGAAACATGGGTGTTATTTTATAGGTGTCAAATGGGTTGGGCTCTCGTCGGCCCGATATGGCCCGTACCATGCTGGGTTAGCCCACTAAATTTACAAAATTTTTAAAAAAATAAATCAAAATATACATAAAATCCCCCCTCCAAAAAAATAAATAATTAATTAAAAACAAAAAACTTAAGAAATCCTCAAAGAATCTAAAATAATCTAGTGAAATTCACCAAAATTCCAAAAAAAAAATCTTTAAAAAAAAATGAAAATTTCGGAAAATCCAAAAATTCTCAAAACTCTAGAATATCCTAGAAATTTTTTAAAAATAATCTCAAAAATTCTTAGGATTCAATTATATGGTTTTTTATAACTGTTATAAGATTTTATTTTTTAAAGTTAAAAAAAAATTGAAAAAAAAGGAAAGAAGAAAATCTGTCTAGCCCAAGTTACTGTGTTGACCCAGTATGAGTCTGTGCTCGGGCCATGCTTAGACACACTCCATTCATGCCGGACAGACCGATCCACCGGCAGCACTTTCCAATTGATATCTCTAATTTTTTTAAAAAAGACTTCTGATTGAAAGGCCTCATCTTTGTTTAGGTGAATTTTAGAATACCGTGGGTATTATTTTCACGATATGCTACAGTAATTATACCGTGTAGGTCATATGGTAGTGTTTTGTGTGTTTTAGTGTATGTGTTTTGGATTCCGTGTGGACCTTACAGCCGCCATTTTGCTACAATGTTATTGGCCTCAAAAGATAGAAATTTATAATCTAAAAATAAAAGCTTTGAACCCAAAGTTTTTATATCATGAGTATATAACTCATGGTACTGTAGAACACACTTCTAATTAAGATGTATTTAATGAAGTCGTATTGTTTGATTCTGTACTTAGAGTTGTTCATGTTCCAATCAATTATGAAATGACATGTGTCCTGGTAATTAGAAACATGTCAACATCATCTTAGAAATAAAAACGTGTTATCTCACAATTGGCTCGAATCGAACACTGGCCCGATTTCAAAATCAGGCGAAATGACTTCGTATTTAATTGGTGTTGTTTGATAGTGTATGTTATAGTCCATTCGTGCCGGGCGGGCCGTTCGGCGGGTGGCACGTCCTGGTTAACAAATCTATTATCTATTTTTGTTTTATATGTATTAATTTGATATATTAATTTCTGGTGCCATTTGATAGGGCAAGTTATGTTTTTTTTATCACCATTGTCTACTACTTTTATTCGTTGTTCAGACTAGGCTAGTAGAATTTTTGGCAGAGATAATCTATCACGGATATGACAGTGATGTGATGTCTACAAGGTTACCACTTTATGAGAAGCAGGATAGGGCTATTAGGTCTAATGAGTTCCTCTGAGATAATGCTTAAAATTTCCAATCAAAACCATCAATAAATAAAGCTTGTCCTCCTCTACTTCCAATATAGGCAATGATTAATTATGGACCCACAACATGATATTTTGTGAAGCACTTACTATTTTGCATATCATATGGGGCATGAAACAAAAGATCTCTAATTATTTAGCTTATCCCTGTCCCTTGTGTATATATATAAAAACATCCTCCGAGGGGTACATTACAGGACATGATCTTAGATGACAAACACCCTTTACTCTACACTCTTCATCATGTATATACAAATATAGTGACTCAAATTTGAGAGTTTTATACTTATCAAATGAATTATCCAAATTATTTTCCCCATTTACAGAAGTAGAGACTCGAATCTGAGAACATACTTAATTAAATAAATTACTCAACATATAGGACTTAAGATACCGCTAGACCAATGGTCCTTTGGTATCCCTTATATATATCATGATTGAGCAATTTTGTAGAGTTTTCCATGAATAACCTCATCTGCATCAGTATGCTGGTAGAGGTCTGTATTGCAAATTTCTCATATTATTTTAAAAGCCTTCAAAACTAAGAAAGAATGAGGCATCAACCTTTCAATCATTAAAACGTGCTGCTTTGCTTACAAATGATTTGTTAGTCCTTGGTGTTTAGATTCATCCAATTGACCTTAATACCAGTTTAATCAATAATCAGCTACACTGTTCAATTTTATAAGATAGTGGGGGGCAAAGGTGACTTAATTATTTCCTTGATGACAGCATGTGCCAGACTTTGTTTATTCTCTCTTTCTTAACTAAAGGGCATGGTTTTGGCCATCTAAGTATGAAATAGTATTCGTTTGTCTGTTTATGAGAAGGGAGGACTTGCTTGCTATTTATTAATTGGAGCCTTTGCTTTGCTGAAAAAGAGAGTAATTAATTAAGATACAGATATGGTTTCGGCCCTCTCCATTGTATCGACTTATCATAAGCTAATCCTTTTATCTCACTCTAGTCAGTGCTCAAGTTAATTTATTGATAATGTGATTAGTAAGAGCTTTGAACAATCAATCACTCAGAATGGCTTAATTTCCAATACTGTATATGCATGTTGTTTTCAGTGAATTCAGTTGGGCTAGTAGTTCAACCTTAATTTGAATTTGTACGGTATTGGCTGGAGTGATGGTAACATGAGTATGGGTTGCCACACTCCAGCAGTCAGTAGCCAGCCATCTGGTGCCCATGCATGCACGCGACTCTATGTGTGGATCCCTTGCAGACATCTAATCCTCTCGGGTCCATATTAAATGATAGCTCAAGCACTTTTGGCCTTATCTCGTCACATGATACTCATCTGGGTTATTTTGTGGTTCTTGAGTTGACTATTCTATTCGGCTCTTGAACATGGGGATGGATTCTTCGTCTTTAGCTCCGGAGATGCATAGATTGTGGCGTGGGTGTGGAGCATGGGCAAGTAGTATAAAATGTATGTATAAAAAAGTTGTCGTAAATATATTTAGAATATATCTAATAAATAAAACATTCTCATGTTTATTGATGGTTAAAAAGAAAAGTACAAAATGTATTATTATTTTATTAAATTTTAATTTATATGTAACATGAGCTACACCAAAGTATCATTGGTTTAGTAGTATCTCAGAGCCCGTACGTTAAGTAATTCATTTGGTGAGTAAAGTTAGAGTTTGAAATTAGCCTACTTCTAATGGAGGAATAGTTTGAAACAATTTACTTCTTGGTAAATGATAAAACTCGAATTAGTTTTGAGTCCTTATCTCTGTGTCCATTTCGTGAGGGGGTTAAAGGGTCTTCTTGAAATACAAGCTTATCGTTTACAAAGTTCTCTAAAAAAGTTTTTTATGGCCAATGTAAACAAAAAAAAAAAAACATCAATTACATAATATCTAAAGTTTTTTTTTTGTTTGTTTAGTTAAATTTAAAATAAATAATGTATTTTTTATTGCACCAAAAATTTTGAAATATAATGTTATGATTTACACTCAATTTGAGACAGTTGTAATTCTGGAACTCTCACATCATGCGCGTGTCACATAGGAGCGTTTGCAATATATATATATATATATATATATATATATATATATATATATATATTATTTGAAAAAAATTTAGAATTATGAGAAAAATATGTTGGGATTTTTAAATTTTCTTAAAAATTTAGATTTTTTAATTTTAAAAAATATATTAATAAAACAATAATTTTAATTTCAAAAATTTTAAAAACTAAAAAAATTAGAATGAGATTTTAAAATTTTCTTAGAATTTTGAATTATAAAATAAGATATAATAATGAAACTATCAAAACAACCACTAAAAAACATTATGAGATAAACTACTTGATTACCAATTATTTGAGAAATTTTAGAGGTTTTGGGTTTTGTGATTTATGCTAGAGGGTTTGGAGTATTGTTGTATGAGTTAAATAAAGAGGGTTTGAGGCGTCATTTATAAGAGCCGCTAAAAGACTTCCACAAATGAATAAAGAGTTTTAGATTGGTGGAGCATATGTCATAAGGTAAAGGAAAATGTCTTAAGAAGATATGGGAGAGGTAATTAAAAAAATATAAGATATTTTTTATTTATAATATTATTTTTGAAATTTACGATTTTTTTACTCAAAGTTATTTATGGTTAATTTGTTGTTAACAATGATTTTAGGTTTGTTGAAATTAAAACATAGTTGATTGAATTAAGGGCAAATTCATTATTAGTCTTTGGCACTGTTTGACACTATTCTTCACCCAAAATACACACACTAAAAACACTATTATACTACACCTCTACTAACCCCCAATGATCTATAGGAAATTTGGATACTATTCAAAAGATGAATAATTAATTATTACTTGAATTAATATATATTAGTAAAATCATCACATTAATCAAAATTTATTTATTTTAAATCCGAGTAATAGGAAGGTCATTTACTAGTAAATTACTATCCAATAGTTAAAAAATTAAAAATCCATCGCTGATGGTCTAATACATATCAGGGCCGTTGCATGTGTATGTGTTGTTGTTTCTTGTCATGCAGTCCACTTGCTAAGTTGCTATGGATGCAACATGCAAGATTCCTTCCCCAAGCATGCCCGTACACCCCGGAATACCTTGGGCTAATAGTAAACTCTATAATAATGCTTGAAATTGTGGGCGACGGAAAATACGACCCGTCGTGCTTCAGAAACCGATGAAGATTAAGATATGAAACGAAACCACTGCCTGCCTTTAAGCGAAACTGGGGGATGTACTATTTCCCACTATCAAGTATCAAATATCAAGTATGAAGTATCAAGTATCAAGTATCAAGTGAAGTGGACCACTCTCTTTCAGTCTTTCCTTTCGGACACGTACCCAGGGGTCTGTTGTAATGTAGTATATATTCGCTACTTCTTATAATGACTGGCATTTCCTGATTCACCGTCGGAAACAAGCAAACAAACAAACAAACAATCAGTGAATGAGTGAGTGAGCTGTGGACCTGGATGTGTCTTCACAACTAGGAAGTGACTAGCATTGAAGGAGAAGTTGTTTTCTTTTTTGGTTTAGGTTGTTTATGTATATTAATATGAATAATAATAAATGAGTCTCTAAAAATCAATAAATACATTTTTAAATCATCTAATCAATGCTTTCACATGGTTAAGGTCAAGCGCCTTAACAGTTTACATACACGTGTCACTTCTTCCACCGTCCCACCCTTAAGACCTCGTGAACCCCACCATCATCCACGTGTCCGCTCTTTTTACGAAAAAGCGAAACTAACCTGAAGGTGGGCCGCCTCACGTGCTTCGTTCACACGTGTTATCCATCTATAACACCATCCATCACCTCGTTATATTCCTAATTTCACACAATTATATATCTATATTTTTTTATTTCATAATATTATAAAATAAATAATATTTGTATATTTTTTAATTAAAAGGAAATACAAACTTGATATAATAAAAGTTAAGTTTGTATTAAGATATTTGACAGCTTGGCCCTATAAATATTCCCAAGCAAACCGAGAACGATCTGCGGCTTCTAAACCCTTTTCTTACTCTATTTCCAATCTTCGATCAGCCATGAAGACGTCTCTACTGCTTCGAAGCGGCTCCGTCCCGACCCAGCTCTCGATCGCCTCGCCGAAAGGCATCAAGCGGAGCCGGAGCTTCATCGCGTCTCCCCGATCCGCTTCACCGGCGGAGCCAAAGGCTAAAAACATCCAGATCAATGTCGACAAACAGCTCCGGCGAGCAAGATCCGACAACGATCTGCTCGGATCGGGTTGTATCACGGCTATTGCGGCGTTCCCAGTGACGGCGGTGGTGGAGGAGGAGGAGGAGAGCTTGGAGATGGAATCGGGAGGCGGGATCGGTTCAGGAAATCAGAACGGAAGCGGAGGTGGTGGTGGCGGAGGCGATCGGAGCGAAAACGAGAGGGTTTCCGAGTACTATAAAAGGATGCTATGCTCCGATCCCAACAACCCGCTGCTCTTGCGGAACTATGGCGTGTTCTTACACGAGGTACTACTTGTTCTTCCAGATCTTTTCTCCTTAAGAAATTCCACAAATTAACCTCTCTTGATTTTTGTTTTTCGAAATCGTGAAATGGATTAGGTTTTAGGAGATGCTTGGGAGGCGGAGAAGTGCTACTCTAGAGCGATGCTGTTGAGCCCTTACGACGGTGATTTGCTGGCGTTGTATGCGAAGCTGTTGTGGGATCAAGGAGAAATCGAAAAAGCTGGCCACTTCTTCGATCGTGCAGCCAAAGCGGCTCCCGATAATCGGTATATATATATATATATTTTTAAACTCATGAAATCAATTAAATAAAAAATTATATAATATTATAAAAACTGATATATGGTCTGTTTTGATGTAGTTATGTGCTTGGGATGTGCGCTTATTTCTTATGGAACGTAGATGAGGACGAAGAGGATGTTGAGGCGGCTGGAGTTTCTTCAGGGTTGGCGACGTCTCTCCGATCATGAGATCCTGGTTTCGTTTTGATTGACGATGATGCACATACACTCTGATATTAACTATGTTTCATATTTTTGAGTTGGTTTGAGTTAATTTATCCTCTAATTTCTCGAGTTTTTGATAATCTTTATGAATTTTAAAATTAATCGCTTTTTATTCCGATATTAATGTGGTATTTTTGGATCCAACATAAAATATTCAAAAAAATTATCAAAAAATCTTTGACACTGTTTTGCATTGTTGTCAGGGACCCAAAAACACTCTAAAATATACATGGTAAACACCTCCCTCTAAGGATCGAAAAATAAGTAGCAAAAAGTCAAATAATCTAAATTGCATGGAAATTCAAAACCAAATACTCAGGTCAGTCAGTCTCTGGTTCTTGGCGTGCCAGTCCCTCACTATGGATGAAAGATTATGACAAAGAACAAAGGCTTTGATATTCCATGTTGCTTCTTTTCCTTTATTCCGTACAACCGGAATAATGTGGATAAGCTATTCACGCCAAGTTTCAATGTCTTGTGAAAATATCTGTGAAGACATCAAGTGATTGAACTTGGTCATTCAACTTCTCACGACATTAAAAGAGAGGATAATAAGGTAAGACACTAAAGTACACAATGACACGGTTTTTTCTTTTTACTTAAATAATTATATTTAACAATAATATGTACAAAATTTTTTCGCACCACTATGAATCCCCTTGATACTTTTTACAAAGCGGTTCCAACACTGCTATAGAAGTAAAGCATCCCTCATTTGGATGCACACTTATCATTAGTTTGTGCGTGTGTTTGTTCATGACGTCGCGGTACTTGGCCGTGGCGCACCTCTCTGCATGTGCGCACCCATCGCTCTGCAGAAATCCCTTGTGCTTCACTCGCACATCTATTGTTGGCCTTTATATCTCTTTGACATTTCCCTTGATTGAACCTGTAATCCTTTATATCTGTGAAGTGTATTTTTAAACAAACCCCAAGAATCTCTTATTTGTATGGTCGCTTAATTCCCGGATACCCCTTATATTGAGGTGGTGTTTGGTTGATGAATATCCAAGTGGAATTGGGCATCAAGTGGGTTAATTTTTAAAAAGTTTTAAATATTTTTAGAGGTAAACTTTAAATCAAAGACCTTAACGATAGTATAATTTTGTGTTCTCAATATATTGGTTGATAGATTTTAATTCAGCCATTATTACACCTCTAAAGACTTATTTGGATAGGGAAACCCAAAAAACTCATTTTTATATGTCAAGCACTTATGGGAATAAAAAATATGTTTGTGTTGACTTTTCTACCGAAGCATAAGTTATAAATAAATAAAAAGTTGAAAAACAATTTTTTTCATAAGGTAGTGATTTGTAGCTTCTTAACGAAAAACCATTCTAGAGAAACTGTTTTGGAAATTGTCAATTACTAAAATACCATTCTTAATCGTTTTCAAACTATTTTGGAAAACATAAATTACCAAATTATCATTATTATTCATTATTGATTATTATTATTATAAAAAATTTCTAATTTAATAGATTTAAATATAATAATAATAGAAACGATTAACTTATTCTTAAAAAATATTGTTTTCTAAAATCATTCAAATAAAAAAAAAACCTATTTTCAATTTTTCATAAACGAATTTAAACCGGTGTAAATTTCATTAAAATTTTTGTCGAAATTCACTTGAAACCTGTGTTATTCCAATTCCATTCGAATGTCATCAGACCGAATACCGCCTAACCTTAGAGGGGTGAAGGGTCTTAGCTGTTCATGCCATCACGTGTTTATTTACACGTGTCATCCATCCAAAACTTCTTCAACATAAATCTAGTATATTCTCCAACTTTCCGGGCGGTGTGATGAACTCATAAACCGTGCTCGCTGTGGCGCCGCTTCAATCCTCCGCCATCAAAGCAACCTTGTTGCTCCGTAGCGCCTCCATGCGGAGAGTCACCTCTCGATCGCCTCGTCTCAAGGCATCAATCGGACCCGAGCTTCTTAGTATCTTCCCGATCGGCTTCGCGGGAGGAACCGAAGGCCAAGATCCGAAATCCGATGGCTTCGAAACAGCTCCGGCGGGCAAGATCCGACGCTGATTGGTCGTTTCCGGGCGTCTCTTGGTTCTCCCAGTAATAATTGTGAGGAAGGAGAAGAGGGGTCTGGAAATTGAATGCTCCGGTGGCTTGGTGGCGGCGATCGGAGATAGATAGAGAGTTTCTGGGTAGGTTTGCACGAGGTAGCCATCATTCTCTTGATCTTTTTCTTTAGAAATTCCTAGCATTGCCCATTTTCTTGATTTCTTTTTGTAAATCGGGAAATCGGGTAGGTGACGGGGAATGTTAGGGGAGCAGAGGATTGCTACGAGAGGGCGATACTTGCCAACCCTGGGACCGACGACGGCGCGCGCGTCGGCGACTACTTCCAGCTCGCCATCCAACCCCACCCGAGGAAAAGGTACTCTCTTATTTCCCCCTCTCTTTTCTAAATTATTAGATAAATAAACAAATTTTTAAAATGCAAGAAGATGTGTTTAGTGTTTAGGACTTGGGAGCGGTTGATAGTTAGCGGGTCCTAGTTATGTGACGGGTTCGTAGGCAAATTTCATGTGGAACATGGCTTAATAAATGAAAATTATATTTGAGCACCAGTAGAAGGGTGTTTGGAATCTTTGGATGTAGGACAATGGGATGGGGGGACAAAAGTACAAGTTGAATGCTTATAATAAAAAAAGTACAAGTTGAATGAGATAAATGTCCATGTTGGATGTTAGTATTTATTTCTATCCTTACCCTGTAAAGTTTACCTTAAAATAATTCAATTTAATTTAAGTTTATTTTAATTCAAATATCTTTTAATAGTTGTAACTGATGAAGGATGTTTTGGACCCGAGTTGGTTCCATTTCGGAGAAAGGAAAAACGTATTTTTAATTAAAAAAATTAAACATTTTTTTCTTTTAACTTTGCCTTATGCTCATGAGAGGGAAGGGGGAATCTGGGGTGCTATAAGTTAAAAAAAGAAAGTTAATATTATTTTGGAGATAAATTTTTTTTTTAAGAAATAAAGAAAATTATTTAAAGGTGTGTTTGGTGCTGAGTTTCAGTTATTATTTTTTTAATTATTAGTTGTAATATAAAGGTGTTTTAGTAAAATAAGCTAGAACAGTTTTAATTCATAATATAATTGTAGTGTTTGAATAAAAATTTTGTGTTTAAAGTGTTTCAAGAAAGGTTAAATACACCTTGTTTTTAACTTTGGTTATTATGGGTAATTTATGCCAAGGATCTCACTAATGACTTGTACAATACTTGAATTATCGATGTAGATGCTACATAGTTAGTTTTCATCCTTCAAAGACTACAAGCATCCATTGTCAAAAGATGATCATCATTATTGAGAACGAATCATATTAGATAGTTCTATTAATTATCTTTCTGGCTTGCTTCTACGGAACCATTGTTGAAAAGATTGATTAGCGGAGGATAAATAAGTTTATCAATATTGGGTTAAATTTTGTTAATTTATTAGTTAATTAGTTTGGTTATAATGTATTCTATTTGAAGAGTAGCATTAATTTTTTGAATAAAAAAATTAATTAATTAATTTTAATTATATTTAAAATATTCACTCTAAAATACGATGTTTGTTCAATGAAATTAGATATTTCGTGGATAGAGAATTAAGGATTAAAAGTTTGTAATTCATTCTCTCTTATAAAGAGAAGTTGAGGGTTCGAACAACATGTATGGTGCGGTTCTAGCGATTTGTCCATATTTATTAAAAAAATAAGTAAATAAATAAAAAATGGGTTTAAAGTTTAAATTTTTTAATCTTAGGTTAAGAATCAAACAATTGTTTTAACCCATTTGTTGTGATTAAAGAGGGCCAGAAGTGGATGATTGTAAAGGAAAATTTTTGGAACTTCCTAAAATTTTAATTACTTTGAGATTTTAAGTGGATCTACCAACCCAACAATTACTATTGCTTTCTTATTTCAATTCAACTAAGCACATGCACATCATGGTGTATAATGGTTCATTTTTAACGTAATACAAAAGCAAAACAATTCAAAGTTAGTAGAGGTATAAGGAACGGTGGGCGTGAAAAAAACCAATCAAACCTCCTAGTATTGTGTGTCAATCACAAGCGCCCAAACAAACATAGAATAAAAGGGAGTGTCTCAGTCAGAGTAGTGACAACGGTGATGGGAGTGGGAATGGGAGTGGGGAAGCGGAGTGACCCCACTTAACAGAGGAACAGTGGCCGTGAATGGTATATGTAGGGAGCAAAGTAAAGTAAGCAGAGAGAATGTTAGAGTATCTTTGAGCAGAATCAAGTGAGATTTTTGTTTATAAGAAGTTCGTCTTCGTCCCTAGATAGTTACGGCCGTGAAAAGGACCCAATTTGGATGTTATCGAGTTGTCTGTTTAGCGAACGTTGTAGAATTTGCCATGCTGGAAGTCTCCTGCTGATATACCGACAAAGGCATCCATATCAACACCTATGTCAAGCAATAGTAGCCAGTGATTGAGTGAAGGATCCTCCGGCGACAAATTTGCCCAACACTCAATTAAAATGATTTTTTTAAAAAAATTAAATAAAAAGGAATTTGATTTAATTAATATTATTTAAATTAAATCATTTTAATTAATAATTTATTATTAGTGTAAGTTAAATTGGTGAAATCCTAATCGGTTTAATCAGAGGCCTAATAAAAGATTAGGTGTGAGTTTAATGTTATGTTATGATACTAAGCTTATAAAAAAAATTTATAAATAAAAATAAAGGGCAGGAATTAAAAGGATGTTTGGGTTCACATGACAAAACAGAAGAATGGCATAAAAATGATGAGCTATCAAAAATAGTATTTGCAAAATGAGAAAACTCTCAAAGATCCAGATGATAAGCAAAGTCTTTACAGCTAAAAAGCGTTATGTATATATATATATTCAATCAAATTTTTTGAACTTAACATTGAAGGAAAGACCAGGAAGAGGATGTTGACAACAATATGAAAGCAATCAAGAAGGGATGAAATATCCTTTT
Source organism: Dioscorea zingiberensis (assembly GCA_026586065.1). Taxonomy (NCBI): domain Eukaryota; kingdom Viridiplantae; phylum Streptophyta; class Magnoliopsida; order Dioscoreales; family Dioscoreaceae; genus Dioscorea; species Dioscorea zingiberensis. The sequence continues at coordinate 2,450,495 of CM048822.1, read as the reverse complement.
GGCTGTGCATAAAAAGATGAAAGATCTGAATAACTGTATCTCCAAATCTCATTATCATCACGCAAGATCAACTTTTGATGAGTCATTGCTGTATCAAGGAAGAAATTGTTTTTGATGAGCCTTTGACAGAGACATAGAATTGATATAGCTGATCTCATCTAGGATGGGATTAAAGGCTTGGATTGTTGTTGTAGAATATGAACAAACTACTAGAAACATAGCATAGATGTGGTTTAAACCTTCAACCATTCATTGTGTGAAAGAATGGATTAGTCAATTTTTTTTTTTTTTTTTTGGCAATTTTTTACCTTGTTATCCTGCTATATATTGTTATCCTGCTATATACAGTTCCACTTTGAAATCTCATTATCTTGGCACATGTGAGCGCAACATTGATCTTACTCCAATCTCTAAGCAAGGTAGACCTCGATTTACATGAATCTTACTTTGGAAACAATCCTGCAATCCTTGTACCTAGCCTGCATTATCAAAATCTCTCTCAAAAACCACAATTAATTGATGAGTTGCATTTTCTCCAACTAGTGGCCTCTTGGCTTATTGATATCGGGTCCCTTGTGTAGGATTTCGTTAGTTGGAACAATCCCAGGTTCGAATCTCCACGACCATATTAATGATAAGGGTACACGTGCATGGGTCATTGTCCCCCCTGACTTTTGGGAGGCTTTTGTTGCATTTGTAAAAAAGAAAGTTGCATTTTCTCCAACCCAAAAAGATAAGGTTGTTATGTGAAATAAGCACTTAACCAAAAATATTATTCATTTTCATGTTAAATCAATCAAACCTGGTACTTGACAGTAGTGTGAATATTTATATATGGGTCCAGGATTAGCAATACAACCTCAGAAAAGGTTAGCCGGCATTTTAAGTTTTTAACGATACCAATTTCATTCCAACAAATGCATCTCTGCAGCAACTCCCTAGTTATTTTAGAAAAGATATCAGAATAAGAATGAAACCTACGTTTCAAGATAAAAAAAACAACACAAGCATCAGCTTTACTAACAAATAACAAGTTACTGATAAAAAGATGCAATTAATAACTTGACTAGATAAAAATTGAGCAATGGGTCATTACTTCTGATAGAACACTTACATCTGTAGACTGTAGGTTGCTCCCAGTCTTTAATCTTTTGCCTCATGTGCAAGCAGCGGATTTAAAGTTCACTTAATAATAAGATTAATAAAACCACCACAAACCTGTAGAATCAATAACTAGTAAAGATGGAATTATAAAAAACTGTGTAAAAACAACAGATATGTTTGAATTTCCAACGACCACAAAAGTCTATTGGTATCAGGTTTCTTATTAAATGATGGGTAGTAAACCTGTGGAAGACCCGGGTTCGAACCCCTTTTCTTTGCAAAATGAGAGGGTCGATGTGCGGATCTCTCACAGCCTCTATACTCCCAAGTATCAGCCAACTCAGACATCGCCCTCCTTGGCGCCCTCGGGGGTGTTTGTCACCTTAGTCAAAAAAACAACAGATATGTTTGGGTTGAAAACCTACAGGAATAATCGAACCTGAATACTATAAAATGTCACTGTTAAGTTTATAAAACTTGTTTTCTGAGTTCTAATAGATATGGTCAATTTTCATAAAAGAAAATTAATTTACTTTTTTTTTTCATTTGACAGCATAATCGATTGCAGATCGCATATATGACACTAAGTTCCTTACTGTATTTGAAATAATGTCATAACAATTTAATAAAAAATATAGTTTATGTAAATGAAGCAGGCTCTACAAGGGCGGGAGCAGCATCTAACAAGATAAATAAAGAACATTTCAAGTTGGATTTTTCAAGTGATAAGAGAGAGCCATACTAATAGCGTCCCTGATTTCTTCAAAAGCAATCATATGTTATCAGCTATTTGTGTTGCATATTGTGTCAAGTGTCCTACATGAGAAACCTTCACCAAGTCCGAGCCAATTTAGTTATGAATCATTTCCTATAATGAATCTACTTAAAACTGTAGAACTTCCAAAAACAAGTTCATCAAAATGATGTAGCATAGAACAAAATTCAATTGAGCCTTCTACTGCAGAACATTGGTTCAACAATGAGCAGATTGTAGCATGCAAAACCATATGAAACAATACTCTTGTGAAAATAGATGATTCAAGTGGCTGCATGAATAAATGTGTGCAGATTGTATCATGCAAAAACTGCCTTCTATGATACAGTAAAAAATATGCATGGGTATGTAGCTCCTGAAAAATCTTAACTGCCAACATATGAGAACCAACTAAAGGATTTTCAACTGAAAGTGAGCCAAAGATGTCACCTTAAATCATTCCCAGAGTACTACATGCACCTATGACACCAGAATCTACTATGTTAAGTAATAAAAAACTTGTGAATTGAAAAGCCCATAGGTGTTTCTGACCATTTCACATAAAGAATCACCACACAAAAGATAAAGGTAATGCATTTGTAAGTTCTATCCATCTTGCATTTCTAAATGGTAATTTCTTGAATATGAATGAAGTTTATATTCAGACTTTGAAATCCATGTACTGGACACTATCTGTAATTTGATCTGATTAAAAATTCAACTTTATATGGTTGTCATATTTTTTTACCTTCTCAACTGTTAACGGACAAATAATTTTCCTTGCGCTTCAAATTCTCCAATAGCAGTGATAGTATCACTAGTCCAACCAAACTGGAGAACCTTTATTGAAAAAGCTGATAAAACTAACATAAAGAACCCAACAGAAAAGATTCCTTGTATAGACATACAGTAGATCTGGCAGAGAGTATAACAGTTGATTTTAGACAACATTGCAGGTGTAGACAAACAAAGCACTCAAAGAGTAAACAAAGGACTATATCCTCCTCTAGAGGCTGCGCAAGCCAGATTCATGGTGATATATGATTCGTGCAGATTTTATTGTTTAATTTTCTAGAGATACTGTAGTCTTGCTCAAGTTTTAGATGGATTGCAATGAGTAAAAACTAAGGGAAGTAGAAATCACACATAAACTCAAAATGGTTTATATTGTAAAAACTGTGTATTTATAACATTCATCTATGACATATATTGTAAAAACCATGGGAAGTAGAACTCACATGGAAACTCAAAACCATACAAACCCATTCAACAGATAAATGCAAAGCCCACCCTTGGCCAGTTTGTTCATTAAGCAAATGTAGAACCTATAAAGACAGATAATAATCGACACTAAAAATATTTTATTAAAAACAACCAGCTGTATCTCATCTATGTTACAAAGGGCACCTTGAAAGGATGATCACATGATCCTTTAGAGCTTGCATGCCTTTCTGTGACATGAAGCATGCATATTCATGACATGAAATTTGAGTTACGAAAAGGATCAAAATATTCCTTTATTCCGATTGATTCAATGAAGCAAGGGATGACAAACCTCCAACACAAGAAAAATCTCATCCTTAGAATCACTGAAAAACTTTTGAATTGGAAATCCCATGGAGCTTTTCTTGTTGGCATCAAGCTCTATATCCATCTTGCTGTCAATCAAGTACAATCAGTACATTCTTGGGGACAACATCTTCCACTTGATCCAAGAGTTTGAGATCCACCTAAAAGGACATGAAAACTTAGAATTCGTTTTTCTTTTAAAAAAATAAAAATAAAAAAATCTTTCACATGAAGAATGTATGATCAGTACATTCTTTGGGGATAACATCTTCCACCGGACCCAAGAGTTAGATAACCACCTAAAAGGACAGGAAAACTAGGAATTCATTTTTCTTAGAAATAAAATAGTTCAAAATGAAGAAAAGAATTAAGAGACAAACAAAAGGCCTCCTATATATGCTGCCATGCACTCGACTGATCTGGTATGCCTTTGCACAAACCCTACAATGAAAAATGTAGGTTGTGGGATAAGATTCAAGATCAATGCCTAGAGCTTCAAAGACCATTGAAGCACAATGGATGGTGTGACAATTAATTATCTCATTGGGGTCGGTCTGAAATAGGCACTGAAGTTGACTACTATATATCATGATCATGCCCATCCTCTGTTTTCTGAGTGAACCCAGATATTGAATATGTAAGAAGTCCATCATGCCCAGCATTTATATATGGTTGGGGAAACAGACAATGTCTCTGCTTCAGCAACTGAAAATTTTCTTGAGAAAAAATAATATATATGTATATATTTCAAGGAAGAAAATCAAATCTAATGCAACTTTTAATTTCAAGAATATATATGAGCAGAACCATGAAACAAATACACCTTCTCCTCGCCTCAAAGCATCCGATGAAAACCTCATCATCTCCCGGGTTTCATCGGAACTTAGGGCGTGCTCCGGAAGAAGTCTAGCGCTACTGGATCTTTGAAATTGGAACGCTGATACTTTTGAATCATGGAGGTGGTTGCCTGATACTTGAAGATAATGATGTGGTGCTAGCCATTGGAGATGGATCTAGCATCTAAGGGTTGGGATTCGGAGGTTTGGGCGATGGGAATGGAATGGAGACAACCTCCTGATTGAAAGACAAGACAAGCGGTAGCAACGTTATTTATTATTATTATTATTTGGGAAAATTATTTTTTAGTCCCTGAAAGTTTGTAAACATTTCAAACAGTCCCTCTGACATAACTTATGGCCAAACAGTCCCTCTGACATAACTTATGGTCAGTCCTTCTTTTTTGGTTTAGTGACTTTTTGGTACCCAAGCATAGCCAATCGAGTCTCTTTTCTTTGTTACCCATTATACCCCGAACTTTGGGGCTTTGTTTTCCACCAAATCAAAGAAAAATTTCAAACCTAACTTTTACCCATCACTTCCACCTTTTGAAAACTTTTCCACTTGACTTTTATACTTTGTGCCTAGCTTTTTTCGATTCTTGTTCTTCTTCTTCACCAATCCATACCATATTGTTCTCTTTGTGAGCTACCTTTGTTCCATTTTGTTCACATTACGAGAGAAACTCGGAGCTTGTATCATCTATTCCTTCCAGAATCGTGAGGATTCTGTGACCTTCTCTCCCACGCAGAGTCCTTAGCCCAAGGTTAGTGAAGAAACATTCACTGCGGGTTGTGATGGCAACGTGTTGACTTCGCTTTAAAGTTTTAAGCGTAAAGGTTAGTTTGCCATTACCGGCGGATGCACAATCAACCGCTGTTGCCCTATTGAAATGAATTTTGGACTTTGGCTTATGTGCCACATATACCACATGTTCAATCGGCCGTCGACCTTATCGAATCGCCGTATACCAGCTGAAGAGGCTGGTGGATGTGCCCTCAAGCTCCTCATTGTTAAATATTATGTCTTTCCTTTGGTTGAAACAACCAACACGTCGGTGTGTCATGTGATATTTCTCTAATTTTTTGAGAGAAATATTGTTGTTGTTGTTGTTCTTGGACCCTTCCTTACGTGCTTTTTCTTAATTTTTTGTTGTGTAGTTGAAATTTTTCATCCTTTTTTTTCTTTTTTTTGTCATACGGTGGCCAATGACTTTTATTTATTTTAATTTGTGTTTTGTGTTGTTTGAACGTTTATCAATGTCAATGTTTTCTTATTATCCTCCATTTGTGGATTGTGCTTAAACGACTACGAGTGTCAAGTCTCCGTTTAACATAAAAAGTTACCGTTGAACATATAACGTTTTGGTTTAAAATACAAATTTTATGTTTAATATGCCAAGTTCCCGTTTAATATATAAGGCTTAAGTATAATATGTCAAGTTGGTCTTTATCATACGAGTGTTACACACCAAAACTTAATAACATGCATAATATATACATTGGTAGCGTTAATGTCTGTTAAACGGAAAGCGAGTTTTGTTAAACGAATAGTTCCTTGAATTATCTAATCATATCAAATCATATCAAATACTTCTTGTATTTCGTGCATTTCATGTTTGCACTTGAATTATCTGTTTTAGTTTAGATATATTGGTTTTAAAACACTATTACGTTCTTTCCGTTTTAACATTACTACTTTAGTTTAACATTACTACGTTACATTAAACATTCTCCTTCAGTTGGAAAAGAGGTGGCCATCTCATTCTCACAAAGCCCTTTCCCATTTTTCAATGGTTTTGCCCCCGTCAGGGATTAGCATCCATTTAATTCTCCCTAATGTTTTTCCGTTTACTGAGGGCTCAAAGGCGCTTCCGTTCATTGGATCTAGACTTGTGAAATTATAACCACACTACCCGGATACATTACCCAAAGTGTGGGCTCATTCCTCTAGCTTCCCCTCGTTCCTCTAGCATCGACTAATTCCTCAGCGTCCTCGTTCCTCTAGCATCGCCTCGCGATCCTCGTCGTTGCATCAATAAGTCACGTCGATGCGGCCAGCTCTTTAAAAAGCCCTCATAGGGGCACAACCTACTCAATCTTTCATCTTCAGGAATGGATTCTCACAGGCTTCACAAATCGCTAAGGGAATTGGATAGGCGTGGCAGGACCTCCAGCCTCGAAGCCTGTGGTCCCAAGAGGAAGAGTCACGGAATTTTAGGAAGAAGAGCCACTTAAGCGGCGGAAAAGGATGCGGGAGGACGCCTTAGTAGGCTAGCTGACAATGATCGGTTCTCTTTCGCCTTGATATTCGTCGCGCAGTGGAGAACTACATCCTTTCGGACGAGAACATGGCCCGCGAGTGCGAGATCGCCGCCCGTGTAATATTCGAGTTCAAAGAATCCGACGAATTCCAACTCTCGTCTGCGAGGAAGGTTTCAAAATCTTCCAAGATATCTCTCGTCGTCATCCCGATCTAGACTTGACGGAAATGGATTTCACCGAAGCCCTTCAGTATCTCCCTCCCAGTACACCGGGAGAAGATACTGATTGAAGAGAAATGTTGAAATGTTGCTGTTGCTGCTGGTCTTGGACCCCCTTCCTTTTGTTTGTGTCGGTGTTCTGCACTTTTATTTATTTTCATTTGTGTTCTAGGATGTTATCAATATCAATGTCAATGTTTCCTTCTTAGTCAATGTTTCCTTCTTCTACTCCATTTGTGGATTGTGCTTAAACGACTATGAGTGTCAGGGTTCCGTTTAACATAATAAGTTCAGATTGAACATATAAATGTTTCCGTTTAAAATACAAATTTTATGTTTAATATTCCAAGTTACCGTTTAATATATAAGGCTTTAGTAAAATATGTCAAGTTATCACATTAACATCACAGTGAAAGTAAACACTGAAAACTTAATAACATACATAATATATACATTGGTAGCATTAATGTCTGTTAAACGGAAAGCTTGTTTGTAAAACGAATAGTTGGTTAACACGCCTATGGATCTTCTTGATTGCTCGCTTTTGATTCCCCTACCGCCTCCCGATGTGCCGTCCCATCAATATGCAAGTGAAGCATAAGCACAAACGTAATAATGGTAATGCGTCCGGGTGTAGGGCGAGGAGTTGTCACCATTGAGGATCGCTTCATGAAATAGCGCCAGCGTAGATCGGGCAAATACTGGCCCCATTCTTCGTACATTGCATTCATATATAGTGGGAAACATTCTCTTTTTCTTCTTCCCAATGAACAATGAGTTAGTGATGAGGATCGTGTATATTCTATATATTTACATATCATGAAACATCTATATAAAATCAAAATAAATTAAAAAAATATATATCTTATCATATGAAACATCCAGTTAAGTGAAATCTAAGATATTTATATTATTTTAAATTTAAAATTATGAGAATTTTAACAATCTCAATTTTATTATCTATTTTTAAAAAATATTTTAATCCAAAATATTTTTTAAACATGTTTAATTGCCTTATTTTATTCATTATGTAATATAGATAAATACTTTTTAAAATTAAAAAATCTGAAATTTTAAGTTCATTATACATATTTTTTATATTCAAAATTATGAGAAAAAAATTAAAAAAAAAAATTAAAATTAAAATCATCCGACTCATTCCTTTAAGCCCATGCAATATAGGTAAATATTTTTAAAATTAAAAACCAAAATTGATATATTGGGGCATTTCGACACTTTCCTTTGCGACACCATCGAGGTTAGGGTTTGATTCATTTCTTACTAAATTAAAAACCCGATCTCCTTAAACAACAAATCCAACACTTTCATATGAGTTGCACCAAGATGCATCGTGAAAAGAAAACAAAATCTCAAGTTGATTTCTCACAATTCAATAAAATAAAAAATAAAAAATTTCAACATAAATGCATACCTCGGACCAAAGATCAACATCTAAACATCTAAATCCAAGTAAGAGAATTTAAGAAAAAATAGCTATAAAACACTTAATCATCCACACAAACCCCAAAAATCCAATCACGTGAGGTCCAAAAATCGAACCAACAGGACATGAGAGAGGCACCAAAGATCTTAAAAGGGAAGAGAAAAGATGCAGAACAAGGGGCAATAGGCACTACCTCCAACTCCTCTGCACGACCAGCATTCCGTCCATCCGCACGGCCACTGTGCCAACGAGAGCTTAGCCTCCCGCCCGACGCCATCAAGGTTAGGTTTCCAAAGGTCTGAGAGAAGGTAAAAAGATAAAAGTAACAATGTAAGAAAGGGAAAAGTAAAAAAAAAAATGTACAGTACATGACTTGCCACTTAAGCCCACCGTTGGTGTCAATGACATGATTGGATGAACTTAAAAAATTTATTGACCCAATTAAAATTTTTAAAGTTGAATAACCAAAATAGAATATATCTTATAGTTGTGACTATCTAGATAGTTTATTTATTTATTTATTTATTTATTTGGGTTAAGCAAGATCTGTTTCATCCAACGGTCAATCGGGTCCATTCGATGGATTGTAATGATTTTACTATTTGGGTGTGTATATCCCGTAATCATTAGATTTGATTACGTTTTCTTTTTATATATAATCTTAACTGAGTGATTTGATAATGATAACAAAAGCTTGTTTGAGAAAATTAAAATAATTAACTTTAAATTCTATTAAAACAGAAAATCAGTATTAAATTAAAACTACTAACTAGATTTCTCAGGGTTTTTTTAATAATTAAATATGCTTGAAATCATATTATTTTACGTTTCTCTCTTTATTTTTTGAGTTTATTTAGAAACCTGATGCTTATAAATTAATTAATGCGGAGACTATATGCAGCAGTCCCATTGTTATCTCAATTAATCATAATAAAACAATATATCATGGATGTTATTGACGTTCATAACTTGTATTTTATTTTTGTTTTCAACTCTATTAATTTGATGTTTTATGCAAAATAGTATTTATCAATCCTAATTTTATTACAACTAAAAGTTTATCCAACTTTCCATAATTTTACTTGAACTCAAGTTTATAGACGCCTTGAACCATTATAAATAATCACTCTAAGATTTGATCAATTAATTCGTTGATTTTCTTAGTGTTTTTTTGGATCTAGCTTCATTATGTTTGGAAATTGATTGGCGTGATTTTGTTATTTTGGTCGGTAAACAAATTGCTGAAAAAACTGCACAACAATAAAAAAAAACCTTTTTGATTAATTGATTGATTGATTTATTTATTTATAAGATATTATTAGATTTAAATTTAAAAACTTGTCATGTATGCATAAACGCGGATGTAACTAATTTCCTATTTTAACTCATGATTTTACTAGTGGCTATAATATAAATGGTAAGTATTCTATTTTTGGATTAAATCCAGAACTACGTAACAAACTAAATCTAGAATTTGAACGCCACACAAATTCTAATTCGATTACAATACTTCTTTCCCCCCATGGTCTTCTTGATATATATATATATATATGAAACCCCACGCCTGGCCTGTGCTCCAATATTCTCTTCTCTTGCACTACGTACCATCTCTCTCCTTCTTTCTCCTGGAAATTAGCAGACAGCGACCATGCTTTCCATAGTTCGGCAAAACCCCTTCAACGATGGTTCTCATTACTGGTACTATGTGCTCCAAGGACCTATAGATGTTAGGGATGCTCCCAGCCTCTCCATCGACACCCTTCCACCACCTCCTTCACTCACTGTTTCCTTAATTTTTGCCACTCGGAGGCCTGACTCCATATCAGAAGATTACATGGCAGTACCACAGCCTATTGAAAGCAATGTATTCAACATGGACATCAAGTCTTTTACCAATCGGTTCTCAGCTGAGCAGGCCATCAACTCCATGTTCATGAACACCTTAACCGGACGCTCATTGTCCCTTGAGAGACGTTTCTGGACGGTCACAACAGTCTCCGAATCCATCCGACGCTACTTTCACGGTAGCATGATCAGTGGTACTAGTCTTGATGCAAATATCATATTCCAATTGGTTGTTGTGGATCATGAGATGGATGGATCCTCCTTGCATGAAGAAATGGAGGAGGACGAGGAGGAGCACTTTAGGCAGGAGTTTTCTGAAGACCTGCTTGAAGATGAAGAGGAGTCTTTTGAAGATCATGAAGGTGATCAACAGGAGTTTTCTCAAGATGTAGAGGAGTACTCTTTTGAAGATCTTGAAGATGATCAAGAGGAGTTTTCTGAAGTTGTAGAGGGGTACTCTATTGAAGATCTTGAATATGATCAACAGGAGTTTTATGAAGATGTAGAGTATAACTTGAGCACTATTTGCCCTGCACCACCATCACTTGTTGAGAGCTTAAAGACAGAGGTGTACCAAAGTGATCAAGAAGGTGAAGCAGAGGACTGTATGATATGCTTGGAGGAACTTGTCTCAAGGGTGGATGAGGTCAAGCGTTTGCCTTGCTCTCATTGCTTCCACGTACAGTGCATTGATGGTTGGTTTCAAAGAAAGGATACTTGCCCCCTATGTCGAACCAAGTTACAAGCACAAAGCTGAAGACATAAACCAACAGAGTCCAGATGTCATTGCTTCCATATGCACTGCATTCATGGTTGGTCTCAAATTCTCTCGTCCCTCACAGTTGTTTCCATGCCCTATTGAAATGGTGTACGCGTGCTGGGATACGCGTGGGTTGTTCCCGATCGGTGGCCGAGTAATCCTTGAAACATAGGGGACATCACAGACGATAGGGGTACAAGTGAGCTTTCTATCATCTGGCAACTCTCGAAAGCCACAAAAAAAAAAAATGGAAAGTCGGATCCAAAATGGATGCCCTACCGATAGAGTAAAGAAACAACTCCGGAAAGTCGGATCCTAATGGGATGCCTACCGTAGGAAAGTCGGATCCAAAATGGATGCCCTCTAGGAAAAATGAAAATGAAATGAAGCTTGAGAGATAGTCTTACAGGATGATAGCAATAAAACTGCCTGCTTATTTGGGTGTCCTACTAGTGGAAAAGGATGAAAGGCTTATCTTGATAGGGATAGACTACTACCCGTATCCCACCTCGCAAACACTTATCCATATGGCATGGAATACTCCCGGGGAAACACCCTACCAACCTTGACATGCGAAAGATATAACTATTGGGAAGTACTTGTGCTTTGGTGGGATACTCCTGTACTCTTTAATGTATTATACCCTTATCAATGTATCAAAGGGGATCTTTCCGGTTTCACTATGATTCTGAAATATATGTAATAACGGTTCACAAAGAACCTTTCTATAATCAATACATGTGGTTTATCCATATTTATAAAGAAAAAGATATATATATATATATATATATATATAATCATGTATGATCAGCATTGTATTAGTGTTGCTGCTGGCCGCCTTAGGACGTAATTAATTTAGCGAAGTTTCTCTGGAATTTCATACAAATAATTAATGACCAATAAGATTGTATGATGCTCTGGGGTAATTTGTCGTGAAGGCAGTTGTTTCAAGTTTTGGATGTGTGGATATTCTCAATATATAGTTCATAAATATATTGAATGTTTATGGTTCATTAATTAATTCCCAGTTCATCAATCTTCTGGCAAATTTTTACTTGATCATGATTTCTTTTGTAAGTTGGATATCCATCTGATGAAGTCCCATTGGCATGTGAAAGTACTGTGATCCCTTCTTCACAGTCGGTCTTTTGGGGTTAGATCTGATGGAGTTCTCTTTTTAATTTTACCTCAACCGCTTGACTGGATCATAGACGACGGGAAATTAATATCCTACTCATTGTAGTTTGGAGCTATATATATTTATATATATATTTTGTGAAGCTTCAAAGCCCAATTGCATAATATTATTGTGCAATAATTTTACTAAATTATTTAATTACACTGTTATTCCCAAAACGACAGCTAGCCCGGCCAAAACATCTACCTTGGCTTGTGTATAACAAACAATCTTAATAAGATATATATATATATAGGAGGATGAATCAGAATTAATTTGTCAAACTCATCATTGTGAGTATAATTAATTAGGTGGTGACTGACTGATCCTATACTTGTAGTTCTCTGAGTTGCTGTTTGATCAACTTTGTTTGGTTCTCTCTAGTGAAAAAGAAAAAGATTGATAATTCTTAAAGAAGTTAGCCTCATTCGATCAGATTGATAAATCTCATTACCTTGGCATATGTGTGCGGGAAACATTGATCTGATTCCAGTCTCTAACCAAGGAAGACCTCGAATTCCCACAGGATCTTAGAGAGGAAACAAGTACGCAGTCCTTGTTCTTGTCTGCATTACCAAGATCACTCTCAGCAAAGAAACCATAATTAAATCAGGATAAGTTGCATTCTCCAACCCAGAAAGATAAATTTCGGACAGGCTGGGATCATTATGCAAGCGGAATAAGCACTAGACCATATTATGAAGACAATTCTGTTTAAGAATCAAGTTATCAGAAATGTTACTCATTTTCATGCTAAATCAATTTAACCTGGTACTTGGCAGTAACGTGAATACTTATATACAGGTCCAGGAGTAGCAACAATACCTCAGATGAGGTAATTAGCCTGCACTAACAATACCAATTTCATTCTGGCATATGTATCTTTTCAGCAATTTGCTAGTTATGTTAGAAAAGATGTCAGAATAAGGGCGAAGCCTACATTTCAAGATAAAAATCAACACAAGCATCAGCTCTGCAAACAAATAACAAATTGCTTCTGAGTTTTGATAGAGCGGATGCATCTGTAAGTTGCTCCCAGTCTTTTAATCTTTTCCCTCATGTGCAAGCATCGGATCTAAAGAAGTTCACTTAATAATAAGATTAATACAACAAACACAAACCAAAAGAAGAAACAGATAGTAAATTGTGGTTTACCACACTATATTCAAAAAAATAAAAACAACATAACAGTTTAGATTGAAAACCTGCAGAAATAAACAACAATTATTGGCATTAACTTAGGGAGAAAGCTACACAATGAGGCCCCAAATTGAACATGGATACTATAAAATGTCACTGTTAAGTTTATAGCACTTATTTTCTGAGTTTTAATAGATATGATAAATATTCATAAAAGAAAATACATTTAATTAAAGTCTTTCTTTTTGCACTTGACAGCATAATTGGTTGCAGATTGCGTATATGATACAGTCTTTACCACTTTTTAGACATTGTCATAACAATTTAATTATTACAAAAAAAAGGGATTTCCTACTGAAAGTGGACAAAAGATGTAGACCTTAAATCATTCCCCATATTACTACACGCACCAGTAAATCCAGAATTTCTATGTTAAGTAATAAGAGACCTATGTATAAAATAAAGGTAATGCAATTGCAAGTTCTATCCATCTTGCATTTCTACAAGGTAATTTCATGAATAAAAATGAAGTTTATATTCATACTTTGAAAGCCATGTATGGGACACTATCTGAAATTTGATCTAGTTAAAAATTCTACTTTATAAGGTTGTCTTAACTTTTTTACATTCCCAACTGTTAATGGGCCAATAATTTACCTTGCTCATCAAATGCTTCAATAGCAGTGATGTGGTTGCAAACTGTGTCAAGTGTCTAGTGTCCTACATGAGAAACTATCACCAAGTCCAAGCCAATCTATTTATGAATTGTTTCCTATAATACATCTACTTATAGCAGAAGAACTTCCAAAACAAGTTCATCAAAATAATGTAGCATAGAACAAAAATTCACCCAAGCCTTCGTTGCAGAACATTGGTTCAACAATGAGCAGATTGTAGCATGCAAAAACCATACGAATCAAGAATTTGTGAAAATGTATGATTCAAGTGACTACATAAATAACTGTGTGCAGATTGTATCATGCAAAAAACTGCCTTCTATGACAAAGTAAATATGGATGGGTATGTAGTTCATGAAAAATCTTAACTGGCAAGATAAGAGAACCACAAAAGGATTTCCTACTGAAAGTGAACAAAAGATGTAGACCCTAAATCATTCCCCAGAGACACGAACGAGTAACACCAAAATCTTGTGTGTTAAGTAATAAGAGACTTATGTAATAGGAGTCTCTGACTATTTCACATAAAAAATCACCATATATAAAAGATAAAAGGTAATGCAATTGTAAGTTCTATCCACCTTGCATTTCTACAAGGTAATTTCTTGAATATGAATGAAGTTATGTTCAGACTTTGAAATCCACGTACTGGACACTATCTGTAAGTTGATCTAATAAAAAATTCTACTTTATATGGTTGTCATATTTTTTACCTTCCTAACTGTTAATGGGCCAATAATTTTCCTTTCTCATCAAATTCTCCAATAGCAGTGATGGTATCACCGGTCGTCCAACCAAATTGGAGAACCTTAGACCAAAAAACGACATATAAAGAGAAGAGCACTGACCTTTATTGAAAAGGCTGATAATACTAACATAAAGAAACCAACAGAAAAGATTCCTTGTATAGACATACAGCAGATCTTAGAGTATAATAGTTAATTTTAGACAACATTGCAGATGTAGACAACAAAGCACTCAAAGAGAAAACTAAGGACTATATCCTCCTATGGAGGCTGCGCAAGCTAGATTCATGGAGATATATGATTTGTGCGGATTTTATTGTTTAATTTTCTAGAGATACTCTGGTCTTGCTCAAGTTTCAGATGGATTGCAATGAGTAAAAACTAAGGGAAGTAGAAATCACACATAAACTCAAAATGGTTTATATGGTAAAAACAGTGTATTTATAACATTAATCTATGATGTATATTGTAAAAACCATGGGAAGTAGAACTCACATGCAACTCAAAACCATACAAACCCATTCATCAGATAAATGCAAAGCCCACCCTTGGCCAGTTTGTTCATTAAGCAAACGTAAAACCTATAAAGACAGATAATAATCAACACCAAGAATATATTATTAAAAACAACCAGCTGTATCTCATCTATGTCACAAAGGGCACCTTGAAAGGATGATCACATGATCCTTAATTTAGAGCTTGCATGCCTTTCTGTGACATGAAGCATGCATATTCATGACATGAAATTTGAGTTACGAAAAGGGTCAAAATATTCCTTTATTCTGATTGATTCAATGAAGCAAGGGATGACATACCTCCAACACAAGAAAAATCTCATCCTTAGAATCACTGAAAAACTTTTGAATTGGAAATCCCATGGAGCTTTTCTTGTTGGCATCAAGCTCTATATCCATCTTGCTGTCAATCAAGTATAATCAGTACATTCTTGGGGACAACATCTTCCACTTGATCCAAGAGTTTGAGAACCACCTAAAAGGACATGAAAACTTACAATTCGTTTTTCTTTTAAAAAACATAAAAATATAAAAATCTTTCACGTGAAGAATGTATGATCCAAGAGTTAGATAACCACCTAAAAGGACAGGAAAAACTAGGAATTCATTTTTCATAGAAATAAAATAGTTCAAAATGAAGAAAAGAATTAAGAGACAAACAAAAGGCCTCCTATATATGCTGCCATGCACTCGACTGATCTGGTATGCATTTGCACAAAACCTACAATGAAAAATGTAGGTTGTGGGATAAGATTCAAGATCAATGCCTAGAGCTTCAAAGACCATTGAAGCACAATGGATGGTGTGACAATTAATTATCTCATTGGGGTCGGTCTGAAATAGGCACTGAAGTTGACTACTATATATCATGATCATGCCCATCCTCTGTTTTCTGAGTGAACCCAGATATTGAATATGTAAGAAGTCCATCATGCACCAGCATATATATATGGTTGGGGAAACAGACAATGTCTCTGCTTCAGCAACTGAAAATTTTCTTGAAAAAAAAAATATATGTATATATTTCAAGGAAGAAAATCAAATCCACGCAACTTTTAATTTCAAGAATATATATATGAGCAGAACTATGAAACAAATACCTGCTTCTCCGGCCTCAAAGCATCTGATGAAAACCTCATCATCTCCCAGTTTACTGGAACTTATGGCGGCTCTGGAAGAAGTGCGCCCTGGATGCTGAAATTGGAACGCTGATACTTTTGAATCATGGAGGTGGTTGCCTGATTCTTGAGGAGCATGATGAGATGCTTGCCATTGGAGATGGATCTAGCATCTAGGGTTGGGGTTCGGAGGTTTGGGCGATGGGGATGGAATGGAGACAACCTCCTGATTGAAAGACAGGACAAGCGTTAGCAACGTTATTTATTATTATTATTATTTTGAAAACTATATAGATAGTCACTGAATCATGGGATATCCCATTTTGATCACTCAATTTTAAAAATTTTCAATTGGATCAATAAATGTTTTTAAATTCATCCAATCGGGTTATTGACTCCAACATCGTTAACGGTGGATTTACGTGACAAGCCACATGGCCTCTTTGATTGCCACATCATCACCTCCTTTATTCACTTTGCCTTTACCCTTTTTACCCGATCGTCTCATCTTTCCTTTCTCTCTCTTGTGGTTCGCCTGAAAACCTAGTTGCCTCTCATGGCTTCGGGCGGGAGATTGAACTCTAGTCGGTGAACCACATTGTCTCTTCTTCTTTTTTTTTTTGCTTCCCTTGCCCGACACCATCGAGGTTAGGGTTTGATTCATTTCTTACTAAATTGAAACCGATCTCCTTAAACAACAAATCCAACACTTTCATACTGATTACACCAAGATGCACGTAAAGAAAACAAAATCTCAAGTCGATTCCTCACAATTCAATAAAATAAAAAAATAAAAAATTTCAACAATGATACCTCGGACCAGCATCAAAATCTAAACAACTAAATCCGCAAGAGAATTTAAGAAAAAAATAGCTATAAAACACTTAATCATCCACACAAACCCCAAAAATCCAAGGACGTGAGGTCCAAAAGTCGAACCGGCAGGACACGCGAGAGGCACCGAAGATCTTAAAAGTGAAGTGAAAAGATGCAGAACAAGGGGCAATAGGCACTACCTCTAACTCCTCATCTGCACGACCAGCATTCCGTCCATCCACACGGCCACTGTGCCGACGAGAGCTTAGCCTCCCGCCCGACGCCATCGAGGTTAGGGTTTCCAAAGGTCTGAGAGAAGGTAAAAAAGATAAAGTAATAATGTAAAAAAGGGGGAAAAAAGGGAAAAAAAAAGTGTACAGTACATGACTTGCCACGTAAGCCCACCGTTGGTGTCAATGACCAGATTGGACGAACTTTAAAAATTTATTGACCCAATTGAAATTTTTAAAGTTTAGTGACCAAAATAGAATAAATCTCATAGTTTGTGACTATCTAGATAGTTTATTTATTAATTTATTTATTTGGGTTAAGCAAGATCTGTTTCATCCAACGGGTCTATTCCATGGATTGTAATGATTTTACTATTTGGGTGTGTATATCCGGTAATCATTAGATTTGATTCTGTTTTCCTTTTATATATAATTTTAACTAAAGGGATTTGATAATGATAACAAAAGCTGGTTTGAGAAAATTAAAATAATTAGCTTTAAATTCTATTAAAACAGAAAATCAGTATTAAATTAAAAAACTACTAACTAGATTTCTTGGGGCTTTTTTAATAATTAAATATGCTTGAAATCATATTATTTTATGTTTTCTCTCTTTATTTTTTGAGCTTATTTAGAAACCTGATATTTATAAATTAATTAATGCGGAAACTATATGCAGCAGTCCCATTGTTATCTCAATTAATCATAATAAAACAATATATCATGAATGTTATTGACGTTCATAACTTGTATTTTATTTTTGTTTTCAACTCTATTAATTTGATGTTTTATGCAAAATAGTATTTATCAATCTTAATTTTATTACAACTCAAAGTTTATCCAACTTTCCATAATTTTACTTGAACTCAATTTTATAGATGCCTTGAACCATTATAAATAATCACTCCAAGATTTGATCTATTAATTCGATGATTTTCTTAGTGTTTTTTTGGATCTAGCTTCATTAAGTTTGGAAATTGATCGGCGTGATTTTGTTATTTTGGTCGGTAAACAAATTGCTGAAAAAACTGCACAACAATAAAAAAACGTTTTTGATTGATTGATTTATTTATTTATTTATTTATAAGATATTATTAGATTTAAAATTAAAAACTTGTCATGTATGCATAAACGCGCATGTAACTAATTTCCTATTTTAACTCATGATTTTACTAGTGGCTATAATATATATGGTAAGTATTCTATTTTTGGATTAAATCCAGAACTACGTAACAAAGTCAATCTAGAATTTGAAAGCCACACAAATTCTAATTCGATTACAATACTTCTTTCCCCTCATGGTCTTCTTCATATATATATGAAACCCCACACCTGGCCTGTGCTCCAATATTCTCTTCTCTTGCACTACGTACCATCTTTCTCCTTCTTTTTCCTTGAAAAATTAGCAGACAGCGACCATGTTTTCCGTAGTTCGGCAAAACCCTTTCAATGATGGTTCTCATGACTGGTACTATGTGCTCCAAGGACCTATAGATGTTAGGGATGCTCCCAGCCTCTCCATCGACACCCTTCCACCACCTCCTTCACTCACTGTTTCCTTAATTTTTGCCACTCGGAGGCCTGACTCCATATCAGAAGATTACATGGCAGTACCACAGCCTATTGAAAGCAATGTATTCAACATGGACATCAAGTCTTTTACCAATCGGTTCTCAGCTGAGCAGGCCATCAACTCTATGTTCATGAACACCTTAACCGGACCCTCATTGTCCCTTGAGAGACGTTTCTGGACGGTCAGAACAGTCTCTGAATCCATCCGACACTACTTTCACGGTAGCATGATAAGTGGTACTAGTCTTGATGCTAATATCATATTCCAATTGGTTGTTGTGGATCATGAGATGGATGGATCCTCCTTGCATGAAGAAATGGAGGAGGAGGAGGAGGAGCACTTTAGGCAGGAGTTTTCTGAAGACCTGCTTGAAGATGAAGAGGAGTCTTTTGAAGATCATGAAGATGATCAACAGGAGTTTTCTCAAGATGTAGAGGAGTACTCTTTTGAAGATCTTGAAGATGATCAACAGGAGTTTTCTGAAGTTGTAGAGGGGTACTCTATTGAAGATCTTGAAGATGATCAACAGGAGTTTTATGAAGATGTAGAGTATAACTTGAGCACTATTTGCCCTGCACAAACAGCACTTGTCGAGAGCTTAAAGACAGAGGTGTACCAAAGTGATCAAGAAGGTGAAGCAGAGGACTGTATGATATGCTTGGAGGAACTTGTCGCAAGGGTGGAGGTCAAGCGTTTGCCTTGCTCTCATTGCTTCCACGTACAGTGCATTGATGGTTGGTTTCAAAGAAAGGATACTTGCCCCCTATGTCGAACCAAGTTACAAGCTCAAAGCTGAAGACATAAACCAACAGAGTCCAGATGTCATTGCTTCCATGTGCACTGCTTTCATGGTTGGTTTCAAATTCTCTCGTCCCTCACAGTTGTTTCCATGCCCTATTGAAATGGTATGCAGCGTCTTTGGGATCTGGCGTGGGTTGTTCCCGATCGATGGCCGAGTAATCCTTGAAACATAGGGGACATCACAGACGATAGGGGTACAAGTGAGCTCATCATCGGGACAACTCTCTAAAGCCAAAAAAATAATAATAAAAAAAAAAAAATCAGAAAGTCCGATCCAAAATGGATGCCCTACCAATAGAGTAAAGAAACAACTCCGGAAAGTCGGATCCTAATGGGATGCCCTACCGGCCGGAAAGTCGGATCCAAAATGGATGCCCTACCGGAAAAATGAAAATGAAATGGCAACAGAGATAGTCTTAAAGATGATAGCAATAGCTTGCCCTAGGTGTCCTACTAGTGGAAAAGGATGAAAGGCTTATCTTGATAGGGATAGACTACTACCCGTATCCCACCTCGCAAACACTTATCCATATGGCATGAAACACTCCCGGGGGGAACACCCTACCAACCTTGACATGCAAAAGATACAACAATTGGGAAGTACCTACGCTTTGGGGGGATCCTCCTGTACTCTTTAATGTGTTATACCCTTATCAATGTACCAAAGGGGATCTTTTCGGTTTCACTATGATTTTGAAATATTTGTAACAACGGTTCACAAAGAACCTTTTGATAATCAATACACGTGGTTTATCCACTTTTATAAAAAACAAAGGTATATATATATATATATATATATATATATATATATATAATTGTATTAGTGTTGCTGCTGGCCGCCTTAGGACGTGAGCCATTAATTTATAAGGCCATTTATTGGGTAATTAATTTAGCGAAGTTTCTCTGATATTTCATACAAATAATTAATGACCAACAGGATTGTATGATGCTCAGGGGTAATTTGTCGGGAAGGCAGTTGTTTCAAGTTTTATTTGGATGTGTGGATATTCTCTATATATAGTTCATAAATATATTGAATGTTTATGGTTCATTAATTAATTCCCAGTTCATCAATCTTCTGCCAAATTTTTACTTGATCATGATTTCTTTTGTAAGTTGGATATCCATCTGATGAAGTCCCATTGGCATGTGAAAGTACTGTGATCCCTTCTTCACAGTCGGTCTTTTGGGGTTAGATCTGATGGAGTTGTCTTTTTAATTTTACCTCAACCGCTTGACGACGGGAAATTAATATCCTACTCATTGTAGTTTGGAGCTATATATATTTATATATATTTTGTGAAGCTTCAAAGCCCAATTGCATAATATTATTGTGCAATAATTTTACTAAATTATTTAATTACACTGTTATTCCCAAAACGACAGCTAGCCCGGCCAAAACATCTACCTTGGCTTGTGTATAACAAACAATCTTAATAAGATATATATATAGGCGGATGAATCAGAATTAATTTGTCAAACTCATCATTGTTTGCTCAACTTTGTTTTGGTTCTCTCAAGTGAAAAAGAAAAAGATTGATAATTCTTAAAGAAGTTAGCCTCATTCGATCAGATTGATAAATCTCATTACCTTGGCATATGCTGAGTGCGGGCAACATTGATCTGATTCCAGTCTCTAACCAAGGAAGACCTTGAATTCCCACAGGATCTTAAAGAGGAAACAAGTAGGCACTCCTTGTTCTTGCCAGCATTACCAAGATCACTCTCAGCAAATAAACCATAATTAAATCAGGATAAGTTGCAAGATTAATTTCTGACTGACAGGCTGGTCATTATGCGCGCGGAATAAGCACTTGACCAAAATTATGAAGACAATTCTGTTTAAGAATCAAGTTATCAGAAATGTTATTCATTTTCATGCTAAATCAATTTAACCTGGTACTTGGCAGTAGCGTGAATACAAATTATATACAGGTCCAGGAGTAGCAACAATATTACCTCGATCGGATGAGGTTAGCCTGCACTAACAATACCAATTTCATTCTGGCATATGTATCTTTTCAGCAATTCGCTAGTTATGTTAGAAAAGATGTCAGAATAAGGGCGAAGCCTACATTTCAAGATAAAAATCAACACAAGCATCAGCTCTGCAAACAAATAACAAATTGCTTCTGAGTTTTGATAGAGCAGATGCATCTGTATGTTGCTCCCAGTCTTTTAATCTTTTCCCTCATGTGCAGGCATCGGATCTAAAGAAGTTCACTTAATAATAAGATTAATACAACAAACACAAACCAAAAGAAGAAACAGATAGTAAATTGTGGATTACCACACTATATTCAAAAAAACAAAAACAACATAACTGTTTAGATTGAAAACCTGCAGAAATAAACAACAATTATTGGCATTAACTAAGGGAGAAATTAAGCTACGCAATGAGGCCCCAAATTGAACATGGATACTATAAAATGTCACTGTTAAGTTTATAGCACTTATTTTCTGAGTTTTAATAGCTATGGTAAATATTCATAAGATAAAATACATTAAAAGTCTTTCTTTTTTCACTTGACAGCATAATTGGTTGCAGATTGCGTATATGACACACAGTTCTTTACCACATTTTAGACATTGTCATAACAATTTAATTATTACAAAAAAAGGGATTTCCTACTGAAAGTGGCAAAAGATGTAGACCTTAAATCATTCCCCATATTACTACACGCACCAGTAAATCCAGAATTTCTATGTTATGTAACAAGAGACCTATGATAAAATAAAGGTAATGCAATTGCAAGTTCTATCCATCTTGCATTTCTACAAGGTAAATTCTTGAATAAAAATGAACTTTATATTCAGAATTTGAAAGCCATGTACGGGACACTATCTGAAATTTGATATAGTTAAAAATTCTACTTTATAAGGTTGTCTTAACTTTTTTACTTTCCCAACTGTTAATGGGGCAATAATTTACCTTGCTCATCAAATGCTTCAATAGCAGTGATGTGGTTGCAAACTGTGTCAAGTGTCTAGTGTTCTACATGAGAAACTATCACCAAGTCCAAGCCAATCTATTTATGAATTGTTTCCTATAATACATCTACTTATAGCAGTAGAACTTCCAAAACAAGTTCATCAAAATAATGTAGCATAGAACAAAAATTCACCTGAGCCTTCGTTGCAGAACATTGGTTCAACAATGAGCAGATTGTAGCATGCAAAAGCCATGAATTTGTGAAAATATATGATTCAAGTGACTGCATGAATAACTGTGTGCAGATTGTATCATGCAAAAAACTGTCTTCTGTGATACAGTAAATAAGGATGGGTATGTAGTTCATGAAAAATCTTAATGGGCAACAAAAGAGAACCACAAAAGCATTTCCTACTGAAAGTGAACAAAAGATGTAGACCCTAAATCATTCCCATCTTCTGTGTTAAGTAATAAGAGGCTTATGTAATAGGAGTCTCTGACTATTTCACATAAAAAATCACCATAGATAAAAGATAAAAGGTAATGCAATTGTAAGTTCTATCCATCTTGCATTTCTACAAGGTAATTTCCTGAATATGAATGAAGTTTATATTCAGACTTTGAAATCCATGTACTGGACACTATCTGTAATTTGATCTAATTAAAAATTCAACTTTATATGGTTGTCATATTTTTTTACCTTCCCAACTATTAATGGACCAATAATTTTCCTTGCGCTTCAAATTCTCCAATAGCAGTGATAGTATCACCGGTCGTCCAACCAAACTGGAGAACCTTAGACCAAAAAACAACATATAAGGAGAAGACAATTGACCTTTATTGAAAAGGCTGATAATACTAACATAAAGAACCAAACAGAAAAGATTCCTTGTATAGATATACAGCAGATCTCACAGAGTATAATAGTTGATTTTAGACAACATTGCAGGTGTAGACAACAAAGCACTCAAAGAGAAAACTAAGGACTATATCCTCCTTTAGAGGCTGCGCAAGCCAGATTCATGGAGATATATGATTCCCTGCAGATTTTATTGTTTAATTTTCTAGAGATACTCTAGTCTTGCTCAAGTTTCAGATGGATTGCAATGAGTAAAAACTAAGGGAAGTAGAAATCACGCATAAACTCAAAATGGTTTATATTGTAAAAACTGTGTATTTATAACATTCATCTATGACATATATTGTTAAAACCATGGGACGTAGAACTCACATTGAAACTCAAAACCATACAAACCCATTCATCAGATAAATGCAAAGTCCACCCTTGGCCAGTTTGTTCATTAAGCAAACGTAAAACCTATAAAGACAGATAATAATCAACACTAAGAATATATTATTAAAAACAACCAGCTGTATCTAATCTATGTCACAAAGGGCACCTTGAAAGGATGATCACATGATCCTTAATTTGGAGCTTGCATGCCTTTCTGTGACATGAAGCATGCATATTCATGACATGAAATTTGAGTTATGAAAATGATCAAAATATTCCTTTATTCCGATTAATTCAATGAAGAAAGGGATGTCTTATGCTGCCAGCACTCAGACTGATCTGGTATCCGTTTGCAAGAAAACTACAATTAAAAATGTAGGTTGTAGGATGAGCTTCAAGATCAATGCCTAGACAATTGAAGCACAATGGATGGTGTGACAATTAATTACCTCATTGGGGTCGGTCCGAAATAGTCATTGGAGTTGACTACAACAATGATTATGATCATGCCCATCCTCTGTTTTCTGAATGAACCCAGATATTGAATATGTTAGAAGTCAATCATGCACCAGCATTCATATATATATATGTGTGGTTGGGGAAACAGGACATTACTGCCTCTGGTTCAGCAACTGAAATTTTCTTTTTTTAAAAAAAAATATGAATATATTTCAAGAAAGAAAATCAAATCCACGTAACTTTTAATTTCAAGAATATATATGAGCAGAACCATGAAACAAATACCTGCTTCTCCGGCCTCAAAGCATCTGATGAAAACCTCATCATCTCCCGGTTTACTGGAACTTAGGGCGGCTCTGGAAGAAGTGCGTGCTGGATGCTGAAATTGGAACGCTGATACTTTTGATGGGGGTGGTGGTTGCCTGATTCTTGAAGATAATGATGTGGTGCTAGCCATTGGAGATGGATCTAGTCTAGGGTTGGGGTTCGGAGGTTTGGGCGATGGGATGGATCGGAGACAACCTCCTCTTGATGTGAGTGGCATATATGCAATTGTCACTAAAAATTAAATTTTGTTACAAATAAGTTGTGATTCGAGTGTCGAATAAATACTATGATTTCAAAAAGTGAAACATGACTTGTCAGCCAAATTACATCTACTATTACGTGCCGTATTTCTCAACGCATGAGCTCGAGTTTTTTTTTTAATAAAAATAGATAAATCAGATTACTTTAAATTGTT
The DNA here is from genome assembly GCA_026586065.1 of Dioscorea zingiberensis. Classification (NCBI taxonomy): domain Eukaryota; kingdom Viridiplantae; phylum Streptophyta; class Magnoliopsida; order Dioscoreales; family Dioscoreaceae; genus Dioscorea; species Dioscorea zingiberensis. The sequence continues at coordinate 2,425,540 of CM048822.1, read as the reverse complement.
AAAGCAAGATACAAGGTCCCTTGTTGGACCGAGTTTATAATATTAAAATAAATTTTTTTTATAAACTAATTTTTAATATATGGTATAAATAATAACTTAAAAATTAATATTAGAATATAAACAATAAAATAGTCTACCGTTTACCAAAAACAGGATTAAAATATCATCCAACAATCTTTATTTTACTACAAATAGGAGTTTATCTAACTTTTCATAATTTTACTTGAACTCAATTTTTATAGATGCTGCAAACCTATAAATAATCACTCATGAGTTATACTACTAATCCCATAAAACAAAGAAAAGCAACAATGTCTTTAGAAGTGTCTCAACAACCCTTATATCGCAATCATACCTTTTGGTGCCATCAACTTCTGATGTTTTAGCGGAGATACCGAAAACCACGAGATGGATCGGGCACTACTCCTTCCCTTTTCCTCAAATACCAATTCCTAAGGAGACCATCTTCGTGAAATACACCATGTTTGTTCTTGCATGATTGTCAACCATACAAACCCTTTGATGGAAGAAAGAAGATTTTTCTTGCATGATCTTAGTTCTTTCACAAATAAGTTGTCAGTGGAGCATGAAATAAATACTATGATGTCTCAAAGTGAAACATGGCTTACACTTCCTTCAAATCAGCGTGATTGGATGGTCAACCGGATTGTGTCTACAATTATGTGTCTGATTTCTCAGCGCATCAGCTCAGATGCTTATAGAAATATTTATCTTGAGTTTGATGTTATTAAAGAGGTGCATACTATGATTAATGATATTGGTGATGTTGATGTTATTGACAATGGTGACGAGGAAGAGACAGAAAGTGACCTCATTCGTGTTATGCGAGAGTCCTTTGAAGCTGCACAACAGGATGTTATTCTTCTACCTGCTGTAGGAGTTTTGGAAAGTTTGGTGATGGATCAAGTGTGCGAGGTGGAAGGTGATGATCATGATACCCAACAATGCATGATTTGTTTGGAAAATTTAGTCATAGGTGCAAAGGTGAACCGTTTGCCATGTGATCATCGTTTTCACAGAGAGTGTATAACTCGTTGGTTTCAAGAGAGGGACACATGCCCCCTTTGCCGATGTGGCAGACCACAACCAGCAAGTTGAAGACCAAGATTTGATCAAATAATTTGATAATTTCTTTAGGACTGTTTTCTTAGATCCGCTAGATTCATTATGTTTGTTTCGAAGTTGATTGATTTGATTTTGTTGTGTTCATATGTAAACAAAATGTTGAAAAAACTGTAAAACAATAAAAAACTATCATGATAGTTTTGCATTTTTTTTTATATACATGAGATTATTATTTTTAAATTTTTAAATTTGCCTTGTATATATAAACGTCCATGGAACTAATTTCTTATTTTAACTCATTTTACTAGTGGATATGGTTAGTATTTTAATTTTCTATTAAATTTGTTCAAATTCTAGTTATATGATTTAAATAGAAATGTATTCTATTAATAGTTATATATATATATATATATATATATATATATATATATATATATATATATATATATATATATATAATACATATATTTGATAATTAAATTTTTATAGGAAAATAATAAAATTATAAATTCACAAAAATTATAAATATAAATAAAATAACATGATTTGCAATTACAAAGTATCAAATTAAGCAAATTTATGTTAAAATAAAACATAATTGATACCCAAAAAAATATTATATAGTCCTTAACTGAAATTAAATACAATTCACTTAATAAAAAAATAATCAATATGTTGGAGAATTAATTATAAAAAAATATAAAGGATTTATGCACAACACTAATAAATATTAAATTCTAATTATTTTTTGTAATATTAAAAAAATAAAAATTATATGGGTGACATTTGCTAGTATATATACACGAATTTTAAGCCAAACAAACCTGTTCTAGTTTGAATTCAACTCAATTGTTATTTAAACTTAAATTTGGGTTAAAATCAAATTTGAACTCAGTGTAATTTGTTATTAACGAGATGGAGTCAAACTCTAGTCAATGTCAAACCAAACTTGAAGTATGATCAGGAACAATTTGATTACTTGTATGCCTTGTATATATGAGTAGAATTGTTTTGAATTAATGTTAAGGTTTGGTCTTATGATTATCTCGTTGAACTGCATCTCTGTTTCCTCTACACATACGTATTAATATTCCAAGTAGAATTCAACTCGGTATATAATACAGAATTTTACTCAAAATCGGATATTTATTTAGAACTGTTATAAAAGCCTTGCTGTTGTATGCGTTGATCTTTTGCACTTATTATTCTCACTAGCTAGTAATAACCATGCCTTCAGATGGCTGTCGCCACCCTCTTCCGTCCTGGTACTACGAACTTCACGGTCCGACTACAACAATCGTTTCACCAGATGCTACCAGCCCACCTGCCCCTTCTAAAGTGTCAATTGATTTCCAATACTCGTTAGACCTCAGGCGCCGTGGCTCGCCCGTCAGGCCATTATTGAATACCGAATCAATTAATGTCTACACGAAGGATGCCAGTGTTTTTTGCGATGCTCTGTCTGCTAAGAGAACCATCAATGAGATGTGCTTGTCAATTCCTTCCCAGTGTTTCGCCTCTTCATTTTGGCGTGTCCAAATGACCCTTGACATCGCCCACGTATTTTTGACATGGTCTCCAATATATGCAACGTACGCCAAGATGTTGCTCTCATCTCCTTTGTGTTAGTTGTCACGAAAGTGGTGCATGTGATAGTCATTGGTGGTGGTCGTCCAAATCATGTGGAAGTACTGGACACCAATCTGGATTTCCAACAGTCCTTTGAAGTTGCACAGCTAGTAGGTGTTGTTCGGCCCGCACCGCCGGAGCTTTTGGAGAGTTTGGTCACCGAGGAGTGCGCAGCAATGGAAGGTGAGACCGAAGGTTGCATGATCTGTTTGGAAGAGCTCAATGGTTGCGAGGATGTGAAGCGCCTGCCTTGCTCCCATCGTTTTCATGGCAACTGCATCCTCCCCTGGTTTACAGAAAAAGACTTTTGTCCACTTTGTCGTTACACCCACGTTCTGGTTCCGCCCAGAAAATAAATCAGTTTATTATATGTTATATTATTTTCTTTTTATTTTTAGAGTTCACTTAAAAACTAGAAAAAGTTTCTTAATTAATTTATGTGGACTAATGGACTACTGTATAGCAGTGGCACTGTTATCTCAATTCATCAACTTAGCTTCACTCTAATTTAATGCATGTGACAATATATCATGATTAATGTTCTTCTTAATCTTTTACGTTTCTAATTATTAACTTGTTTATAATTTTTACCAATAAGTTGTGAGTCGAGCGTCAAATAAATATTATGATGTCAGAAAGTAAAACTTGACTTAACCTTTCTTCCTATCGACGTGATTGGACGGTTAGCTAAATTACAACTACTATCTTAACACATTAGCTCATATGCTTATGAGAATATTTATCTTGATTTAGATGTTATTAAAGAGGTGCATACTCTGATTAATGATACTGATGATGTTAATGTTATGGACAGTGGTGATGAGAAAGAGGCAATAAATTGTGATTTGAGAGTTCAATAAATACTCTGATTTCAAAATGTAAAACCTGACGTGTCAGCCAAATTACATCTACTATTATGTGCCGTATTTCTCAACACATGAGCTTGAGTTGTATTTCATTATTTTCTTTAATAAAAATAAATAAACCACATTACTTTATTAAATTATTAAAGCAATATCCAATGGTCCCTTGTTAGACTTAATTTATAACATTAAAATACAAAATTTATACAAACTAATTTTAATATTAAAATTTAAATATTAAAATATAAACAATAAAATAGTCCGACATCTACTAAATGCAGGATTTCTAATCTAATTTTTTAATTTGGGGCTACCAAACATAGGATAATATAATATTATCCCAACTCATCCTAACTTATCCCATTTATCCTATCATGTCTATGATTGATGTTTTGAACAACAATGTTTGTATGTTATGAAGTTGTAAATATAGAATTATCTTTGCAGTGGTTGTATGTTAGTTTGATGCATCTTTAGAAGCATTAAATCCGTAATAAAAAAATGCAATCTCAAGCCAAGATTTTTTAGGTTTTTTTTTTCTTTGGGTTTTTTTTTAAAAATTTATTTAAATTATTTTAGTTTTTTTAAATTTTTAGGAATCATTATTTTTTTCTAATGGTTAGGATTAAAATATTATCTATCAATCTTTATTTTACTATAAATAGAAGTTTATCCAACTTTTCATAGTTTTACTTGAACTCAATTTTTATAGATGCCGCAAACCTATAAATAATCACTCATAAGTTATACTACTTATTCTGTAAAACAAAGAAAAACAACAATGTCCTTAGAAGTGTCTCAAGAGCCCTTATATTGCAACCATATCTTTTGGTGCCACCAACTACGGTGTTTCACAGAGATACCAGAAAACCACAAGATGGATCGGGGCATTACTCCTTCCCTTTTCCTCAAATACCAATTCCTGAGAGTGACCATCTTCCAGAAATGCACCATGTTTGCTGCCGCAGTTGTCAACCATACAAACCCTAGATGGAAGAAAGAAGATTTTTCTTACATGAACTTCTTTCACAAATAAGTTGTCAGTGGAGCGTGAAATAAATACTATGATGTCTCAAAGTGAAACATGGCTTACACTTCCTTCAGATCAACGTGATTGGATGGTCAGCCGGATTGTGTCTACTATTATGTGTCTGATTTCTCGGTAGCATATTTCGAATGCTTATAGAAATATTTATCTTGAGTTTGATTTATTAAAGAAGTGCATACTATGGTCAATGATATTGGTGATGTTGATGTTATTGTGAAGGTGGCGAGGAAGAGATAGAGAGTGACCTCATTAGGTGTTATGCGAGAGTCCTTGAAGCTACACAGCGGATGTTGTTCTTGACACTGCCAGGACTTTTTGGAAAGTTTGGTGATGGATCAAGCGTGCGAGGTGGAAGGTGATGATCATGATCTCCAACAATGCATGATTTGTTTGGAAAATTTGGTCGTGGGTGCAAAGGTGAAGCGTTTGCCATGTGATCATTGTTTCCATGGAGAGTATAACTCATTGGTTTCAAGAGAAGGACACATGCCCCCTCTGTCGATGTGGCGGACCACGACTAGCAAGTTAAAGACCAAGATTAATTTGATAATTTCTTCAGTATTGTTTCTTGGATCTGCTAGATTCATTATGTTTGTTTTGAAGTTGATTGATTTGATTTTGTTGTGTTCGTACTTAAACAAAACGTTGAAAAAACGGTAAAACAATAAAAAACCATCATGATAGTTTTGCATTTTTTTTTATATATATGAGATTATTTTTTTTAAATTTATAAATTTGACATGTATATATAAACGTCCATGGAACTAATTTCCTATTTTAACTCATTTTACTAGTGGATATGGTTAGTATTCTAATTCTGGATTAAATTCAGACAGTGTTCAAATTCTATTTTATGATTTAAATAAAAATGTATTCTATTAATAGTTGCATATATTTTATAAATTAAATATATTTTTATAAAATATAAATAAAATAATAAATTCAAAAAATTTATAAAATTTTAAAAAAAATGTGATTTGCAATTACAAACTATCAAAATAAGCAAATTTATATTAAAATCACAAAAAATAATTGATACCCCCAAAAAATATTATATAATCCTTAAATAAAATTAAAGGTAATTGACTTAATAAAAAATAATTATTATTCATCATCCCCCTGTCCAAAAGGGATGCTTATCTGGATTTCTTGAGGGTGCCATGTGTATGTTAACATTTAGCCCATAACAATATGTATATGTAAGTTGAATTTTGAGCCGAACTCAAACGAGTTGAATTTAAGTTGAGTTCGAATCAATTACTATTCAAACTCAAATTTGGGTCGAAATTAAATTTGAACTCAAGTGTAATTAATTTGTTATCAAAATGATCGGGTCAAACTCTAAACACAATGTCAAACCAAACTCGAATTGTTTATATATATATATATATATATATATATATATGAGTAGGGCTTTTTCATTATCTTGAATTAATTCCAAGTAGAATTCAACTTGGAATATGATACAGAATTTTAATGGAAATCGGATATTTAGATGAACTGTTATAAAAGCCTTGTTGTTGCATGCGTTGATCTTTTGCGCTTATTTTTCCCACCATGCCTTCAGATGGCCGTTGTCGCCTTCATACGTCCTAGCGCTTCCACCTTCACCCTCCGACTATAACAATCGACCCTAACCGCGTCTCACCAGAGGCCACCAGCCCACCAGCCCCTTCTAAAGTGTCCATTGATTTCCAACACTCGTTGGAGATCAGGTGCCGCATCTTGCCCGACAGCACTATTGTAGAGCGCGGATTGAATACCGACTCAGTTGTCTACAAGAAGGATGTCGGTGTTTTTTGCGATGCTCGGTCCGCTGAGAGAACCATCAATGAGATGTTCTTCTCAACTCCTTCCTGGTGGTTCATGCCTTCCATTTGGCGTGTTCCAATGGTCCGTGACATCGCCGCACGTATCTTTGCCGTGGTCTCCAATATATACAACGAACACCGCCAAGATGTTGCTCTCATCTCGTTTGTGTTAGTTGTCACTAAAGTGGTGCATGTGATAGTACTGGACACCAATCTGGCTTTCCTGCAGCCCTTTGAAGCTGCACAGCAAGCCGTTTCTGTCCGGCCCGCACCGCCAGAGCTTTTGGAGAGTTTGGTCACAGAGGAGTGCGCAACAGCAGAAGGTGAGAGCGATGAATGCATGATCTGTTTGGAAGAGCTCAATGTGCGCGTGGATGTGAAGCGCCTGCCATGCTCCCATCGTTTTCATGGCGACTGTATCCTCCGCTGGTTTACCGAAAAAGACTTTTGTCCACTCTGTCGTTACACCTACGTTCCATCCAGAAAATAATCAGTTTTTATATATATATTTTTTTTTGTTATTTTTAGAGTTCACTTAAAAACTGGAAGAAGTTTCTTAATTAATTTGTAGCAGTGCCAGTGTCATCTCAATTCATCAGTGAATAAATACATCATGATTGTTATTCTTAATCTATTCCTAACTTGTTTATATTTTTTCTCAATAAATTGTATGTATCACCCGTTCTTATTTATATATATCTTTATTGTTTATTTATCTATGATGTCTCAATTAAAGCCTGTGGAATAAATACTATGATAAATCCAAACGAAACCTGGATTTCAAAGTTTTTAATTTTATTTATTTATTCATATGAGATTATTATTTTTAAATTTAAAAAATTTCCATATATATATAAAGGTGCATGGAACTAATTTCCTATTTTAACTCATTTTACTATAAAAGTATACGGTTTAGATATGGTTATTTTTCTAATTTGGGATTAAATTCAGGCCTACTCAATCTAGAATTTGAAGGCTATTAGCTAAACCAACTCTACTAGGATTAGAATATTTCTTTCCTGCCTTGGTCTCCATATTGTCTTGCACTACGATATATATATATGAACCAAAATCCCACCCCTGTGCTCTAATATTGTCTTGCACTACGATTTCTCTCCTCCTTTCTCCTTGAAAGCAAACAACGACCATGTTTTCCATTATTCGGCGAAACCCTTTCAATGATGGTTCTCACTGGTACTATGAGCTCCAAGGACCTATAGATGTTAGGGATGCTCCCAGCCTCTCCATCGACACCCTTCCACCACTTCCTTCACTCATTGTTTCCTTAATTTTTTCCACTCAGACAATCTTTTGTACAAGGCCTGGCCCCGGATTAGCTAGAGCGCAACCACCAAGGCCAATTGAAACCAGAGAATTCACTATGGATATCAAGTCTTTTACCAATCAGTTATCAGCTGACTTGGACATCTACTACATGTTTATGGACACCATGACAGGACGCTCATTGTCCCTGCAGAGACGTTTATGGATGGTCACAACACTCTCCGAATCCATCCGACGCTACTTTCATGGTAGTAGCATCAGTAGTACTCTTGATGCGAATATCATATTCCAATTGGATGTTGTGGATGAGATCTTGCATGAAGAAATAGAGGAGGAGGAGCACTTTATGCAGGAGAATCCTGAAGAATGGCTTGAAGATGAAGAGGAGTTTCCTGATGATGTAGAGTACTTGAGTACTATTTGCCCTGCACCACCAGCACTTGTCGAGAGCTTAAAGACAGAGGTGTACCAAAGTGATCAAGAAGGTGAAGCAGAGGACTGTATGATATGCATGGAGGAGCTTGTTGCAGGGGTGGAGGTCAAACGTTTGCCTTGCTCTCATTGCTTCCATGTAGACTGCATTGATAGCTGGTTTCGAAGAAGGGATACTTGCCCCCTCTGTCGAAACAAGTTGCAAGCTCAAAGCTGAAGACATATAACAATAAGAGTCCTGATGTCATGGATTATCTAATCATGATAAGCCTTTTGTAGTTTTTTTTTTTTTAAGAGCCTTCTGTAGTTTATTATTCACATTGTGAGCATAAGGTGGTGTGACTGACTGATCCTATACTTGTTCTCTGCGTTGATGATTGACCAAAATTATGAAGACAATTCTGTTTAAGAATATCAAGTTATCAGAAATGTTATTCATTTTCGTGCTAAATCAATAAAACCTGGTACTTGGCAGTGGCGTAAATACTTATATACAGATCGAGGAGTAGCAACAATACCTCGATTGGATGAGGTTAGCCTGCACTAACAATACCAATTTCATTCCAGCAGGTCTCTTCAGCAATTCTCTAGTTATCTTAGAAAAGATGTAATCTTTTCCCTCATGTGCACGCAACGGATCTAAAGAAGTTCACTTAATAATAAGATAAAGGGGAAATTATACTAAATTACTCTGTGATTTATTTTTACATCAATTCAGGGTCTGTGGTTTAAGTTGTAACAATTTAGTACCTTGCACTTTACTTCATGAGCAAAAAGATGTCAAAAACTTAACCCCATTAATATTTGCTGATGTGACATTAAAAAAAAAAAAAATCAAAAAATACTAAAAAAGGAAAACATAAGAAAATTTCTAAAAAATTCTGAACAACAGAAAATCATATATACTAAAAACTTCATAAATAAAATCAGGAAATTACCAAAGCAACACAAAATCTTTAAAAATACAAAAAAATAAAAAAACTTATAAAACCCCCCAAAAATCGCTTAAATTCAAAAATAAATAAGTAAAATAAAATCTTTAAACCTCAAAAAATTAGAAAAAACTTCTAAAAAAATCCTTAATCCAAGAAATTCCAAAAAAATTAATTAAAATAAGCTTATAAATTTCCCAAAAAACACAAAAAAAAAATGCTTCAAAAATAAAGAAAAATATGAAAAAAATTGTACAAAATGCAAACAATCCACAAAAAAACAACAAAATACCCTTAAAAAACTAAAAAAACATAGAATTTTTTTTAAAACTAGCGAGAAAATTAATGAAAAATCTAAAAATATTTGCCAAAAATTCCAAAAAAAAATTCATAAATCCCAAAAAAAATCCCATAATATAAAAAAAATCTGAAGTTTATATACAGATTTTGAGTTCTAATTATATATTTATTTTTCAATATTTTGGAATTTTTGGGAAATTTATGAAATTTTACAAATTTTTCTAGGTTCTTTTAGTTTTTTAGGGGATTTTGTGGATATTTTTTTGGGATTTTCTACACTTCATAATTTTTTTTCAAATTTTTATTTTTTTAAAATAGTTTTGTAGGTTTTTTTTTGGGAACTTTCTAAGCTTATTTTATTTTTATTTTTTTGGAATTTGTTGGATTACAAATTTTTTAGAAGTTTTTTCTAATTTTTTGGTTGTTTAAAGATTTTATTTATTTATTTATTTTTGAATTTAAACGATTTTCTGGGGGTTTTATATGTTTTTCTATTTTTGGGATTTAGATTTTGTGTTTTTTTGGTAATTTCCTTATTTTATTTATGAAGTTTTTAGTATATGTGATTTTCTGTTGTTCAAAATTTTTTATAAATTTTTCTATGTTTTTCTTTTTTTTTAGTATTTTTTGATTTTTTTTGAATTTTTTCTATTCTTTTAATGCCACATCAGCAAATATTCATGAGATTAAGTTTTCACCTTTTGCTTCACTTGAAAGAAATCAAGTAAGTACTTAAATCATACAACTTAAACCATTAACCCTGAATTGATATAGAGGCAAAACACATGATAGTTTAGTGTAATTTTCTCTAAGATTAATACAACAAACACAAACCAAAAGATTAAACATCTAGTAAATTGTGGTTTACCGCACTATAATAAAAAAAAACAAAAACAACATAACTGTTTAGATTGAAAACCTACAGAAATAAACAACAATTATTGGCATTAACTAACTTAGGGAGAAATTAAGCTACGCAATGAGGCCCCAAATTGAACATGGATACTATAAAATGTCACTGTTAAGTTTATAGCACTGATTTTCTGAGTTTTAATAGCTATGGTAAATATTCATAAAATAAAATACATTAAAAGTCTTTCTTTTTTCACTTGACAGCATAATTGGTTGCAGATTGCGTATATGACACAGTTCTTTACCACTTTTTAGACATTGTCATAACAATTTAATTATTACAAAAAAAGGGATTTCCTACTGAAAGTGGCAAAAGATGTAGAGCTTAAATCATTCCCCATATTACTACACGCACCAGTAAATCCAGAATTTCTATGTTATGTAACAAGAGACCTATGATAAAATAAAGGTAATGCAATTGCAAGTTCTATCCATCTTGCATTTCTATAAGGAAAATTCTTGAATAAAAATGAACTTTATATTCAGAATTTGAAAGCCATGTACGGGACACTATCTGAAATTTGATATAGTTAAAAATTCTACTTTATAAGGTTGTCTTAACTTTTTTACTTTCCCAACTGTTAATGGGGCAATAATTTACCTTGCTCATCAAATGCTTCAATAGCAGTGATGTGGTTGCAAACTGTGTCAAGTGTCTAGTGTTCTACATGAGAAACTATCACCAAGTCCAAGCCAATCTATTTATGAATTGTTTCCTATAATACATCTACTTATAGCAGTAGAACTTCCAAAACAAGTTCATCAAAATAATGCAGCATAGAACAAAAATTCACCTGAGCCTTCGTTGCAGAACATTGGTTCAACAATGAGCAGATTGTAGCATGCAAAAGCCATATGAATCAAGAATTTGTGAAAATATATGATTCAAGTGACTGCATGAATAACTGTGTGCAGATTGTATCATGCAAAAAACTGCCTTCTATGATACAGTAAAAAAGGATGGGTATGTAGCTCATGAAAAATCTTAATGGGCAACATAAGAGAACCCACAAAAGGATTTCCTACTGAAAGTGAACAAAAGATGTAGATCCTAAATCATTCCCATCTTCACCGATGACAGCTTAGTCTGATGGTAAACCGGTCGCGCTCCTCGACACCCACCCGGGTTCGAGGATGCTTGTAGGCTGCTGCCCTATGGCGAATGCACTGCACGCCTATACGGGCATTGCAAGGATTCGAACCCAGGACCCGTGACGCCCGTGGGTAATCTTAGCTAGGCGGGGCTGACCGCCTGGCTCTTATGTCCCAAAAATCATTCCCATCTTCTGTGTTAAGTAATAAGAGGCTTATGTAATAGGAGTCTCCGACTATTTCACATAAAAAATCACCATAGATAAAAGATAAAAGGTGTGACAATTAATTACCTCATTGACGTCGGTCCGAAATAGTCATTGGAGTTGACTACTACCATGATCATGATCATGCCCATCCTCTGTTTTCTGAATGAACCCAGATATTGAATATGTTAGAAGTCAATCATGCACCAGCATTTATATATATATATATGGTTGGGGAAACAGGACATTACTGCCTCTGGTTCAGTAACTGAAAATTTAGTTAGTGAAATTTTCTTTTTTTTTAAAAAAAATATGAATATATTTCAAGAAAGAAAATCAAATCCACGCAACTTTTAATTTCAAGAATATATATGAGCAGAACCATGAAACAAATACCTGCTTCTCCGGCCTCAAAACATCTGATGAAAACCTCATCATCTCCCGGTTTACTGGAACTTAGGGCGGCTCACGGAAGAAGTCTTGTATTTGGATCTTTGAAATTGGAGCAGTGATACTTTTGAATCATGGAGGTGGTTGCCTGATTCTTGAAGAGAATGATGAGATGCTTGCCATTGGAGATGGATCTAGTCTAGGGTTGGGGTTTCGGAGGTTTGGGCGATGGGATGGATTGGAGACGACCTATTCTTGATGTGAGTGGCATATATGCAATTGCATGTATAACTGTGTGCATATTGTATCATGCAAAAAACTGCCTTCTATGATACAGTAAATAAGGATGGGTATGTAGTTCATGAAAAATCTTAATGGGCAACATAAGAGAACCACAAAAGGATTTCCTACTGAAAGTGAACAAAAGATGTAAACCCTAAATCATTCCCATCTTCTGTGTTAAGTTATAAGAGGCTTATGTAATAGGAGTCTCTGACTATTTCACATAAAAAATCACCATAGATAAAAGATAAAAGGTAATGCAATTGTAAGTTCTATCCATCTTGCATTTCTACAAGGTAATTTCTTGAATATGAATGAAGTTTATATTCAGACTTTGAAATCCATGTACTGGACACTATCTGTAATTTGATCTAATTAAAAATTCAACTTTATATGGTTGTCATATTTTCTTACCTTCCCAACTATTAATGGACCAATAATTTTCCTTGCGCTTCAAATTCTCCAATAGCAGTGATAGTATCACCGGTCGTCCAACCAAACTGGAGAACCTTAGACCAAAAAACTGTTTATGTCAAAAAAAAAAAAAATAATAATAAAATAATAATAATAATAATAAATAATAATAATAATAATAATAATAATAATAATAAATAAATAAATTTCCCAGGGGGTCAATGATTATAAAACCTTTTAGGGGTATATAAGCAAATTTCCCATAAAAGTTTAAATCTCGAAATATCCCGAAATCAAAATATTTTGGGTCATATCCTGAGACAGTCCAAGGGTACAAATACAAGGTGGGCCAAAGACACAAATTTCAAAGACAGCCTCAGAACATATCTCGAGGCAAAGTCAAATTACATAATAGCCCGAGAACATATCTCGAGACGAAGTCAAATTCCAAAAATGCCCCCGGGAACACATATCTCGAGGCGGATCTCAAATCTCAAGATCACCCAGGAACACATATCTCGGTAGCGCCACCTCTCTCTCATGTCGACATGGTCAGTGATCGACTTAATCGACCGCAAGGACAAATCCGTAATATTATCCCTGCGGCGGAAGTGCTTAACGCCGTGGTGTCCCGGCCCCCGACGCTCGCAAAAAGGAGCTCACCGCCTAATCGAGTCCGGACGAAGAATGAAATGCTGTGGATTCCAACATCCCAAAACGATCAAACATGCTATAAATGGATATCAACAAAATCATAGAAGCATGTATGAAAACAAAGCAATATGTCACAATAACGACATGTCAATAAAATCTCCGAAGAGAGAAACAAGGCAAGAGCACTTACAAGAAACATGAACCAACAGAGTCAAGAAAGCCCATCACTGGGCGAATACTAGGCAAAGATACTTACCTCACTTGGTAAACCGAATTGACCGATCCGTGTCACTCCTGATGTGGCTTAGCGCCCTACGTCCAAATCTGATAACAATAACCCAGACTTAGTATCAAAACAAAGTGGTCTATTTATGTTAATAACCCTAATGCAGAATTTCTGAAACTGTTGTGCAGTCCCAAAGAAACGGCCATAACTTTTGATCCAGGAACCCGAATGAGTTGATCTAAAGTTCATTGAAAAGATCTCTTCTTCATCTTTCCAATAATATATTATACGTCCCCATCGGATAACCACAGACTGCCCAGCTGTCCATCTAATGGGACAGCCAGCTGCAGGCCTATCCATTAATTTTTACTCGACTAACTTAAGTCCATTAACTTAACCAGACTCCAACCAGGTCTAAGATGAACTAATTCAACTATTTGAATGATACCAATCTGGGTTTAAGTGAACCAACTCAACCTATTAATTCTCCAGATCCCTTCTAACTCATTAAGTAGAGCCATGTAACCAAACATGAACTTATGGTTTCGTTAAACATATTCCTTCTCTGAACATGTAGTACAAGGACCCCATACATGCTCATAACGCACTAAACCTTGATTGGATCGGGAACAATAGTTCAAACCACCTTAATGTACCCACTTGAGTTACTAGCCTACGTTACAAGGCTCGGCCATTTAATAACCCAACTCACCAGTTATCCATAAACCCAGAACAGTAGCTACAAACCTTATTAATCTCCATCTAACATCACCTTAACTCTGCCTTCTCTACTACCCAGTAGTGTTCAGTGAACACCTCTTTGTTCTCTACCATCATAAATTTAACATCTATATACTCCAGCAAACAAACTCATGTTCAGACTTCTCACATGAATCACTATGAAAGACTCCTCCCAACAAAAGAGCATAATCACATGACCAAGCTTTCTCACCACCAGACCCTTATACATAGGCCTGAATACTATTCCATTCTCACGATCAACATTCCGTAAAGATGAACAGAAGCCTCCAACCAGCCATGTTCACTGCTAAACTTCACAGTTAACCCCATTAGGAACCACAGCACACACTGAATCTCATTAATATCTCTCCAAGTCTTAACCACCTGCACTTTAAACACCATCAATAGCCTATAAACTCACCTCCATGACCCACATAAGATCATGAATATGCCCACCGAAGTACCAACAGAAACTTATCACCAACCTACTCACACTTCTGACCAACTACAACCAAACATACTAACTGATCCCATACTCCATCCACTATCCTCTTTCTTCCTTTAACTCATCAAGTAAGCATAAGACCAAGCCTCTAATTACGAAGGATTTACCCTCAACTAGTTAGCTATTATTAACATTGTAACGCCCCGACCCGGATTCCGGGACCTCGGGAACGTTTACAGACCGGCCGTACCCAAGTGGAAACGGGTCCCACTCGGATACAAGGCCTAATAGTTCAAAAGCAGATAACATACTTAACAAAATAACTATAAAATAATTATTGAGTTTTACAGCGGATACAATTACATGTCTCAAAATATCCTACAAGGGTCTATACAGGGTCGAATAAAAACTCACACACACATACAAAATACTTAAGGTGTCCGATCCTCAGCAAAGTATCCTGTTCCCTCGTATGTTTCTGAACCTGAGTCGACTAATCCTCAAACCTGAAAGAAGGGAAACAGAAAGGAATGAGCTTTCGAAAGGAAAGCTCAGTAAGTATACCTGCAAGGGAAGCAATGAGCTTGACACAGATATCAAGAAATAGTGAACCACTCGAACATAACATATCATAGAAAATAAGACCAAGTCAAACACATATGGTTCGCTATCCTACAAGCACACAACACGGAGTCCAAAGAATTTCTTGTCATCTCCCAGGCAGCCATCTTATCTTATCTTATCAGACCTTGAGTCTGTGAGCACTCCTACATGTAATGCATTACACGGCCAAATGAACCATCCTAATCGACGGATGAACCTCCAGAGGAGATCCCTTAACTTATCTTAATCTGCACTAATTGGGAGAATCTTCACACGAGAGTGCTGACGCAAGTCTACCCGGACTTAGCACAGGCTCACGCGTTGCCACGGCCTTGTACCGTTCAACAGGTAGACATGTTCAGCGATCACCAACGAAGCTTAACAAAACAACTTGCATACACCACATGGGAATTCAATAAAGCAGGAGCACAAAATGTATATGCAAATCAAAGTAATAGAATACCAAGTCGTAGTAATAATAAAACAATGCCCCATTGGGCCAACAAGCATGAGATCAACAAACAAAGGTCCCAAACATGAAGAAACGTGCATAGGTATGAAATCAAGGAAGTCCTGAATCAAGAACATGCTTAAAACAAGGCATCATCAAAAGCCAAGGAAACCCATTGCTGGGTGGGCACTAGGCAGGAACACTTACAAAAACATGGAAATCAACAAAAGTCAAGAACACTCCGTAGAGTGGGGTAGTAGGCAAGTGTACTTACAAGAAACATGAATCAAAAAGTCAAGAACGCCCATCACTGGGCGGGGACTAGGCAAGGATACTTACCTCTATTCGCAATCCAATCGATTGATCTATATCTGTCCCGATGAGATTCCACGCTTCTCGTCGATATCTGGTAATCACAAAACTATTCTCACTATACGCACGTGTATTTAAGAATATTTATTTCTATGATGCATGTCCAACTAATGGGTTCGGCCTATTAACAAATCAACTTGACTAACTAAACTAGTTAATAGCCTTGAACTTGGGCTCCTCTTAACCCTTTTGAACCGATCTCATTACTCAACTTGACAGACCCAATCCTTTCTTTATAATTTGATTGAATCTAACCCATTCTAGTTGCTGCTCTACTGTGAGTCATGCTATGTTTCTACATAAAGTAAAATAATGTTACTAGATTCCTCATTTCAAAACCT
Organism: Dioscorea zingiberensis; assembly: GCA_026586065.1. NCBI lineage: Eukaryota > Viridiplantae > Streptophyta > Magnoliopsida > Dioscoreales > Dioscoreaceae > Dioscorea > Dioscorea zingiberensis. Next base: position 2,409,026 of record CM048822.1, on the reverse strand, counting down.
CCATAATGGGCCAGGTTTCATACTATAAAAGTAAGAAATTTTATAACTGGGAAGAACAACTCCGATACGTATATCCGTCTGGTGGTTAAATTCTTGATTTAAATAGTCACATAACTCCATAACTATCATAATTTCAATATTTTTCCTTTTGAGGCCACAAGGTAATCAAGAATAACTCCATAACAATTATCATATAATGATGGATTTTTAACAGAGAGAGGTCAATCATACATCTTCTATGATTTTGTAGAATTTGTTAGGTTATATTTCCTTGGGACTTGGAAATTCCTCTTAGTCTAGAGCTAAGCTGAGTTGCAAGCAAATCCACTAGTGGTTTAATAGTAAGTTTGCAACATTGATTCAAGGTATCCACTTGCTCAACCTATGATCAACCTGTGCATGACTAAGCCTGAAGCACACACTATTCACCAACCCTTAACACATCACAACCAAGTTCAGATTACTCGTAGTCTCATACCCATGTTCGATCACACCATTCATCCATTTATCAGAGATAAACATGTATACTTTAACCCTCTTAAAATCACTACATGCTCCTTCCTGAGAATGAAAACTTATATCATAAACCTGATTAAAAACACAAAGCCCACAACAATCCTTCAATCCTTGAGATATACTCTAGTACTAGAGAACAAAACTTCTTCTAACCCTTATGCATTACTTCTTGACAACTAACCAAGCATCCATGTTTCATATACCAGTTCTAAATGCTCCTATATATGCTTGCCTGTTTAAAGGCCCTCTACTTGCGCTTTCAAGTACAAGGATACTCACCGGAGCAACTGTCGGTGCGAAGGTCTTCCGAGAAACAAGCTTCAGGCGATCACCGACTCATTGCTTCGTCACAGTGGGGCGGCTCTACTCGCGCGGTGCACACTGGTGGCGACAGTGGCGCGAAGGTTCTCCCAGTGGTGCTCCTCTTCTCTCCTTCTTTTCTCCTCAACAACGGCCGTGGTCTGATCCCAGATGATGTCTAGATTCACAGGAAGCTCCCTATTTATAAGCGCTCACGGTGGGAGTTCGGAAAAGATACGCCCGATCCGATAAGATCTATCCTTAAACTTGAATCCCCATGACAGCTAGCCGATGGAACAGATAAAGCAAGGCGACGTCGCGCTGGCCGCAGCGGAATCCCGCCCGCGAGTTCATTTGCTCAGGTGAGTTCTCGGCCGTCGAATCGTTTTATAAAGCTCAAATGTAAATCTGGATGGTTGGTTTCGTATAGAATGATCTCGTGCATGCATGTGATGGGATTTTCGTAAACTGCCCCCCGGTTTTCCTCTTATTCATAATTAGGACCCTATTAATCTTATATGAGAGAGAGAGGAAATTCTGGTTCGGTCCCTGTAATTCCCAATAATTATATTTTGGTCCTTATCCAAATAATTATATTCATTAAATTATATTTATCAAATCATTACTTCTTTAAAAAAAAATTGAGCCACGGTTCCCATGCCCAAGCAACCTCTTAAATATGTGAGTGCATATCTATCAAATTAAACTTAATAAATATATATATATATATATATATATATATATATATATATATATATATATAGATTCATACATACTAGAGCACATCCCAGCAAACCATCTCCTTCAAATTTGAATTCAAAAACAAACCTGAATCATATCCGATTTTATCTATAACCAAATAGAAACCGGATTAAATATCTAATCATATATATATCTTCATATATGTTAAATCCTTATCTAATCTAACTCACACGAATAAATATTTGATTATATCTTATACCAACACAAATGATGATATTTATTTATTAAATATTAATATATCTCCAATCAATTTCAAATAAGTCTAAATGCATATCCTTAACTTCTTCTAGACATATATTTTTATATATCTAAATTCTCTCTATATAAGTTACCATGTTCTCATCTAAGTATTTATCCATATTTTCTCCCTCTCTTATCCAAACAAATAATTAACATATATAATTACTATATATGTTAAGTTCTATCCGTTTACCAAATATAAATTCATATTATCTATCTATTTGAACATATAGATAGCTGTGGATCTCTCTCTCTCAATATATCTCTTTCTCTATCTATATCCATACACTTATTTAAATATAAAAATCTAATAAATCATCTACTTCAAATAACTTCAATTCCGAGGTGTCCATTATCTAACCAAAAATAATTCGGCCTTTCTCAAAATTACCAAAATACCCTTGATGACTCTTATTAATCATAGATTTTAGGAAAATAATTAGAAAAATTTAATAACCTAAAATCTTCGGATTTCACAAACATATTAACCATTAGCCTCTATAAGCATGACATGAAGCAGTACTAGACCAGGTCTTAAGCTCACACTACGCCTTCACACATGCTTGAAGGAAAAGATACAAAAAAAAAATCAGGGAGCAAGGAGCTTACAGGCGGTTCACTATGTCGACGACAACCTTGACCTGACTATCCCTCCGTTCAGCGTTGTGACTGGTCTGAACCTCCTCGCCGTGCGTCAACGTCCACTCCTCACCGGTTGAGATCGTCCCTGACTCATACTGGCCTTCTCCGAAGGCTTCTACGGCGAGGTTGCTATCCGAGGTCAACAGTCCGGGTTAGTCGGAAAGGAAAGGAGCACAGAGAGGAAGGAAAGAGATGAGAGGCGGCATTAGGGTTCGGGGAGAGGTCGCCTCTTATTGACGTTCGCTGGGAGAGTCGGTTCCGTTGATGGGGCCTCCATTTAGGCGATCTCATGCTAATCACCGGGAGCGAATCACGGTGGTGCCTTAACGGCGAAGGAAAATCCCTCCACGCGTTTTCCCAGCGCGTGATCGCGGCCCTCTCTCCCTTCTAATTCAAACTTTTCCAAGTTTTTGATGATTTATTATTTATTATTTCAGCCCTCCATTCACATGTTATGCTTGGATGTATATAGGAAAGTTAGTATTTTAAAGGTGTGGCAAATCAGAATCATCTCTTCTTTCTTTATTATTATACCATTATTTATCTTTGAAATTTCACTACACGTGGTGCCCACGCCTTGCTCTTTTAATTTCTGTGCTCTTTTGCATATCAACCCCTACCTCATAAGAAACCTACATGCAAGTCCCTCAATCCACTCTTTTCATTAAACCCAAACTTTTATCAATCCTCCAAAGAAGTCCTTTTTTTTTTATGAAATGTTACATGCAGGTCCCCTGACTGAGAGAGGATCGCTATTTCCCTTTAGTCCCTCGACTTTTTATATTACACTTTTGGTCCTTCTCCAGAGACAAACAACCTTACTTTTCAGTTCCCAACTTTTATAAATTTTACTATTTGGTCCTTGGCAGACCAAAATAATTTAAATTAACAATTCAAATTATTCACCCCATTTCCTTATTGATTAATTCAATCATGCCAATCTTAAGACCTTCCCGATTCAATTAAATCAATCTTATTTTAATTAATTTAACCTTACTTCCTTTCTTAGTCCAATCATGATCCATTTAGAGGATTTTCCAAGTTTAATCATTAAAATAAATAATTTATGACATAATATCCTCTCTAAACTCCCTCATGTCCATTTACCATAATGCCTTTGGAGTTTTTATCTAAATCCCCAAAATACCCTTTGGCAAATCTTAATTAAATAAGCAATAACTTAGGGAAAATTTAAATCCTTTATTTTACTACTAAAATCTTGGATTTTACAGAGTGTCAGGGTTCCGTTTAACATAATAAGTTCCCGTTGAACATATAATGTTTCCGTTTAAAATACAAATTTTATGTTTAATATTCCAAGTTACCGTTTAATATATAAGGCTTCAGTAAAATATGTCAAGTTGGTCATTAACATACGAGTGTTAAACACCAAAACTTAATAACATACATAATATATACATTGGTAACATTAATGTCTGTTGAACGGAAAGCTTGTTTGTAAAACGAATAGTTGGTTAACACGCCTATGGATCTGCTTGATTGCTCGCTTTTGATTCCCCACCGCTCCTCCTGATGCTGTCCATCAATATGCGTGTGACGAAGCACAAACGTAATAGTGGTACGTCCGTATGGGAGAGGCGGAGTTTGTCACCATTGAAGATCTGCTCTATGAACCGCATGACATAGATCGGACAGTCGACGATCCCATTCTTCTGTTGCGGGCATTCATGGTGGGAAACATTCTCTTTCTTCTTCCCAATGAACAATGAGTTAGTGATGAGGATCGTGTATATTCTATATATTTACATATCATGAAACATCTATATAAAATCAAAATAAATTAAAAAAATATATATCTTATCACATGAAACATCCAGTTAAGTGAAATCTAAGATATTTATATTATTTTAAATTTAAAATTATGAGAATTTTAACAATCTCAATTTTATTATCTATTTTTAAAAAATATTTTAATCCAAAATATTTTTTAAACATGTTTAATTGCCTTATTTTATTCATTATGTAATATAGATAAATACTTTTTAAAATTAAAAAATCTGAAATTTTAAGTTCATTATACATATTTTTTATATTCAAAATTATGAGAAAAAAATTTAAAAAAAAAATTAAAATTAAAATCATCCGACTCATTCCTTTCGCCATGCAATATAGGTAAATATTTTTTTAAAATTAAAAAAACCAAAATTCTGATATATTGGGGGCATTTCGACACTTTCCTTTGCCCGACACCATCGAGGTTAGGGTTTGATTCATTTCTTACTAAATTAAAACCGATCTCCTTAAACAACAAATCCAACACTTTCATATTGATTACACCAAGATGCACGTAAAGAAAACTAAATCTCAAGTTGATTTCTCACAATTCAATAAAATAAAAAAATAAAAAATTTCAACAATGATACCTCGGACCAGCATCAACATCTAAACAGCTAAATCCGCAAGAGAATTTAAGAAAAAAAATAGCTATAAAACACTTAATCATCCACACAAACCCCAAAAATCCAATCACGTGAGGTCCAAAAATCGAACCAACAGGACATGAGAGAGGCACCAAAGATCTTAAAAGGGAAGAGAAAAGATGCAGAACAAGGGGCAATAGGCACTACCTCCAACTCCTCTGCACGACCAGCATTCCGTCCATCCGCACGGCCACTGTGCCAACGAGAGCTTAGCCTCCCGCCCGACGCCATCAAGGTTAGGGTTTCCAAAGGTCTGAGAGAAGGTAAAAGGATAAAAGTAACAATGTAAGAAAGGGAAAAGTAAAAAAAAAAAAATGTACAGTACATGACTTGCCACTTAAGCCCATCGTTGGTGTCAATGACATGATTGGATGAACTTAAAAAATTTATTGACCCAATTAAAATTTTTAAAGTTGAATAACCAAAATAGAATATATCTTATAGTTTGTGACTATCTAGATAGTTTATTTATTTATTTTTTTATTTCGGTTAAGCAAGATCTGTTTCATCCAACGGTCAATCGGGTCCATTCGATGGATTGTAATGATTTTACTATTTGGGTGTGTATATCCCGTAATCATTAGATTTGATTATGTTTTCTTTTTATATATAATCTTAACTGAGTGATTTGATAACGATAACAAAAGCTTGTTTGAGAAAATTAAAATAATTAGCTTTAAATTCTATTAAAACAGAAAATCAGTATTAAATTAAAACTACTAACTAGATTTCTCAGGGTTTTTTTAATAATTAAATATGCTTGAAATCATATTATTTTACGTTTTCTCTCTTTATTTTTTTGAGTGTATTTAGAAACCTGATGTTTATAAATTAATTAATGCGGAGGCTATATGCAGCAGTCCCATTGTTATCTCAATTAATCATAATAAAACAATATATCATGAATGTTATTGACGTTCATAACTTGTATTTTATTTTTGTTTTCAACTCTATTAATTCGATGTTTTATGCAAAATAGTATTTATCAATCTTAATTTTATTACAACTCAAAGTTTATCCAACTTTGCATAATTTTACTTGAACTCAATTTTATAGATGCCTTGAACCAATATAAACAATCACTCCAAGATTTGATCTATTAATTCGATGATTTTCTTAGTGTTTTTTTGGATCTAGCTTCATTATGTTTTGGAAATTTATTGGCGTGATTTTGTTATTTTGGTCGGTAAACAAATTGCTGAAAAAACTGCACAACAATAAAAAAACCTTTTTGATTGATTGATTGATTTATTTATTTATTTATAAGATATTATTAGATTTAAATTTAAAAACTTGTCATGTATGCATAAACGCGTATGTAACTAATTTCCTATTTTAACTCATGATTTTACTAGTGGCTATAATATATATGGTAAGTGTTCTATTTTTGGATTAAATCCAGAACTACGTAACAAAGTCAATCTAGAATTTGAAAGCCACACAAATTCTAATTCGATTACAATACTTCTTTCCCCTCATGTTCTTCTTGATATATATGAAACCCCACACCTGGCCTGTGCTCCAATATTCTCTTCTCTTGCACTACGTACCATCTCTCTCCTTCTTTCTCCTTGAAATTAGCAGACAGCGACCATGTTTTCCATAGTTCGGCAAAACCCTTTCAACGATGGTTCTCATGACTGGTACTATGTGCTCCAAGGACCTATAGATGTTAGGGATGCTCCCAGCCTCTCCATCGCCACCCTTCCACCACCTCCTTCACTCACTGTTTCCTTAATTTTTGCCACTCGGAGGCCTGACTCCATATCAGAAGATTACATGGCAGTACCACAGCCTATTGAAAGCAATGTATTCAACATGGATATCAAGTCTTTTACCAATCGGTTCTCAGCTGAGGAGGCCATCAACTCCATGTTCATGAACACCTTAACCGGACGCTCATTGTCCCCTGAGAGACGTTTCTGGACGGTCACAACAGTCTCCGAATCCATCCGACGCTACTTTCACGGTAGCATGATCAGTGGTACTAGTCTTGATGCAAATATCATATTCCAATTGGTTGTTGTGGATCATGAGATGGATGGATCCTCCTTGCATGAAGAAATGGAGGAGGAGGAGGAGCACTTTAGGCAGGAGTTTTCTGGAAACCTGCATGAAGATGAAGAGGAGTCTTTTGAAGATCATGAAGGTGATCAACAGGAGTTTTCTCAAGTTGTAGAGGGGTACTCTATTGAAGATCTTGAAGATGATCAACAGGAGTTTTCTGAAGTTGTAGAGGGGTACTCTATTGAAGATCTTGAAGATGATCAACAGGAGTTTTATGAAGATGTAGAGTATAACTTGAGCACTATTTGCCCTGCACCACCAGCACTTGTTGAGAGCTTAAAGACAGAGGTGTACCAAAGTGATCAAGAAGGTGAAGCAGAGGACTGTATGATATGCTTGGAGGAACTTGTCGCAATGGTGGATGCGGTCAAGCGTTTGCCTTGCTCTCATTGCTTCCACGTACAGTGCATTGATGGTTGGTTTCAAAGAAAGGATACTTGCCCCCTTTGTCGAACCAAGTTGCAAGCTCAAAGCTGAAGACATAAACCAACAGAGTCCAGATGTCATTGTTTCCATGTACACTGCATTCATGGTTGGTTTCAAATTCTCTCGTCCCTCACAGTTGTTTCCATGCCCTATTGAAATGGTGTACGCGTGCTGGGATACGCGTGGGTTGTTCCCGATCGGTGGCCGAGTAATCCTTGAAACATAGGGGACATCACAGACGATAGGGGTACAAGTGAGCTTATCATCGGGGCAACTCTCTGAAGCCAAAAAAAAAAAAAAAAAAAAAACCCGGAAAGTCGGATCCAAAATGGATGCCCTACCGGTGGAGTAAAGAAACAACTCCGGAAAGTCGGATCCAAAATGGATGCCCTACCGATAGAGTAAAGAAACAACTCCGGAAAGTCGGATCCTAATGGGATGCCCTACCGGCCGGAAAGTCGGATCCAAAATGGATGCCCTACCGGAAAAATGAAAATGAAATGGCAACAGAGATAGTCTTACAGATGATAGCAATAGCTTGCCCTAACGACTGGGTGTCCTACTAGTGGAAAAGGATGAAAGGCTTATCTTGATAGGGATAGACTACTACCCGTATCCCACCTCGCAAACACTTATCCATATGGCATGGAACACTCCCGGGGAAACACTTTACCAACCTTGACATGCGAAAGATATAACTATTGGAAAGTGCTTGTGCTTTGGGGGGATCCTCCTGTACTCTTTAATGTATTGAACCCTTATCAATGTATCAAAGGGGATCTTTTCAGTTTCACTATGATTATGAAATATCTGTAACAACGGTTCACAAAAGAACCTTTCTATAATCAATACATGTGGTTTATCCACTTTTATACAAATATATATATATATATATATATATATATATATATATATATATATATATATATATATATATAATCATGTATGATCAGCATTGTATTAGTGTTGCTGCTGGCCGCCTTAGGACGTAATTAATTTAGCGAAGTTTCTCTGGAATTTCATACAAATAATTAATGACCAACAAGATTGTATGATGCTCTGGGGTAATTTGTCGTGAAGGCAGTTGTTTCAAGTTTTGGATGTGTGGATATTCTCAATATATAGTTCATAAATATATTGAATTTTTATGGTTCATTAATTAATTCCCAGATCATCAATCTTCTGGTAAATTTTGACTTGATCATGATTTCTTTTGTAAGTTGGATATCCATCTGACGAAGTCCCATTGGCATGTGAAAGTACTGTGATCCCTTCTTCACAGTCGGTCTTTTGGGGTTAGATCTGATGGAGTTCTCTTTTCAATTTTACCAGATCAACCGCTTGACTGGATCATAGATGACACGAAATTAATATCCTACTCATTGTCGTTGGATATATATATATATATATATATAAATATATATTGTGAAGCTTCAAAGCCCAATTGCATAATATTATTGTGCAATAATTTTAGTAAATTATTTAATTACACTGTTATTCGCAAAACGACAGCTAGCCCGGACAATACATCTACCTTGGCTTGTGTATAACAAACAATCTTAATAATAGGTGGTGACTGACTGATCCTATACTTGTATTTCTCTGAGTTGCTGTTTGCCCAACTTTGTTTTGTTCTCTTAAAGAAGTTAGCCTCATTCGATCAGATTGAAAAATCTCATTACCTTGGCATATGCGTGAGGGCAACATTGATCTGATTCCAGTCTCTAACCAAGGAAGACCTCGAATTCCCACAGGATCTTAGAGAGGAAACAAGTACGCAGTCCTTGTTCTTGTCTGCATTACCAAGATCACTCTCAGCAAAGAAACCATAATTAAATCAGGATAAGCACTTGACCATATTATGAAGACAATTCTGTTTAAGAATCAAGTTATCAGAAATGTTACTCATTTTCATGCTAAATCAATTTAACCTGGTACTTGGCAGTAGCGTGAATACTTATATACAGGTCCAGGAGTAGCAACAATACCTCAGATGAGGTAATTAGCCTGCACTAACAATACCAATTTCATTCCAGCATATGTATCTTTTCAGCAATTCGCTGGTTATGTTAGAAAAGATGTCAGAATAAGGGCGGAACCTACATTTCAAGATAAAAATCAACACAAGCGCCAGCTCTGCAAACAAATAACAAGTTGCTTCTGAGTTCTGATAGAGCAGATGCATCTGTAAGTTGCTCCCAGTCTTTTAATCTTTTCCCTCATGTGCACGCAACAGATCTAAAGAAGTTCTCTTAATAATAAGATTAATACAACAAACACAAACCAAAAGAATAAACAGATAGTAAATTGTGGTTTACCACACTATATTCAAAAAAAACAAAAACAACATAACCGTTTAGATTGAAAACCTGAAGAAATAAACAACAATTATTGGCATTAACTTAGGGAGAAAGCTACGCAATGAGGCCCCAAATTGAACATGGATACTATAAAATGTCACTGTTAAGTTTATAGCACTTATTTTCTGAGTTTTAATAGATATGGTAAATATTCATAAAAAAATACATTTAATTAAAGTCTTTCTTTTTCACTTGACAGCATAATTGGTTGCAGATTGCATATATGACACACAGTTCGTTACCACTTTTTAGACATTGTCATAACAATTTAATTATTACAAAAAAAGGGCTTTCCTACTGAAAGTGGGCAAAAGATGTAAACCTTAAATCATTCCCCATATTACTACACACACCAGTAAATCCAGAATTTCTATGTTAAGTAATAAGAGATCTATGTATAAAATAAAGGTAACGCAATTGCAAGTTCTATCCATCTTGCATTTCTACAAGGTAATTTCATGAATAAAAATGAAGTTTATATTCATACTTTGAAAGCCATGTACGGGACACTATCTGAAATTTGATCTAGTTAAAAATTCTACTTTATAAGGTTGTCTTAACTTTTTTACATTCCCAACTAATAATGGGCCAATAATTTACCTTGCTCATCAAATGCTTCAATAGCAGTGATGTGGTTGCAAACTGTGTCAAGTGTCTAGTGTCCTACATGAGAAACTATCACCAAGTCCAAGCCAAATATTTATGAATTGTTTCCTATAATACATCTACTTATAGCAGTAGAACTTCCAAAACAAGTTCATCAAAATAATGTAGCATAGAACAAAAATTCACCCAAGCCTTCGTTGCAGAACATTGGTTCAACAATGAGCAGATTGTAGCATGCAAAAACCATACGAATCAAGAATTTGTGAAAATGTATGATTCAAGTGACTACATAAATAACTGTGTGCAGATTGTATCATGCAAAAAACTGCCTTCTATGACAAAGTAAATATGGATGGGTATGTAGTTCATGAAAAATCTTAACTGGGAAGATAAGAGAACCACAAAAGGATTTCCTACTGAAAGTGAACAAAAGATGTAGACCCTAAATCATTCCCCAGAGACACGAACCAGTAACACCAAAATCTTGTGTGTTAAGTAATAAGAGACTTATGAAATAGGAGTCTCTGACTATTTCACATAAAAAATCACCATACATAAAAGATAAAAGGTAATGCAATTGTAAGTTCTATCCACCTTGCATTTCTACAAGGTAATTTCTTGAATATGAATGAAGTTTATGTTCAGACTTTGAAATCCACGAACTGGACACTATCTGTAAGTTGATCTAATAAAAAATTCTACTTTATATGGTTGTCATATTTTTTACCTTCCTAACTGTTAATGGGCCAATAATTTTCCTTGCTCATCAAATTCTCCAATAGCAGTGATGGTATCACCGGTTGTCCAACCAAACTGGAGAACCTTAGACCAAAAAATGACATATAAGGAGAAGAGCACTGACCTTTATTGAAAAGGCTGATAATACTAACATAAAGAAACCAACAGAAAAGATTCCTTGTATAGACATACAGCAGATCTCACAGAGTATAATAGTTAATTTTAGGCAACATTGCAGATGTAGACAACAAAGCACTCAAAGAGAAAACTAAGGACTATATCCTCCTATGGAGGCTGCGCAAGCTAGATTCATGGAGATATATGATTTGTGCGGATTTTATTGTTTAATTTTCTAGAGATACTCTGGTCTTGCTCAAGTTTCAGATGGAACACAATTGGTAAAAACTAAGGGAAGTAGAAATCACACATAAACTCAAAATGGTTTATATTATAAAAACAGTGTATTTATAGCATTCATCTATGATGTATATTGTAAAAACCATGGGAAGTAGAACTCACATGGAAACTGAAACCATACAAACCCATTCATCAGATAAATGCAAAGCCCACCCTTGGCCAGTTTGTTCATTAAGCAAATGTAGAACCTATAAAGACAGATAATAATCGACACTAAAAAATAAAAATATTTTATTAAAAACAACCAGTTGTATCTCATCTATGTTACAAAGGGCACCTTGAAAGGATGATCACATGATCCTTTAGAGCTTGCATGCCTTTCTGTGACATGAAGCATGCATATGCATGACATGAAATTTGAGATACAAAAAAGATCAAAATATTCTTTATTCCGATTAATTCAATGAAGCAAGGGATGACAAACCTCCAACACAAGAAAAATCTCATCCTTAGAATCACTGAAAAACTTTTGAATTGGAAATCCCATGGAGCTTTTCTTGTTGGCATCAAGCTCTATATCCATCTTGCTGTCAATCAAGTACAATCAGTACATTCTTGGGGACAACATCTTCCACTTGATCCAGGAGTTTGAGAACCACCTAAAAGGACAGGAAAACTTAGAATTCGTTTTTCTTTAAAAAATAATAAAAAATCTTTCACATGAAGAATGTATGATCAGTACATTCTTTGGGGATAACATCTTCCACCTGACCCAAGAGTTTGATAACCACCTAAAAGGACAGGAAAACTAGGAATTCATTTTTCTTAGAAATAAAATAGTTCAAAATGAAGAAAAGAATTAAGAGACAAACAAAAGGCCTCCTATATATGCTGCCATGCACTTTCGACTGATCTGGTATGCATTTGCACAAAACCTACAATGAAAAATGTAGGTTGTGGGATAAGCTTCAAGATCAATACCTAGAGCTTCAAAGACCATTGAAGCACAATGGATGGTGTGACAATTAATTATCTCATTGGGGTGCCCATCCTCTGTTTTCTGAGTGAACCCAGATATTGAATATGTAAGAAGTCCATCATCCACCAGCATATATATATGGTTGGGGAAACAGACAATGTCTCTGCTTCAGCAACTGAAAATTTTCTTGAAAAAAATATATATATATATATGTATATATTTCAAGGAAGAAAATCAAATCCACGCAACTTTTAATTTCAAGAATATATATGAGCAGAACCATGAAACAAATACCTGCTTCTCCGGCCTCAAAGCGTCTGAAGAAAACCTCATCATCTCCCGGTTTACTGGAAGTAACGGCGGCTCTGGAAGAAGTGCGCGCTGGATGCTGAAATTGGAACGCTGATACTTTTGAATCATGGAGGTGGTTGCCTGATTCTTGAAGAGAATGATGAGATGCTTGCCATTGGGAGATGGATCTAGTCTAGGGTTGGGGTTTCGGAGATTTGGGCGATGGGATGGAATATGGAGACGAGACGACCTCCTGAAAGACATGACAAGCGGGAGCGAAGATTTTTCCGCCGGACGATGACCGGGCTCAAGCTACAAAGAGAGAGAGAGCTCTGAGGCCACATCCAACGGTCAATAGGGTCTATTCTATTTCTATGGACGGTAATGATATTTTGTTAGCGTATATTTGTGTTGCATATTGTGTCAAGTGTCCTACATGAGAAACCATCACCAAGTCCGAGCCAATTTAGTTATGAATCATTTCCTATAATGAATCTACTTAAAACTGTAGAACTTCCAAAACAAGTTCATCAAAATGATGTAACATAGAACAAAAATTCAATTGAGCCTTCACTGCAGAACATTGGTTCAACAATGAGCAGATTGTAGCATGCAAAAACCATATGAAACAATACTTTGTGAAAATAGATGATTGAAGTGGCTGCATGAATAAATGTGTGCAGATTGTATCATGCAAAAACTGCCTTCTATGATACAGTAAAAAATATGCATGGGTATATTGCTCGTGAAAAATCTTAACTGCCAACATATGAGAACCAACTAAAGGATTTTCTACTGAAAGTGAGCCAAAGACGTCGACCTTAAATCATTCCCAGAGTACCACACGCACCTATGACACCAGAATCTTCTATGTTAAGTAATAAAAAACTTATGAATTAAAAAGCCCATAGGTGTTTCTGACCATTTCACATAAAAAATCACCACACATAAAAGATAAAGGTAATGCAATTGTAAGTTCTATCCATCTTGCATTTCTAAAAGGTAATTTCTTGAATATGAATGAAGTTTATATTCAGACTTTGAAATCCATGTACTGGACACTATCTGTAATTTGATCTGATTAAGAATTCAACTTTATATGGTTGTCATATTTTTTTACCTTCCCAACTGTTAATGGACCAATAATTTTCCTTGCGCTTCAAATTCTCCAATAGCAGTGATAGTATCACCAGTCCAACCAAACTGGAGAACCTTAGACCAGAAAAAGACATATAAGGAGAAGACAATTGACCTTTATTGAAAATGCTGATAAAACTAACATAAAGAACCCAACAGAAAAGATTCCTTGTATAGACATACAGTAGATCTCGCAGGGAGTATAATAGTTGATTTTAGACAACGTTGCAGCCTTGCAGGTGTAGACAAACAAAGCACTCAAAGAGTAAACAAAGGACTATATCCTCCTTTAGAGGCTGCTCAAGCCAGATTCATGGTGATATATTATTCCTGCAGATTTTATTGTTTAATTTTCTAGAGATACTCTAGTCTTGCTCAAGTTTCAGATGGATTGCAATGAGGAAAAACTAAGGGAAGTAGAAATCACACATAAACTCAAAATGGTTTATATTGTAAAAACTGTGTATTTATAACATTCATCTATGACACATATTGTAAAAAGTAAAAACCATGGGAAGTAGAACTCACATGGAAACTGAAACCATACTAACCCATTCATCAGACAAATGCAAAGCCCACCCTTGGCCAGTTTGTTCATTAAACAAACGTAAAACCTATAAAGACAGATAATAATCAACACCAAGAATATATTATTAAAAACAACCAGCTGTATCTCATCTATGTCACAAGGGGCACCTTGAAAGGATGATCACATGATCCTTTAGAGCTTGCACGCCTTTCTGTTACATGAAGCATGCATATGCATGACATGAAATTTGAGTTACAAAAAAGATCAGAATATTCCTTTATTCCGATTGATTCAATGAAGCAAGGGATGACAAACCTCCAACACAAGAAAAATCTCATCCTTAGAATCACTGAAAAACTTTTGAATTGGAAATCCCATGGAGCTTTTCTTGTTGGCATCAAGCTCTATATCCATCTTGCTGTCAATCAAGTACAATCAGTACATTCTTGGGGACAACATCTTACACTTGATCCAAGAGTTTGAGAACCACCTAAAAGGACACGAAAACTTAGAATTCGTTTTTCTTTAAAAAATAATAAAAAAATCTTTCACATGAAGAATGTATGATCAGTACATTCTTTGGGGATAACATCTTCCACCTGACCCAAGAGTTAGATAACCACCTAAAAGGACAGGAAAACTAGGAATTCAAAAGTCTCTGTAACAACGGTTCACAAAGAACCTTTCTATAATCAATACATGTGGTTTATCCACTTTTATACAAAAAAAGGGTATATACATATATATATATATATATATAACCATGTATGATCAGCATTGTATTAGTGTTGCTGCTGGCCGCCTTAGGACGTAATTAATTTAGCGAAGTTTCTCTGGTATTTCATACAAATAATTAATGACCAACAGGATTGTATGATGCTTTGGGGTAATTTGTCGGGAAGGCAGTTGTTTCAAGTTTTATTTGGATGTGTGGATATTCTCTATATATAGTTCATAAATATATTGAATGTTTATGGTTCATTAATTAATTCCCAGATCATCAATCTTCTGGCAAATTTTTACTTGATCATGATTTCTTTTGTAAGTTGGATATCCATCTTATGAAGTCCCATTGGCATGTGAAAGTACTGTGATCCCTTCTTCACAGTCATTCTTTTGGGGTTAGATCTGATGGAGTTCTCTTTTTAATTTTACCTCAACCGCTTGACTGGATCATAGACGACGGGAAATTAATATCCTACTCATTGTAGTTTGGAGCTATATATATTTATATATTTTTTGTGAAGCTTCAAAGCCCAATTGCATAATATTATTGTGCAATAATTTTACTAAATTATTTAATTACACTGTTATCCGCAAAACGACAGCTAGCCCGGCCAATACATCTACCTTGGCTTATGTATAACAAACAATCTTAATAATATATATATATAGGCGGATGAATCATAATTAATTTGTCAAAGTCATCATTGTGAGTATAATTAATTAGGTGGTGACTGACTGATCCTATACTTGTATTTCTCTGAGTTGCTGTTTGCCCAACTTTGTTTTGTTCTCTCAAGCGACAAAGAAAAAGATTGATAATTCTTAAAGAAGTTAGCCTCATTCGATCAGATTGATAAATCTCATTACCTTGGCATATGCGTGCGGGCAACATTGATCTGATTCCAGTCTCTAACCAAGGAAGACCTCGAATTCGGAATTCCCACAGGATCTAAAAGAGGAAACAAGTAGGCAGTCCTTGTTCTTGCCTGCATTACCAAGATCACTCTCAGCAAAGAACCCATAATTAAATCAGGATAAGTTGCAAGATAAATTTCTGACTGACAGGCTGGTCATTATGCTTGGCGCAGAATAAGCACTTGACCAAAGTTATGAAGACAATTCTGTTTAAGAATCAAGTTATCAGAAATGTTATTCATTTTCATGCTAAATCAATTTAACCTGGTACTTGGCAGTAGCGTGAATACAAATTATATACACGTCCAGGAGTAGCAACAATATTACCTCGATCGGATGAGGTTAGCCTGCACTAACAATACCAATTTCATTCTGGCATATGTATCTTTTCAGCAATTTGCTAGTTATGTTAGAAAAGATGTCAGAATAAGGGCGAAGCCTACATTTCAAGATAAAAATCAACACAAGCATCAGCTCTGCAAACAAATAACAAATTGCTTCTGAGTTTTGATAGAGCGGATGCATCTGTAAGTTGCTCCCAGTCTTTTAATCTTTTCCCTCATGTGCAAGCATCGGATCTAAAGAAGTTCACTTAATAATAAGATTAATACAACAAACACAAACCAAAAGAAGAAACAGATAGTAAATTGTGGTTTACCACACTATATTCAAAAAAATAAAAACAACATAACAGTTTAGATTGAAAACCTGCAGAAATAAACAACAATTATTGCCATTAACTTAGGCAGAAAGCTACACAATGAGGCCCCAAATTGAACATGGATACTATAAAATGTCACTGTTAAGTTTATAGCACTTATTTTCTGAGTTTTAATAGATATGGTAAATATTCATAAAAGAAAATACATTTAATTAAAGTCTTTCTTTTTGCACTTGACAGCATAATTGGTTGCAGATTGCGTATATGACACACAGTTCTTTACCATTTTTTAAACATTGTCATAACAATTTAATTATTACAAAAAAAAGGGATTTCCTACTGAAAGTGGGCAAAAGATGTAGACCTTAAATCATTCCCCATATTACTACACGCACCAGTAAATCCAGAATTTCTATGTTAAGCAATAAGAGACCTATGTATAAAATAAAGGTAATGCAATTGCAAGTTCTATCCATCTTGCATTTCTACAAGGTAAATTCTTGAATAAAAATGAACTTTATATTCAGAATTTGAAAGCCATGTACGGGACACTATCTGAAATTTGATATAGTTAAAAATTCTACTTTATAAGGTTGTCTTAACTTTTTTACTTTCCCAACTGTTAATGGGGCAATAATTTACCTTGCTCATCAAATGCTTCAATAGCAGTGATGTGGTTGCAAACTGTGTCAAGTGTCTAGTGTTCTACATGAGAAACTATCACCAAGTCCAAGCCAATCTATTTATGAATTGTTTCCTATAATACATCTACTTATAGCAGTAGAACTTCCAAAACAAGTTCATCAAAATAATGTAGCATAGAACAAAAATTCACCTGAGCCTTCGTTGCAGAACATTGGTTCAACAATGAGCAGATTGTAGCATGCAAAAGCCATATGAATCAAGAATTTGGGAAAATATATGATTCAAGTGACTGCATGTATAACTGTGTGCATATTGTATCATGCAAAAAACTGCCTTCTATGATACAGTAAATAAGGATGGGTATGTAGTTCATGAAAAATCTTAATGGGCAACATAAGAGAACCACAAAAGGATTTCCTACTGAAAGTGAACAAAAGATGTAAACCCTAAATCATTCCCATCTTCTGTGTTAGGCTTATGTAATAGGAGTCTCTGACTATTTCACATAAAAAATCACCATAGATAAAAGATAAAAGGTAATGCAATTGTAAGTTCTATCCATCTTGCATTTCTACAAGGTAATTTCTTGAATATGAATGAAGTTTATATTCAGACTTTGAAATCCATGTACTGGACACTATCTGTAATTTGATCTAATTAAAAATTCAACTTTATATGGTTGTCATATGTTTTTACCTTCCCAACTATTAATGGACCAATAATTTTCCTTGCGCTTCAAATTCTCCAATAGCAGTGATAGTATCACCGGTCGTCCAACCAAACTGGAGAACCTTAGACCAAAAAACAACATATAAGGAGAAGACAATTGACCTTTATTGAAAAGGCTGATAATACTAACATAAAGTACCAAACAGAAAAGATTCCTTGCATAGATATACAGCAGATCTCACAGAGTATAATAGTTGATTTTAGACAACATTGCAGGTGTAGACAACAAAGCACTCAAAGAGAAAACTAAGGACTATATCCTCCTTTAAAGGCTGCGCAAGCCAGATTCATGGAGATATATGATTCCCTGCAGATTTTATCGTTTAATTTTCTAGAGATACTCTAGTCTTGCTCAAGTTTCAGATGGATTGCAATGAGTAAAAACTAAGGAAAGTAGAAATCACACATAAACTCAAAATGGTTTATATTGTAAAAACTGTGTATTTATAACATTCATCTATGACATATATTGTAAAAACCATGGGAAGTAGAACTCACATTGAAACTCAAAACCATACAAACCCATTCATCAGATAAATGCAAAGCCCACCCTTGGCCAGTTTGTTCATTAAGCAAACGTAAAACATATAAAGACAGATAATAATCAACACTAAGAATATATTATTAAAAACAACCAGCTGTATCTCATCTATGTCACAAAGGGCACCTTGAAAGGATGATCACATGATCCTTAATTTGGAGCTTGCATGCCTTTCTGTGACATGAAGCATGCATATTCATGACATGAAATTTGAGTTATGAAAATGATCAAAATATTCCTTTATTCCGATTAATTCAATGAAGAAAGGGATGTCATATGCTGCCATGCACTCAGACTGATCTGGTATCCGTTTGCAAGAAAACTACAATTAAAAATGTAGGTTGTAGGATGAGCTTCAAGATCAATGCCTAGACAATTGAAGCACAATGGACGGTGTGACAATTAATTACCTTCTTGGGGTCGGTCCGAAATAGTCATTGGAGTTGACTACTACCATGATCATGATCATGCCCATCCTCTGTTTTCTGAATGAACCCAGATATTGAATATGTTAGAAGTCAATCATGCACCAGCATTCATATATATATATATATATATATATATATATATATATGGTTGGGGAAACAGGACATTATTGCCTCTGGTTCAGCAACTGAAAATTTCTTTTTTTTTAAGTATGAATATATTTCAAGAAAAAAAATCAAATCCACGCAACTTTTATTTTCAAGAATATATATGAGCAGAATCATGAAACAAATACCTGCTTCTCCGGCCTCAAAGCATCTGATGAAAACCTCATCATCTCCCGGTTTACTGGAACTTAGGGAGGTTCTGGAAGAAGTGCGCGCTGGATGCTGAAATTGGAACACTGATACTTTTGAATCATGGAGGTGGTTGCCTGATTCTTGAAGAGAATGATGCTTGCCATTGGAGATGGATCTAGTCTAGGGTTGGGGTTTCGGAGGTTTGGGCGATGGGATGGAATATGGAGACGACCTCCTCTTGATGTGAGTGGCAGATATGCAATTGTCACTAAAAATTAAATTTTTTTTACCAATAAGTTGTGATTTGAGAGTCGAATAAATACTATGATTTCAAAAAGTGAAACATGACTTGTCGGCCAAATTACATCTACTATTACGTGCCATATTTCTCAACGCATGAGCTCGAGTTTTTTTTTTTAATAAAAATAAATAAATCAGATTACTTTAAATTGTTAAAGCAAGATACAAGGTCACTTGTTGGACCGAGTTTATAATATTAAAATATAAAATTTTTATAAACTAATTTTTAATATATGGTATAAATAATAACTTAAAAATTAATATTAGAATATAAACAATAAAATAGTCCATCGTTTACCAAAAACAGGATTAAAATATCATCCAGCAATCTTTATTTTACTACAAATAGGAGTTTATCCAACTTTTTATAATTTTACTTGAACTCAATTTTTATAGATGCCGCAAACCTATAAATAATCATTCATGAGCTATACTACTAATCCCATAAAACAAAGAAAAGCAACAATGTCTTTAGAAGTGTCTCAACAACCCTTATATCGCAACCATACCTTTTGGTGCCATCAACTACGATGTTTCACAGAGATACCAGAAAACCACGAGATGGATCAGGGCACTACTCCTTCCCTTTTCCTCAAATACCAATTCCTAAGGGAGACCATCTTCAGGAAATACACCATGTTTGCTGCCGCAGTTGTGAACCATACAAACCCTTTGATGGAAGAAAGAAGATTTTTCTTGCACGATCTTAGTTCTTTCACAAATAAGTTGTCAGTGGAGCGTGAAATAAATACTATGATGTCTCAAAGTGAAACATGGCTTACACTTCCTTCAAATCAACGTGATTGGATGGTCAACCGGATTGTGTCTACAATTATGTGTTTGATTTCTCAGCGCATCAGCTCAGATGCTTATAGAAATATTTATCTTGAGTTTGATGTTATTAAAGAGGTGCATACTATGATTAATGATATTGGTGATGTTGATGTTATTGACGATGGTGACGAGGAAGAGACAGAAAGTGACCTCATTCGTGTTATGCGAGAGTCCTTTGAAGCTGCACAACAGGATGTTATTCTTCGGCCTGCACCGCCGGAGTTTTTGGAAAGTTTGGTGATGGATCAAGTGTGCGAGGTGGAAGGTGATGATCATGATACCCAACAATGCATGATTTGTTTGGAAAATTTAGTCGTAGGTGCAAAGGTGAACCGTTTGCCATGTGATCATCGTTTTCACAGAGAGTGTATAACTCGTTGGTTTCAAGAGAGGGACACATGCCCCCTTTGCCGATGTGGCAGACCACAACCAGCAAGTTGAAGACCAAGATTCATTATGTTTGTTTCGAAGTTGACTGATTTGATTTTGTTGTGCTCGTATGTAAATAAAATGTTGAAAAAACTGTAAAACAATAAAAAACCATCATGATAGTTTTGCATTTTTTATATATATGAGATTATTATTTTTAAATTTATAAATTTGCCTTGTATATATAAACGTCCATGGAACTATTTTCTTATTTTTTTTAAACTCATTTTACTAGTGGACATGGTTAGTATTGTAATTTTGGATTAAATTCAAACCGTGTTCAAATTCTAGTTATATGATTTAAATTAAGCAAATTTATATTAAAATAAAAAATAATTGATACCCAAAAAAATATTATATAGTCCTTAACTGAAATTAAATACAATTCACTTAATAAAAAATAATTAATATGTTGGAGAATTAATTATTAAAAAAATATAAAGAATTTATGCACAACACTAATAAATATTAAATTATAAGTATTTTTTGTAATATTAAAAAAAAATTATATGGGTGACATTTGCTAGTATGTATACACGAATTTTAAGCCAAACAAACCGATTCTAGATTCTAGCTTGAGTTGAACTCAATTATTGAATATTCAAGCTTAAATTTGGGTTAAAAACAAATTTAAACTCAGTGTGGTTTGTTATTAAAAAGATCAAGTCAAACTCTAGTCAATGTCAAACTAAACTTGAACTATTCAGGAACAATTTGATTACTTGTATGCTTTATATGAGTAGAGTTGTTTTGAATTAATGTTTAGGTTTGGTCTTATGATTATCTAGTTGAACTACATCTCTGTTTCCTCTACACATACGTATTAATATTCCAAGTAGAATTCAACTAGGAATATAAACAGAATTTTACTCAAAATCGGATATTTATTTAGAAATATTAAAAGCCTTGCGCTGCTGAATGCGTTGATCTTTTGCACTTATTATTCTTATCACTAGCTAGTAATAACCATGCCTTCAGATGGCCGTCGTCACCCTCTTCCGTCCTGGTACTACGAACTTCACGGTCCGACTACAACAATCGATTCACCAAATGCTACCAGCCCACCAGCCCCTTCTAAAGTGTCCATCGATTTCCAATACTCGTTGGACGTCAGGCGCAATGGCTCGCCCGTCAGACCATTATTGAATACCGAATCAATTAATGTCTACATGAAGGACGCCAGTGTTTTTTGCGATGCTCGGTCTGCTAAGAGAACCATCAATGAGATGTTCTTGTCAATCCCTTCCCAGTGTTTCGCCTCTTCATTTTGGCGTGTCCAAATGACCCTTGATATCGCCGCACGTATCTTTGACGTGGTCTCCAATATATGCAACGTACGCCAAGATGTTGCTCTCATCTCCTTTGTGTTAGTTGTCACTAAAGTGATGCATGTGATAGTTGGTGGCGGTCGTGCAGATCATGTGGAAGTATTGGACACCAATCTGGATTTCCAACAGTCCTTTGAAGCTACACAGCTAGTCGGTGTTGACCGGCCCGCACCGCGGGAGCTTTTGGAGAATTTGGTCACGGAAGAGTGCGCAGCAACGAAAGGTGAGACCGAAGAATGCATGATCTGTTTGGAAGAGCTCAATGGCTACGAGGATGTGAAGCGCCTGCCTTGCTTCCATCGTTTTCATGGCAACTGCATCCTCCCCTGGTTTACAGAGAAAGACTTTTGTCCACTTTGTCGTTACACCTACGTTCCAGTTCCGCCCAGAAAATAAATCAGTTTATTGTATCTTACATTATTTTTTTTTATTTTTAAAGTTCACTTAAAAACTAGAAAAAATTTCTTAATTAATTTCTGTGGACTACTGTATAGCAGTGGCACTGTTATCTCAATTCATCAGCTAATTAGCTTCACTCTAATTTAATGTGACAATATATCATGATTAATGTTCTTCTTAATCTTTTATGTTTCTAATTAACTTGTTTATAACTTTTACTAATAAGTTTTGAGTTGAGCGTCGAATAAATATTATGATGTCAGAAAGTAAAACTTGACTTAAACTTTCTTCCTATCAACCTGATTTGACGGTTAGCTAAATTGAAAAAAACTATCTTAACACATCAGCTCATATGTTTATGAGAATATTTATCTTGACTTAGATGTTATTAAAGAGGTGCATACTCTGATTAATTATACTGATGATGTTAATGTTATGGACATTGGTGATGAGAAAGAGAGAATAAGTTGTGATTTGAGGAAGTATTGGAGAAACAGGACATTACTGCCTCTGGTTCAGCAACTGAAAATTTCTTTTTTTAATATACATATATATTTCAAGAAAGAAAATCAAATCCACGCAACTTTTAATTTCAAGAATATATATGAGCAGAACCATGAAACAAATACCTGCTTCTCCGGCCTCAAAGCATCTGATGAAAACCTCATCATCTCCCGGTTTACTGGAACTTATGGCGGCTCTGGAAGAAGTGCGCTACTGATGGATCTTTGAAATTGGAGCAGCGATACTTTTGAATCATGGAGGTGGTTGCCCGATTCTTGAGGAGCATGATGAGATGCTTGCCATTGGAGATGGATCTAGCATCTAGGGTTGGGGTTCGGAGGTTTGGGCGATGGGGATGGAATGGAGACAACCTCCTGATTGAAAGACAGGACAAGCGTTAGCAACGTTATTTATTATTATTATTATTTTGAAAACTATATAGATAGTCACTAAATCATGGGATATCCCATTTTGATCACTCAATTTTAAATTTTTTTAATTGGGTCACTAAATTTTTTTTAAGTTCATCCAATCAGGTTATTGACTTCAACACCGTTAACGGTGGACTTACGTGACAAGCCACATGGCCTCTTTAACTGCCACATCATCACCTCCTTTATTCACTTCGCCTTTGCCCTTTTTACTCGATCGTCTCGTCTTTCCTTTCTCTCTCTTGTGGTTCGCTTGAAAACCTAGTTGCCTCTCATGGCTTCGGGCGGGAAATTGAACTCTTATCAGCGAGCCACGTTGCCTCTTCTTCTTTATTTTACTTCCTTTGCCTGACACAATCGAGGTTAGGGTTTGATTCATTTCTTACTAAATTGAAACTGATCTCTTTAAACAATAAATCCAACACTTTCATACTGATTACACCAAGATGCACGTAAAGAAAACAAAATCTCAAGTTGATTCCTCACAATTCAATAAAATTAAAAAATAAAAAATTTCAACAATGATACCTTGGACCAACATCATCGGGACGACTCTCTGAAGCCAAAAAAAAAAAAAAAAAAAAAAAAAAAAAAACCGGAAAGTCGGATCCAAAATGGATGCCCTACCGGTAGAGTAAAGAAATAACTTCGGAAAGTCGGATCCAAAATGGATGCCCTACCGATAGAGTAAAGAAACAACTCCGGAAAGTCGGATCCTAATGGGATGCCCTACCGGCCGGAAAGTCGGATCCAAAATGGATGCCCTACCGGAAAAATGAAAATGAAATGGCAACAGAGATAGTCTTACATATGATAGCAATAGCTTGCCCTAACGACTGGGTGTCCTACTAGTGGAAAAGGATGAAAGGCTTATCTTGATAGGGATAGACTACTACCCGTATCCCACCTCTCAAACACTTATCCATATGGCATGGAACACTCCCGGGGAAACACCCTACCAACCTTGACATGCAAAAGATACAACAATTTGGAAGTACCTGTGCTTCGGGGGGATCCTCCTGTATTCTTTAATGTATTATACCTTTATCAATGTACCAAAGGGGATCTTTTCAGTTTCACTATGATTCTAAAATATCTGTAACAACGGTTCACAAAGAACCTTTCGATAATCAATACATGTGGTTTATCCATTTTTATAAAAAAATATATATATATATATACATAATATATATATATATATATATATATATATATATATGATCAGCGTTGTATTAGTGTTGTTGCTGGCCGCCTTACGACGTGAGCCATTAATTTATAAGGCCATTTATTGGGTAATTAATTTAGTGAAGTTTCTCTGATATTTCATACAAATAATTAATGACCAACAGGATTGTATGATGCTCAGGGGTAATTTGTCGGGAAGGCAGTTGTTTCAAGTTTTATTTGGATGTGTGGATATTCTCTATATATAGTTCATAAATATATTGAATGTTTATGGTTCATTAATTAATTCCCAGATCATGATTTCTTTTGTAAGCTGGATATGCATCTGATGAAGTCCCATTGGCATGTGAAAGTACTGTGATCCCTTCTTCACAGTCGGTCTTTTGGGGTTAGATCTGATGGAGTTCTCTTTTCAATTTTACCAGATCAACCGCTTGACTGGATCATAGATGACACGAAATTAATATCCTACTCATTGTCGTTGGATATATATATATATATATATATATATATATATATATATATATATATATATATATATTGTGAAGCTTCAAAGCCCAATTGCATAATATTATTGTGCAATAATTTTAGTAAATTATTTAATTACACTGTTATTCGCAAAACGACAGCTAGCCCGGCCAATACATCTACCTTGGCTTGTGTATAACAAACAATCTTAATAATATATATATATAGGCGGATGAATCATAATTAATTTGTCAAAGTCATCATTGTGAGTATAATTAATTAGGTGGTGACTGACTGATCCTATACTTGTATTTCTCTGAGTTGCTGTTTGCCCAACTTTGTTTTGTTCTCTTAAAGAAGTTAGTCTCATTCGATCAGATTGATAAATCTCATTACCTTGGCATATGCGTGAGGGCAACATTGATCTGATTCCAGTCTCTAACCAAGGAAGACCTCGAATTCCCACAGGATCTTAGAGAGGAAACAAGTACGCAGTCCTTGTTCTTGTCTGCATTACCAAGATCACTCTCAGCAAAGAAACCATAATTAAATCAGGATAAGCACTTGACCATATTATGAAGACAATTCTGTTTAAGAATCAAGTTATCAGAAATGTTACTCATTTTCATGCTAAATCAATTTAACCTGGTACTTGGCAGTAGCGTGAATACTTATATACAGGTCCAGGAGTAGCAACAATACCTCAGATGAGGTAATTAGCCTGCACTAAGTAACAATACCAATTTCATTCCAGCATATGTATCTTTTCAGCAATTCGCTGGTTATGTTAGAAAAGATGTCAGAATAAGGGCGAAACCTACATTTCAAGATAAAAATCAACACAAGTGCCAGCTCTGCAAACAAATAACAAGTTGCTTCTGAGTTCTGATAGAGCAGATGCATCTGTAAGTTGCTCCCAGTCTTTTAATCTTTTCCCTCATGTGCACGCAACGGATCTAAAGAAGTTCTCTTAATAATAAGATTAATACAACAAACACAAACCAAAAGAATAAACAGATAGTAAATTGTGGTTTACCACACTATATTCAAAAAAATAAAAACAACATAACAGTTTAGATTGAAAACCTGCAGAGATAAACAATTATTGGCATTAACTTAGGGAGAAAGCCACACAATGAGGCCCCAAATTGAACATGGATACTATAAAATGTCACTGTTAAGTTTATAGCACTTATTTTCTGAGTTTTAATAGATATGGTAAATATTCATAAAAGAAAATACATTTAATTAAAGTCTTTCTTTTTGCACTTGACAGCATAATTGGTTGCAGATTGCGTATATGACACACAGTTCTTTACCACTTTTTAGACATTGTCATAACAATTTAATTATTACAAAAAAAAGGGATTTCCTACTGAAAGTGGGCAAAAGATGTTGACCTTAAATCATTCCCCATATTACTACACGCACCAGTAATTCAGTAAATCCAGAATTTCTATGTTAAGTAATAAGAGATTTATGTATAAAATAAAGGTGACGCAATTGCAAGTTCTATCCATCTTGCATTTCTACAAGGTAATTTCATGAATAAAAATGAAGTTTATATTCATACTTTGAAAGCCATGTACGGGACACTATCTGAAATTTGATCTAGTTAAAAATTCTACTTTATAAGGTTGTCTTAACTTTTTTACATTCCCAACTAATAATGGGCCAATAATTTACCTTGCTCATCAAATGCTTCAATAGCAGTGATGTGGTTGCAAACTGTGTCAAGTGTCTAGTGTCCTACATGAGAAACTATCACCAAGCCCAAGCCAAATATTTATGAATTGTTTCCTATAATACATCTACTTATAGCAGTAGAACTTCCAAAACAAGTTCATCAAAATAATGTAGCATAGAACAAAAATTCACCCAAGCCTTCGTTGCAGAACATTGGCTCAACAATGAGCAGATTGTAGCATGCAAAAACCATACGAATCAAGAAATTGCGAAAATGTATGATTCAAGTGACTACATAAGTAACTGTGTGCACTGTGCAGATTGTATCATGCAAAAAACTGCCTTCTATGACAAAGTAAATATGGATGGGTATGTAGTTCATGAAAAATCTTAACTGGGAAGATAAGAGAACCACAAAAGGATTTCCTACTGAAAGTGAACAAAAGATGTAGACCCTAAATCATTCCCCAGAGACACGAACCAGTAACACCAAAATCTTGTGTGTTAAGTAATAAGAGACTTATGAAATAGGAGTCTCTGACTATTTCACATAAAAAATCACCATAGATAAAAGATAAAAGGTAATGCAATTGTAAGTTCTATCCACCTTGCATTTCTACAAGGTAATTTCTTGAATATGAATGAAGTTTATGTTCAGACTTTGAAATCCACGTAAGTTGATCTAATAAAAAATTCTACTTTATATGGTTGTCATATTTTTTACCTTCCTAACTGTTAATGGGCCAATAATTTTCCTTGCTCATCAAATTCTCCAATAGCAGTGATGGTATCACCGGTTGTCCAACCAAACTGGAGAACCTTAGACCAAAAAATGACATATAAGGAGAAGAGCACTGACCTTTATTGAAAAGGCTGATAATACTAACATAAAGAAACCAACAGAAAAGATTCCTTGTATAGACATACAGCAGATCTCACAGAGTATAATAGTTAATTTTAGACAACATTGCAGATGTAGACAACAAAGCACTCAAAGAGAAAACTAAGGACTATATCCTCCTATGGAGGCTGCGCAAGCTAGATTCATGGAGATATATGATTTGTGCGGATTTTATTGTTTAATTTTCTAGAGATACTCTGGTCTTGCTCAAGTTTCAGATGGAACACAATTGGTAAAAACTAAGGGAAGTAGAAATCACACATAAACTCAAAATGGTTTATATTATAAAAACAGTGTATTTATAGCATTCATCTATGATGTATATTGTAAAAACCATGGGAAGTAGAACTCACATGGAAACTGAAACCATACAAAACCCATTCATCAGATAAATGCAAAGCCCACCCTTGGCCAGTTTGTTCATTAAGCAAATGTAGAACCTATAAAGACAGATAATAATCGACACTAAAAAATAAAAATATTTTATTAAAAACAACCAGTCGTATCTCATCTATGTTACAAAGGGCACCTTGAAAGGATGATCACATGATCCTTTAGAGCTTGCATGCCTTTCTGTGACATGAAGCATGCATATGCATGACATGAAATTTGAGATACAAAAAAGATCAAAATATTCTTTATTCCGATTAATTCAATGAAGCAAGGGATGACAAACCTCCAACACAAGAAAAATCTCATCCTTAGAATCACTGAAAAACTTTTGAATTGGAAATCCCATGGAGCTTTTCTTGTTGGCATCAAGATCTATATCCATCTTGCTGTCAATCAAGTACAATCAGTACATTCTTGGGGACAACATCTTCCACTTGATCCAGGAGTTTGAGAACCACCTAAAAGGACAGGAAAACTTAGAATTCGTTTTTCTTTAAAAAATAATAAAAAAAATCTTTCACATGAAGAATGTATGATCAGTACATTCTTTGGGGATAACATCTTCCACCTGACCCAAGAGTTAGATAACCACCTAAAAGGACAGGAAAACTAGGAATTCATTTTTCTTAGAAATAAAATAGTTCAAAATGAAGAAAAGAATTAAGAGACAAACAAAAGGCCTCCTATATATGCTGCCATGCACTCGACTGATCTGGTATGCATTTGCACAAAACCTACAATGAAAAATGTAGGTTGTGGGATAAGCTTCAAGATCAATACCTAGAGCTTCAAAGACCATTGAAGCACAATGGATGGTGTGACAATTAATTATCTCATTGGGGTGCCCATCCTCTGTTTTCTGAGTGAACCCAGATATTGAATATGTAAGAAGTCCATCATCCACCAGCATATATATATGGTTGGGGAAACAGACAATGTCTCTGCTTCAGCAACTGAAAATTTTCTTGAAAAAAAAAAAAAAAAATATATATATATATATATATATATATATATATATATATATATATGTGTGTATATATTTCAAGGAAGAAAATCAAATCCACGCAACTTTTAATTTCAAGCATATATATAAGCAGAACCATGAAACAAATACCTGCTTCTCCGGCCTCAAAGCGTCTGAAGAAAACCTCATCATCTCCCGGTTTACTGGAAGTAACGGCGGCTCTGGAAGAAGTGCGCGCTGGATGCTGAAATTGGAACGCTGATACTTTTGAATCATGGAGGTGGTTGCCTGATTCTTTGAAGAGAATGATGAGATGCTTGCCATTGGGAGATGGATCTAGTCTAGGGTTGGGGTTTTGGAGGTTTGGGCGATGGGATGGAATATGGAGACGAGACGACCTCCTGAAAGACATGACAAGCGGGAGCGAAGATTTTTCCGCCGGACGATGACCGGGCTCAAGCTACAAAGAGAGAGAGAGGTGTCTCTGAGGCCACATCCAACGGTCAATAGGGTCTATTCTATTTCTATGGACGGTAATGATATTTTGTTAGCGTATATTTGTGTTGCATATTGTGTCAAGTGTCCTACATGAGAAACCATCACCAAGTCCGAGCCAATTTAGTTATGAATCATTTCCTATAATGAATCTACTTAAAACTGTAGAACTTCCAAAACAAGTTCATCAAAATGATGTAACATAGAACAAAAATTCAATTGAGCCTTCACTGCAGAACATTGGTTCAACAATGAGCAGATTGTAGCATGCAAAAACCATATGAAACAATACTTTGTGAAAATAGATGATTGAAGTGGCTGCATGAATAAATGTGTGCAGATTGTATCATGCAAAAACTGCCTTCTATGATACAGTAAAAAATATGCATGGGTATATTGCTCGTGAAAAATCTTAACTGCCAACATATGAGAACCAACTAAAGGATTTTCTACTGAAAGTGAGCCAAAGACGTCGACCTTAAATCATTCCCAGAGTACCACACGCACCTATGACACCAGAATCTTCTATGTTAAGTAATAAAAAACTTATGAATTAAAAAGCCCATAGGTGTTTCTGACCATTTCACATAAAAAATCACCACACATAAAAGATAAAGTAATGCAATTGTAAGTTCTATCCATCTTGCATTTCTAAAAGGTAATTTCTTGAATATGAATGAAGTTTATATTCAGACTTTGAAATCCATGTACTGGACACTATCTGTAATTTGATCTGATTAAGAATTCAACTTTATATGGTTGTCATATTTTTTTACCTTCCCAACTGTTAATGGACCAATAATTTTCCTTGCGCTTCAAATTCTCCAATAGCAGTGATAGTATCACCAGTCCAACCAAACTGGAGAACCTTAGACCAGAAAAAAGACATATAAGGAGAAGACAATTGACCTTTATTGAAAATGCTGATAAAACTAACATAAAGAACCCAACAGAAAAGATTCCTTGTATAGACATACAGTAGATCTCAGAGGGAGTATAATAGTTGATTTTAGACAACGTTGCAGCCTTGCAGGTGTAGACAAACAAAGCACTCAAAGAGTAAACAAAGGACTATATCCTCCTTTAGAGGCTGCTCAAGCCAGATTCATGGTGATATATTATTCCTGCAGATTTTATTGTTTAATTTTCTAGAGATACTCTAGTCTTGCTTAAGTTTCAGATGGATTGCAATGAGGAAAAACTAAGGGAAGTAGAAATCACACATAAACTCAAAATGGTTTATATTGTAAAAACTGTGTATTTATAACATTCATCTATGACACATATTGTAAAAAGTAAAAACCATGGGAAGTAGAACTCACATGGAAACTGAAACCATACTAACCCATTCATCAGACAAATGCAAAGCCCACCCTTGGCTAGTTTGTTCATTAAGCAAACGTAAAACCTATAAAGACAGATAATAATCAACACCAAGAATATATTATTAAAAACAACCAGCTGTATCTCATCTATGTCACAAAGGGCACCTTGAAAGGATGATCACATGATCCTTTAGAGCTTGCATGCCTTTCTGTTACATGAAGCATGCATATGCATGACATGAAATTTGAGTTACAAAAAAGATCAAAATATTCCTTTATTCCGATTGATTCAATGAAGCAAGGGATGACAAACCTCCAACACAAGAAAAATCTCATCCTTAGAATCACTGAAAAACTTTTGAATTGGAAATCCCATGGAGCTTTTCTTGTTGGCATCAAGCTCTATATCCATCTTGCTGTCAATCAAGTACAATCAGTACATTCTTGGGGACAACATCTTACACTTGATCCAAGAGTTTGAGAACCACCTAAAAGGACACGAAAACTTAGAATTCGTTTTTCTTTAAAAAATAAAAAAAAAATCTTTCACATGAAGAATGTATGATCAGTACATTCTTTGGGGATAACATCTTCCACCTGACCCAAGAGTTAGATAACCACCTAAAAGGACAGGAAAACTAGGAATTCAAAAGTCTCTGTAACAACGGTTCACAAAGAACCTTTCTATAATCAATACATGTGGTTTATCCACTTTTATACAAAAAAAGGGTATATATATATATATATATACAAGGTTTTAAAAGGCGAAATCGGGTACCGAGGCGTTTTGCTTTAGCCTCTCGAGGCGTAAGCCTTGAGGCGAGACGAGGCGTAAGCCTCAACTAAAAAAATAAAATAAATTAAAAAATAATAATAATATATTAGAATGTCAATAACTCAAGTACATTAAATAAAAACACTCATAATATAGTTCATAAAAAAATAAAATATAGTAAGAAAACAAAGTCGTCACTCAAATACATTAAATAAAAACACCCATAATATGCATACTGTAAGAAAAATTACAATCACATGTAAGCACAAGCTTGACACTTTCCAGGAAGTGTCACATAACTATATGTTAATATAAGTAGGGTTTCCATGAAGTGAAGGATCTTAACTTGATTTTCACATGTTGTCATGTTCCTATTCTGGATTTTTTATTTCATTATATTTATTAATATAATTACATGACATAAAAAATATTTTTATTTATTTATTTATTTATTTTTAAGAAGGCATGGTACAAGGTCTAAGAATCTAGATTGACATTAGTGTTGATAATACATCTGTTCCCCCACTACCGTGGCGACATCAACACCTTCGTCATCGTCGGCCTTGGCTCCAAACCTCTCCACATCTTCAAAAAAAGATTCCAAAACAGAGGCTTAAGCCTCGAACGGCTTTGAGGCGTAGCCTCTGAGGCGTAAGCCTCACTCAACCGAGGCTTAAGCCTCGGTCCCCCCACTATGAGGCGCAAGCCTCTGAGGCGTTTTTTGAGAGCCTCTAAGCCTCAGAGCCTCAGAGGCGTAAGCCTCGAAGGTTTTTGAAAACCATGTATATATATATATATATATATATATATATATATATATATATATATATATATATATATAACCATGTATGATCAGCATTGTATTAGTGTTGCTGCTGGCCGCCTTAGGACGTAATTAATTTAGCGAAGTTTCTCTGGTATTTCATACAAATAATTAATGACCAACAGGATTGTATGATGCTCTGGGGTAATTTGTCGGGAAGGCAGTTGTTTCAAGTTTTATTTGGATGTGTGGATATTCTCTATATATAGTTCATAAATATATTGAATGTTTATGGTTCATTAATTAATTCCCAGATCATCAATCTTCTGGCAAATTTTGACTTGATCATGATTTCTTTTGTAAGTTGGATATCCATCTGATGAAGTCCCATTGGCATGTGAAAGTACTGCTATGATCCGTTCTTCACAGTCAGTCTTTTGAGGTTAGAATCATCTGATGGAGTTCTCTCTTTAATTTTACCTCAACCGCTTGACTGGATCATAGACGACAGGAAATTAATATCCTACTCATTGTCGTTGGAGCTATTTATATATATATTTTGTGAAGCTTCAAAGCCCAATTGCATAATATTATTGTGCAATAATTTTAGTAAATTATTTAATTACACTGTTATTCGCAAAACGACAGCTAGCCCGGCCAATACATCTACCTTGGCTTGTGTATAACAAACAATCTTAATAATATATATATATAGGCGGATGAATCATAATTAATTTGTCAAAGTCATCATTGTGAGTATAATTAATTAGGTGGTGACTGACTGATCCTATACTTGTATTTCTCTGAGTTGCTGTTTGCCCAACTTTGTTTTGTTCTCTCAGCTTACAAAGAAAAAGATTGATAATTCTTAAAGAAGTTAGCCTCATTCGATCAGATTGATAAATCTCATTACCTTGGCATATGCGCATGGGCAACATTGATCTGATTCCAGTCTCTAACCAAGGAAGACCTCGAATTCGGAATTCCCACAGGATCTAAAAGAGGAAACAAGTAGGCAGTCCTTGTTCTTGCCTGCATTACCAAGATCACTCTCAGCAAAGAACCCATAATTAAATCAGGATAAGTTGCAAGATAAATTTCTGACTGACAGGCTGGTCATTATGCGCGCAGAATAAGCACTTGACCAAAGTTATGAAGACAATTCTGTTTAAGAATCAAGTTATCAGAAATGTTATTCATTTTCATGCTAAATCAATTTAACCTGGTACTTGGCAGTAGCGTGAATACAAATTATATACACGTCCAGGAGTAGCAACAATATTACCTCGATCGGATGAGGTTAGCCTGCACTAACAATACCAATTTCATTCTGGCATATGTATCTTTTCAGCAATTTGCTAGTTATGTTAGAAAAGATGTCAGAATAAGGGCGAAGCCTACATTTCAAGATAAAAATCAACACAAGCATCAGCTCTGCAAACAAATAACAAATTGCTTCTGAGTTTTGATAGAGCGGATGCATCTGTAAGTTGCTCCCAGTCTTTTAATCTTTTCCCTCATGTGCAAGCATCGGATCTAAAGAAGTTCACTTAATAATAAGATTAATACAACAAACACAAAACCAAAAAGAAGAAACAGATAGTAAATTGTGGTTTACCACACTATATTCAAAAAAATAAAAACAACATAACAGTTTAGATTGAAAACCTGCAGAAATAAACAACAATTATTGGCATTAACTTAGGGAGAAAGCTACACAATGAGGCCCCAAATTGAACAAGGATACTATAAAATGTCACTGTTAAGTTTATAGCACTTATTTTCTGAGTTTTAATAGATATGGTAAATATTCATAAAAGAAAATACATTTAATTAAAGTCTTTCTTTTTGCACTTGACAGCATAATTGGTTGCAGATTATGATATGACACACAGTTCTTTACCACTTTTTAAACATTGTCATAACAATTTAATTATTACAAAAAAAAGGGATTTCCTACTGAAAGTGGGCAAAAGATGTAGACCTTAAATCATTCCCCATATCACTACACGCACCAGTAAATCCAGAATTTCTATGTTAAGCAATAAGAGACCTATGTATAAAATAAAGGTAATGCAATTGCAAGTTCTATCCATCTTGCATTTCTACAAGGTAAATTCTTGAATAAAAATGAACTTTATATTCAGAATTTGAAAGCCATGTACGGGACACTATCTGAAATTTGATATAGTTAAAAATTCTACTTTATAAGGTTGTCTTAACTTTTTTACTTTCCCAACTGTTAATGGGGCAATAATTTACCTTGCTCATCAAATGCTTCAATAGCAGTGATGTGGTTGCAAACTGTGTCAAGTTTCTAGTGTTCTACATGAGAAACTATCACCAAGTCCAAGCCAATCTATTTATGAATTGTTTCCTATAATACATCTACTTATAGCAGTAGAACTTCCAAAACAAGTTCATCAAAATAATGTAGCATAGAACAAAAATTCAATTGAGCCTTCAAGCAGAACATTGGTTCAACAATGAGCAGATTGTAGCATGCAAAGCCATATGAATCAAGAATTTGGGAAAATATATGATTCAAGTGACTGCATGTATAACTGTGTGCATATTGTATCATGCAAAAAACTGCCTTCTATGATACAGTAAATAAGGATGGGTATGTAGTTCATGAAAAATCTTAATGGGCAACATAAGAGAACCACAAAAGGATTTCCTACTGAAAGTGAACAAAAGATGTAAACCCTAAATCATTCCCAGAGTACCACACGCACCTATGACACAGAATCTTCTGTGTTAAGTTATAAGAGGCTTATGAATTAAAAGCCCATAGGTGTCTCTGACTATTTCACATAAAAATCACCATAGATAAAAGATAAAAGGTAATGCAATTGTAAGTTCTATCCATCTTGCATTTCTACAAGGTAATTTCTTGAATATGAATGAAGTTTATATTCAGACTTTGAAATCCATGTACTGGACACTATCTGTAATTTGATCTAATTAAAAATTCAACTTTATATGGTTTGTCATATGTTTTACCTTCCCAACTATTAATGGACCAATAATTTTCCTTGCGCTTCAAATTCTCCAATAGCAGTGATAGTATCACCGGTCAGTCCAACCAAACTGGAGAACCTTAGACCAAAAACAACATATAAGGAGAAGACAATTGACCTTTATTGAAAAGGCTGATAATACTAACATAAAGTACCAAACAGAAAAGATTCCTTGCATAGATATACAGCAGATCTCACAGAGTATAATAGTTGATTTTAGACAACATTGCAGGTGTAGACAACAAAGCACTCAAAGAGAAAACTAAGGACTATATCCTCCTTTAAAGGCTGCGCAAGCCAGATTCATGGAGCTATATGATTCCCTGCAGATTTTATCGTTTAATTTTCTAGAGATACTCTAGTCTTGCTCAAGTTTCAGATGGATTGCAATGAGTAAAAACTAAGGAAAGTAGAAATCACACATAAACTCAAAATGGTTTATATTGTAAAAACTGTGTATTTATAACATTCATCTATGACATATATTGTAAAAACCATGGGAAGTAGAACTCACATTGAAACTCAAAACCATACAAACCCATTCATCAGATAAATGCAAAAGCCCACCCCTTGGCCAGTTTGTTCATTAAGCAAACGTAAAACCTATAAAGACAGATAATAATCAACACTAAGAATATATTATTAAAAACAACCAGCTGTATCTCATCTATGGCACAAAGGGCACCTTGAAAGGATGATCACATGATCCTTAATTTGGAGCTTGCATGCCTTTCCGTGACATGAAGCATGCATATTCATGACATGAAATTTGAGTTATGAAAATGATCAAAATATTCCTTTATTCCGATTAATTCAATGAAGAAAGGGATGTCATATGCTGCCATGCACTCAGACTGATCTGGTATCCGTTTGCAAGAAAACTACAATTAAAAATGTAGGTTGTAGGATGAGCTTCAAGATCAATGCCTAGACAATTGAAGCACAATGGATGGTGTGACAATTAATTACCTCATTGGGGTCGGTCCGAAATAGTCATTGGAGTTGACTACAACCATGATTATGATCATGCCCATCCTCTGTTTTCTGAATGAACCCAGATATTGAATATGTTAGAAGTCAATCATGCACCAGCATTCATATATATATATATATATATATATATATATATATATATATATATGTGTGGTTGGGGAAACAGGACATTACTGCCTCTGGTTCAGCAACTGAAAATTTCTTTTTTTTTAAAAATATATATATATTTCAAGAAAGAAAATCAAATCCACGCAACTTTTAATTTCAAGAATATATATGAGCAGAACCATGAAACAAATACCTGCTTCTCCGGCCTCAAAGCATCTGATGAAAACCTCATCATCTCCCGGTTTACTGGAAGTTACGGCGGCTCTGGAAGAAGTGCGTGCTGGATGCTGAAATTGGAACGCTGATACTTTTGATGGGGGTGGTGGTTGCCTGATTCTTGAAGAGAATGATGAGATGCTTGCCATTGGAGATGGATCTAGTCTAGGGTTGGGGTTTCGGAGGTTTGGGCGATGGGATGGAATATGGAGACGACCTCCTCCTGATGTGAGTGGCATATATGCAATTGTCACTAAAAATTAAATTTTGTTACCAATAAGTTGTGATTCGAGTGTCGAATAAATACTATGATTTCAAAAAGTGAAACATGACTTGTCAGCCAAATTACATCTACTGTTACGTGCCGTATTTCTCAACGCATGAGCTCGAGTTTTTTTTTTAATAAAAATAGATAAATCAGATTACTTTAAATTGTTAAAGCAAGATACAAGGTCCCTTGTTGGACCGAGTTTATAATATTAAAATAAAATTTTTTTATAAACTAATTTTTAATATATGGTATAAATAATAACTTAAAAATTAATATTAGAATATAAACAATAAAATAGTCTACCGTTTACCAAAAACAGGATTAAAATATCATCCAACAATCTTTATTTTACTACAAATAGGAGTTTATCCAACTTTTCATAATTTTACTTGAACTCAATTTTTATAGATGCTGCAAACATATAAATAATCACTCATGAGTTATACTACTAATCCCATAAAACAAAGAAAAGCAACAATGTCTTTAGAAGTGTCTCAACAACCCTTATATCACAACCATACCTTTTGGTGCCATCAACTACGATGTTTCACAGAGATACCAGAAAACCACGAGATGGATCGGGGCACTACTCCTTCCCTTTTCCTCAAATACCAATTCCTAAGGGAGACCATCTTCAGGAAATACACCATGTTTGTTGCCGCAGTTGTCAACCATACAAACCCTTTGATGGAAGAAAGAAGATTTTTCTTGCATGATCTTAGTTCTTTCACAAATAAGTTGTCAGTGGAGCATGAAATAAATATTATGATGTCTCAAAGTGAAACATGGCTTACACTTCCTTCAAATCAGCGTGATTGGATGGTCAACCGGATTGTGTCTACAATTATGTATGCGATTTCAAGCAAGATCAGCTCAGATGCTTATAGAAATATTTATCTTGAGTTTGATGTTATTAAAGAGGTGCATACTATGATTAATGATATTGGTGATGTTGATGTTATTGACAATGGTGACGAGGAAGAGACAGAAAGTGACCTCATTCGTGTTATGCGAGAGTCCTTTGAAGCTGCACAACAGGATGTTATTCTTCGGCCTGCACCGCCGGAGTTTTTGGAAAGTTTGGTGATGGATCAAGTGTGCGAGGTGGAAGGTGATGATCATGATACCCAACAATGCATGATTTGTTTGGAAAATTTAGTCATAGGTGCAAAGGTGAACCGTTTGCCATGTGATCATCGTTTTCACAGAGAGTGTATAACTCGTTGCTTTCAAGAGAGGGACACATGCCCCCTTTGCCGATGTGGCAGACCACAACCAGCAAGTTGAAGACCAAGATTTGATCAAATAATTTGATAATTTCTTTAGGATTGTTTTCTTAGGTCCGCTAGATTCATTATGTTTGTTTCGAAGTTGATTGATTTGATTTTGTTGTGTTCATATGTAAACAAAATGTTGAAAAAACTGTAAAACAATAAAAACTATCATGATAGTTTTGCATTTTTTTTTTTATATACATGAGATTATTATTTTTAAATTTATAAATTTGCCTTGTATATATAAACGTCCATGGAACTAATTTCTTATTTTAACTCATTTTACTAGTGGATATGGTTAGTATTCTAATTTTTGATTAAATTTGTTCAAATTCTAGTTATATGATTTAAATAGAAATGTATTCTATTAATAGTTATATATATATATATATATAATACATATATTTGATAATTAATTTTTTATAGGAAAATAATAAAATTATAAATTCACAAAAATTATAAATATAAATAAAATAACATGATTTGCAATTACAAAGTATCAAATTAATCAAATTTATGTTAAAATAAAACATAATTGATACCCAAAAAAATATTATATAGTCCTTAACTGAAATTAAATACAATTCACTTAATAAAAAAATAATCAATATGTTGGAGAATTAATTATAAAAAAATATAAAGGATTTATGCACAACACTAATAAATATTAAATTCTAATTATTTTTGTAATATTAAAAAAATAAAAATTATATGGGTGACATTTGCTAGTATATATACACGAATTTTAAGCCAAACAAACCTGTTCTAGTTTGAATTCAACTCAATTGTTATTTAAACTTAAATTTGGGTTAAAATCAAATTTGAACTCAGTGTAATTTGTTATTAACGAGATGGAGTCAAACTCTAGTCAATGTCAAACCAAACTTGAAGTATGATCAGGAACAATTTGATTACTTGTATGCCTTGTATATATGAGTAGAATTGTTTTGAATTAATGTTAAGGTTTGGTCTTATGATTATCTCGTTGAACTACATCTCTGTTTCCTCTGCACATACGTATTAATATTCCAAGTAGAATCCAACTCGGAATATAATACATAATTCTACTCGAAATTGGATATTTATTTAGAACTATTAAAAGCCTTGCTGCTGCT
Source organism: Dioscorea zingiberensis (assembly GCA_026586065.1). Lineage (NCBI taxonomy): Eukaryota > Viridiplantae > Streptophyta > Magnoliopsida > Dioscoreales > Dioscoreaceae > Dioscorea > Dioscorea zingiberensis. Next base: position 2,369,513 of record CM048822.1, on the reverse strand, counting down.
GCATGCGTTTGATCGTTTGCACTTATTATTCTCACTAGCTAGTAATAACCATGCCTTCAGATGGCCGTCGTCACCCTCTTCCGTCCTGGTACTATGAACTTCACGATCCGACTATAACAATCGTTTCACCAGATGCTACCAGCCCACCTGCCCCTTCTAAAGTGTCAATCGATTTCCAATACTCGTTGGACCTCAGGCGCCGTGGCTCGCCGATCAGGCCATTATTGAATACCGAATCAATTAATGTCTACAGGAAGGATGCCAGTGTTTTTTGCGATGCTCTGTCTGCTAAGAGAACCACAATGAGATGTGCTTGTCAATTCCTTCCCAGTGTTTCGCCTCTTCATTTTGGCGTGTCCAAATGACCCTTGACGTCACCACACGTATCCTTGACATCTTGATTTAGATGTTATTAAAGAGGTGCATACTCTGATTAATGATACTGATGATGTAATGTTATGGACAGTGGTGATGAGAAAGAGGCAATAAATTGTGATTTGAGAGTTCAATAAATACTCTGATTTCAAAATGTAAAACCTGACGTGTCAGCCAAATTACATCTACTATTATGTGCCGTATTTCTCAACACATGAGCTTGAGTTGTATTTCATTATTTTCTTTAATAAAAATAAATAAACCACATTACTTTATTAAATTATTAAAGCAATATACAATGGTCCCTTGTTAGACTTAATTTATAACATTAAAATACAAAATTTATACAAACTAATTTTAATATAAAAATTAATATTAAAATTTAATTATTAAAATATAAACAATAAAATAGTCCGACATCTACTAAATGCAGGATTTCTAATCTAATTTTTTAATTTGGGGCTACCAAACATAGGATAATATAATATTATCCCAACTCATCCTAACTTATCCCATTTATCCTATCATGTCTATGATTGATGTTTTGAACAACAATGTTTGTATGTTATGAAGTTGTAAATATAGAATTATCTTTGCAGTGGTTGTATGTTAGTTTGATGCATCTTTAGAAGCATTAAATCCGTAATAAAAAAAAAAATGCAATCTCAAGCCAAGATTTTTTAGGTTTTTTTTTTCTTTGGGTTTTTTTTTAAATTTATTTAAATTATTTTAGTTTTTTTAAATTTTTAGGAATCATTATTTTTTTCTAATGGTTAGGATTAAAATATTATCTATCAATCTTTATTTTACTATAAATAGAAGTTTATCCAACTTTTCATAGTTTTACTTGAACTCAATTTTTATAGATGCCGCAAACCTATAAATAATCACTCATAAGTTATACTACTTATTCTGTAAAACAAAGAAAAACAACAATGTCCTTAGAAGTGTCTCAAGAGCCCTTATATTGCAACCATATCTTCTGGTGCCACCAACTACCAGTGGCGGAACCAGAGCAAAATTAAGAGGGTGCTTATCTTAACTTAAAAAAAATTATAAATACAAAAAAAATAATGTTAATTCAAATTTAATATTATAATAATCAATATTTCCAATATATAAAATACGCATTGCATTCAATATATATGCTCTCCGAACTTGATGTTTAATCCCCACATCATACTTTTCAATTGGTTTTCGAAGTCAAGGATCGATCAACAATGATATCATCTTAACTGAATTTAACATGAGTTCTCTTTTGTGTTGCATTGCTCGCTTTTAGAAGAAACATGTGTTTTTGATTCACAATTTCTTATTTAGTTTTGAAAAACCTCTCAATATCTATATAATTAACAATTAATTCAACTAATAATTAAAAACTAAAATAACAAGTAATGAAATAAAAATAATAATCCAATTCAATTATTCACAATTTTATTGTCTACAATAAATAAGCAAATAGATTTGGACATTAGTTTGGTGGGATAACCTTAAATTTTTTATGTTAGGGTGTTGAGTTTTAGTTGAGTTTTAATTTGCTTATAAAATAGTTTTAACGGAGTGAAATAAATTATTGGAAGAAGCGTTTATTGACGTGAGTTAGATGACATTGTTGACCAGTGCTATTGAATTTAGCTTTGAAAAGCATTTAAATGCATGATTTGAATCTAACTTCGGTCTAATATTATACATCGCATTAAGTTTTATCATTGTCTATCTTTAAAAATCTCTCTAAAATTTTTGGTGTTTATGGAGAGAGGGGAGGGATAAAAAGAGAAATATAAGGGAAAAAGAGGGTGCAAAATGCAAAGAAAATCAAGGAGGAGAAAGAAGAAATGGGAAGGGGAGAGGAGAAAAAGCCAAGAATGGGGAAATTATTTTGGATGGGCTGTGGCACGATGACGTGATGCACTTTATGCATTCGTTTTTTTTAAATTTTAAATAAATAAATTAAGGTAGATTAATTTAATTTAGTATTATAAAAATTAATGAAGTTTTTATTCATTTGAGTAAAACAATTAATTAATTCGGATTGACAGTGGTCCCGGCTGGGTTTGAACCAGCGACCATGGGTAAATAAAAACCACACTCTAACCATCTGAACTACAAGACTATTTGTTAGTTCTTCTGGGAAGTTATTATAAAAAATAAATACCAAGTAAGATAATGCTGCCTCTTGTATCCTTCATGGAGGTAGCGGTCTTCCTGGAGTCAAGGGGGTGCTTGAGCACCCCCTTGACCCCCCCTCCATCCGCCCCTGCCAACTACGGTGTTTCACAGAGATACCAGAAAACCACAAGATGGATCGGGGCATTACTCCTTCCCTTTTCCTCAAATACCAATTCCTGAGAGTGACCATCTTCTGGAAATGCACCATGTTTGCTGCCGCAGTTGTCAACCATACAAACCCTAGATGGAAGAAAGAAGATTTTTCTTACATGAACTTACTTCTTTCACAAATAAGTTGTCAGTGAAGCGTGAAATAAATACTATGATGTCTCAAAGTGAAACATGGCTTAACACTTCCTTCAGATCAACGTGATTGGATGGTCAGCCGGATTGTGTCTACTATTATGTGTCTGATTTCTCAGCGCATCAGCTCAGATGCTTATAGAAATATTTATCTTGAGTTTGATTTATTAAAGAAGTGCATACTATGATCAATGATATTGGTGATGTTGATGTTATTGACGAAGGTGACGAGGAAGAGATAGAGAGTGACCTCATTCGTGTTATGCGAGAGTCCTTCGAAGCTACACAACAGGATGTTATTCTTCGACCTGCACCGCCGGAGTTTTTGGAAAGTTTGGTGATGGATCAAGTGTGCGAGGTGGAAGGTGATGATCATGATCTCCAACAATGCATGATTTGTTTGAAAAATTTGGTCGTGGGTGCAAAGGTGAAGCGTTTGCCATGTGATCATTGTTTCCATGGAGAGTGTATAACTCATTGGTTTCAAGAGAAGGACACATGCCCCCTCTGTCGATGTGGCGGACCACGACTAGCAAGTTAAAGACCAAGATTAATTTGATAATTTCTTTAGTATTGTTTCTTGGATCTGCTAGATTCATTATGTTTGTTTTGAAGTTGATTGATTTGATTTTGTTGTGTTCGTACGTAAACAAAACGTTGAAAAAACTGTAAAACAATAAAAAACCATCATGATAGTTTTGCATTTTTTTTATATATATGAGATTATTTTTTTTAAATTTATAAATTTGACATGTATATATAAACGTCCATGGAACTAATTTCCTATTTTAACTCATTTTACTAGTGGATATGGTTAGTATTCTAATTCTGGATTAAATTCAGACAGTGTTCAAATTCTATTTTATGATTTAAATAAAAATGTATTCTATTAATAGTTGCATATATTTTATAAATTAAATATATTTTTATAAAATATAAATAAAATAATAAATTCAAAAATTTTATAAAATTTAAATAAAAATGTGATTTGCAATTACAAACTATCAAAATAAGCAAATTTATATTAAAATCACAAAAAATAATTGATACCCCCAAAAAATATTATATAATCCTTAAATAAAATTAAAGGTAATTGACTTAATAAAAAATAATTATTATTCATCATCCCCCTGTCCAAAAGGGATGCTTATCTGGATTTCTTGAGGGTGCCATGTGTATGTTAACATTTAGCCCATAACAATATGTATATGTAAGTTGAATTTTGAGCCGAACTCAAACGAGTTGAATTTAAGTTGAGTTCGAATCAATTACTATTCAAACTCAAATTTGGGTCGAAATTAAATTTGAACTCAAGTGTAATTAATTTGTTATCAAAATGATCGGGTCAAACTCTAAACACAATGTCAAACCAAACTCGAATTGTTTATATATATATATATATATATATATATATATGAGTAGGGTTTTTTCATTATCTTGAATTAATTCCAAGTAGAAATCAACTTGGAATATAATACAGAATTTTAATGAAAATCGGATATTTAGATGAACTGTTATAAAAGCCTTGTTGTTGCATGCGTTGATCTTTTGCGCTTATTATTCCCACTAGCTAGTAATAACCATGCCTTCAGATGGTCGTTGTCGCCTTCATACGTCCTGGCGCTTCCACCTTCACCCTCCGACTATAACGATCGACCCTAACCGCGTCTCACCAGAGGCCACCAGCCCACCAGCCCCTTCTAAAGTGTCCATTGATTTCCAACACTCGTTGGAGATCAGGTGCCGCATCTTGCCCGACAGCACTATTGTAGAGCGCGGATTGAATACCGACTCAGTTGTCTACAAGAAGGATGCCGGTGTTTTTTGCGATGCTCGGTCCACTGAGAGAACCATCAATGAGATGTTCTTCTCAACTCCTTCTTGGTGGTTCATGCCTTCCATTTGGCGTGTTCCAATGGTCCGTGACATCGCCGCACGTATCTTTGCCGTGGTCTCCAATATATACAACGAACACCGCCAAGATGTTGCTCTCATCTCGTTTGTGTTAGTTGTCACTAAAGTGGTGCATGTGATAGTACTGGACACCAATCTGGCTTTCCAGCAGTCCTTTGAAGCTGCACAGCAAGCCGTTTCTGTCCGACCCGCACCGCCGGAGCTTTTGGAGAGTTTGGTCACAGAGGAGTGCGCAACAACAGAAGGTGAGAGCGATGAATGCATGATCTGTTTGGAAGAGCTCAATGTGCGCGTGGATGTGAAGCGCCTGCCATGCTCCCATCGTTTTCATGGTGATCAGATCCTCCTACCGGTTTACGAAAAGACTTTGTCCACTCGCCGTTGCTACACCTACGTTCCATCCAGAAAATAATCAGTTTTTATATATTTTTTTTTGTTATTTTTAGAGTTCACTTAAAAACTGGAAGAAGTTTCTTAATTAATTTGTAGCAGTGCCAGTGTCATCTCAATTCATCAGTGAATAAATACATCATGATTGTTATTCTTAATCTATTCCTAACTTGTTTATATTTTTTCTCAATAAATTGTATGTATCACCCGTTCTTATTTATATATATCTTTATTGTTTATTTATCTATGATGTCTCAATTAAAGCCTGTGGAATAAATACTATGATAAATCCAAACGAAACCTGGATTTCAAAGTTTTTAATTTTATTTATTTATTTATATGAGATTATTATTTTAAATTTAAAAAATTTCCATATATATATAAAGGTGCATGGAACTAATTTCCTATTTTAACTCATTTTACTATAAAAGTATACGGTTTAGATATGGTTATTTTTCTAATTTGGGATTAAATTCAGGCCTACTCAATCTAGAATTTGAAGGCTATTAGCTAAACCAACTCTACTAGGATTAGAATACTTCTTTCCTGCCTTGGTCTCCATATTGTCTTGCACTACGATATATATATATGAACCAAAATCCCACCCCTGTGCTCTAATATTGTCTTGCTCTACGATTTCTCTCCTCCTTTCTCCTTGAAAGCAAACAACGACCATGTTTTCCATTGTTCGGCGAAACCCTTTCAATGATGGTTCTCACTGGTACTATGAGCTCCAAGGACCTATAGATGTTAGGGATGCTCCCAGCCTCTCCATCGACACCCTTCCACCACTTCCTTCACTCATTGTTTCCTTAATTTTTTCCACTCAGACAATCTTTTGTACAAGGCCTGGCCCCGGATTAGTTAGAGCGCAACCACCAAGGCCAATTGAAACCAGAGAATTCACTATGGATATAAAGTCTTTTACCAATCAGTCATCAGCTGACTTGGACATCTACTACATGTTCATGGACACCATGACAGGACGCTCATTGTCCCCGCAGAGACGTTTATGGATGGTCACAACACTCTCCGAATCCATCCGACGCTACTTTCATGGTAGTAGCATCAGTAGTACTCTTGATGCGAATATCATATTCCAATTGGATGTTGTGGATGAGATCTTGCATGAAGAAATAGAGGAGGAGGAGCACTTTATGCAGGAGAATCCTGAAGAATGGCTTGAAGATGAAGAGGAGGAGTTTCCTGATGATGTAGAGTACTTGAGTACTATTTGCCCTGCACCACCAGCACTTGTCGAGAGCTTAAAGACAGAGGTGTACCAAAGTGATCAAGAAGGTGAAGCAGAGGACTGTATGATATGCTTGGAGGAGCTTGTCGCAGGGGTGGAGGTCAAACGTTTGTCTTGCTCTCATTGCTTCCATGTAGACTGCATTGATAGCTGGTTTCGAAGAAGGGATACTTGCCCCCTCTGTCGAAACAAGTTGCAAGCTCAAAGCTGAAGACATATAACAATAAGAGTCCTGATGTCATGGATTATCTTATCATGATAAGCCCTTTGTTGTTTTTTTTTTTTGTAAGAGCCTTCTGTAGTTTATTATATTCACGTTGTGAGCATAAGGTGGTGTGACTGACTGATCCTATACTTGTTCTCTGCGTTGATGATTGACCAAAATTATGAAGACAATTCTGTTTAAGAATCAAGTTATCAGAAATGTTATTCATTTTTGTGCTAAATCAATAAAACCTGGTACTTGGCAGTGACGTAAATACTTATATACAGATCGAGGAGTAGCAACAATACCTCGATTGGATGAGGTTAGCCTGCACTAACAATACCAATTTCATTCCAGCAGGTCTCTTCAGCAATTCTCTAGTTATCTTAGAAAAGATGTAATATTTTCCCTCATGTGCAGGCAACGGATCTAAAGAAGTTCACTTAATAATAAGATTAAGGGGAAATTACACTAAATTACTCTGTGATTTATTTCTATATTAATTCAGGGTTTGTGGTTTAAGTTGTAACAATTTAGTACCTTGCACTTTACTCCATGAGCAAAAAGATGTCAAAAACTTAACCCCATTAATATTTGTTGATGTGACATTAAAAAATAAAAAATAAAATAAAAAAATTCAAAAAAAATACTAAAAAAAGGGAAAACATAGGAAAATTTCTAAAAAATTTTGAACAACAGAAAATCATATATACTAAAACCTTCATAAATTTTTTTTGGAAAGGTGGATAAACCACATTTATTTTTTGGAAAGGTGGATAATATTTATTTTTCAATATTTTGGAATTTTTGGGAAATTTATGAAATTTTACAAAATTTTCTAGGTTCTTTTAGTTTTTTAGGGGAATTTTTGGATATTTTTTTGGGATTTTCTACACTTCATAAATTTTTCCAAATTTTATTTTATTTTTTAAATAGTTTTGTAGGTTTTTTTGGGAACTTTCTAAGCTTATTTTATTTTTATTTTTTTGGAATTTCTTGGATTACAAATTTTTTAGAAGTTTTTTCTAATTTTTTGGTGGTTTAAAGATTTTTTTTATTTATTGATTTTTGAATTTAAGCGATTTTCTGGGGGTTTTATATGTTTTTCTATTTTTGGGATTTAGATTTTTTTTGGTAATTTTCTTATTTTATTTATGAAGTTTTTAGTATATGTTATTTTTCTGTTGTTCAGAATTTTTTATAAATTTTTCTATGTTTTTCTTTTTTTTAGTATTTTTTGATTTTTTTTTGAATTTTTTTTATTTTTTTAATGCCACATCAACAAATATTCACGAGATTAAGTTTTTGACACCTTTTTGCTCACGGAGTAAAGTCAGTATCTTAAATTATTCTGGCTTAAAACCACTAACCCCCGAATCGATAGAGGTAAAACCCATGATAGTTTAGTGTAATTTTCCTAAGATTAATACAACAAACACAAACCAAAAGAAGAAACATCTAGTAAATTGTGGTTTTATCGCACTATAATCAAAAACAAAAACAACATAACTGTTTAGATTGAAAACCTACAGAAATAAACAACAATTATTGGCATTAACTTGGGAGAAATTAAGCTACGCAATGAGGCCCCAAATTGAACATGGATACTATAAAATGTCACTGTTAAGTTTATAGCACTGATTTTCTGAGTTTTAATAGCTATGGTAAATATTCATAAAAAGAAATACATTTAAAAGTCTTTCTTTTTTCACTTGACAGCATAATTGGTTGCAGATTGTGTATATGACACAGTTCTTTACCATTTTTAGATATTGTCATAACAATTTAATTATTACAAAAAAGGGATTTCCTACTGAAAGTGGCAAAAGATGTAGACCTTAAATCATTCCCCATATTACTACACGCACCAGTAAATCCAGAATTTCTATGTAACAAGAGACCTATGTATAAAATAAAGGTAATGCAATTGCAAGTTCTATCCATCTTGCATTTCTACAAGGTAAATTCTTGAATAAAAATGAACTTTAGATTCAGACTTTGAAAGCCATGTACGGGACACTATCTGAAATTTGATATAGTTAAAAATTCTACTTTATAAGGTTGTCTTAACTTTTTTACTTTCCCAACTGTTAGTGGGCCAATAATTTACCTTGCTCATCAAATGCTTCAATAGCAGTGACGTGGTTGCAAACTGTGTCAAGTGTCCAGTGTTCTACATGAGAAACTATCACCAAGTCCAAGCCAATCTATTTATGAATTGTTTCCTATAATACATCTACTTATAGCAGTAGAACTTCCAAAACAAGTTCATCAAAATAATGCAGCATAGAACAAAAATTCACCTGAGCCTTCGTTGCAGAACATTGGTTCAACAATGAGCAGATTGTAGCATGCAAAAACCATGTGAATCAAGAATTTGTGAAAATAGACGATTCAAGTGACTGCATGTATAAATGGGCGCAGATTGTATCATGCAAAAACTGTCCGCTATGATACAGTAAAAATTACGCATGGGTATGTAGTTCATGAAAACTTAAACTGCCAACATGAGAGAACCAATTAACAAAAGGATTTCCTACTGAAAGTGAACAAAAGTTGTAGACCTTAAATCATTCCCATCTTCTGTGTTAAGTAATAAGAGGCTTATGTAATAGGAGTCTCCGACTATTTCACATAAAAAATCACCATAGATAAAAGATAAAAGGTGTGACAATTAATTACCTCATTGAGGTCGGTCCGAAATAGTCATTGGAGTTGACTACTACCATGATCATGATCATGCCCATCCTCTGTTTTCTGAATGAACCCAGATATTGAATATGTTAGAAGTCAATCATGCACCAGCATTTATATATTTATATATATATGGTTGGGGAAACAGGACATTACTGCCTCTGGTTCAGTAACTGAAAATTTAGTTAGTGAAATTTTCTTTTTTTTTTAAAAAAATATGAATATATTTCAAGAAAGAAAATCAAATCCACTCAACTTTTAATTTCAAGAATATATATGAGCAGAACCATGAAACAAATACCTGCTTCTCCGGCCTCAAAGCATCTGATGAAAACCTTATCATCTCCCGGTTTACTGGAACTTAGGGGCTGACTCACGGAAGAAGTGCGCGCTGGATGCTGAAATTGGAACGCTGATACTTTTGAATCATGGAGGTGGTTGCCTGATTCTTGAAGAGAATGATGAGATGCTTGCCATTGGAGATGGATCTAGTCTAGGGTTGGGGTTTCGGAGGTTTGGGCGATGGGATGGATTGGAGACGACCTCTTCTTGATGTGAGTGGCATATATGCAATTGCATGTATAACTGTGTGCATATTGTATCATGCAAAAAACTGCCTTCTATGATACAGTAAATAAGGATGGGTATGTAGTTCATGAAAAATCTTAATGGGCAACATAAGAGAACCACAAAAGGATTTCCTACTGAAAGTGAACAAAAGATGTAAACCCTAAATCATTCCCATCTTCTGTGTTAAGTTATAAGAGGCTTATGTAATAGGAGTCTCTGACTATTTCACATAAAAAATCACCATAGATAAAAGATAAAAGGTAATGCAATTGTAAGTTCTATCCATCTTGCATTTCTACAAGGTAATTTCTTGAATATGAATGAAGTTTATATTCAGACTTTGAAATCCATGTACTGGACACTATCTGTAATTTGATCTAATTAAAAATTCAACTTTATATGGTTGTCATATTTTTTTACCTTCCCAACTATTAATGGACCAATAATTTTCCTTGCACTTCAAATTCTCCAATAGCGGTGATAGTATCACCGGTCGTCCAACCAAACTGGAGAACCTTAGACCAAAAAACAACATATAAGGAGAAGACAATTGACCTTTATTGAAAAGGCTGATAATACTAACATAAAGAACCAAACAGAAAAGATTCCTTGTATAGATATACAGCAGATCTCACAGAGTATAATAGTTGATTTTAGACAACATTGCAGGTGTAGACAACAAAGCACTCAAAGAAAAAACTAAGGACTATATCCTCCTTTAAAGGCCGCGCAAGCCAGATTCATGGAGATATATGATTCCCTGCAGATTTTATTGTTTAATTTTCTAGAGATACTCTAGTCTTGCTCAAGTTTCAGATGGATTGCAATGAGTAAAAACTAAGGGAAGTAGAAATCACACATAAACTCAAAATGGTTTATATTGTAAAAACTGTGTATTTATAACATTCATCTATGACATATATTGTAAAAACCATGGGAAGTAGAACTCACATTGAAACTCAAAACCATACAAACCCATTCATCAGATAAATGCAAAGCCCACCCTTGGCCAGTTTGTTCATTAAGCAAACGTAAAACCTATAAAGACAGATAATAATCAACACTAAGAATATATTATTAAAAACAACCAGCTGTATCTCATCTATGTCACAAAGGGCACCTTTGAAAGGATGATCACATGATCCTTAATTTGGAGCTTGCATGCCTTTCTGTGACATGAAGCATGCATATTCATGACATGAAATTTGAGTTATGAAAATGATCAAAATATTCCTTTATTCCGATTAATTCAATGAAGAAAGGGATGTCATATGCTGCCATGCACTCAGACTGATCTGGTATCCGTTTGCAAGAAAACTACAATTAAAAATGTAGGTTGTAGGATGAGCTTCAAGATCAATGCCTAGACAATTGAAGCACAATGGACGGTGTGACAATTAATTACCTTCTTGGGGTCGGTCCGAAATAGTCATTGGAGTTGACTACTACCATGATCATGATCATGCCCATCCTCTGTTTTCTAAATGAACCCAGATATATATATATATATATATGTGGTTGGGGAAACAGGACATTACTGCCTCTGGTTCAGCAACTGAAAATTTCTTTTTTTAAAAATATATATATATTTCAAGAAAGAAAATCAAATCCACGCAACTTTTAATTTCAAGAATATATATGAGCAGAACCATGAAACAAATACCTGCTTCTCCGGCCTCAAAGCGTCTGAAGAAAACCTCATCATCTCCCGGTTTACTGGAACTTAGGGCGGTTCTGGAAGAAGTGCGCGCTGGATGCTGAAATTGGAACGCTGATACTTTTGAATCATAGAGGTGGTTGCCTGATTCTTGAAGAGAAGATGAGATCCTTGCCATTGGAGATGGATCTAGTCTAGGGTTGGGGTTTCGGAGGTTTGGGCGATGGGATGGAATATGGAGACGAGACGACCTCCTGAAAGACATGACAAGCGGGAGCGAAGATTTTTCCGCCGGACGATGACCGGGCTCAAGCTACAAAGAGAGAGAAAGAGGTGTCTCTGAGGCCACATCCAACGGTCAATAGGGTCTATTCTATTTCTATGGACGGTAATGATGTTTTGTTAGCGTGTATTTGGGTGTCTGTATCCGCGATCATTTGATTGTATTTATTTTAGCAGAGGGATTTGACTAAGGGGATAACACCAGCACAAGGCGTCAGATGGGCGTCCACAAGAGATCAAACTACCATAAAAGATCAGACTATCGTAGATTTCACTTGGGGGCACATCTTTACCGCCCGGGGCCCAGCATGCAGGTTTCACTCGATGTCCCATCTTTACTATGTGAGGCTACGAATCCTGCACCGGGAATGCTCTAGTGTCCACGCGGGCCACCCCACTCAGGGCCCACGTATTTGCATCCTTGCCCTCCACAGCAGAGATTTGAACACGGGACTTTCATGAATCGAACCCCTTACGAAAGTGACCATGCCGCTCAACAAATCATGTTGCTCGTTCAAGAGGCCATTGACGATGATAATGATGTTTTGTTAGTGTGTATTTGGGTGTCTGTATATGTAATTATTTGATTGTATTTATTTTTTTTGACAGGGGGATTTGACAATGATAACAAAAGCTGGTTGAGAAAATTAAAATAATTAGTTTTAAATTCTATTAAAACAGAAAATCAGTATTAAATTAAAACTACTAACTAGATTTCTTGGGGTTTTTTTAATAATTAAATATGCTTAAAATCATATTATTTTATGTTTTCTCTCTTTGTTTTTGGAGTTTAGAAACTTGATATTTCTTAATTAATTACTGCAGAGACTTGTTATCTCAATTAATCATGCATAATGGAACAATATATCATGGATATGTTATTGAAGTTCATAACTTGTGTATATTTTTTAATAGATTCAATCTTGTAAAATTTTTGTTTTCAACTCTATTTGATGTTGTATGCAAAATAGTATCTATCAATCTTAATTTTATTATAATTTAAACTTTATCCAACTTTCCATAATTTCACTTGAACTTGATTTTATAGATGCCATGACCCGCGAACCTATATATATATATATATATTCACGGGGTTCTAACATCAGATCGGTCGGACCATTTAACGGTTCTTATTTTAGAAAAATTTTAACGGTTCAGAATTTCAACCATTAAGTGGGAGGACCAAACGGTCACCAAATTGTATGAAAATTGATAAGCTAACTTATTTTTCGACGATCTTCCCATCTGTATGGTTGAAAATCCTTCAAACATGTTCTAGGGGACAAAATGGGCGACGACCAGATCTGTACAGTGATCCAGCCGGCTGCTCTGTAGAAGGCCCACATATATATATATATATATATATATATATATATATATATGTGCTAGCAAATGTGACTCATATTATTTTATATTTTTTATCTTATAAAAGATAATTATAACTTATTTATTAGTTTTGTGTATAAATCCTTCAAATTTTTATAATTAATTCTAACATATTAATGATGTTTTTATTAAGTGAATTGCATTTGATTTTGGTTAAGGAGTATATAATATTTTTTTGGGTATTAATTAATTTTTATGATGTTTATATAAATTTGCTTAATTTGATACTTTGTAATTGCAAATCATGTTTTTATTTAAATTTTACAATTTTTATGAATTTATAATTTTTTATATTTTTATAAACAAATATTAAATTCATAAAATATATGCATTATATATCAACACCACGAGGCAAAAATAGAAAGTTATGATTTGAATTATTAACAATATGAATGTACTCCAAAGAAAGAGAAAGCAGGTGCAGCACCAGTACAACATCTCCCTAAACAAGCACAGAATACTTGAAAAAAAAATGTGAAAGTGTTACTATATATGATCACCTACGAAGCTGCAGAAAACTACATGGTTGATTCCCATACCTACCCATTCATTTGATCATATCCCGTAATCAATGCTCAACTCTCCGAGAGGGGGTATGTTCTCCATTGCACAAAACCATGAGATGCGGATAAGACTTATTATAATGATCAAACAGCACAAACTGGAGAAACACTTTCGGGCTGCTAGCTAGTACTGTGGCTCAGATAACATGCCACATTCCTCGTCCTTGCGACATCCATCTATTATCTATAAAGAAGTTCAATCCAGGCAAAGAAGCTGGGTAGTTTGGCGGTTGCATGAGATCTGGAAAGACATCCGATATATCGCCCCACTCCTTCCAATTTTCTGTAAATCAATTAGGCCACACCAGACCCTGATCTCCACTTTCTGATTGTTAATTCCTTGGTGAGCACAATCCCACTATACTCTCAAACAAAAGACCCTGCACGAATGACATCCAACGACCTAGCAAACAGTACCCCCACAGTCTCCCTCGAGCGGAATATCTCCAATTAGTGTCTCAACCCCTTTTGGTTCACACGGTTTGGGCAACTTGGCGGGCACCTAGTCTACAACCAATCCCACACTCATAAATCAATGGCTTTCCTATGACAAGCAACCCATTGGCATCATAAGGAAACTCTCCACCATTCAATATTGCACAATCGCAACCATCAACCCGTGGAGCAATTTGTAACACAACCACAACCTGCAGTCCCTCTAGCAAGCAAACTCTCATCCTGAAACACTGAAGGAGGATACAGGGGTTTAACAAGGTAGTCAAAGAACATCGGATCCTGTTCATCATCCAGATCATTGAACAGCATTACTGGCAACTTCTCCTTCTTCATTGAAATGTCAAGACTCAGCAGGTAACCAGTAGGCCTTATATTTGAAGGATTCACCTTCAACTCCTCAGCAAGCTTCAGATTTCCCATGCCCATATATAGCCTTCTGACCATTAATTCTAACAAGACTATACTTGTATATTCAACCTAAAGCAAACCTACCAGCATTATCAAACCAAGAATCTACGATCTTGTAAAGCCCATCATATACATATAATTTCTTAGTGGGGCTCATTTCAAATTTTATACCGCGAATTACCCGAATTTCAACGCCATAAACTCGACTCTTTCGAGGGCGAGATTTCCACGTTCAAGTTTCTGATCGACGGAATTCTTGCCGTCGCGACCGTCATGGCCGGTGTAGTTAAGCTCTTCCCCACGGTCATCGTCGTCCTCGTAACCTCTGAAGACGATGATGCTAGTGGCGACAGGCTCGTTGCCCGAGCTGCGGGTGGACAATACGTAATCGATGCCTGCCTGAACTTGGCCATGGAGCCAGAAGATGCAGAGCTCCATATGAAAGAAGAATATGTCACCTACATAGACTCCGGGGATGGAACTGTTGATTCGTTTATCGCGGTTGAGCCAAAGGTTCTTGTCGGTCATAAGAGCAGCGGCCTTGAGGTCTGGGCGGCTGTGATGCCCAAAAACCTCGGATAGCCCGTCTCTGCGGAGGATGAGGTGTTGGAGTTTAAAAAAATATAGTTCCACATCGGATAAATGGAGAAGAGTAAAGAGGGGAACACAAGGGTTAAGCCCAAGAACAAAACTATGCAGGCTCCAGCCTAGTGCAGATAATATTACTACTTGTGAGAAGTGTGGGGTGCCACCAGATCCTACAAAAGTTGTAATTTGAGAAAAGAAGAAAGAAGAATGAAATAACACAAAACATGTTCATTCAAATGAACGCGAAACTTTATGGGGCACTTCTCTCCAAACTAGAAACGTTATGGAGCTTCACTAATGATCATACCCCTCTAGATGTGCTTCAACAATGGTGTGATCCATTGGCGCATATTGTTGAATGGCCTCATCACAAGCCCCATTCCAAACCCGCACATCGTCTTTGCGTGGACCTCCATCAATGGCCTCTCTCATGCCATCATCACGGCCTTGCTAATATTCACTCACAGGTCCATCAAGATTTATATGGCTATGATACCATGTTGGAATTTGAGAAAATAAGGAAGAAGAATGAAATAACACAAAACATAAGAAATTTTTATTCCATATTCAGATGTCAGAGCAACCCTTACAATGTTCATTCAAATTATGTAGATAAGATCTCACTAATTATTTAACTAAATAACAAATTGACTAATAGATAAGATCTCACTAATGGATAAGATCTCATAAATAAAAAACTGAATAACAACTAAATTTGACTAAATCTAGTTTTGAATTATTCTCCAACACACTCCCTTAATTCAAACACATAAAATCAGAATAATTCAAATTTGGTAGAGCACATTTCTCTGAACGCAAAACTTTATAGAACACATCTCTCCAAGCTAAAAACTTTATGGAGCAATTTTCTCCAAACTTCTAAAAATTTGTGAAGCACTTCTCTACACTAATGATGCACTTCTCATCACAATCAACACTTTCAAAACACAATCTTGACATTGCCCTTCTCTTTCCAAACAGATCGAATCATCTGCTCATACCCCTCTAGATGTGCCTCAATGATGGTGTACTCCGCTGGCACATACTGCTTAATGGCCTCATCGATAAGCCCCATTCCAAACCCACACACCATGTTTGCGTGGACCTCCGTCAGCGGCCTCTCCCTTGCCATCATTATCGCCTTGCTAATATTCACTCACAGGTCCTTCAAGATTTACATGGCTCTGATACCATGGCTCTGATACCATGTTGCATGGCTCTGATACCATGTTGGAATTTGAGAAAAGAAGAAAAAAGAATTAAATAACACAAAACATAAGAAATTTTTATTCCATATTTAGATGTCAAAGCAACCTAGTTATATAGGCTTACAATGTTCATTCAAATCATGTAGATAACATCTCACTAATTATTTAACTAAATAACAAATTGACTAATAGATAAGACCGCACTAATAGATAAGATCTCATAAATTAAAAACTGAATAACAACTAAATTTGACTAAATCTAGTTTTGAATTATTCTCCAACATGAAGAGGCGTGGGATGGATGCGCGTAGCGAACGAGGTTACATGAGTGGATCTGGTCGCGCTGTCTGAGGGCGGAGATGCAGACCATCTCGCAGGACCGGGCCTTGCGCTTCTTCACCGGGATGATGGCGGTGGACGCCGCCGCAGTGGATGGCACGTCGATTTTGGGAAAAATTCTTGACAGGGGTGTGGGCTTCCTGCAAGCGGGGCCAGTCACCGTGGGCGGCCATCGGGAGATCATCCAAAGGCTCGTGTTTCACCTGGTGGTTTACAAATGGGATAATATATCGCGGTGGTTTAGGTTGAGGACCGGGGGCAATGGAGATGGAGAGGAAGAGGAAGATGGATCAATTGAGAGATCCAACTATAGTAATGAAAATGACCATTATGTTTATATTTCTTTCGCCTCTGGGTACGTAAACATTCATGCAAAATTCACAAGAAAAATATTTGGTTTTTTCAAATATCTAAAAAGGTATTATTCCTTCAATATTTATCATTTTTAGAAAAATAATTTAATCAATATAAATAAAAATTTCAACGAAGGGAATGAAAGCCACCTAACAAACCAAAAATTGACACTTTTATATAAAGACCCTCCAAAAAACTAAAATAAAATTTTCAAAAATACTGGGTTTAGCTGCAAAAAATACCAAAATTTGGTACTTTTGCAAAAACACCCTTGTCAAATATAAAATTAGATTTAGAAATTTGTTGGGTGTTTTTGCAAAAAATGTGCAAAAGTTTAACATATAAAAGACGCTCCAAAATGTAAAATAAAATTTTCAAAATTACTGGGTTTATATGCGAAAAATGATCAAAAGTTTGGTACTTTTGCAAAAACACTCTCATGAAATGTAAAATTAGTTTTTCAAGTTTGCTGAGTTTTCCTGCATAAAAGTTCAAAAGTTTGCCAATTTAACAAAACACCATCCTAGAAATATAATTAATTTTTAGAAACTATACTAGGTTCTCCTAAAAAAATGACTTGAAGTTTGTTACTTATACAAAAACGCACTTGTATTGTTTTTCATGTACCACATGGTACTTTGCATGATAAATTCTAAGAGACCTCGGGTTGTAGTCCAAGACATATTGCTTTGGGTTTATCTTATAAGTACCACTAGGGTGGTTATAGAGTTTGGGGTCTAGTTTTTTAGGGTTTTTGGGGTCAAGGCAACAAAGACCCCAAGGTATCATAGAGGGCACCTATTTTGCATAATACATAAAGAAAGTTGAGACAGTTTTGAAAAACGCCCTACAAAACATTAATATTATTTTCTGAAACTTCTGGGTTGAAAATACAAAAATGAAATCAAGTTTGGTATGTTTTCACCTTTCAAGCTGCTGGTCGTCTAGCCATGACCCAAGTGCGGGTCGTGTTGGGCCAGTCCCGAGCAGTTGTGAGTAGGCATAGTATAGTGATCTGTCGGGCTTGTTTGGCCCGTAGGTATATTATAGCTTGGTTGCCTAATTCTTGAAGAGAATGATGAGATGCTTTCCATTGGAGATTGATCTAGTCTAGGTTTGGGGTTTCGGAGGTTTGGGGGATGGGATGGAATGGAGATGACCTCTTGATTGAAAGAGAGGACCAAGCGGGAGCGAGAAATGGGCCCTATGGTTCGCTGAAAATGTCCCTTTAGTCTCTCTATTATTTTTTTTTCACCGGAGATCCCTCTATTTTTTTGTTTTGAGAAAAAAGAAGTTCCTCCCCTAACGTCGAGTTTTTCCTTCCATATTACTAACGTTGTTTTTCTTATTAATAAAATAATATTAAAAAATTCTGAGGAAATATTAAACCCTATTTAATATAACAAATAATATAATTATAATAATTATAACTAAAACAATACAATTAAAAATTAATTATTTTATAAAATTATAATTAACAAACCCTAACCCTAACCCTCCCCACCAGCCGCCGCTATAGTTCCGGATGGTGGTTGGATGCGTCGGAGAGATCCAATCTAGGGAGGGAGAGAAAAATGGATAAAGAGGTCACTGGGTCCTCCCTTTCCTCTTCCTTATCGTGTGGAGAAGGAGAAGACACAGTGGCGGCGGCGGGCGAGGAGGAGGGGAGAGTAGGGTTAAGATTTGTTAATTATAATTTTGTAAAATAATTAATTTTTAGTTGTATTGTTTGTTATATTATTTTAGTTGTAAATATTATAATTATATTATTTTTTTATTTTAAATGGGGTTCAACACTTTTTTAAAGTATTTTAATATTATTTTATTAATAAAAAAATCATGTGAGCGAGAAAACTCACAGACATTAGGGGAAGAGACTTCTTTTTCCCAAAACAAAAAAATATAGGGATTTTTTATGGACGAAAAATAATAAAGAGACTAAAAAGATATTTTCAGTAAACCACAGGGATTTGATAATGATAACAAAAGCTTGGTTGAGAAAATTAAAATAATTAGTTTTAAATTCTATTAAAACATAAAATCAGTATTAAATTAAAACTACTAACTAGATTTCTTGGTGGGTTTTTTAATAATTAAATATGCTTAAAATTATATTAGTTTATGTTTTCTCTCTCTTTATTTTAGGAGTTTATCTATCAATCTTAATTTTATTACAACTAAAATTTATCCAACTTTCCATAGTTTTACTTGAACTCAATTTTATAAATGCCATGAACCTATAAATAATCACTCATAAATTATCCCACTTATCTTGTGAAACAAAAAAAAAGCAACAATGTTCTCTGAAGTCTTTGAACAACCTTTACATCGCAACTATACCTTTTGGTGCCACCAACTACGGGGTTTCACAGAAATACCAAAAAACCACGAGATGGATTGGGGCAGTACTCCTTCGCTTTTCGTCAAATACCAGTTCTTGAGGGAGACCATCTTCCGGAAATGCACCATGTTTGCTGCCACAGTTGTCAACCATACAACCCCTTTGATGGAAGAAAGAAGATTTTTCTTTCATGATCTTACTTCTTTCACAAATAAGTTGTTAGTGGAGCGTGAAATAAATACTATGATGTCTCAAAGTGAAGCATGACTTACACTTCCTTCGGATCACCGTCATTGGATGATCAGCTGAATTGTGTCTACTATTATGTGTCTGATTTCTCAACACATCGGCTCAGATGCTTATAGAAATATTTATGTTGAGTTTGATGTTATTAAAGAGGTGCATACTATGATTAATGTTATCGACGATAGTGATGAGGAAGAGATAGAAAGCGATCTCACTCGTGTTATGCGAGAGTCCTTTGAAGCTGCACAACAGGATATTATTCTTCGGCCTGCACCGCAGAAGTTTTTGGAGAGTTTGGTGACGGAGCAAGCGTGCGAGGTGGAAGGTGATGATCATGATATCCAACAATGCATGATTTGTTTGGAAAATTTGGTTGTAGGTACAAAGGTAAAGTGTTTGTCATGTGATCACCGTTTTCACGGAGAGTGTTTAACTTGTTGGTTTCAAGAGAAGGGCACATGCCCTCTCTGTCGATGTGGCGGGCCACGACCAGCAAGTTGAAGACCAAGATTAAGTTGATCAATTAATTTGATAATTTCCTTAGTGTTTTCTTGGGTGTAGATTGGTTATGTTTGTTTGGAAGTTGCTTGATTTGATTTTGTTGTGTTGGTATGTAAACAAATTGTTGAAGAAACTGTAAAACAGTAAAATACCATCATGATAGTTTTGCATTTTTATTTATTTATATGAGATTATTATTTTTAATTTTATAAATTTGACATGTATATATAAACGTGAATGGAACTAATCTCCTTTTTTAACTCATTTTACCAGCGGATATGGTTAGTATTCTAATTTTGGATTAAATTCAGACCGTGTTCAAATTCTATTTTATGATTTAAATAAAAATTTATTCTATTAATAGTTGCATATATTTTATAAATTAAATATAAATAAAATTATAAATTCAAAAATTTTATAAAATTTAAATAAAAACATGATTTGCAATTACAAACTATCAAATTAAGCAAATATATTAAAATCATAAAAAATAATTGATACCCAAAAAAATATTATATAGTCCTTAACCAAAATCAAATGCAATTGATTTAATAAAAAAATAATTATTATTCATCACCCGGTATCCAAAGGGGATGTTGCTGTAGGGATCTGTACTCTTTATCCGGGTTTTCTTGAGATGCCATGTGTATGTTCAGATTTAGCTTGTTTGATAATGATAACAAAAGCTTGGTTGAGAAAATCAAAATAATTAGTTTTAATTTCTATTAAAACAGAAAATCGGTATTAAATTAAAACTACTAACTAGATTTCTTGGGTTTTTTTTAATAATTAAATATGCTTGAAATCATATTAGTTTATGTTTTCTCTCTCTTTATTTTAGGAGTTTATCTATCAATCTTAATTTTAATTTTATTACAACTAAAAGTTTATCCAACTTTCCATAGTTTTACTTGAACTCAATTTTATAGACGCCATGAACCTATAAATAATCACTCATAAGTTATCTTATTTTGTGAAACAAAGGAAAGCAACAATGTCCTCCGAAGTCTCTGAACAACCTTTACATCACAATCATACCTTTTGGTGCCACCAACTACGGTGTTTCACAGAAATACCAGAAAACTGTGAGATGGATTGGGGTACTCCCACGTTTTTTCTCAAGTACCAATTCCTAAGGGAGACCATCTTCCGAAAATGCACTATGTTTGATGCCGCAGCTGTCAACCATACAACCCTCTTGATGGAAGAAAGAAGATTTTTCTTTCATGATCTTACTTCTTTTACCAATAAATTGTCAATTAAGCGTGAGATAAATACTATGATGTCTCAAAGTGAAACTTGGCTTACACTTCCTTCGGATCAGCGTGATTGGATAGTCGGCCATACTGCGTCTACTATTATGTGTCTGATTTCTCAACGCATCAGCTTAGATGCTTATGGAAATATTTATCTCGAGTTAGATGTTGTTAAAGAGGTGTATTCTATGATTGATGATACTGTTGATGCTAATGTTATTGACGTTAGTGACGAGGAAGAGACAGAAAGTGACCTCGCTCATGTTATGCTAGAGTCCTTTGAAGCTGCACAACAGGATGTTATTCTTCAGCCTGCACCGCCGGAGTTTTTGGAGAGTTTGGTGATGGAGCAGGTGTGCGAGGTGGAAGGTGATCATGATATCCAACAATGCATGATTTGTTTGGAAAATTTGGTTGTGGGCACAAAGGTGAAGCGTTTGATATGCGATCATCGTTTCCATGGAGAGTGTATAACTCGTTGGTTTCAAGAGAGGGACAAATGCCCCCTCTGTCGATGTGGCGGGCCACAACCAGCATCTTGAAAACCAAGATTTGATCAATTAATTTGATAATTTCTTTCTTGGATCTAGGTTCATTATGTTTGGAAATTGATTGGTGTGGTTTTGTTAGTTTGGTCTGTAAACAAATAGTTGAAAATATTACAAAACAATCAAAAACCGTTTTGATTTTTTTTATTTATTTATAAAAATTATTAATTTTAAATTTAAATACTTCCCATGTATAGATAAACGCGCACGTAACTAATTTCCTATTTGGATTAAATTCAGAATCTAGACGACCCTTGTGCTCTAATATTCTCTTGCACTACGATCTATCGCCTCCTTACTCATTGAAAGCAAACAACGACCATGTTTTCCATAGTTCGGCGAATAGCAATGGCAACTCCAATCAAACGCTATATGAGTTTGCCCGAGTGGAGTGGTTTCAAGTCTTCTTTTCATAAAGATTTTTGTAACACTATTAAAGTTAAATTCATGCTTATCTAGCCGTGGATAGAGTCTATGAACATGATCTATCTGTACTCATGTTTTGTTAGAGGTGTATTTTGGTTCATAGTAATCATTTGATTTTCTTGATTTTGTTGATAATAAAGGATTTGATAATGAGAAATAGAAGGTGAGTTGAGAAAAAAAAATAAACAACGGCTAGTTTTAAATATTATTAAAATAGAAATTATAATTAAAATACAAACTAAATTTGGAGAGGATTTGTAATAATTTAATATATGTTCAAAATCATATTAGTTAATGAAATAAGCTATAGAAAAGAGCTAAATAAATATTATAAGAAAATGATTTTCTGGAGTATCATCTTTAACAAACACTTTGGTTTATTATTCCAGATTTATTTTAAAAAAATAAATAAAAATATGTGGCAAATGGTATAAACCAAAATCTATTCAGAGATTTTTTTTTTTTAAAGTTTAGTTTAGTTTTTTAGTTTGATCATATTTAAATCTGCAATAGAAAAAAGAGTATTAGTTCAGTCACCAATTTTTAAAACTATTTTTAATAATTTAATATGATATTTTCCCGTCATATTTTTAAAAATTTAAAATATCCAAAAAAAATTAAAAAATCATAAAAATCTTTGAAATTTTCAAAATCCTAAAAATCTAAAAATTCCTAAAAATCCCATAAAATTTAAAAAATAAAAATTTTAAAATTCATAAAATTGAAATATAACAATTTTATACTCAACATAATTTTTTTATTTAGAATGATTTAAAATGAAAAGAATATTTGAAGAAAACCAGACGAATCAGACAGGCTTGTAAGAGGTCACTATGCAGGTTGTGCCGTGTTGGTCGGCGTGCACATCACCTACACTTTGCATGTGACTAGCCCAGCATAAGCTTGTGCATGTGCCGTACTTAGGCCTGACTCATTCATGTTTGGCAATACTGGTATGGTGGACACCTTCAGATTAGTCCATCTATTATATCGAATCGGTCCTTTTGGTCCCTCTATTATAATTTGAGCCCCAGGATCCCTCTACTTTCATAATAGAGAAATGTCAGTCCCTATAAAGGTATATTTAAACGTTTGTTTAGCCCATAAAGTTGACGAAAGGAGGGACTAACATTTTTCAATCTTGAAAATAGAGGGACCCGAGGCTCAAATTATAATAGAGGGACTAATTTGGCTATTAGACAAAAGAAAAAAAAAAGAAATCAATTAAAAAAAAGGTCTAATACACAATTTAGTCCCTCTATTATACTGTTTTGAGACTTTAAGTCCCTCTATTATAAGTTGAGCCTTTTGGTCCTTGTACTTTCATGATTTAGAATATTTAGTCCCTTCAAGGACTTCATTAGGGATCGACCTTGAGCCTATACTTGTTTACTCTAGTAATTGATGAGTTAACTAGTTATATCCAAGATGACATCCCATGGTGTATGTTGTTGGCAGATGATTTTGTACTAATGGATGAGACTAGAGATGGAGTAAATCAAAAGCTAGAACTATGGAGAAACACTTTAGAAAGTAGAGGCTTTAGATTAAGTAGAAGTAATACAGAATATATACACTGTGATTTTAGTCTAAGTAGCTAGGAGAGATAAAGGGGAAGTAAAACTAGGTGGGGTGGTAGTGCCTAAGGTTAACCATTTTAAGTATTTAGGTTCCATTTTCCAAAAGATGGGATGATAGATGAAGATGTAACCCATAGAATCAAAGTTGGATGGTTGAAATAGAGAAGTATCATGGGTGTGTTATATGATAAGAAGATGCCTAACAAAGTGAAAGAAAAATTCTATAGGACGACAATTAGACCGGCCATACTATACGGGAGCGAGTGTTGGGCAACTAAAGTTCAACATATTTATAAGATAATGTGGCAGAAATGAGGATGTTAAGGTGAATGAGTGGTCATGCAAGATTGTACAAGATTAGAAATGAACACATCCGACAGAAGGTGCATTCGCACTAATTGAAGATAAAATAAGAGAATGACTTTTAAGATGGTTTGGACATGTACTTCAAAGACCCCAGGTGTTCCAGTCCGAAAATGTGATACTTTAGTTATAGAAAGTAAAAAAAAAGGAGTAGAAGTACGCCTAGGATTACGTGGAGAAAGGTAATGTCTAAGGACCTACGTATGTTAGATATTGAGGCGGATATTGCTTTTGACAGAGCAACATGGAGACAAAGAATCCATATAGTCGGCCCCGTCTAGTACGGGATTATGGATAAGTCAATTAAAAATCTCTCTTTCATTATCTTTGTTTGTGGGAAATACTTTTCTGCTTTTAACATTTCAATCTCTCATAGAATTATTTATTATTATTAGTAGTATTATTTTAATATATTTATTTATTTTTATTTCTATTTTTTATATTATATTTCATTTTATTATATTTTATTTTATCTTATTCATATTTAAAAGCAATATGGAGACAAAGAATCCATATTGCCGACCCCATCTAGTGTGGGATTAAGGCTTAATAATTGTTGTTGTTGTTGTTATTGTTGTTTGGGTTATTCTCATTTTTATGAGAAAGGACCATCATAAGAATTGTCGTTTCAAGAATTTTGAACATATTCTCTTATTTTTTCTAACTAGGTCAATTATAATAAGATTTTTTAAATGATAAATAAAGATATGGTTTATCTATCTTATTAAAAGAAAAATTGAACATACTCTCATGTACACTAATTGGTTTTTAAATTTATGGTATATTTAATAAATATGAAAATTTTGAAAATTGATTAATAAACACGGTTACACTGCCAGCTAATGTCCACGAGTTAAACCATATGAACTCTTGACAAGCCTTGGTCAGCGCACAACTTGCATTTCACGTGACATGCCCTGTTAGCAATTAACTAGATTGTGGTAAATTTCCAACCAGAGTTAAACTTACACTAATTATAAAATTATATACTTTAAATACTTAAAATTAAGACATGACAAAGACATAATCAAAGTTTTCCTATAATTTATCCATCAGTAACAAAAGATTTTTTTATAAAATCCATAATTTGTAAATAGAAACCCACTAAACAACCAAAAAATAATAAACTACTCAACCTTCAACTAAACTAGAGTTAAAAGAGTAATGATATAGAAACCGCATAGGCTTACCGAATAAGCTTACCGAATCACTGAAACCATTAAATTTTTCTAGAGATCATCAACACCACCATCTCGAGATAACTTGAATGGATATCAAACATACGGTAAGCTTATTCGATAAGTCTATTCGGTTTGTATATCACTAAAGAGTAAAGACGGCCCGCTATATTTAGAAACATCTCCCTTCTCTTCTTTTCATCGCAATAACCTTCTTCTCCTTCTCACAGATACACATATCATCTGGCCGCAGTCGGCGATGGCTAGCTCTCACATCCGCATCGCGTTCCAAAGCTCTTATCGGTGTGACTATTGGTTATCCACCCCTTCCGGCGATCGTACTCCCATAATGGAAGGCCCCGAATTTTCTTTCGAAGACGTCTACTTCATTGAACTTTCTCTATTAGTTGATCCAAGCACTTTCGAGGACCTCATCGATATTCTGATCCTTCGAACAAGAGTTGGCCTCATCATGTCATCTCAAAACCGATCGGTCTTGGTAAGTTATGTTTTAACCCTGATCTACAACGAATTGATGGAAATTCGGTCATTTGTGATTCAATACAGGGTGAGGCTAGAAAGGGTGTCTGAAACATTAGTGTTGCCGGCAATGTATTTCGATCACTTTTTTATTATGGGGCCCGGGGAAATCCCCCTGTTCATGGCTTGCATAGAATATGAAGAGAGAGTTAGCCTTCAAGAATGTGTCATTTGCCTGGTTGAGTTGCACAGAGGGACTGAAGTAAGACGCTTGCAGTGCTCTCACCGGTTTCACTTGACTTGCATATTGCGCTGGCTGTTGAACAATTCCAATTGTCCCATATGTGGCAACATCATCCAAGTGTGGTATTGGGTTCCCGTGTCTTGAGCTCCGCGTGAGTTCGATTCCCGTGGGGGACTTCCTGTGGCGTTCTGTGCACAGCACTGCTGCAAGAGCGCAATTTGCTTGGTGCCGGAATCGATCCCAGGTTGAAGCCTGTCCCTTGGTTCTTATTAGCGAGTGGCTAGCCACTCGCTCTTACGTCCAAAAAAAAAAAAAACATCATCCAAGTGTGAAGCACCGAAGCACAGACAATGAATCAAATGCTTCTTTCTTTCTTTCTAAATAAAAAAATAAAAAAATATGTGCGTAGTTTTAGGGTCTTAGACATATCTTGCTTTTCTTTGAACTTTTTATTTTTATTTTTTATGTGTGGTTTTTTCTTAGATATTTAGTATTTACAGACTTTGAATTGTGATGGTGTTTGTTTGTTTGTTTGGTTTCTTTGAAGAAATCCATCCTATCAATGGAAGCTACTCTCCATTCTAACTCAGGGGAGGTTGTGTTCAAGTTTAATATGATATGTTTCTCCTTTTACCGTGTATGGACAGTTTAAATTGCTAAATAATATGATGTAGCAATCATGTCTTTGTGCATTTGGCTGGAAACAGTAAAAGAGATCAGTGTAATCTCAGTGATTTCTATGTAGTGGTGGCCGGGTACCACTTTATTATCCCTTGCAACTTCTTCGGAGCACTTTTCTCCTTCTGCCCTACAAAGGTTTCGCCCTCTTGTGATGGCACTAAGACCCTGTTTGGATGACTAATAGTTATGGTTTAGTAATATATGATATGGTATGGTATTGAAATTACTGTTTATTATGTTTAGAAAGATGGCATGATATGATATGGTTAATAGACTGTTTATGTTTGTTTTGATGATATGGTATGACTGTAGAAATAATAAAATAATCAGAATACCCTCAAATTAAATAACCAAGAAAGTAGAGAGTGTGTGAGCTGGTGGCAATGAAGAAGATACCAGCAGTGAACGGAGGTGGCGACAATGATCAGAAGTGGCAATTGTGACTTTTGTTGGGTGGAGATGAAGGTTTCGTTCTTTGATTGCTGAAGAGAAGAGGGGACTGAAGTACTTGGTGTTTACAAAAATTATTATGGATATTTTCAACAGAAAAAATTTAAAATCATGAAAAACCACCAGATCTGTGGTTTTAAAAACACATAAAAAATGATAGTTTTAAACCATAAAAAAACTATGAAAAACTATACCATTTAAAAATAAAAAAATTCTACAAAATATTTTAGTCACTTAGAAAAATACTTGCAAATGGCCCTTCGCTTTGCTAATGATTTTTAAAAAATAAATCCTGAGTAATGTAATAATACCTTTGCTAGTATATATTAATTCAATCATTATGCCTCATTTTCAACAAACATTAAATCAATATGTTAGCAAATTAACCTTAAATAAGTTTGAGTAAACCACAAACCATAAATTTCAAAAATAATAAAAATATAAAAAATAAAAAGATCTTGTATTTTGCACCAGTTTTTTTTTTTTTTTTCCAATCACAAACCTATCAAGTCCCTTGTATATCTCCTTAAAACACTTACCCTTGCCAATGTGACATGTGCTCTATCAATCCGCCACTCTACACCCATTGGTGGAGGTCTTTCAATGGCATCCCAAACTTGCATTATTGATTCCCACAATAACACCCTTAGCATATGCCATATGCTATAACACCCAAAACCTTCTAGTGTACACATGACCCTCGATTGCATGATACTGCTCACTTGCGTTCATTAGT
The DNA here is from genome assembly GCA_026586065.1 of Dioscorea zingiberensis. Lineage (NCBI taxonomy): Eukaryota > Viridiplantae > Streptophyta > Magnoliopsida > Dioscoreales > Dioscoreaceae > Dioscorea > Dioscorea zingiberensis. Next base: position 2,341,370 of record CM048822.1, on the reverse strand, counting down.
TTATGTGAGAATTTTAATTACATCAAAAATTAATTTATTTTCACTTGAGAATGCATTTGAGTGATTGTTTTAATACTTTCATTATTTATATTTATTTTATAATTTAAAATTCGTAGAAAAATTTAAAATCCCAATATAATTTACTTTACTTGGGAGTTTTTAAAATTTTTAAAATTAAAATTATCTATACCAGTTGGTAATATGGAGAGAGAGAGAGATATTTTTTTAAATCAAAAAATTCCAAAATTTTGAGGAAATTCTAAAACCCCATTCTAATTTTTTTTGATATTTTTTAAATTTTTTAAAATTAAAATTAGACTCCTTTTTCATTTAGTAATATATATAGATATAGACATATAGATTCTATTTAAAACATAATAATGTTTAGAAAGAAAATACCTAAGATGGTTAATACTAATCCTAATGTCTTATTAATAAACGAGTCAAATTTGAATCAATATAAATGATATATATACATACTCAATATAGATGTATAAGATTTATAATAATATTTTAAAATAAAAATATTTATTTATTTATTTAAAACTTAATTATAAACTTTAATAATTTGACAAAAGTTAAATTTTTAGTCAATTATAAAAATATTCCATAATAAATTTTATTTTTATAAGAGCTTTGTAAATTTTTCTAAAAAAATAGAAGAATAAATTATGGCAATAATTTGTGTAGGGTATCATATTATGCACTTGTCTCACTTGGTCACCGAATTTCAATTTGTTTTTTTGTTGGTAACGAACTTCAATTTTGTTTCACCAGAAGGTCACCCGAGAGATTCCGGTGAAATCACATAGGATGCCATGTCACCCTTTAAATTTACATTTACCCCTCTTTCTTCTCTTCTTCTTCTTTCACCCTGGAGAGATAGTGCGACAGAGAGGCTTCTTCATCTTCGACGCCGGAGAGGATCAACGGCCATCGATGATAAGGTTTTTGTCCACACATGGCGGTGGAGGTGAGAGAGAGAAAGAGATACAAAAGCTAGAGAGAGAAGAAATTGAGAAAATAAGAGATAACAACCACACATCTGATTCAAATATTAAATAACAAAAGAGACATTCAATAGAAATGACTTTCACTTCAGAGATAAAAATGAACATTTTTCCAATTTAAAGATGAAATTAAACATCATCCCTGTTTTATAACCAATTTAATGCCAAGATAAGTCAAGAGGGAGAAAGATTAGAAAGATTAGGGGGAGAATATTAGATATCCTTGTATAATAATAAATAACAACCTCCTTGATTTACAGAAACAAAAAAAAAAAAAAAAAATGAAACAAACAAGAAGATTGACATTCAAAACCCTAAAATTTGAGCACTACCGCTGAAACAATTCTCATCCACTCTCTAAAATCTGTTCACTTTTTCTAAGGATTTAACCACCAACCAAACAAAGAACATAGCTTTCACTTCACTTCACTTCACTTCAGAACCAGAGAAGAAGAAGAAAGAGAAGACATGAGAAGGATGATAGAGTGATGATCCTATGGGAGTTTGCCACCATTACTGCCATCAGGGGAGGTGATGCTGGATCCTGAAAGGGCCTAAGCTGATCATCGCCGGCCGTTGATCCTCTCCAGCGCCAAAGATGGAGAAGACCCTTTTGTCACGACCCTCTCTTGAGTGAAAGAAGAAGAAGAGAAAAAAGGGGGTTTTAGGGTAAAAAAAAGGGGTAATTATAAAAGGGAGGGGTGACATGGCATCCTACTTGGCCATTCCGGCGGGCACGTAGGATTAATTTCGCCAGAATCCTCGGATAACCTCCAGGTGAAACAAAATTGAAGTTCGGTATTCGAAAAGAAACAAATTGAAATTCAGTAACTGAAGTGAGACAAGTGCATAATACAATATCTCACATAGATTATTAATCGAATAAATTATAACTGATTTTTTAATTAAAATTTTTATAATATTTTTATATCAAAATTTTTCCCAATGGTCTATTGGTATTTGGGTCCTTTGCTAAAATTGGGGATTATCTTGTGGATGACCCATGATCGAATCCCCACTCTTGTAAAATGAGAATCAGATGTGGACTAACCCGGGATCAAATAGCCACGCCTGCACACAATGCTATATCACAGATCACACGAAAACCTCACCTCATTGCTTTTATTTTTAAAGATTCGAGGGTATATTTAAAACTGAACATGTTTAAATATTTAGATAATGAAATAATTAAAAAATAATAATATTATTTTCCATCCAAACAGGTTCTTAATCATGAACTTTTATTTACAAATAGAAAAATATTCTATAATAAATTTTGTTTTTATAAGAGCTTTGTAATTTTTCTAAAAAAAAAAATAGAACAATAAATTACAATTAATTTTTCCCATAAGACTTTAGTTAAATTTTTTAAAATTTCACCACATCTAAACCTCATCTTATTTTTTTTAAAAAAAAAAATCGAGATATATTCGAAACTGTTTAGATGTTTGGATAATTATATAGTTTTTTAAAATAAATCCAGTTTTATATTTTAATTATAACTATTTTTTAAACAAACATAGATTACTATGTTTGTTATGTGATATATAATTAAGAGCAAAGTATATATTTATCTAAAGATTCAAATTTGAAAACACAACTCTTCGTTAGACTCAAATTAACTCAAACATGTTGAATTGAATCCAAACCCATCTTATTATAAGTAGTCCGAATGATACTCGAAAAAGGATTTTAAAACCCTATAAATAAGAGTCTCTCTCTCAGCCTCTCAGGGCAAACAAATTCACGAGGGCGATGGCGTCAGAGAGGAATCAGGAGGTGAAGCAGATGGTGACTCTCAAGAGCAAAGACGGCAAGCAATTCCAGGTGGAGAGGAAGGTCGCAGAGCAGTCCAAGGTGATCAAGCTCTTAGCCGAGCAGTTCTCGTCCCATTCCCTCAAGACCTTCATCGATGATGAAGATGGCTACATCGACACACCAATCCCTGTCGAAGTCACCAGCGATGTTCTTCAATCTGTTATCTTGTACTGTGAAAAGCACTCGGAGGAACCGGCGCGGAGCGTCTGGGAAGAGAAAGTAACCCAGCACCGGCCGGACGTCCTCATTCAATGGGATTCCAAGTACATTGAGGAGGTCAAGAAGAATAAAGAACTCCTCTATAATCTCATCATCGCGGCGAACTACCTGGAGATCGAAGGACTCTTGGATCTGACGATCCAGGCGGTGGTCGATATGATCGAAGGAAAATCGCCGGAAGAGATCCGCAGTATTTTGGGGATCACGAACGATCTCACCCCAGAAGAGGAACACGAAATCCGTCAACAGAATCTTTGGGCGTTCACCCCGAATTAAAAGGCCAAATCCATCAACAGAACCTTAATTTGTACTTCTGGTAGGATTAGGAATTAGGGTTCATGATCAGTTTATTTATTTATTTATTTATTTATTTTCTCTCTTTAAAAAAAAAAAAAACTTTGATCTTATAATTTTCTCAACTTTTCTATTTTTTAGTTAATTAATAGGTATTTTTTATTTGGGCAACTTCTCAAATAGTCTCTGGTACTATTTAAATACTATACAATTTTAAACCCTATCTACCCAAAACACTATTTGCTTTAAGTCCTCCAACATCCCTAACTAAGGTAAGTTTACTATTGAGGGATGAATAGTTATTTACTTATATATATATATATATATATATATCCTGCATATTAATTACCAAAATGTACAGTATATCCATATGCATGCATGATGGCTACTTAACATTCATTCATTATTACAAGTTTACAACTAAGAACTAATACTACTACTCACCGAACTTGAGCCTGATGCGAATGTAAAGCCTTGCGGCGGCGGCGAGGAAATATTTCCACGGTCTGCGAGGGGGTAAGGATATGGAGTACCAAGTTGTTGATGGTATCGGCCCGGAGTGCATCAGCGGCGGAGACGAGCGCGTTCAACTCTGCCAACACGGCCTGCGCGCGCCGCACTACCCGCAGCTCCATCGATCTCCCCTCTCGCCAGACTCCGCATCGGAGGTGAGCGGCACGACGGTAGCGCGGGGCAGGAGGCGAAAGGCGAGAGAAGGGCGCCAGCCAGCGGCCCAGAGGAAGGTGCCCTCCAGTTGGGTTAGCCAAGAAGGGGAGAAGAGGAGCAGCACGTCGGTGCGGGACTTCTGGTTGTAGTACTCGTGGTAGTGGGCGAGCACACGCGCGATGAGTGCGAGCTGCGCGGCCTCGTCGTCCGCCGCACGGAGAGCAGCTCACCGAGAAGCTGCTCCTGTCGTGCCATCCAGCCTGGGTAGAAGGAAAGAAGAGGGGGGTTTCGATGGTTTAGTGTGTGTTGTGGAGAAGAAGAGAGAGGGGGTTTCAATTTTTTTCTTTATATCTAATTAGTAATTATTACTCTTCTAGCATATATGCTTTATATATATATAATAGCATATATGCTTTCCAAATATATGATTCTATGATAGGTTAACCTACTCATACCCTCAATTCCACTATTCAAATTCTAGCATCACTAGCTATAACCCTAATCACAGCTATTGCTGCTCCCAAGAGTTCCACCCGGTGATGATATCCTCGTTTGAACACTATAAGGGTTTAGGGGATGTCACGATGAACTTGGAGATCTGATCCTTGGTGAAGCCATGGGAGGCAAAGAAGGTGAGGACGGTGTCGAGGTCATGTTTGGCTTTGACCTTGTCACTCTTGCTGTCGAGATTACTCTCGCGACTAAACTTCATGGCAGTAACAAGGGCCTTTTCGGATTTTCCAGTGTCAGGGAGGTAGGAGACGATGGAGGAGGGATGGATGGAATTCAATTTGCGGGATAATAATAAATTGGTCATTAATAGTTTCTCTTTTTTAGTTAGTGGAGAAACCACTTGTCATAAAAATAAAATAAAATTTTTTTATTCTCATTTTGTAAATTGACGAAACAAAAAAAAAAAAAAAAACATCATAGAAAAGAATGGGAAAAGAACTAGCTTGTCACCACATCCTTATCCGTCTTCTCGTCTTAATTTCTCCTGCTTGGGATCGAGCTTCGAGGTCGTAGCCATGGCGATCAGGAGGAACCACGGGGTGGAAGAGTGAAAGCGACGATGCCAGGCGGTGCTACTGCTTTATATCGGCCAAGTCTTGGGTTTTTTAGAAGTGAAAAAGCTATTTTTTAACCCGGATTTTAAAAAGTTTTTCTATTTTTAATATATATATATAATATATATACGGTATAATATATATATATATATATATATATATATGGCATAAATATACCATATATATAAGAATCGGTATATATATTATACTATATATATATATATAATAAGATTCATTAAAATCTAAACTAGTAAAATAATAATCTACCTACCAATTTTGAAAAGCTCATAAAATAAATAAACTACTATTTATTTTTTATCTATTAAAAATTTAAAAGATCTGTTCAAAAATCTAGTACATAACTTATTTAGTTTTTCAATATATGTTTCTAAATTCATAAGTTTTTATGTATGTATCTTTTCTTTTTTTGGGAGATTTTTAAAGTACACTTGAACTCGGTTCCTCACTCCCACTCCAAGTAGAACTCAAACCAATTAATAGATCAACAGAATGAATACTAAACTCAAATTTCAATTATATAGCAACTAGTAGATCTTTTACCCCCTCCTATATATAAATACAACACCAATCAACACATATATCTCACATCAATTCTTTCCTATTCCCCCTTGATTTCTTTCTCACCCTCTAGCTCGCCAATTAACAATGCCTAGAGTTTTCATACCTCCCACCCAGCGATACTGCACTAGCAGGTATGAACTACTCCCCGCACGCCAATCCCTCAGCACCAGGCGCCGTAACCTATCCATTATCCCGTCCGTCGCCATCGAGCTCAGCACCACTCTGAAGGTCTACTATTGGGAACGATACTCTTCTGAAGAGTATACAGAAAGCAGCTTCCCAGCTTCGCCACGCATCTTTTCATATCAGTTAACCACCTTCAGTAGTACTGACCAACACTCTGCAGAGAGAGCCGTCTCTGAAATTCTCTCCCATTATAATCCCCAGAGATGGTACAGTCGAGCAGAAACCCTGAACACCCTCATCTCCAGTTTGGCGACAAGCATCTCTTCTTCGTTGCCCAAACGCATCAGCTCTAGACTTACTCAAGTAACTGTACCAATCCACTTGGTGGTGGAGGTGTTTGTTTTGTATGGTAACGGTGACATACAGCAGCTGCGTAGATCACTAATTCCACAAGAAGATCACAAGAAGTGGATTGAAGTGTCAGAAGATGATGAAGATTGTGCAATATGCCTGAATAGATTGTTTGGTTCAGGCGGAAAGATCAAACGTTTACAGTGTTGTCATTGCTTCCATGAAAAGTGTATTGGTGATTGGTTCCGGAGAGCAAACACATGTCCATTATGCAGACAGAAGAGTACTACTGCCTGACTGACTGACCATGCAAAATCAAGATCATGACTGAATATATATGTATAGATATTTCAGAGATGCATGCATGCATGCAGTCTTAATTTGTTTAATTAATGGAGAACCACATATATGCAGTGAGTTTTAATTAGCAGAGGATTAATATTGCAACGAAATTAAATAATTAGATTGTTTGTGCAACTTGTTTAATTATGTACGTACATCACAATGTTTTACAGTTTAATTGTTTGGAGAAGGGAACTTATGATATTTACAGTTTGTTTTGGAAAAGTTTATTCATTAATCTTTTAGAATATATATCAGGCTCCGCTATTGACACAATCATATATACACGTTTGTTTGCAAAAACTTATATGTGAATCAGGTGATCCATCCCTACCTGTGATGCAAGTCCAAATTATCATATTCAATCTAATCTTCAAAAATTTCTATTTATCTTTATAACTTTAGGATCTTTTCCCATGTTACAATGGAGATCATTTTTTTTTTCTTTCAATTCAACTGATAATTTGAATTAAAAAATAATTAGTTTTGAAATCAAATTAATTCAAAAATAATATTAATCTGAACTCAACTATATATGGGCACTCCAAAGTGCACCTGAAATCAGATTCTTATGTCTTCAAGTAATATAACATCTCTACTCTAGTTCCCAATCAAATAAAAATTCAAACTTTAACTTAAATGGCCAGCCAAATGTTGGACTCCTACACAAACTGCTCCTGTAACTCCTACTCAGATTAGAACTCTCTATTACTTTCCTATAATTAATATACACATGATTTTGTTACTCATAAGCATCTCTCTGGCCAAGCAGAGGTTTGAGTTGAAATTCGAGTTGTGGAAACAACCTTTTATAAATCCCGGTCAAAAGCTGATTGTTTGGTTTTTAATTCGAGTTTTTAGTTTGTTTATTAATAATAAGAGATCGCAAGCTGATTCTCTCAAGGTGATTGTTTGGTTTTTAGTTTTTAGTTTTTTAAATAAATAAAAAAAGTTAAATCCAGTTTGTTGATTGTGAACGATCTAGGGTTTATGGGGGTTCTTGTAATCGTATTGGAATAGTATGATAAACAACTTAGTGATCATTGCCAACGAGTTTGTTCCTTAATTTTTCATGGATTCATTGTTGTGTTTGGTTTCCCTTGCTATTTGATTCATACGTGCTAGAGTTTGAAAGAATTTCAGGTAGTAATATGAGGATCAATCAACATTGATAATATTCATGTTTAATGTTAAAAGTCTTAGGAAGGGAACAACCATCTACTAAAAATTTTCTATTTTCTGATTTGGCAATCATCCATGAATAAACGTGACTTAGGAGTGTTTGTTTGGCGGGATTTGAGTGGATTTGAGTGGATTTGGATTTGCAAATCCAGTGACTTCTCAAATCATACGTTTGTTTCAGTACTGTATTTTAAAGTTCAGTGTATTTTCAAATACGGTTTATAGGGGATTTGGTTTTACGGCCAAATCGGCCGTAAAACCAAATCCACCGGTTTCAAATCCCTCACGTGCTCACGTGAGGGATTCACTCCACGGTCAGCTGAATTCGTGGGGGATGCGGAGAAGCGATTTTAAGTAATATTAATTTTTTTTATATATATCATTATCTAAATATAGTTATATCCTATTTGACTACGAGTGTTTTAAGGATTTCCAACCATATGGATGAAAAGATCATCGAAAAATAAGCTAGCATGTCGATTTTCATATAATTTGATAATCGTTTGATCCTCTCACTTAATGGTTGAAACTCTCACTTAATGGTTGAAATTCTATTCCGTTCAAATTTTTATAAAATAAGAACTATTAAGTGGGAGAACCAAACAGTTACCAAATTGTATGAAAATGGACATGCTAGGTTATTTTTCGATGATCTTCTCATCCGTACGGTTGAAAATCCTTCAAACATGCTCTAGGAGCCAAACGGGAGGCGAGTGGAAATGCACAGTAATCCTCACACGTGTATATATATATATATATATATATATATATTGATAGGGTGGTTATAAACAAGGACACGTGGCACACAGATATCCAGGAGTGTCGCCACGTAATGTAACTTCTGCAGCAAGGGGCTCACTTTCTCTCTACGGCCGAGCTCCTCCACCTCGGAAATTATGACGAATTCCGAAGTCCTCAAGGAGGAGCTCGGAAATTCGCAAGAAGGCGTGCTACCCTCGACTCCTCCTCCAGTGATTTTCCACACGTGGTGACTCAAGACCTTCTAGAAGCCTAGTCAGTTACAAAGACAGTTGAACAGTTGGGAAACGGTTAAACGGTTGAGGAGCCAGCCTGGAGTCTAGAAACTTCTAGAAGCATCCGGAAATTTGATTTTGAAATTTCAGCATGCCGAAGTTGGCACCCACGTGCTCAAATTGAGTAGCTTGTTCTCCAAGCAGCACCCCCACCTCCAGACCCTATAAATACCCCCTCTCCCCAGTTCAACATCATCTCATTCCAGATCTGGCGAAGCCCTGCTGCTCTGGCGACTGGAGCTCCCATCTTCTTCTTCTCCTTCTTCTCTTCTTCCATTTTCTTTCTCTAGAGCTCATCAATGGAGCTCTACTTTGTAATCATGAAGGGAGATCTAGTGGATTTCATCTCTCATGGAGATGACCGTGGTTTTTTCCCCATTTTTGGGGTTTTCCACGTTATTTGCTGAGCCTCCTTTGCTTTTGAGCTTTTCTCTTTGATCTTCTGGTTCTTCTTCTCTTCCCATTTCAAATACAAATTTAAAGTGTTGTTCGAAATTGGGGCTTGATCCAATTTTGGAGCTAACATTTTTGCCGCCGTCTGTGGGAACGGAGCAAGGAGCCATGCCTACAACTGTGAGATCAAGGCGTAACTGCACTCTGCAATGAGGATTCCAGCTCCAGCGACATCCATGGTGGGAGACGTGAATACCCCAGTGGCCGTTAATGGAGTTCCCACAGTCGCTGAGAATCCGCCAGCTCAATCGAATTTGGTGGCCATTCCAGAAGAACGATTCACTGCCGTGGAGAGGCAATTGGCAGCGCTCGCCACCACCATCATGGCTGTTGAACGCCATGTCTCGCAGGCTACAGTGCCACCCCCACCACCTCCTCCAGCGAGTCCAGCTCGCCAAAGGCGCACTTCTAGAGAACGGAGGAGCCCCGCATCATCTTCGGAGAGCTCTGATCCCCCTCATCAAAGGAGAGTAGTTCGGCAACATCATTCAGTTGGAGTGCGGGAGAGGAGAAATCGATCTCGGTCGAGATCACCTCGCCGTTCCCGATCACAAAGACCTCGGTCGCCGATCCAGTATGAAGCACGGCGTCGCTCCCTGAGGTACTCTCCTCCAAGGCGCTACACGCCTCCACGTCCCCGCTCCAGAAGCCATTCTCCTCGAGACACATCTCCTCGGAGACAGTGGTCGCGGCACCACTCTCCAGTACATTATCAAGATCCTGAGAGGGAACATCGGGGACGACTATCTGAACGAGAACGTGTCCTGCGGAACGTGCCACGTTTCCGTTCTCCGTTCATTAGAGCTATCTGGGAAGCTCCATTCCCAGAAAAGTACATTCCTCCAAACATCAGATTATATGATGGCACCTCGGATCCATACGACCATGTTGAGAGGTATTGCTCTGAAATGTCGGTCAATGGCACTTCCGAGGTGGTTCTTTGTCGCGGTTTCTCTAAGGCATTTGTCGGCCGGAATCGCGTATGGCCCGGTTTCGAAGTTTGCCAGAGGGGAGCATTGCATACTTCGACCAGCTTATGGACAAATTTCTTCGCCGTTTTGCTAATTGCAGACGGCATAAGAGGAATCCTGTCATGTTGCTGAGATGCAAACAGAGAGAAGGAGAATCTCTCCGGGATTACCTTGACAGATTTAATGATGACACATGTGGGATGTCGACCTCGATTCCATTATGGTGGTGGGGGTGTTGGATGGGTCATGGAATGTCCATTCCTTGACTCCTAATCGTGGATGTACCACGAGACTTGTCCGAAGTGATGAGCAGGTCCCAGAGCTTTATAGCTACAGATGAATTCAAAGCAGGAAGGAGGGAGCAAGCCCTCCAGCGGGCGGAGGAGTTCCGCCGAGAGGAGTACAAAGCAAATGAACGGGCACCACGGAGAGATGCAGATCAAACCCGTTACCGACCTCCTCGTAATGATGATCGAGGCCCTCGTGACTTGAGCAGACCCCGCATTCGTGCCAGGTATGATAATTACACTCCCCTGAATACTCCCAGGGAACGTATTATGATGCAGATCCAGGATAAGAAGATTCTCAAGCACCTCAACTCGTAGAAGCGAGACCTCCTCGGCAAAGAAAAGCAAAGAAATAAGTGATCTACCACAAGGTTCGAGGTCATACTACGGAGAACCGTGCATCCAACTCAAGGATGCAATGAAGATCTCGTCGAGAGGGAAGTTGGCCGAGTTCCTCAAGCAAGAACCCAAAGAAGAAGGAGGAGCAGTTCTCTCAAATGTAACCTCCCCTAAGAAGATCGATCTCACTGTCATTACAGGCGGGCCAGGATGTGGAGGAGAAACTTCATCCTCCAGGAGAAGCTATACCCGTATGGTAGGCACGATGCAGGAGCTCCCCCCGCAAAAGAAAAGTAGAACTACTCTTCCGATTGAGTTCACTGAAGAAGATTTGGAGGGAATTTGTCAACCACAAGACGATGCCCTGGTGGTGGTTCTCGATATCGGGATTTTTAGAATGCACAGGGTGTTGGTGGATACTGGGAGCTCAGCTGACATAATCTTCTGGGATGTGTTTGACAGAATGAAGATTGGTGCTGAAAATCTCAAGCCATGCAGGACTCCCCTAGCTGGGTTCACTGGAGATCCTGTTTATCCAGAAGGTATTATTACTCTTCCCGTGACTCTAGGAACTCCCCCACGAACCGTTACAGCTCCAATAAATTTCCTCGTGGTGCGGCATCCCTCGAGTTACAATGCAATTATGGGGAGACCTTCTCTCAACAAGCTTGAGTCAGCCCTTCAACCTATCATCCAAGTCAAATTTCAAACTGATTATGGCTGTGGAGAAGTGAAGGGAGATCAGCCCTCTTCCAGACAGTGCTACCTTGCAACTCTGAAGAGGCAACTTGGGGACTCAAGTAAAAGTTCTGAGTCTCTTGCTATAGAAGATTTTCAGCAGCAAGATGAGAAGAGAGAAGCCCGCAGGCCTACCCCAGTCGAGGAACTCACAGCCTTCCCCCTCGACGAAGCCTCGCCGGAGCGAACCGTACAGCTTGGAGTTGGACTCGCTGCTGATCAACAGAAGAGACTCCTAGAGTTGATCAAGTCCAATTCAGATGTCTTCGCATGGGCAGCCGAAGACATGCCGGGAGTACCAAGAGAAGTGATGGAACATCATTTAAATGTTGATCCAACTGTGAAGCCGGTAATTCAGAAGAGAAGGAACTTTGCTGCCGACAGGCTTGAAGCTGCTGAAGAGGAGGTCGGCAAGTTGCTTAAGGCAGAGTTCATTCGGGAGGTCCAATACCCCGAATGGCTCTCCAATGTTGTCCTTGTAAAGAAAGCCAACGGGAAATGGCGTATGTGTGTAGATTTCACGGATCTCAATAAAGCTTGCCCAAAGGATTGCTACCCCCTGCCTATGATAGATAACCTGGTAGATTCCACATCATGATACGAGATGCTTAGTTTCCTCGACGCATACTCTGGTTATAACCAAGTCAAAATGGCTAGAAAGGATGAAGAAAAATAGCCTTTATTACCTCCTCGTGGGACATATTGCTACAAGGTGATGCCATTTGGCTTGAAAATGTAGAGCCACCTTCCAAAGACTAGTGAACAAGGTCTTTAGGAAGCGGATGGGGAGAAATGTCGAGGCATATGTTGATGACATCCTCGTGAAGAGCACCTACCGAGCATCATGCCGCCGACCTTCAGGAGACATTTGAAACATTGAGAGCTCATGGAATGAGTCTCAACCCAACCAAATGTGCATTTGGTGTCCGCTCAGGAAAGTTCTTGGGTTTTATGCTCACAGAGAGGGGGATCGAGGCCAACCCAGAACAAATTCGAGCTATTCTGGAGATGAGGTCCCCTAGGACCATTAAAGAAATACAAAGTTTAAATGGGAGGCTGGCAGCGATTGGAAGATTCATTTCGAAGTCTGGGGAGAAGAATCTTCCATTTTTCAGAGCACTTCGGAAAGCACCAAAGGTAGAGTGGATGTAAGAGTGTGAAAAGGCCCTCACACAATCAAGGAATATTTGCAAATACCTACCCCGCTTTCCAAGCCAAGACTGTGAGAGGAACTTCGTAATCTACTTGGTCGCTTCGATATGGTGGTAAGCTTCGGTTCTTACTAAGGAGGATGACGGAATTCAAAAACCTGTCTATTATACTAGCAAAGTTCTCAATGATACCGAGTCCAAGTATCATCCTCTTGAGAAGTTGGCTTATGCCTTAGTCACAGCAGCTCGGAAACTTCGTCCCTATTTCCAATCTCACAAAATCAAGGTGCTCACTGATCAGCCCTTAAAGCAAGTCCTCCACCGCCCAGATGCCTCAGGAAGATTGACGAAGTGGGTTGTTGAACTCGGTGAGTATGACATCACCTATGAGCCCCGCACAGCGATCAAAGGCCAGGTTCTAGCGGACTTCATTGTTGAGCTCACGATCACTGAATATGGCGGAGCTCTTCCCATGGATTCGTCTGAGCCGAGCTCCTCCTCTATGGCACAATGGGTTTTGCATACTGATGGCTCAGCGAATTCTGAAAATTCCGGGGCTGGCATGGTGTTACAATCCCTTGTGCTGGAGCACCTCGGCAATTTTGAAGTTTGGGTTCAAGGCAACCAACAACGGCCGAGTAATGAGGCCATGATTGCAGGTTTGCAACCAGCTGAGGCACGGGAGTCCGTAATCATAGCAAACATGCACTCAGCCTAGTTGTTGGTCAGCATGAACGAAGAATTTGGAGCAAAAGAAGAAAATATGGTGAAATACAAAGCCTTGGTGCAAAAATTAGCTGCTAGCTTCCAAAAATTATCCATCACAAAGATTCCGAGGGCAGAGAATCAAGAGGCTGACCTCCTCTCAAAGCTCGCCTCTTCCAAAGCCAAGGTAACCTGCCCTGTCAACATTCAATACTTGCCGGCGAAGATAATTGATTCCCGACCTGAAGAGGAATTATTTGAAGTGACGGATGAGCCATGCTGGGTCGATCCAATCTTGAGCTACCTCCAAGATGGATCTCTACCATCAGATCCCAAGCAGGCACGCCAGGTCAAGGTTAGGGCCAACCGCTTCACTCTTCTGGATGGGTGCCTTTACAAGAGATCATTTACTCTCCCACTCTTAAGGTGCTTACGACCCAGAGAGTTTAATTATGTCCTTCAAGAAGTCCATGAAGGTGTTATGGAGATCATAGGCTGTGGGAAAAGCACTTTGCCATAAGATCTTAAGGCAAGGTTATTATTGGCCAACCTTGTCAAGGATCGAAAACCTTTGTAATGCGACGTCGCGCTTATTCAAATATCCAGCGGCGCCCAGCCTCCCAGCTCACCCCTATAGTGAGCACCAGGCCATTTGCACTCTGGGGAGTAGATCTCCTTGGCCCATTCCCAAAGGCAGCTCGGCAAATGAAATTTTTGAGTGTTTCCCTTGACTATTTCGCCAAGTGGGCGGAAGCTGAACCCCACTCCTCCATTACTGAAAAGGTGTGCCAGAAATCCTTATGGAGGTCAGTAATCTGTCGATTTGGGCTCCCAAAGAGCATTCATCATGCATAATGGGAGACAGCTTTGCAAATGCCGCATTCAAAATTTTTGTGAGGAGCTGTAATTCAAAGACAAGTTACTTCGCCACTCACCCTCAAGCGAATGGATGGACAGTGGAAGTGCGAATAGAACCTTGCTTCATACCCTCAAGACTAGAGTGCTTCTAATCAATCTAATTGGGTTGATGAGGTGCCAGGGCACTTTGGGCCCTCTGAGTAACTACTTGCCAACTCCTACCGGAGAGACTCCGCTTGCACTCGCATTTGGAGTGTAAGCGCCCTCCTCACAAATTGAAGTCCCAACTCCACGGATCCAGGCCTTCGATCCGACAAGCAATGAAGAAGTACTTCGAGCTGAGCTCGATTTGCTGGAAGAGAAAAGGGAAGAAGCTGCCCTCCGAGCTGCTGCATATCGACAGAAGGTCAAACGTCATTACGACGTCAAGACAAAAGAAGTGACATTTCAAGTGGGAGATTTGGTCTTGAGGGAGAATATTTTTGAAGGCAACAAAAGCAGGACTGGGAAGCTTAATCCTAATTGGGAAGGCCCTTATGTTGTAACCAAGATTGTAAAGCCTGGCACTTATTGGCTCTCCAAGATGGACGGAAAAAGGCTCAAACGTCCTTACAATTCTGAACATCTTAGGAGGTACTATCAATAAAGCTTCCTGTTCTGCAATGCGCCTATGAATTTCTCAACAAAGCCTCAAGAAGAAGAAGCAAATAGTTCAAATCTTCCAAATTTTACTTAAAGCTAGACAGCGGGTCAAGGCTCGAGTCATAGCATAATGCGAAAAGGTTCTTGCTAACTCACACAGCAGCGGGTCAAGGCTCGAGCTGTGATGAAAATAGCAAGCCGCTCGGAAAATCCTCACAAAATTCTTGCTAACTCACACAGCAGTGGGTCAAGGCTCGAGCTGTGATGAAAATAGCAAGTCACCTGGAAAATCCTCACGAAGTGTTTGCTTGCTACTCACAGCAGCGGGTCTAGGCTCGAGCTGTGACATAATAGCGACTAGCCCCTGAGGATAGTTCCATAAGAGAGCCAATCCATTAAAGAGCCCCTCGGCAACTGATTCGACAAGTCAGAACTCCTTTTGGAGAACCTCGGAAATCAAAGTCGAAGAATTCTCATACGATTCCCCAAATGAGATGGTAGCGGGTCTAGGCTCGAACCATCTTCAGTAAGAGCGAACACTAAGGAACTCAAATGACGAATACATTTCTCCAAACAAGGTGATGGCGGGTCTACGCTCGAATCATCTTGAGTGAGAACCCACAACAAAGAGCTCGATCGATGGCAACTAAGGAACACAAGAGTTAGAAGCGCGGGATGATAAAAGCATGACAAAAAAAAAAAAAAAACTATGCACAGGTAAAAGTAAATTTCATTTATTAAAATAATGCTAACATCTGTGACAGGGAAAACAGTTGAAGCTACAAGGAAAAGAAGCTACAAAACAAGATAAATGCCCCAGAAGCCGAGCTACTCCTTGTCAACCAGAGGAGTCGGGGTAATATTTTCACTTTTACCGAGCTCCTCACCGACGTTTCCTTCTGCCTCTGCAACATTCCCCGGCCCCAAGACTTCACTTCATCTCACAGACCGCCAGAGTCTCCAACGCTTCAATATAAGTCAAGTTAGTGAAATCTGCGTTTGGGAATTTCAAAACAAACTCCTTCAGAACGGGAAAACTTTCTTCCCTCCCTTCGTCTCGGGCTTCCTCAAGAGCTGATTCTGTCACCTCAGAAGCTTCAGTACAAACTTTCTCCAACTCCTTCATCTTCTTTTCAATTTCAGAAAGTGAATTCTGATAACCCTTCAACTCGTTGGAGATCTTCTCATGATCTTTGCTTATAGCATCCCTTTCCGAGGTAACAGCCATCAACGAAGAGTTCTTCTCCTTTAATTGCGCAAGAAACTCGCCGTTTTCTTTCTCAAGGATTTCGGCGATAGCACGCGCAGAAGACAATTCTAAAGAAAGGACCTCAGAGTCCTTCTTAGCCTTGGAGAATTTCACCTCAGCAAAGGAACAGTTAGTCTCGGCAACCTCCTTACCTTTGAGAAGTTCAGAATTGGTTGCTTTCAGTCCAACGATCTCCTTCTCCAAAGTAGAGACTTTACCCTTCATCTTAAGCTCATTTTCCAGATGCCTCTGGGCCTTCTCGTTGGACTGTTTTAAGACAGCATCAAGCTTGCTCTTCTCAGCCAGAGCAAAATTTTTCTCCTCGGAAGTTTTCTTCAATTCCGCGTTCAATTGGACGACTTCCGTTTCTAAGTCTCTGCACTTCCGGATATATTCAGTCAACAGAGACATCCTGCTCTCCTCCTCTTCCTCCAAGATGCTTGCACTCGATGACCGAGGAATAAGTTCTCAAAACAAACCATGGCAAGTTCGTAATTGGCAAAAATCAAAGGCAAAATCCAAAGAAAGAGACACTTACTGAAAGCCCCTGGAGACGGAGGAGTTCGGCGAGATCCTGCCGTGTTAAACGATCAAGTCTAGATTCAACTTCTCTTGGCAGAACGGACTTGATCGTAGATGCAGCAACTTTAGGATCATTAATCAAGATCCCCTCCTTTGGATCTACGTGAACTGATCCCTTGGAACCTTCGGAAAAACTGGGACCACCGGCTCGGAAACTTGAGGAGGGACGTGTTGGTCGATTAACACGGACCCGCACTGGCTCATAATTGATAGTGGGGTCAACGTTTGGCTCAGAAACACCAATCACCTCTACTTCATCATCTATCAAATCTCTGAGAAATGCAGGGAGATCAGGCATGCGCCCAAAGATATCTTCTTCAACAGGCACAGAAGGGAAGGGTTCGGCCGAATTCCTCCTACCGCTGAATCTTCTCCACCGCTACCGAGACTTCGGTGTTAGCTTCACTTGCAGAAGTTTCTTTCTCAGAAGGAACACGGGCAGATAAAGGAGATATGGCTAAGGCCCTCTCATTAGTAGGCTGTGAGATCAGTTCGGGTTGTTTCTTCTTCCCCTTAGAGACCACCTTTTTCTTTCGGCTCGTCATCTTCCGAGCTGGTTCATCTTCGATAACCTCGTCAGGATCCCGAACTCTCTTCCTTGAAATTGTTTCAGAATGAGTAGGCAGTTCGACCTCCACTGTTTGAGATGGATGAATTTCGTCATCCCCAAGAGGTGTAGGTGACTCTTCAACAGCTACGGACTCATTGACACTTTCAGTTCTGAGTTCCTCTGCAGCCGCTTTCTTTCGGAGCTCAGTCTTCTTCTGCTTCTCCAGGCGTGCAGTGTTGAGCTTCTCGGCACGGGCTCGAGCTTTGTCCAACAAAGATTTGGCACGTTGAGAAGGGTCCATACCTTCACCTGGAACACAAAAAAGAGAAACTCAATCAAAAATGATAGAAAGTAATTCGGAAAAGAGTAAATGTAAATGTGACAATCCCTACCCTTCGCTTAAGAACAGCCCACTTCTTCGTAAAATTTTGTTAGTCAAGAAGATATCGGGAGGAATGGGGAGCATGTCCGTAATTTCTCGAGATGACAGCTTTTCGTTTTTAGAGAGCTTCTCCCTACTCAACACTTGAGTCCGAGGTACTCCCCATTCAGCCTCGGACTCAAACCCCTTCTTTGGAAATGAAGAAGTATCTCCTTCCATCTCTTAATGGAGGCTCAAGATGTAACCTAAGAAACGCCTATCGTGCCTAGCTCCAAAGAAGTACCAATCCGTGTTGGACTCCCTATTGAGGCAAAATAAGCGCCTCGAACAAGGACGGTAGAGGAGTAACTCCTACGATCTAAGCATACGATTATTTAATCCACATAGGCATCTCCAGGAATTGGGGGTTAATTGAGATGGACAAACATTGAAAGACTGGAAAATTTCAAGAAACAGAGGAGGAAAAGGGAATCGAAGTCCTCCTAATAATGCGTCTACATAAACCGCCAATTCACCCTCTCTGCCAGCACTTGCTCTATCGGAAGGATCAGGCAATCTAATTTCAGGTTGGAAATCCCTGTGCCTAATCTTATAATATTTTGCAACGACATCGATCTCCTCTTGATGAAGGATGCTAGGGTAAGAGTCAGAACAAGGGAACTGTCTTTTGCTACGTTTCGTTCCTATGTTGCTAGTAGAAGGAACAGCGTGAGAGGAAGAAGCCATACCTTGAGGTTTTTCGTGAAAACAGGAGGATTGCAAGAAGAGAAAATCGCAGTTTCTGCCGTCAGGGCTTGATAATGAAGAAGAAGATGAACAGATGTGTTGGAAAATCCAACACGATATTTGATAATACTTGAAGGGCACGAAAGAATCCAACGGCTAAAGAAAATCCATTCAAAAACAGAATGATCTCCAAGTGACACCTGTCCGCTTCATCTAACGGACGAAGATCGCTACTTGTGGAACCACCGTGGATGAATGCCGCGTGGACCAAAAAGAACGTGCTCATCATTACACATCGTTGCACACCATACCGTCACTAGAGAAAAAGGTTATTGAAAACCGTGTAGACGGCCAGCAATGAATGCAGTTACTGTTCATCAAAGATAACGCTTGCTACTCTTTCGCTTGGAGCACCTCGGAAAACATCAGCAGAAAAGAATAGCTTCTCCAGCGATTCAATATGCTTAGCTAACTTCGCCGGAAGATTCGCAAAAATATTCGCTCATCTTCCGAGCTCATCGCAAGCATACTTGAGGGGGATCACGATAGGGTGGTTATAAACAAGGACACGCTGCACAATGTGATATCCAGGAGCTGGCCGCCACGTAATGTAACTTGCAGCCAAGGGCTCACTTTCTCTCTACGGCCGAGCTCCTCCACCTCGGAAATTATGATGAATTCCGAAGTCCTCAAGGAGGAGCTCGGAAATTCGCAAGAAGGCGTGCTACCCTCGACTCCTCCTCCAGCGATTTTCCACACGTGGTGACTCAAGACCTTCTAGAAGCCTAGTCAGTTACAAAGACAGTTGAACAGTTGGGAAACGGTTAAACGGTTGAGGAGCCAGCCTGGAGTCTAGAAACTTCTAGAAGCATCTTTACTGAAATTTGGATTTCTTGGTAGCGTCTTGAGTTGGCACCCACGTGCTCAAATTGAGTAGCTTGTTCTCCAAGCAGCACCCCCACCTCCAGACCCTATAAATACCCCTCTCCCGCCTCAACATCATATCATTCCAGTCTGGGCGAAGCCCTCACGCTCTGGCGGCTGGAGCTCCGTCTTCTTCTTCTCCTTCTTCTCTTCTTCCATTTTCTTTCTAGAGCTCATCAAATGGAGCTCTACTTTGTAATCATGAAGGGAGATCTAGTGGATTTCATCTCTCATGGAGATGACCGTGGTTTTTTCCCCATTTTTGGGGTTTTCCACGTTATTTGCTGAGCCTCCTTTGCTTTTGAGCTTTTTCTCTTTGATCTTCTGGTTCTTCTTCTCTTCCCATTTCAAATACAAATTTAAAGTGTTGTTCGAAATTGGGGCTTGATCCAATTTTGGAGCTAACATATATATATATATAATTTTTTTTTAAAAAAATAATCTTTTAAATTTATTTATAATAATATAAATTATTCATATAATAAAAAATACATCCATAATTAATAAAAATCAATATTATGTTAAATACATCCATAATAGTCAAGTATTATAACATGTAAATATTATTATAATTGTTTTCTTAAAAAAATTATATTATATATATAATAATAATATAATTTTTTTAAAGAAAATAATTATTAAAAATAATTATATATATATATTAATTAAGAAAATTTTATGAGGCTTTTTTTATTAATAAAATCTACTAATAATCTAGGGTGGGGGTAACCTCACCATGAGTAACCATATACAAGGATTCTATAATCCAACACTCTAAATACATCAAACCAAACACATACTTTCCAAATCCAGATTTACATATCCTTCTAACCAAACACTGGATTTGACTCTCCTGTATTTTCAAATCCATGGATTTACAACTACAATGTAATTCAAAATCCATGGATTTGAAACTACCTCTAACCAAACGCACCCTTAGAGATGAAGAGGAGCTCCAGCTTGGGGAAAAAGGGGAAATAAAAAAAAAAGGGGGAAAAGATGACGTGGCAAGCCATATCCCGCCGTTAACACCGTAGGTCTCGGTGACCCAATTGAACGAACTTAATAAGTTAAGTGATCCAATTGAAATTTTTTAAAATTGGATGACCAGAATAGAATATACCGACTACCGAATAGTTGAGTGAGTTTACCCAAATAAAAAAAAAGTAAGATAAGACTGTGAATAGACCCAAGAGATATGATCATTTCCCAAATCTCACACATGCGGGAGTTTTGTAGCACCGACTGCTTTTGTTTTTGGTTCTTCATATGCATCTCTCTAGCCAAGCCAACAACAATTAATGGCTTCTTCGACTTTCCCATCAGCCACCCAACGACAGTGAAACTTAGTTATAAGCAGCTACATATTATTCCCTCGGCTGCAAGTCATCAGGCGTCAGCCATCCCAATGGTCACAATTCAGGTCGGCATTACCCAGAAGTTCACCTTTTGGTCACAATCCCCACTTCCGGAATCCCAAGAATAAATTAGACGAATTCTCTTTCCATATATATATATATATATATATATATATATATGCACAACATTCAGCTACAAGCACTCGGCGGAGACAGCCGTTGCTGCTATGCTCTCCCACCTCAAATTAGTACTCCACAGATGGGCAACTCCACACCGCCGAAACAGACTCATCTCCGAGATCGCCACCAGTATTTGTTCTTTGATGTCGCGCATGCGGTACTGTCAGTTCTTCTAAACTTGTTGCAGTGAACTTAATTAGTAGTGCTCCAGTTGGAGTTGGAGATGTTTGTTTTATATGGTGATCAGGGCGAGTTAGAGGAGCTACTGCGTTCATGGTGGCAGGAGAATACCACCGAATATTAATGAAGTATCTCAAGATTATTGTGTGATTTATATGCCTTGATAAATTAGTTGCTGGAGAAAACATTGAAGGTTTGCCGTGCTTTCATGAGAAGTTTGTGTCATATATATGAGAAGATTGAAATATATATTAGAAGGTGAAGAAGATTGTGTAATATATATGCCTTGATAAATTGGCTGCCGGTGGAAAGATCATACGCTTCCATTCCTTGTACATAAATTGCCTGCTCTCACTCATTGCTTTGATGAAAAGTGTTTTACTGTTTGGCTTGCGGTGTTTTTAAACTCGGACCGGACCAACCGGTCGGACCGGAAGAACCAGGAACCGGGCATCAGTCCGGTCCGGGTTTGTGTGGATTGTTGACCGGAAATCGAACCGGTCAAGCCCACCAAAACCCGGCGGACCGGCCGGTTGGCTCGGAACCGGGCAAACCCCGGTTTTGGATTTCAGAAACTTTTTCTCCGGCGGGGGGAGTGGAGAGGCCTTGGCCGAGGTTGGGGAGGTGAGAAGAAGCTTATTTCTTGGATGAGTTGGTGAGAGGAGGCAGAGGAGTCTTCATCATCGAGTTGGTTCTCATACTAGATGACGATGAGGCGGCGGCCTTCACGGAAGAGGTGGGGGTGCTTGTGGTCAGGCAGCAGAAATCAGATGCAGGAGGCGACGAAGGTGGCGGCGGCGAGCCGGCGAGGACAAGAGTCATGACTTTTGTATCTTTGGTTGTTAGAGAAAGAGATTTTAATGTGCGGCCTAGATCTCTCCTGTTCGTTCAATGAGATTGCTAGGGTTTTTCAAATTTTACATATCAACCCTTGATGAAGTTTGAAATTATTCCTATGTATTTTGCACACATATATATAAATTTTACATATCAGCCCTTGATGAAGTTTGAAATTATTCCTATGTATTTTACACACACACATACATATATATATATATATATAATTCTCATATTTCTGAAGAGTGATTATATTTTCATTTCAAGTGCATTTTGATGATAATTAATGTTGTTTCAGGTTCATTTGCATTTTAGGATTAACCCTATATATATATATATATATATATATATATATATATATATATGACGTCATCCTGGTCCTAATCGAAATGGCCATCCGTCGGACCACTAACTTCGTGGACCTGGAGTTGTGAGACCGGTTCGCTTGCCGGTCCGGTTTTAAAAACATGACTTGCGGTGCAAGGACATGCACATTATGTACAAGGAATGTCAATGCAATTTTCCACCCAAACCAAAATATATTTTTTGGTTTTTGATGCCTCAAGTAGCGCTTGATTGTTTATATACAACTCAGTAGATACATCCCACTAAATGTGATCATCATCCTTCTCCAGAGAGGAGATCCAAACAAACAAAATAAATAATTACATAATTAAATAAACACATCCCCATCTCTAGATGTAACTCCATATTCACCCAAACATACATACTCTTGGACATAAAAAATCTACATAAATTATTAGCTTGCAAGTATGTGGCTACATTATTATAGTCACAAACAATAATAGATGGTTCTGAGATTTTTCCAAATTCTCACCTAATTTTTTTCTCATAAAATCATTCAACAAATAGTTAATTAAAAATAATGCACAGGCCAGTACTGTAATAATCATAATCCCCACAAGCAAACTGGAGGTCATACATCTTAGAAAACAGGGACAAAACATAAGAGCTGTGAGATCAAAATAAAAGGGAAACAAAGAGTTTCCTTGCAGAGAAGTACAGTGATGCCCTGACCCTCCCTCACCTCTAAGACATTTCTCTGAATCTTGCTATAGCTTTCTTTTGGATGATCATTCGATAGCTATCCCCAGACTGTGCCTCCAAACTAGGGTCTACTTTCCTCTGATGACTCCCAAGCCCTGCTCTATCGTCAGTGGCTTTTGCTTGGACAGGTTCTTTGATGCCACTGCCATCCTTCCCAAGTCCCTGGAAATGGTAAAATGGAACCAAAAAAAAGGCATACCAAAGCCCCCAAGTGCTGTCAGAACAAAGTAGCAGGTCTGATAGCTCTAACATCCAAATCACAATTTGAAAGTGAGTTGAAAGCATCTGGGTTTCACACCTAATACACAATCATACAAGTTGTTTATGCACACAAATTAAGTGGTACATATGATTCCAACATCTCTAATTAGAAAGATCACCAATGTCAGAGAGCTGAAATAAAACCAATAATTTAAAGAAAAATCAAGTATTCATCTCAAAAGGCAAGTGCTGAAAGAATTCAATAGAACAATGCATTCATATGTCATACCAGCTTCTATTGAAGTCTCACATCCTCACAAGAAAATTTGTCAGATAGTGATTTAAGCTACTAGATTGGATGAGCTAAACCTTCAAGACTAAAAAATTGACTTGAACAATTAACTGAGTACTCAAACAAAATATCAACCAACCAATTTTATTTCCCATGAGAGCATAGCAAGTGAAGAAGGTAGATGGTGGGTTCTTATAAGCAAAGTAAAAGCAGCTATGAAGAAAGTCTGTTACTGATAATATAAAAATAAGTTAAAATTAAAAAACTACGAAAGAGAGAATGGGGATACCAAGCCTTCTTGCCAGCCCATATTGCGCAGCATCCGGTTTCCCACATTGCTCTCATCAATTGCACGATCGGAAGTGATTACTTCATAACTTGGGGCATTGTTAATAGCATCACCAGCAGCCCTTCCGCCCCCAACACCAGGGGGAAAAGGCATCGCCCCCAAGTCTGACGACGAACCCTTTCGATGTGGATAATCACAATCTTGACAAACAAAAGTCATTTCTTGAAATTAATCAATCTTGAATTATTGCAACAAGGTATCAATCAACCAGTGAACTTGGCTCACGGACTGGAATATCCTTTACCATTAACAAATAGAGATTTGAAAAAATATTTCCACTCATAATATCTCTGCAGCTATTAAGCACATAAAAATGCTACAAAGTGTGTGGTTCTAATCCCCATGTGAGCAGTTAGCCATGGAACATAAAACCTATGGTCAACTTCTAAGGCAAGCGGCACATGTACCTAAATCATGTCTAGCACAAAAATTCACTGAAATAACAAAATAGAAACAGTAAGGTTATTTAGGGATATTAATTTTATATGAATAAGGTTATGCACACTCAACTACACAGATCAGAAAAAGTTCTCTGGTCAAGTTCATGTCTCAAGCCCATCTGTCAAATGTTCAGAACTAAAATGTAGATGTAGTCTTCATGAGCCTAACAGATATCATGAAAGCTTACTTGAGTCACCAAACCCAAGGTCTGACAGGTCATCCCCAATTGAAGATGATGATCCATATAGGCTTCTTCTCTCAGCGGCTCGGTCTCTGTACTGTGTCTGAGAAGTTGATTGCACTGGCATTTCAGAAAACCTCCGCTTTCCACTACCAGATGCCACAGGTGGGACGTATGTGCCCAATGCTGATGCATCTGTTCTGAAGGGTGCACCAGCAGAATTATTTAGTGATGACTCCGGGGTGCTTGTTGCAGCTGCCGATGAAAGGATGGTTCCGACAGTAGATCCTGAGTACATTGTATCTGACTTGATCACCCCCCTACCGGACCCTCTGATCACACCCATTAGGGTGCCTCCTAAACTTTTACCCACTGGCCTTGGAGCAACCTGACATTCCATGGGTACCATTTGGGTGGTGGACGTACTATTGACCCCACGACCAACCACTGAAACTGCATACCCTGAGCTGTTTGTACTTTCCCTTGGCATAGAAGAATCAGATTTCAACTTATTTTTAGCAGATAATCCAATACCAGAATTATTGGAGATTCCCTGTTTATCTTCATTGAGATTAGATTGCGGGTTATCATCAATAATTACACGAGCAGCCTGGCCTTCATGATTTCTCTGTTTCCACATTGCTAAAACATTATTCATCTTCTTCTTATTAGCCAGAAGACTACTTTTCGATGCCAACTTGATCTCTTTCGAGCGCTCTTTTTCTTTTTTTTCTGCGGCTAATGCTGCTGCTGCAGCAGCCTGAACTGCATCAGGCAATGAGGCCTTCTCATTTGATTTTGTTGTGGTCGCAGGTGCAGATATCACAACTTTTCTGTTAGTTGTGCCATCTGATGCTTTGGAAGTTTCATTTATTGCATCTCCAGTTACCTTGTTATCATTCTGATCTGCACAAGGTACATATTGCTGACTTTGATGATCATAGGAATACCAAGCCCCAGAGTTACCATCATAATAAAGACCTGCATAGAACAAGGCAATGAAATTGGAGAAATAAATATAGAAAGACAAGATAGCTAGCACATTAACAATAGCAGCGTTCAAACAAAACATGAATGATAAATCAACATATCAGCTGTAAAACTAAGGATTAAGTAAGCCCTACATGTAATTATACTGTAACATGAATAACAATCCAACCTGTGTTTCCATCATAATAAAATCCAGAGGCAGCATCATAATAATAACCAGACTTTTCATCCCAGACAAAACCAGACTGTGGAGCTGCACCACCTTTTTGTGCCTCAGCATTTCCATTTTTTTCAAGCCCGCCAGTGGATTGTTTTTCATCAGGATTATACTCCTTGGGGGCCCAACCAACAGCATCATACTGAGATACAAGAAAACATAGACCAAATAAATTTCTCTAGATGATGGGATGTGTGTGAGCCAGTGTTTTTCATATTAGAGTAAATGATGAAAATAAACCCAACTATTGGAGATATACAAGGAAAAACATCAGAAATTTCATATTCCTAAACACAACATTTATTGTGGAAGAGGCTAATATAAAGTTCAACCTCAATGACGTAGACAAATGAAACATTGTACCAGAAACTAAGTTGCACCACATGTAAACCAGACCAAAAAGAGGAAATAATAAGCCATTCTTGCATTAATAAAAGTCGTAATAAGAAGAGAATCTTATCTCAACATTTGGAAAACATGATTAACAAAGAAATATACTAGGGAAGAAAATTTGTAAAACAAAATGTGAAAAAGAAGATCAAGTTACCTTAATGGGCTAGACACAGAGCAAAACAAAATATCATATTTATTGACCAAAACCATTATCAATCATGACTAAAAGACGTTACAACTTTAGTAACTTATAAACATAAGTAGCCCAACAGAAAATGCTACAGGGCTCACAGGAAGAAGGAAGCAAATAAATCATACTTGTTGTGCAAATGTTGCTGCCTCAATTGCAGCTGCTGCAAGACTACTAGATTGTGGAGCCCCAGCAGCAGGTCCATGGATACTTTTTGCATAAGCTACACGTAAAATTTGCCCATTCTTCTCAAGCATTGTCCCATTTGTTGCTTCCAAAGCTTTTGTAGCATCCTCCACCTTTATACACACAAAGGTGGAACATCCAAAATATAAACAAAACAAAAAACAAAAACCGATAATATGCATACAATATTTTTAATACTAAAAAGAAGAAAGTAAAGTAAAATTTGGAGGTGAAGCAATGATAGCTATAATTACCGAATGAAAATGCAAAAAAGCAAATCCCCTGGAAACATGAGTGAATTTATCCCGCACAAGACGGAGGTCCTGTTGATGACAATGACAATTGTTACGATAAATGCTGAAAGATGATGTGTCAGTGACCCTAAAGATTCAAGGTTATACCTTTATTGGAGCATGCTTGGAGAATTCATAACGAAGCATTTCCTCATCAGCATTTTCATCCAAACCTCGAACAACTAACACATGAGTCGGACCTAAAAAGTTGACTTTATTCAGTTATGGTTCTATCTATGATAATGAGTAAATAATAAGAACAAAATCTTCATAATATAACAAACTATGCGATCAAAGAAGAAGCCGAACCAGTGTCTGATCCTTTTCTCCCCAGTGGTGTTGGATTGGATGTGGCCACATCTGCTAGAGGAGCATCTTCAGTCCGACCCTCATTGCACTGAACTTGCATAGAAATAAAGACCATCAACAGTAGAAAACATGCAAGAGAGTAATACACCTCAAGGACAACTGGAAATCATGTCAACTTCAAGCAATGGCAAGATGAATTATATCGTAGAATACATGAATACAAGTGAAAAAGCACAATATGTACCACAGAACACAGAGGTTTTCGAGTTTTGGCTTATTATTTTGTTTCAAATTCAGCACAGCTTCATATTAACAACACGAGAAGCTATTTAGCATATGTAAGTGAATTTGCTTGGGTCCTCTTGACGATGAAACTAAATTAGTCATGATTAACATGCAATCAATATACCATATCAACCAGTGAAATGAAATCTTAATCAACATATAATGCAGACTGGAATCGAAGCCATCAGAGAATCAGGATCCCTCCAAATAGAACAAAATAAAATCTTTGGCACAAATAACTACATATTGCATCATGTGCTACAAGCATATCATAGTCATGTCAACAACCACCTTCATTACTAGGATCAAGCCTACATCCATTTGCAAGTATCAACCATATCTTTTCCAACTATATGGTATCAACACCTTTTTCTAACCAATTAGATCACCAGCAGTAGAGTACCAAAAAGCAGAAACAACAATCTTATGTTTTAAAACTATCTCTAATATGTTCAGAAAACATCTAGGACAACATTGTGATGTGTGCTAACTTAAGCAGATGTAAATATATTTTCTTATTTTAACTTTTATTAATTAGACGGGGAGCCTTGATGTAATGGTAAAGTTATTGCCTTGTGATTTGGAGGTCACGGATTTGAGTCGTGGAAACCTCTTGCTTTAAAAGCAAAGTAAGGCTATGTACAATACAAGTGGTCCAACCCTTCCCCGGACCCAGCACAATGCGGGTGCTTCATAGCACCGCGTTGCCCTTTTTTTTAACTCTTATTAACTAGAAAATACATTTCAATAGAAGCAGTTCGCATTGTTATCATCTTAATCAATTGAATAGTTGGAATTAGGGCAGAGGTAAATTGTCCTCTGGGATATCTCGTCATGCACAGGAGACTCATGAGGAAAATCAACCTTGGCATGTCAATGATAAACAAAAATTCAACGGCAACAATCAGCCCAATGCACAGATCTGGAGGTTTCAACCTAAAAGAAAATGTTGGTCCCTTAAGTTGATAGCCTGAAGCATTAAAAAAAAAAAAAAATCTCCAAGAACCTCCTTATGTTCTGCTAGTAAATTTAATATGTTTAAGGCCAATGATGAGAACTATCAGCAGAGATTCGAATTTTGATAGTCCAGCAAGTAATGACTTCTTAAACTTGCTTGTATTAAAAGCATAAAGTCAAAGTGTATAACCAACAAATATTCTGATAGTCAAATTGGTAAACAGGACATTTTGCAGAATAAATTGATAACACAAACCAAATTGCAGCGGACAATACCACATCATGCTTACTCCATTTCTCCCTTCAACACTCTAATGTATTCCACTTCCCCCAAATTCTAATCAAGGTCTGTTTGGAGACATGAGAGGGTTTGTGGGTAACCTGTCTGAAGAGGTTGCACAAGGGCATTTCTATAGTCTAATTGTGCCTTGACATATCCTTTTATAATAAACCATAGAAGTATAACTGAAGAATAATACATAGACTCACAGAGAATGATTAAACAAACCTGGAAGCAGGACGTGCGACGAGCGAAATTTACACAACCACACATGGTACACATCCAGTCAGATGGAGGCATAGTATTTCTGCCATGTCCAAACCCAGATCTGTAGCCCTCGTAACCAAAAGATGGTCCACCTGCCCCACCAGTTGGTTTACTACTGCATGGCACAAGGATAATCAGCATGCATGATAAAGATGCTAAGAGAAATGGAACATCTTCTGTAAAGCAGAGGCCAAGGAGACCTTAAAATACAACATCATCCAGTAACACATAGGCTACGGCGATAAAATCCTACAGCTTGAACTGGTATATTTGTAGTTCCCAGATCCCAGAACAGGGGCAATTTTTAACCATAACAAAAAAGTAGTGCCATCTCTGGCTTAAACTCATATTTGAAATTAAGTCCTCAGTTCCATCCATATGGGCAATTATTATTCCAAGATATAAAAAATTAGCACATGCATCGTACGTTGTATATCCAAGACTAGTGAATGTAATAAACAAAAACAATTCCCTGATCATATAAAACCGATAACAAGATCAAATGAAGGATGAACTGGTCTTTTTCATTCAGAACCCATATATAAGAGAGGCATGGATTGCTTATATATTAAGGATTTTTTATTTTTATTTTTTGCTCAAATCCATATAATAGGTGATCATGAACTTTTTGTTGTTGCAATGGAATGTCCAGCCATAATTATTCACTATGGATTAATGCCAAAAATTCTAGTAGACATGATTTTTTGTAAAAAAATATTCAATACAAGGGAAAAAAATTTACTATTTTTTTTATCAAAACTCAAACTCCATGCTAAATACATTAAAAGACAAGTTACCTGTACTCAAAAAACAACTTCCTTCCATCAATAACAAGGCCATCATCACCAAAACCATCCATCATGGTCCGAGCAGCTTCCTGCGAGAAGGATCATGAGCACCCAACCAGAAAAGAATTACAAAGACAACAATTACACAAACTTCCTGGTTGTTACCACAGTAGGGAAGTCGATAAAAGCAAATCCACGAGAAACACCAGAATTTCGTTCCTTTATTACACGTACATGTCGAAGAGGACCCCATTCAGCCTGGAAAATAATACAACAGCATTAGTGTTGCTGACGTTATTGACAAAAAAGAAAAGGCTACAGTTCTGCTATAAGAAGAAAACTGTACAAGGATTTGGTACAGGTCTTCTTCGGTTGTCTTCTGTGACAGACCCTTCACAACAACAGTTGCAGATGGAGCCTGCTAAAATGTGATTTTAAGTGAACACACATAGTATAGATCAGGAGTGATAATAATAAAAATGACAGCATGAATAGATATCACAGATAATCTTACAACTGAAGAGTCAAAATGTCGCTTCTCATCACGATCACGATCCCTTTGTTTCTCACTCCTCTCATATCGATCATCATCATAATTGTCCTCTCTGTGACTTCGACCACGGCTCCTACCTCTAGGAGATCTTGATCTGGAACGATCATCATGGCCACGAGATCGAGAACGGTCATGATGTCTTCTATGGGGACTTTGATCTCTTTCACGACTCAAGTCCCTCTTGTCACGCTCACGATCACGAGATTCACGCCGTCGCCAGATACTATCTCTCCTACCTCTCTCATGATCAGAATCATAACTATATCGGCTATATTCATAATCTCTCTCACGGCTATCCTCACGGCTCTGAGGATATCGGTGTCGTACTTCATAATTGTCACCACCAATTTCTTCACGATCTCGCACTCCCAATCTAGCATGCCTATCAAACCCACGATCACGATAACTATCTGAATCACGAACGCTATCAGCATTGCGGTAGTTCTCACGGACGTCATGAAAGGAATCAAATCCCTGATACCTATCTGCCTCCCGATAGTTGTCCATGTCATGAAAAGCCTCATGATATGGATTCTCATGTCTCCTGGGCTCCCTGATAAGTGCATATTCCTCTTCAAAGTTTCTCCTCCGATGTTGAGACCACATGCCAGAGACCGATGGAGGCGGATAAACATCTCTGTCATGTACCTCTCGGTTGAAACCATTCCTTGGGTAGACAGGTTCTCTAGAAAAACCTTCATCCACATACCTCCGGGCCCCATAAGGTCCACCAGCCCTGTCAGAGCAGTTTAACATAGTGGATATGGAACATTCTAAAGGTAATTAAGTGGAACTAGCAGAGTATGACCATCAGTACAATACAATCTCACCCGAAAGAAACATATGTATCAAACCTTAAATGCTTACATGGTGCATGAAGAACTGAAAATATAAAACGTTGATAGGGGAAACCAACTTCTATTAATGAACAATAGCATGCAAGCTTAACAAAAGACATCAGTAATTACAAACCTGAATTCTGGCTCATGAACCGCACCATACCCCTCCAAAGCCTGTAGATTCAACAGAATAAGTCAAGTCAGCAACCAGTATTTGAGGGGAGATATGGAAATCCATTGCATATCAACACTGGCCCACAGCTATGCCCGAAAGTGTTTGTTTAAGATGAGATGCCAGTAAACATGGAGCACAATCACATGAGCCATAAAATCCGGTATCATCCTGATAGCTAGTTAAAGAGAAAACTGCATTTACGCTGTTAGCATCCCATCCTTGTTGCAGAACATAACGCCCAGGATCCATTTCTTGCAGGCAGCACCAGAATTACCCTGCAAGGTACTTGATGATCTTTCACAGGTTTTGGGTGCACGTTTGAATTTCTATCCTGTAACGGATGCACAAACAGATTGAGTTATGCAGAGATCAATAAAGATCTAATTCTCATAACTCTGTCAGCCTTCCAGTGGAAACCCTCACAACCAAACTGTCCAACAAACAACGCCATCTTCAAACTTTTCAGCACAATATTAAAATGATCTAAAATTGGAACAGCAATAGTACCTAAGAAACAGTATTTATTAGCATTTAGTGTGAAAAAAGCTCTCTTGGCCCATAATGCCAAAAGAGACCGGGGAGCAATCATCATTCAAAAGCAAGATGAGGCTCTATGACTACAAAATTGCCCATAAATAGATAGTAGTGCATGTCAACATCATCATAGTCATGCTTGATGTTTGACTGGGAAAGCAGTACAATTCTTTAAACTTAACAGACCTAATGGACTTATAAAGGGCTCATCCAACACAGGAGTGAATTTGAGGAGGTATTACAATTACAATGTGATATTAGCATTACCCAGGGCATTACAGAAATCTATAATTCATAGCAATAGATCTGACCTTTTCTTTGCACAAGTAAGTTGGATTTAAAGATGCAAAGAAAATATAGGCATCTCTACTATAAGTCCTGTATGAGTCACTATTCAGGTACTATCATGACCAAACTAAAATATAAATTATACAAATTTCCCCTGGCGTTCCTCTCCACACCATAAATCTAATTGATGACCATTTCATATTTCCTCGTCAATGAATCTATCACAATTTGAATGACTCCAACAGTTGTATCAAAGTGAAAAATTCGGAACAGAGAATATCAGTATTCAAAATCAAGCCCAGCCCATCATCATGGATCCATACTTATCCTTCACCCTTGACAATGTGTAACAGTCCAGGCAGTCATTTACCACTTTTTGCCTTGGTCTAGATGAAAGGGAACTATCAAATTTAAAGAGAAATATTACACCCTTTGAATAAAATTTTTCTGAGAAAGATTTGTGAAAAGCTTTAAGATAGATAAAGGCATCTTTCTTAATGGAGTACAAAGTAATGCATAAGTAAAAACAGAGACCAATTCCAGAGAATTTGAGAAAGATGAAATATAATCATCAAAACAATCATTTGATCATATAATTCAGGGGTAAAGGAAATTTAACCAATTAAAGATAATGCATTACACATTTTACTCTTCACAAGGATGATATCATTAGTTTTGTTGCCCCTATCTCACACACTGCAAATGGGCATGTATTTGCATTGCCACCATTGAAACCTTACAAAAAACTGGATGCCACCAGCACTATTAACAATACCATGATCAGAAACACCATTTTGAAAGTTATTTTTTGCTACATTAGAACACCTATGGAACATGTTGTAGGTGGTCAGAACAATTATTAGCAACAATCACAAAAGAATTCTGAGCACTTCAAATATGTGATTATAATTAACTAATGACCAGAACTACAAAATTTGAACACTTCCATGCCTCAACCCTAAATATGCTTCTTGAAAATGTAATGGAGATGAAAGAAAAATAGCACTTTTCTACACAAATCAACCCAAGAAATAGTCAAATGCTCAACAACCTTCATAGACAAGAAAATGATTGAAAAACATAACCTATCCAGGAAATTATCCAGTGCTAATGCAAACATCATTTTATTCCCTTGATACCAAGATATATATCCAGAAAAACAAAATTATCCTGTAGATCCACTTCAATTACAATTACTTGCGCTATCTACCCGTAGTTTATTGTTTGAACACAAGCAACTACAAGAAAAAACCATAAGAAGTAGAAAATTTGGGGCCAGTTTTCAACAAATAGTGATATCCAGATTAGCATAACAACCATCAGCACAAGGAAAAGAAAAAATAAGTATAAATACAAAATGAATCGAATCATGCCCTAAAATGAACTCCTTGGTGAACATGCCCATCCTATAAAGTATTACAGATCACTCAGAGTGCAAGCAAACTCCTTTCAGATACCAAAACAGAGCTCGTTGATGGGGCTAAACAACTAAAAGAAATCCACACAAGCATAGGTCTTTCCAACAAATACATTGAGAAATTTAACTAAATATTTTCATAATATTCTATTCTTGAAAATTTCCTCTTCTGCCCAAAAACACCCCTTTCTTTCATCAAGATCACAACCTCGACACAGGAGGCGGAAATAAAAGATCAGACAATCGCAAACACGAATTAAACAGATGAGAAAAAAAGATAATAAATCCTCATGTACCGAGAGAGATCCCATCACTTACTTCCTTCCAGCAAACTCAGTGCTAATCGATCGAAAGATCTCCAAGTTTCGCAACGAAACACACGACGAAAGCCTGGATTTCTCCCGCAAGTAACTCTCGAATCGATACTTCGACCGAGAACCCTACAAAGAGGAGATCCCGAAACTAGGGTTTTCGATGGTGACCAATCGGTAGATCGAGTTGAGGCGACGCTATCGCCAAAGATTTTTAGAAAGGTTTTGAAAAGAGTGAGAGATTCTACGATGAATTCAGGGAGAGATGAGAAGGGCGGTGGAGAGACGAGGGGCAAAGGATTGGCGACGAGGGGAAACAAGGAGGAGATATAAAGGAGACGATCTCCAGCCTTTTCACGCTGTCTTTTCTATGCGCGTGATTAGCACGTGATAAGATTGGGCTGAATTTTAATTTTTTAGGTTTTTCTGTTTGAAAAAATCTGGAAAAATAATTATTGTTACTTATTAGCTGACAAAAAATAATTATTATTACTTATTAGTTTACAGAAATTAACTGCAACCTTTTCTTTGTTTTTTTATTATGAAAATATATTTATTAACTCCATGATGACAAGGCACTCATAATTTTGTAAACATTTTCACAGTTTGTAATTTCAAAAAATCATAAAACATAAATTGCATATTTGTGGAATATGTTAGTGGAATATCCTCGATATAATTTCTTCACATCTCATGTTTATTTAATTTTTTTATATAAAAATATTTATAATTGGTTAATTCAAAAGTCGAGCCTCGGGAGTGAGGACCTGCAGGGAGATTAGAGATTGGGATGAAAGCAGACTATGGGCCTGTTTGGATTGGCTTCTAAAAAAAACGCTTAATTTATAAAAAAACGTTTTTTTTTCAAAATTGCTCCTACCAAACTGTTTTTTCAGAAGCACCTCATGTGGTGCTTCTAAAAAAAACTGTGTTTGAGCTTTTTTTACTGCTTTTACTTTTTTAAAAAGCTAATCCAAAAAACTTTTTTGAGCCCATAAGCGTTTAACTTATAAAAAAACGCTTATGGCCTCAAAAAAAGCCAATCCAAACAGGCTCTATATAAAACATCCCTCTACATCTACAATATCTTATTTATCCACATGAATGATTTGTATCACAAAACCTTATCTATTATTATAAATGAATAGGATTTATCTATCTTTAAAAAAAAATTGGGAGTGAAATTCAAAGAAAATTAACAATATAATGGAGATAAAAAATAATAATGAACTGATCCCAACATGAGAAAAGAGAGAGTAAATTGGTATCGCCTATGGATCGGCTTCGATCTTTGCTAACGATAAAAAATTTATAGTAGAGGGAATCAAATCATTAGCCGGGAAACTATTAGCCGGTAAACTGATATAACCTATAGATCGGCTCCGATCTTGGCTAACGGTCAAAAATTTATAGTAAAGGGAATCAGATTGTAGAGAGAATAACCATACACCCAATATATGTGGAAAACCCAGTGAATCATGGGAAAAACCACGGCTCCTGCTGTAGGGGCAATCACTATGTAGAAGTGAGTACAAGCATTATGATCCTCTTGGAGAGAAGTATAACATTATTCATACATGGTGACTCACAGGCCTCATACAAAGTAGAGAAGGGTTTACCGTCCTTATATGAAGTAGAGAAGTACGATATTCGTCGATAATCTCCCATCAAGATGGTGCCCCTCTTTTCTCTAGTTTCGTGCCCTTACCCCCAATCAAGCCTTGGGAGTGTCCTGGTAGTGGGCCCATGAAACCTTCCCCATAGATCTCATTCAATGGTGATGTGCTTTGCAAGATATCTTTCAAAACCTTCATCTTTGTGCCATGTGCCAGTATCCTGGGGATTGACTATTTTACCTCGTAACATATAGCATGTTAGTCCTATTAAAAATGGTTCTTGGATAGGTAGCATTAGAAAAATATAATTGCAGATCAAAGTTCTAAATAATTTTATGATGTGACATATTCATGGAATCTCATTGTAAGGAAGGAGTTTTATTATAACATCTTTATTAGTGCGTTGGATTTTTTGGAAAGACTAATGCCCCTAAAAATCAAACTATTTATGAGATAGGTGCATAATCATAAATATCATTATGTACAAACAAGCTTATTAAAAAGTTGATGCAAGAACAATAATACTCTTGGTGTTTTTTAATGAGATGTAGAAAAGACTCGTTGAGTTTTTCTATGTATTACTCATGTAATTTGAGAATTTGGGAGCACTTTTAGAATGTAGTTTAAGTTCTCACCAAGCTCAATGGATTATGATCAAGTTACTTTTTGCAATAATCGTGTATTTGCCTTCAATGAAAAAAATATGTTTTAATAATAAATATTATTTTGCAATAATCTAGCATACTCGTGGACTATGTTCATGGAATCCGAGCGATATAATTTCTTTCCATCTCGTGTTTATTTTAAATCTTTTTATATATAAGGAAACATAGTTGATTAATTCAAAAGACAGGAGTGAGGCCACCAAGAAAGGCTAGAGATCATACAAAGTATCTCTATACATCTACAACGTCTTGTGTATTCACATGAACGATTTATAATACAAAACCTTATCAATGTATTATAAATAAATATAATTTATTCATTTAAAAAAGACTGAAATTCTTTGAAAATTAATAATATAATAATGATAAAATATAAGTTGAACTAATCTCAACCTGAGAATAAAGAGATATGTATAACATGTTAGTCCCATTAAAAATGGTTATTGCATAAGTTGTATTATAAAAAATATTTACAAATCAAAGTTCCAAATAATTTTATGATGTGACATATTCATGGAATCTCATTATAAGGAAGGAGTTTTATTATAACATCTTTATTAATGTGATTGACTCTTTGGAAGGACTAATCCCCTAGAAATCAAACTATTCATGAGGTAGGTGCACAATTAAAAATATCATTATGTACAAACAAACTTATTGAAAAGTTGATATAAAGCCAATAGATTATATCAATGTCGGGACTAACCGCTGAAGATGATAACAACTAGTTAGTAAAGGATTTGAGGTTTCACTAGCTCAATCAAAAAAATAGAGTCTAACAGAATTTTATATTATTTTCATTCTCTTGCTTGGTGTCTAACAACTAGATACATTGCATTGGTTGTCTTTCAATCTGAGGAAAAGTGTGAAGTTTTTTTGCGGTCTTTCAATCCTCAAGAGAAGGTGCGACCTAGGGTAGCTTCCATTGGTATTCCTTTGGTAATCTCTTCCATTGGTGAATTAGAGAAGTTTGTAATCCTATTGTCATTGTTATAGTGGAATATTGTATGACATTTTGTTTGGTACTTTTCCTCTTCACCTTGAGTGGTTATCCACGTTTTTATATGCCCCCATGTATTTGATGAAATATCTTTATGAGAGATGTCACTTGTTATAGGTGAACTTTGCTTGCACAAAAGAATCTGTTGACAAAAAGTGGTAGAGTTAATTGTAACAAAACCTTTTCAATGATAAATAAAAATTTGGTTTATTCGCATTATTTAAAAAAAAATAATTAAGAAAAATCAAATTTACACCTAAATCCCCAAGGACCCCAACTCCAGACCCGGACGATCCCGGGTCAAAAGCCCGCGAAGTTTAAACGTGGCCGAGAGCGCCTAACCGACACCGACGGGCGCGCTCATCATCATTCCAAGATCTCCTTTTAACCGCCGGGGCCCGACCTCCCCACGGTTCCACACCTTTCCCCTCGAAACACTCACCGGAAACACCAACACTCCACCACGATGGCGCATGCGCGGGATCGCGCCACCTCCGCCGCAGCTCTCATCCTTCTCTCCGCCCACCTCCTCCTCGCCATCGAACCCTCGACGGCCCCCGCTTTCCTCCCGCTCGCCTTCTCCAAGCGCCGCCCCGACGATGCTGAGCGCCGGCAGCTGCGTGCCGATCCGCTCCCCGATCGTCCTATCGCCCGCATGAGGCTCTACGACGATCTCCTCACCTATGGGTTGCTCTCATTATCCTCCGTCCTTCGCGTCTTGTGTTCTATTTGAAGCTCCATGTTTTGGATCCTGATGTTGTTATTTGTAGGTATTATACTGCCCGTATTTGGATTGGGACGCCACCGCAGGAGTTTGCGCTTATTGTGGACACTGGGAGCACGGTGACGTATGTCCCGTGCTCGCCGTGTGAGGGATGCGGCAATCATCAGGTATACGGGTGGTTTAGGTCTTTTACTGTCCTGTTTGGTTGGAATTTGAGTTATTGTTTCTATGAATCAATCGAACAGTGCGTTCTGGAAACTTATCCACATTGAATTGTTGTTCTTAGAGGTTATCAATTACCTTTAAATTCACCATTTATTCATCCGTTTAGGTCTTTTTCTGTCCTGTTTGGTTGGAATTTGAGTTATTGTTTCTATGAATCAATCGAGCATTGCGTTCTGGAAACTCATCCACATTGAATTGTTGTTCTTAGAGGTTATCAATTACCTTTACATTCACCACTTTTTCATCCGTTTAGTTCTTTTAGTGTCCTGTTTTGTTGGAATTTGAGTTATTGTTTCTATGAATCAATCGACCTAATTTTAAAGGTTAGTTTATCACAATGGTACTCTACTTCGATTGTTGTGGATTTTCTACATGTTTATGCCTCATTTATTCTTCATTAATCCAGACTTTCGAATGCATTTTCTTTTTTTTGATAAATGTGGACAAGCCCCTAGAAATACACCGCAAGCATGGTTTGAACCCACCACCTCTCATTGTGAGAGGAATGAGTTACCAACTTTTCTTGTGAAAGTTGGTACTTTCGAATGCATTTTCACTTGATTGGAAGTGAAAGAAATTGTCAGTGCCTTGTCTTGACAAATTACAGCCTCGGAAATGGCTCTTT
This sequence comes from Dioscorea zingiberensis, assembly GCA_026586065.1. Classification (NCBI taxonomy): domain Eukaryota; kingdom Viridiplantae; phylum Streptophyta; class Magnoliopsida; order Dioscoreales; family Dioscoreaceae; genus Dioscorea; species Dioscorea zingiberensis. The sequence goes on along the minus strand of CM048822.1, from coordinate 2,302,908 downwards.
TAGGTGTAAGATTTGGTATACTAACATTTAGGTGTTTTTTTTTTTTTTTGGAAATTTTACTTGATGACAGGACCCTCAATTTCAACCTGAATTGTCAAGTTCCTATGAGCCAGTAAAGTGCAATACAGATTGTACTTGCGATGAGGAGTCAATCCAGTGCACTTATGAGAGGCAATATGCTGAAATGAGCTCTAGTAGTGGGGTGCTTGGTAAGGACATTTTGTCATTTGGAAATCAAAGCACACTTGAGGCCCAACGTGCTGTTTTTGGTTGTGAAAATTCTGAAACTGGTGATCTCTTTAGTCAACATGCCGATGGCATAATGGGCCTAGGTCGTGGTGAGCTCAGTATTATGGATCAACTGGTTGAGAAGGGTGTGTTAAGTGATTCATTTTCTTTATGTTATGGTGGCATGGATATTGGTGGGGGTGCAATGGTTCTTGGTGGAATTTCTCCTCCTCCTGAAATGGTGTTTTCACGGTCAGATCCTTTTCGCAGGTAATGTAGGTCATCTCTTGCTGGAGTAATCAATTGTATGGTTTTGCTTTCAGATACACTTGACACATCTCACGAATTTACAACAGTATTAGAATGTCAACAGCCCATATTACAATGTTGATCTGAAGGAAATACATGTGGCTGGAAAGCGACTGCAGATAGACCCCAAGGTCTTTGATAAAAAACATGGAACCATCTTGGACAGCGGCACGACATATGCATACTTACCAGAAGAAGCTTTCACACTATTCAGGGATGCTGTAAGATATCTTTCTCTGGTTTTCACTTCAAGTACCAGAATGTATAAGGTTTTTTCCTCTCTGATATTTTATCAAATTGCTCATCTGGTGCTTATAAATCTTGTAGATCATTAACAACCTAAATCTGGAACAAGTTCTGGGTCCAGATCCAAATTACAAAGATATTTGTTTTTCTGGTGCTGGAAGGTAATATTTCTAACAAATAAATTCAATCTGTAATTATTAATAAAGCTAAACTATGTCACTTCTTGAGAGACATTTTTTTGTGTCAGACCTCATTTTAAATATTTTTCCTGTTTTCTACCAGTGATGCCAACCAACTCCAAAAGACCTTTCCTCAGGTTGATATGGTATTTGGAAATGGACAAAAGTTGTCTCTTTCTCCTGAAAACTACCTGTTCCGAGTAAGATGACTAAATGTAATCAAGAATCATGCTTCATCCATATTGATTGCTCAAAGATTGAAAATATGACTCTAAGTTGCCATTGCCTTCTTTGCTTATTTTTAGTCTAGGCTTTATGGACATGCTAGTTGCGATAAATTCTTATTTTCCTTGTTTATTTTCTGGATAAAGCATTCAAAGGTCCATGATGCTTATTGCATGGGATTTTTTCCGAATGGGGAGGATCCATCTACACTTTTGGGGGGTAAGGCATGTTTTTCCAACATTATGAAATATTTTTATGATGCTTACACTTCACATTATGAAACTTTTCCATTTTGTATTTTGCTAGTATCAAATGAAAATTCTCCTTTTCTTTTTAGTGCTAAATAATATACACTCTATTGGCTCAACAACAAATTTCTGATTGGGATAAAATTTTCACCTTGCAGGTATTATTGTCCGCAACATCCTGGTCACATATGACCGTCAGAACCAAAAAATTGGGTTTTGGAAAACTAACTGTTCCCATTTGTGTGAGGGACTGCATATGCATGTTGCACCTTCACCTATGCCTTCAGCTTCTCATATTGAGAATTATACCAGAGAAAACTCTTCCACAACATCATCTGGTGCTCTGCAAAGCTATAATTTACCAGGTTTGGTATAAATCACACATGTTGATAGCATTAACTATGCAATAGTAATTATTACTTGTTTGTAGCTTTATGATGTTAGCGATTGTAACTGTCAGCTAAATTGGGTGATTTGCAAAATAACTTGTAAATGGTCTTCTTGAACAATTTCTACTCTCCAAATAACCTTTAGATAGAACCTCTCTTTTGCCTAATTATTACGGAAGGTTTTAACTTCATAAAAGATAAACATTACAAATTGGCCTGCAGGTTTTCAAGGTTGAGGTTCATGTAGAAGTGTTACAAATTGCAATTGGCTATGCTTGGTTATGTGGCTCAAATGTTAGCAAAGATGTCTAAGTACATTAATCCATAATGGAATGTTGAGAATGTTCAGATGAAAATCTGAATGCCTGAAAAATTAAAAATGACAAGGTACATGTGATAAAAGTAAAGAACTAATGAGCAATAAATGGTATATTATAAGATTTGGAGATCCCTTTGAGATGCTATAGATTGTGCATAACAGTGGCAAGTATATGCACACTTACTATTAACATGATAATTTTTTTCTAGTTGCGAAGTTCTCTTCAAATTGTCATGCTGATAGGAAATGTTATAACAGATATAAGCTTAAATATGTTTGATATCTGTGTTTTTGAAAAACTGATGTGCTTGTTACAATAATTGATGGTACCCTTCTTTTCATCATCTTTCCAGGTCAATTCCAAATTGGAACCATAACCTTTGAGATCTCTTTGAGTGTGAAATATTCAGAATTGGTGCCTCATAATGTGGAACTCACAGAGGTTATTGCACATCAGTTGGAAGTTGATGCAAGTCAGGTGAAATACAAATTTTCCTGGTCCATGTCATTGTTAGACTATTTTGTTTGGGTAAAAGAAGGTTTCCTCTGATTTAGATTTTAATCATAGCATAACTATCTTCTGGGCTTCTTGTTTGGGCATCAATAAATACCAGAATCTCACATTTGACCATGTAATGCAAGATCCAAGTTGTTGACAGTCTTTAATCTGCTATAAAATTATTTGGTGGGACAACGCCTATGCTGTCAAATTTCATTCAATATAGTTTAACTAGCAAATATAAATTCTGACAGGTAAATTTGATGAACTTCACAAATTTGGGCAATTCTACCCTGATTAAATGTGCAATCATCCCTTCTGACTCTACTGGTTTCATTTCTAATGGAACAGCTATGGTAAGTCAAGATTGATTATTTATAAATGCGTACTGCTATAACCTGGGATGATTTATTTTATGCAACCCATTTTATCCATTATGTAATTTCTGCAGAGCATTATTTCTCGTCTAGCTGAACACCGTGTTCGCCTCCCTGAAAATTTGGGCAGTTATCAGTTGGTTAAATGGAAGGTTGATCCACCATTGAAGAGGTACTAGCTTCTTCCTATTTTTATTAGCTCAGTGTCTAGCCTTATATCTTTTCCTTTTAGACAGGAATGATTCAGCAAGTTGCCATCAAATCTAGTTGTAAGATCAGCCTCTTTCTGCCGAATCTCTTTACCATGCTCAGATGCATCTGTACAGTAATCTACTGTTTCAGTTTAGCACTTGAGGGCCTTGCCCTCATAAGATGACTTGAAACTTGATTATGACTGTTGCATCTCTACATATAGAAAATAAGAAATAACATGACAAACCTTTCATAGATAAAGTTTCCTTTGGAAATCAGTTGCTTAGTGGTGGTAAACATTGTTCTGCCTATTGTGAAAGCTTCTTGATGAACAGAGGATTGGTTGTTGTTGTTATTGTTGCTGTTTGGAGGCTAATGCTGGATAAAAATGAAGATAGTTATAAGTAAATTTCCAATCTGTATGGCAAGCTAATTACATTGTCAACTGGGAGTTGATAATGTGCATTCTGAATGGCCTCCTGTGTGTGGTATATAAGTTGTTAGTACTCAATATCCATGATGCAACTAACACTGAATGAACACAATATTCTTTGGTCATTAAATTCCAGAGCTTTATAAGAAGTTGATTCTAGGATAAAGCAGTTTGAATCACTGATTTGGATATACAATAGTTGCCTGAAATAGTCAACCTGCAATTTTTTTAATTGTCAGTGACATTTCTATTGTGAAATATCTCTGTCTCCAATTTGATCAAGCAAGCCTGATGATTGAAGAAATAAGTTTAAAAAGAAAAAAAAAATCATTGAAGTTACATGATACACAAATGTTATGCATTTTCAGTCCCTAGGTGGAGCTTATAAATGAATATAGATTTGCTAGGAGTGAAAACCATTCACTTCAAGATATAAAACTATTCTTGAATTTGGTCAAGTTTTTCTTTTATCTTCTATACCATGAAATTTAATTGCCAGACTTTCTTATGACTAAGCTATCCATTTCTAATATATCAAACTGTAATATCAATTACTTTATACATTTCAGTAAAACTGTAATATCAAACTGTAATTTCTCATGACTACTCTGTAATTTCATGTTCAGGAAATGGTGGCATTGGCATTCACTGCCAGTGATTTTTGGCATCTCAGTTGTTGCTGTGCTTTCTCTGTCGATTTTGGTAGTATGGTATAGGTATAGAGCACCGGGGAAATACACTCGGGTAGGGGCTACTTCTCCTGAGCAGGAGCTCCAGCCATTGTAGAAGATCAAGTCTTCAGTCTTCAAATTCCTTATGGATCCATGACCTTTATTAGCAACACACTTAAAAGCTGAAGATTTGCATCATCTCCCAAAAGCAACTTCGATTGAAAGTGACAGAGAATTCAGAGCACCTGAAGCTCCTCACTTCACAGGTTGTCAGTTGGAGAACTATGCAAGGTATAATGAATTGGCTCCTTGGATGATTTAACTGGCCATTTTGCTTCCCATTTCTCTTCTTGCCTGAGATGATTTGTGCTGTTCAAGAGCTTTGCTAGTGACTGAGTTGCAATAGATTCACAAACACTTCTAGGCAATTATTTTCATTGTAAAATTTACCAACAATTAGCAGCAAAGACAATGTTGTCAGATCACGTTTCTTCTATAGATGTTTGATACTTCTTTATTGACCATTTTGTAATAATTTCTCTCAGTCTTTTCATGGCATATGTTTGCTCAGACTGTAAATGAAGCCATGTATTCAGGCAGGCAGGCCATTCGAAGGCCGAAGTTCAGTATATACCCTCGTCCATTTTTCATAGACAACAAGTTGATTTATGGCATGCAAGCTCAGCATTCTTTCGCAGTAAAACGATGCAGATGAAATACTAGTCTCTGTTGCACCCCTGCCATTTGAATTGCCGAATCCGAATCCGAACTTTCTGAGTCGGATTCGGGTCACATTCTTGGGTTCAATATTGCGTATACGTTTGATGGATCCAAATCTCGAGGCAAATGTACGGTAGATAGTTCGTACTCCCCTACCATTCGGTGACATCCATACCCGCGATCTCTCTCCCTCTTTCTCAAGCTTTCTTTCCCCTTCTCCTAGCTTCCATGGTGACGACGAGCGTGCCATGGCGCCCAATCTTTGTCCCAGCAAAGCCCCGAGCGCTGCCGCGGCACGCTGTGCGGGCGTTCGGACGGGGGGACTTCGAAGGCTTCGCGCGACGGGTGACCTCCGGCGAGGCCCTGCGGGACGCCTGGCGAGGGGCCAACGAGGGATTTGAAACCCTAGCATTCGAGTCCAGGAGAATCGCTGAGCGTCTCGACCGCCGGTTTGCTATTTCCCGTCGCCTTGACACCGCCGCACGCGCCGCCGCCTCCCGTGCCCGCGAGCTGGACCAGGAGCTAGGGATCGGGCGCCGATGGCGCTCGTTTTCGGTTGATTTCTCGCGCAACTGGCCCAGGGTCGACCTTCCGCTCTTGCTTTGAACCTGTTCCTTTCCTTCCAATAATTTTGTTATTTTCGGATGCTGATTTTGGTCCTTTTGGTTCTCTTTTTCAGTACAGGAAAGACCTGAGCGATTTTCTGGAGACTCCCCTGGGTAGAGGTTTCGCTGTGAGTTCCATTATATGATCCATTTCTCTGTCATTAGTTTTGTAGTCTTCCCCCTATGCAGTTGTATGTCCTGAAGATTTGTTTGCATAACATTGGAATATTTTATGTTTTCAAAATGGTTTTTTGATAAGATAATGATTAGAAAGCTGGTCCTGAGATGATTATATTCATGCATGTTTTGTGTAGAGCTTGTTAATCAATCCTTATTTGCAGATTATCTTTTGTCTGTGACAATATATATTGGCTTTGAGAAGTGCTTGCTATCTATGTTCCTTAAGTTGAAAGGGCATCATTCTGAACCTCTTTATGAGATAAAAGAAGGTTTTTATGCAATACATATCAATCTTGATCATGTATTTCCATGAAAGGCTGCCTTTTCATCTCTTTGGAGCATCTCTCTCTTGTTATTCTTTTTGAATTGCATAACCAAAAAGATGGATTTGGAATAGGGATCCCTTGCTTAAAGGGTATACGAGGTTTCCAACCAAAAAATATATGCCGAAATCCCTCATTAGCAAAAGAAAACATCTCCTGAAGATTCCAAAATACAAATTGGTACTATTTAAAATTTGTGCAACTATGAGGTCTTTATAATTGTTTTACATTTGAAATTGCTGCTCGATGGACATCCAATATCAATTTGGCATGGCGATATCTAAAAGCATATATATAAATATAGAAGTTAAGGACTCATCCTTTTGTTTGATTTTGTTAAAAAAAAAAAATTAGAACTGAAGCTTTGAAACATCATGCTTAGTGTTAATGTAATGTGATGTTTTAGTTTTTTGGGCTGGGTAAATTCTGGCCTAGGATTATATTTTGAATTTCTATGCATCTCTATTATTACTCACTCATTCCTGACACCCTCTGTTATCTGCAGACAATCTTCTTCCTCTGGTTTGCTTTATCCGGGTGGTTATTTAGGATCTTTATTTTAGCAACATGGGTACTGCCATTTGCTGCTCCTTTACTGATCGGAACATTTGCCAATAGCTTTGCTATAGAGGTATACAGTTTCCTCAAGCTTCTCATTTGCAGTATATTTTCATTTCATGCAACACTTGCATGCTATCTTTGTTGCTATTTCAATTTCTAATTTTCTCCAAGCAATCCAAGTAGTAGATCGGGGGTTTAGCATATATAAACTTGCAAAGATACTAAATGCAACCCTCACCATATGATATAGATCTTTTCCCTCTTATCTTTTGTTCTTGTTGGTGTAACTTGTCCAAGTGCTGAACTTGAAGAGATGTTTCATACATATTGATGTGTTGTTAGTTAAATACTCTTTTACGCATCAAATTCCTTTTTGAACAGATCCTCACACAATTCAATATTTACATTGGCCTGTGGGTGTGGTTTTATGCATGTGCAGGGTTGAATTTTCAAAGTGCATGTGCATATTCTTATGAGGTTAAAACAAAAAATGGATTGCCTTGCTCATGTTTAGACAGAATTTTTATTCAACCTTATTGGTTTGGATTTGGTCCCCAATTCTGGAAGGATCGAACCCAAATATGACTTGTTGTCATCCTTAATTTAGAAATATTAGCTGGGCATGCATAATACATTGTTTTCTAACGTCAAAGCCCTGTTAAAGGCGGTGGCTTCATTATCCATGTGCACAGTTTCTTCTGATTTGGTTAATCAATGGTGGGCATAAAGTGGAAACTCATGGCTAAAAGAGAAACACCCAAGGAGCCATTAGGTTCAGCAACGTGATTTATTCATAGAAAGAACTGTATCCATGTTATAGCACTTATTTGTTTCTCTGTTGATTGCACTGGATCGGAATTTTCATTAAATTAATATTTAAGCTAGGTTTAAACTTCGCGTCATGTTGTCTGATTCTTTCACTTGTACCAATGCAATGCAACAGGGTACTTGCCCAGCTTGCAAGAGGCGATTTGTGGGCTACCGTAACCAGATTATCCGCTGCACAGGCTGCAGAAATATCGTATGGCAGCCGGGGGGTGATTTTTCAAGCAGAGAAGGTGGGACTCGGTCGAGACCGTCTGACCCTGATATCATTGATATTGAGATTGAGGAGAAGTAAGATATGGCCTACCATCCACTGTCTGTTAGCCTCAAAGAGACAATACAAGTGAGTAAAATTGAAGTTATGTACTGTTTGTTTTTCACATGTAAATCTTTGGAGTTTGTTTTGCGTTCTGTATAAAGAGCGAGAGTTTTCTTAGCTTTCTTTTGATGAGTAATAAATTTTGGCATGTTTTTTCACAATTGAGATAGTATTTGGTAATCAATACAAAAGGTGATGGGTTTCTCCTTGAAAAATTTGAAATCAGAGTTAATAGAAACTAAGTTGTGAAATTTAGAAAAGTGAACAAATAGAAGGTAAGAAGAGGGGTAGAAATAGGTTTAGGATTACGTAGAGAAAGGTAGTGGCTAAGGATCTTCATAGATTAGATATTGAGTCAGATCTTGTTTTGACAGAGCGACATGGAGACAAAGAATCCAAATAACCGACTCCATCTAGTATGGGATTAAGGCTTAGTTGTTGTTGTTGTTGTTGTTGTTTTAGAAAAGTGAACAAATAATGAACTCCCATTTGTGCTACAAGAACAGGGTTTTATTTATTCCATGATTAAGAATCAAACTATAACTCAATAATACAAACTGATGCTTATTGTTCTAATCAATAACTCAATGAGTTACCACACAACTTAATCACCAACAACAAAGAACATGCTATCAATACTACAAATTTTAATGAGAATCAAACCATATATAATCAAATTTTTTAAAAAAATTTCAATATAAATATAAATCTATATGTTTGAGACCCATCATCAGTTCAATTGTACTCCAGAGTCATAGGAATCTCCAGGTTTCCAGTTCTCTGGTATTGTGTTGAGTGGCACAAGCCATGCCTCATCTCCATCATCATCACCACTCACAAGCATCTTTATCAACAATGGCCCACTCGGTGGAGAAGTAGTGGTCCACACTGTCCCATAGCTTCTGTCCAGCAGCTTGCATGTCAAGTTCACAGTCTACAACACCAAGCAGTAATCAAATTAAATGTAAGTAATACAACTTCAAAATATTACTCCTAATAGTCCCACATCATCTAATTAAACAAAATCTTTCCCAGAAATATATATTTACACATACCTCACATAGCTGAACAGCAGTTACATCCTTATCTCCTTGCTGATACTCTATCAGAAATGCCAAGTAGCCTGGAAAATTGCTGGCCTCATCAATCTTGAAGGTGATGTTCTTGTTTGGCCAGCTGCATGATACCCTGAGAAAGAACATTGATAAACATAATTAAACAAGCTCATCGATTATAGTTATAATACATTTCTTCTGATTTAAATTCCAAAGAACTTGTATAATATATGCTACCTCCTGTACTCAATGTCCACCACTCCAAGAGACAAGAGAGAAGCACCAGCATCTGCAGTTTGCCCCATCTTGGCAAAGGCATGTTGGCTTAGTATAAAGTCGGTGTTTCCGCTCGCTCCAGAGTCGGTGATGACGATTGTTATTCCGTTCGATGAGCACATGCTGCTGCTTGTGCATCGCACCTGTTGATAGTAGAAATTTAGTATCAGAGATAATAGTCCTGATTAATAGTCCCTCATATCGGTTAATTATAATATCAGAACTAACTTCACCTGGTAGCATGCACCACAGCCCACACCATTCCTGTAGAGATTTGAAGCTGCTGAAACATCACCACCATTGAGTGTTGCTCCAAAAGATTTATACCCACATGCACCATCTGAGAGAGAATAAGAATTGGTAAAAATTAAGACATGATATCTCTGGTTATCTTCATGCATGCATGCATGGATTGATGGATGGAATTTTACCTGAAGTTCCTTGTTGATCAGAGTTGGGGTAGTGAGCAGCCCTTGAATGGGTGAAAGCAGTGTCAGCTCTTGCAGGAGATTGGCATAAAAGAAGAGGGAAGAGAAGAAGAACAAGGAGTTTAGAATAAAAGATGGCCATTAATGAACTCAAGAATGCAAGAAAGCAAAGAAGAAATGAGTACTGGTTTATGATGAAGAGAGCAAGGGGGTTGGAGTATTTATAGTGAAACTAGAGGCACACCTTGTTGAGCTTTAGCAAACCTCAAGCTTTGACATTCTCAAAAAGCTCCGGAGAAAAACGATGTTGAAATTTGACATTCAAATGGATGTGTTTTTCTGCTAACAAACACACCTTTAGACTTCAAAACTAGGCAGTTATACATAATCAAAAGTTCATCAACTTTTCACTTTTCTTGTTAATTGTTGTTTATATGCTCACACATGGAGGTGTCATATGAGTTCCTAATATAATAATCTCATTTACGCGGAGAATGAGTCCACAGAAGTAGGTACTATATATCAATTGTTTTTTTTTTTTAATCTCATTCATGATCTCCCCATGGGGAGAGATAGTATCTAAAGACCTACTTATATGAGATATTGAGCCTGATCTTGTCTTTGGTAGAGCTACATGGAGACAGAAAATTCATTTTATAGTTATATTAATCTGCAATTAAGCAAACAATATTGAAACTGTTAGAACTATTATCTTTTGCTAAATTATATGTTTGATCCTACTTAAACAATAGATAACCATTAGCGCCATTATCTACTCAAGGATAAGCAAATGATGGAAAGAAACAATTTGGATGCTTGAGCTATGGGGGGAATTTGAATTGCTTTTGATCACCATGACCCTTCTTCTATGCTTCTCTACTTAGTGCTCCCATACCAAAGAAGTTGAATATATTATTCTGAAACAAGTATATACATGTATATATGACTGTCATGGACCCATGTTAGGCTCTTGGGCACTATGGCCATCCCCATTACCAATACCATTCCAACATTCCTTTTTTATCTGATCACACATCAAGGCTATTTTCAAGTTGGTGAGTGGAAGGAAGGTGACAGGAAAACACTCTTTCTTTTGTTAAACTCTAGCAGAGGTTTGTGAGTTCTCCCATAGGAAAATTAACATTAGAAAACATAATATGAACTTGATCTTTGAGTCTTTGATATCTTTTGCTTGTCTTCCTTGTATTCAAATCAGGCAGGCTGCTGAAAACCCTAATTACTCTCATGACAATGCCATCACATCATCTCTGACATGGATGCCATTATCAACATCCTAACCCTAGTAAGGCAGCCTATAAATTAACCATGTGAGACCTATATATCTAAGGCAATATTTCCATGGACAAGAATAAAGATTGGTAGGCATTATGAATTTCTAGGTCCACTTTTATCTGCAATTGATCCTACACTCAACAACATCATATTGAAAGAAATTGAAAACTTGCATTGTTTTTTATTGATATAACAAAGAATAATTAAAAAGAAGAAAACTTCAAGATATATGTTGATGTGGCCACCGGTAGGAGCTTCTCCGTGCCGGTAAGACAAAGAAGTCCAGGGGCTTCTCCCCCTAGACCAACCGATGCTCAAGTTAGTTGTGTGAGGGAAGTATGAGGAAGTGAGGGGAACCAGAGGAAGGAGGGAAGAGAGAAGCCAACCTCTTTTTCTCCTCAAAGGGGGTTCCCCTTTTACCTGGTCTGTGGCCCTCTAGTGGCGGCCACCTCTGATATTACCCCCAAGCTTGTCTCCTGCAGCATGTCAGTCGTGGCTCCTCGACTAACTGACTTGTCTCGGTGCTCCCTCTGCTAGACGTGGCTCCTACCACTTACCGCAGGGGTGGTGCCTGCTTACAGGGAAATCATAGGGGAATCTTCATGTGCCTTTCTCTGAATGGGTCGGTCTACTTTGAAGTCTTACCCCGATTTACGCCACGTGTCGGGTCAGATGTTCCCCCCAACAATATATATTTTTGTATTAATTGATTATATTATCTTGTTTTCTTCATCTAAATCCAACCAAACACTTTAAAACATATGTTATTGGTGCACTGTTAAAGAACACTCAGTCATGAAATTATTTAATTTTCTTTGATCCTTATTTTAGTTTTGCAGAACTACTTTGGATTGATGTATTTTGTGATTGAACTTTGAATATTGTTTTGTTTGACTCACTGAGCTATGGCCTCAATTGAATAGAATAATCTTTATCATATGTTCTAAAGTTAAATGTTCCCTTCCAACACAATAGATTGTTTTTTATTCAAGCTTTAATTTGGATGCTCCTTTGTGATTTTTGTCTTGTGGTTCTAAATTCTCTTAAACATTGTAAGATATATGCCATTGTTCCTCTCCTTCTTTTCCCCTATAATTGAATTCATAGCTCAGTTTCTTTTCATTTGTTTTTCCAATAAATCTTAAGATATATATATCATCATGCTTGGACATGTTTAGAAGTTGTATCTAAAATCAACTTCAAATATTTGATTTACAGTATTATGTTAGCAGTTGTGTTTTCAAACATATGAATTAGAATTGAGATCAATACTACAATTTATACCAAAATTAAAGTTGAATCACCAACTTTTAAATATGGATTAATTATTGTAACGTCCCATGTTACTAAACTTGTTTTGTATATATTTTAAATAAATAAATATATTAATAAAACTTTAAAAATTGTATGAATATACTAATATTTATATATAGAATATTCAAGTTCGGGTTTTGGATCCTCAAAAGTCAAATCCCAAATCCGTCTTCGTTCATGTTTTAATTTTAAATTCCAAATTCAACCCAAATCTTAATAGGATTTTCTAAACAAATTTTTTTAGGATTCTATTAAACCTATGAAAATTGACATCACTACTTCCAAACACTAGTACTAACACAGCCTTGTCTCGCAGATAATACTAAACTAAGATGAAATGAGATGGTGTGTTCCCTGGGAGCAAGCACACCATTTTTTTTTTTATATCTACAAATAAAAAATTCTTGTGTAATTAAATTAAAAAACTGGAATCTTTTTTACAATTAGAAATCCCTCTTTTCACTACTAGACCTTATAGATAGAATTAGAAATCCCTTTCTTGACTACTAGACCTTATAAATAGAATTCTCAAGCATCCACACACAACCCATAACAGAGAAAACAGAGAAAAGATGATAGAGATTTTTCTTGTAAGGCCTTACCTACCGTCTTTTTTCATATTTCCTTTAGTTTATTTTTAGTTGTTTGTTTGTTTGTTTGTTTGGTTTTTTTTTAATAAGGTGGATAAATTATATTTTATTAATATAAAAATTTATTATTTTTTGTGTAGCCGAGAAGTATACATTAGATGAAAAAATGTCCGGTTCTACTATCTTGACTGTGTTGTTGGCGCATATCCTCTCGTCTCTCATGGTCGTGTCATCCTCTAAGGCCTCGTCGATCTGTTATGGCATCTCTTTGGAGAATTCTAGGCTCCGCTTCACCAAACTTTGGGTGACCTTGAACCTTGGTCTCTTGGAAATGGAAGTTGCATCCAACTAAAATAAAATGAGAAAAGTAATACTGCGAGTAATTTTTAAGAAAACATATTGTTTTGTCTTGGAAATATCGCATGTTTCGCTCCCCCATATGCTCCATATGATGATAACTGTTGTGAGGTCCCATCCCCATCGCAATGTTTTGTCTACTCTGGAGGAGATTGCCTTGGTGCCTCAATCTTACGAACTTCTTGACCATCTCACATGCTGAAGATGTCGTTGATGTAGTTCCAGATGCTAGCAACGTACAAACATGAGATGAGAAGATGTGTCACCGATCGGTCTTTTAAGTCACAAAGGTAGCATTGTGTGCGCTCCCTTCATTGCCACCTATAAAGGTTATCCAGGAGAGGACCATGTTTTTTTTTGTCAACAATGCAAAGAGTTTGATTTTCAGAGGACAAGGTTTCATAGGTCGTTTCGGATCACTCCATCTACTTTAAAGATGTATAAAGATTTAATTGAAAATTCCCTAATTGGCGTGAGTTCTCATTCTCTTTCGCCTCATGTTTTGTTGTTTGGGAGAATATCCAAGAGGGATTGTACCAGTGATATATGTCTCGTATTCTCTCTTTCTAACAGTGGTCCTCGTTTGAGGCATGGTTTACTGATAAATTGGAAAATTGATGGATTGTATTCATGATAGGGCCGTATATATATACAAAGAAAAATAACAGTAAGATCTAATGTAATGGCCTAATTATGGGATAAGGATAAACATGAGATCTGATATAATGGGATATAAACTAAATCCTATAATCATGTAACTGTTAAACAACTTCGCAAGACTCGTTCAACACCCCCGTCAAGTCGGAGCCGGGCGAGAAATGTCGAGTACGCCCAACTTGCCAAGTAGTCGGTGGAAAGTATTGGCACCAAGTGGTTTGGTGAAGATGTCAGCAAGCTGGTCGCAGGAGCGGAGATAGGAAGGAGAAATAAGTCCATAGAGAATCTTTAAGTGGCAATCTATTTCAATGTGCTTAGTACGTTCATGGAAGACAGGATTATTGGCAATGTGAAGGGCAGCCTCGTTATCACAATGTATCGTAGTTGGTGTGGATGGCGGAAAACCAAGCTCGGAAAGAAGGGAATGAAGCCATTGGATTTCAGAGGTAAGCGCGACAAGAAGTTTAACGATACCTCTACCGCCAGAGGAACGAGAAGCGAGGTTGTTTCTTGATTTCCAAGAGATTGGACTAGAACCAAGCATTATAAAATAAATCCGTAGTAGGCGGTGGCGGGACAACCGACCAATCGAGTCAAAGAAAGCCGAGAGAAAGGGAACTGGAGGCAGAAAGGAAGAGGCCATTACCAACAGACCCTTTAAGATAACGAAGGACTCGGTGTGCAGCATCGAGATGAGAAGAACGAGGGCTTTGCAGAAATTGACTAAGATTGTTGACAGCATACTGAATATCAGGACGAGTGACAGTAAGATATAAGAGGCGACCAATGAGGCGTCTATAAAGTGACGGATCAGGTAAGGGTTTCCCATCATCGGGAAGAAGGCGAAGATGTTGTTCCATAGGAAAGGGAGATGGACGACAACCGAGCATCCCAGAATCGCTCAAAATGTCAAGAGTATACTTGCGTTGACACAAAAATAAGCCCTTCTTGGAACGAGAGACTTCTATCCCTAGAAAATAACGTAGAGGCCCGAGATCCTTAATGGAAAAGGATTTGGCAAGAAATTGTTTTGTACTTGAAATAAAAGCATCATTATTACCCGTGATAATAATGTCATCCACATAAACAAGAACAAACACAGAGATATCATTACGAATATACGTAAAAAGACTATAATCAGAAATGGATTGACGAAAACCATGACGTATTAGAGTGGAAGAGAATTTGAAGAACCACTGACGAGAGGCTTGTTTAAGTCCATAAATAGATTTTTGTAGCTTGCAAACCACGATTATCATTATGATGAGAAAGACCTTGGGAAGCTTCATGAAAACTTCTTCATAAAGATCACCTTGTAAAAATGCATTATTGACATCTAGTTGATGAAGAGACCAATTTTTAATGGTAGCAATAGAAAGAAGAAGACGAACAGTAACTAATTTGGCTACCGGAGCAAAAGTATCATGATAATCAACTCCTGCGATTTGTGTGTAACCCTTGGCGACTAAACGCGCCTTATAACGTTCAATAGACCCGTCAGAACGATATTTGATCTTATAGACCCATTTACAACCAATGGGTGTCTTACCGGGTGGTAAGGAACAAAGAGACCATGTGTTGTTGGATTCGAGAGCACGAAGCTCGGCGGACATGGCGTCACGCCAAACAGAAGATTGAACAGCCTGAGAATAAGTCCGAGGCTCATTATGATCAACAATATTGGACAGAAATGAACGGTGAGAAGCACTCAAGTTGTTCCAGGAGAAATAATTGGCTAAAGGGAAAGAAGTAGATGTAGGTGCCACCGTGCATACATAATCACCAAGATGAGATGGTGGTCGTCGAATGCGCTTAGAGTGATTAGAATTTGCAGTTACTGCGGGAATTGGACAAGGAGAAGCATTGTCCGGTAAACAAACATTATCATCAGTGGAAAGAGAGGGAAGCGTTGAAGAAATTTCATTTTGGTCTGATGAATCATGTTGAGATAAGACAGAAACTGGTGGTAGTGGAGATATAAGGCAATCATCATCCAAAGGAGTGATGGAAATTTCACGAGGACGGGAGTTGGAAATATCCCGATACGGAAAGATGGATTCATGGAAAATAACATCACGGAGGCGGTGATGCGATGAGTAGAAGAATTACGTAAATCACGATACCCTTTCTGGCCATAAGGATATCCAACAAAAATGTGAGGTTTGTCCCGGGCATCGAATTTATGCTGAATGCGCATGTTTTTGGCAAAACACAAACAACCAAAAACACGTAAAGAAGAATAGGAAGGAGGTGTTCCGAATAATATTTCATGTGGAGATTTGAAATTGAGGATGGGCACTGGTAGTTTGTTTATGAGAAGCGCAAAGAAGTGAGAATACATTCTCCCAAAATGAAAGAGGAAGGTTAGCTTGGAATCGTAAGGGAGGCGAGCAACGTCGAGGTAAGTGGCGGTGTTTGCGCTCCACAATCCCATTACATTTGGGGAGTGGAGATACAACTCCGTTGATGGATTATTCCATGAGAGTGAAACCAATTTTGAAAAGTTGATGAAAGAAACTCAGCGCCGTTGTCGGATCTAAGGACTTGAAGTTGTGGAATAAAAATGCCACCATTCCCAGAATGAATAGTAGATATGGATAATTTGAATTGCCTATTAATTTGATTACAAAAGTGTGTTATCATATGAAAAGTTTGAGCCTTGTCTTTCATTAGATAGACCCAAGTGCATCTCGAATAATCATCCACAATAGTTAAGAAGAAACGTGAACCATTCTTGGAGGAAACAGAAAACGGTCCCCAAATATCAACATGAAGCAATTCAAAACACATAGAAGAACGAGATACACTTTGCGGGAAAGAATCACGAGATTGCTTAGCTTGTGGACAAACATCACACATGAAATTTTTATTAGCAGAAATATCTGGAAAATTCTGAACAAGAAATTGAAAACGAGAAGTAGAAGGGTGGCCAAGGCGTGAGTGCCAAAGGTCAAATTTATTTGGAAGCTGAAATGAAAAAAACAGAATTCAAATGAGGAACATCATCCAAGTAGTAGAGACCATGTTGGAGACTACCCCGACCAATCATCTTTTTCGTTACACGGTCCTGAAAAAGACATTGAGATACAGAGAAAATTACTTCACAATTAAGTTGCTTTGTTAATTGTGAGATAGACAATAGATTGAATTTGAAGGATGGAATATAAAAGACATCCTTGAAAATAAGTGAATGGGAGTATTTAACAACTCCAATGTGAGTCACCAATGCATATGAGCCATGAGGAGAATTTGAGCGAGAGACATGTTGTTGTAAAGGAACATAAGAAGAAAAAATGACAACGATGTACATATGTGGTTAGATGCAGGAATCAATAATCCAACAAGAAGACATACAAGAAAGGGCGGTACACGCTAAGTTAGCGAAGGTCCACCAATATCGTTGGCTATAAGAGCAAGCGGTTTGTTATGCTTGTCAGGGCGTTAGTTGTTGAGTGGTTGGTGCAGCAAAAGAAGATGATCCTTGTTCGGTCCGTTTACCTTGCTTGTCCGGAAAGCCATGCAATTGATAACATTTTTCCCGTGTATGGCCGTGCCGATTGCAGTGATCACAAAAAGCGTTGCCTCTTCGATGGAGCCACGATATGGTGGCTTTGAAACTTGAAAGCGGCAGACTTCGGCGGTGGGAACCAATCGCACATTCAACTCCTGTTGTTTTTCTTCTTGGCGCCGCGAGGTTGTATATGCGTTGAATGGACGGGAAGGGTTCCATCAGGAGGATCTGGCTGCGTACTGCAGAGAAGCTATCATGGAGCCCTTGAAGGAACTCCATGGCACGATCCTGATTTTGCTGCTCAATAATGCATTTTCCATTCCCGCATGTACACGGAATAATTGAAATAATGCTGCTTAATTCATCCCAGAGGGACTTGAGCTGAGTGAAATATAAGGAAACAGTCATACCTTCCTGTTTGAGAGCAGAAATGGAATGTTTCAGCTGATATATCTTGGGCGCGTTGGATTGAGAAAATCGTTCTTTGAGGTCTGTCCATATTTGGGCAGCAGTGTCGGCATAGAGAATGCTTGGCCTGATTTCTGGGGAGACAGAATTGAGTATCCAGCTGCCGACGAGATCATTGCATCGTTCCCAATTGGCAATGTCAACATCCTCCTTCGGCATTGGTAAGGAACCGTCAGTGAAACCATATTTACTCTTGGCTCGTAATGCCATTGTAATGGCACGATTCCAGGAGCCATAATTATCACCTGTTAGAAGAGGCGTAACGAGGACAGTGGAGGGGCTATCAGAGTGATGGATAGAGTAAGGATCAGATCTGGCCGGAGCGCTAGCGAGAGTGTTTTCACCGGACATGATAAAAGACAGAAGAAAAAAACAGGAGCAGTGAAAGTGTCTTAATATTTGCAACTCTCTGATACCATGATAAATTGGAAAATTGATGGATTGTATTCATGATAGGGCCGTATATATATACAAAGAAAAATAACAGTAAGATCTAATGTAATGGCCTAATTATGGGATAAGGATAAACATGAGATCTGATATAATGGGATATAAACTAAATCCTATAATCATGTAACTGTTCAACAACTTCGCCAAGACTCGTTCAACATTTACCTCTACGGAACCAGTTCGGGGCCTCTTGGATGATTATGATTTTTAAAAAAAATTAGGGATTGTAATTAAAGATGTGTATTCTATGGTGATTGCCCCTTCAACAAGTTGTATTAAGACTTGTATTTCCTCTAATTTGATGTCTTCCTTTTTCCACATTCTTCTGGCCCCATCTTGGAAGTATACTTGAATAATTTCAACATTGTTTGGTCCAACACTCCACTCGAATCTGCTTTGATCAAGCATTGATGTTTACTCTGTCTACTTCACATAATAAAAAATATATATTTTTTAAATAACTTCTCTCATACTTAAAATTTTTATTTTGGTGTAAATAAAATTTAGAAAAATTGTATGTATATCTCACAAAACTATATATATATATATATTTGAAAAATTATAATTACAAATATACCCTTAATTTTCTATTTTATTACATATACATTAATATTGTTGAGATCGGTTAACTAATATTAATTCAAACATTTTAACTATAGTTAAATTTAAACCGGGTAAAGAAATATCTTTTATATATTTTTTATTTTTTTAATATTAATATTTTTTAATTATTTATCAATTATAGTCCACTAATTTTTTTATGGGTATATTTGTGAAGAGTATGATGTTTTTTTCATGTTACTACCGTTTATTAACATATGATTGAACACAAACCCAAAAGTATATATGTAATAAAACTCACATTCAATTATAGTTTTTTCAGAGTTATATAAACAATTTTAATATTTTTCTGAGTACACCTGTAAAAAAAAAATCTGTAAAATTTGGATTTCTAATTTCCCAAACCACCTTTTTTTTTTAATTTTTTATTCAATAAAGCATGTCTTAGTATATAAGACACGTGCATTTTAACATCTGTGATGATGCCGGGAGATTCCACGAATCTGGCATCGCTTCTCCCCTCTTATTTCGCTTCTCACCTCTCGGTCTCTCTCGTTACACGCCCTTGAACACCCCCGTGATTATCTCCATCTCGATCTCTATTTAATATTTTTCAGAGTTATATAAACAATTTTAATATTTTTCTGCTGTAAAAAAAAATCTGTAAAATTTGGATTTCTAATTTCCCAAACCACTTTTTTTTTAATTTTTTATTCAATAAAGCATGAATTAATAAGACACGTGCATTTTAACATCTGTGATGATGCCGGGAGATTCCACGAATCTGGCATCGCTTCTCCCCTCTTATTTCGCTTCTCACCTCTCGGTCTCTCTCGTTACACGCCCTTGAACACCCCCGTGATTATCTCCATCTCCATCTCTATTTAATATTTATCGATCTCTTGATCTCGACCTCAAGTTCAGAGGCTCCGATCTCAAATGATGCCGGTTACTGAGAGGTAATGCCTTTGATTTTTCTTGATTTTCCGAGCATTTTGCTTGCATTTTTCTTTTTCTTTTTGTTTTTACGATCACCGATTGAAATCTCTGATTCTTGATCGAGCTCATTTGTTTTTAGGGTTTTTTTGTCTTTATTTGTTTATTAGTTTGATTAATTTATTTGATGTTCTGATGGTTCTTGATATGGTTCACATGTTGTCCGTGGAACCACAGTTCATAGGTTTTTTAGGGTTCTTTGATGGAAATTTTAGACTGTTTAATCGTCTAAATGTGCTGATATTCTTTTCTGTGATCATTTACTCGTTTTGGCTGAATATCATTTTGTTCTTTTGGTTTCCCTTTTTTTTTACCCTGTTAATTAGGTTTACTTTACTCTTTTGTGATATCGTGCTGATACTAGAGTAGGTTTGCTTTGCTTTTTTGCCCTTGAAGTCATCTACAGATTGTTTCTTGGCAGATGGAAATATAATTCTTGAGGGACTAAGAACATGTTTTGTCGATCTGCTTTGGGATTGAGCCCTATTGATTTTGGAAATGGGTTTTATTTATTTATATGTTCATTTAATTAGGTTTTCATATTTTGGTGAGATGTTTCATTTCATAAGGTTCATTTCTTTCACAGATTGCTTTGAAATTTTGAGTATCTCTGGTTGATCGGAAAGGCTATAAGAGTGCTTTTGGTTGAAACCTTTTGATTTCTTATCCATGTTTTGTTCCTTTTATTTTTGGCTATTAATTTAGGTATACATGGAGTCATGGGATATTGTGATGATTCTTGAGATGGTTCATCCATTATTTTTTTCATGAAGCCACCCATAAATCATTTTGTTACTTGGTGGTGGGATTTTGGGAACTCTGTTTTTTGCAGTGTTTTTTAGCAAACATGAAAGAAGCATTGGGGTAGGTTAATGCTAACAAACGTATTTAAATAAACAGGGATGGTGTGTTCAACTGCATCTTGAAGTATTTCTATTGTTTAGATCGATATAATGTGAATATACTGCCTCTGTAGATGAGTACCCCTTTTGAGGTGATTATTTGTTTGAAGGTCTTGCAATGCTAATCAACATTGTCATACATGCTAAACTTTAGTGGGTTATAATCATTTGAGAGATTGATTATGCAATATAGTTTGTATTGTTACCCTTCAGTCATGCATTACATCAAAGTATCTTAAAAAAAAAGAAGACATTCTGATTTTGAGGACAACTCTTCATTACCACTAGGCACCAGGTTATTCTCTAGCAACTTCTGTCTGATGTGTCTTCTCAGTATAGAAGTTTCCAAGTAGTGTAATGCTCAAATTTAAGAATATAACTTGTAAATATTACCTGCATTCACAACCTAATAACTTGATGAGAAAACCGCATAATCAAATGATGGGCTGGAGTAGAACTAGGCAAAAATTAGAGGGCCTTTTTTGTATTTAGATTTAATCATAGCAATCTCCACATGAGGATTTAAG
The DNA here is from genome assembly GCA_026586065.1 of Dioscorea zingiberensis. Lineage (NCBI taxonomy): Eukaryota > Viridiplantae > Streptophyta > Magnoliopsida > Dioscoreales > Dioscoreaceae > Dioscorea > Dioscorea zingiberensis. The sequence continues at coordinate 2,281,675 of CM048822.1, read as the reverse complement.
AACTCTGGCCAGATGTGCTAGGAGAAGGCTTCATAGGCTGTATGTGCGACTTTTATTATGGTTCACAAATTGAGATATGACAGGCAGATCTTCATCTTGAAAGTTCATGATTTTAGAGTTTTCATGCTTATCATAGCCAAGTTTTTATAGACTGATTCAATTTTTTTTTTAAACCCATTTGAAAGAAAGAAATTTATTCACAATGCTTATCAATAAATTATATTGCATCCTGGATTCAAAAATTAATGTAATGCTTGTGTCTAGTGGACACAGATTGGATTTGACGTCTACTTGTAATTAGCTTCAATTGGAGTTGGAAGATCTTAGACTATATCCAATGGGCATGTTTTCTATCATGCATATTTTCTCAAATACAGATTTATAACAGTCATGTGGGGGCAAAAAGCTTTTGAACCTATTCTACAGTTACACACTGGTGCAAGATCAGATTAACTGTTTGCTGATCTCTTGTTCAGTCTCATTAGCTTGGCTTGTTGTGACTACCATATGTCTTCATCCTGACCCTTCTCTAATAGAACAGATCAATTTATGGCGTTTTCCTTGTTTTGCAGTACTAACTTGTAGTGTTCCTCTTATTTCAGCACTGGTTTATTAGCCCAACTCGCTCCTCTTGAAGCAGTACTCTTTGATGTTGATGGAACATTATGTGATACAGACCCTATCCATTACTATGCTTTCCGAGAAATGTTGCTGGAGGTAGGAATTTTTCACATCAGTTCAGGCTGAGATATCTACATACTCTCACTCAGAAATAAGTCTAAATTGCAGTTAATGACAGAGTTCTATATTTGTTGCAGATTGGTTACAACAATGGGGTCCCTGTAGATGAGGAATTCTTTGTCAGGAATATTGCTGGCAGGCACAATGATGACATAGCTGACATACTATTTCCTGACTGGGATCATGAGAAGGCCATGAAATTCATGGATGATAAGGAAGCTTATTTCCGCAAGTAATAAAGTCATCTGGATCATTAATGCAAATGAATTTCTTATCTGGTGTGTAGAACTTTTTCTGAGATAATAAATATATGATTTGCAGGCTTGCACCAGAGCAGTTGAGAGCAGTAAATGGTCTCCATAAGTTGTGTAAATGGATTGAGGATCATGGTATAAAGCGTGCGGCAGTCACAAATGCTCCAAGGCCGAATGCAGAACTCATGATCACCAAGCTTCTTGGCCTCACCAACTTCTTCCAACTTGTAGTGGTTGGTAGTGAGTGTGAGAGGGCCAAGCCATTTCCAGATCCTTACTTGAAGGCTCTTGAAGTCCTCAATGTGTCCCGGGAACACACTATTGTTTTTGAGGTTGTATCCCTGCACACTCATAACAATGAGCACCGATCTAAATTATTCTGCAGGTCATTCGCCATTGTTTCTTACCTATGTTTCTTTCATTTTGTCAGGATTCACCATCAGGGATAAAAGCTGGTGTGGCAGCTGGATTGCCAGTAATTGGTCTTCCAACAAGAAATCCTGAGGAGCTCCTGACAAGAGCTGGAGCCACTTTCCTCATTAGGGATTATGATGATCCAAAGCTATGGAAAGCATTGGATGAGCTTGAGAAGGCTGCAGCATCTTAAATTTATGCTAGTATTCAGATAGTACAGATTTTCCATACAATAAAGAGAAAAAGAAAAATTTAAGGATATTATGACCACGGAGAAGCCTGTATTTTGGCTAATATGATTGTACTCTTTTTCTGCTGGGATTGATGACAATTCTGCATTATGATGTATTGCTCTGAGCAGTACCTTGATTTCTTATACCCATTTCAGTTTAATTTGTCATTGATTAAATTTTAGTTTATCAAAGTAGGAATTGCATGCTGTAATTTACAGACATGGTCCCTCATGACCAGACTAAAATTTTGCACCAAATTATGTAACCATGCACTTAATATAGTATCTTCAACTGCTACTTGTGCAGTCTGATACCTCCACAGGTTGAGGCAGAAGAATTTTACCTGGTTAATTTTGTGAGTTCATGAATTCATCTACTAAACTTTTCATCACCAGTAACATAATGTAATTGAACCTCAAAGCGTGGTAATAGAATTAGGTACAATCAATAATCATGTTACAGTAGTTCTATTAAACAACCATGATCAATCATCAATACAAATACTATGAACTGTGTAATCGTGTAGATAAGGAAAAAATGAATGCAGCTAAATGAAAGGCAAGAGGAACCAGGGATAAGACCAAGCTGGCCAAGAAAACCAAGAGCTGCACATTGTCATATAAATCATAAACTCCTTGTAACCAACTCTCATCTGGTCCAAGCAACAGAGTCAATTTCATCCCTAGCAGACTTGTAAAGCTCAAGCCTTTTAGCACATTGCAACCTCCGTTCCATCTGTGCGGGATCCTCATCCAAAAGCTGTGCAAGCTGCTTTCCCTGCATAGATAAAAACATAAACATGATCAAAGGGTGGTGAACTAATCAATTAACAGGCACTGTATGTAGTAGAGGATGATGCAAAAGTGAAAGAAACCTCTTTCTTCCCGATTTGTGAATAGAAATAATTTAGCAAAGATCTCTTTGCTTCTCGAACTTGGCAATAAACCACTGCCTTTGGGATGGTGTTTCTAAGTGTATCTGAAACCATCATTATGTAAGATGATACATTGGAAGCTATCCTCCTGAAATGTCCATCAGAATATCTATCAAGCGTAGCAGACTGTGCTTGGGCTTGGGTTTGGCCTTGTGGGTGGCCTTGGCCATGTGCTTGGGGGCCTTGGCCTTGGGCTTGAAGGTTGCCCATTTCCTGTGGGAGCTTCCGAAAGAATTCCACTGTCAAATATGAGGCTTCCATGTCAACCAACCGTAATGTAGTCTTCCGACCGTCTTCACGAAATCTTTCCAGCGCCTCATATGATGCAGCTGCGAGTTCAGCTTGGAGAGATGGGAATCTTCTCAATTCCTGATCATCAAAAAGATTAGCCCATGCTTCACTCTGTAGGAATAAACTAATATTTGGTCAGAATATCCTATAAATCTGATGGCCTTACCTGAGTTTCTCCAATTGACTTCCTCACCAATTCCTTCAAAACAAAGTGCACCTGTGACAGATTATCAGGAAATCAGTGCTGAGTGGAATACATGACAAAGGGAATCTGAGAATTAAGAATAGGCTTACAGCATCCACAGACGCTTCAGCTGGACCTCTGAAGTAGCTCAGAGCCCCTTCAATCAGACGGCGATAACCTTGCTCAGGAGCGATTAGATGGGGTTGATAACCATCTGCCTCAGAGACCACCTTTCTCACATTTTGAATGGAAAGATGCGATCAAGAGGAAGTTTCTTCAAAGCGGCAGGGAGTTGATTGTCAAAAACTCCATATATCCGATCACCGCCAGCTAAGCCTACAATTAGGTGAGTGCGTTCATTTCATAAGATACTAATAGTATGAAAGCATAATCTAGATCCAGCAATAAGGATAAACAGCAGAGAAAAGAAAATGATTCCAACATCTACTTCATATTGATTAGGACAAATGTTGTCAAAACATAACCAAACACATCACAAATATCCAAATGAAATGTCTAACAAGTTTACTTACGCAAGCATGGCTTAAAATCATGAAGAACTTCTTGTCTCACATTTTAGTCTAGGATTCAAAAGTTAAATCCTGTGAAAAGTTTCAGATGTTACAGACCTACATGAATGTCTATCATTAGAGCTAAACAACATTTGGAAAATTTTATGTTGTTAAAAATAAAAATGAGGAAGAAGAAAATCAAAGAAAGAACTATACTGATTCAATGAATCAAGTAAAATCTGAACAAAATAAAATACAACAATTTTTTTTTTACTCCAAGTAAAGAAACAAGCCTGCCATGGATTTGGTTACGTTCAAGAAAGTGAGACAAACCAGATAACCTTGGTATCAGGAAGCGATGGAATTATTTTCTAATCCTTGAGAATCAAACAACTTACAAGAAAGAGATGAATTGAAACAAACAATTCAAAACTACTAGATGATGTTTATTTTAATGGAAAATTGAAATTTTTATAGGACCAGCACAACTACTAATGTTCACGATTTTTTACCAATTAAACCCATTAAAACCATTAAAACCATTTTACACAGAAGTGAGAAAAGAGCATTGACATGTGCTGAATGCCATACACTTCTTTCCAATAGTGACACCCATGCATATAAAGAATAGTGTAAACCATTAAAACATTAAAACATTCTTACCCTCCATCAAGATGCTCTTTAAATACACGATCAAAAGCACGCATAGAGTTCCAATATAGTGTATAATTGAGCCTGCATCAACAGCAATGGATCTTAATTCATCTATAAATTAAATTAAAATTAAGCAATAAATAATTGTATAAAAAAACTCACCCCTGCATCAGCAGCAACGGGTCTTCCAAGATGATCCATCTCCTTTTCCAGTTCCTCAATGGTTTTGTTTATCAAAGATGTGATACTTGGTATGCGTGCCCTAATTACAGACTCCAGATGCTGAAACGAATAAAATCGATTCAAACACTGAATGAAGAGTCAAAACAGTTCTTAAAGTTCATTATCTATTAAAACAATTGCTTTGTATTGCCTTTGAAAGAAGTTTTGCAAGATATTCTGAACCCATTTTGCTAGCTAAGTGTGAATAATCGGGACTGGTTTCAAAGTATTCCCGCTCATTTCTCCTGGCAGCAATCATGTCAACATTCTTATTGATGTCCGCCTGTGAACGATTGACAATCCCCACCCAAGGAAACTGTAGCCTGTAGGATCTTCCTTCAAGAACCTAATAAGACACAACTAGCAAGATAAGAACTTAAGAAGTATATAAAAGACTGCAAGGAATCACATCGAAGAAAATAGAGGGAAAAAGCAGACAACAAAAACATTATTCAGCAACATTTGAGACTACTAATCCAGGTACATGTAGGATGAGGCTAAACTCACCTCAAGTGCATTTGTTCCCTTATCCATCAGATCTAGCTTTGTCAAAACTCCAAATGTGCGTTCACCTAATTGTAAAAAGCCGAGAATAAGAATTAATAACTAGGTAACAACAATGAGGTACTAAATTTGCTATATTTTGAATGATTTTTTACAACAATAAGGTCAAATCAGCTCTGTATTGGTACCTGTTGGGTCTACTTCCCGGGAAAGTTTAATAGCATCAGATGTGGCAATATCTTGATTGGCAGGGGAAATTGCCAATATAATGCTGTTAGGCTAGAAAGTAAACAAGATAACATTTAAGACTTAACCACAATGGAAGCCATGAAATCAAGTTGATAAATTTTGTTATCCATTAGGAAATCAGAAAGACAATAAGCTGATAAAGATGCACATGCTTTGAAGATTATGAAGGACTAAACCACACAGATTCTCCCGATGATTTATCAAATATTACTAACATAAGATAAACCAAACAAGTATGAGAATTAATCATTTAGCCTCACCGTGCTCCACATTATTTTTCCGAGCCTTTAATCAACTACAGCCATGCAATAAATCAGGTTGCTCTAGCAATTAGACCCCTTCCTATCAACAAATCATCTATATAAAATATTGTTGATTTTTTTTACAACAATATAATGTAAAAGACATTATGAACTAAAGTCAGGATTACTCATATGACTACAAGCCTAATTAAAGAAAGAAATATTGAAGTTTATAAAATGTGGCATTTGTACAAATAAAGTAAAATTGCATCAGCTTCTCAACTAAGTACCTTTTCTACATATGAGCGAACCATGTTTTCAATATCTTCAACAATGCTCTCTGGCTGTCCCTCTGTGATAATAATAATAATGAATAAAAAAAAAAATTCACTGCATGAGATGATCGAAATATGAACCATCATTATATACACTTCCATTAAGGAGGTTAGAAGAAAGAATTTACCTACAGCAACCTTTGTTAAACCGGGCAGATCGATCAATGTTAAGTTCACAACTCACGTAAATCAATGAGCAGCAAATAATGTCAAGAGATAAAGAAAAGTCCAACATATGTCCATAAAATAGTTTAAACAAAGAGAAATTAACAGTCATAAAAACATCAAGATTGAAAAATGCCAACGCTGCATGCCTTTGAGCAGAAAACATTACATGTTTTAATGGTTAAATTATAATACAAAACAACAAATTATTACATAACACAATATCATCACAACTAGACTGGATTTAAGGGTAAATATGAAACCTTATAACAATAATACCTCTTAAGTTAAGAAAAACAGAAGAATATAGGAATCCATACCATTTGGTGAGTAAATGCTGAGTTGTATCGGAATAGGGGAAATTTGTTTAGACCTCCCAGAACCGGTAATCCTATCAGTTTCATCTTGAATTTCCCGGCGCACAAGGGCTGTGTAAGAGCATTGCGATCATTAACAACACATGTCATAAAATAACATTAAATTAGAAAATTATATTCACACGCAGCATTTTGTGCATTAATTGGTATTCACGCATCTCAAGTTGCAGGAAATGATTCGAAAGACTATGATAGGACCTTGAATCTCATTAGTATATATGTACATAAGGTTGACAAATAAGTTCTAGAAGGCACATGCTTCTAAATGAACACAAAAAATTGAATAATTAAGTAAAAGCATAATGGTCCAAAACAGTATCTTGTCAAGTTTCAAATCAAAATAATGGGCCCAGACATTACTAAATTGAGTTGATAATAAGACAAATTAACTTCCAGATGGCTGAATTGAAGCATCATTGAAGTTAGTACTTACTGCACACTAAATTTAGTGGTCATTGTAAATGTCAATACAGGCCAAAACATCAAGAACTGTGGGATAAAGCTCAATGGAACAGCTTACACCACCATAAACCATAAAAAAAGACATAAACAGTTAAACTTAGCATTTTGCATGAACCATGGTTATGGACACGGGACTCTTCTAATATTATGATAATCTATCTATTGAAAGAAACTGAAAGTCTCAAGAAACATAATGGCAGGAATCAGTACAAACAAAAACTATCAGACAAGGTCAAGTTAAAGAAGTTTTCAGTCAGCAAAGTTTGGAAGAAAAGAAGTTCCATTCAGATAGAGATGAACGCACAGAAATCCGTGAACTTCCTGTTGGGCAAGTGAAGGAACTCAGCATACTCTTGCTGCCCCTCCTCTGTCTTGTGCAGCTGCAACACCAACGGCCTCCTTGTCACGATCCCTTCAAGAACAATCAAGAAATGATGTTTTTTTTTCTTCTTTTGATAAAAAAGAAATGGTGATTTCAAACTTTCAAACATCCACATATATCCAATAAATAAATAATCAAGAACTCTCACCAGATCCACGGGGAAGAAAATCGCGTCCGACGATACTCTCCAAGACCGATGATTTTCCAGAACTCTGATCTCCGCACCAATCAAGAATCAATTCAGAACCAAAACCACAAATAGCAAGATATACAATAAGAGAGAGAAAAAAAAAAGATCGGAGAAGGAGCTAAAGCCAACCTGACCACCAACGACGGCGACTGAGGGGAGCGCCTCCCAAAGCGTGGGGAGAGCGCCATCAGCACCACCATGATCACCAAGCACCGTGCAAGCCCTCTGTATCCGATTCACGAGCCCAATCAAGCTCTCCATGGTCGTCATCTCTCAAACCCTAACCCTAGAAATCGAATAGAAAACTAAGGAGAGTTGCAAGAAGACGAGAAGCGGAGAATGTTGGCTACTTTCCGGTCACCGTCATTTTATTGCTTCTCATTGTTCCCATTTTAACCCTTGATTTTAGATATCACAAGATATTAGTTATTGCCGATCCCTCAAAGACTGAAAGTCACAAGGCGGCGTGCTTTGTTTGAATTTCAAATGTTTTCAAACTCGGCGACTTTTTCTGAATTTCTCCGCCGTGTCTTATCGGTGTGCCTTGATTCCAAAGAAACAACTAGAAAATGGGCTGGGCTTATGTCAAGTTTGGGCCTTCTTTCTTTTAAATGACAAGTTTTGTTGAACGGCTCACATGATTGTTACGTTTTTCTTTTTGTTTTGAAAAGGTGGATAAACTACGGTTCATATTAAAATGTAACAATCAACCATTTGGTACTAGATAGTAGATAGTACAATCATATTGTAGTATGCACAGGATTCAAGGATTCATTGTATCTTCGGTTGTCTTCTCCCCCTTCTCTGCTGCTCTCATCTCTCTTACACCATGTTGACGTCAAATCCCTGGGGATGTTCAGCGAGAAATACAACCTCCTTTAGATTAGACTTTGCGCTTTCTGAAGCATCAATTTTTTTGACGAATGGGTTGCATCAAACCAAGACGATAAGAGAAAGTTAGTGTCATGAATAAGTTGGCATAAAACGCGTTATTTGCTTTTGAAACATCGTTTGTTTCTTTCTTTCTATAATGTCCAGTGACTGCCATCGTCAGTAGCTCCAAGCCCCTCTTAGTAACATGGGATGAGGAGGCCAAGAGATCCCCTACATTCTCAGCCGGGGGCGTGTGAATATGGAACAGATTCCCATAATACTCCAATATTTTGTTTGCTAGGTGGCATTGGCAAAAAATGTGTGCAATTGTCTTGTTTCCCAACTCACAAATGTGGCATACGACCCATGTACCCCTCCACCGCTTTTTGTGAAGGTTATCCAAGTTGAAAATACGGTCTTCTCGAGCTAGCCATATGAATAGTTTAATTTTGAATGGGCAAGAATGCTTCCAAAAACCCATACTCAAGTCATCACGAATACCCATAAGATTGTCAGGTCTTTGTTGTCTTAAAAAAGATGAACAAAAAGCATTATCAAACACAATTTTTCCCAAATCAATCAAGAATTGGTTTCATGAGAAAATGACTGATACTTAAAGACTTCCCCCTTACTTTCATGGTTTTAGATACCTTTCAAAAACTTTAAATCGGTTTTCCCTTTAAAAGTGTCATAAATAAACAAAGATATTAAATACTCGAAAGGAAAAGACAAAAAATGTATTTTTGGTCCATTAGTATATTGTTCATTTTGGTCCTTATATTATGAAAATGTTTAATATGGCCCATGTACTTTCAAACTTTTAGCAATTACTGTCCCTAGGGCTGATGTGGCAGCCAACTGACATACGGGCTGAATACATGAATTTTTTAATATGACATGACATCATACGTAGCATGCTGATGTGGCAAAATATTTAAACTGTTAATCATTTACGTGTAAAAAAATCTAAAAAATTCAAAAAAAATCTAAAAAATCTAAAAATCTAAAAATCTAAAAATTCTAAAAAATCTGGTTAGAATCCTAAAAATTCTAAAATTTCTAATATATATATATATATAATCCATTTTTAGTCCATGGTATGTAGATGTGGCATGCCACATGTCAAAAAAAAATCTAAAAAATAGATAGAATTTTATAATGTGATGACAACAATCAATCTAGAAAAATAGTAAAAAAAATGATTTGTAATACATAGAATGAAAATGGACTTTGTACTCACACCAATCAACCTGAAAAAATAATACAAAATATAAGGAAAAAAATATAAAAGGAATATCTTTAAAACCATTCCAACTACTACATATTTTTTTTTTGTATTTTTTTTTTGACATGCCATTGGCTAAAAATGGATTTTATTTTTTAATAATTTTTTTTAGGTTTTTTAGAATTTTAAAAATCTTGTTTATCTTTTAGAAATTTTTTTAGAAATTTTTAGATTTTTTTATAATTTTTAGAAATTTTCAAAATTCTAACCAGATTTTTGAGAATATTTTTTAAAAAAATCCTGTTTATTTTTTACAATTTTTAGAATCTTTTTGAATTCTAACTGGATTTTTTTAGAAAATTTTAAAAATTCTTTTTATTTTTAAAATTTTTTAGAATTTTTTTTCCAGAATTTTTTAGATTTTTTTGACATGTGGCATGCCACGTCATTATTAAATGATTAATGTTTTTAAATGTTTTGCCATATCAACATGCCACGTAGGATGCCACATCATGTTAAAAAATTCATGTATTCAACTTGGCTATCACATCAGCCCTAGCCCTAGGGATTGTAATTGCCAAAAGTCTGAAATTACGTATTGAATATTTTTATAATAAAAAGATCAAAATAAATAATATATCATAATATAGGGACAAAAAATACACTTTTGCCAAAGGAAAACTACGTACAAACAAACAAACTTTTAGATGACTTCATTATTCTTCATTTCTTCCTACATATATTTTATAGAAATATAGGCTAAATCAAGAACATATATAATGACACAGAGAACTTCTATGATCCATAAGGTGGGAAATACTTGATTTCCATGTTATGCATTGCTTTTCATCTTGGAACAACAACTGAATGGTACCCTCTACTGTAGCAATTGCCACACAATACATCCCACCTTCATCCTTAGTGAACTCACCTCCTTCTCTATCCTCCAAGGCATTGATAATCCTATCTGAATAAGAGATCAGTTATCATGAAATCAATTATTAACATCCTCTCTCTAATGTTTAAATGAAATGCTCCTTGATATAATTATGCAATAGTTAATTGATCAGTAAGAACTTACATTCCTTGTATGTAGTAATGAACCCCCCCAAAAAGTTCTTCCCCAGAAGTAGAATGAGCTTTTTGTGTTTAAGATAGATCTTCACCATTCTTAGTTCCACCTTCCCTGCATAAAACCAAATGCACACATTCCAAACACCCATCAGAGGTCTTTGATAATCATGCATGTAATAATTGAGATTAGTTTAATGCTCATAGACATGCAAGAATGTTTAAGTAAATCACACTACTAGCATACCAATTTTCACAAGGAAAGTCAAGAACTTCATTCCCACTCTCACAATGAGAGGTTGAGAGTTTTAACTAGGGTTAAAGACATTTTAGTCCATGAAAACATGGTCAATGTTCATTTTCATCCCAAAAATTTAAAATTTGCTCAATACGATTACATATCGATATATCATCACTTATCGCTTCACGTCAACAAAATAACGACCTAAACATAATAATAAAATGATTATATACATTTCATTGGTATTCCACATGACCGCCGTGTCAGTAATAGGGACGTCAAAATACGGAATATATAGGGACCCAAAATGTCAAAATATGTAATACATAGGGACCATATTGAATAAATTTTAAATTTTGGGATGGAAATGAACATTGGTCACATTTTCAAGAACCAAAAATGGCTTTACCCCTTTTAACTATGCCTAGGGCGTGCTTGCAGTGGCTTGTCTACATTTATCAAAATAATAATAATAATAATAATAAAATATATCACAGTACTAGTAGCTAATACACACCAGCAGGTGCACGAATACGAAGTTTTGATCCATTAGATAACATCTTCTGGTCATCTGAAACTCGGCTTTTGGATGCTGCTCTTTTCTCAAGTGTTGCAGCTCCTCTTAAACCTACATATATAAGTAGTTTAGAAAGGTTAATATTGTATACATATATACATCTTCTTCTTCTTTTTATCCAGTCATGTTGCAAACAAACTAATCATAATGACTGATACCATGTTATATGCAATTAAAATTACTCAATATGGCTCTCTAAGAAACTTACAAGTTGCAGCAGTTGCAGTGAGAGTGAGCATGTCAGCAGAACTGGAAGTTTGGAGACCAGAGCTGATTACAGAAGAAACATGAGCTCTGTGAGCACCAGCCGACTCAGCTGCCTCGGCGCACACTGTGGCTACCAAGGCTGCAGCTGAAGCCACAATTGAATTCATGTTCATGTGATCCCAATCTTCATGACCCCCATTGATCATGTTCATGTTCTGTTTGTTTGGCTCCAATGTACAGTTAGCTAAGATGCCTGAAATGGCTGCAGCTAAGCTTGCCACAGAGAGTGCTGCATGGACTTGAGATACATGCAAGCGAAGCTCCTCTTTCCTTTTTCTTGGGCTTCCTCTTGAGATGCTTCGCAGAAGCTCTCCACTCAGCCATGCCTTCAGCTGTCTTAGCTTCATCTGTGAAACATATAGAAAAGCGAAGAATATACAAGTTACTGTTAGTACATATTAACTGATCACTTCAATCAAATTGGAAAGTTTAAATCTTTAGCATGAAAGACTCAAATTTATATTTTCATATGATATCTATGTTAATTTATGAAGATCTATAACATCTAATTAAGTTTTCTTTCAAAAGCATCATATCGTTCTTACCTTGCTAGTTTGATGTTGTCTTCGATGAACTGACCATGTCTGATATTACATCACACACAAATATGAGATACCAATCAAGAAGATGTTTGTTCAAAAAATATAAATTTAGATATATAGTTGATTTAAGTTTAAGTTTCTTACTTTTGTGTGCTCCATGCTTAATCCATTTGCTCGAATGCAATGTAATTTATTTTGTGTTGTTCCTTGATCCTCTTGCTCCTTATCTATACCATCTTCATCCTCGAGGCGAGGCACTAGATTCTGCACTTACATCTCACACCACCATGAGTGACTTTTTTCTAAATTCTAATTCTCTTTTCAAGTAAAAAGAATAGAGTTTCGTCAGAATTTAGTAAAACAATCTCTATTTTAATTTGCTATATTTTAGATGCAAACCAAATAAATATTACTGTAACTCAATTTAAGTAAACTAATAAGATAAATCTGGACATATATTCATATTAATATTTACTAATTAAATTAACCAATATGAGAGAGTATAAACTAAACACTTGATCAGCATCATAAAATTCAATGTTCCAAAAATAGATGCATGTACTATCAAGGACTTCTACTTAAGGAAATGTACTGATTGATTTATTTGAGATACCGGTACTACAAACATATAGGTTAGCTTCCTCTGAAGAATGAGGTCCCCCTAGCTAGGATCTCTTGGTTTTCGATGTTTCAATTTTATAATTGAAGAGACAAATGTGATTCAGTTTTCAAAAGTTGTAAGTGGTCCCAAAATTTATTGATTTCAATCTGTTCACATAAACAAAGATTAATTAGTTCTTACATTCAGTGAGAGCAACTGAAAGAAGTCAGAGGAAGAAGGGCTCCAAGTTCGAGAGAGGAACTCCATGGCCTGATCAGGACTCTTTGGATACTCCAAATTACTATGGCATTCTGATGGTACCATTGTATTGTGTTCATTGATCTTCTCCAATCTCCCATTCTATAAATACATAGAAAGATCGACGAAAAGCAAAGAGAAATCTTTATCATTTAAAACTTTTATGATCAGTTCCTAAGAAACTCAATATATAAGGCAAATACAATCAAGTTAACAACAATAACTTTTAAGATATACTTGCAATTCTCACCATTGTAAAATGCTTAGAAGGTTGCCTCCGCAATGGAACTCTTCCGAGCTCTACTCGTCTTGTTCTTAACTCCATTGATAAACTAGTGGTGCTTAAAGTAAAAACAATTAAGAGAGCCAACAGTTCAGAGTTATGTTCATTTCTGAAACTTTTTTGCAGATAATCTTTGTTAAGTGAACCATCATCAACAGAGCAATGATCAGTGATAGAAACAACAATGAGAGAAGTTCAAAGAAAAGAACACATTAAAGGAAAAAAGGGACTAGCAGCTTAGAATTTGTTTCTTTATTTCAGAACAAGCAAATGTTAGTTCATGAAAGGTACAGCAATGAGTTTATAAAAATAAAAATAAAAAAGTTGCATCAGCTAAAGAAAGATAACATTTATGAAAAAAAAAAAAAAGGGTACTCACTGAAAATACAAATCTATGAATGACCAGTACTGGTCTGGCTCTGTGAGAGCATATATATATGCTCTTTAGGGGGTGAATTTATACACATTCTAAAAGAAGAAAGCATGTGAAGCCCACGAGACTCGCTTGTCTTCTAAGTATTGTACCTTTGATAAAAAGTACTTACTGTTCAGGTATAAACCTTGTAACTTGAATGCAAATTCTTCATGCCTGGATAACCCAACCTTTCTTAAAATACGCCTTCTTGGATTGCATAAACTAGTTTATCAACGTCTTTAGACTCCTTATGGGGATTAAAATGTAGCCAAACGGAGGATTTTTGGACATTAAACAAATGGACATTGTACAGTATCTTGTTTACTTAAATATTTTAGGCAAATGCAGCACAGTGAATTAATTCTTCATTAGAGTACGTAGCTCATGAGCAATTGAGCATGATCAAAAGGAGCAATTGGATGCGTGTGCATAGGCATCGGGGTTATAAGAAATTAAGAAACTCAGTAATTGGAGCCGCCACCACGTGTTGTGCTCAAAGCGCGACGCATAACCAGCGACTGTATCCTAGTTTTGATTCTTTCTTCAATTATTGATTAATTATTAAGTTGAACCAACTTGGAAGCAAGCTCTCCCATGCTCAGGTAGCAAGTGGGACAAGTCCTACTTGTATTTCATGAATACATTATGGTGAAGTCCACAAGGTTCATATCTTTTGGATTAGAAAGGAAGCAATCACGAATCAAGTAAATGGATTCATACTTCATGCATGTTTACAAAGTTGCTAAATCACCAGGCTTAAGAATAATACTGGTCAATGAAATCAGGGACAAAAAAACACAAAAATTCATCCAATCAATGGATGAGAAATTGTTAAAACTTTGTTCCGCAATGAACAGAAGATCAAGAGAACTTTTATTTTCACAAGTGTTTAGCTACAAATCAGAACCCAGATGCTAATACAGTGTAAAAAAGGCTCCACATCCATTATTTCAATGATTATTGGCTGCATGTGAGAAGCAGCAGCACACTGGCTTCAAACTTTTCACGCCCAAAAGTACACTTAGGGTCCGTTTGATACGCGAAAGAGAACAATACAAGAAAGTACAAAGATAAAGATAAAGCAAGTGGATTGTGGACAAAGACAAACCGGTTAGACCGTTTCGTTTCGATATTCAACTGACAAAGACAAAATTTTTCATATTGTTTCTGCTTGTTACAAGATTGCATAAAAAAAACTATAAAATTATTATAATACCCATGTGCTTTCTTATGTTGTTTTGGAGTAAATTTTTTTAGAGTTTTAATATAAGTTGGGGGCAAAATTGTTTTTAACTTGAAGCCATTGTTGTAATTTTAATATAAGTTGGGGGTAATGTTGTAATTTTTAATATAGATTGGGAGCAAAATTATCTTTAAGTTGGGCGTATTGTTGTAATTTTAATATAAGTTAGGGGCAAAATTATGTTTAAGTTGGGGGCATTGTTGTAATTTTAATATAAGTTAGGGGCAAAAATGTCTTTAAGTAGGGAGCATTGTTGTAAATTTAATAAATTGGGGGCAAAATTATCTTTAACTTGAGAGGGCAATATTATAAGTTTTTAATATAAATTAGGAGCAAAATTGTTCTTAAGTTGGGGATATTGTTGTAATTTTAATATAATTTGGAGGCAAAATTATCTTTAAGTTGGGGGTATTATTATAATTTTAATATAAATTGGGGGCAAAAATGATTTTAAGTTGGGGGTATTGTTGTAAATTTTAATATAAGTTGGGGTTAAATTTGTCTTAAAGTTGGGGATATTGTTATAATTTTTAATTTAACTTAAGGGCAAATTTGTCTTTAAATTGTGCTGTCCCTCGTTTAAAATTTATGCAGAGTATATTTTGAGTGACAAAAATTTCAAACCACTATTCTTTCTCAGACTCAAAACCACTTTTGTGTGCACAGACTTTTATCCATTCGCGAATCAAACAATGACAAAAAAAAAAAAGTCATTCCGCTGCCCCTATTTTTTGACGTAACAAACGGACCCTTAGAAATGTACGGATTGCCTACAAGAATGAATCCTTATGTATCCCTGTTCCATCGAGGAGCAGACATACCAAGATGGCTGTGTGGAGGTTTTTTTTTTAGTTTTTGTCTTTTTTACATAGCTGTTACAGCTTTTTATTGTCAAAAAAAAAAGTACAGTTAGAAATAATTTAGTGCTACCTTCCAAATCCATGGCTTTGGATCTGCCATAATACTGATTTCTGTAAAGAGACCATCATAAATATTTGGTGTGTCCGGCCAACATTGCAATCTCCCTTTGTACTACAGGACCCAAACCGCAACATAGTATATAGCTGTGCACAAAAGCAAAACTGGATTCTTATTCTTGTCATCATAGTTCTTGTTCTCATTCTGTTCTGTAGACCAAGGTTGGATATACAGGATTCCACATGTTGTTTTGGACGTACTCTGAAGTTTCCTCCTTCAAGCCATGAAAATAATAATGTCAGACAGTAGGATACAGGCATAATATATACTAAATCAAAAGAACCACACACAGGTATATGTACCTTGTTGAGCCTAGAAAGTTCCCTAGCATCCATGTCACGGTATCCTTCAGCTAAATCTTCAACCACTGCTTCTCTCACCACAGCTGTGGCCACCTCCTTCGTTATGTCACGTATGCTGCAAAAATGATATATCATTAGACAAGAAACAAGGCTTAAAATATGACTACATTGCGTACCTGGATATTGAAGGATATATGATCCCTTTAAGAACCTCTTCATCGTTCATATATGCGGCAAGGCTGTGAGAAATCAGTAGAGAACAAGAAAATAACTGTTAAAAAAAAAAAAACACAAATAATCATTTTTATACTTCTAAAATGGAAAGGGTTAACGAGGACTATACCATTCAGCTGCTGCTTGAAGCATGCCATCAGATATAACACGCGTGCCCGGAAAGAAGGGCACCAAGGCCAATTCTGTATTTTCAAGTGTGTGACTAATCAGAATAGAAGGAACAAAACAAAACCACATTAGAGTTGCACAATTAGAAGACAATACAACTAACCCGGGAAAGAGATACATGTTATTTCCCTGGTTGGAGTGGCCGATCTTGCCATTTCCTAGAAGCGCAAAATAAAATCAGTACTTAATAATAATGTTTTCTCAGGAAGATAGTACAACCAACCTTGCAGCTAGAAAGAAGGCAAATTCCATGTTATTATCAATCAACTACACAACCATGAGGACAGTGGCCCTCAAGAACTTGATATTTCTTGTCAGATGAAAAATTGAAAATTGTTCATTATTCAGGCACTGTTAAAGTCAAACTATGGTCATTACAAATTTACAATTACTTAAAAATTGGCACCAAACAATACTTGACAAAATTATGTATCTTGCATATAACAATGATAATATTCTCACTGAAGTCTTGGTAGACCGGAGGTTTTCTCATAAGGATAACTTGCATATTGACATGGATAAGAGCCGGTTCCTAGATTGATGATTGTGCAAGTTGTATGATTCTATTTTTTAGCTAAAAAAAAGGGGCAGTAGATGGATAAAAAGTATCGTGCCTTTGTTTATATTGCATAAAGCCCTCCCAGCTATTTACCAAATTACCCAATCATCAACATTGCATGAAGGACAGCCTCATTAGTTTTCACAAAACGGAACTAGCAGTGTACTCAGTCAACCATATTGATCGGTCACATAGATCAATGCAAGAATAGAAGACATACCAAGATTCACATCACAAAAAGGACTCCCACTTGCAAAGATAATATGGTCACCAACAATGGAAAAAGCTTCCTCAGGGGTGCATTCAGCTATCATGGAAAAGGGACAAAGAATCAGAAAAGGATAACAGAGCATGCGGCATATTAGAAAATATTAGCTTCATATACCATTTTTTGTAGGATTTGACATGGCAAATATTGCTGGTCTAGTAGAAGATGAATCCTTGAGGGCTTCCAAGACCTACCATGTCATATGCACCAAATGAAACTTGGCAAGTTTTCCAGTAATTTCTACTTTCTAACCAGTATCTTAAACTGTCACATTAACAATCAACTATGACAACAACTCATGAAGGAGAAAGGGAAGGGTTAGAGATCAAAATATCAATATACTATAAGAAATAGGAAAAGACAGCAGAGCATCTTTATATTACCATCTTCTGTTTAGAGGGATTAGAGCACTTGTAAAGAAGATATAGAAAAGGGGCACAAAGTCAAGAACTGGGACAGGTACAAGAATGTGGAGTTCTTATGAAAATATATGTTCTGGTTCACTGGATGAACTCATGTGTAACAAAAACATATATTTTTATACTTCAAATTCGCTATTTGTAATCAGCCATATTAGCTGGCAGCCCGAACTGTACGCAAAATATAGGGGTAATAACATAAAAAGGTCAAATTCCAAGAATGAAATCACCCTTTGTTCCCTGAAAATCTTTTGATTGACATGTTGTGAGTATAACTACATAAGAGAGAGTATATCATTATTTTTTTTTAAAAAAAGTATCAGCCAGTACTTGTAGTATAGACAGCCCTCTACACCTTTGGTCGGAAGATTAATAAGATCAGAAAAATAAGATAAGCATATACCTAGATCAGAAAAGCTGTTTAAGAGAATAAGATAAACATATTACAGATAAGGGAAAAAAAAACCTTCAGTGCCTAGATCAGAAAAAATTTAATTATCCACATGTACCTCTTTAGAGAACAAACCACCAACGGCAGATAACCCAAGAAGAACGTCAGGCCTTACTTTTTTAACCTGATGTGCAAAAAGTATTTCATAAATCACTCCATAATCAAATTATAGTAGTCATAAAGCCGCTGAGATTAGTAATACAACATAAATTTCAAAGTATTACTAAGAAAATTATCATTACTCTGTCCACTGCACTGGAAGTAGCCTGTTCTTACACAAGCTATGATTTCAAACAGGGCAATTAGTCCCTAAAAAGTGAAAATAAGTGAAATTGTTTCCTTAATTATCCCCACCGTAGTATACAACAAATCAATATATTCAAAATTAGATACTGATGCACCCTCACTCACAATAGCAGGAACATTGAACAAAGTGTAATAAAAAATCACTAATGTATTATCACATCCTTTAAGAAATAAAATAAAAATAATAAAAATAAAACCTTGAAGGCATACATACCACTTCAACTAAGCTAGCACCTTCCCTCAAACCCTGATGGCCAGCTTCGTTGATCTTTCTTGCAAATGGCAATGCCTCTGAATCAATATTTGCACGTTCCTCTGTTATCAAACCCTGGGGTCCCACAGGGGAAAACAATCATTTGAGTCATAGCTTCTTGTGTATGTTGTATGAGCCAAAAAGTATTAAACCCAATTAAGAAATGGCTGATAAAGCAAACAACTCGTGGGAAAATAAACATAAACACCCAGACAAGCAAGTGTATATGAAATGGACTAATATAAAACAAATGAAACATTTCATGTTACAACGAAAAACATAACTAGTTCCTAATATGAAGCCATATAAAAGAATTGACAAGAACTCCATTTTTGACTTGATATGGTCTAAGTAACAGGCGTACAGGATAACTAAGTGAAATAACAAAAGATCAGACCAAGGGGCGAGAAAAGAAGCTGTGTAACTAGTTCCTTCCATCGGGCAGATATCTTAAAGTCCCATCCTTGAAACAGTGAAAACACTAGAGAGAGTCTAAAATTCAAGAGTTCTCCTTTCAAACTGAATTAAAACAAATTAAAGTGTGTGGTAAAACAAAATAATTTACAAAGCTTCGATATATATACTAAACTGAATTGTATTTCACATTCTTTGAAGTTCATAGAAACTGAAGTGAACTGTAAACCTTCAAGCATGATGCACATGACAGCATCTGAATTTTGAAGGCACAATTGTCCGTTAGATTCAGGCCAACAACAAAGGATATCAACATAAACCAAATAGTTGAAGGTGACCACTTCTCACAAATGCCAAAAAATCCACAAAAAACAGAGAAATGGGCTAGCTATTGGGTTTTAACTTTTAACATTATCTTCCTGTTTTGAAGAGAGAAAAGATGTCTGTTGTGCTATTGATGAATTACAACTGCTAAGGACACTGCAAGTAATGAAAAAACCAGAGCTGCAGTTGAGATTATACAAAATTAGACCAATTACAGCAGTATTTCCTTTTCTCTAACATCTAGCATAATGTTATTTTCATAAATTGTTCAATTTAAAATTCTACATCATCAATCATCTAGGCTAAATGGATTTCATGCTCACCATGGCATCAACCAACCAAAATTGGCTCCTTGCACTTTCAAAAGCAGACTCGTTATTTCCAAGCATTCTGGCCATGGTTCTCCTGGCAGCATTAACAACTCCTATCCCAGCACTGTAAGTCAGATAGATGCATATCATCAGGAAGGGTACTTTTTATAGTATAGCGTGCACTATGTTTTACACCAAATGGCTTCACTACAGAACTCCCATGTTATAAAAATGCCATTTGCAACAAGATCAAAACTCAAGATTGAGGAATATGTGATATCTAGAGTTTAACATCAATATGATTGCTTGGTTATTACAATTGACACCCCACGTAGCAAACTAAATTGCCCTCAAATACCAGATTTCTGGTGAGAAACCTTGTGCCACTGGGTCAATGTCCTGCCCACAATGGCACCCAATTTGACCAAGATGCCTCAACTAAAAGCAAATGTAGCAATAACATGAACAAGTCTACCATGCTTGAAGAAGAAAAGCATTATCAATGTAGTTATTAGGTAGTAGTGGGGAAGTGTACAAAATATTTCAAGTCATATACAAGTGCCGATATGTAAGTGTAATTGAGTTATTAGTGAATCATAATCATTCAGCATTGGACATCCTAAAAAGCAAATAAAAGTAAAAAAGAATAGTGAGCAAAATGGTTAATAGCTAGCAAAACCAGAAAAAGAAGATCATCTACTTCACAAGAATCATAACGAGCCACGGAGTTAGTTTTCCAAGCACAAAGTAAAACTATATCAAACCTCCCAGCACCAGCAACAACAATTTTTTGTTTTGGGAAGTCTATCATAGGTCTTCCCTGCGCTCTTACAGCTCCTAAAAGACCAGCTATTGCAACACCAGCAGTTCCCTGAGTGCAAGATTTACGTGACTCTCATTCAAACAATCGTAAACATACACATATTAGTGAAAGAAAATACTTAAAAGTATGAAAATTTAAGGGGCATTGTGAAAGGGAACTGTAATGTTTCTCATATAACCAGGTTGGAGAACGCATACATGAACAGACAGAAATTTGTTGATGTAAATAAAAGTTTCCAATCCTGGAGTATTACAATTTATTCAACTCAATTCATTTTAGTTAACTACATACCTGAACATCATCATTAAACATCCTATAATGATCTCTGTACCGTTGTAATAATTTGAATGCCCATTTGCTTTGAAAATCCTCAAACTGACAGAAGCAAGTGAATTCACTCTAGCTTCAATAAAATCATCATCATGACAAATTTGATAGTAAACTATATAGAAAAACCACTTCATATACCTGAACAATAACATGCCAAGCGATGTAAATACAGCTTCCATAAATTCATCAATGACAGAGAGGTAGTCTTCACCATCGAGACGATGCTCTTGAAGTCCTAGATCTTGTTTGAAAAATATTTGTAAGAAATTATGTACAAAGCGTAACAAGAAAGAAAAGGCATGAAATTTTGATGCAACAGGAAAATTTGTCAAATAGCTTCACAGGTCCAAGAGGCAGTTACATAATAACAAGGAGTATGAAGTTGGATTAGTTAAGCAAAATATCATAAGCGCACATGTTTATGAACAACAAGCAAGGTAAACATAGTAGTGATTCTGAGAAATAAGCAAAAGAGAATTGTGAATACATCACTATGGATCAGTAACTCAGGGATTATCATATAAAAGCCTTCAATATCTCTTGGCTGATATTTTATAAGTCAGCATACATTGTGGAAGTTTCCATAAGTAGTCAACAAAGGATTTCCTTTGCACCACAGTAAACAAATCCAATTATGTGAAACATTGCATACATATGAAAATGAACAAACATGTGAAAATTTCCACTCAAGAGGTGAGAAAATCTTACAGAGTGGATCTTTAAGAAGCTTCTCATTATTGGTGCCAACATCAATCATAACAGGAAGGACCTGCACTTAAAAAACATGATATTATTAGTAGAAAGATAGAAAATGAAGACATCTTTTCACCAATTTAGCACACAATAATGCAAGTCAAGAATTCAAACAAGTCAGTGGCAGATTGAAGCATTGACACTTCTTCATTTTCATGTGTGTATAGACTTTCTGAAATAAAGAAAAGTTAATGCTTCAATCTACCACTCTTTCTCTACTTATTATGTCCATTCAATCGTTGTCATTCTCTAGAGAGCTTATAATTTATAAAAGTATTAAAAAGATTTCTTGAAAAATCATCGAGTGTTATGAATGTTATCCTTTTCGTATTGCATCATAAATCTGATGTTGCATGACCTATATACCAATTTCACAACAAACAACAAAAATACATTTCAGTCAATACAAGTCTATGAGACATTTCCATTTAAGATTTTCTTTTAGAATTTGCTGAGGAGCTTCCATAAATGAGTGATAAACAAATTCAATCTGGCAAAGATCATAGAGTGGAACTAAGTAGCTCAACTATGAAAAAGAAAACCTATTATTATATTAAAATGAATCTGTTAATTGAATGGCTATTTACTCCTGAATTAAAAAATGAGCAGAAATGGACAGACATGTACTAAACGGGCTAAAGGTGAACTATCCATGCAAACTTGAAAGCAGACCTGATAAACCTTAACGCCATGAAGTCCATAATAACAAAGTGCCTTCAATGATATGCAGGAGAAGGGGTTGGATTAAGAGCAGTAACAGGACAATTGAAGTTTAAGAGTACATGTGACGAGAATTTTCATTCTTCTCTCAAATATTGTGAAGTTTAGAGATTGCCAGTCCCATGAAATTTAACAAATTCAACTATATGGCGCTATTTTCAAATGGCTGACACCTATTGGTAAAGATGGACTTATAATCTCAAGCCTTCAAGAAAACAATGTGAATGTGAATTAAACAGAGATGTCTAATCAGACCTTGTGATATATATGACAGGCATAAGCTGTGTGCACACTTTTTTGTCAAATCCAAAACAACAAAAAGCCATATCTATCAATTAAAAGACAAGCAATTGTATCTTCTCATTAACAGACAATGGAGTAAAAAGGAAAATGCATAAACCAAGCCAGATTAAAATTCTAAAGCAGATGGTATGTACTCTTTGAGGGTTTATTCCAGCAGCAGCAACATATAAATCCAGCTTTCCAATTGCAATGCCAATACCTTGAACCCCAAGATCTCCAAGCCCCAAAATTCTACTTCCATCAGTTACAACAATCATATCGACCTACAAAACACTAGCATGAGGTCAACAATTATGAATCAAAGCAACAGCTTGAACTAGTAATTGTGATATTTGAAATGCTTTCAGACAAACCAGGATGTAGAATAAAAATTTATGCTACATGAAGTTATCTTCAATTCTCAAGGACAGTCACATGAGAATAGGTGTTAACTCATGCAATGCACTATCTTGTTTCTCCTCCCAGCAGTTAAGACTCCACTTCACACCTAACACTTGCTTACAGTATATTATAGAGTGAACTCAAATAAAACAAATGATTGTAACACCTGCCCTGCAAGCTTTTCTGTCTCACTTGATACTATTGTAAACATGAAGAATCAAACATAACTAGCTACTCTGGAAATGACAAACCAAAAGGCTGACTACGTGGTCAGACATGGCAAAGTATGCAAATTCATATGAAACAGCAGAACTTTAATATGCAGTCCAAAGTTTGAATACGTGTTATAACAAAAAACAAAAAGACCAAAACTTAGGGAATACAAATCATTAAAAACCCATCAACATAGTGCAAAACAAGTTCAAGAAACAAAATTTCATATCCTCTGGCAACAATCACCAAATACCTGATCAGCTGGCCAGTTATAAACCATAGACATCATTTCCCCACGATCTTCTGCACTGAAAAACATCCCCCTCGGTCTCCTGAACAACCCACTATAGTTCTGGCAAACAAGCCCAACAGTTGGTGTATATACTATGGGGGCATATTCCTCTATATTGTCAATCAAGACCTGAACAATATACCAAGAAATCAAGAACTGTCCACAATCCTCCATTCCAAAACAAATACTATGATGAGAGTTAAACAGAACGGACGTGGTTACCTTGTAATACATCGTCTCATTCCTGTCATGCAGCCTATTAAGTATTCGCCACTTTGCCAATGCATTGGTGTCGGATGGCCCATCTCTCGCATTCACTTGAAACCTTTTCAGATCAACCACTATTGAAAAAGAAATCAAGAACATCAAGAAACGTATCTTCGCCACAAATCATAGATTGAGTACAGAGAGAAGTGAGAGAACTCACTGAAACGATCTATCTGCTGCTGCGGGGTAATAACATTGGGAGGGAGAAGGCCACGGAGATCCAGCCGATCCCGCTCCGTCATTGAGAACGCCGTACCCTATCAAAATTCAAGAAACCAAGAAACGATACCTAAAGCTTCCACCCATCCCACAAGAACAAGATCAAAGTCGATGGTTTCCAAAGGAGGATGGGAATCAAGAACCTTGTTGAACCAGGGGTCATGGAGGATGTCGACGCTGCGCTTGTGGACGATGGTGGGGCGGGAGCCTTCGCAGGTGGTGAAGGGCCTGGATCCCGCCGTCGCGGCCGCTCTGAGCCGCCGGATCAGCGAAGAAGAGAGGGAGCGCCGCCTGAGCTCCAAGAACGCCATCGATGATGGGAGAGATCAGAGCAGCAGAGAGACTGAGCTCCAAGAAGAAGATGCGAAGAAGGCGCTCTCTTTACTTTTCTTTTTTATTATTTAAGTCTTCTTTGATTCCGTTGACGATGTTACCGGGCCGGAGATTTAGGAGGTAAGGCGTTCAGTGGTAGAGAATTCACCTTGATTTCCCTGTCTTCGGTTACTAACCACCACTTCCCAGTTTTGACACTCCTCTCACTTAAATTTAAGGGAAATTAACTATGCATAATGCATCCCTGAAACAGTGTCCACTTTCCTTATAAATCCCTGGGGTGTGTGTTGGGGTGGGTGTAGCTGATAGTGAGAGGGGTCCTGACAAACAGTATCAGAGATCTATACTTCATTTGCCCATTTAATTTAGTCCATTTAAATTTTGGGGAAATTATCAAATAGTCCCTGGCACTATTACAACCCTCTTTACCTTTTTCCCCCACCCACCCAAAACACTATTTCATTTAAGCCCCCCAACACCCCTACCCAAGGACCATGTGGCAATAAAAGTACTATTCAAGGGATGAATAGTTATTTATCTATTAAATTTTTTATCATTGAAATAAATTTTTTGAGTTTTAACATATAAAATCCCAATATCACTCACTGCCGGCTTCTATTTCGGTGAAAATAAACATAAAAAGTGCAACTTTCTCCCTACTTTCAATCATTTCAAAAAATTAGGACTTACACCAATTTCTTTTCATATAATCTAGGGATAATTATCTATTAGTCCTTCACACTGTTTGGTACTATTCCCTACTATTTTCCTACACACTACTATACACCATCCCTACAACACCCCTACCAATGGAATCTAGGGATTTTTTGTGCATTTTGAAACAGTGCAGGGACTTCATGTTCATTATCTATATAATCTATGGTGCATGTTATTGTTGACTTTTTTTCCCGTGGTATATTACCATTGGGTTTTAAGGTGTAGTTCTCGGGTTTTACTATATACTTTTTTGGATTCGAGCTGCTATTTTTTCTACAATAAAAAATAATGGCACTACTGTAGAAAAATGACGGTGCGTAACCCAAAAAATCAAACATTAGAACACAAAAATAATACCCTAGAACCCAAATGGTATCATACCGTGCAAGAAATACCAATATATGCTAGAATTCACCTATAATCTATAAGCTCTTGTGTCGGACTACTTTTTATATAACCCCTACTAAATCTATATTGTGTGTATAGTCCCTAAAAGGATGTTTTAAAAGTATAAATATCGATTTTAACAAGGGGAAATTATATATAGGTCTTTGGCACTGTTTTCAGGGACTTTAAAGTCAAACACATACAACACTAAATAATAAACAAACACCCCAAGAACCTCAAGACAATTAGAACACTGCTTTAGGGACAATAATGAATTAACTATTTTAACAAATATATACATGCACACAAAAAAAACATCCTCCTTATGGGCAATGGATAAATTATATTTTATTAATATTAATTAAGCATACTCCCAAATTCCGGATATATATATCTATATATATATATTTGTGCTTGTGTGGAACCTTCGAGCTCTTGTAGTCATCAATGGGTACATTAGGTTCTTGGACATTATCTATCTTACAAAACATCTTTGGATTTGAACAGGGAAAAAATGCAATAAGGTAGTATAACAAAATTATATTAGGCGTAATGATAGTGTTTATCATGACCTAGCTAGTCAATGTGGTTCTAGATTGTTGCAATCATAGTTATTAAACCCGGACCGGCCCGGCGGTCCGACCGGTCGACCCGGTGACCCGGTGCCTTAACCGATCCGGGTCTCTAGTTGACCCAGTTAAGCAAGTGACCCGGATTGACCCTACCGACGGATTGGACCGGTCAAAACCGTGACCCGTAGGGTTTCGTGGACCCGGCCGGGTCAATGTTTTTTCATGAAATAATTGATTTTTTTAAATTTTTTTAATATATTAGTGAGAAAATTATGTAATTTATTATTATAAAAAATTAAAAAAACTAAATCCCTAGATAAATGATTCAGTGTGGATTGTGATTTGCTTTGTCATCCGACACATTGTTAAGTATATGCATTCTAGAGACCTTTTTATATTCGGGATGTTAACCATAGCATGATTTAGATGAGAAATGATAATACATTTGTTTTTTCTCTTCTAAAATTAATGAATATTATATATTATTATACATTAAAAAATAATTTACTATTTTAAAAAAAATATTTATATTAAGTTATTAACCCAAAGATTGACTGTAATGACCAAAACGGTTGAACCATTGACCAAGGACTTAACCTCAAATGGGTCGATGGCCGGGCCGGGTCTAATAACTATGGTTGCAATTCCAAAACCAAATTCACATCCTTGGAAATTTCTCTTCATTGGGAATTGGGAGTCCTCATAAATGTGTCTCGTGATAGCTCTTTCTAACATTGCTTTTATTTTCAAAGAAAGGAAAATACCCAATTTTGAAGTATCCATACGTTCACATTTTGAGAAATTTCCACTAAAAACTCTTTTCGAATCATAAAAAAAAATATTTTAAAAATTTAATATATCTTATCAACGACCTCTTAATTTATTGATATCGGATTTTTTATGTAGAGTTTCATTGATTGGAACAAACTCAGATTCAAATCCCTACAATCATAAGATGAGGGCACGTGCACGTGCACAAAGAGCCACATTGTCCACTCCTGGTTTTTAAAAAGTGCTCATTATTTTTATCAAAAAGTTAAAAATAAAAAATAAAAAAATAAAAAAATAATGTATCTTATATGTTGCATTTAGAACTCCGAGAACCGAAACATTTGATGAAACACGGTAACACCTAACAATGATAGATGTTGACTTATTCAATTCATTGACAGTTAAGAGTCACAAATAAACAGTTGGCCCTTCTTTATAAACTTGATGACACATAAAATGATTTTCCAATATTTATTTATATTTTTTTATAATTTTATTAAAAATTAATAAATATATGGGCCAAGGAATTAAATACAACCAACTTATAATTAGGGTGGCAACAACTTCTACCAAAATTCATACACAAGTAAATGTCAAATGATTCACACCATTGCGAAATTGAGTTAGGTCAAAAAAATTTAAAGGCCTTCAAATAAATTATTGTTTTAATATATTAAAAATAAAAGTACAACATATCTCTTAGCATTTGTGTTTTTTCTTAGTGGAATTATTTGAGAAAATTACTGAAAAGATGTGATGGTTGTGTCGGCAAAGAGGTTACTCCACTAAAGAGAAATCAACCCAGGTAGACTGCTCACCAAACCCATAATCCAATGTTACTTAGTCTAAACTTTACTTCCAATCTAAACTATTTGAATAATTTTCAACAGGTTCTAGATTTATAATTTACAATTTGATGGATTGTGACATGTAAATACTCATCTAGATTAAATGCATAATCATCATTTAAAATAAGAGAAAGTACTCTTTTTTATTAAAAAAATAGCATTAGTCAAAGACAGTGAAGATATTTTATTATTGGTCTTAATAACGATTGGTTGCATAATAAACCACATTGTATAAATAAAATTCAGATTGAGAAGAATTGAGTTGACACTTCCTGTTGAAGTGAAAGATCGACTTCGATGAAACATTGGTACAAATAAATATAGTTTTTTTTTGTAAATTTTTTAAAAATAATTATTACATAAATTTAAAAAATGGTGTATTTTGTTATTATTTGAATATATATATATATATGGTTAGGATGTGGAATATTTATTTTAACATAGCGTCATTTGACATCATTTTTTAGATTCGTTTGGCTGTGTTTTTACCAAATCCAACCGTATGGATGGAGAGCATGAAAAATAAGCAAAGCGAGACAATTTTTTCATACGAATTTAGGAACTTGTAGGGTCTTCATCTTAACGGATGAAATTTTATACGGTTGGAATTTCACCATTTAATATGAAGACCCTACAAGTTCCTAAATTGTATGAAAATTCAATACGCCATTATTTTTCGACGTTCTTCCATCCATACATTGATTTGGTTAAAACACTGTGCAAGCCAATGAATGAAAAAAATGTCAAATGTTGTGTCAAAATAGTGTGTCCCATGATCCTAACCCATATATATATATAGAAAGTAGATAAACCACATTTATTTAAATTAAGATAAAATCCGACCATAGTCCATGGGGAATCGGGAGCATGCTACACATATAAGGATGTGAATTTTCAGTGTAGGAACCCAAGACGCCAGCCACCTCTCCTCATCCCTGCTCTTATGGAGCTTCATTCTTGAAGTTTGAATTTCTATCTTCTTCGTCGCAAGTGAATTCTAGATTCCTCTTGACTAGGGACCTCATTGTCAATAATTTTATTTTCTTGGTTGCATGAGTTGCATTAAACCATGAAAATAAAAGAAAAATCAATGTTTCGTATCAATTGTTTGTAATCATGCTTTTTAGCTTGAAAGCGTCTTATATTATGTTCTATCCATATACTCCATACAATTGTCAAAATCACCATTTTCCATCCCTTTCAAGTCTCTTGTGTTTTTTTTTTTTTTTTGAAACGTGGATAAACCACGTTTATTTATTCCAATGATGGACTCCTAGATGAGTCAGGTACAGACTATCACAATGTAAAAGATTCGGTCCATATGGACTACGTTTGCAACATGCATGGGACGTACATGCCCCGATGCATGTTGCCCGGGTAATTTGCTATGTTTGCTGCGTCTCATCCTCGAAATCGGTGCCCGAGGGCCGGAGGTCCTGTGCATCAGTGAGCGAGAGGCTTCTCCTCGCTATGGCTTGCATCATATTGAGACTCGGCTTTCTGGTGTCATGTGCTGCTTCAAACCAAGAGAGAAGGAGGAAGTCCACATGCCGGATTAGTTCAAGATAAATACGATGTTTATCTTGAAAGCATCTTCGGTTTCTCTCTAGCCAAATGCGCCAGATGATCGCCATGGAGGTGAGGCTCCAGCTCTTGCGATGTTCTTTCTCCATTGGCCTGGTGAACCCTGTTTTCCCCCAAAGGTCGCGTACCGTGGATAGGGTAGATGTATGGCCGAAAAGTTGACTAAAATGGGACCAAATTCCTTTTGAGTAGGGGCAAGTGATGAGCACGTGGTCCGTCGTTTCATCTTCCAGGTCACAAAGATAGCATTTAGTTCTTCCTCCCTGCCAATTTCGTTTTGCTAGGTTTTGCAGTGTGAGAATCTTGTCCTCTCGCGCCAGCCAGGCAAAGAGCTTGATTTTAAGCGAGCAGGCTTGCTTCCAGAAGGACATCGGAAGGGAGCTTCGTGCCCCACCATCGATACCAAAACAGTATAACGACTTGACCGTAAACTGTTGGTTAGGAGTTAATCTCCATGCCCTGCAGTCTTCTTCCTCAGTGTCTCTGTGGTTCATCGTGGAAGATATGTGCTGGAGTGTCTCAGTCGCCTCAGCCGATAACGGCCCTGGTCTTAGCAGTGGTCTTCCTTGCCCAATGTTCCTCAGAGCCTCCTGCACTGTTAGGGTCTCCTTGCCTACTAGTGTTTGCAGCTCCGGGTGTCTGTTGCATAGGCTTGATCCCTCCACCCAGTTGTCAAACCACGCGTTGACGGTGTTCCCTGTGTTGGCTTTAGTTGATATGTTCGCCATGACCAGGTCTCGCTGGCTCATGATTCCTTGCCAGAAATAGGACGCTTTGCTTGGGGCTTTCTTGTAAGGATTGATGTAGGAGTTATGAAAGTATGTTCGCTGGATGATTCTTTGGCATATCCCAGCTTCGCCTTTCAACAGTCTCCACCACCATTTTTCAAGAAGTGTTACGTTGAAGGTTCTCAGGTGGATGATTCCCCAACCCCCTTGTTCCTTTGGCCTACAAAGCTGCTCCCATCTTACTAGACGGTAAGCCTTGGACTCCGGATTCGCTCCTCACCAAAGAAAGTCCCTTCGGATGCCCTCAATCTTGCGTACTACCCATATCTCGTGCTTTTTGTTTAGCTATTATACCTCCTCCCCAAAGATTTATCCGATAATTTGAAAGTTTTAAAAACTCAACCAAAGAGATGAAGAGGCTTACAAAGAAAGAAGGGTGTGGCGTGTCGAAGGGATGAAGGGAGAAGAGATAAGGTTGGCAAATAGAAAGAAGGGGATTAGAGCTGATTACTGAGGAGATAGGAGGCAGATAAAGAGGTTTTAGAATAATTCCATCTTGCTGCCCTTTTGCATAGGCTTCTCATTGTATGTATAGCACACTCTTGTAATAACAACTTTTACAGAAGCAAAATGACAAACGACTTGTGTGCATAAAGCACTCCACTACTAAAAGATGCTCTTTTATACTACGAGCCGCTTTAATTACATCTAATCACACTGCTAATCCCATCTAATAATACTGTTAATCAATACCGCTAATCACTGCTAATCACCTTGCTTCAGCAACATGGGAGTTAGCCTACAACAAAGGGTCACCACCGAAAATGTCTATTTAAGTTGGGATATAATAAGAGTAACTCTTATAACATTTTCTAATGTATAAAATTTATTTCCCACCCATATATATATAAATATATAGTTTTTTCTTGGCTTATCAGTGAGTGGTAGATAGATAGACAGAGAGACAAAAGCTGGTCATGAAGAGGTTGTTAAGTTAACTGATAATCAATCAATTAATCAATAAAGAGTGGTCCTGGATGAAGAGAAGCATGTATGTATGTAGCTAGCTAACCACCAGTAATAATAAACTCATGAGACGATGGAAGCACGTAAGAACGCGCGCGGTAGCTCCCACGTCCCGATCACGCGCCCGAGTCCACACTCACCCAATCACCCAAGCACTTCACTGCACCAAGCTCCACTTCTCTCCTACACAGTCATAATATTTAAATAAATAAATATATAAATAAATTTCCTTCTATATTTAATTTAATTTCAGAAAAGATGATATTCTGAAATTAAAAATAAAAAAATATATAGTTAGAATTTGGGGCGGTGTTGTCCCGTGAATGTTCCGGCGGCGTTCGATTGGCGTACGTCTCGTGCATTCGATTCGAATTTAATACGAGCTCTGATCCTTTGACCGGACGTGGTTTCTTCAATGTTCACTGCACCTCTGGAACAAATTCCTTATCCTTGTCTCAGTTGAGCAAGTCTGTCTTATATAACGCGTGAAACTTCTTAAATAAATGGAATTTTATATTCTATTATTACATGCCGATGCCGACCACTTCTTATCCTTTGTTTATTTATGTTTTTCTTAGGGCTGTGCAAAAAACCGGTTAAACCGGAAACCGGATCGGACCGGGTTTTTTTGAACCGCCGGTCCGGTTCCAACCGGTTTTCCCTTTAACCGGTCTGGTCCGGTTTCGGAACCGGTTCCAGACTGGTCCGGTCCGGTTCTGGATTTCTGAACCACGGTCCAAAACCGGACCGTCACTGCTAACTAATATTTTAAATTTTTAATTAAAATAATTATTAAATTCAGTTCAATGAAATATCAATTTGAATAAGTGATTCAGTAGAGATAAACAGACAGTAGCATTAGTCCATTGACTCAATTGAGTCAATTCAACATTGAACATTGGCCCAAACCAGACTCAAGATTAAGTTTTTAACACTTAACACAACAGTGAACTTGGCCTGCAGCTGCTGCAGCGCTGCTTTGATGGCTAGTGACTCTTAACCAAGAGTAGATGATTATTTGGTCTGACACCTTAAATTGGATCAGGTGCTGGCCTATCTTGAGACCAATGTAGAGTGATTCCAGTTTTGTTTCCAATATTTATTGTTTTGCTATCTTTCCAATTAGGTATACTCAATTTCCAATGAAATTGTGATTATTCACTTCTAGCTTTGGTGATTGAATTTATTTGATTGTCGCTGAGTTTAATTACAGACCATCCTTGGTTGGTGAGGTGTGTTGTGTATTGTATTTGATGTGTTTCTCTTGTGTATTTTGTTTTCTAGGACCATACATTCAAGCACTTGCTTAATTTGAAAACTTTAATCAGAAACTATGGTGTTAAATATCCTAATTCTACCAGTTCTTCACTTGATTTGATTGGAGAGTTTTAATTTACTATCATAAACTCTGTGATTGAATATTGGATAAACTCGGCCAAATGTTTTACACAAGCCTGTCCATTATTTTTTCAATTAATGTATATTAAATTATTAAGTAATTTAAATTTAATTCGTAAAAGCGGAATGGGGCCAGGGCCGGTCAAAGCAGTTTGGACCGTCAGGAGTTCCCCTATTATTTGGTCCGGTCAGGTCCCAATAATAGGGAAACACGATGAAATTAGGTCAGGTCGGTTGGGGACAGATTGAAACTGACCCTAGTTTTTCTAAAAACAAAATAGTAAAAAAAGAAATTAATTAATAATTATTAAAAATAATAATAATCATATTTCTTTACGTGATTTATCCATTCAATGAAAATATCGTATCAGCTAAAAAGTAAGCATAAATTCACCGGTCGATAATTATCTATTTATATTAATAAGCAAAATGAGTCTAATTTTAATTTTTAAAAAATCTAAAAAAATTAGGTTAAGATTTTAAAATTTTCATAGAATTTTAGTTTTTTTTAATTTTAAAAAATCTATATATATTATTAAGATGGAGTATTTTTAATTTTAAAAATATCAATCTATCTATATATTTATCTATATATTTATGTTAGTTTATCAATAATTTTAATTTTAAAAAAGTTTAATAAATTTTAAAATTTTCTCAAAATTTTGATTTTTAACTTTAAAAAATCTGAATGTTTGTATGCATATATTTAAATTATTATATCCTTATACTTCACAGGCACAGTTTAAGCAACTCATGCTCCGAAGGAATATTGTAACGTTAGTCTTCCTTATAATTCACAGCCAAACAAGTCCTTCGAAACCTCTCTCGCCAGATCGAAGACGAAGACGAAGACGGAGACGAAAAATCTTCAAACCCTAAACCTAATTTTCGAAATCTCAATTGCTTTCATCTGGAGTTTCCTAATGGCTGCAGGGCTCCGAGAAGGGAGCCACCGGAGAACCACAGGGGTCGTCTCCAACGGGCGGAGATGAAGTGCAAGCGCCATCCGTACGAGGCGGGCCCCGGCGTTTGCGCCTCTTGCCTCCGGGATCGCCTTCTCGACGTCCTCGCCGCCCAGATTGCCCTCGCAGAGACCCCCCGGCGTCGACCGGAGCCGATCCTCCTCCCGACCTCCATTTCACCCCACCGCCGCTCTGTCGACTCCGCCGGCCCCCGCCACCAGCACCTCTTCTTCAGCACCCCCCAGGTCGGCCCGTCCTCCACCGCCTCTGCTTGCCGGAGCCGCTCCTTCCTCTCCTCCCTCTTCTCCCACCCCCGATCCAACGAAGCCCGCCCCGATCCGGAGAAACCGAAGCGGTCGGCCTCGATTTCTTGGATCTACGCGCTGATCCCTCGCAGCCGAAGGCGAAAGAAGCCAAAGGTGAGCTCCCCTCCACCAATGAGGAGAGCGTGCCGGGACAGGGGGATGTCTCCGGCGGCGGAGGAAGAGGAGGAAAGAGACACGGCGTCGGAGAGCGGGTACTCGACGGAAGCCTCCGGAATGAGCCGGAGAGCGATGCCAACACCAACGAGGGCGCACCACCACCAACGCCACCGGCACGGAGGCAGCGGATTCGGTGGGTTCCCCATGTGCCTAAGCCCGCTGTTGCGGGCATCGCCTGCCGGGAGACGTTGCCACGCGGCACCGGCATCGGAGATCGGATTCTCAGGCGATCTACGGCCGGTGCTAGTGCACCCACGAAGCGGCGGCGGCGGCGACTCCTTCGGCCCGAATCGATCGCGGAAGCTCGCGGACTTTGGACGATTCCGGTGACGATTTTGCCCTCGCTTTCTCCTGTTAATTACTCTTCTACCACTACCTTTTCTTTTAAAAAAAATTACAATTACCCATGTGACTTTTTGTTTTATAGTAAAAAAAGGCGGGCATTAAAAAAAAAAAAAAATACGTGGTTGCATTCCAGGCCGGTCCTTTTTCTCTCTATTTTTTTTTTAGTTTGAAATTCGAAATATATGGTTAACGGTCACTCGGTTACAACAGTTGGCCTCTTTTGATGGAAAGACAAGTCTACCCTTTTCACAGATAATAATTATTATAATATTGACGACATTTATTGATAAGAATAAATAATAGTAATAAGAGTTTGGTGGAAGGTGGTGGATGTGGATAGATTGGGTGAATGGAATTGGAGCCTAGTGGTTGGTTGTATGTATTTATAGAGGCGCTACACTCCCCATTAGATGCAACCATTGACCAGTGCTGGAAGTCGTTCCAATGCACTCATATATATATATATTGGATTATAGTCGATAAGCGACCGCCTCAAAGGATGAACCTAACTGGATGAAACACGAATCTTCGCGTCACGCGTCTGTCTGAACTCGTGGCCAATGTGTATACTGCCTCACGAGGATTCGAACACGGGATCTCCTGATTGAACACCTCTTATGCAAGGAACCCTATATTACTCGACCCCGTCGTTGGTTTCCAATGCACTCATATACACAAACAACTTTGGTGTATCAAAGATCCTATAAAAAGGAGAGGAAAAGATTAAGATTGGCAAATAGAGGATACTATAAAAAGATGCCGGGCTCTATTATCACTTATTAGAGATTGAAAAATTAAAACAATGCTATCTGTATCACTTAAGAAGTTTTTGAGTAGTTTGTTTTGTGACTCTTTTAGGAGCTTTGTAATGAATAATTAGTCCAAATAGGACTTCTTTTATCAAATAAAATAAAAAAATAAAAATAATGGAAGTCGAGCATAAATTTTGAGGCATTTGATCTAGTTAGCCACATGAATCGATCCGGTCTATCGATCCATCTATCAATTGTGGCTTTACATCTATTTGAAAAATTTTGAGAACTATGAGTCCTTATTTTATTTATAATGTCATTTGGATGGTCTCATCAATGGTATTGGTGGTGTTAATATATATTGGGGAAAAATACAAACAAGAGGTTGTATCTATCATGACATCCACAAGGCTGAGAAAAACAATAGTTGAACCACCGAGCTAGGGCAGGAAAAGAAAAATATATTTGGGTGGATTAGGTAATACAAAAACTTGGACTTTTCTTTTCTTTTGTTTTTCCAATTTTAACAGTTTGTACTTGGCCAAAAGGAAAACTAAGGGAGTGTAAAAACAAGGGTTAAAGTCATTTTTTGTCCCTGAAAATAGGGTCAATGTTTATTTTCATCCCAAAAATTTAAAATTTGTTCAATATGGTTCATATCAGTATATACTGCCACTTATCACTCCACATCAGCAAAATAACGACCTAAACATAATAATAAAAAGATTATATGTATTTCATTGGTATTCCACATGACCGCCACGTCAGCAATAGGGACCAAAAATGTTAAAATACAGAATATATAGGGACCCAAAATGTCAAATATGCAATACATAAGGACCATATTAAACAAATTTTGAATTTTGGGATGAAAATGAACATTGGTCCCGTTTACATAGACCAAAAATGGCTTTACCCCTAAAAACAAATAAGTTAATTCCCATTGTTTAAAAGACATTGATTAAAGTCTCATATCAAACCATTAAAAAAAAAATATATGCACATAAAACATATCATCACTCTTAGAAAGATCTCTTAGTTGGTGCTAAAATGACCCACCACTAGGCCATTAGTTTCCATTTCATTCCTTTAAAACACAAGGCATCCATCGAACCCTGTAGAGCTTGATGCAACCCGAAACCACAATCAAATTGCTTGTAACTGACATAGTTAATAATGTGTCAAATGTCATATGGCACAAAAAGAATAATAATAATAATAATAATAATAATAATAATAATAATAATAATAATAATAATAATAATAATGTGTTTGTGTGTTTTTTGGCTTTGACGCGCAACAAAACTGAAGCATTTTACTTTAGGGCCTCTTTCATTAAGCATTTTAATTATTTTAGGATCAATTAATTTGTCATCTTCTTGTAGACCATTTCTCTCATCATATAAATCTAAAAAATGACTTTGTTGTTTTCCTTTTAAATCAAAAGAGTAGACTTTGGATTTGGCTCACAAGAGAGTGAGATTTAAGATGGGCCCAGGAGGAATGTTACAATAGAAAACTAAGACAAAGTTAATTTGGAAAGAAATCTTTGAATCCAAGATGATTGGAAAAAAATTATCAAGACTATAAAATTAAGATTAATAAATAATTCAAGAATATCAAGTGATTCAAGTCATGCAATCTTCCTTTTCATAAGTATTATATAGTTGCAGTCTGATAGATAACACCTAAAATAGTTTTTTACATCTTACACATCAGAAACAGGGGAGTTCACAAGGCTTTTTCAAACATTGAACAAAGTCATAAAGAATCCACAAAATAGTTTCTAAAAGAAGCAATCAATCATGCCTGTTGTTTGATATTGCACTTAAAAAGCAACGTAAGACAATATTAACTTCACAAGGTTTTGGAATAATGCTAGACAATGATTTAGAGACGTTTTTTAAAAGAAGTCATCTTATACTCTTCAACACAAGTGAGAAAGCTTCGTCTTACTCCTCAAAGTTCATAACCCATGATTAACTTCACAAGGTTTTGGAATAGTGCTAGACAATGATTTAGAGAAGACTTTTAAAAGAAAAGTCATCTTATACTCTTCAACACAAGTGAGAACTCTTCAAAATTCATAACCCATGACCAGGATGAGAAACCTTATCTAGATTGACTACAATCCTCAAAGAAGACTTCAACATCCACCAAAGTTAGAGATAAGGATGGCCTTCAAAGACAAAAAGTAGTTTTATTTCTTCATGGTGTTTGATCTTTCAGGAAACACAAGATGGTGTGGACTTTGTTTCAGCATACTTACTTTCACGAGTGGTTAATAGATGGTAATACTATATTAGGCTTAATTATCAAATCATTAAATAAAGATTAACTGAGGCCTCAATTGTTGTTGTCACTTGAGATCATCATGTTCGAGTCTCAAATAACAAAGAAATGAAAACAAGAATAAGTCTTTGTCTACAAATTTAGTCTCATGGGCTATCATTTATCTGTCATTCAATGAATCAATTATTGTGGTTGGCATTCCTCTGCGTGTGTGTAGTATGTACACACGGGCATGTCTATATATGTATATATATATATGGAAATGTTAGTATGGCGTATCGTTATTTAGTCATTATTTTGACACTTGGAAGATTTTTTGAAGGAAATTGTATGGATGAAAAGAATATCGAAAAATATCTTAACATATCGATTTTCATACAATTTTGTGAAGTATGATCATTCATTTTAAAGGTTGAAATTTTGCAAAAGTAAGATCTTCTATAAATTTTCACCCTTTAAGATGAATGATCATACGGTCACCAAATTATATAAAAATCGACATGCTAGCTTGTTTTTCGATGTTCTTTCCATCTATACGGTTGGGTTTGAAAAAAATATTCTCCAAGTGCCTCAAAATGAGGCGACCTTAAATGAAGATTAATCCAGCCGGCCCCAATAGTAACATAACTGTGTGTGTGTGTATATATATATATATATATATATATATATATGACAACATTACTAGTCAAGGTCCCTATTGATTATTCAACAATTTGCATCCAAATCTAGCAGGATGTTCTCTAGTAAATTAAGACTCTGACTCATCTTTGCTAGATCTTGTCTGTGTTACTTGTTCATGTCCACCACTACCATTTGGTTGGCCTGCATGATCTCATTTATACATCCAACCACACCAACAATCTTTCAGCATCAGGTAATCCACTGATCATAACCATAAATATTCTAGGTTGTACAACATCCTCTTAGATTACCCCTGGATGGATTACTGATACAGAAATGCACAAAGAATGTGGAGCCGTAACTACTAGCAAAAGTTACGAAAACCTTCTCATATTATTTGCTAAATAGAATGAAACAAATTTTGGCCTGTCATATGCAGGTAAAAGTTCACTAATAGCTGCTATATCAACTATCTTGATGTCCATGATGCTAGTAAAAACAATACTTCTCCCCAAGTTGTGATTACAGTTCTAAAAGAGTTCTTATGGAAACTGATTCTATTGACAAAGATAACAAAAAAATTTGAAAAATAAGTAACTAAAACAAGCTGACCAGAAATTTGCTCAACCAGCAATACCAATAGTCACCCTTCTCCAGAGAGTTCTCGAGGTTTCCACATAGAGCTGATTGAGACCTCGGTCATTGAAGCCAAGAAGAGCCTTCAGAAAACAAGCAGCACATCACATTGAAAAGGAGAAAGCACAGCCTACAAGGAGGTTTAACAATTGCATCCACCAGAAGTTTGCTGTGACTGGGAAGTGTTGGCATTGGTAGATTTTAAATTCACATCAACCATGTCTTCTTGCTTTGTGGAAGAGAGTGTCTCCATCCCAGGCAGCGCGGCAGCAATTTTCCGAAACAGTGCCTGGAAAAAAAACATCACTCTCAAGAATACTCAAGCATAATTGCAGCAAAGTCTCACTAGAATAAATATATTGCCTAAAGGCACTACATGTCGATGTCTCCATGTAGGAGAGCACTATGACCAGAGCTTATTGTCATCAATGCTTTCAGATATACGATCAATGAGAACCAAAGTAATGGACATAATAGTATATGAGAATCCAAGGGAACCTAGTAGACAAAAAATAGAAGAAATAAAATTCAAAATTAGCAGCAAACCTTCACGTTGAACCCTGCTTTGGCACTTGTCTCAATAAACATGACACCAAGATCCTTTGCTCTTGCCTCTCCTTCCTCTATAGAAACTTGCCTGCAGGCAAAAAGCTCAGACATTAACTGACAAACATTAGGTATCATGCACACAACAAGCTCCTGAAAGTTAGTGATGCCAGAATAGAAAGCCACACAGAAAACGTAGGTAACCTGTAACTTTATCAAACCAACCTTGGGAGAAATCTGGTCATTTTTCAGTACTAGCTTTAGGATGGAAAAATATAACGTGAAACATAATCAAGCATGGCTTGATAAAACTCACAAAAATGATCCAGAGTTTGAAAAATATGTGATTAATGCAACAAAAGAGAAATAGTAGGTGTCAGCCTGGCTTGAAGGCCTAAATCTGGAATTATATCAAGTCTTTTTAGGCCAGCCTAACTCATCAGTTCACTTGTGCATATAGGGAGCATCAGCCTTATGGACTGCCAGCTTCTTGGTGCCTACCCAGGGATATCACAACCAGCAATCATCACCATTTAGATAATGCCCAAATATCCCAAAACACTGTACAAGATAAAGGCTACAACCTGACTCCCCCTTACAAGACATGAGTCATATAAGTTAAATATTGATGAATCATTATAAGTTAAATATTGATAAGAACTGTCACAAGGCAGCAATTAATTACCTTTTATCCACAAGGTCAGTTTTGTTTCCAACAAGGACGATGATAACATCACTCCCCCTCTCTGTTCGAACCTCTTCTATCCACTTTGAAGTATTTAAGAAAGATTGGCGACCTGCATAATAGAAGCGCAGAGTAATCACTGTGAAGAATATTTATTTAATCATAAATCAAATTAGAAAACAAATTCCATGTCAACCATGTAACGGCTGATGGCAAATATGAAATTTCAAGAATAAGGATGCAAAGAAAAACCTTAAAAACTTTGTATTCAACAAGATTTCAAAAACAAGATTTATATATGTTGGAGGACTAACACATACTTGCAACATCATACACAATCACAGCAACAGAGGAGTCCCTAATGTAGCTTGGAATAAGGCTTCTAAATCTCTCTTGTCCAGCTGTATCCCTGAAAATTAATAGAATAAAAAGAAATCCATAAAAGAGAATTTTGTGAAAGCTGAAGTCTGACAACCAAAAAGTATACTTATATGCACCTTTTATTAGAATGATTTTGCGTAGCATACAAGATTAACTTGCTGAGAAAACAAACTAGCACACTAGCCTAGTTGTACATGA
Source organism: Dioscorea zingiberensis (assembly GCA_026586065.1). NCBI lineage: Eukaryota > Viridiplantae > Streptophyta > Magnoliopsida > Dioscoreales > Dioscoreaceae > Dioscorea > Dioscorea zingiberensis. The sequence continues at coordinate 2,241,182 of CM048822.1, read as the reverse complement.
CCCATCACCCTCATCCTCTTCCTTAAGATGGTAAAGTTTGACAATAAAACACTTCTACCTAATTGCTCCATTTCAATCATTGAATTAAAAAACTACAATTAAAGGATGTATGCTTTGTTAGCTCTAGAGTGCATATCCAGTTTGCTACAAGGTAACATATGCAATAAGTTTTAAGATACAAGATTGATGGGTTATATCAGATCTAAACATGGGTATATTAACTCAAGGGCAGAGATCCTTTGGGCCATACCAAAGCTGCAGTCTTACAGTTCGATCTTCAAGGTACATAGTCTTTGATAGAAAATCAATGCCAATGGTAGCCTGTACATGAGAGTAAGAATTATAGTCATGATGCAAAACATAACACCACATGAAGAGTATTATTACACCTAAGAACAGAATAAAGATACATTCAGTCTTAAAAGAAAAAAAAATCACTAATTTTAAAGATTCTTCCATAATGTCTTCATTCTGAAGGGAACTGAATTGATTGCAAATAATAGAGATGTCATATCATGTTTTATGAATGGTATTTCCAATCAAGTAACTTTTATTAGTGAATAATGTAAGCAATTGGAGCTATACTACTTTATGCTTGATTAAAAAAAAAAAAGATTTACATTCCTCTATAGTAAGATAATTAAGAGCATTCAAATCTAAAAAATAGAGCTTTTAAATATTCTTGACCTTGACACTTTAAAAACATTAATAAAAAACAGGGAGCCCAGTGCTACAAAGCTCCCGCTATACGCAGGTGGGGAAGGATCGGACCACTCGGGTCTATTGTAAGCATAAAACAATAATAAAAAATCTACAAAATAAGAAAGAAAGATACAGATCATGAAATGTCACAAACTCAATCAATTCATGCTAACCTTAGAACATAAAAAAGAATGCAACCATCTAAGAATAAGAAGAATTCAACACGAGATCAAAACATGGATACAAATGAAAACTCGAAAGCAATGAAAACCGGATCAACGATTAAGTACATAAAACCCTAGATCGATCCGACTCTCGTCGATCAAAAGAAAATGAAATCCAAGACACCAGAACCTGATCGCGATCCATGAAAGAGGGAAAAAACCAAACCCTCAAAGGATCAGATCCATGGAGAAATCATTATTCAATAGAAGAGGGAGGGATCGAGAGCAGGACCTGGTAGGTGTTATCGAACTTGTCATACATGAAACGGGTGATGATGCTGGTCTTGCCGACGGACTGGTCGCCGAGGAACACAAGTTTGTACTTCGCCAGAGCCGATACCGGCGCCATTGATGCCGAGATCCAGACGCGACGACGAAGAGGGGAAGGGGAACAGTGCGGAGAGGAGGAGGTGCTGTCCTTCGAATACCGACTACCGAGAGATATCAATGTATATTAAAAAGGAATAATTACTTTATAGTCCTTGAAACATTTATAATTACAGATCAGTTCTCCAAATTTCAAACTAAAATTATATTTGAAATTATGAGTTTTCATAGGGTGTGATTGTGAAACATCACCAACTGGCAACAAACACAAAACCCGAAACCAGGAACGAGGGTTTTAGCTCTGAAGCTACCCCTTCTTCTCCTTCGTCCCCGTAGGAACTCTTCTCTATCTCCGGCTCCGGCGCGATGCTCCGCCACCTACAACGCCGCCTCCTCCGCCCCATATCCCCCGTTTTCCATCGCCTCTCCTACTTCTCTCCCGCTCCGCCGCCGCCATCGCATCGCCCGCGACGCGTCCTCTCCGAACACCCCTCCGATGAGCCTCCCCAACTCCCCGACCCGATCTCCACTCTCTCCAACCTATGGATCACCAGCTTCCGCTCCCCAGCCTCCCCTCCCCCTCCCCTCTCCCCCCTGCTCTCCCGCCCCGAGCTTTGGCTCCTCGCCTACCAGAAGGCCGCCGCCGACGCCACCGGTTCCTACCAAACCCGCTCTTCCATCCCCCGCCCCACCCTCGACGCCCTCCTCTCCCTCCGCAATGCCGTCCTCGATGGCCGCTTCCGCTGGGGCGGCCGCCTCAACCTCCTCCTCCGCTCCCCGGCTGACAAGACGGACCCTTCCACCCTCTCCAAGCGCAAGATCCGCCATCTCCTCACCTCCTCCCAACCTCCCCCTTTTCAGGACCGCGTCGTCCAGGAGGTCCTACTCATGCTCCTCGAACCCGTCTATGAGGCCCGCTTCTCCCCCAAGTCCTTTGCTTTCCGCCCCGGCCGCACCGCCCACACTGTCCTCCGTACCATCCGCCGGAGCTTCGCCGGCTATTTGTGGTACGTTAAGGGTGATCTCTCTTCGATTCTTGAAAGTATTGACACGGGTTTGGTTCTCAATGCCGTGATTCGTGATGTTCGTGATAAAAAGGTAGTAGATTTGATCAAGTCCGCGCTTGTCACTCCGGTTATCGTTGGTCGTCCTGAGGATGAAGAGGAGAAAAAGAAAAAGAAGAAGAAGAGGAAGTATCAAAAGAAGAGGGTGCTGGATGAGGATGAGCCGAAGCCTGATCCTTACTGGCTTCAAACCTTCTTTGGGTTTGCTCCGGAGGAAGCAGCTAAGGTTCCGGACTGGGGACATTGTGGCGCACTGAGTCCATTGCTTGCCAATGTGGTGCTCGATGAATTGGATAAATGGATGGAGGGGAAGATCAAGGAGTTCTATAAGCCATCCAAAAGTGATGTTATTTGGAATAGTGAAGATGGGGATGGGGAGCAAGGCAATACCTCATGGCCGGAGTTTGTGCCGACCAGTGGCCCGGATAAGACTAGGAAGATGGATTATATTCGGTATGGTGGGCATTTCCTTATTGGTATAAGGGGACCTCGGGCTGATGCTGCGGTGCTGAGAAAGCAGTTGATTGAGTTTTGTGATCAGAGGTTTCAACTCAAGTTGGACAATGAGAGCCTTCCAATTGAGCACATCACCAAGGGGATAATGTTCCTTGACCATGTTCTGTGTCGTCGTGTGGTTTACCCAACACTTAGATACACCGCAACTGGTGGTAAGATCATTAGTGAGAAGGGTGTTGGCACACTATTATCAGTCACAGCTAGCTTGAAGCAGTGCGTAAAGCAGTTTCGCAAGTTGGAGTTCTTGAAAGGTGATAGGGATCCTGACCCACAACCTTGTTTTAGGATGTTCCATGCCACACAAGCACACACCAATGCACAGATGAACAAGTTCTTGTCTACAATGGTGGAATGGTACCGATATGCAGATAATAGAAAGAAAATCGTGAACTTCTGCTCTTATATCATTAGGGGTTCGCTTGCAAAGCTTTATGCTGCCAAGTACAAGCTTCGTTCAAGGGCAAAGGTTTACAAGATTGCATCAAGAAATCTTAGCAGGCCATTGAAGGATAAGAAGGGGCAGTCTCCAGAGTACCACAACTTGTTGAGAATGGGTCTGGTGGACTCCATCGATGGTCTTCAGTACACCCGGATGTCTCTTGTTCCTGAGACAGACTACACTCCGTTTCCAAGTGGATGGCGGCCACAGCATGAGAAAATTCTATTAGAATACCTTAGGCTAGAGGACCCATTGACCTTGGAGGAGCAGCGTAATTCTCTTAGGGAACAAGGGCTTATGACTCCACAGGACTATGTGTCCATTCTTGTTTGGAACTACAAGAAGAATGCTCTTATGTTGCCCCCATTAGGTGTGGGCAATACTCAGAGAGCCAAGGAAGAACTTTTGGGATTGGATAAGCTTGATAATAAACTTGGAGTAGATGATGAAGAAGAGAGTGGAAGTGTTCTGCAGACTGCACAGATGCGATAGTTGTTTGTTGCAAATGTTAGAATTACATCAGGTGTATGTTGTTTTCATTATTATCATTCTTTTGTTGGTAAATTTGAAGGAATAATCTTCATGACAGTTGGCCTGTGAAGCCAATGATAAATCTAGCTATACGCTGACGATAGAGGGTGCGCTGTAAGTCAAACAAATTTACTCTTCAAAACAAAAAGAGAAGTATATTTCCTTGGTGGCTGTTGCTGATCGCCTAAACATTTTCCAGAATGATATTTCTGAGAATTTCTTGTTTGGATTAGTCTGTGCTGTTACAAAATGCAGCAGATAACTTATGTCCCCTGTTGTTGGAGATTTTCTATTTTTGACTCCAAGCCGGCGATTGTTGGACTTTCTGTTGGATCTATTTCACTAACAAGATATGTAAACTGTCTGAAAGATAGCTTGTCACATGTCATGCCCTGCTAAATGGTATATGATTTAAATATAGAGGATCAGATGGGGTATAGTGACTGCTGCTTCTCCTCAATGTGTGGTGTGCACTCTAGACAAGGTTAGTTATCTGTCTTTTTGTTTAGCTATTTGATTCTTTAAGTGTGATATTTGAGTACATATTGAATTTGTTCAAACATGATGGACCTATAACTTGATTCAGATTTTATGAATTTCTATTAGCCAATGTGTGTGTGTTACTTTTTCTTCTTCCTTTTTTTTTTCTTTCTATTTTTGTCTTTCATTAGTTTAGGTCACATTGAGTGGTTATGAAAGTGTGGTTGGATCTAGTAGCAGAAGTTTGTATCATCTTACAAAGTATATGAAAATTATTAATCCTGTTGCTTAAACTAATGATGAATTTTGGAGCCTGAAAAAGAACTGATAGCTCCAATTAATTTTCCATAGTTAATGGAGTATTAACTAATCTTGACTGGTTGGGCAACTTATATTGGAATAAGCAAATTAGCTATTATTTATATTTATTTGAGAGGACAGATGTATGGATTATATGTTAATTTCCTTGAGAATCAGAATATCATGGTTGTATATAAGCTGGATTTTGTCCTCCTAAGTGACATTACTGTGAGTCTTTAGGGAATTACAATCATCTTAACAACCTAATATTTAAATGTATTAAAATGAATAGGTTTCTCTGAAATTATGAAATTAACTTATGTTCCTGCAGTTGGATGCTGTAATTTGGGAGGGTAAGGAAGTCTTAATCCTTTCTTTTATTGCTTCCAAAATTTTATATGTTTTGTACCTGTTTAAGTTTTCAGATAGGCTAACAACCATTGTGATGAGATTTGAAAAAGGATAAGAATATCTAAATATAAATCAAGTGAAACTTGAGGCTAAGTGAGTTTGTCTTCTTAGATTATTGGACTAGAAACAAACTCGAAACTCCACACCAACTTCCTCATTTTATTGTTCACTGAGCTGATGCTTGCTTTTGATAGGACTCACCTTCTAAAAGATATGACCATGTAATGCTGGTGTAGCCCAGATTAATGAAAATTTCACTCTCTTTCTGCAGCTTTCCATAACAGTTCAGGTTTGCTACCCCAAAAATAGTTGCCTGATAACACCCCATGTGCACCAGCATACTTGTTGGTGAGTATCGCCTCTGCTGCCCACCTTAGTGTTCGTAATGCACTTGAGTATTTGAGTATATGATCAGGATGCCCTCCATGCGGTTCTTCAGGGCCGGATTTGATGCAGTCTTGAGTAGCTCCTGCATCTTGTTGATGTTACTCATGGCATTCGCAATGGTGAGGCTAATGAGAGCAAGGCCTTGCTGGCTGGCAGACCGGCCTCCAGGGACAGCTTTTTTTTTTGGACGTAAAGAGCGGGTGGCTAGCCACCTACTAGATAAGAACCAAAGGGGCGGGGATCGACCCGGGATCGAGCTCCTGACAAAGCGAGCAAGCAACTCGTGCTATGCAAACACAGTGCCGACAACTGGAGACGCCACAGATAAATCCCCCCGCGTCACTTCGAACCCGAGACCGGGTTGAAGGCACGGAACCCGTGTTACCATCCGGCCAAGCGGCCTCCAGGGACAGCTTGCAAAGATCTCACATGGAAAGGGTCTCCTCTCCTGGCTTAACATCAACAGCCTTGCAGGCTTCGAGGTATAGACATTGTAGAAAAGCTCTAGAGCAAGATGATGAGAGCAAGGAGACTGAGCAACTTAGAGGTACACATTATCTTCTAGTTTTGCTTTCTCAACTTAGTATATGGATGAAGTCGATCTGTTTTGTGGTATTTATATAATTTTCAAGAATACTCTCCTGGTGTGGTATTTTCTTTTTATAGGAAATGGTTTATTTGATACTGTTTCAAATGCTGAATCAATTATTGGATTTGGTTTGGTCTTGCTCTCTAGCATGAAATTGAATCGCCGGCAATGTGTCATTTTTAAATAAATTTTAAATCTTCACAAATATCATTTACTATAATACTTTCCAAGGATAAGAGATGTGTGTTTCCTACATCAAATGGTTATATATCTTTATATTTAAGTGGTACATGTTCTTGCTTTCATTTAGAGAGACCAAAACCATGAGGCTTTCTCCTTGGTTTCTTTTCTGCGGACGTTGAACTATGAGTGAGTTAGTTCCCTGTAGAAGTAGACTATATATTGTGTCTGCACTGGCATTGGACATAGCACGCATCATCGAACTGAAGCAAGCAACTATATATGAAGGCAGTGCAATGCAGAGTAATAAAAAACAGCAGCATCATCAATGCATGGCAGGTTACCTCTCAGTAGACATCCTTCTTAATTGTTTTCCAATCTGTGGCCATGCTTGCTGGGCTTTCAAGTATTGAGCTAATATATCTATTCAGGAATCTATTTTCCTGTTATGGTTTCTTTTCAGACCTAATTTTCTTTTATTTATGTTTTAAGGCATTTATTGGTCATCATAGTAGCCAAACTCTGCTTTTGGATTATTAACATCAAAATTCTCTTTGTAAACATCTAATTCCCTACTTGCATTTTTTAATCCACTTATCCCGAAGAAATTTTTTCGCAAAAAATCCTAACACAAAAACTTAAAGATAAAAAGAAAATTTTGATGTTATATATGCTTGAGTCAAAGGGTAATGGATAAACTTTTCCAAAAATAACTGTAAATATTATAAGTTCTGTAAAACATTGTGAATTGATGATGTACGTACATAATTAAACAAGTTGCACAAACAATCTAATTATTTAATTTCTTTGCAATATTAATCCTCTGCTAATTAAAACTCACTGCATGTGGTTCTCCATTAATTAAACAAATTAAGACTGCATGCATGCATGCATCTCTGAAATATCTATACATATATATTCAGTCATGATCTTGATTTTGCATCATTGCATGGTCAGTCAGCAGGCAGTAGTACTCTTCTGTCTGCATAATGGACATGTGTTTGCTCTCCGGAACCAATCACCAATACACTTTTCATGGAAGCAATGACAACACTGTAAACGTTTGATCTTTCCGCCTGAATCAAACAATCTATTCAGGCATATTGCACAATCTTCATCATCTTCTGACACTTGAATTAGTGATCTACGCAGCTGCTGTATGTCGCCGTTACCATACAAAACAAACACCTCCACCACCAAGTGGATTGGTACAGTTACTTGAGTAAGTCTGGAGCTGATGCGTTTGGGCAACGAAGAAGAGATGCTTGTAGCCAAACTGGAGATGAGGGTGTTCAGGGTTTCAGCTCGATTGTACCATCTCTGGGGATTATAATGGGAGAGCATTTCAGAGACGGCTATCTCTGCAGAGTGTTGGTCAGTACTACTGAAGGTGGTTAACTGATATGAAAAGATGCGTGGCGAAGTTGTGAAGCCTCTTTCTCTATACTCTTCAGGAAAAGGGTATCGTTCCCAATAGTAGACCTTCAGAGTGGCGCTGAACTCGATGGCGACTGACGGGATAATGGATAGGTTACGGCGCTGGGTGCTGAGGGATTGGCGTGCGGGGAGTAGTAGTTCATACCTGCTAGTGCAGTATCGCTGGGTGGGAGGTATGAAAACTCTAGGCATGATTGTTAATTAATTGGCGACCTAGAGAGGGTGAGAAAGAAATCAAGGGGGAATAGGAAAGAATTGATGTGAGATATAGCATGTTGATTGATGTTGTATTTATATATAGTATATATAGGAGGGGGAGTGAGGAACCGAGTTCAAGTGTACTTTAAAAATCTCCCCAAAAAAAAACTTATATAAACATTCATAAAAACTTAAGAATTTAGAAACATATATTGAAAAATTAAATAATTGATTGGTGTTGTATTTATATATAGTACTATATATAGGAGGGGGTAAAAGATCTACTAGTTGCTATATAATTGAAATTTGAGTTTGAGTTCTACTTGGAGTGGGAGTGAGGAACCGAGTTCAAGTGTACTTTAAAAATCTCCCAAAAAAGAAAAGATACATACATAAAAACTTATGAATTTAGAAACATATATTGAAAAACTAAATAAGTTATGTATTAGATTTTTGAACCATTTTGAGATCTTAACCTAATTTTCTTTTTTTTAAAATATTTTTTAAAAATTTAAATTAGACTCACTTTTGTTTAGTAATATAGATAGATATAGATTAGGAAACAAATACTTATTAGTTTTTAGAAAATTAACAAAAGAAGCAAATTTAGAAAGAATCGATCCATGGTCTCTCACAAGAATCACATCATGTTTATTATGAAGTAAAATAAAAATAAGATGATAATTCTCATGGTTTTGACATGCTCCAAGTAGTTTCCACACATCTATGCATGCAATCTTTCTTTAAATACCTTAAGCTATGGAATTTAAAATATGTTAAATTTCAAAGACTTTAAATCTAAAATTTTAAGATGTTGGAGAAAACCTAATTATTAAACATAAATTATAGATAATATGTTGGTGTTTTTTTTTAAATATCAAAATCCCTCTTTAAATATGTTAAGCTATGGAATTTTTCTTATAGCAAAGTTAAAAAAAACTGAGTTCAACTGTACTTTAAAAATCTCCCAAAAAAAAAAAACCTTATATAAACATTCATAAAACTTATGAATTTAGAAACATATATTGAAAAACTAAATAGTTATGTATTGGATTTTTGAACCATTTTGAGATCTTTTAAATTTTTAATAAATAAAAATAAATGGTAGTTTATTTATTTTATGAGATTTTTAAAATTGGTAGATCGATTATTATTTTACTAATTTAGATTTTAATGAATCTTATTATATATATTTATAGTGTAATATATATATACCGATATATATTATATGTAAGTGTCGATCGGTGTTGTATTTATAGGAGGGGGGTAAAAGATCAAGTTGCTATATAATTGAAATTTGAGTTTGAGTGTTCATTCTGTTGATCAATTGGTTTGAGTTCTACTTGGAGTGGGAGTGAGGATCCTAGTTCAGGTGTACTTTTAAATATTTTTAAATAAAAAAACTTTTTCAATTATAAATTTGTTATATTTGAATCATAAATACTTTTAAAAAAGACACGCATAGTGATGTGGCGGGTTTGTCTGGCCCGCCATATCTTTTTTCAAATTATTTATTTTAAATATTTTTAAGTAAAAAATCTTTATATCAATTATAAATTAGCTATATTTGAATCTTATGAATTTTTTGAATTTTTTTGAAAAATTTAGAAACTTTTTGGATTGTTGGAAATTTTTTGAATTTTAGAGTTTTAAGAGTTGTTTTTCGGAATTTTTTGAAAGTTTTGGAGATTTTCTCATTATTTAAGATTTTTTGATATTTTATTGGTTTTTTATTTTTTTAAGTTATTAAAAAAGTAATACATACAATTAAGAAAATTTAATCACTTTAGAGAATCTATTAAAAAGTGCAAATAACAAAAATTAAATTTCACATAAAAAAATAAATAAAATAAATTTCTATTCTAAAAAACCCCTCAAACCTTAGATGCTAGTATGCTACTGCTTTATACAGGCCAAGGCTTGGGTTTTAAAAAAGCGGAAAATCTATTTTTAAACCCGGATTAAAAAAAATCAATTTTTTTTTTCTATTTTTAATATATATAATATAATATATACGGTAAATATAATATATATATATATATATTATACGGTAAATATAATATATATATATATATATATATATATATATATATATATATATATATATATAAGAATCTTATATATATGGTATATATATTATACTATATATATAATATACCATATATATATATATATATAAAAGATTCATTAAAATCTAAATTAGTAAAATAATGAATAGGTTTATACTCAAAAAACATTTACAGTGTATGATATCCAACCTTAATTAATCAAATACATTTGCAGTACTCCCTCATGATGGTACTTGTCCAAATGATCTATACAGTCGCAGCGGGATGTTAATGTGGTGGGGCTCTCTCAAGGGTGTTGCATGCCATATGGGTAGTCACCTGTAGGGGAAATGAGAAGAGAGGTACGAACCAACCTGATTGTCCTTTCGACCCATGTCACTTGTGGGGTATCCACCACTACGTGTTAGAGCAAGCTATTGCTCCCACCTTTTTGACCGTCTCTCCGCCTTATGTGTTGGTTTAAATTAGTTGGTGTTGGAGAGACACCCCGATGTTTAAGAGCTCACTTGTACCCCCAAGGATACTATCATAAGCCTTAGGGCAAGCTATTGCTCCCACCTTTTTGGTGTCTCTCCATTTTTTTTTTTTTAATATCCGGCCAGAGAGACGCGCCCCGATGTTTAAAGAGCTCACTTGTACCTCCAACAGTTGTGGGTTCCCCCAAGCGAAACTAGGTTTACTTGGTCTTCAAGATGTCCATACCTCCTCCTAATTCCACGAACTTTGGCTTATACCTATATGACGTACGAGACCCGATTGCCAGCCACCACTACTACATAGCTCCACCACTACTACATAATGAATAGGTTTATACTCAAAACATTTACAGTGTATGATATCCGACCTTAATTAATCAAATACATTTACAATGTAACCAAGTTTAGCTAACCTAATCATGCATGTTCTGTAATCAGCCCTCAGATCAACCCACGTCCTATGTTGGTCAGAAGCATGACAATGGCCGAAATACCCCTCCCACATTCTACAAGGAGCAGGTTTATCGCAAACATAACAGTAACACTGCACATTTCAAAAGATGAAGATGAACTTGTGAGAATGCTTCAAATTATACTCAAATGGGTACAAATTAGAGACAATACCTGAGCGCAAGCATACTCATGGGGGGTTGTCTTGAAGGGGTATTGTGCACAAAGATGCCTGGAATGGGGGTAATCTCTACATGCAACCTGCAAATATATTCAGAAATCACATTAATTTTTTTTTTTGGTAAATTCAGAGCTAACATAAAGAAATCACATTAATGTTTTTGAACTGATGAATCTCATGCATGTTCAATATTTTATAGTTTGGCAGACTTAACATTTTTCTACATTAATTTGGTGAGAGCCTTAAAACACTTTAATTTTTTTTTTCTCCCAAATCTATGAATATGTTATAGTTTATGGTCAGTAATTAACAAATTAATACAAGAATACATACCTGGCCTTTTTCAGAAACAATAATGATGTCCTGTTCTTGATCATTGTTAAGTGCAAGATTGTGCTCAGCATCAACGGTCACTGTCGACTGGAGAGGGTCATACTCCAAAATGTAGCAATCTTCATCCTCATCCGAAGAAGAAGAAGATATGTCTATCACGCTTGATCCATCTCTATGTATTGGGTTAGCTCCAAAATTGGATCAAGCCCCAATTTCGAGCAACACTTTAAATTTGTATTTGAAATGGGAAGAGAAGAAGAACCAGAAGATCAAAGAGAAAAGCTCAAAAGCAAAGGAGGCCAAAGAAATAGCGTGGAAAACCCAAAAATGGGGAAAAACCGTCGTCCATGAGAGATGAAATCCACTAGATCTCCCTTCATGATTACAAAGTAGAGCTTCATTGATGAGCTCTAGAGAAAGAAAATGGAAGAAGAGAAGAAGGAGAAGAAGAAGATGGAAGCTCAGGCGGGCGGCGAGGCCGGGATCTGATTGATTCTTAGTTGAACTAGAGGAAGAGGGTATTTATAGGGTCTGGAAGTTGAGGTGTTGCTTGGAGAGCAAGCTTTCTAATTTGAGCGTGGGTCTTAACTCAAAGCCAAAATCCAAATTTCGATCTTACAGAAGCTTCTAGACTGGGTTGGCTCCTCCCGCTTTAGCAGTTCCCAAGTCTGCATGCAAGAACTACAGAAGGTCTTGAGTCCTGCGATGTAGAGGCTGCTTTGGAGGAGGAGTTGAGGGTAGCACGCCTTCTTGTGAATTTCCGAGCTCCTCCTTGAGGACTTCGGAATTTATCATAATTCCCGAGATGGAGGAGCTCGGCCACAGAGAGGAAGTGAGCCCCATGATTCAGCCATGCGCACTCACTCTGAATATCACGTGTGCCACGTGTCCTTGTTTATAACCACCCTATCATATTGTATACACTCTAGCTTCAGTTTCCTCTGGCTGATCTTCAATCTCCTTCTCCCTCGCCATTTGTCTCTCTTAGATCAATCACTCACATCCAACAACATAAATCTAATCCGGGAATTAGATAACTTCTGAATACTAGTAGAGGACTCTGACCAATATAGGCAAGGCTTGGGTTCAACTTTGGCTTGCTTGCTGATCAAGTATATATATATAGAAATAATTTCAAAATTGGTAGGTAAATCATTATTTTACTATTTTAGATTTTAATGAATCTTATATATACTATATATATATATATATATAGAAATAATTACTTAATTTAAAAAGAGTGATTATGATAATTCAAAAAGAAAAAAATTTCAAATTTCAAACTCGTTGAATGTTCTGTGAGTATTGTTGATTAGCACTTAGCAGTTGAAGAATTAAAATTTTAAAACGATGAGAAAATTTTGGTCGGAGTAAGTTCCAACCGTAATTATATATAAGATTATATGTGGGCTTGAATGCAGTTAATATGCTCACCATGTTTGAGTCTAACCATGTTTAAGTTGAAAGATTAATCTCTCAATTATTTTAATAATTATCAGTCCAAACAAAAAATTGCTTATTCTTAAAAGCACTTAGAGAAAAAACGCTTAAATAAAACTATAAAAAACATTAACTAAAAAACCTAGCAAGCCAATTTATAATTCATTCAGAGCAAATGAAAAAAAATATAAATTTCCCCCATTAAACAAGGCTCGATGATCAATACTGTTGTTTATTAAATCAAGAATTTCAAAATCTATTTTAACTTATTTTTTTTAAGAAAATCTAGGAAATTGGGATCTATAGTACAAAACCATGTCTTCACGCATTTACTTGTTTATTTGGAAACAGAAGCATGCAGCTCCACATCAGCTACTATCCCCACCAAAATTGAGGCCATTTAACAACTCATAGCAATTCAACTAAGAAAACAGAATCAGCAAGCTGGTACTGCTAACATAAACCTACTTTAGCTCCAGAATGCATCATAATAGTTCCCACAATTTTAATCCCACTAGAACCAAAAAATAAAGAGTATCTTTCAAATCAGCTATATCTTCTAAGTGGTGATCAAAGAGAATTTACATCAACCAGATTTGAATTCACAAGTTTGAATTACAATATCTGCCTTTAGCTAAACAAAATCAATCAATTTTATGACGAACAAAGTTGCTTGCTACATAGGCAACAGTCTGTGTATTGCAAACTTCCCACATCACTGATGATCATACAGGTACACGTTTACCTCTGTATCTGTCCAAAAACTGCATGGAAAGGGGGAAAAACATCAAACATTCCATATACATCTAAAGGGCATGTAAAATTCTCAATGGGAACAATCAAAATGATTCAGAAACTATCGGGTCTTATAGCATCCCATACCGAAGTCACAAAAGGTTGTTGGAACAGCCATCCAAGAATAGGAATCCTCTGCAAGAAGACTGACAGGGTAGGCCAAAAGCCACTGCCCAATGAACCATGTTAGAGTCGTAAATACTTGAGGAAAATAACAGCAAGAGAATTAGTGAAAATGTACTATTCACATTAAGCCGTTCCAAATGTGAGGTTTTTAGTATGCATTCCGGGTTAGAGATTTGAGGAAAAGCATGATGGGATTCAGGACAACTGGAATCTAACCAACCCAATATCATGCCAGTGACAGCCCACACACACACACAAAGAAAAATCTTCACCTGAAGAGTATGATAAACCCATAAGCCTCCAAGATCATGCCAGTGACAGCCCATCCAATGAGTACCAAGAGAAAGCCAACTCCAAATGAGATTGTCCCCTGTGAAACGGGTCAATGTTCACTAATAAAGGAAGCATAAAAAATAAACAAAATAATTAATGCAAAGCTTATGCTGATAAAACCTTATAGTTCTTGGGTTTGGTGAAGAATTGCAGGGTGGATTTGAGTCCAATTGTTAGCATCACTCCAGACACAAAGAGAATCTGACAAAATACAAACAAAACCACTGATATAAGGAGAGGATAAAAGTTGTAAGGATATGATAAAAAAATACTTACATTACCCATGGCCAGAAGGCCTTTGTCAAAGAAGAAAATGATTCCCAAAAATGAGAAAAAGATTCCAAAACCTGTAAGCCCCAACCCAATCTCTGATACATATAAAAGCATAAAGTTAGAAAAACCACAAGATAATTGATGTCACAATAAGTTAAGAATGAATAAATTATTATAGTGAAGTATAACAAGATGACCGTATACTAAAATCCAATCATAACAAAACTGTACTATCTTGGAAAAGAAATCTACCTTTGGAATAAAAAAACTAATAGAAACCAAACTATGTCTATCATTGTCTTCCAGTCTTGATTGAAACACACCATTGAATACACCAACCTTGTGCACAGGTTTTTCACTTCTCATGCAACACTGTGCTTAGTCCTTCTGATATATATTTTTTTTTCTTTTCCTGTTCATATTCTGAACGGCATATATAACTAAGCAATATAACTTTCACAAAGAAAATTGACTAGCCCATTCCCTCTCACAAGGAGATCGAGGATTCAAAATTTCAAATCACGCCATATATAAAACTAAGTAATGGCAAATAGTCAAGATAGATGGAAACTTGCACAAGCTTGGGTAGAGAGGAATTTTTTAGGAAGCACAGACTGGCGGAGCAGTCTCTGTTGATTAAGAGCTCATTGACGATGACTGCACTGAGGAGGCAATTAACCATCCTAAAACCACAGGCAACTGCAGATGTTGAAAAGGTAACAACAGTGAGGATGACAAGATTATGAAGGAGTTCAAGGCATAGTTGAGGAGCATATGATGAAGACAGACATTGACCACCCCTACAATTTCATCCTAACTGCATACCAGCTGAAGATGAAGGGACTAATCAGCATGAAGACCAAGACAATGCTTAATATGATTGACACGGATATTGCAAAAGATACCTGGAAAATATTCAACATTAAAAATGCCTTCAACCCAGAAAACAGGAGATCCACAAGGAGAGGGCATTCTAGAAATCATAGGATTTGGTTAATATAGAACATTGTTATCTTAGTTTTAAACGTTAAACAATGAGAAAGTAGAGATGGAAGTCCTTTCCAAACAAAAGACTCTAGTTGTTGTTGTTGTTATTGTTATTATTATTGTTTAAATATAAGCCTTTACACATACAGTTACTGGATTATCAGGAATAAAAAAAAAGAAGAAATACCCAGGCTGGATATTTCTTGAGCTCACACACAATTCAGTTGATGGAGGATTTTAAGAACGGCATGTAAAGCAATACTTAGCATAATAAAAAGGCAACAATGCTTGCCAGAAATGCATACTCAGAATATTTACTACTGCTTCCAACATTATAACTATATTTCCTTTCAATATGTGAAGTAGGAAAAGGGTTTCCAAGACTTCCAGGATCATCATAACTAAACTAAAAAAAATCCATAATTTCTAAGTTGTCCCCCATTTCAAAATTTACTTTGAACAAAAGATAGTGGACATACATCTAGATGCCCTAGATATTATGGAATTATCAGGTTTTGCCAATAGACCTTAAGTTTACACATCCATATTTGTATTAACTTAAGGTGTTCCCTTTCATAATAGTGAATCATAACAGATGAGTTTGAGCCATTAATAGTCACTTGGCAGATCATTGTATTGTCCATCCATATTTCTCACATAGCATTCTCATCAGAATAAATTTTTACCTCATTAGGTAATTCATAATTGATGAAATTTCTTTTCTCAGGCCAAACTTGTACGTAGCCAAAATGGAGACAGGATTTAATACATTATATCTAAATCTAAATACACAGCTGGGAAGCCATCAAATTTCTCCATTATATGAAATTAGTTTTGGAAGAAACAACAGAGGGGGGGGGGGTTGAAATTAAATTTTTTTCTCTTGAACCATATCATCCATATATGTGAGACTACATTACTATCAAAATAGTTTTACTTCATTAAATAAAAGACGAGATTTCGATTCTCAGGTACAAAAGTTATAAGTGACCAAAACATAGACAAGAGTGAATACAATTAATCTATATATAAATACATGAAGACGCCATAAAATTGCTCCAATATAAAATAACAGTTTTGGTGGAAACCACAGAATGTTGCAAGAAATTAAATTATATCCCCTGAGCTAGCACTAAGACCACAGAACTGAGCATACTTGAATCAGCAAGTTCTAAAGATATTGCCAAGAAGATTTAGTTGGCTATATAAGCTTTTGAATGCGTGAGTAAGATTAAGTGAAAAATCACTTTAGATGACACAAGTTGGCACTTGGACTCCCATTGAAATCTAGCACTTAAAGGAGTCTGGAATCACAATCTGTTGCATGTCTGTAGTTGGAAAAATAAATAAATAAATAATTGTGTAAATTCCCATTGGGTTGCCCTTACCTATCTAACTAATGATCTCAAAGAAAAAGTATGAGATATAAACAGTACTAGGAATCCATAAGAGTGGGAAATAAAGATGACAGTGCAGAGAGAGGAAATTTACTTTTCCGGTCATTCATCTCAAATGAAACCATTGTGCCAGAACCGACACCACTGTCAAGCTGCTTCAAAAGCCCTGTTCAAGAAGAACTTGTAAAAATACTGACCGATATGTGATTGATAAACATCAACATGAGTGAGGCACAAAAGACCAATAACTCAGATAAATAAATAACAAAGATGAAGAAACACAAGGTACTGGATAAATAAATATGTAGAAAGGGTTAAGAAGCAAATAGGCGACAGTGAAAAGAAAATAGCAAAAAGCAGAGATGGATGTATAGAAAGGACATCCCCATATTATAATAATGGTAAATGTAGTAGACAAAATTAAAGCTCTAAGATTGAAAGCTTCTTGTAGAATAAACATGATTCCACCCTGAGGTTGCGACTAGAGATAGTTGATCTATACTAAGAATATGGTGTCCTAATCATGAAATAGCCGAAGCTGACCTTGATTGATTAGATACCAACTAGGTCTAAATAACTCAAGAAGCTAAATTTCGAGATCTAGAAAGTCCAAGTAAGCCTGGTCCAAAACTCGAATCTGTGATTATAAAACCTCCTGCCAAACTTGGAATACATCGATCAATACAAGCAAGAAGATCCTCAGCCCATTTTAACCCTAATTCCCTACATTAAAACATAGAAATAAAATTGAAATTCATACATCAAGAATCCATCAATTATTGCCCATCTTCATGATGCCTTCAGAGAAAACAAGATGAAAACAATGGCCAAAAGCTCAAGAATAACCAAGAATGCAAACTCAAGCACCCAAAGCAATTGCATTAACCACCAAATACAGCACCCAATACCCCTTCCCTAGCTCCACAACGAAACATGCAATAAAAATAATTTAACATATACATCCAAGAAGCAAGAACGGCCAAAGAGAATCCCAAAAACACACAGAAAAGTAAAGGGAAAAGGAAAAATAGAAACATACACTAAAATTTAGGGGAGCGTGGCGGAGAACGGCAGAGAAAACCAAGACGATGATAAGGAGGGACGAGAAGGGGAAAAAATGAATCAAGATCCAAAAAATCAATCACCTATTCCCCCAATAAACGAGGAGTGTATCCAAACCTAATCGGCTCCAAAAAACAATACAAGAAGACGATCGAAGCAAATCCAAGGAGAAATCATCAATACAAGGGATCCAAGGAAATACAAGTATACAACCACCAAGAATCAAATCAAACCAATGCCCTAAGTCCTAAGAGACCGAAGTTACCGGAGCGATTAGAGAATTCAGGTGTTCGAAAGCGTGCTTCTTCGGAGAAACACCTGAGGCCTTGAGCACACAGCGTAACCGCCTGGTTATTGAGCACCGGGAGGCTTCAGGGTCTTGGCTCGCATTTATACGACATTCGCCAACTCGGTCTAATACTTCAGTGCTAAGCCTTATTATCACTATTTTTATTTCTTGAAAATAATTTTCTGAACATCTATATAGATATTTCCCAACATTTTCTTTGTATTTTTTAAATATAAATATTCATTTAAATCTACATCTTTTCCTAATCATTAATAAACAATCTTAGTTTGAAAATAGAATATCTTTTCCTAATTACTGAAAACAGCTCAATGATTAATCTAACGGTCTATTCTCTTTCCGAATCACTACATCGATCTCTCCCGGCACCCTCTATAAATTGAGCGCCAAGCCTCCACTCGCTCACTTGCGCTCGCGCGCACATGGCTGAGGGTTTCTTATGCTTCGATCGGTGAGTATCTGGATTTCCATCTTCTTTGCTTCATCGTCTTCTCCGTTCCATAGTTTGGTCTTTTGTATCTTCTGATTTACAAGTTTCTATTGATCATGGAGCAATCTGTTGATCTCTTGCTTCCATTTTTTTTCTCTGATTTCTACATACATACTGAATTTGTTTGTCATTTGTCTTCATGCTTTGTTTTCTTTTGTTTTTGTTTTTTTTTTCCGTCTTTTTTCATATTTTGCACCAATTTTTCTTATTCATAGAATAATAAGCAAATGAAATGGCAAATATTTCTTTTGCTTACTCTCATTTTATTCTGGCTAAATAGCCACAAAAAGAAATCCAACTTTCAACTTTTGTTTCAATTTCATGTTAAACTTTTGTATCAATTTCACGGCAGAGTAGTTGACTTCCATGAATACTAAGCTACATCCATGCCAAATTAGTAAACTCTTACACTGTTATCTTTTATATAATTTTATTTTTTATTTGATTTACGAGAGAGACATAGTCACATAACACAATTTATAGTTTTTATTTGAAATTAATGAATACCTATTTTCAAGATGGTATGGCCGCAGGATACGCAGCTGATGCCAATTCATTGATGAACGGCCGAGATCTTGAGAGACCAACCTCCAAATTAGGAAAGCAGCGGCAAACCGTTAAGTTACGCCTGTCCAAGAAGGAAGAAACCCTGGTGTTTTCTCTCTCGAAGCTCCAAAACCCTCGACACTGCGGTGATGGGGGACGATGAATGCCGCGCCAAGGATTACTCCGAGCTCAAAGATCTTCGCTTGAGCCTCGATCAGGGAGTCGTCGACCTTCAGAATGGCTTCTCTCTTTGCCTCTGGATCTACTTCTCCAGCTCCGCCCGCCCTTCGTCTCTGATCCTTCGCCAAGTCGCAGTAACTCATATTCTCTGGTTTTTTATTCCAAGGATGCAAACATAGTGCCTGCCGTTACTCGTTCTGCTGTTTTCTTGATTGCAGTATATTGCCTTCGTATCCTCTTCGTCATCAGTTTTCTTGTGTCCTTGTTTTGATCGTTCTTGATAATTCTTGGTTCTTGATTTATACGCCTCCTTTTCATATGACTCCCCATTTTTAGAGATTTGTTTAATGTTTGAGTTCTTGATTTTCGTGTATGAATGATGGTTCAGTTCATCATTTTAAGATTTCTTCATGCTGGATTTGCTATTAGGATGGGTTTTTTTTGGGTTCCTTTGTATCTAGATTTCTCAATGCCTTCAAGTTGAAAGAATCTGACATCATTAGGTTAATTGTCATTTTCGAAAATAGATTTCTTCTTTTCTGAAGAAAAAAACTTTACATTTGTGTCTTCTTTTATTCTTACAAGCAACTGCCATCTTCTTAAGAGCCTCCTTATAGTATCTGTACTTAATTAGTGAAAACTTGTTTCTTGTAGTATGAATAGGATGTAATTGTATAATTATGCATCTTTCTTTGCCTACGTCTTCTTTATTTGAGTATCCAGGGACATTAGGCAAGAGAGAGGTTTTGACTTCATGTAAATGATGTGCTGATGTGTCCATCAGATTTCTCCTGACTGATTAAGTTAACAGCATTAACTTTTTTTTCTCCTTTTCAATCATCCAGATGCATTTTGAAAGAGAAGGTGATGCCCCCTTTCTTGCTCTGAGTGAAGAAAACAAACTGACACTCTTTCCCTTGATGCTGTTTCATAAAGAAGCTCCATCTTCAGATGATTCCTTTCCATGGACTGACCTGGTACAGATTTCTTCTGAGACTGAATGCCCTCTTGAGAAATGGGTTCACATTGGGTGCAAGGTATATGTTTTATAGACCCACATTTTAGTCATATCTGATCAATAGTTTTCTGAAGTTGATCAAATTTTATTTCTGCTTGCTTTATGAGTCTTAGCTGTTTGCCAAGCATTACTTATGGATTTAACACCCAAAAGTTTTCTTGCTTATAGCTGCAATTCTTTTATTTCTAGAAATCATGTCCTTTCTGGAAAGCATTAATTTGATGAACTGTTAATATTCTAAAACATCAAGATACTTGTAAAAGGATAGCATGATCTTTGCAGTTACTTCTACTTTCTCCTGTTACAAAAATGTCACATTTCTTTCTCTTTTTTTTTCTTGTTGTTGTTGTTGTTGTTGTTGTTGTAGCGGGAGCTTTGCAGCACTGGGTTGCCCTTCAGTATTTACTTTTTTGGGCATATTTATTTGAGAAGTAATCACATCATTGAAGCAACTATATTAGTAATAGAGGAATTTCCAAATTCATATGATAGCTAGCATTCTTTCTGACAAGCTTGGTCTTATTGTTCTGGAATCAGATAGCTGCAGATTATATGCACCTCTATATTGATGGGAACATGGCTTGTGAGAAATCCCTGTCTCCCTTGATGAAGAATGGTCATGATCAAGATGATTTGAAGAAAATAAGTTTTATTGGTAATGATGGAAATGATGGAAAACTTCAGGGTTATGTCTATAATGTCCAAGTGTTGCCTATTTCATCATCAATAGTTGATCAATTCATGAAGGTACACACTGCAAAAGGATATCTTTGGACATATATAGTCCATTGCTCGTCCTTCACGTTGTCTTCTTTATGCCATTTCTGATATTATATTGTACTTTGATATTTAAATATGGCAGAATGCACCAGTAAAATTATCTCTTGATGGTTCATGCCCACATGACGGTGTTGAAGAAGCTGGAGATGGTGTTTGGAGTATTGTTGGTGGCAAGGTAAGAGTGTTCCCAGTTCTGAATAAGCTCTTCATTTCTTTCCTCATAAAAGTGTTTAAAACACAAGCATACATGACAAGTATATGAAAAACAAAGGAAATTTAAATTATATAACCAATGAAATCATTTCAAGATGAAATGAAAATGCCAATTCTTGCAATCCCAGAAGTAAAATGCATATTTAATTGAAGCATCTCTTAATCATCAGTGCAAAACAATCCATTTATCATAGAAATCTAAAAATAATATGTTAACCAAGAAATTTTGTTTGTTGATGAAATTTTATAGTTGATTATTCCACAGAAACTTTAAAGTATGGTTGGATGAAATTTTTCAATCCCTGTTTTGAAAGGATTGAGAAGTATGGTTGTCTTGAAATAAAAATTTTATTTTTGTAGACCTGCCACAAGTACAGCACCGTTCCTGATTTTGATTATTTCATTATTTAAAAGAATTATCTAATGGATTGTGTGAAATTATAATACCTTTTCTGATTTGTGGCATACATTATCGGCAAAAAAGTGAATAAAATTTCTTTTCCATCTCATCTGTACCAGCAGTAATGCTCAATGGAATTTTATGTATTTCTTTCCAAACCAATGATTTATGTGCAGGCCTCATGTCGCAGGAATTTTTCCATAGAAGTTGTTTTGCTAGATGCTGTTGGTCGGTATGTACACAAAGAGATGGAGGTCACAATCTTTTCTTCCCACCGTATTCTCCTTGTACTAGATGTTATTGCTCAATTGTTCATCTTGCTGATGGGTTCTTGCTTCTTTTCAGATTGTAGCTTCACTGATATATGCAGACAATGGAAAGCCAGTTGAGAGATCTGGAGATGGTGCAGAGGCTCCACTTTTAACAAGTTCTGATGGACTTGAACTCCCATCTACAGAACGACCAGTTATGCTTCTCCATGGCCGTGCAACCTTCAAACTTAAAATATCTCAGGTTAGCTCAAAGAGGTTTTCCTAAAAACTTTGAAGTTTAAATTACCATCCAATTATTACCAAGGGTATATTGCTTCAATTTTCAATCAATTGTGTGCACATTTCTTCCCACTACTCAAATTTACATATATATTATTGACATTTGTCTGCTTATACAACTGCCTATTTTATTTTAGATCTTTTTACTGAATATTTGTTAGAGATGCAGGATATGGTTCTTTAGCTTATTAGGAAGGATGATCTAAATTCACTGAGATTGGATGAAACATCATACTTGTGGTTTCTTTATCTTGGATGTCATAAAACTGAAATGCTGGGCTAGTAACCTGTTAGAGGATATAGGTTATGGATTTTTGGGGATTTTCATGAGAAGGTTCCTTGAACATTAGTCCAGGGAAATTAGAAATGCCTATTCAAATGAAATGTTGATTCAGGATAGGATTGATGCCTAACAATCATGGATTTGATAATCTTGTTTTTTGCTGCTTAATGTCTATACCTAAGCTACTTCTCTTTCCTCTGAAAGAGGTTGGAAAGTTGCTACTTTTAAATAATGTGGAGGATAAGGATCACTTATCTTTGTGCACTATTGAAGCTGCTTCTCCGCTTTCAGTTTATTTACTCTTCTAAGAAAGGATACTTTTGTTGAGAAAATGATTTATAAGTTTCCAACTGTTGCTATATCTTCAGGAACCTCTTCCTCAACCTATTTAATTTCAGTTACTTGCATAAACCCTTTGTTTTTTTTGTTCAAATGATGAATTTGTTAAAAGTTTTGTTTTAAACCCTATTGCCTCTAGAAAAGCTCATACAAAGGTTCATTTCTTGCTTGCAACTTTTCGTGTGCGAAATCAAAATTCTTAATTTGAATCTGTGTCTAGATAATTTATTCTACTTTGAGGTCTTTTGTCACGGATGTGGCACTTGAGCCTTTACCTCACACTTGTCCATAGTGTCACTAAAATTGAATGTAAAAAATTGATTCCACCATAATTTGTAGAGACCTCTTTAAATATTTATGGAGTTCTTAACAGTTCATCAACTTAAATCGACCACTCAATTCATTTCCTTGTGGTAGACATCTTTAAACAATTATGATTATCTCATAGGATAAGCTACATTGTATGTGTTGCGCAACCTCTAGTAACTATTCTTTTATTTGATCTGACAACCCAGTTAAATGTGTTTGTATTATTAGCATGAGTCTTCACTTTGTTTTTCTCCTAATTCAAATTCAAAATGTAGGAGATAAGATGTCTGGATCAGTTATGATACCCTCATCAATTGGAAACTTTGGTCAAGACTGAACGGTGTCCAGATGTCAGCTAAGGCCATAGCAAAGAAATTTTCATGTATTAATTTGTTAATCACCTCTGAGTTTCCCATCCTTGATATGATTGTGTGAGCTTATAGTCCACAGAGGCCACAAATTTCAGCAGATGATTTAAGCCTTCTATTATCATCCTTGCCCTGTCTCCCTTTCACTTCGCTTTCCCTCTATTTCATGGGATCTTTATTGTGTTGATTGCATCAGTTCAAAGTCTGGAGTCTCTTGGTCTTCAGTGGCACAAAATTCACCTTGAAGTTTACACTGCATTCTTTTTTCTTAGTAGCAGATGTGTAAGTTCGTGTGTTTTTTGTTGATAAAGTTTTTCTTCTTTTTAATTACCCAATGAAAAGTTGTTTGATCTTCATTGAATAATTTGTTTACAACTATTGGCTGTTTCAGCTTTCCTCCAAATCTGACAATAGACTATTCCGTGTTTGTTTCCACACAATGCGCACTCAAAGATATCCATTTCTTGAAGCATTCTCCCAACCAATTCGTTGCGTCTCAAGGAATCGTAGTAAATGGTCTTCTGAGAAGTTTGCAAAAAAGCAGACATCCACACAACTTGATGAAACTGATTCTCCAACCAATAATGGCTTTGACGTTGATGAGAACAGTGAAGGACATTTTCGAAATCTAGATCAGAGTGAATCAAAGTGCATTCCCTCATCAAAGCGCATCAAAGCAGGACAGAATAGTTTGCCAAATATGATTAATGCTGGTGGGAGTTCTGAAATGGTAATTGTGAGTGTGTCTATTGCACTTCAATAGTTGATTTTATAATATGCTACACCTGCAAATGTGAAAATGTCCTTCGGGAAAAAAAAATTACATTCTGCCTATTTACTTGTTCAAAATTTTCCTTGCTAATTGCTGTTTATTTAATATTACTGGTTTAGGGTGTGAAACAGATGAGCTCAAGAATAGAAGTAAAATTACAAAGTGATGATGGATCAGACAGCACACCATCTGATTCTGAGAGCACTGATACGGGAGATTCTGAATCCAGATGGACAGAACAAAGTACAAATCCAATAACAGATACAGTTGTTTTTAAATATTGTTTGGAAGGCACACATGAACGTTCCATTTTACTCAAAGAAATTGTATGCTCTTCTAGCAACCAAGATGTGGCAAATTTCGCGGAGCAGGTTTGCCTCTATGCTGGGTGTTCACATCATCGGTAATTTAATATAAACTTATAACAAATTATGAACTTTTTACTTGTTTAGATGTACCTCCCCCCCTAATTTCTCTCTTTTGATTCTCTTAGACACCAGATAATGATTTCAAAGGAATTGATTTGGCAAGGGTCTGAAACTTGGAAATTAATTTCTCAGAACAATCGATGTGTTCTTTGGACTGATGCAACTCCTGATATTAATCGTAAATTCATGAGCATTGCTCATTCTCCTACCAGAGGCTTATCTGTACAGGTTATTTATGGTTTTGTCTGCTTTTTTTTTTATCCTTTTATTCTTTTTGCTTCAGAATCTTTCTTCTTTCTTCAAATATTTATTGACTTCGGATTTTTTGGATATAGGACCTGGAGGTTTTGAGGGGAATTGCCGGATGTGGTGATGAGTTGAGCAAGGAAGATTTTGATAAGATGTGGTGTTGGTTATTCCCTGTAGCTTGTGCTTTGTCCAAAGACCAACTGAATGGAATGTGGGCATGCATGTCACCTAAATGGATAGAAGGACTGATCACAAAGGAAGAAGCTGAAGATTCACTCAGAGTTCCTGGTGGACTGCAAAAAATAGGGATGTTTGTCCTCAGATTTCCAACCTCTCGCAGCTGGCCTCACCCGGATTCTGGCAGTTTAGTTGTTACATACGTTGGTGCAGATTCTGTCATTCATCATAAGCTTCTTTCTCTTGATCACAGGTGGACCTTCTCTCATCTCTTCTATTCTGTGCAATTTGGTCTACTTCTATCATATTCCATTATGCAATTACACAACTCAGACTTTAGAAACTTGCTAGTGATCTTTGAAAATATTTTTTTCCACAAACATTTTAATTATAAAAATGTTTAATTCTACTTGTTTGTTAGGCTTGATAGAATATACAGTAGACATGCATTTGAGTGCAGAAACAAGATAGCTCTTACTAAAAGAGCTTGGCAGAGGTTATTGTTCATATACATGCTAAAGAAAAGGAATAATGCATATGCTGATTTAAATCCAACAATCATTCAAAATATTATTTCAAAATCCAATCCAGTAATGAATTTACTTTTCTCACATTTGCTGATTGAATTTATGTATATAGCAACGGTGAGATAAATTCAGGACAGCTACAAGACTTGCTTCTGCGAGAACCTGAGTTGTCCCAATTGGGCAGGCAAGTTACATAGACAAATCCTAATGTCTCATGATAATCAATGCTGAATAATTGCCTATATATGCATTCAAGTCTGATGCTCTTTTACACTGTTCACTTCATGTTCTGATACATCCTTGAGATTGAATTCTCATGCAGAGTTTTTAGGAAAAATTAAATTCCAAGGATATCTGAAGAAAACAGAAGCCATGATTAGTCTCTGGTGTGCTTTTGATGTTTCACACCTTCATCAACCCCTTTCACTAAGCTTTATGGTTGTGGCCTTGGTCCCTGGTGCTGCTGTAGTTCTTGACCAGTAGGTCTACATGGTCATGCCCCTTCTTCCTTGGGAGTAGAGAAGACTAAGAAGCAGTTGTGAAGGCCATCAATGTTGTTTGCTTGAGTGAGTGAAGCTCGAGGAAAAAGTGAGGAAGACGAAGGTGACAGAGGGGGGACCGGATTGTTTTGTTTTTCTATTGCCAGGAGGGAGACAAACAACTCCCACTGTGGCCTAAGTTGTTTTTGATGTATGACTCATATCATGTATCATATCTACCTGTAGAGGTTCTTGTTTTATTTTAGGTAAAATGCTTGATGATTTCATCAGAAAAAGATTTAGGTGAAGGGAATTGGAGATGCTGTGTCATTTTATTTCTAGAGTTTGGGTCCATTTTCTTGTTAGATCAGTGACACAGGTGATCAAGCATGGTCAGCATTTGGAAATCAAGAATGGTGTGTTTGGATTACTTAGCGAGAAGTGGGATGAGTACATGAAGACCAAGGATCCTGACCTCCTCTACCTATCATGTTGGCCTCCAACTACTTGGATATCCAGGGACCGGTTGATCTTACAACCAAAACAACTGCTGGGATGATCAAGCGGAAGAGCCCATTCAACATCAAGAATGACTTCACCCGTTAGGAAAATGTGGTGATAAGGAGGGAGAATGGGTGTTTAGCAGGTTGTGGTTTTTTTTTTTTTTTTTTTGGTAAATTGCAGAGCTTTGTCAGCTAAAATATTTCATCTAGAGTTTGCAAATTTCATAACAAAATCACTTAGAAAAGTTGGTGCATCTTCAAGCTTGTCAAAATGCCAATTTCTATTTGTTCTTCTCGCCATCGTGGATAGTTCATCAGCACTTGGAGGTTGTGGTTTTGATACCTCTTGTCTTGATGAAAGGAACATGTTGAAATAATTCCCCATGGACATAACGGTATCAATGGTTCTGATTCCAAACATGTGTTATTCCTCTCTTAGAATGTAATTATGTCAAGTGCATGGATGTTCTCGTTTAATATGATACACACATCTTTTGCCTGTGATTTAGGTATAGCATGACAAACAATTCCGTGGATTGGTCAAATTAGCTTTACATTTCATGTATTTCCTCACCAATATTTCTCTGAATCCACATGAATGTTAAAATGGTTGGCTTCCTCAATTTATTACTCTCATGGTGGTGAGAACTACCAGTAGTCCTTGTATATGGAATTTTTATTTAAGCCAGAGACATCAAAACACCACTTAGAGCTGTTGTCTTGGAGCTTTTAAGAAAAACAAAAGAGTTGAGGGTAGAAGAGGTTTACCCTACCAAGAGGCTATTTTTGCATACCTTCCTCAACACCAACAATTGAAGGAAAACAATCTTCAAATTAATCAGTAGAGCTATTAGATTTACTTGCATAAAAAATGCTTATGATATTGCTCGCGAGGAAGTACGACATAATAGAAAAGTAGGTAACAATTACCTGATTCAGGTAACAGATGTTATAAGGTTTACAATTTGCTTGAGTTCTCATCTAAAAGGGGGTCTTAAAATGTCATTCTGAGGGTCGCATAATCAGATACCATGATGGTTGGAATGTGTTTCAAATCAACTAAAAAACAAGCCAAAAACCTGAACTGAGTCTAACTCACTTAAAATTCATGTTGCATGAAAATGCAAACAAATTGCTCAACTCTCAGTCTGATCACGCAACCTCCTGATGGTGCTCCTTACTGTGACAGCACTTGCAGTGCTAAAAACAAAATAAAACAAATAGCTCAGCAAGTGAATCAGGACTTCCAAGCACATAGTAATAATATAAATGGATTCCAAAACTTTAATCTTACTTCAACGTGTAGGCACCGCCAGCCTTTACTTTGCCACAGTCCTTGCAACCCCAGATCCCAACAGCTTTTCTCTTCACAGCATACTGCACATGATTTGGGAAATTACTTAGAAAATATGATAACAGCAACTAGACACAAAATCCCCGTTTGATCAACATACCTTGCCGCAAAACTCACAGAAGTATTTGGCATGCTGACTGACCTCCATCTTCTTAATTTGTTTCCTCAAACTCGCACCGTATCTGGTGCCTGAAATGAAATATATGTGAAAAACAAACTTCCACAAAAAATCAAGGAATACATTAACTCTCATAAATGAGAGTAAATATTTAATCTGCAGAGATTTCTTAGCTTACCATACTTGCCAACAATTCCAGCCTTCTTAGTTCTCTTTGTCTGCACCACAATAACATGGGTGAGAACTTACTTTATAAGGTTCCCTCCAAGTTTTTTAAAAAATAAAAATGAAAAATGATAACAAATCCAAACATCCATTAGATGATCCATAAAGAATTAACAAGTTTGGACCGTTCAATTATTATAATGTCCTTTCATAGAAAGAGACTTTCATGACATAAATTTGGATGAAGCAACATCATAAAGTTCCCAATCATCACAGATTCAAAATACTTTGGAGGCTTAACCGATCAAACTCATAAAGGCTCTAAACGCATGAAACCACGCAAAAACTATCATCCAAAGACACCAACCAAACTCATAAGCAAGATGGACGATGCCTGATAAGGATTCAGAGACTTTAGAGACCCATCACCATACTAGTTTGACAATCAGTTGATTTTGTCAATCATTAACTTCTTATATAAGGTTGAGGTCTAATCATTATAATAAAATAATAAAAAACATTAATGTATATATGTAGGAAAATTAGCCATACTCATAGTAGTCATAGAACAAGCATCACATAGGCTCAAGTTCAACTCTGCTCACTTCATCAAGCTCTAATTCTTTTTATAGAAAAATAGAAGAAAATTTGAAGTAAAGATCACTAAATTTAGATACAGGACTTGTTTTGAACTATCCTTATTGCATTATTTCTGAGCACCAAAGAAAGAACCTATCTACAATTAAACTCAGTCCCCTTATTGCATCACTCCTTCACGATTATATAATAATGAAAAACACTCATCCTATGGATGCCTTTGATGGAAACCTAACCTCTACAGTGTACAAACTTTATATACCCTCCCATTTTGGGATACAATAATAAATGCAAGTTATCATATAACTAATATCCACCAATCAGTTGATCCTTCTAGCAAACATGTTTTGAATAGCTACTATTAACATCGTATCATTGTTCCAAACAAAAATGAATTAAAAATTTCACGCTCCTCTATAGCAAACAAACGTTTTACACTATATTTCATCAACCAACAGTTCTGACCAGATTTCTTTCCGCACAAATCTAAAAAGCAAAAAAATATGGCATAAAATCACCAAAAAAATAAAAAATTCAATTGGCCTGCGCCAAACAAACAAAAACACAAATATATTACCAGATCTCTACGAGAAACAAACCAGCCACAAATTCCACGTTCTTACCAAGGATTTATGATATAAAAGGGAAAAATAAAACAACTCAACTCACCAAACAAATACAAAGAATCCATCAAAACCACCATCAATCTATGCTAACAAAAGCACACAGCGAGCGGAAACAAAGAGAATCGAGAAATAAAGACAGAATCGCCGAAAATCATACCATCGTGAAAACCCTAGAAATGAAGGCGTCTGCAGCGCTCTTTCCCTCGCTTCCCCTTCGGTTACTTGTTGTGGCCCTACATGGAATGTGTATATATATCTCCACTACCTCATGGGCTTTGCCAATTGGGCCGCTCTCAAGATCTTTACACAAACACGTGGCAAGATCTTATAAGACACGAATCCAAAGGGTACATCCAACGGTCAAACCCGCGTTACACTTTCCACTAATCTGCTCCGCAGGAACACATAACAAAATCTTGTCCACCATCTCATCCGTCCATTCTCCATCTCTATCTCCCGCGTATAAATATATGGAAAAGAGAACATTATAAGAAATATCATTCTCGAGATACACCAGAAGCTCTGTTTTAAGGTCAAGAAGCCATGCCTTTTTTCCAACGCCGGCATCACAGCAACTCTAAACGCGCTTCATCGTCTCCGGCGAACCCTAACACCGGAGATCCAAGCATGTTGATGCTTGTCAACTGCTCCCACTGCGGGACTCCCCTCCAGCTCCCGCCGGGAGCCAAGTCCATCCGCTGCGCGCTATGCCACGCCGTCACCCACATCGCAGACCCGCGCTCGGTGGTGCCATCGCAGGCTCCGGTGCCTTCTCATGGTTATGCCCCTTCGCCGACGCACGGGGCGCCGCAGGGGCCCCCGCCGCCGGCGCACGGGCGGAAGCGCGCCGTGATCTGTGGGATCTCGTACCGGTACTCGCGCCACGAGCTCAAGGGATGCATCAACGACGCCAAGTGCATGAAGTATCTTCTCATCAACAAGTTCCAGTTCCCTGAGTCGTCGATCATCATGCTCACCGGTGAGTCCTAATCTCGAATCCGATTCCAAGATCGGATCTTGTTTTTTTTTGGGAATTAGTGTCATGATCATTTAGGGTGTGTTTGGATTGAAAGAGTAAAAAATAAATGAAAGTTGATCAATTTGTGTCTCATCATTTGGTTATTCGTTCAAGAGAAAACAATCTTCCTCCTTGTTTTTCTTTGATGGGATGATGGAGCTTGCTGAATTGAAACTGGTTGCTTGATTTGTTTCAGAATTAATATCAGATTTGGGAATTGATGATCATGTTCTTCTCTGAAGTGAATTGTGATCAATTTTTCATTTCTCTGCTTTTTGAATGTTAGCCTTTCACCATAACTGGACCTTATGGATGTTGGATGTCAATTTACAGAAGAAGCGACTGATCCATATAAGATACCAACTAAGCACAACATAAGGATGGCTCTTTACTGGCTTATGCAAGGTGTTCAACCAGGAGACTCATTGGTATTTCACTATTCAGGCCATGGTTCACAGCAGCGGAATTATAATGGTGACGAGGCTGATGGATATGATGAAACTCTTTGCCCGCTGGACTTTGAAACCCAAGGAATGCTTGTTGATGATGAAATCAATGCATCCATTGTCAGACCACTACCTCATGGTGCCAAGCTTCATGCCATTATAGATGCGTGCCATAGTGGGACTGTTCTTGATCTTCCATATCTCTGCAGAATGGATAGGTAATAGACAAGTTATGATATTTAGCATTCAGTCTATTTATGGTTTCAATATATGAAAAGTTCTATTTTCTTTTCTTTTTTGGATTTGGCTTTGACAATAAATGTTAGGCTTAGCTTGTGGAACTCATTTTGATGTAGGAATGGGCAGTACCGCTGGGAAGATCATCGCCCGCGATCTGGTGTTTGGAAGGGTACAAATGGCGGTGAAGCTATTTCCTTCAGTGGTTGTGATGATCACCAGACTTCTGCTGATACATCGGTAATTTATTATGCTTACCTCTGGGCTTTTGTTTGGATGAATGGTTTCTTGTTCTCATTAAATCTCCATTCTTTCTTCTATACATACTATGTAAATTATAGAAAGAGACCTACTCAGTTCAAGAAAACTATCTGCAAATGCCTTCTCTTTAGTATTTCAAAAAACTGTCGTGTTAACAATTGTTGATGTACAGTTATTGCAAATTGTAACGAGCATAAGATTAACATACTGATATAGTATCTGGGAAAGAAGAATAAATAATATGGACTTACATGACTTTTAATGGTAATGATGCCAAAACTATCAAAATTGCCTGATGTGGTCGAACAGCTTTCATACTAGAATGATGCTCAGATACAAACAATAATTTATAACGAGCCAAATTTCATTCTCGTCAATGTTAGGTTATCTTCAGATAGTTTTTTTTTTTTATGACATTGAATTGGTATCAGCTTGAATGACTTATTAGATGTTTGTTGGAAAGGGAAATACTTGAGAGTACTGCAAATTTTGACAAAACAAATTGTGATGTTTAACAATGAAAAATGTTATGGGCTCTAAAGTTCTCGTCATACTATCACTTCTCCTTTGTGTTCATTGTATTGTTTGAACTTTCTTCACAGCTATAAGTTACAAATTCAATTGAGTTATGAAGTATTCCTTCGATTGAAACGTGTAGGCTCTGTCAAAGATCACCTCAACAGGTGCAATGACCTTTTGTTTTATTCAAGCCATTGAGCGGGGGCATGGGGCCACATATGGAAGCATTCTCAATTCAATGAGAACAACAATCCGAAGCACCGGTGATGCAATGAGTGGCGGTCCTGTCACATCACTCATCTCCATGCTCTTGACAGGAGGCAGTGTTGGTGGTGGCTTGAGACAGGTATTTTTTGCGCTTATTATTCACAAACTTGCTCAAATCACAAGCAAGGTTGAGCTTCTTGTCATTATAAGGAAATAAGATGGTCCTCTAAATCCATACCCACGTGTGAAAAAGACCCAAAAAAAGTCTTGTTCGTAGAATCTGATTATCTTCAATAATACCAAAACTCATTTGTCTTTTGCAGGAGCCACAGCTTACAGCAGGTGACATGTTTGATGTTTATATGAAGCCTTTCTCTCTTTGATTGGGCAGCCATCTATATTTATATGATTGTTTTCTCACAGCTTGTTCATCTTGCTATGTGTGTATAGTAACCTGATAGTTGGCTGAACTAATTTTATTCAAATTTGACAATATTGAGTTATGGATTCATGTATTGGATGTAAACATTTTTTTCACTAGATATGGGCATGTCATCTTTTTCTCTAGAAATATGATAAATGTCAACAAGGTGAGTTTTACAGCAATCCTCAATAAGATGCAGAAAATGTTTTACTCTGTGAAACATGCAATACAAATAGCCAAATACACCCGAAAAGCCAATTATAATTGACTTGCATCTATCACAAAGCAACCCATGATTGATCAAGTAGTTTGAAACTTTACACAAATCAAAACACTGCAAGGCTATCTCTTCAGGAGTGAGGCCAGTCTTCTCTCTTCAAAGGAGTACTCTGTCTTCTGCTCCATCTGCACCTACTACTACTTCATAAACAAAAACTGGAGCAGGTGTGTTGTTGCTGGCCACCTGCATTGGCATTGACACAGTGGAAGGTGTTTTAGGAGTCATGATTGGCATTGTGTGATCGGCTACAATGGCGTTGATGGCACACCATTATTAACTGGGAGTAGGTGCGCTTCAATGGCGTTGATGGCACACCATTATTAACTGGGAGTATGTGCGTAGACCTCATGAGCATTGGATGAATGTCCTCTGGAAAAAAAATTGCATTCTGCCTATTTACTTGTTCAAAATTTTTCATGCTAATTGCTGTTTATTTAATATTACTGGTTTAGGGTCTGAAACAGATAAGCTCAATAATAGAAGTAAAATTACAAAGTGATGATGGATCAGACAGCACACCATCTGATTCCGAGACCACTGATACGAGGAATTCTGAATCCAGATGGACAGAACAAAGTACAAATCCAATAACAGATACAGTTGTTTTTAAATATTGGTTGGAAATTGAGGCTAGAAGATGTTTTTTCGCATAACTTCCTCGACACTAACAATTGAAGGAAGACAATCTTCAAATTAATTAGTAGAGAGCTATGATATTGCTATCGAGTATGACAACATAGAAAAGTGGATAACAATTACCTGATTGAGGTAACAAATATTATAAGGTTTACAATTTGCTTGAGTTCAAATCTAATAAGGGGTCTTAAAATGTCCTTCCGAGGATCACATAATGAAAATCAGATACTATGATAGTTGGAATGTGTTTCAGATCAACTAAGAAACAAGCTGTAAACCTGAACCGAGTCTAACTCACTTAAAATTCATGTTGCATGACAATGCAAACAAATTGCTCAACTCTCAGTCTGATCACGCAACCTCCTAATGGTGCTCCTTACTGTGACAGCACTTGCAGTGCTAAAAACAAAATAAAACAAATAGCTCAGCAAGTGAAACATAGTAATAAAATAAATGGATGCCAAAACTTTAATCTTACTTCAATGTGTAGGCACCGCCAGCCTTCACTTTGCCACAGTCCTTGCAACCCCAGATCCCAACAGCTTTTCTCTTCACAGCATACTGCACATGATTTGGAAATTACTTAGAAAATATGATAACAACAACTAGACACAAAATTCAACTTTGATCAACATACCTTGCCGCAAAACTAACAAAAGTATTTGGCATGCTGACTGACCTCCATCTTCTTAATTTGTTTCCTCAAACTCACCATATCTGGTGCCTGAAATGAAATATATGTGAAACACAAACTTCCACAAAAAATCAAGGAATACAGTAACTCCCATAAATGAGAGTAAATATTTAATCTGCAGAGATTTCTTAGCTTACCATACTTGCCAACAATTCCAGCCTTCTTTGTTCTCTTTGTCTGCATCCACAATAACATGGGTGAGAACTTGTTTTTAAGACTCCCTTCAAGTTAAAAAAAAAGTAAAAAAAAAGAAAAGAAAATAAAAAAAGATAACAAATCAAGATATCCAGTAGATGATCTATAAAGAATTAACAAGTTTGAATCATTCAATTATTATAATGTCCTTCCATAGAAAGAGACTTTCATGACATAAATTTTGATGAAGCAACATGAGAATGTTCCCAATTGCCACAGTGTTCTATAAAATACTAATCCTTCATCACAGGTAATTCAAAATACTTTGGAGGCTTAACCGATCAAACTCATAAAGTCTCTAAACACATGAAACCACGCAATAACCATCATCCAAAGACACCAACCAAATTCATAAGCCAGATGGACGATGCCTGATAAGGATTCAGAGGCTTTAGAGACCCATCACCATACTAGTTTGACAATCAGTTGATTTTGTCAATCATTAACTTCTTATATAAGGTTGAGGTCTAATCATTATAATATAATAATAAAAATCATTAATGTACCCAATGTAGGAAAATTAGCCATACCCAAAGAAGTCATAGAACTAGCATCACATAGGCTCAAGTTCAACTCTGCTCACATCATCAAGCAACCTCTAATTTTTTTTAATAGAAAAATAGAAGAAAGTTTGAAGTAAAGATCACAGGGACTTGTTTTGAACTATCCTCCAGACATTTATATCTAAGCACCAAATAAAGAACCTACCTACAATTAAACTCAGTCCCCTTATTGCGTCGCTCCTTCCTAAGGATTATACATAAAATAATGAAACAGGCTTACTATGGATGCATTTGATGGAAACCTTTTACACCATATTTCATCAACCAACAGTTCTGACCAGATCACAAAACTATAAAGCAATAAATATGGCATAAAATCACAAAAAAAAAATCAATTGGCGTACGCCCATCAAGCAAAAACACAAATATATCACCAGATCTCTACACGAGAAACAAACCAGCCACAAATTCCACGTTCTTACCAAGGATTTATGATATAAAAGGGAATAAAAAAAAACAAAGAATCCATCGAAACCACCATCAATCTAGGCTAACAAAAACACACAGCGAGCGGAAACAAAGAGAATCGAGAAATAAAGACAGAATCGTGGATAATCATACCATCGTGAAAACCCTAGAAATGAAGCCGTCTGCGGTGCTCTCTTCCCCTTTGCTTCCTCTCCGGTTCCTTTCTGTGGCCCTACATAGAGAATGTGTACATATATCGCTTTGCCAATCGGGCCGCTGTCAAGGCTTTTACACAAACACGTGGCAAGATCTTCTAAGACGCAGAGCCCAAAGAGCACATCCAACGGTTATACCTTCGTTACGCATTCCACTACTCTGCTCCGCAGGATCATATAACAAAATCTTGTCCACCATCTCATCCGTCCATCTTCCATCTCTATCTCCCGCGTATAAATTTATGAAACAGGGAACATTATAAGATGAATCATTCTCGAGATACACCACACCTGAAATTCTCTTTATTAAAGGTCACGGAGATGGCTTTTTTCCAACGCGAGCATCACAGGCACAGCAACTCTAAACGCGCTTCATCGTCTCCGGCGAACCCTAACATCGGAGATCCAAGCATGTTGATGCTTGTCAACTGCTCCCACTGCGAGACTCCCCTCCAGCTCCGTCCGGGAGCCAGGATCATCCGCTGCGCGCTCTGCCACGCCGTCACCCACGTCGCAGACCCGCGCTTGCCATCGCTGGCTCCGGTACCTTACCGTGGTTACGCCCCTTCTCCAACGCACGGGGTGCCGTGGGGGCCCCCGCCGGCGGCGCACGGGCGGAAGCGCGCCGTGATCTGTGGGATCTCGTACCGGTACTCGCGCAGCCTCGAACTCAGGGGATGCATCAACGACGCCAAGTGCATGAAGTATCTTCTCATCAACAGGTTCCGGTTCCCTGAGTCGTCGATCATCATGCTCACCGGTGAGTCCTCATCTCGAGTCCGATTCCAAGATCGGATCTTGTCTTTTTTGGGGAATTAGTGTCATGAGTTTGCAGTGCTTGGTTTCGTTTGGCGATCTAGAGTTTGAATAGTTTGGGAAACTTTGGACCTCCCGGTTTCTGTTTGATATTATTTACATTCTTATTTATTTTCACTCCTTTTTTATGGTTTAAAAATTATTATTTTTTATAGTTTTTAAAAGTGTAATACAAATTTAGTCGGTCTATTATATTGATTTGTGATTTTGATCCAGAGTCTTTTTGCTCCCTATACTTTCACGATTGAGAAATATTAGTTCTTTTCTTCTTCAACTTTAGGGGCTAAACATGTTTTTTTAATTTTTTTGTAGGGACTAATATTTCTCAATCTTGAAAATATAAAGACTAAAAAGACTCAAATTATAATAGAAGGACCTAAAATCACAAATCGCTATAATAGAGAGACTAAATTAGGTATTATATATTTTTTTTAAACCACCGATTTGGTGGTTTCCCATTATTCTAAATTTTTTTATCGAAAATATTTTTAATAATTTTGTAAATATCAAATTTATTTCAATCCTCTCCTGTTATTAACCATACCATATTTACAAACATAATAAATAATAATTATCATATCATACCATACATTATTAAACCATAACTGTTAGTCATCCAAATCTGGTCTCAAGGTGTGTTTGGATTGAAAGAATTAAAAATAATCAATATACGTCCCTTCATTTGGTTATTCGGTCAAGAGAACAATCTTCCTTCTTGTTTTTCTTTGATGGGATGATGGAGCTTGCTGAATTGAAACTGGTTGCTTGATCTGTTTCAGAATTAGGATCAGATTTGGGAATTGATGATCACGTTCTTCTTAATTTGAAGTGAATTGTGATCAATTTTTCATTTCTCTGCTTTTTGAATGTTAGCCTTCCATCATATATAACTGGACCTTATGGATATTGTTGGATGTCTCTTTACAGAAGAAGCGACTGATCCATATAAGATACCAACTAAGAAGAACATAAGGATAGCTCTTAACTGGCTTATGCAAGGTTGTCGACCAGGAGATTCATTGGTATTTCACTTCTCAGGCCATGGTTCACAGCAGCCGAATTATTTTGGTGACGAGGCTGATGGACTTGATGAAACTCTTTTCCCGCTGGATTTTGAAACCAAAGGAGTGCTTGTTGATGATGAAATCAATGCGTCCATTGTCAGACCACTACCTCGTGGTGCCAAGCTTCATGCCATTATAGATGCATGCCATAGTGGGACTGCTCTTGATCTTCCATTTCTCTGCAGAATGGATAGGTAATTAATAGACAAGTTATGATATATTTTAGCATTCAGTCCATTTATTTATGGTGTCAATTTGCTAAAAGCTCTATTTTCTTTTCTTTTCTTTTTTGGCAATAAATGTTAGGCTTAGCTTATGGAACTCATTTTGATGTAGGAATGAGCGGTACCACTGGGAAGATCATCGCCCTCGATCTGGTGTTTGGAAGGGTACAAATGGTGGTGAAGCTATTTCCTTCAGTGCTTGTGATGATCACCAGATGTCTGCTGATACCGCGGTAATCCACTTTAATAGTTTATGGTCATCATTATCAATTTAGGGCCTTTTTGATTGACTTTAAAAAAAAAATGTTTAATTTATAAAAAAATGTTTTTTTCAAAACTACTTTTCGTAAGACTATATAAACTAAAAAAAGCATGTTTGAAACTTTTCAAATCTTCTGCTTTTTTAAAAAGTTAATGCAAACATGTTTTTTTGAGCCCAAAAGTGCTTAACTTATAAAAAAAAGCACTTCTAGACTTAAGAAAAAGTTAATCCAAACAAGCTCTTAATTACTTTGCTAATGGCTCAAATTTATATATAAAAGTATTTTAACCTTATTATCTTTTTACAAAATATTTAAATTATTTGAAAATAATATTATATATTAAATTAAAATATCCTAAATTTTTTTAATCCTATGTTTAAAATTATCTCTGTATTTAATCTCAGTATTTTTCAATTAATTAAAATATTTTAATTTAAATATAACATTTACATCAATTAATTTATTTATTTTTAAAATAAATTATCCAATCATTAATTTTTCTTTAAACAGATGGGAAAGAAGAATAAATAATATGGACTTACATGACTTTTAATGATAATTGATATGGTAAATCCAGAAAGACATGTGTCTCACCTAGGGCATACACATGGTCGCATCCGCTGTTATCGTCTCCGACGACTGCTGACGTCCCTTACAACTAAACAAGGAGCTGGAGAAGCTTCTCCAAACCTACCCCAGAATGAAGATGCTCATGGGTGACACTACCGGGCCCTCGAGCAACGAGTCGAGGAGCTGATTTGAGCCTTCCATGCAGTGGATCACCAAGTTTACTAGGCTCCACCTCCGAGTGCTCCTTTGCTACACTCGGAATGTTGGGGAAGGTCAAACACTCGAACACCAGGGAGATGAAGAAGACCCCGCGAAGGGAAGAGAGGGATGACCACCTCATCGGATAGCTCAGAGTCATCTCGGGCCCGGCAATGGGCCGAGACCCCATCGAGAACCTAACGCTACATTCCATCCTATGAGGGGAGGTAGTTCGCAATGCACATTCCTCATATAATCTCCCTGTTCGTCCGGGAGATCTTGGAGATACACTTCTCCGATAACTTCTGGGTACCTTACATGCCCACCCACGATGACACTACAGACCTGATCGACCACCTAGGGGCCTTCATCACTATGATGTTGATCCATGGGACCACTGACGTCCACATCTACCGGGTCTTCCTGACGACGTTGTGTGGAGTAGCCTAGGCCTGGTTCAACGGCCTCCCTTCCGGCACCATCTCTTTCTTCCAGGAGCTGACTAATCTCTTCCTCAATTGCTTCGTCAATAGCAAAAGACAAAGGAAAAACTCCGCCATTCTGATAAGGTGCAAGCAGCAGGAGGGAGAAAGCCTCTGTGCGTATCTCCGTGGCTTCAACGCGGAGATAGTGGACGTCACTGATTTCACCCTTGGCCTAGTTGTCACCGCTATGATGGAAGGATTCTGTGATTCCCCTTTTCGATTCTCACTCACCATAAGACATCAAAGACTCTGACCGACCTCCTGGCTCGCGCGGAAAAATATATCAACTCCGAGGAGATCCATGCAGGTTGGAGGGAGGAGCCTCGGCAGAAGGAGAAGTCTATTCAGAAGCAGCCTCGGTGAGATCCTCTTGGGAGAACTTGGAGAGACGAGTCTAGGCGAGAGAGGCCCCGAAGAGAAGTAGATTCGGTTTGAAGACCTCCATCCCGAACCAAGCAACCATAGCGCCAACCCCATGAAGCCCGCAGGGACAAGGAGACGGTGAGATATAACCACTACGCTCCTTTTAACTCCTTCTGTGAGCATATCTCGATGCAGGTCCTGGACCAGAAGATCCTGATATGGCCCGCACAAATGAAGACTCCGACGTCACGAAGGAGCAGTAAGAAGTACTATTGCTTCCACTAAGACTAAGGCCACGACACAAAGGATTGCATCCAATTGAAGAAGCGATCGAGGACCTCATCCGACAAGACCATCTCATACAGTACCTCCGACCAGATCTTGGACGAGAAGGACCATCTTCCCCGAAGCATAATCAACCCACTACAGGGGTCATTCACTTCATTGGGGACGGTCCAGGATGTGGCGAAGAAAGATCGGTGTCCCGCAAGAGCTACGCCCAAATGGTTGGGTCCGTCCACGGCGAACAGTAATGGAAGAGACCCAGAGCAACACCACTGATCACCTTCTCCGACGACGACTTGGGGAAGGTCTGGCATCCCCACGATTATGGACTGAAACTCCTCCACCACCTCCAAGTTCTTACTCCCATGTTGACTTGAGTGTCGAAGATACATCAGGCACCAGGTCTGCCCCTCTGTTCTTTTTCCCTATACAGGCTTCCCGGTGAACTAGGAAAGCTAGTTGCTGCCTTCTCCGGCGACCGTTGACGTCCCTCACAACTAAACAAATTTAAACCGTTGATAAAAAATCGGGTTTGATCTCAAGGAGGAACCGGTTTTTGCACCAACTGTAATGATGCCAAAACTATCAAAATATCCTGATGTGGTCGAACAGCTCTCATACTGGAACGATGCTCAGATAGAAACAACTATATGTAACGAGTCAAATGCCATTCTCTTCAGATAGTTTTTTATGACATTGAATTGGTATCAGCTTGAACGACTTATTTAGATGTTTGTTGGAAAGGGAAATACTTCGAGTACTGCAAATTTTGACAAAACAAATTGTGATGTTTAACAATGAAAACTGTGCTGGGCCCTAAGGTTCTCGTCATACTATCACTTCCCCTTTGTGTTCAATGCATTGTTTGAACTTTCTTCACAGCTATATGTTACAAATTCAATTGAGTTATGAAACGTGTAGGCTCTTTCAAAGATCACCTCAACAGGGGCAATGACCTTTAGTTTTATTAAAGCCATTGAGTGGGGGCATGGGACAACATATGGAAGCATTCTCAAATCAATGAGAAGAACAATCCGAAGCACCGGTGATGCAATGAGTGGCGGTCCTGTCACAACACTCATGTCCATGCTCTTGACAGGAGGCAGCAGTGTTGGTGGTGGCTTGACACAGGTATTTTTGGCACTTACTGTTCACAAACTTGCTCAAATCACAAACACAAATGTGCATATAAACTTTCTCAGCAAGGTTGAGCTTCTTGTCATTATATCTTATGTTTTTATAAGGAAATAAGATGGTACTCAAAATCCATGCTGATTATCTTCAATAATACCAAAACTCATTTGTCTTTTTCAGGAGCCACAGCTTACAGCAGGTGACATGTTTGATGTTAATATGAAGCCTTTCTCTCTTTGATTGGGTATCTATCTTCAATAATACCAAAACTCATTCTGTATGTATCTGATTGTTTTCTCACAGCTTGTGCATCTTGCTGTGTTTGCATAGTATCCTGATAGTTGGCTGAACTAATTTTATTCACATTTGACAATATTGACTTATGGACTCATGTATTGATAAATGTCAACAAGGTGAGTTTTCACTACATATGGGTATGTCATCTTTTTCTCTAGAAATATGGTAAATGTCAACAAGGTGAGTTTTACAGCAATCCTCAATAAGATGAAGAAAATGTTTAACTCCAGATATTACTGAACTCTGTGAAACATGCAATACAAATAGCCAAATACACCCGAAAAGCCAATTATAATTGACTTGCATCTATCACAAGTTGATCAAGTAGTTTGAAACTTTACACAAATCAAAACACTGCAAAGCTATCTCTTCAGGAGTGAGGCCAATCTTCTCTCTTCAAAGGAGTACTCTATGTCTTCTGCACTTTCTGCACCTACCACTACTTCATAAGCAAAAACTGGAGCAGGTGTGTTGCTGCTGGCCACCTGCATTGGCATTGACACAGTGGAAGGTGTTTTGGGAGTCAAGATTGGCATTGTTTGGGGTGTCTTGATCTCCTCTGAGATACTAGTGATTGGCTTCAATGGCGTTGATGGCACACCATTAACTGGGAGTAGGGGAGCAAAGGGTTGCCGGGGTGTGTCGATCTCACGAGCATTGGATGATTGGAAGGAAAGCTTCTTCACTGGAAGGCCGGCAACATCCAGACCTCTGCTGACTGTGGAGCACATATACACAAACAATTTGAGAATTGGTTTCAACATCTATGCAGGAAAGGACTAGGAAAACCAAAGAGTAAAACCAATGAGCCCTTCAATCAATATGATTGGATATTGATTTTTTTTATATGTAGAATTGCAAAGCCCTCAACTTAGACTAGAAGAAACTAACCAGCTGAGAGTGCAGCACCCTCGTCAACCTTCCTTGTTGAGCGATTAGATTTTGTTGATTGGTGGAAATCAGGTTTTGTAGGTTGTAGTACTGCTCCACCTAATGATTGTCTTCTCCCCCCTGGGCCACCAGTAGAAGGTCTAGACACCTTTTTAGCACTTTGGGGTTTCGAAGGGCTTGGTTTGGATCCATAGAGTGCTTCCTGCTCAGCTATCAACTGACCCTGGAGTTTCTTCTGATCCTGGAGAATGAAATAATAAAATCAAATTTTTACAAACTGTAGCAAAGTGCTCATCCAATATTTTCAAAAACTTAAAAACACTACAAGGACCGGGCATTGGCATTACCCTCTGCCTCTTGCGTTCTTGCTCCTTTTCCTGTCTTAGAATGGTGTACTCTTCTAGCATTGACATTAAGCGGACCTGCGAGGTTTAAAGTATTAGATAAGGAACAAGATAAATAGAGATCGGTATGTCTTATGAGAAGTAATCAACACACCCCATCATAAGTGAACTCAGTTCCTCTTTCCTTCTCCCATGCGGTGACTTTAGTAGCCA
Source organism: Dioscorea zingiberensis (assembly GCA_026586065.1). Taxonomy (NCBI): domain Eukaryota; kingdom Viridiplantae; phylum Streptophyta; class Magnoliopsida; order Dioscoreales; family Dioscoreaceae; genus Dioscorea; species Dioscorea zingiberensis. The sequence goes on along the minus strand of CM048822.1, from coordinate 2,198,446 downwards.
AAGCATCCACGATTGCTGCTCCAGATATAATAGTGAAATAGATTAGATAGTAAAATTCAAAGTAATGGCAATTTTGTTTGATTAGAGGTCCAACAGAGTTCTGTACAAACCTGTGATTCATAAAATGTGTTATAGATCATTACCTGGAATTTTATTGACAATGGCACGGGCCTTTTCTGCACGTTTGAGAGTGAGGTGAGCACCTCTTCCAGCACTGTAGCGATTCTCATCCTGAATAAACCATAAAATGAGTGTGTCCTATACGGTATATAATGAAAAAATAGAGCCACACAAAAAAAGAGTAGAATGCCAACCCTGTTGTACTCCTCTAGCCAGGATTCCTCATCACAGGCAGCCAACCATTTATCCACTTTTTCAAGAATATCTTTCCTGCTAAAAGCCTCTTCTTTGACGGCTGATATTTGAATGTCAATTTGCTCCAAAACCAAAGAAGGATCAACAGTTCCTAATCAAGAAAGCAAGCAAAATGTAGACTAAAGACCATTTGGAATAGTATGAAGAATTCAGGAGTGTAACCACTTACCAGTCTCAATAGCCTCTACTGCAAACTCAATTTCATTATATGCACCTGCAACCATATGTGTTCTCCGTCGAAGCTCTTCTAACTCTGTCTTCTTCTTCAGAACCAGTTCTTTCATCTTGCTAGTTTTTAGTTCTTCAAGTCTCAAAACTTCTGCCTCCACCTGCATCAAAATGTACTCTTCAATGGTTCGTATAATGAATAAAACAAAAAATCAAGCAGCAACACAAGACTTTTTCAGTCTTCCTAGACCACGGTTATGAACTCACATAATTGATGCAATCCTCAGAAAGCATATTTGCATCTGTTATTTCATGTTCAGATGCAGCTACATTGCAAGTTACATTCTGAAACATTTGTTGCTCTTCAATGGGTGTGTCCATCAAATTCCACAGTTCTAACATAGTAGTCGCAAGATCTTGTAGCTGCCAAAAGCCAACAGAATCAGAGAGGGGGAGAGAGAGGGATGAAACGTTGAAAGTTATCTTATACAAAGAAAGCCGCTTACTCTCTGCATTCTTTGTATCTTGATCTCCCTCAATCTATGTACTGCAGAGGCCAGCCTTTCAATTGTTTCATTGCTGACACTTACTGATACTTCAGCTCCTTCTAGACTGTGGTGTACCTCACTAACTGTTTGCTTGAAATCCATACCAAGCACCAAGCATAAACATTTCAATGTGCCCAAGTAGTCCAGCACCTGATTCAGACGGTCACTCTGTGGCAAATAAAAAACTAATCAGAATGAAGTGAGCAGAAATATCACGATTTCATAAAATGATAAATTCTGGCTTCTTCTGAACTCCAAACCTTCTCCTTTTGAAGAGACTGTAACTGCCTGTGTAAATCTTCAAGTCTTTTAATAGACAGATCAGATTCATCCAAAGCATTCTTGCATGAATTGTATTCTGCAGGCCTGATCTCATTGAAGATATGTTGTATTTGTTCTATAACTACAAGAAACTGGTTCCTTCTTTCATTCTTCTTCTTTCGCATTTCTTCCAGCTGTGGAGTAATGGCTCTGAGCTCTTCTTTTAAGCTCCCTGCTTTCTGATCAAAGAAAAGAACCAAATAATAGACTCACGGGGTGCTTATTCTGGTACACGAGACTATGCAATGTAATGGAAATAACTAGGAATGAGAGAAGCAGCTATAACTTTCTTTTTCTCCTTTTACAAATAGCTTAGCAGGGAAAGACATTGAAAAACCATTCTTGGGTGTTTATGCAAAGTCTAATTAGAACAGGCGGACAAGGAATTAACCTTGCCATGATGCACTGGTCGTTCACCCATTGCAGAACAGATAGCGGCAAGCTCTGCTTCAGAATCAGCAATGGCTTGCCGCAGTTGAGCTCTAGATTTATTTGCCTGGTCAACCTTTCTTCTATACACTTCCAGACACTCCTGCTCTAACTGAAACAGCAATTTGTCCCTTTCCTCATCAGATTCCCCAACTTCATCCCATATTATCTGTAACCAATAAACATTTCTCAGCAATCAATCTCGGTGAATTGCATGGTTAGATGATTCTACAACAAATAAATGGCTATGCAAACTGCAGACCAAGGTTGACATGATAGGAATGTGTAGACATTGGGCACATCTCAAGAAAATAAAAATTCAAACATCTTAGCAGGGAAGCTATTATAGTTGTTTCTAAATTTGGTTATCACCTTTAAATTATACAAGGTGTAGTATTTCAACCGATATGCATTTTCCATATTTAGTATCTATCAACTTTGAAACCTCATGAGTGACCAAATTGACAAGTATTATGAAACCATAATCAAATCTTCTTTTTTTTTTCAAAGAATATATCACCAAAAAATTAGACAAGGCGTATTTCAACTGATATGCATTTTCCTTATTTAGTATCTATCAACTTTGAAACCTCATGAGTGACCAAATTGACGAGTGAGTATTAGGAAACCATAATCAACTCTTCTTTTATTTTTCCCCAGGCCCCAAGAATATATCACAAAAAATAAAATAAAAAAAGCATAAGAAAATAATACCCATAGTTTGACATATACCTGAAGCTCGCAGAGAAGAGTTCCACACGTCGTTTCCACTTGCAAAAGCTGATCGCTCAGAAGGTTAGACATTGTGCGCCGATTCTTATACTGAAAAATAGTAACATATAGCACAAACAGAATTAGCCAAAGAAATCAAAGGAAATAGGTCATCAAGGTGCAGCTGCAGAGACACAACAAAGATTCAAATTCTATTCAGGAAATAACAATGAAGCCAAATAGAAAAAAAATGCTATGAAACCATGAGCACTAATAGAAAGATCAATACAATAGCAAGCACGATCTAAAAGAATCCACTTTTAGCAAGCAATGTAAACACGAATCATGCATTCTTTAGTATACCAAGTGATCAATTCAACCGTAACTAATCAAGCAACCATTACCATCACAAATCATATCAAGAAATGAAATTCAAACTCAAAAGACTTAACAACCAGCTTGATACCAGAGATTCTCACCCTCAAAAAACAACTCTGATCTAATTTGGAGAAACGAGAGCTCAAGAACCCCGAGATGCAGCACCAGCTCCAAATCAAACAGCCGAATTCTTTCTCCAATCTTCAAGCCGATGAACCGAGAGAGAGAGAGAGAGAGAGAGAGAGAGAGAGAGAGAGAGAGACGTTGGAGATTGAGATTTGAAAAGAAGACGAGAGCGAGGGTTCGGATTTGAAATCGGGGGCGGGATTTGGTGAACCGCAGGAACATCTAAATAAGGAAGGATATCACCTACTTGGACATTTATGATTGCATAACTCGCCTACTTAACGCCGCGGGATTCGCTGGTATTTAGTGGGCCTCAGTTAAAGGAGCGGTTCAAGTTATGCAGAGCTGAAGTCACGTGAAACGCATGTGAGTTAGTTTTGAAACGGATATATATTTGATTACGTGTACTTTTACATTTGTGCTCCTCACCTTGATGTGCTTTGAGATTCCAAAAATTGCTAATTAAGAACCAAACAAGATACAAATGATTAGAATACTATTTGAAACTAATTTAGATACAATGGCTCTTGGAACCTTTGTCTTGGTGCTGTCAAGCTTAACATTTAGATTTATTATGTTAGCGTGTATACATTAGTAAAGATGAGATCATAATAGCATTAATTATGTGATCTAGGTTAAGGAAGTCATCAAGCATGACTTGTGTGTTCTTTAGATAAAGTAGAAGTAGAGAAAAGGAGGCAAAAGGAATGGATGTGTGAAATGTGTCATGAGCTCTCTCCATAAGAAACATTTATTATATAGTTAGTAGTAAAATAAAAGGAAGCTGGCCAACTTAGGAGTTCTTTAATGATAAAGAAGATAGTTTTTGGTAGGAAAGAGGGAGATAGATGTCCTGGTTTGTCATTTTATTATTAAGACTTGAACATTAATCAAACTCATGGGTATGTTGTGGCTGGTTTTGAGTGATTAATGGAATTAAGAAGATCAAACTTGGCTTCATGCACCTTTCTTAAGCTAGCATCTAATTTATTTAATCTTCAGATCTGTACAAGTGTTTCAATTTTTATCGCTTTAAAAAAAAAAAGGAAAAAATGTCAGCAATTTTCAAGAGTTCATTTAAACTCGTCAAGCTAGATTCAGTGTTCATAAGCCAGGAGGGGCGATACCAATAATTGACAATATGCAACTAGATGAACAATCTGTATAGATAACACAAGCGGATAGGCAAACAAGAGACCATCACAGTAGATGAAAAACGAAGGCATATATTATCAAAACCCTAGGAGGAAACAAAATATTTTCATAAATCAAGAGCGCAAAATAAGTGATCATAAATCACTAGGCCAGTACAGAGGATTTTTCACATTTAAAGGAATGCATCTAGCTTCTTTGCTTTCATGGGGTGAGGAGGCCGGAAATCCTCCAACTGCAGATTAGATTTTGCACGAATTTCATTCAACACTGAATCCCCCTTTTCTAATTTTATGAACTCAAGTACACTGCCAAGAACCTCTGAAGCAAGACCGATTTCAATTAGCTGGCCAGGCTCTTCCCCGCCTTCCCGTATTAATCTTCCTATATCTGCAAGAGGAACCACATTTTCCAATATAATTTTGGCAAAAAGTTGCCCAAGAAACTCTGCTGCTTTAGGCGCATCATTCACAGCATCCTCCAATGTTGAGAGAACATATTGAAACCTGGTAATAAGAGATGGGTCAATGAGTTAATTTTATAGGTTAAATATTGGAGGCACTAATTTATTTCATTTGGGGCTAAGGATGATGACTATACATACCCTTGGACGAGCTGTGAGTGACCAAGCAATCTTTCTCGAGACTTGCACAAGTTCACAAGGAGCATAGCTAAGAACTCCCTTTCCATGTTTTTCCTTTCAAAAGAGTCGGTGACCCATAGAGATATCATAGTTGGATAGAAGCCTGGGGAGTTCAGCTCTTTGACGCACAATGCAACCTCCTCCTCATCCTTGGCACTGAAACAAAAAAGTTCTATGAACATTGAAACTCAATCATGGCTTTCATGGCTTTCCATCCTCCAAATTGTTTTCCAAAAAAACCTTTGGATTTAACAAACCAACCATATGACCCTTTTGGACTACAAGGGGATCAGGTTTCAGACTAGAACATCAGAAAATATTACAACATGGTTGGTTTAAATACAACATGTATCCATCATGCATACACCTTTCCTACCTATTTGGTAAAAAAAAATTAGATATGCAATGGAAGAGTTTTCAAAAGCAGCACTTATGTGTGTGTGTGTGTCTTTAATTTCAGGGAACTATTTGTAATCAGGCTCCATTTCAGAGTTACAAGTAAAAATGCAGTATACCCTATGCAGAAGACTAAACACCAAGTAGGCAACCATATGCTCACAGCAAAATCATCATTGATTGTTCTAAATAGGTTTCATACCTTCAAGATAGAAATTAGTGCACCCATTCAAGCATGCAATTGGAGATCCTCGAAATAGATATAGATATAGATATAAATACAGATATATATAGATATTATATACAAATGGAAGTGGAAAAACAGAATGGTGACCAAGAGATATATTACCTGTAGTACTCCCTTATCGCTGATAATGATTTATCTTTAAGAGCTTCTTCAGACAAAGGCTTTGCTTCAGAAGATACAGTTTGACTAGCAATTATAAATCCCTGTACTCGCCCAGAAGGAGCATTTGACAAAGGTCGCTCAGAAGAACGATCCACAGTTATGCTTTGATCATATGATGTTCCAACACTCCTATCTGGAAAATTTCTAAATGTAACTTCCTCCCTTGAGTTGTATGGAGTGGAATGATAACCATTTGGACCTAGTGCTGGTCTTCGATTTTCTCCAGCACTAGGAGTTTCAGCAAAGGGCAGAGCATTTGAAACCAATGGCTGCCCTCTGATGGACATCCCTCTCGCAAGACCACCTTGAGGACCCAGGGTGATAGAGTCATCATCAGTTGGTCTTTGAGGAAGGGGAACTGATAGAGTTCTGCTCTCAAATAGATGTCTGTCTTCTGATCTGACATCTTGAATGCCATAAGCTCGACTCTGCGGTGGAAAACCACGAGAACCACCCATATGCTGGGAAGACAATCCAGTGGCACCCCTAGGGGCATAATCAACAGGTGCTCCCCTCCGTGATGAGGAAGTAATGACAGGTCCACGAGCTGATCTACTGGCTTGAGCTTGTCGTTCAAAAGCCGCATCTCTATGCACTTCCTCAATTTTCTTCGGTCCTTCAACTTTCCTCCTCTGCTGCCATTTATTCTTTCTAAGATCAATTGCATCCTTCAGCATAAATCTCACCCGAGACGATAGCTTCTGATTGGTTGATAGCTTCAGCATCAAGTCAAAATATGCGTCCATATGCTCCTTGGCCTTAGGATGATCTATCATGTCACCTATTGTACTCATCAGCTTGCATAAGGCTTCTATATCTTCTTCATCAGGATTCTGATACTGCCCTAACAATTTTTTAATGCATTCATGCATGATTCTCTCAGTCAACATTTTCTTTTTATATAATTCTCCAATTAACCTAATGTTTCCCAGCATACGCCTGCGTGCTTTTATCCTTTTCTCTTCTCTTTCTCCTTCAGATTGTTCAATTTCACCTTCTTCTGCAGCTTTGTCAGCCTCAGCTTGCTCCCTCTCTCCCCTTTCAAACTCTTCCTGACATTTATTTAACAACAACCGTTTGAAGGTGACCTTTTCATTGTCCTCAATGAAATCCGGTAAATCAGTAGCTAGATGAAAACAGAAACTAGCATACATTTCACAGAAAGTTGGCTCCATCAATGCTTTGTCAAAGATCTGTGAGATAACACCTTTAAGAGTGACTGTGTTGTCAATGTTCACCTCCTTGACTTGTGCAAACAGTTTCTCAAAATTCTGAGGAGTGAGTTTGTTTAGTATAGCTTTCAACTGTCTTTGCTTTGCCTCTTCCTCATCAGAAACTTTACCAATTTCATATTTTTTGGTAGCTTTGTGCATCACCTGCATAGGTGTCTGAGGTATACCTCTTTGAAAATTGGAAGCACGTTGCCACCGATCTGCATCAGCACCATTCCGTGGTACCCCTCCAGGCAAAGGCATGGGTTGAAGAGGCCCAGAGAGAATCCCACCAATATTCTGACCAGATGGCTGCCCTCGTGGATTTCTTAGAACACCGTGAGTAATTCCTTGTCCAGGGCGAAGGTTCATCGCTGTAGCCCCATGGCCAATATCATGTCGAATTTCCTGTCCAGGGCCAAAAGAACCAGGAAATTTGGTCCATCTATCATCATCCACAATGCCAATCGTCCGACGGTCAACCCGAGTGCTTCCTGAAGACCTATCTACACTCCTCCCAGGACTTGGATGTGCTTCATGGTCAACCACATAGGATGAAGCTACTGGACAACTCATCACTGCATTTACTACATCAGATCCAATTTCAAAACCTATAGGTAGTTGAGTACATTGCTCCGAAAAGGTTAAGAGGAAATCTCTCGAATACTTTTTTTTGCCAATAGTTTCATTTCCATATTTATCATGTTGTTTCCTTGCACCATCAACCTGATGACTACTCTCAGATGTTCTCAGTTTTGGTGTAGAGATATCAGCAGCATCTTCCCAATCATCCACTTCACTTTTACTAGGTCCATCATCCTCGTTTACAACAGTCTCCTGATTTAGATCATTTACAGATGCATCTTTTATATCCACACTTGAAGAACTATTTGTGCTATCCAAAGTACTAACAGTTTCATGCTTTTCTTCAGGGCCCTTGTATGCATTGTAAAGATCTGATGACCCAGGAAGATCTGCTTTGTGAAGATCCCTTCGCTTCTTCTTTTTGGTGTTGGTAGTTTTAGCCTTAGCAGGCTCTAAAGAGGGTTTATCCTTGGGCCCAGAAAGTGCTGCAGAACCTGAATTGTCACTAAGCGAATCAGTGATTTTACCCCTCACTTTTTGCCCCGCTCCAGAAGAAACTGAAGCTTGTACGGAGCCAGTCTCCAAAGAAAGCACAGCAGAACTGCTCAGGCCAACATCCTGATGACAAACTTCAGTTTTACTTATCAAAGTATCTGGAGGTGGAAGTTTATCTACTTCAGCATTTACAAGTCGAGGATGGTTGGAAGAGTCAGATTCGGAATTGGTCAAGTCTGAAGATGTAGCAAGAGATCCATCAAATTCTTCTGCTTTTAGGTCAACTTCCAAGACATGGCTCACTTCTTCCATGCATGTGTCAAGCTGCTGCTTTTCACCACTAGGTGACTGAGAGTCTATAGCTTTATCAGGATCCTCTTTTCCTGTTACTTCTTCCTGTTTCACTGATGTACCAGTCTCTGCACTTATGGTGAGTTCTCCAATATTAGATATCGGATATACTTTAGCACTATTACTATCTTGCACTTGAACATTTGATACTTCACTTCTCTCCTGCTTCATCAATTCTGATTTTTGGACAACTTCAGCTAGAGAATGATCATTCTGAGGAACACTGGAATTCAAATTCTTAGATGTAGTTTCATCTACGTCAGGAGCTGAGCAAGTTGATGTCTGAGCAGAATCTATCTCAATAGAAACCAAAGCCTTTTTTAGCTCTAAATCATTAGAACAACTAAGAGAAACCACTGGTTTAAGCATTGTTTCATCTTCAGCTGATTCAGAAGTTCCCACTTCAGAGACAATGGTATATTCTTCACTTGGAGAAGACAAAGACAAGCCAGAAGTAGATGTATCTGGCAATGAAATGGCCTGACTGTTATCTGTCTGAGACACAACATCCGCAGTGTGGCCATCTTTTGTTGGCAACACTACATCTGCTGATTTACTATCATCCATAGTCATTGATGAAGATTGCACTATCGCCCCAAAAGCATTCAGCATATCTGACTGCAGGAGTCCAACCATTTGAACAAGTTAAATAGAATACAACCAGCTCTGAGGTGTAAAACAGATATATCATCCAAAATAACAAAAGAAAAGGATTGCAGAGAATTATATAAATCTTATGGTGGCAAAAAAGTACAATTCTTTATACTAACCTTCCTTGGCTGATCCTCTGAAGAATAAGATTCACAAACAGGTCCCCTTGTGTCCTCAGTTCCTGCTGCAGCAGCTTCAGGAACATCAGTAGATGGTGTCGTTCCTTGAAGTGAAAGAGCAGAGGCAATGGACTGTTTACTGGATCCTGGTTCAGGAACAGGCTGCTTGGGTAACAGAACAGAGCTCTCCAGACTATTATCATTGCCCCTTGACTGAGGGGAAGGAGTTACTTCTGAAATTTGCCTTATAACCTTAGGAGCTTCTGAATTTCTGGCGGGTGCAGCAATTGTCACTGAAGACTTACCAATTCTATCCACATTCGAACTAACAGATGGCTTTATGGACACCTGAACTGAAGATGACCGGGTAGGCAATGATGAAGCCTCTAACTTAACTGAATCTGAGATAATATGAAGAGGGGGGCCAGTTTTGCTTCCTGTAATGGGATTGAGAGACTGGTTAGGAAATGAAATTGGCTGTACACTTTGGCCAAGTGAGAAGCTATGTTTTGGACCCTGTGATGTCATCTGGTTGCTTGACAGAGGCACAGAGGTTGCAGTAGGGTAAAACATAGGGGGAGGACCATAGGAATTGTGTTGTAATGGTGGGTAATAGTTTATCGGGTGAGGAGGAGCTAGTGTTGAAAGAGGCTGAGATTGAGGGGCAAGGTTGGGAAGTTGCCTTTGCCCAGAAGAGCCACCATCCATATAAGAATCAGTCCTTCTGTCAAGCCTCAACTCCTCATGGGTTTCTGGATGAGTTATTTTTACAGTCTTCCGCTGAACACCAAACTTTCCTGACTGTTGTTGAGCAAATTGTTGCCCAATTGCGATTCCCATGTTGCTCATTTGAGGGGGCAGTTGGTGACCCATTTGAGGTGCAAAACCCAGACCTTGCCCTTGGTGCATCAATGCCTGGGGTTGAATTGGATGAGATTGAAGGCCGGGAATAAACATCTGTTGTGGAACTTGGGCCGCATTTCCAACAGGTAACGTTAATGGCATTTGCAATGAACTTGCTGTGAGACCCTGGGATTGAAGTTGGATGTCGGGGCCACCAAATTGAAATGGAATTTGTGTTTGTTGGAAGGGCATGGGCATAGGCATACCAGCTACAGGAAGTACTGAAGATTTCTGAAGGGCCTTAGAGGAGGAAGCTGGAACTTGTGAGCGAACATCTATCTTTGTTTGTGTTTGAGGATGAGATTCCCCAGGACCAGATTGTTTAACACCATCTTTCTTGGTTTCTTGAGGCTGATATCTGGGGGCAGCAGGTAAAGGTAATGTGGGCACAGCCCTAAATGAATCATGACGAGCCTGAAATAAGCAACACAGGGATCAGCTTTAAAAGAAAGGTAAGAAATCCATCAACAACAATTGCAAGGACAGCAGCATGACCAACACTTCACCAAGTCTAACATTCACAACTCATCAAATAAATGTAGCAAGATGGCCTGTCTACCATACTATGACAAAATCATCATCTTTGCTTCAAATGCATAATCAGATTTAAGTCCTGTCAAAAAACCTAACTGCTAAAGGCACATGCCATGAGTAATGCATTCAAGCAATCTCTCATATAATAATGCTGATTTGCAGCATGCACCAGGCAAAGAAATATTAATACAAATATATAAACCATACACTACACAGCAAAATTTTGGAAATTAATATCCGCATACCTGGTCCCGCTTCTGCTCATCCAAGTTTGGTGGAGCTGAGCTTGTTCGTGCTGGAATCTACAAACCATAGCAATATGTTAATCCAATGAAACAATCATGTGAAAAAATTACCAGAATAAATGACAAAAATCACAAAAGAAGAAAAAAAAAGAGTAAAAGGAAAAGCCTGCTGGGTGTGAAGACAAACCTGCATTCCATTGACGATCCCAGGATTTATTGTACCAAACTGAAGGGTAAATTGTTTAGATGCATTCCCTGAAAATAGCATTATTGAGAAACCATAAAAACCACATAGATCAAACCCATTTACCACACACACACACACACACACACACACACACACACACACAACACACACAACACACACACGCACATGAAAAGGCATCATATATGTTCATAGATGAATCAGGCTCCAAGTCATGACAGTTTTTGACAATAAAAAACAACCACCACTGGTACTTAAGAAAAATAAGTAAAACACACAAAACACGAATTTTTAGCAATTTAACAGACAAAACTGAAAAAAGAACATAAAATGAAACCTTTTCCTGGTGTTGCAGGAGCTGCAGAATCTGATGCTACAGCAGTAGACTGAGATGATCGAACCTTAGGAAGTGCACTGGAATTCCTTGATACCTCGGTGGGTTTTGAACCACTTGGTGCAACTGCATCCAATGATCCTACAGGATCCCCAAAATAAATAAAATTATGAGCTTTAAATTAAAACAGCAGGATCTTTCACGCCCAATCATCACTGCCCAGTCCAAATAAATAAATAAATAAATATCCAATCATAAATGTATAGAAGAGCCAATCTCGAATTCTCCCACCTTGTGAAGGGGCTTGTACATGAGCACCATTCTGAATAGCCTGATTGACGATATTGCTGGAGACAGCAGCGCCCGCAACAGGGCCTGCGCTCGCTGGATTCACCCTATGGTGCCCTCCTTGCACATTACCAGATTTCTTGAAACTACAAACCAATACCAACAAAAAAACATCAAAACCCTAACTTTTCCAATACCCTACCAACCATCTATAGGAAAAGCAAATTCAATCATCAAAACAAGAGAATGATAAAAAAAATAATAATAATAAATAAATAAATAAACACGTAAAGACAATACCTTCGATTTGAGGACAGAGAAGCAGGGTTCGACGACGAGTGTGGAGGAGGGGCGGGGACGCCGCCCTTCCCACCGCCGGAGAAGCCCCTGTGCTGGCCAAAGCTGCCGGATCTTCCGGTTCTCCTCAGCTGGCCCTCGCTCTTCTCCGCCTTTGATTGATTGAATGACATAAATCCGATAACTCGATTCCTCCTCTTCTCTTACCTACCAAAAATCCAAAGAAAGAAAAAAAAATCACAAATCCGAGTCCAAATCCATTCAAAAGCAAACCCAATAGAAACCCCAGATTCACTCCATCCCCAAACTCGCAGAAAACAACGAATCATCATCATCATCATATAAAACCGAATCAAACCTTAAACCAAATAGCAAGGGATCGAAACACAACGAAGATTAGGGTTTCGCTCCCTCAAACAGAGAGATCGCACCCACTGGCGGGAACCATTACAAGAGAGGAGAGAGAGACTGCGCGAGGGGAAAGAGAGAGAACAAAAGTGAGTGGTTTTATGGGGAGAGAGAGAGGAGAAGAGGATCAGAGAAAGAAGAATAAAAATAGGAGAGAGAAGAGTTTGAACCTTTATGCAGGGGTGTTTTGGGAAGACCAAAGAGAGTGACGAGGTGATTAAGATGAGAGAGAGAGAGAACACGAGGTTGCCTCCTATTTAAACGGAGTCTCGGAATCCGAATCCGACTAGGAAAATTTCAGGCCCGGGCCTGGATCTTTTGGGCCCATGGCCTGTTTCAACCCTCTCTCTCTCTAGCGTCTTTTACGTTTATACCCCTTAAAACATTGCACTGTTTGCTAATTTGTATTTTAATTGATTTATAATTAAATTAACTTCCATGTGTTCAGTTTATGTTAAGTGAGGCTTGTTATAGAAAAGGTGGGGAGAGAAGACAAGAGAATCTAGTAGAGGACTCTGACCAAGCACTTTGCCTTCATGAACCCACTTGGGAGTTATTTTATGATTTTTCTGAAACATCATAGTCTGGAAAACATAATGAATAGGTTTATAGTTTATACTCAAAAACATTTACAGTGTATGATATCCAACCTCAATCAGATACATTTACAATGTAACCAAGTTTAGCTATCTTAATCTTGCTCTGAAAGTAGCCCTCAGATCAACCCACTTCCTATCTTGGTCAGAAGCATGACAATGCCCGACAAACCCTTGCCAGATTTTACAAGGAGCTGGTTCATCGCAAATGTAACAGTAACACTGCACATTTCACAAGATTAAGATGAACTTGTGAGAATGCTTCAAATACTCAAATGAGATTTAGCATTGTTTTGTACTTGCTATGATGCGTAGATACAAAGTAGAAACAATACCTGAGCGCAAGAATACTCATGGGGGGTTGTCTTGAAAGGGTATTGTGCACAAAGATGCCTGGAATGGGGGTAATCCCTACACGCAACCTGCAAATATGTTCAGAAATCACATTAATGTTTTCTAGAAGCATAAGCATTATCATGATCTATGATAGTGCTGACAGAAATTGTTAGGGGCATAAGGTTTTCGATCTGAATCTCATGCATGTTCAACAGGTCAGAGTCTTAACTCTTGAAATATTTTATAGTTTGACAGACTTAAACATTTTTTCTATATTTGGTATCGGGCGAGATTAGTTCAAAGTTCGATACAGGGTGATGATAGCCTTAAACACATTTTTTCTCAAATATATGAATATGTTATAGTTTATCAGTAATTAACAAGTACAAAGAATACCTGGCCTTTTTCAGCAACAATAATGATGTCCTGTTCTTGATCGTTGTTAAGTGCAAGTTTGTGCTCAAAATCAACGGTCACTGACTGGAAAGGGTCATACTCCAAAATGTAGCAATCTTCATCGACCTTTATCTCCTTCCTCTTTACATCGACATCCAAACATGTGCTATTGCTGAAGTGATTTCCCAAATCTTCCTCATCCTCATCCTCATCCTCATCCAAAGATATGTCTATCAGATTGACGAGTTGTCCAGGGCGAAGGTTCTTAGATGTAGCCCCATGGCCAATATCATCTCGAATTTCTTGCCCAGGGCCAAAAGAACCAGGTGATTTGGTCCATCTATCATCATCCACAATGCCAATCGTTCGACGGTCAACCCGAGTGCTTCCAGAAGACCCATCTACACTCCTCCCAGGACTTGGATATGCTTTGTGGTCAACCACATAGGATGAAGCTACTGGACAACTCATCACTGCATTTACTACATCAGACCCAATTTTAAAACCTATAGGTAGTTGAGTACATTGCTCCGAAAAGGTTAAGAGGAAACGTCTCGAATATTTTTTTTTGCCAGTAGTTTCATTTCCATATTTATCATGTTGTTTCCTTGCACCATGAGTAATTCCTTGTCCACGGCAAAGGTTCATAGCTGTAGCCCCATGGCCAATACCATGTCGAATTTCTTGTCCAGGGCCAAAAGAACGAGGTAATTTGGTCCATCTATCATCATCCACAATGCCAATCGTTCGACGGTCAACCCGAGTGCTTCCAGAAGACCTATCTACACTCCTCCCAGGACTTGGATATGCTTTGTGGTCAACCACATAGGATGAAGCTACTGGACAACTCATCACTGCATTTACTACATCAGACCCAATTTTAAAACCTATAGGTAGTTGAGTACATTGCTCCGAAAAGGTTAAGAGGAAACGTCTCGAATATTTTTTTTTGCCAGTAGTTTCATTTCTATATTTATCATGTTGTTTCTTTGCACCATGAGTAATTCCTTGTCCGTGGCGAAGGTTCATAGCTGTAGCCCCATGGCCAATACCATGTCGAATTTCTTGTCCAGGGCCAAAAGAACGAGGTAATTTGGTCCATCTATCATCATCCCTTAAAAGATTAAGTCCTGTCAAAAATCTAACTGCTAAAGACACATGCCATGAGTAATGCATTTAAGCAATCTCTCATATAATAATGCTGATTTGCAGCATGCACCAGGCAAAGAAATATCAATACAAATACATAAACCATAAACTACACAGCAAAATTTTGGAACTTAATATCCACGTACCTGGTCCCACTTCTGCTCATCCAAGTTTCGTTGAGCTGAGCTTGTTCGTGCTGGAATCTACAAACCATAGCAGTATGTTAATCCAATGAAACAATTATGTGAAAAACTACCATCTGGGATTAAGGCTTAGTTGTTGTTGTTGTTGAAAAATTACCAGAATAAATGACGAAAATCAGAAAAGGAAAAAAAAAAGAGTAAAAGGAAAAAACCCTGCTAAGTGTGAAGACATAATTTTTACAGTCCTGTGCTGAACACCAAACTTTCCTAACTGTTGTTGAGCAAATTGTTGCCCAATTGCGATTCCCATGTTGCTCATTTGAGGGGGCAGTTGGTGACCCATTTGAGGTGCAAAACCCAGACCTTGCCCTTGGTGCATCAATGCCTGGGGTTGAATTGGATGAGATTGAAGGCTGGGAATAAACATCTGTTGTGGAACTTGGGCCGCATTTCCAAAAGGTAACGTTAATGGCATTCGCAATGAACTTGCTGTGAGACCCTGGGATTGAAGTTGGATGTCGGGGCCACCAAATTGAAATGGAATTTGTGTTTGTTGGAAGGGCATGGGCATAGGCATACCAGCTACAGAAAGTACTGAAGATTTCTGAAGGGCCTTAGAGGAGGAAGCTGGAACTTGTGAGCGAACATCTATCTTTGTTTGTGTTTGAGGATGAGATTCCCCAGGACCAGGTTGTTTAACACCATCTTTCTTGGTTTCTTGAGGCTGATGTCTGGGGGCAGCAGGTAAAGGTAATGTGGGCACAGCCCTAAATGAATCATGACGAGCCTGAAATAAGCAACACAGGGATCAGCTTTAAAAGAAAGGTAAGAAATCCATCAACAACAATTGCAAGGACAGCAGCATGACCAACACTTCACCATGTCTAACATTCACAATTCATCAAATAAATGTAGCAAGATGGCCTGTCTACCATACTACGACAAAATCATCATCTTTGCTTCAAATGCATAATCAGATTTAAGTCCTGTCAAAAAACCTAACTGCTAAAGGCACATGCCATGAGTAATGCATTTAAGCAATCTCTCATATAATAATGCTGATTTGCAGCATGCACCAAGCAAAGAAATATTAATACAAATATATAAACCATACACTACACAGCAAAATTTTGGAAATTAATATCCGCATACCTGGTCCCGCTTCTGCTCATCCAAGTTTGGTGGAGCTGAGCTTGTTCGTGCTGGAATCTACAAACCATAGCAATATGTTAATCCAATGAAACAATCATGTGAAAAAATTACCAGAATAAATGACAAAAATCACAAAAGAAGAAACAAAAAAAGAGTAAAAGGAAAAGCCTGCTGGGTGTGAAGACATACCTGCATTCCATTGACGATCCCAGGATTTATTATACCAAACTGAAGGGTAAATTGTTTAGATGCATTCCCTGAAAATAGCATTATTGAGAAACCATAAAAACCACATAGATCAAACCCATTTACTACACACACACACACACACACACACACACACACACACACACATGAAAAGGCATCATATATGTTCATAGATGAATCAGGCTCCAAGTCATGACAGTTTTTGACAATAAAAAACAACCATCACTGGTGCTTAAGAAAAATAAGTAAAACACAGAAAACACGAATTTTTAGCAATTTAACAGACAAAACTGAAAAAAGAACATAAAATGAAACCTTTTCCTGGTGTTGCAGGAGCTGCAGAATCTGATGCTACAGCAGCAGACTGAGATGATCGAACCTTAGGAAGTGCACTGGAATTCCTTGATACCTCGGTGGGTTTTGAACCACTTGGTGCAACTGCATCCAATGATCCTACAAGACCCCCAAAATAAATAAAATTATGAGCTTTAAATTAAAACAGCAGGATCTTTCACGCCCAATCATCACTGCCCAGTCCAAATAAATAAATAAATAAATAAATATCCAATCAAAAATTTATAGAAGAGCCAATCTTGAATTCTCCCACCTTGTGAAGGAGCTTGTACATGAGCACCATTCCGAATAGCCTGATTGATGATATTGCTGGAGACAGCAGCGCCCGCAACAGGGCCTGCGCTAGCTGGATTCACCCTATGGTGCCCTCCTTGCACATTACCAGATTTCTTGAAACTACAAACCAATACCAACAAAAAAACATCAAAACCCTAACTTTTCCAATACCCTACCAACCATCTATAGGAAAAGCAAATTAAATCATCAAAACAAGAGAATGATAAAAAATAATAATAATAATAATAAATAAATAAACACGTAAAGACAATACCTTCGATTTGAGGACAGAGAAGCATGGTTCGACGACGAGTGTGGAGGAGGAGCGGGGACGCCGCCCTTCCCACCGCCGGAGAAGCCCCTGTGCTGGCCGAAGCTGCCGGATCTTCCGGTTCTCCTCAGCTGGCCCTCGCTCTTCTCCGCCTTTGATTGATTGAATGACATAAATCCGATAACTCGATTCCTCCTCTTCTCTTACCTACCAAAAATTCAAAGAAAGAAAAAAAAAATCACAAATCCGAGTCCAAATCAATTCAAAAGCAAACCCAATAGAAACCCCAGATTCACTCCATCCCCAAACTCGCAGAAAACAACGAATCATCATCATCATCATATCAACCGAATCAAACCTTAAACCAAATAGCAAGGGATCGAAACACAACGAAGATTAGGATTTCGCTCCCTCAAACCGAGAGATCGCACCCACCGGCGGGAACCATTACAAGAGAGGAGAGAGAGACTGCGCCAGGGGAAAGAGAGAGAACAAAAGTGAGTGGTTTTATGGGAAGAGAGAGAGGGAGAAGAGAAACAGAGAAAGAAGAATAAAAATAGGAGAGAGAAGAGTTTGAACCTTTATGCAGGGGTGTTTTGGGATGACCAAAGAGAGTGACGAGGTGATTAAGATGAGAGAGAGAGACAGCACGAGGTTTGGATTTTTGGGCCCATGGCCTGTTTCAACTAGAGCTGGATTCTGGCACGGCCCAGCACGATCCGGGCCGTGCCTGGCACGGCCCGGAATGAACAGTAACCGGGCCGTGCCAGGCACGGCCCGGTTCCGTGCCCGTGCCGGGCCAAAGCCCCACGGCCCGCGGGCCGGCACGGCACGGGCACGAAATATTTCGTGCCCGGGCCGTGCCTGGCCCGCGGGCCGTGCTGGCACGGCCCATTACGGGCCGGCCCGAAATCTGACACGTGGCAGCGCCATATTTTGCCACGTGGCGGATTTTAATTTTTTTTTAATTTTTTTTTAAAAATGGGCAACTCTTATGGAGTTGTTGACAGGTTTTCAATTTATTAATTTAAAATTTAAAATTATTAGGTGTTAGACAGTCACATTATGTTGATTTTTCTTCGATTATTAAACTTTCGGTTCCACACCCTCCACAAACAAGTTTTAATTTTCTCTTAAATTGTTCTTTTTTTTTGGCATTTTGCTCCATGTTTCAGATTTATTTATAATTTACCTTGAATTTTAAATGTAGCCTCTAATCTTGAGAGGTAATATGTTTTAGACAAAATATAAAACTTCAAATGAAATATAAGATACGCACTTGCTTAAAGCTTATCTGTTTGATCAATTGAACGTATTCTTCTATAGATTCCATCTTTTAAATGTAGCCTCTAATCTTGAGTAGGTAATATGTTCAAGTAAAGCTTGCTGATTTACTTGTACTTCTGTTATCTGATATGCAAGGATGGGGAACTGATGAGAAGATGAACCTCCTTTCCATCTTTTGGAAAGATGTAATTTAATGTGGGATCTAATCATCCCTAAAAGTGATGATGAGAATGTGAGTTGGATAAAAATAGATGAAGATGAATCTCTGTTCCATCTCTTTTTCATGCTCACAGGAAAAAGTGTATTTTTATCTAAACATAAAAATTATAAATATTCTTGTCCACATCTGAAAACACTCATGTAATCATACAATAAGGATTGAAGGAGGACCGAGTTTGTGGTGCTCATGATGAGTACTTATAATTTGTGAGAGGTTTCATTAGATATGAAAAAAAAACTAATTTAATATATAAATATAAACATATATATATATATAAAGTTTAAAAGATTTATATATAGTATGTTGAGGCTAAAATCGGTACCCACCTAGAGATAGATACTGATTTCAGGTCAACGGCTAAATTTATATTTGACTGGTCAGACCTCCACAATTGCTGAGAGAATCCATCAATACTTCCAAAATCGAGAAACCTGCACAAGGAAACAATCCGTCGGGGTTGGGCCTGAATGCCCGGATTTAACTCACGGTCAAGTCAAGATAATCTTCTTTCTTTTGGGTCAAGGTTTTTTTGCTCTCCCTTTTCTAATAGCCCCCCGTTATTTATATACCCGGCGGAGTCTTTGGTAAATGCCTCTGGATATGACGCGCCTTTATAGAGGGAAGTGATGGGGGGATTCATCCTTTGTTGGGCCTGCTTTCCCCACCTGCCCCTTCCATGTCGAGAGAGGTCACTTTTCAATGTGTTCCTCAAGAACTCCGGCTCTTCTGCTTACGAGCCGTGATGCCCCCTGCAGGTAAATTGCCTCTAACCTGGCCCATCGAGAATCATGGGCGGGTTCCTCCTGGCCGACGGTGATTTTAATGGTGGGTTGTCTGTTACCGGATTAGCATGGGCACTAGTCCTTTTAGATTCGCATCATTTATTAACCGTATTTGTATTATGGCTCCATTCGATCAATTAATTCCTCGCTATCACTCTTCCCCATGCTCGACTTTGATCGCGGTAGCTTCCCGTAAGATTTGGTCGGCCAGAGAGTCTCTCTTGAGGTGACAACGCTTATTAGGTATGGGCAGGGTATTGATGAGGGTTTCCACGCGGATATGCCTACTTGGCCACCAATCGGCCAGATGTGTCCACTTGGTGGACCGCTTTCACCTTTATCACTAGTCCTACCAAGTGTGCTTTCGTGTGAGTTTGAGCCGTTTCATGAACGAAGCTGCTACTTCCTATTTGGCCAATTCGTAGAAGCAAAAGCACTAGTGGGATAAAAATGGTAAGTTTGAATTAGCTGCTTTCTCTTCTCTTTGGAAGTTGTTCCACCGAGTACCGGTGACGGCCATATCTAAAAGCTGCTGCATATGGGGCCAAGGTCTTGGGACTTATGAGTCCGCTTAAAGCACCCTCTTTGTTACTCACACATGCATGCCCTATATAATCGATTAGAGGTGTGTGGGCTCTTTTATATCTTCTATTACATGGCTTCTCCCACACCAATCCTTCTTAAGATCTTTCTTCCCGAAAGCAATCTACTTTTTATGCTCGTGGATTCCTCCCGGATTTCACGTGATTTCGACGGGCTTGGATCCGCAACTGCTCGGCCGGTCCGAAAGGCCGCTAAGTATGGAACGCCTGGATTAGCGAGGGATGATGACGCCGAGGACATCCGGGTTTATGCGCAGTGGTTGGACGGGATTTCATATTGACCACCACGTGATTTGGCCGGGGGACCCTCCTAGTCTTTACTTACTGGGGAGTCGAGATTTCAAGGTTAAGATCTATGGAAGGAGCAGCTGTCTCAGAGTCTCCTTACTTTGCCCACCGATGGCGCATGGAGCTACCGGTTGACATAGCTGGGAGGGAGCCTGTGCCCCTGAGTCTTCTATCTGGGTTCTTAGGGTGTTAGGTTTTATCGCCTTTGCTCTAATGGATTCCAAGAAACTGTAGTCTTTTTCTTTTCCTTAACTTGTTTTATCTTGTTCCTCTTCCTGGGCGATTATAGAATATGTCATCCGCCTTTACTTGATCGTATGGTTTTGCTTTCTCGCTGGGTGATTTATTAAAACCATCGATCAGGCATCATTTATCGCGGATATGCCGCCGCTTTCTCGCTTAAGTAGCCGGGTTTTCAAGGCAATTAGGCTTCGAGGGTATGGGGTGGGGTAGGTGAAATGATGATGGGCCCGACTTTTAGGGTCCACTTGTCAAGGATCGCTATGGGATTACATCGCCGCGTCGATTCGGACCCGCGGCGGATCCGTCTGCCGCCAGGTATTGCGGCGCTATGCCTCGGGTCGATCATCGCCATTATGAGGCTTATCCCCACCGCTCATGGTGATCCGACGGGTGAAAAGGAAAGTTCGGGGTCACCGAGGCCAAGGGTTGGTTAAGGGTTTTATGTTATCTTGTCTTCTTCTCTATTGCGCTTTTCTCCCGCTACCGGTGGTTCCGAAAGCGCTCTTTTCGCATATTCTCGGCAAGGCTTTGTATTTCTTCATTTCGAGGTAATGGACATCCCTCCTTTAGACCTCCGTGAATCTCGCTCTCCTTCCTCCTTCCCTCCTCGACATCGCCTCGCTTCCTCTTCTCCGGTGATCTGCTTTCGCTCTATTTCTTCGCCCGCTCACGACATTCTCGGCGATAACTTAGTCGCCTCACTGCCGCCCCTTCGTGGTCAGCGTTGGCGAAGTCCAACGAAGTTACCCATAATTCCTAGGGTACATCCCGTTCCTAAAACTAAGAGGGAAAATCACTGCCTTTGTGAGTCTTCTCCGCCAAGTGGATGTCAATAGGTTAGTCGCCTCGCTATGAGATTCCTGCTCCTTTCGCGAGCCGGCGGGCGGAGAACGGGCGAAAGCGTACTCGCGGTGTGCAAGGGAAATTGCCATTTACCGTGACGCCGCTTATCAAGGTTCGAGACTTCCGCTCACTTCCGCTTGTTAAGGAAATCCTTTGACTATCACCACCGTGGTCCGCTCTAACTAACTCCAACTTTGGAGATTAATTTGTGGTTTTGTCATGGTCCCGACCATTACGCCCCAAATTGACGCTTCATTGGTTCCGCTCTTTATTCAAATTTAAACTTGAGCCCGGAGCATCGAATCGGTATTACTTCTACCGGCCCGAAAAATTTTGGCAGGTTCCTTCTTCCATCAAGAGACGGAAGAGCAAATTCTTTTTGTTTCTAGCCAATCCGGTGGACGCTCAGACGTTAATGGCTGAGCCCTGATCGAGACTCGCGGTGAGGATGGGATGACCGAGGAGGAAGATACTAAGTTCGTGAGTTTCAAAGGGGTTTCCGTGTTTCATCGATACATTCTCGACGAGGGAAAACCTCTCCTAAATGTTGCCTCTTTATAAACCGGGTAGGGGTTGTTCGCGGTTCTTTGTCTTAAAAAGTCGCATATGATCACATTGATTTTTCTTTGTCTTGCAGACGGACAATGGAGGACAAAGGCCTCGCTTAAGGAGCTTCGCCGAGCATGTGGAGTCGGCCCAGCCTCCCGCCGGAGAGAGGGAGTGAGGGGGCAACAGATCCGTCCCTGGGCTAAAAGGAGAAAAGAGAGAAACTCAAAGGAAGGGTCCTGGGGTAATACCCCTACGGGGTTCTATGATGGCTCCTAAAAAGAGGGGAAAGCGAAGGTTCCATTGCCGGATCCAATCGCCCTCCCAAGAGGACGCTGCTTTCTCGAGTCCGCCTGCCACTTTTCCGCTACGGGCCTAAGCCGAGGACTCCCCTGCCCTTCCGGTAAGAAGGCGCTTTCAAGCTGGGATCCCGCTGAAGCCCATGAGGGAAGCACGGGGTCTCCGTTGAAAATCCCTTTGGTTCCATCCAGATGTCCCTTCTCCGAGCAGTTGCTGCCCACGCTACTGGGCCGGCCGAAGGAGGGTGTCCGCCCTTCCCGCCGTGTGTTCTTTCTATCCTTTCCTGTTTCCGTGGAAAACTTGTATTGACAACCTTCTAACCTAATGTAGGTCAAAACTAAGGCGACCTAGGGACCCAAAAAGAGGGAGTTCGCCACTCAAAAGGATTTTTCCCTCTCATGTTCCTCCTCGAGCCGCGGCTTTTCGACTCATCCTTCTATAGTAGGGGAGATGGTCAATTACGCGCCGGGAGGATATTTCCCTCAAAACTACAAGGTCTAGGGAAGGAGGAAGTCGCTAGCCAACCTGGGCGCCGCATGTCGGATCGGTATGGGATAATACCCCCAATTTTACGCGCCAACCTCCCTTTCTTTTGCGTGCCTCGATTTCCTCTTAGGTCTCATGATCGCGCTCGCCGCCTTCCTCCTCCGCGAGGACGCGGGCTATCAAGTAATCCGTGCCGAGGTCTTGGATCAGAAAGATATGGAAATTAATGATCTCCGGGGGAAGATTACAGCCCTAGAGGCTGCGACCGAGCTGCTAAGGAAAGAGAACAAGGAGTTGAAGGATAAGGTTTCCAAGGCTGAAAGGAAAACGAAGAAAGAGCTGGAGGTGGCAAGAAAAGAGAAGGATGAACTCGCGGGAAAATTGTCAAATGCCGAGTCGTCGCTCAAGTCCGCCGAGGCAGATATCACGCTTCCGTGAGCTGGTTGTTGCTCGAGAAGGATACGGCCGGGTCCCAAATGTGTGATCGATGCTCCTGCCGGAGAAAGAGAAACTTTCAAGTGAGTTGAAGTCGCGGATGAGCTTCTTTGACCGCTAAGCAATCTGGGGGATTTGGAGAGAATTAAGTCTCAAAAGAGGAGGCCTCTGGACGCATCTTGAAGCGCAAGTCAAGAGTTTGAGGTCGCCGCTTAGCTGCCGAAATAAAGTCACAGTGGATGTAGGGGAGAGAACTTTTATGTATGTTCAAGGCCTTGGCCCAAAGATGGCCTGCCGCTTGCCTCTAAGGAATTACCTGACGCGACCGAAAGCTTAGCGAGAGAAATCTTAAGGACGGCAGCGGGTCCTACCGAGGGTGGGTTTTTCTTCGCCATCCTGACTCACTTATCGTGGGTCCGCTTCGCAAATTAGCTCGGTTTATCTCCTCTTATTTTTGTAGTTGTAGCCGAGGGCTAGACTACTACTACCGGAAATGGAGTCGACAAAGGCCTGCGGTTTCAACCGGGGAAACTCCAGTGCTAGACCGACCTTCGAGGGAAGAAGAAGTCTCCCCAGCTACCGCTATCGGAATGAATAGGGCGTAGGAGGCTTAACTTGTCCGACGGAGGATGCCCAATGTGCTCGCATGTTCTTCTTTATGCTTCTTTGATTTCCCTGTGATTTTTGTAAGAACAATTCTATATTGATCAAAATTGATCGTTCTCGCCGCTCATCGCTTCTTATGGGTTTGTATCGGATTTAGGGCGTAAGAATCGCGGACCTTTATTTTCCCAACGCCTGCTAGAACGTAGCTCTAATTTTTAGGTTTTTGAAGGTCGCTTTCCATCATACCTTTAACCCGAGACTCTACTCTCGCCACCCTTTCCCCGTACAATGCAATGATGTCATCCATTTAAGGGGCTTTCTGGAGAAGGCGCTTTCTTTTATATATATATATATATATATATATATATATATATATATATATATATATATATATATATATATATATATATATATATGATAGGGTGGTTATGAACAAAGACACGTGGCACACGGATATTTAAACATGTGCAAGTCGCGTGATAGTCCTTACCGAGGCTTACTTCCTCTCGCGTCGAGCTCCTCCACCTCGAATTCATTATAATTTCCCGAGGTCCTCATGGAGTAGCGCCTTCCTGAAACTTACATGAAGGCTAACCACTTTCAAATTCTTCCAGCCAGCTTCACAACACAAAGATATCTTGAGATCTTCTAAGCTCAATCGCCATGTAAAATGCTAGGATAGCTTGGAGAACGCCTGGGGTCTAGAAACTTCTGTAACCATGTCCGAAATTCTGGATTTGCTAAGGACATGGCACCCACGTGTTAGAATTCAAATGGGCTTCTCTCCAAGCATCACACCAGTCTCCAAGTCCTATAAATACCCCTGCTCCCCAGTAGAGAAGGGAGATTTTTCCATCCGGCTAAGCCTCAAGCTTGCCACCTAACTCATTCCCTCCTTCTTCTCTTCTCCCGTTTTTCTTCATTCCGCATCTCATCATGGAGTTCTGAAGTTGTAATTTCGTAGTTAAGCATAGTGGATTCATCCTTCTCAGAAGAGGATCGTGGTTTTTTCCCTCACATTTTGGGGTTTTCCACGTAAATCTTTTAGTGTGTTCTTCTTTTGATTCTCGGTTTTCTTTTTTGGATTTTCTCGCCTTCCTTGTTCTTCCCTTTCTAATACAAATTCAAAGTGTAGCTTGGAAATCGGGGCTTAATCCAATTTTAGAGCTAACAATATATATATATATATATATTTTTTTTTGGGAAACGGAATACCGCCGTCCATTCCCGATGACGTGAGCTAGTTTCAATATCTTGCTTTTAATGACCGCCGGCCCCAAGGGGTCAAACGAAGTTCCCGAAGTTAAGGCGTATTTCTAATTCGAGGGTTATTTAAGTGGAGCCGAAAGGGTTTTACTCCCATCTTTGGCTTGTATGAAGGTAAGGACCCCATGGACCCTCCTTCGCCTTCCTTCTACGTGCGCTTGGCCTAAGAGGTACTACCTATCGCCCAAAAATCCTCCGCTTACATGGATATTTGGACTAAGTAAATGTAGGCGTGAAGCTATCAAGGCCCCCAGCCGCCATATACGGGGAGTCACTTTGTCGAGACGCAGACGCTGGGGAGATTTGGTTCGCGAACGGGTGGCTGGACTTCTTGGTCGACCATCACATAGAAGTGGGGGACCTCCATGACCTTCTTCTACTGGGGGACCCATTTCCAGTATCCATTTATGGGAGAAATCGCTGGCCGAAGGAGCTGGCCTTCTCGGCTCGCCTCTTTTCACCCCGATCCGCTGCTCGGATGACTAGTGGCGGGAGGGAGGGAGGATGAGGAGAGCGAAGTCAGCAGCCAAGAAATTAGGGCGCTTCATCTTTCTAGCACTCTCTTCTTCGCTCTTTTATGTGTCGACTTTTTGTAATTTACTTAGTAACGACTTTATAAATAATCATCGCTTTCATATACTCTAGCCGCATTCTTGATCACTTATAACCGGACGATTCTTGGATTCTCCCGGCCTCTTCCTATTCCCCGCATCTTACAATGGCCCAGTGACACTAATCTACCACTGCGCTAGAGTAGGTCAAACGCCAACCTAAAAGGCTTAGGGGAAAAGCCTAGCTTATTGGCTTTTTATCGAACCGGCCCATCCTATCCGTGAAGCCGTAGTTTCGCCGTCTACCGCTGCCATTTTCGAATCGAGCTTGACTCTCGACGGATTTGATATCACGAGGGGTGTGTCTATATTAACGCGACATCCATCCTCGCCTCGCCTTCCAATGGCTTCTCCTTCTCTTCCCCATTCCTTTTTATTTTGTTTGATCCTCAAGTTCACTGTTATTTAAGGATCCCATCTCCATACTCTCGGGCTTGGATTTATCTAGCTCAACATACGTGAAGCCTTAGGAGCCCTCAATGGCCGTGAAGTTGGCCTCGCGGGCGTTTCACGAGAGGAATTTCCAAGGAAAGTCCGTTTGGTCCTCGATGGTCGAAGCTTCTACAATGTACTCAATTCACGGGCGGAAGGGGAATTGCTAATTTTCTCCTACCTTACGTATAAGACTTTTCGTGTGGAGATTTTTGGAAAGGATGGTTGTCGGAAATTAGTTGACCCTCAGATCTGCCTTCCAGCCTATAGGCCCCTTTCATATGATGATGAGCCTAGAAGGGTTCAGCTTCAGTCCCCGCTGCTCATCCATTGGGTCCTCGCTAAGGGGATGTGTAGGTCGCAAGCTTTCAATGCTAGCAAGGGAACTTTGTGCATCCCATGTAATACGCTTTTTTCGCTTTGTATTTGTCCTTGCCTTTAAGTACATATAACTAAGGCGTATACTAATCCCCAGATATGTGGCTTGCATCCGTGAGTTTTACCATACTAAGATGTATCTTAAACTCTAAATGCGCCAATTAATATCGAAAGTGAGTTTTTTCTAACCTCTCGGGTCTTCCGAGGGGACTCCCGGCTTTTAGAGATTTTAAGACCTTTTCCTTCCTAGTGATTGTTTGAGGTACTTTTTCCTCGCCTCTTCCTCGAGTCAGCCGGGACTTCGCGCATGAGTCAAAAGACTTGATCTCCATTCGGGAGGCTTGATGCTAGTTTTGAATACTCGCCTCCCTTCGAGGGTTTTCGTATGCGGCCAAGGCATTCACCTCCTTTGGTGGGGCTTTACGTGAGTCGGGAGACTTGATCCTCATTCGAGAGGCTTGATGCGGTTTCGGAACACTCGCCTTCCTTCCGGGGGGTTTTCGCGGGCCAGGCACTCGACCCTCCTTGGTGGGGCTTTAACACGAGTTCGGGACTCGCCCTTCCGAGGGGACTTTATTACAGTCAAGGGACTCGCCCTTTCTCGGGGACTTTTGGCGCAGTGAGGGACTCGCCCTCGGAGGGACTTTTTGGCGCAGTCGAAGTGACCTCGCCCTTCTGAGGACTTTTTACAGTCGAGGACTCGCCCTTTCCTCGAGGGACTTTTATGCAGTCAAGGGGCTCACCTTTTCCTGAGGGACTTTTATGCGCAGTCAAGGGGCTCCGCCCTTTTCCTCGAGGGACTTTTACGCGAGCCACCGAGGAGACGGGTGGTATTTTGGCTTAATTCTTTCCACAAAAACTCGTGTTTTTCTTCCATTACTGATAATAATGACGTAAATGTTCTGCATGGAATGGTCGCTTAAGGATTTGCCCTTCCATATTTGTGAGGTAGTAGGTCCCGGCCTCGACTTCTTTTTCACTATGTATGGACCTTCCCAGCTGGGTTAGTTTTCCCGGCCCCGCTCTTGCCTTGGAACTCGCTTTTTCCTTAAGACCGTTCAGTCCCTAGCCGGAAGTCAATTTTCACCCTCGAATCGTAGAAGCCGCTTTCACCCTCCGGAGGTATGCCTGAAGACGTAATTCGAGATTTCTTCTTTCTTCAAGAAGATCCAACTCCACCCGAGTCTTTCTTCATTGATTCCGGGAAAATGCTTTGGTTCGAGCGTGGTATCCCTATTTCCTAATTATCGCCGACGCCAAAAGCAAGGGCTTAATGGAGTTTCTCCCGCTGGGGTCCGGAGGTCGCTCGATAGGCCCATAACGCACTCGGAATTTCTCCACCCGTACCGTCGCCCCGGCCCCCACATGACCCGAAGCTTTTAGTATTTGAAGTAGAGTCCTGGCTGGTTACCTCGACCCGCTGGCTTTGGGATGTGTTACCGATGTCACCTAGCTTCTATTCCTAATTTGGTACCGTAAGTTCTTGAAGGCTTGATTGTCAAACCCGCCCATTGTCACCGATGAAGGCCACCGTGATCCCAAATCGACCGACAACCGCTCGCCGAGAAAATTCTCACATGCCTTCTCAGCGATTTTGGCTGCAGGCTCCGCCTCTACCCATTTAGTGAAGTAATCGATGGCGACGCATTAGGGAACTTCATCCTCTGACCGGCCGTAGGGAATGTCCCTAGGACGCCGACCGTGGCAAAAGGTCTCTGGCCAATTATTGGGGTGAGCGGTGTTGGTGGTCACTTTTGTATTTTAAGTGCGCTGGTATGGCCACATTTCCTGACAAACTCCATGGCTTCCCCGAGACAATGTGGGCCAAGAATAATTGTTGTAAGACTTTACGCCTCTGTGGCTTTTTCCTCCCAGTGATCCCCGCATGCCTTTCATGTATTTCTCGTGAAGACGCATTCCTGGCCGGGTCGTCAGTAGACACCTTAGAAGTGGTCGAAAGTATAAGACCTCTTAGTATAGGCCGTTTCGCATTATAATTGCACTTGGTCGACTTCGTGACTATCCGCCAGCTTCCTTTGGCTCGAGTGGGAGGGACCCGCCTTGGAGGTATTCTTTTATGGGGTCAATCCAAAGATTGCTCCTCTTCTATGTTCAATATTTCATCTTCCCTTCAATGGTCTTCTTCATTAGGCTTTGATGTTGAAGGGTCGCTTAGATCGCTTCAAAGTAAGACGCTTATTTTGGACAAGAGGTCGGCTTCTTTATTTTCTCGCTGGATTTTGACTATTTCAAAATGTACTAATGGGGTGATCTTCCTTACCATTGCCCTGTATTTTACCATATTCTTTTCCTTAGCTTCAAATCCCCCGCGGTGTGTCCCAAGAATGAGTTGGGAGTCCGCAGTATGCTGCACTTCTGCATTCCTAAACCTCGAGCCAATCAAGTCCCGATGAGGGCCTCATATTCCGCCTTCATTATTCGCTGCCTTGAAATCAACTTAAGGATTGTTGATGTATGCCATCCCAGGGAGAGCGCCAGCATTAATCCCCGCCTCCCGCTTCTCTTCCTGCCGACCGGCCCACATGCGTAGTCCAATGCAAGGAAGGTGTCTCCGCTGATCCGAGGGTCTCGCTGGTGATTCTTTCCTGCTCTTCTGCTGTTAACTCTACTATGAAGTCAGCCAATACTTGCGCTTTGATTGCAGTTCGGGGTTTGTAGCTGATTTCAGATCGCCCCAATTCACTACCCATTTGGCGGTAGTCTTCCTGAAATTCCTCCGTCGGTGAAGGATATGCTTCGTGGTTGATCTGAGCAGGACCGTGACCTTGTATGCTTGAAAGTACGGTCCCGAGTCGCCTTTGTTGCATTGATGGGAAAAGCCGCTTTTTTAATGGGAGATACCTCAAGCTTCTCAAGGCCACCTAGTACTTTGCCGGTGTAGTAGAGATCGGTTTTTGAATTCTTTCCTTCTTTAGGAGGACAGAGCTCACCATGTGGCTGCCGCTGCAAATGTAGAGCTCTTCCCCGGGTTGGGGTTTGAAGTAACATGGGAGATTTAAGGTAATCCTTGAGCCGGGCGAAGCGCTTTTTCAGTAATCCTCATTCCATTCCATTTTCGGCCTTCGCAACGCCGGAAGAAGGGGGAGATTCCTTTCTCCCCGACTCTAGAGATAAATCGCCTAGGGCTGCCAATCGCCCATTCAACCTCTCGTATTTCCTTCCGTGGTTTTTGGGGATTTCATTTCCAAAATCGCCTTTGATCTTTTCCTCGGGTTTGCCTCAATGCCCCTGGGTTAGCATGAACCCCAAAAAATTTCCCCAATCTAACTCCAAAAGCGCACTTACTTGGGAGACGCATGCCATATTTCCGAAGGGATTCGAAGCTTCCTCAGAGGTCGGTTATATGGCTCTCGCTTTTGGGCTTTTACCGTGATATCGCCCACGTAAGCTTCCAATATTCCTCCCGACCGCTTTGAAGACCCCGTTACTAGCCTTTGGAAAGTTGCACCGCATTTTTAGGCCGAAGGCATTACCTTGTAGCAAAGATATCCCTTTGCTCGTGATGAACGATGTCTTCTTCGTTCGCCATGTACCTATCCGGACTCGATTGTATCCTGAGAAGGCGCCCGTAAAATCGAGCATTTCATGTCCCGACATGTCGAATCTGCTACAAGATCATCAATCAAGCAAAGTGGAAAGAGTCTTTTGGACAAGTTTTATTTAGGTCGGAATAGTCTACACACATTCTCCATTTTCCACGCCTTCTTTTTACCGTGACTATGTTGGCCAGCTTTGGGTAGACTACTTCCTTATGAAGCCCACTCGAGGAGTTTATCGACTTCTTCCTCTCGCCCGCCGCTCGGGCGCAATGTTTCTTCGCCTCGATTACCGGTTTGAAGGCTGAATCCACGCTCGGCCACCGTTCATGATTTCCGCTTACCCTCGCATATCCTCCGTGACCACGCAAAAGAGATCGGCATTGTTTCGCAGAATTTCATCATTTCAATTTGGTGTTCGGCTGATGTCTCAGCTCCAATTTGGAACAAGCAGGTTCCTACCGATCTTCGCTAAGGGATCGCGGACAAGTTCTTCAACGGGTATTCCAGGATCCTCTTCGACCGACGCCGCGATACTCTCTTCCGTAGTCATGGTTTCGGGGTCGCTCTTTGAAGAGTCCCATCCTTTGAGGGGTGTCCGCATAACATACGAGCCACGGTTGATCTCCCTCTTACTTCCACATCCGCTTTCGCGAAACTTTAGGAGGAGGGTGGTAGGGACACGTACCGCTCTTAAGGAGTTAAGAGTCGGCCTACCAAGTATGGCATTGTAACCGGACGCGCACCGCAGTACTCACTAAGAAGTTTGTCAGTTGTGGACCGCCTCGTGAACGCTTCAACCGCCACGCTGTGTAGTGTTAGCATTCCTTCGTTGAATCGCCCTCCCGAGAAACCTATCGCGGCGACTTGACCGTAGGGAGTCGATCTACGCCGAACCTCATCCTTTCAACGCACTCCAAAAAGGACATCGACCGAGCTCCCAAAGACGCATAAGGATTCTCCTTAGCTCAAAATTTGAGACCGTGAATGGCGCATAATCATGGCGCCATCGAGGGCTAATGTGACTTCTCCCGCCTTCATCAGTCGTAGAAGATTATCTGCAAGGCATTTCCCAGTCCCTCTTTTGAGTTGGACTTACTTGAGCTGCTTAGCACCATCCGAGCGTAGTTCTTCGCGTGAAGCGTAGCTTTCCTCGCACATCCGGGCCTCCACTGACGTACCTAACAATTTCCCTTTCCTGGCTTCATTCACGAGTGGGCGATTCTTTAGTAAGTTTACCGATTTGTGACAAATGTATTTTTCGAGCCTTCCTTTCCGTACAGCTTCTTCAAGGGCGTTCCGTAGGTGGGTGCATTCCCCGGTATCGTGGCCAGGAGCTCGGTGGAATTTGCAGTATCTTCCATTGTTGCCTCTCCGCCTCAACTCCTTACTGGGTTCCCTCGCTCGACTTCTCGCCTCGATCTCCATGAGGGATATGGCTCGCTGCAAAAGCTGAGGGGGTATGATGATTGTATTGGGGCATTGGCCCGTATCTCCGGTTCCCAGGTTGGAGCGATACTCGCCCCTCGGCGCAGCTGGACCTTCGGCCCATCCACTTTCTCCGAGGAGGGTCTGCTCGTCCCCTTTGGAGGCCCTCCAGATCTCGGCGTCGCTCTTCTCCCGCTTCCTTGTTGTCGTGTGGGCTTCTCTCTCTCCCAACCCTCGTGAATCTCGGCCTCAATTGATGATGTATTTCGGGCGGGGACATAAGATCGGCTATACCTCGGTGATTCCAGTGGTGAGCTTAAAAACTAAACGAGAATCTTGCGCCCCTCAATCAAGCATGGTTATAAATCCATTCTTGGGGTAAGTCTTCTACCTTGGTCGCTTCCTCAAGGAATCGACAAGGTATGCTCAAGACCCTCCCCTTTGCCGCTTCACCGCATTTAGGGGTTGAGGGTGTCTTCGCTTTTTGGAATGGTTAGCAAAGCGAGTGAGAAATAGGTCACTACACCAAAAAGAGGGAATGGAGTTTGTGGGAAGCTCGGCGCAGCCAATCCTCGTACAATGCCCTTCAAGGGTGGATGGGAAGTCTCAAGACATCCCCGGCATCTCGAAGTTTCGCCGTCAAGCATCTTGGAACGAAAAGACTTTATGTGGTGAGCGTGGTCGCTTTTCCCGCGGTAGGTCGCCATCAAGGGTGGTTGGAAACTATCGTATGCTCTCCTCAAGCGATCTCTTTAGTAAAGGGAGTAGCTATCCGAGACACATCGCTTTCCACGCCTCCTTCCGCGGATTGGCCGCGACGCCGCTCCTCTTTTCGCGGCGTACCTTTGCAGTGATCTTGGCGAGGTCCGGACGCCACGCGGACATCGGGATGAGCTTGGGCTTTCGACCACGCATGCTCTTGCCGTTTCTTCGCCCTCCTTCGTGAACTTACCCGCGGGTCCGCCTTCGTAAGATTCCCAATCAATATAGGGGCCTCATCCGCCATTCCCCCTCGCCTCCTCAAGGGTGATGGGTGCGGGTATTCGCCTCCCTGCTGGATTGGATCGGGGGTGCCAGCGGCGCACTCAAAGCGGCGTTGGGGACTGGGGGACTTGTTGTCTTATGGTTTGAAGATCACGAAGCGTAGTTGTTCACAACGACGCGTCGTGGCCTCGTATTGCTCGTTGTGATATTTCTTTCCTCCGGTGTGGAAGGACAAATTGCCGCCACGGCCGGGGTATCACTGCCCTCCAATTACACTACTTCCCCGCTTCTCCCGCTCTTCGATGCGCTTTTGACTTTCTCATGATGACTTTTTGTTTGTCCCCACGTATTTAAATCGTTGAGGCTAAAAATCTGCACTCCACCTAGAGATGAATCGATTCGTGTCAAAGGCTAAATTTATATTTGACTGGTCAGACCTCCACAATTGCTGAGAGAATCCATCAATACTTCCAAAATCGAGAAACCTGCACAAGGAAACAATCCGTCGGGGTTGGGCCTGAATGCCCGGATTTAACTCCGACGGTCAAGTCAGTATAATCTTCTTTCTTTTCTTTTTGGGTCAAGGTTTTTTTTGCTCTCCCTTTTCTAATAGCGCCTCCCCGTTATTTATAGCCCTGGCGGGAGTCTTTGGCAATGCCTCGGATATGACGGCTCTTTATAGAGGAAGTGATGGGGGGGATTCATCCCTTTGTTGGGTCGGCTTTCCCCCGACCTGTCCCTTCCATGTCAGAGGTCACTTTTTCAATGTGTTCCCTCAAGAACCCGCTCCTTTCTGCTTTTACGAGCCGTATTCCCTCGGTGGTGCAATTGCCTAACCTGGCCCATCGAGAATCATGGGCGCTCCTCCCGCCGATCGGGTATTTTAATGGTGGGTTGTCTTGTTACCGGATTAGCATGGGCACTAGTCCTTTTAGACTCGCATCATTTATTAACCGTACTTCTTGTATTATGGCTCCTAGCCATTCGATCAATTAACTCGCTATCACTCTTCCCATGCTCGACTTTGATCGCGTAGCTTCCCGTAAGATTTTTGGTCGGCTAGAGAGTCTTCTTTGAGGGTGACACCGCTTATTAGCTAGGCATGGGCAGTGGTGATGAGGGGTTTCCACGCGGATATGCCTGGGGCCATTTAACGCCGTGATGTGTCCACTTGGTGGACCGTTTTCACCTTTATCATAGTAGTATTAATCTTGGGAAGTAGATAAGCTTGTGATTTGTTTCCCATGATCATGTACAAATAAAACATTAGTAAAAGAAGTATTAAATAATGGCCACATACTCATAAAGTTGAAGTTTTGATCAACTAAAAAGATTTTCACTGCTTTCCTTTTTCAGTTTGATTAATTTAGATTTATTTTACAATTTTTTAGATTTGTTTAGATTTTTTTTATAATTTTTTTATAATTTTTAGGATTTTTTAGATTTTTTTTATTTTTTAAAATTTAAATAATATTTTAATAAATGGCCATGCTTGACTCGTGCCCGACTGCCCGGCAGACTTCGGCCCGCTGGGCCGGCTCCATATCGATTCGTGGTCGCCATGCACGGCACGGTAGGTTACGACTGGTCGCGGCCGGACTGACCGCCGAATCTAGCTGGTTGAAGGTCGTAGGGCCGACCGCGTCTGAGCCTCGTAATCTAGCTCTAGTTTCAACCCCCTCTCTCTCTAGCGTCTTTTACATTAATACCCCTTAAAACATTGCACTGTTTGCTAATTTGTATTTTAATTGATTTATAATTAAATTAACTTCCATGTGTTCAGTTTTATGTTAAGTGAGGCTTGTTATAGAAAAGGTGGGGAGAGAAGACAAGAGAATCTAGTAAAGGACTCTGACCAAGCACTTTGCCTTCATGAACCCACTTGGGAGTTATTTTATGATTTTTCTGAAACATCATAGTCTGGAAAACATAATGAATAGGTTTATACTCAAAAACATTTACAGTGTATGATATCCAACCTCAATCAGATACATTTACAATGTAACCAAGTTTAGCTATCTTAATCTTGCTCTGAAAGTAGCCCTAAGATCAACCCACTTCCTATCTTGGTCAGAAGCATGACAATGCCCGACAAACCCTTGCCAGATTTTACAAGGAGCTGGTTCATCGCAAATGTAACAGTAACACTGCACATTTCACAAGATCAAGATGAACTTGTGAGAATGCTTCAAATACTGAAATGAGATTTAGCATTGTTTTGTACTTGCTATGCGGCGCAGATACAAATTAGAAACAATACCTGAGTGCAAGAATACTCATGGGGGGTTGTCTTGAAGGGGTATTGTGCACAAAGATGCCTGGAATGGGGGTAATCCCTACACGCAACCTGCAAATATGTTCAGAAATCACATTAATGTTTTCTAGAAGCATAAGCATTATCATGATCTATGATAGTGCTGACAGAAATTGTTAGTCCATCTGAATCTCATGCATGTTCAACAGGTCAGAGTCTTAACTCTTGAAATATTTTATAGTTTGACAGACTTAAACATTTTTACTATATTTGGTATCAGGCGAGATTAGTTGAAAGTTCGATACAGGATGATGATAGCCTTAAACACATTTTTTCCCAAATATATGAATATGTTATAGTTTATCAGTAATTAACAAGTACAAAGAATACCTGGCCTTTTTCAGCAACAATAATGATGTCCTGTTCTTGATCATTGTTAAGTGCAAGTTTGTGCTCAAAATCAACAGTCACTGACTGGAAAGGGTCATACTCCAAAATGTAGCAATCTTCATCGACCTTTATCTCCTTCCTCTTTACATCAACATCCAAACATGTGCTATTGCTGAAGTGATTTCCCAAATCTTCCTCATCCTCATCCTCATCCTCATCCTCATCCGAAGATATGTCTATCAGATTGACGAGTTGTCCAGGACGAAGGTTCTTAGATGTAGCCCCATGGCCAATATCATGTCGAATTTCTTGCCCAGAGCCAAAAGAACCAGGTGATTTGGTCCATCTATCATCATCCACAATGCCAATCGTTCGACGGTCAACCCGAGTGCTTCCAGAAGACCTATCTACAGTCCTCCCAGGACTTATATATGCTTTGTGGGGACAACTCATCACTGCATTTATTACATCAGACCCAATTTCAAAACCTATAGGTAGTTGAGTACATTGCTCCGAAAAGGTTAAGAGGAAACGTCTCGAATATTTTTTTTTGCCAGTAGTTTCATTTCCATATTTATCATGTTGTTTCCTTGCACCATGAGTAATTCCTTGTCCACGGCGAAGGTTCATAGCTGTAGCCCCATGGCCAATACCATGTCGAATTTCTTGTCCAGGGCCAAAAGAACGAGGTAATTTGGTCCATCTATCATCATCCCTTAAAAGATTTAAGTCCTGTCAAAAATCTAACTGCTAAAGACACATGCCATGAGTAATGCATTTAAGCAATCTCTCATATAATAATGCTGATTTGCAGCATGCACCAGGCAAAGAAATATCAATACAAATACATAAACCATAAACTACAAAGCAAAATTTTGGAACTTAATATCCACGTACCTGGTCCCACTTCTGCTCATCCAAGTTTCGTGGAGCTGAGCTTGTTCGTGCTGGAATCTACAAACCATAGCAGTATGTTAATCCAATGAAACAATTATGTAAAAAAGTAAAAAACTACCATCTGGGATTAAGGCTTAGTTGTTGTTGTTGTTGAAAAATTACCAGAATAAATGACGAAAATCACAAAAGGAAAAAAAAAGAGTAAAAGGAAAAAACCCTGCTGGGTGTGAAGACATACTTGAAGTCCATTGACGATCCCAGGATTTATTGTATCAAACTTAAGGGTAAATTTTTTAGATGCATTCTCTGAAAATAACATTATTGAGAAACCATAAAACCACATAGATCAAACCTATTTACCACACACACACACACAAGTCATGACAGTTTTTGACAATAAAAAAACAAACACCAGTGGTGCTTAAGAAAAATAAGTAAAACACAGAAAACACGAATTCTTGCGAAGGGGCTGCGACGGGGACTGCGCTAGCTGGATTCACCCTATGGTGCCCTCCTTGCACATTACCAGATTTCTTGAAACTTCAAACCAATACCAACCAAAATAAAAACTCAAAACCCTAACTTTTCCAATACCCTACCAACCAAATCTATAGGAAAAGCAAATCCAATCATCAAAACAAGAGCATGATAAAAATAAAAAATAAAAAATAAAAAAATAAACACGTAAAGACAATACCTTCGATTTGAGGGCAGAGAAGCAGAGTTCGACGAGGAGTGTGGAGGAGGGGCGGGGACGCCGCCCTAGCAAGGGATCGAAAACACAGCGGAGATTAGGGTTTCGCTCCCTTAAACAGAGAGAAGAGAAGTGAGTGGTTTTATGGGAAGAGAGAGAAAAGGATAAGAAAAAAGAAGAATGAAAAAGGAGAGAGAAGAGTTTGAACCTTTATGCAGGGGCGTTTTGGGAACACCGAAGAGAGTGACGAGGTGACTAAGATGGGAGAGAGAA
This sequence comes from Dioscorea zingiberensis, assembly GCA_026586065.1. Classification (NCBI taxonomy): domain Eukaryota; kingdom Viridiplantae; phylum Streptophyta; class Magnoliopsida; order Dioscoreales; family Dioscoreaceae; genus Dioscorea; species Dioscorea zingiberensis. The sequence goes on along the minus strand of CM048822.1, from coordinate 2,161,482 downwards.
TGTGAGAGAGAACAAGAGATTCTAGTGGAGACTCTTCGGTAAGAATAGATACGGATTGGTTAAGGCGAGGGCTGTCAAACGATAAGCTGTTCGTGAGTTAGCTCGAGCTCCACTCCAAAGCTCAAAACCGAGACTCGAGTTTCAATTTCGAACGCGAAATTGATTTTGAGCCGAGCTCAATCGAGCTCATCTAGAAATTTAATATTAATATATTAATATATAATATAAATATTAATAAAAAAAAATTAATAAATATAATAATATATGAATAAAATATACAATATTTAGAATTGATATATAATATATAATATAAAAAATTTAATTTATAAATAAGTTTTTAATATCGAACTAACTCCAAGATTTCAAAATTATAATTGAGTTCTTAATTTTAAGCTTTCGAACCGAACTCGAGCTTCTAAAATTAAAATCGAGCCAAACACGAGCTAATTTCGAGCTCAAACTAGACTATTTCGAGTCGAATTAGAGATGGGTCCAGCCCGATTAAGCTTGGCCTGTAGCCCTAGTTAAGGCAGTCTGGTAAATTTTTAAATTTTTTTATTTTTAGTCAATTTTGGTATCCAACTGACTCAATCTACAGCGAATTCGATAAAAAATTATTTGATTCAGTTATTATTAAACTAATTCGAATTAAATTATATATTAAATATAAATATAATATTTTTTTTTCTTATTCTATTTTAATTTCTTGTAACTATGATTTGTTTTCCTTTTCATTTCATTAGGATAGGGTTTGATCTATGAACTGTTTAAATTTTGGTTTAAATAGTCATCTTATCATAAGATTAATAATTATTATCACTAAAATTCAAAATAAATTATTCAAGATTAATGATTATTAAAAATTAATGATTATATTTGAGATAAAATTCGAGATAAATTGTTTTAGAAAAAAAATAATCCTTCCTTAAATTTCATGGATTTGGCAAACTACAATTGAAATAACCGATTACCACCACTAGGAACCCACTTGGGAGTTATTTTATGATTTTTTTGGAAACATAGTCTGGAAAACATAATGAATACGTTTATACTCAAAACATTTACAGTGTATGATATCGAACCTGGTCCTCAATCAAATACATTTACAATGTAACCAAGTTTAGCTATCCTAATCTTGTTCTGTAAACAGCCCTCAGATCAACCCACGTCCTATCTTGGTCAGAAGCATGACAATGCCCGAAATCCCCGTGCCAGATTCTACAAGGAGCTGGTTCATCGCAAATGTAACAGTAACACTGCACATTTCACAAGATCAAGATGAACTAGTGAGAATGCTTCAAATACTCAAATGAGAGCTTCAAATACTCAAATGAGATTTAGCATTGTTTTGTACTTGCTATGCGGTTTAGATACAAATTAGAAACAATACCTGAGAGCAAGTATATTCATGGGGGGTTGTGTTGAAGGGGTATTGCGCACAAAGATGCCTGGAATGGGGGTAATCTCTGCATGCAACCTGCAAATATGTTCAGAAATCACATTAAACATTTCGATCTGAATCTCATGCATGCTCAATAGGTCAGAGTCTTAACCCTTGAAATATTTTATAGTTTGACAGACTTAACATTTTTCTATATTTGGTATCGGGCGAGATTAGTTCAAAGTTCGATACAGGGTGATGAGAGCCTTAAACACATTTTTTCCCAAATCTATGAATATGTTATAGTTTATCAGTAATTAACAAATACAAGAATACCTGGCCTTTTTCAGCAACAATAATGATGTCCTGTTCTTGATCATTGTTAAGTGCAAGTTTGTGCTCAAAATCAATGGTCACTGACTGGAAAGGGTCATACTCCAAAATGTAGCAATCTCCATCAACCCTTATCTCCTTCCTCTTTACCTTGACATCCAAACATGTGCTATTGCTGAAGTGATTGCCCAAATCTTCATCGTCCTCATCCGAAGAAGAAGAAGATATGTCTATCATGCTTGATCCATCTCTACGCATTGTATACACAGCTTCAGTTTTGTCCAGTTCTTCAATCTTCCTTCTTCCTTGCCATCCGTTCTTTCTAAGATCAATCACATCCAACAACATAAATTTAATCCGGGAAGATAACTTTTGACTAGTTGATATCTGTTTCATTATGTCAAAATAACCATCCAAATATTCCTTAAATCTGTGAAGGTCTATCTTCTGACCGACAGTACTCATCAATTTGCACAAGACTTCAATATCTTCATCATTAGGACTCTGGTGCCCTGCCAACAGACTATTAATGCAATAAAACACGATCCTGTTTGACAACATCCCCAATTTACATAATTCTCCAATAAACTGAATGTTTCCCAGCCTTCGGCAACATTTCTGGATCTCTGCAACCTTCCTGTCAACTTCAAATAGGCCACTACCAATGTCTTCCTCCTCAGCTACTGTCATATGTGACTGAGCTCTATCCCTTCTTTCAAATTCCTCTTGGCATTTGTTTATAAGTAACCTTAAAAAAGTAACTGCTTTATTGTCCCTGCTAAAAGAAGGCAGGTAAAAGGCAATTTGGAAGCAGAAATTTGCATATAACTCACAGTAAGTTGGTTCAAATAAAATTTTGTGAAAGATCTGTGAGACAAAACCAGAAAGAGTGACTATAGCGTTGATATTCACCTTTTTGACTTCTTTGCATAGTTTGGGAAGATTCTGGGGTGTTAACTTGTTAAGTATTGATCTTAGCTTTCTTTGTTTGCCATCTTCTATGCCAAACACTCTACGAACTTCATACCTTCTCTCAGCTTTGTGCAACATAGCCAAAGGTGTCAAAGGGCAAGGAACTAAACTTGTTCGTGTTCCTGAAACACTTGGACGGCTTATTTGATGTTCCCTTGACCCATACCCAGAGTATGGCCCATCAATTTTCCTCTTTTCTTTCCATTCATTCTTTCTGAGATCAATAGCATTCATCAGCATGAATCTAACATGATAAGATAGTTTTGGGTTTGTCGATAGCTCCAGCATCTTGTTAAAATGCATATCCATTAACCTTCCACTATCATAATCTAGCATCTCACCTGCTGTCCTCATCAACAGGCATAAAGCTTCTATATTGTTCTCTTCAGGATTCGGAAACCCTGCTAACAACACACTAATGCAATGATGCATGATTTTGCTGTGAATCATTTCCACTTTGAATAATTCCCCAATGAACTGAACGCATGCGTCTGACTTTTTCACCCCCTTATCCTCTTCAGATAATTTACTCATTCCTCGATCTACATCCCCAAAACATCCCTCAAATAGATTCTGACACTCATTCAGGACCAATCTTTTGACAGTAATTGTTTTATTATTGCTGAAAGCGAGCAGCTCATCATTCATGAGGCAGCAGAACTCAGCATACATTTGACAGTAAAGCGGTTCCCTGGTGACTCTCCAAACAATCTGCGAGACAAAACCAGTAAGGGTGACAACATCTGATATATTGACCTCTAGCAATCGTTCAAAGAGGTTCTCGAAATTCTGTGGTGTGAGCTTGTTGAGTATCGATGTCAATTGCCTTTGCTTTGCCTCTTGTTTTCCAAACACTCTCCCAACTTCATATCTCGTTTCAGCTCTATGCATCTCTTCCAACACCATTTGATGGAATTGTCTGACATACACCCCTCTTTTAATAAGAATTAGATGATTTCATCTGAGCTAGATTAGCCAACATACACTCGTACTAAACAACAATTACATGATTGCAGCGTAAGTGGATCCCTTGGAACCAACTCCATATGTCTTTTCAACTCTATACATCTTACTCATGCCCATCAATAGAACAAGTCTAGATACAATCCCTCTGTTAATGACTCAGATGATCGTTGCCTATATGGATCCTTAGAATGCCTCATCATTATCCACTCAGGCAAAAGAATGAAAAGTTACAGAAAAACTCAATAAACAAAATCCAGGATCAACAAAAAGAACTTGTTATTCAGCTGCTCCTTCCACTGTAATCAAAACGAATAATTTGGTGGTTAATCACATAACCCTAAGAAACCATAGAGACTAGAATGTGATGGTGCAATGCTCACAACATGGATTGTAATACTTTGGATATCTAAAACCTCTCATATCAAAGTAACATAAAATCACAGAGAAACAGAGACAAAGAGAGAGAGAAAAAAAAAATGTAATTTTCCTCTAATCCAATAAGTACTACCTGCTTAATTCTCAGCCAGTATCAAAGATCTCTATTGTCCACTAATCCCATGGCTCTAAAAGACTAAACTTGAGAAAAAAAAACATGAAAAGCTAAACAAATCACGAAATGATCAAGAGAATCTATAATATAATTTCAGAAATTTCACCACAAATCAACCTAAAAAGTTCATTAACAAATCAAAAGGAGATAAAAGGCGGCACCTTCCTTCGCCTCACTGGATGAATTGCTGGTTTGAGGATCGACTTCGGGATAAACTCGCGTTTTTTTTTATCAGAAATATATGAAAAATGGTTCACCTTTTTTCTAGGGTTCGGGCAGGGCAAAGTGAGCTCTTTCGGCTGATCTCTGATTTTCTTCTTTTTTTTATTTATTTTTTTTTACTACGGCGACAAGCTCGAGGATATCGTAAAGGGATATATATCCATGCACGATACCGAAGGCTCAAGTGCAACGTGGAGCACCCAAAGGCTCACACGGTGCAGAACACCCAAAGGTTCACGCACAAATGCCATAGCCCCATGTAAGCTATTCAAACTTGGGACCTTCCTACGAATGAACCCCTTAATAGGGACCCTAGTACAACAAGACCCGTAGGCCTTTCGGGTATGATCTCTGATTTTCTTTTTTTTGACATAGGCTATAAAGACCCCCATGCGGGTCAATCAGGGACGTGACCATGGGCTCTGAGGGGTAAACTCACTCAATCGCCCATGACCTCTCATCGTGCGCATACAGTCCTCGAGTAAACTCGACTAGAGATTGCTCCCCCCATTTACGGGGGCGAGGACTCAATCCTAGGACTTGCCCAAAGAGAATTATCTAACTGTATGGGACCCAGAATTATACAAGTAGACTATGAGCCTTTTGGTATGATCTCTGATTTTCAGGTGGGCGTTGGGAACGCGTTGGAAACGCAACGAGAAACGTATAAGCTAACTGTTTCAAAAATATTGATTAGGATTTCTATTTAAAAATTCTTCATTGTCCAATTATTTTTTATATAATATTATTTTATTTTTAAATATTATAATTTAAATCATAATATTTACAATTTTTATCCCTCATTTTATATCTCATTAAACAAACACCTATAAGGCAATTGGCTTGTTGATCACAATATGGAGGCTGACAGAATCATTGCTTATACACTTTGGCAAATTGGAAAGCTAGATGCAATCTTATTTTTAGAGGACTTCAATTTAATCCTTCACTAATTTCAAATGCTAGTGTCTCCTTGGTTCTTGAATACAGGCAGAAGGATCCCATGATCAATGAAATTGGTGATACTGAAGCTACTCGATGGACAATCAAGAATTATGCTTATATTCTCATGACTGATGCTTAATGGGTATCAGAAGATGAGGCAAGTGGTATTGCTTATCTCCTGATTACTAATACAGGGGCATTTTACTATGCAGAAATGAAGGTATGTACGACATCTTCTGTCTTTGCTGCTGAATTTGCTGCTTTACAAGTGGGTCTGGAAAGAACCGTCATGGATAAGCTTCCAAACATACTCATCTTCACTGACAACCTTCAGCTAGTAAGGATGATGAATACTGCAACTCAGAGCCATTGCGGGGAGTTTGAAGACAGTTGGAGAAGGTGCAGATATTTGCTTTAATTCCTTTCTGATTGGGATATACAGTACAGAGCACGGGCTGGCAATATGGTGGCTGATGGGTTGGCGAAATTAGCAAAGGAGACGGGAAGAAGCAAGGCTTTTGTGCATGTGGATCAACTACCCCTTAATATTAGGGTCTTTTGTGATGAACTCTTCTCAGACATTACTTGTATGGCTTCTTAGTTTTTATGAAACTCTTTATTACCAAAAAAAATAATCCATACATAAGTGTCTAAAGGATACATATATGATATATCCCAACATTCAAACCCAACCATGATTTCTTTATTATCCAATTATTTTTTTATATAATAAAATAGTTTTAAATGAATGAAAAACTCTTTTTTTAATATTTTTTAAAGATCTCTTATTATAATAAAGAAAAAGGTAATTAACTATAGATCCATGCTATAATGTCCAACTTCCCATTTGATCCATGAAATAAATGAGTGTTGGGGATGTAGCTACAGTGTGTGAGAGGTCTCTGTGCATTGTTTGTAGGGACCTATAAATAATTATTCTTAAGGTGCAAAAATACAAAAACTTTGCAAGTATTTTCAAAATTAAAAAACTTCAATTGTTCACATATACCCAATAAAGAAATTAAACCTTTATAAAACAACAACTTCACTTAATTATTAAGACAACCTAGTAACAACAGTGCAAGAGCATGTGATGTAAAACAAATTGTAATTTTTTTTCTTGCAATAATTAATTAACACATGATTGGTATTAACTTAATGAACTTAGGATTGACTCTCTTTTCACAGTCCCCCAAGTCTTATATTTAAATGAATAGTGACATAGAACACAGCTCATGTTTCACGATAAATCTGTGCAAGTTCATGGCCATGGTCATACATTATTATTCCAGAGTGTTTGTATATGGTAGAGTTGAGAGTTTAATATATATATATAGATATAGCAATATTTTATATATCTGCATAAAAAATAAAAAATAAAAACATTTAAATAAATCTATGTTTGAGAAGCATATGAATTTGAGAAAACCTTATTTAAATCTATTTTAAAAAAAAAACTCAAACATTCTTTTAAAACATTAACTGCCTCCACTGACTTCTATTAAAAATATTTGAGATTTAATTCATTAATTTTATATAAAAAAATATGGATAACATTTGGGCTGAGGCTGATTTATCTCTCCAAAAAACTATTATAGATAACTAAATTTCCAACACCACTAATTATATTTGTTATGGGGTAAAAATATCAAAAAACACATGGTATGATTGCAAGTTCCCAGATGAGAATCTAACCATTTGGTCATCCAACAGTGTAGAATAGTTTTTGAGAATGCCCTAAAATGTTTTGAAAGTTAGCAACTAATTCTCTCAAAACTCATGCCCACTTGTCTCACTGATAGCTAGTTGTCTTCTAGGTGGCCAAAGATCTTAAAAAGATGATCTCAACCCACAACTTAGTAATATGAAATCTTATAACTCTGGTACCCTATCTAGGACTCAATGACACTAATCGGCTATTTGTGCATCACTCTAGAATCCTCTACAAGCACCTGACTCTCCTATTATTTCAGATTTTTTAGAAGATGATCTTGTGAACATGAAGGAGAACACTCGAGTTGACCATCAAACTAATCTTTTATTTTAAATCATTTCGTAATCATTATTGACCTCTCTTATTTGTTGATCTAGATATGTTCTAACAGCAACACAAAAAAGGAAAAAAAAAAACTGATCTGGTATATCAACAATATGGAATTTATTTATGATATAATGCAAAACTAAAATAAATATATTTTTTATATGACATTTGATCCTTGTTCCCAGTCAAACCCAAAATTTCCCGTCTCCCACCAACTCACCAAAAAAAAGGAAAAAATTATTAAAAAAATATATACATTTTAAAGTTGTATATTTTAAAAAGGAAAAAAAGAGGTGATTGGCCAAGATGCTTCATAGCTTCTCAAATGCATTCAAAGGATTACTCACCAAACTTGGACTTTGTTTCTCCTTGAAAAAATCAATGCGAAAGCAACCCTAACCCAACTTCATTTTTGCACTTTCACCCTCCTAATAATTATTTTATCACACATACGTCCTTTTCCACTCCAACACGACAAACCCATCCCTTGCCATCTCGACTACGACAAAATCTCATCCTCTGTTTGATTCTCTGCTCTCTCTCTATCTCTCCTTTGAAGAAGACTGCTCCAGTAGATAGAAGCCACGCAGAGGTTTCTTTCCTCCTCTCTCTCTCTCTCTTAATTCCTTTTTGGCCGTAGACCTGAGAAAAGCGTACGCTGGGAGTCTTCAAACCTCGTCGCTTTCTCTCTTTTTCGTTCTATGACCATGTCCCCGGTTCACGGGCTTTGTTTTGTGTTAGTTTGACTACTGACTGGATAGTGTTCTACCTGCATATAAAGCTTGTGTTTTTTATGCTGAATTTTGTGTTTTATGGCGGTTCTTGCTTGTTGTGTCCTTTAATCTCTTGCTCTTGATCTCCATTTCGTCTGTAGTTTTTGTTCTTATTGTTTTGGGGATCCTAAGGTATCGTTTTTACCCAATTTTCTTCACTTTCTTTCTTTGTTCTGCGCGGAATTGTCTTGATTCTTGTTTTATTTGCTTTCTGTTTCTGTTTTCTTGTTCTGCTGATCTTAAAGTTCACACCTTTTGCTCCTTTTCTCGCCTTTTCCCCCCTTTTCTTGTTTTTCCCAAGGAATCATCTTTGTTTTCTATCCATGTTTTTCATTATTGTTCCTCTCAAAGTTCTCTCCTTTCCTCCAATTACGTCATCTATTTTCCTCTTTAGTTCATACTTCTTTGCCTTCTCTCCTTGTTATCCAATCTTGCTCATCTACTAAAGTTTGCTCATTTTTTCCCCCACATTCCTCATTTTGGTAGAATCTTGTTGTAGATGTAGAAATTCTTGAAGAAAAAGGGTTCAAAGAACTCAAGGCGACAATATTTCCATCAAAAGGAATGGGGTGTTTTGACTTCTTTAAAGAGAAGCTCAAGAACAAGCATCGAAGATCAGCACCCATCTCGGCAACGGCATCGCACAATGAGACCAGTAGATCGACTGATTCGGGTGCTGGCAAGCCGACAAGCAAGTCTTCAGGGTCTTCCTCTTCGCAACGCAGCTTACCGGCATTGTATGAGGAGAAGGCACAGCATTTGCGTGTTTTCAATCTTAAGGAGCTCAGGAATGCTACTAATGATTTTAGCAGGCTGTTGAAGATTGGGGAGGGTGGGTTTGGGAGTGTATATAAAGGTTCCATTAAGCCTCTTGGTAGCAAGAAGGATAGCGTCACAGTTGCAGTGAAGAAGCTCAACCAAAATGGCTTGCAGGTAATGCTTGTTCATTTTTTATTATAGTGATTTTTCACTTTGATTTAATCTTGTTGGTCTGTGGACTCTTCGAGTGTTTGATACTGTGTGAGGATTATGCTTATTAAACTTTTCTTTAGCTTCATACGTTAGAAAGAGAACAAATCGAGGAGATTTTGTTCTTAAATTCTTCGATCTTTGGAACCTTTAGAAATATTCATCATGCTTTTCTCTAAAAACTTTTACAATAATTAGGCCGTTGAATGAGAAATTCAATAATTAATGAAGAAGTAGATAGGTTGCTGAATGCATTTAATTCATTTAATGCCTTCTGTCATAATAAATGAAGTCAAATTTGGTTGGTTAACTCAAGTAACACTACATTGTCTTAATTCTCTGTCCTTTCTTTTTTTGTTGCTTTAAAATTTATCCATGATGGGTAAACTTGTTGAAGTCAGTAATCCGTTTTTTCTCAATATTAAGGATTCTTGATTTACTGTTCCTGCAATGAATGACTATTTATATTGTCAATCTCAATCATTTTACTAATTTAGGGGCACAAGCAATGGTTAGCAGAAGTTCAGTTTCTTGGAATTGTTGAGCACCCAAACCTTGTAAAGCTAATTGGATATTGTTCTGAAGATGGTGAAAGAGGGATACAGAGGTTGTTGGTGTATGAGTTCATGCCTAATAAGAGTTTAGAAGATCATTTGTTCAACAAAGCTTATCCTTGTCTCCCATGGAGTACAAGACTCCATATAGCATTGGGCGCAGCCGAGGGGTTGGCTTATCTGCATGAAGGGCTGGAAGTCCAGGTTAACTAGATTGATCATTAATACCTGTATGTTTCTATTTACATCTTCATGATTGCATGTTTGATTTTTGCTGCTTGTGCAGGTAATATATAGGGACTTTAAAGCATCGAATGTTCTGTTAGATGCAGAGTTCAACCCAAAACTTTCAGATTTTGGGCTAGCGAGGGAAGGACCATTGCCAGGGGACACTCATGTATCCACTGCGGTATGTGGCTTTCTACTTGTAACTCACAACTATGTGGACTTTTTTTTAAATTTTTTTTTATCTGTTTTGTGCTTTCGGTGAACAAAATTTGTCCTCATGATTTTAATTGTGGCGATCAGGTGATGGGGACTTATGGGTATGCTGCACCGGACTATATTGAGACTGGCCATCTCACATCCAAGAGCGACGTTTGGAGTTTTGGAGTAGTGCTATTTGAGATCCTCACGGGACGGCGCTCAATGGAGAGAAACCGTCCAAGACACGAGCAGAAACTTTTGGAATGGCTGAAACAATGCAAGAAGTTCAGCATGATTATGGACCCAAGGCTTGAGAATCAGTACTCGATGAAGGGTGCAAAGGAAGTCGCAAAGCTGGCTTACAGTTGCCTTGCGAAGAATGCCAAGGATCGGCCAAAGATGAGCGACGCTGTTGAGGGTCTGAAGCAAGCGATGCAATTTACTGATTTGGGTGGTCCAGAGGAGTCGATGGAGGAGTTTGCATCTGCAGACTCTGATGATGAGAAGGGAGTTGATCAAACAAACAGTACTGAGTCTCAGAGAAGACGAATGCTTCACCTGGCTAAACTGAATGAGAATGCAAATGCCGTTGGCATGAGAAAATTCGTGATGATGAAGGCAGCAAGCTCAACGTAAATTTAAGCTTAGATAGATGTTACTTCAGTTTTGTGTGTATATGTTCTTTGTTTTAAATATTGATCGGCAAGCTTGTGTCTAATCTGATGTATCTGTTTGATCATGTTGTTTTTTTTTTTTCGTTTCCTGAATATGGCCAGAGATTAGCCTGACATAGGTGTTTGTGATTCACAAGAAACAGCTGAGTAAGTTTGATGTGCATCTAATCTAACATCTTGATCAATGTAATACCAACTGTCTGGACTTGAAGGATATTGATTCTGTTGCTCAACATTTTGATTTAATCAACACTGGAAATAAATCATTTTGATGGAGTGTAGAAAACAGAGATAGCCAAAATTCTTGCTTTGATTGAATAAATATCAGGCAACATGTACTTAAATAAATATATGAATTCTGGAATTCCTCCCTCTAAAGGAGAATTTCTCAAAACAATATGCTTAGTGTTTCATGACATCAACACATTTAACAGGAAAACAAAAAGAAAAAAGTCATCCAAAACTCTTTGACTGTCATTCAGCAATTGCTGCTTAATGAAACTTCCAGGTTGTATTCACATGCTTTTTGTGCTAACAGTATTGCCCTCTGTTGTTCCTTCTCAATCTGCAAGGTCAGATAGATTGGCAGTCAAGTCAATTTTTGTTTTATGGGAAAAAAAACTCTGTCAGTTCCCAATTTATTTAAATCACTGCAATCAATTTTTATAACTGTCTAACATACTGTGAAGAGAAGCCAATGATTCTCTCCGGTTTCTTTAGAGTAACTCCCTCTGAATCATGGACCTGGATAATTGGCATGCCATGACCGATGACCACTTGGTCTGATGGTACTTGGGTCCCGTGCCTCCCACCCCGTCGCGGGTTCGAGGACGCGGTGAGGGGTGAGGGTCGTCTTCTGTGGCATTCCTGTGCGCTCGTAGTGGGGTCAGTCTTCAGATGACGCTTGCCCACTCGTTGCTGCCGGGATTCGAACCCAGGGCGTCCCGTCCTTTGATTCTTATCAGCGGCTGGCCTAGCCAGTTCGCTCATTTGGTCAAAAAAAATTGGCATGCCATGTGTGAGCCGAAAGTGAATCTTCTAAAGAGTTGATACTGCTTACTCAGCACCAGTCTGCAACAGAAACACGAATAGAGATCACGTAAATATGTAAAAGTGAAATGATACCATAAATAAAGATGAGAAGAGCATATATAATACATACACGCAAATAAAATAGGTTAAAGATAAACACCAGATAATTAGTGTATCTCTCAACTCAGAGCAATGCACATAGGTGAATTACAAATCTTCCCTCCAATGTGCCAGAGAAGTGAACATAGTCATGCTTCAACAACCAATATGAAGGATAAATCCCTTCCCAAACCTCAACAAGAAAACATATATGATAGACACCATAGAAACAACACTCAGCCAAGTACTTCCAAGTCCGTCTGAAGAATGGCTTTGTTTTTATGCAGATCCAGGCACGTCACAGCCGGTAAACTTCTCCGCATAAGTCTGATGACTTAATAATGATACATAGAGAACCAGAAAGAATAAATGACGTCAAACTTAAATAATTCCCAGCATTGCTTTTATATCCAAAGAAATTTGTACAGTTAATTATTATCTATTGCAATGGAAAACCTCATTAAAACTCTGACAATATTTGTTTACCTGCAAAAAGAATAATATGCTACACATGATAATTAGGTTTGGCCAAACTGGTTTCCTTCTGCAGAAATGCCACCGTACATGTTGCCTCTTCCATTACTAATAATCATCATAAATGAAAAATTGGCAGTGTTATGAAAAGAATGTTTGAGAAAGTACACAACATAGATCTGAATGTAGTATCTTGGATCCAATAATCTTCTAAGAGAGCTATAGTCCAAAATTTGCAGCTATCATCTCGTGACCAACACCCAAACAGATCAGAGCCAAAGGGTATACTGCTTCATTTCATAATGAACACAATGATATTGTATGTCTTTTTGTTATTGATTGCGTGCTGATCAATAACTGTTGCCAATTGATTCAAAGAATTGTTGATTTGACCAGGAATTAATATCAAAGCAGATCTTCCTTCTGTTGTCCTGAGGAAAGCACACAAGTTTCTTGTAATGGCAAGATAGAAATTACCCATCTTCAGACACCAATAAATTACTTTCCCATGAAAAGCTCAGGATGTATAAAGGTTGACCTTGATCTCCAGGTTCTCGAACAAGAAAGCAATTACAATCAAGAACACCTCTTCCACATAACTACCTCACATCCATCATCTTGAATTCGAAGGAGATTCCGTTATCAATTATATCTGGAATCATCAACTGTTTATGTTCAGAAGGCTTATTCCTGAGTAGGTATTCATAAGTGTTGTGCATGAGAAATTCCAGAAATAAGCTTCTACCAGGTTCTGTCAAAGAACTCCCTGCATCCTCTTGCGGGTTATGATAGGCCCGTTCAAGTATATTCCTTGTGGCATCATCAAAGTTGAAGGGTACCTGACTAAGTTTCTCACCCCAAATCAGTGCCTTCTTACACATGCGTTGCTTGCAGAAATGAGAGAGCAACAGATTAACAGTAACAACATTTGTAAGGAAGATCATCTTAAGTAGCTTGCCAGTCAGGATCATAGCACGATTGAGAACATCAGTGCAAGTAGCATTCATCATGGTGTTGTAGGTAACTGTATTAGGTGCAAACCCCATCGAGAGAAGCCCATCTACCATCTCCACAGCTTTATTCATCATATAGTTACTGCATAGGCCATGGATCAAAATGTTATATGTGAATATATCTGGTTCAACCCCTTCTGAAAGCATTTTACTGACAACGCTTTCTGCATTTGTCATATCAAAAGCTTTACAATAAGCAGCAATCAATGTGTTATAAGTAACAACATCAGGGGTTAATCCATGGTTATAAACTTGCATAAGCATGTTATTTGCTTGCTTCAAGCTTCCTTGTTTACAGTATCCATTAATAAGTATGTTGGTGGTGAAGATATCGGGAACAAGTCCATTTTGTCTCATCTCTCTTTCCAATTCCAAAGCTTCATCAACATTGCCAACTCTACAAAATCCAGATATCAACGAATTGTAAGTGAAGTTATTAGGAACTAGTCCTCTCCCCGACATCTCAAGGAAAGCCTCATGAGCCTCTTCTATATAATTAGCTCTACAAAGACCATTTACATAGGCTGAGAAGGCAATGACATCAGGGTGAATCCCTTGCATCTTCATGTCATTCCAACACTTCTTAGCACCATCTATATCGCCTAATCTAAAGCATGCATCCATGAATATCGTAAAAGCAGATATATTCCTACACCCCCTGTTCTTTACCATCTTATCGAGCAGCTTGCTTGCGTTGCATAGCCTCCCCTTCTTGCACAAGCCCATGAGCAAAGAATTGCAAGTGGTGGCTGAAGGTGAAACGCCTGCATCTACCATAGCTTGATATAAGACAAAAGCATCTTCATCCAATCCCTCCTTGCAATAACCTGTAATAACAGAGTTAAATGCAGCTACACTAACCACAACACCCTCATCAATCAGTCTCATCAAAAGATCTCTAGCTTCATCCAGCCGACTGTCCCAACAAAATCTTGATATCAAAATCTCCAACATTGTGCTATCCGTGAACAGCTCCAGCTTCAAGACATCATTCAACAATCGGTCATAGTCCACATCCCTCTGAAACTTGCAATGCCCTGCAAGAAGAATGTTAAGAGTATAACAATCAGGTGCCAATCCCTTCTTTCTCATCTCCTCATAAACTGCATTCACCATCTCAATCTGCCCTGCTTTAGCATACCCACTAATGAGCACGTTATAAGTAACTGTGTTGGATTCCACACCCACCTCCTCCATTTCATTGAAAACCCTCCTTGCATCCTCCATCCTCCCCTCCTTGCATAAGGAATCAATCAATATATTATAAGTAACAATGCTACGCTTACAACCCCATTCAGACATTTTCTCAAACACCTCAAGAGCATTCCTAGATCCTCCGAACAAACACTGAGCCTTCATCAAGATGTTATAACTACAGGGATCAGGCTCGCACGAGAACTTGCGCATGACCTCCAACAGCGCCATCCCAACCCTCACACTACCTCTCCAGCAAGAACCGAGAATCATGATGTTGAAAGTCCGAACGCTCGGGCGGGGGCCTCTTGCAATCATTTCCCTGAACACATTCCAAGCATCAAAGGCCTCACCATTTTTGAAGAGAAGGCGCAGCAAAATAGAAAGGGCGGAGAGAGGTGGGGTTTTGTTAGAGAGGCGGATGAGATGGAGCACGGAGAGGGCGGCGGAGGGCATGCTGGCGCCGAGGAAGGCTCGTAGGGTTAGATGAAGGGCATTGTAGTGGGATTCTCGCCGCGCCCATTGAAGGAGCTCTTCGGGGAGGGAGGAAGAAGGGGAATGGAGAAGGAGGAGGGAGGAGAGGAGGTGCTGGGCGAGAAGTTGGGAGGAGGAGGAGAGAAGGAGGGCGGAGGAGAAGGAGAGAGAGGCGAGAGAGGGGTGGGAGATAGGATCGCTCTTGAGGGCGCGGGCGAGGGAGAGGAGGAGCGCGCGGCGCAGAGAGAGGGGGAGGGTTCGAGATGGGAGGGGGGAAGGAGGGAGGAACTGGAGGATGTGATCGAAAGCACCGCCTCTGGTGGAGGCGGAGGTGAGGCGGCGCGGATGGAGCTCAGAGAAGCGGTGGCGCGAGAGGCGGCGCGCAGCGGAGAGCATTGGAGGGAGGACGGCGGCATCGGGGCTATTTTGCGGGCTATGCGGATTTTCTCGTTCAACCCGAACCCGATTTGCATCCGACCCAAAAACTCAAGTGTTTAAAGTTAAGGGTTGTAGATATCGGGTACGGGTTATGTATCGGGTATCAATTATCAAATGAAAGTCCTACTATTAAGAGTTAGGGCGGGAACGTTTTAACGCCGCAATCGCGATGGAGAAAAAGATCTCGCTGCTTCAAACCCTTGCGACGGCGGGGGTCTTCTCAGCGGTTTCCTTCTGGTGAGCTTATCTTAGGTTTAGGGTCTCGATGCCCTCTCCCTCTCTCTTTCTCTGGATCTAAGTTCTCCCTGGTTTGGGTTTTTCAATAGGTATGGATTCATGTTTGGGAGGGAATCGGCTCGGAAGGAGCTGGCGGATCTGATCGAGGATCTTCGTCGCGGCAATGACGGTGCCAAGAAGAGCTCCTGATTTGATGCATTGAGGTAACTGTGCTTGTATCAAAATCAAAGTTTTTTGGATCTTCTTGCCAGGCGAATGGTGTTTCTTTTGATTTGTTGTCTCTGTTTTGATTGTTTGATTCACTATCACGAAAGGTGATCTCGGATTCGATGTTGAAAAGTGTAAATTTTAGGAAAAAAGTTTTAATCTTGAGCTTAGGGTTGTATGTTTTATCATTGAACCTCTATGTGCTGGCTCTTTCAAGTCTTGTTGAAGTTGCTATCTTAAAATTCCTTTTTGTTGCATGAGATTGCCCTTTGTTGCCAATGAGTAGATAATCCCACAAAGTTAGTGGCTAGCTTCCTCCCTTGTCAACCGAGTGTTTGCAAGGTTGATTTCCTTTACACACAGCTGATTGCTGATCTTCTTGAGTTGTTGTAGGGAGCTATTACATTGGCACATAACTCATCTGTGTTGCCCTTGGTCTTCCTTAGTAATTGATCTCAAAATGATTTTATCTTTAATGCATTGTTTCTCACGCTGATGGAGGATTTATATGCTAGTTATAGTTAAAAACTTGAGGAAGTTATATTGAAACATTAATTGACAAGAGATGGTTTCCTATGTCAGCCTATGGTGAGTTAAGAATGTTAGAATGACTTCATAATTTGTATGTTATTTAGTTTTCTTCTGATAGGCAGTAGAAGATTGGTTAACATCTTTTAGAAAAATGGTCAAAGTTAATAATTCAGAGGGAATGATTAAACAATTAAACAGGTCCCATTGGAGTATAGAGTATGACTATATAATGATAGGAATTCTGAATTTGTCAACAAATATATCTGCAGTAGCATTCCTATGCCATCTGATTTTTCTTTCAGTGTAATAGAACACTGTATAACTTCCTGTGGCAGAAAAGCATGTCTTTTACATAGAAAATCTGTCTGTATTTTGGTGTCCAACATACTTTATTCTTTTCTCTTATTTATGCTATGTATGCATTTAATCTAATTCCAATTTTACATGGATGCACATAAGTATATATTTACAAGGTTGCAGCCATCTCGGTGACCTTTGGCTTCTGACTCTTGCTGGTAATAAACCCAACGTAGAGGTCAGATTGGCTTGAATCACTCCTAGGAAGCATAATCCTTCTTCCACCTTCGTTCATGCTCTTGACAAATGCAACAAACTGTCTCCAGTTTTCTCCGTCAAACAGATTCTTGTTCATCCTTAAATATGTGAAAGCACTCAAACCATCACCTGCATCAGACCTACTTGTTGCCAAAACCTGGGAGTATGCTGATTCGTCATATCTCTCCAAGGCGTTCTCCCCAGCTAGTTCAGCTCCGGCACCCTTAGCCGCTTGTTTAACTTGTTTTACGAGAAGTTCTGGAGAACAATTTGCATACCCTGGTTGTTGTCCGTCCTTCATTTCCATGCATGTGAAATTTAACACAGCACCTCTCTTTGCCAACACCTGAGCTATCGGGAGGTACCCGTCCCTGTGCCTTGTGTTGTAGTATCCAGCAGTGAGCTCTGCAGGATGGGAGCGCGTCTTGTAGTGCCAATGGATCCCAGCAACCTTGCCTGATAGTTTAGTGTTGGTACCTCTGAATATCTCCTCTGCAGATGCTAGGATTCGGTCACCGTGTTCCAATAGTTTGCTGGAATACCATTCAAGGAAGAATTTTCCATAGTCTGTGTTCCATGTGCCTTCCCTTCTGAAGAAGCCTGTGTCCTCGGGGAATTGGTTGTAATTTCCTGAGTCATGAGGTCCGCTATTGCCCCATTCCTTGTGCCCAACCGCGATGGCTGAGGCTTGTAAGGAGGCTTTCATGTACTGTCATAAATCAATTATCCATTTGTCAGAAACTTTCATTTACTTGGTTTTTAAAATCTAATAAGAACTTGAAATATTGCAAATGTTAAACCAAACTTGTCGCATGCTTAAAAGAATAATCCTGTCCATTTACGTCTCAGAAACATCTATGCAAGTGATGATGATTGTTTTCCTTGCTTGTCTAAAATCTGTATGGTTTATCTTTATCACTAATGTGGGAGAACTCTAGTTTGTGCTTTACTGCTGACATCAATTTTATGCATACACATTACCTTGTCATAACATTGAAATTCTCCAATTCCAGGGAACTTCCAAGTTCCGTTGCTCTCTGGATAAGATGGATATCTTAACTCCCCACACGGACCCATCCCGACTTGAATCTCCTGAAACACAATTCCAGATTTACCGTTAATTATGACTCAGAGTTCCTCTAGTGTTATCATGCTCAGGTAGATGTAATAAACGAGACAAACAGAGGATATAAATTGAGGCCTACTCATTAGTTTGTTCATGAATTTTCATCTACCACTTTCGACTTGTTCTCGTCTAATGCTTACATATAAATCAACTACATTGATGCTTGCGAACTTGGTCAATTGATTATTTACTTATTCGAATTGTTGGAAGAAAAATATGGAAAATGAAAGAACGGGGATTTTGGCTTACCACAATCACATCTCCTAGGTAATCTGTGAATCTCTCACGGAAACTCCTCATGTAGTCGGAGTAGACCTGGATCGGGGTCCTACCCTTCAACACTGGTATCATGTCACATCCCAATGAGATGTATTCTGGGTTTCTCCTGCCAGATCTGTCTGTGTATACAAGATCTTGGTCCCTGCTCATTTCTTCATGAACCCATGGTGGCAGTGGTATGCTGCAGGAAAAAAATATCGATTCAGTAAAGTAAGCCAGCAGATGATTTCCATGCAGGTGTATTTTTATTATGGTTTCTAAATTAAAAGTTGAGAATCTCTAAACTACTGCAGATTCCGATTTGAAGGAATACAAACAAAAGCTTTAAGAAAGTATCAATCTTTTTTGCCATCACTGTTTTCGGTTCTGATTTTGTTTCTTAATTTCTTTTACAATCTTTATTCTGATGTATTACTCACCAAAATTCAATAGAAAATTGTTGTCAATGTCATCAGTTGTTGTTTCCTTCAAATATATTTCTCCATAAAAAATTGAGTTTGATTATATATATATATATATATATATATATATATATATTATGTGAATGTATGTGTGTGAAAAACCCTTTAAAACCTCAGAATTTTCATGATTTCATAATAGATATATAATAAAATAAAATAAAAAAAGGAATAATTAAATAATAGGAATGAATAAAAAGGAAGAATATATATATGTATACCTGCAAGAATCTCCAACGTTTCCTCCGCACTGATGAAAAGACATGACCATCTGAAGCTTAAGTCCATTCTTCTTAACCATCTCCAAGAGCTGGGCATACGCCTCCCAGTTGTACTTCAACGGCCCGTCTTTCTCTACAATCCCCCACCAAACATCCACCATGACTCCCTCCACTCCGGCGCTCCTCAGCGCCATCAAACTCGCGTTCAGCGCGCGCCCTCTGTTCAGCCCCGCCCCGTTCCCCGCCACCGTGTCCAGCGGCAGCATCACGTACACCGGCACCCTCGCTGTCCCTCCCTTATGCTCCGTCATCCCATGAAGCCTCTCAACTCCCTCCTTCCTCTCTACCAACGCCTGCGACGAAGCTCTTTCAAGCACGGCATGCCCTGTGGCTCTCATTCTCAGCCTGCACGCCAGTGGCCGAGACGTCGGGAAAGGGACCGAGCTCACCGGGAACTCGCCTGTTGCTTTGTGCACGGCTTTGGTGGCGGTGTCCACTGGGCTCATGAACGATGTAGTTGAACGTAATGTTAACGCCATGATATGATATGAGTAGTAGTAGTTTTTTAGATAAAGAAATGAATGGTTGTGGGAATATGAATGGAGGTAGGCGAAGGGATGGGTATTTATAAGAGGAATTAAGTTGGATGGAGGATATTCATGGGGGGCAAAGCAAAGGTGGCGGTGGGCCAACACATCGCTGATAGAATGAGAAAAAGTGCATCAAAATGTATGAAAAAAATCCACCACAAGTTCTGGATAAATTCTGAGTCACGCGTTGAACCCACTCGAACCTTTATGGCATCTTCCTATGTATACTGCAGCCTTGTAAACGTGTTCGTCTTGGTGTCTTTCGTGCATATATATTTGCCATAAAAAAAATGTACAAGTAGTTAAATTAACCCTTATGGCTTCTTCCTACGTTCCCAACTTGTAAACGTGTTCGTCTATATGCCATACAAAAATGACCACTTAGTTGAATTGACCTTTTTTATGGCTTCTTCGTTCTTTCCTAACATGTAAACGTGTTCCGTCTTGGTGTCTTTACTGGATATAAATTATTACGGGAAAAAAGAATTGAAATACTTAGGCATGATCATATACACTAAAAAAAAGTCTAATTCTCAAAATAACCGTCTAATGATCCAATAGTGGAGGGTGAATTTTATAAAACACTGAAAACTGGCAAATAAGGATCCTAAGGCTCTAAAAGCGATAATCTGAACGGATTCCATTGAGATTGAGCGTTAATCTAAGAATCTCTCTCTCGGAATCTTCTTTGAGTTCTTTTTATCTCTCTCTTTCTCTAGTCTCCATTTTGAATCCTTGATTTGAATGTCGGAGGCTTCTCCGAGCACAAGCACTTGGATCTTCTTTCCCCACAATTTCTTCTCTCTACAAGATTCGATCTCGGAAAGAGGTGTTGATCTTGCAGAGCTGAAGGAACAATGTAGAAGAGTCGTCAATCACAACCAATCTCTCTCTCAAAATCATCTGAAGCACTCTAATCTTCATCGACCATTTTCTCCCATTTATCAAGATCCGCTCTAATCCTCAGAAGGAGTTGATTGTCACATCAACAGTTGGACTAGGCACCATTTGTAGGAAGATCGAGCTTAAAAATTCTTGATCAAGAAGCTGTGCATCTCCCAACGATGGCCAGAGGCAAGTCGAGTGAGATTCCTGACTAGGTCAACGACAGCACCACCAGACGTAACAAAGGGCTTACCCGAATAAACATATTAAAGGTTTTTTTTAAAGAAGGATAAAGAATCACAAGCTAAGAGAATCGTGAGAGAGTCAAAGGAACCCATCAGGACCAGCTTGCGGTCCTGGGAGGAGATACACAACATTCACTCATTGAGTTGGATGAGAAGGAACGACACAAGTAAAGAAAAACTCAATTTTTTTTATTATTAAGCTTGTTGAAAAGTGTACAGGTGCAAAAAAAAAAAAAAAGTACAAAGACTTAAAGCTTATTCCTAAAGAGCTACGGGAGACGCCTCAGCCTCAGCAGAAGCAGATGCCTCAACCCCGGCCAGAGCTGACACCTCGGGTTTATGTAGAATTGACACCTCCTATTTAGCTGCAGCTTCAGCTTCAGCTTTTCCCAACGCTGTCCTTAGGAATAGAGGGGAGGTATTGAAGAGCGCCCTCGAAGTCCAGAGAGGTTAGATCCAACTTTGGATGTTCAAGATCTTCTTAAAAATCTTGAAGCCCTGCTCGACTCCTCTGGTGGCACGATCGGCGACCTTTTCTTCAAACTCTTTTGAGTTCTTGAATTCGACCACCTTCGACTCGGTGAAGGCCTTGAGCTCCTCCAAGAACTCCCGAGAATCTTTGAACTTGTCCATAACTTCCTTGTTGAAAACTTGGAGTTCTTCATAGTATTCCTAAGTGTACTTGTAGTCAGCTATAACCTTCTCCGCAGCTTCCTCGGGAGCCCAACGAGTCGCGATCTCTCGCTCCCTCTCCAAGTAGCGACTATACTCCTTTGAAGCTCGCAGTAGGTCACGACCACACTTTATTTCATCGAAAGCTCGAAGCTTCTTGCTTCTCTCGGGCTCGACCTTCCTCTGAAGATCTGCCTTTTGGAGTTGAAGCTCCAAGTTTTTTTTTCTCTTAGTTGGGTCAAGCCAACCTTAATCTTCTTCAACAATTCCTTTGAGGGGTCCCCGAGCATAACCTCCTCTTGTAATTGCTTAGTCATATGGGTAATTTGAAGACCAGATAACATGATTTGAAAACTGATGTGGAGATAAGCATACCTTCATCCCTACCAAGGACACCCACAAGGCTTTTTCTTCCTTGCTAAGGCCTCATAAGGTGGCGAGGTCAGACTCCAAAAAAATAGCTTCGAAGGCCTCGTCGGCAGCCACTTCATCAATGAAGAGAGACTTCACCTCAATAGCGCCTGAGGTTGGAAGGACCCCCTTTGATGAGAATGAACCTCCCAACTCTATGGCAATCGGATCTTGCTCAATGGTAGGTATGTGCTCCTCTTTATCCGACTCCACCGGTAGTACTACTCGTTGACAGAGAGACCTCAAAACCAGGTCTCACGAAGTGTATGTCTCCTCGACAGCAGGATCGCCGCCAAGGCCTTTTGGGTTGGGCCCAAAACTTCTTAGATAGTCTCATCTGCTCCTCGGCAGGACCATTCCCCCCGGTGCGGAGCGAGAGAGCTAGAAGAGCCCCCGACTTCTTCGAACTATGGATCAGAAGCCATCTATCCATAAGGTTCTTTGCAAATATTAGGTTAGCTAATTAGTTAGAGCTAAACATATTCTACAAAAAGGAAGTATGTCAAAAGAAAGAACCAAACTTCTCAATGGTTATCTACCGTAATTATCCTAGCTAAAGGAAGAGACTCACTGTTTTTAGAGGAATGACAACTGCTTCTCATCGGCGGGCGACTCTCAGCCTTGAAGGAGGAATCGGGGTTCCACGAGATTAGGACCGTCCATTCAGACTCAAAAGAAACAAAAATTCCGACTTCTAATAGTAAATCACAAATAGAGTTTTTAAGCTTCAATGAACTCTGGTAGGAAAATAGTACCAGTCCCCAAAGTTCATTTTTTTTTATAGTTAAAGAAGAAGATAAAACTCAAAATGGATAACAAACCTTGGGTCTCGATGCCCTCTCCCTCTCTTTTATCTCGATCTAAGTTCTCTCTGGTTTGGGTTTTTCAATAGGTATGGATTCATGCTTGGGAGGGAATCGGCTCTGAAGGAGCTGGCTGATCTGGTCGAGGATTTTTGTCGCGGTAATGACGGTGCTAAGAGGTGCTCCTGATTTGATGCATTGAGGTAACCGTGCTTGCATCAAAATCAAAGTTTTTGGATCTCCTTGCCAGGCGAATGGTGTTTCTTTTGATTTGTTGTCTCTGTTTTGATTGTTTGCTTCATTATCAGGAAAGGTGATCTGGGATTCGATGTTGAAAAGTGTAAATTTTAGGAAAAACGTTTTAATCTTGAGCTTAGGGTTATATGTTTTATCATTTAACCTCTGTGTTCGGGCTCTTTCCAAGTCTTGTTGAAGTTTTTTTTTTCTCTCTTTTTTTTCTTCTTCTCTACAAACGCAACAAGCATCCCCCAAAGGAAGTCAAAGATGGCAGCACCTGTGGACTGTTCAATGCAACTGCACTCACACTTTACAAGAGGAGAGGCTCGATTCCGGGATCCATTCATAAAGATCGAGGTTCACATGTTAGCTAGGAATCTGGTACCAATAGGCGCCGTTGGTATTGAAGTTGCTATCTTAAAATTCCTTTTTGTTGCATGACTTTGCCCTTTGTTTCCCATGAGTAGATAATCCCACAAAGTTAGTGGCTAGCTTCCTCCCTTGGCAACCGAGCTGGTTGCTGATCTTCTTGAGTTGTTTTTTAACATTGGCACATAACTCATCTGTGGTGCCCTTGGTCTTCCTTAGTAATTGAACTCAAAATGATTTTATATATAATGTATTGTTTCTCTCGCTAATGGAGGATTAATATGCTAGTTATAGTTATAAACTTTGAGGAAGTTATATTGAAACATTAATAGGCAAGAGATGGTTCCTTTGTACGCTTATGGTGAGTTTAGAGTATTAGGATGACTTCATAATTTGTATGTTATTTAGTTTTCTTCTGATAGGCAGTGGAAGATTGGTTAACATCTTTCAGAAAAAAATGGTCAAAGTTAATAATTCGGAGGGAATGATTAAACAATTAAACAGGTCCCATTAGAGTATAGAGTATGACTATATAATGATAGGAATTCTGAAATTTGTGAACAAATATATCTGCAGTAGCATTCCTGCATTCCTATGCCATCTGATTTTATTTCAGTGTACAGAAAACTGTACAACTTCCTGTGGCAGAAAAGCATGCCTTTTACATAGAAAATCTCTGTATTTTGGTGTCTGATATACTTCATTCTTTTGTCTTATTTATGCTTATGTATGCATATATTTACTCTAATTCCAATTTTACATGGATGCACATAAGTGTATATTTAGAAAGTTGCAGCCATCTCAGCAACCTTTGGCTTCTGACTCTTGCTGGTAATGAACCCAACGTAGAGGTCAGAAGGGCTTGAATCACTCCTAGGAAGCATAATCCTTCTTCCACCTTCGTTCATGCTCTTGACAAATGCTACAAACTGTCTCCAGTTTTCTCCGTCAAACAGATTCTTGTTCATCCTTAAATATGTGAAGGCACTCAAACCATCACCTGCATCAGACCTACTTGTTGCCAAAACCTGGGAGTATGCTGATTCATCATATCTCTCCAAGGCATTCTCCCCAGCTAGTCCAGCTCCGGCAACCTTAGCTGCTTGTTTGACTTGTTTTACGAGAAGTTCTGGAGAACAATTTGCATGCCCTGGTTGTTGTCCGTCCTGCATTTCCATGCATGTGAAATTTAACACAGCACCTCTCTTTGCCAACACCTGAGCTATCGGTAGGTACCCGTCCCTGTGCCTTGTGTTGTAGTATCCAGCAGTGAGCTCTGCAGGATGGGAGCGTGTCTTGTAGTGCCAATGGATTCCAGCAACCTTGCTTGATAGTGTAATGTTGGTACCTTTGAATATCTCCTCTGCAGATGCTAGGATTCGGTCACCATGTTCCAATAGTTTGCTGGAATACCATTCAAGGAAGAATTTTCCATAGTCTGTGTTCCATGTGCCTTCCCTTCTGAAGAAGCCTGTGTCCTCGGGGAATTGGTTGTAATTTCCTGAGTCACCAGGTCCGCAAGTGCCCCATTCCTTGTGCCCAACCGCAATGGCTGAGGCTTGTAAGGAGGCTTTCATGTACTGTCATAAAACAATTACCCATTCGTCAGAAACTTTCGTTTACTTGGTTTTTAAAATCTAATAAGAACTTAAAATATTGCAAATGTTAAACCAAACTTGTTGCATGCTTAAAAGAATAATCTTGTCCATTTACGTCTCAGAAAAAATATCTATGCAAGTGATGATGATTGTTTTCCTTGCTAGTCTAAAATCTGTATTATTTATCTTCATCATTAGTTAATGTGGGAGAACTCTAGTTTGTGCTTTACTGCTGACATCAATTTAATGCATACACATTACCTTGTCATAACATTGAAATTCTCCAATTCCAGGGAACTTCCAAGTTCCATTGCTCTCTGGATAAGATGGATATCTTAACTCCCCGCACGGACCCATCCCGACTTGAATCTCCTGAAACACAATTCCAGATTTACCGTAAATTATGACTCAGAGTTCCTCAAGTATCATCATGATCAAGTAGATGTAAACTACTTTGATGCTTGCGAACTTGTAAACAGTCTATTGATTATTTACTTATTCGAATTGTTGGAAAAAATATGGAAAATGAAAGACAGGGATTTTGGCTAATTACCACAATCACATCTCCTAGGTATTCTGTGAATCTCTCACGGAAACTCCTCATGTAGTCGGAGTAGACCTGGATCGGGGTCCTGCCCTTCAACACTGGTATCATGTCACATCCCAATGAGATGTATTCTGGGTTTCTCCTGCCAGATTTGTCTGTGTATACAAGATCTTGGTCCCTGCTCATTTCTTCATGAACCCATGGTGGCAGTGGTATGCTGCAGGAAAAAAAAAAATATCTATTCAGTAAAGTAAGCCAGCAGATGATTTTCATGTAGGTGTATTTTTACTATGGTTTCTAAATTCAAAGTTGAGAATCTCTAAACTACTGAAGATTCCAATTTGAAGGAATACAAACAAAAGCTTTAAGAAAGTATCAATCTTTTTTGCCATCACTGTTTTCGGTTCTGATTTTGTTTCTTAATTTCTTTTACAATCTTTATTCTGATGTCAATATCATCAGTTGTTGTTTCCTTCAAAATTCAAATATATTTCTCCATAAAAACGTGAGTTTCATTCTATATATATATATATATATATATATTATGTGAGTGTTGTATGTGTGTGAAAAACCTCTGAAAAACCTCAAAATTTTCATGATTTCATAATAGATATAGATATAAAATAAAATAAAATAAAAAAAGGAATAATTAAATAATAGGAATGAATAAAAAGAAAGAAAATATATATATATACCTGCAAGAATCTCCAACGTTTCCTCCGCACTGATGAAAAGACATGACCATCTGAAGCTTAAGTCCATTCTTCTTAACCATCTCCAAGAGCTGGGCATACGCCTCCCAGTTGTACTTCAACGGTCCGTCTTTCTCTACAATCCCCCACCAAACATCCACCATGACTCCCTCCACTCCGGCGCTCCTCAGCGCCATCAAACTCGCGTTCAGCGCGCGCCCTCTGTTCAACCCCGCCCCGTTCCCCGCCACCGTGTCCAGCGGAAGCATCACGTACACCGGCACCTTCGCAGTCCCTCCCGGCCCATGCCCCGGCAGCCCAGCCATCTCGTGATGAAGCTTCTCAACTCCTTCTTCCTTCCTCTCTACCAACGCCTGCGAAACTCTTTCAAGCACGCCATGCCCGGTGGCTCTCGTTCTCTGCCTGCACGCCGGTGGCCGAGACGTCGGGAAAGGGACCGAGCTCACCGGGAACTCGTCTGTTGCTTTGGTGGTGTCCACTGGGCTCATGAACGATGTAGTTGAATGTAATGTTAACGCCATCATATGATATGAGTAGTAGTGGGTTTTTAGATAGAGAGATGAGATGAATGGTTGAGTTGAGGGAATATGAATGGAATGGAAGGGATAGCTATTTATAAGAGGAATTAAGTTGGATATTTATGGGGGCAAAGCTAAGGTGGCGGTGGGCCAACACATCGTTGAAAGAAGGGAGAAAAAGTGCATCAAAATGTATGAAAAAAAAATAAAAATCCACCACCATTTCTGTATAAATTTTGAGACACGCGTACCCATATTTGGGCTATAGAAAAATGTAGAGAGAGAGGCTTACCCGAGTAGGCTTACACTACTCAACTCAGTCATTATGTCTTTACTAATTTATGGATTTAATACTTATACTATACCATATATTATATATGAAAATAGTTAGGAGATTCATCTAAAGAAATAAGAGCAATAATGACAAAGCCCATCTGATAGGTTGAAAAATTGTTACAAACCCCAACATTGAAGAAGGCTTAGGTATCAAGGACATGAAGATAATGAAGTCAGCCTTACTCTCAAAACATGTATTGGAGTTGATAAATATATCTTTGGTAAAAACTGGACACAATATATGAGATATATATAAATACAAACATATTGATATTTGGAACACCCCAAAGTATTCTAATGCCTCAAACTTTTTCAGGACACTAGTGAATATGATTCCAAAAATTAGAAATCATATACATCAATGGTCAATCTTATCATATGATAATTTTTTTGTTGATCCATGGTTATTTGACATTCCTTTACAAATGAAACCCACATTTCTGAATATGGACTTTTCCAACATTGTTATTGCACAACTAATTCAGGAATTCCGAAGGGATATTAACTTCCTGAATGATATTTTTCCTAGTTCAATTGAGCAATATAGTACAAGTTTGTAGATTAACTAGATGGAGGAAGTGAAAACATGGAGTTGGATTGAAGGAGCAAAAGGAATACCAACAACAACAACGACAACATATGATTCATATAGAGGAAAATATGAGCTAAATGTATGGCAGGGTTGGAAATTACTTTAGAAGCTTGACATTGCACCAAGAATTAAAACATTCGTATGGAAACGCTTCCATGGAAGCTAACTAACTAGAAACCAGATGTACATTAGAAACATAGGTCCAAATGATTTATGCCTAATGTGTGGTTTACAAGTTGAAATTGCTAAGCATATGTTACATGATTGTAGGTGGTTTCAGAAAGTTTGGAAGGAGATAAAAGAGTAAGGCTATTTGAAGAAAAGGTCAATAATTGGCTGACAATGTTCTGGAAGGTCATCCTATAGCTCCCATCCTCTTCTCAAAGTCTTGTGCATTTTGCAGGAGAGGGAAGCGAGGCCCCATACTTGTGTGTGGAGGTTAGGGGGGAATTCAGGCTGTACACGGTCCGGTAAAAACTCCTATATGCTTTGTGTAATTGGCCATGTAATGGTGAGGTGTGCAGTTGTTTCCCCAACAAAATCACAGAGAACACAATGTGCGGGTTCCACTTCAGTTATGTTTGTGGAGATTTTGTAATGTGAGGATTCAGTCATCCCCTATCAACCATGAAAATAATTTGATTTTTAAGGGGCATGGGGTTTTCCAAAAGCCAACTTTCAAATCGCTCATGGTACCTCTATCTATCATGAAGCGATAGAGAGACTTGATCGAGGGCCTGTTAATTCTTTCTAGGCTGGACCCTACTAGTCCAGCCATAACCACTATCAGGCTAGTTCACATCTCCACACTGGTAGTGATATTGTCTGCTTTGTTCTTAGGCTTAACCCAAAAGGCCTCACTACTAATGAAGATATGTCTATTACTTAAGCCCCGCACTTTTTCTTCAATAGTCGATATGAGACTATTGTTTGATTTCTAACATCCTCCCTCAAACAAAAGCCCACATCGAGTTTTGAGTTTTGTTTTGTTTTGTTTGTTTGTTGTTTGTTTGTTTGTTTGTTTTTTGTTTTGTTTTTTTTTTTCCGAACGCCAACTTCTAACTCTATCCAGGTCTACCGCCTGGCTGGAAATTCAATCCAGGTCTACCGCTTGGCTATCAATTCAATCCAGGTCTACCGCTTGGCTATCAACTTCAATCTAGGTTTACCTCATGGCTACCAACTTCAATCTAGGTCTACCTACTGGCTACCAACACAATCCAGGACTACTGCCTGGCTACCAACTCAATTCAGGCCTACTGCTTGGCTGCAAATTCAATCCAAGTCTACCGCCTAGCTGCAAACTCAATCCAAGTCTATTACCTGGCTACTAACTCAATCCAGGTCTACTGCTTGGCTGCAAATTCAATCCACGTCTACTACATGGCTCTGATACCATGTTAAATAATCCAAAGAAACAAAAGAGAAGAAAAAGAAATAAAGATAAGAGAATGCTAGGTTTTATTCAACTAGCATAATGCAATCTGAAGTAGGAGATTGGAGACTCGGGCATCTTGTATAGATGTGGCTCTTTTTCGGATCAAGGGGTGCAATAGTGGGAACAAATTCCACAGGGATTGTCCTTGGATCCAGTTGTCGAGCCACACGTTCGTTGTCTGGCCTTCCCCTGTGTGGGAGGTTGTGTTGTGGAGGGTGGCCGCTCGTTCCTTATATATTCCTTGCCAAAAGTAGGAGGCTTGTCTTGGCATGTTTATGTGGGCATCTAAAAAGGATATCTTAAAATAGGTGCCTTTGATGATCTTAAGGCACTCGCCGGCTTCTCCCGTTAGGGGTCTCCATCACCATTTTCCTAAGAGTGCTTCATTGAAAGCTATGAGGTTAAGGATTCCCCATCCTTCTTGCTCCCTTGGTTGACAAAGTTTCTGCCAATTAACTAGGGGTATGTTTTCCCCTCAGTGTTTGGCCCTTTCCAAAGAAAGTTCCTCCATATAGCGTTGATTTGGGTTATGACCCTTTCCAGTAGTCGGTATATGGACATCTAATGGACCGAGATTGAGGAGAGCACTGAGTTGATTAGTATGACCCGTTCCTCTAAACATAGTAACTTCCTTTCCCAGGAGGTGAGCCTATTTTATAAGTTTGCTATAAGGCCTAGCCAATCCTCCTTCTTTGGTTGACCCCATAATTGGGATCCTCATGTATTTTATTGGGAGGTCGGTGATGGAATAGTTAATGATGTGCACTATGTCTTGAGGTGTATGTCCTATTGTCTAGGGGTGGGACAAAACTTACATGAGGCGGGACTCACCTATCTCTAGGTGAGTCCGCCTCAATTTAGTTATTTGGAGAATGTTTTAAGTATTTCTAACTGTATGGATGGGAAGATCATCGAAAAATAAGTTAGCATGTCCATTTTCATATAATTTGGTGACCGTTTGGTCCGACCACTTAACGGTTGAAATTCATACAATTCTGAACCGTTAAAATTTCTACAAAAAAGAACCGTTAAGTGGTCGGACCAAATGGTCACCAAATTATATAAAAATAGACATGCTAGCTTATTTTTAGATGATCTTTCCATCCGTACGGTTGGAAATACTTAAAATATTCTCCAAATAGAGAAATGGGAGGCAGACTCATCTAGAGATAGGTGAGTCATGTAAGTTTTGCTCCTAGGGGTGTATGTACTATTCGTCTTGGTGTCCTTCGTGTGTGTATATATATATATTATATACCATAGGAAAATGTACACGTAGTTGAATTGACCCTTTATGGCTTTTTCCTAAGTTCCTAATTAACTTGTAAACGTGTTCGGCTTGGTGTCCTTCGTGTAATTTCTTGGTGTCCTTCGTGTGTGTATATATATACCATAGAAAAATTTACACTTAGTTGAATTGACCCTTTATAGGCTTCTTCCCTAACTTGTAAACGTGTTCGTCTTGGTGTCTTCGTGTTAGATATTATGAATGGGATTTTTTGTCACAACAAGTCGGTTGGGCTTGGGCAATGAAGATGCTAGAAAGTCTTCCAAGTTTGGGCTATTTTGGAAATCTAATTTGTCGTTTGTTTGTGTAATTAAAGATTAATTTGTGTGTCTATATATATATATATATATATATACATAGTGTCTGGTGATCTACATCGCAACCAAACATTACATAATATAAATTTTAATTATTATTATTATTATTTTTTTGAAAAAACAGCAATGAACAGGTTTCCTTCAATCGGCAGTCAAGGTGTTTGTCTTATTGCCAAAGAGAAGAGGGGGACCTTTGAGGCTGTGCTGGTGTTAAGTGTTGACACAACTCCTTGGGGAAGCCAAGAGATGCTTGTGTGGAAGGCATCAGGCCTTATCCTTTCCCTTCCTTGTGATGATCATGTTAGAAATAAATTTCACAATGTCCACAAATCTCAAAGGATTCCCTCATCAACATCATCCCCACCCCAACTAGTGCTACTACACATTCCCTCTTGCCAGGAGAGACAAAGCAAGATCCAACAAAGCAAGATCAAATGTTCCAATCTTATGACGTGACATGCCAATATTTTCCTTCAAAGCAACATCAAGAAGATTGTTTTTACAGTGGAGAAAGAAACTTTATACAATATAAGAGTAAAAAAAAAAAAAGAAAAAAGAAAAAGGAAAAAGAACCTCTTGTTGATAAATCAGATATGCCATGGCATTGCATGCTACACTAAAAATATCTAAACATTTCAAATTAACCTGATATTTGATAAACCAAATGTGAAATGTGGGATGAGAAGCATGAAGATTGTTTCCAGCTCATACTGTCTGAACTAAAAATATCTAAACATTTCAAGCCTGATATTTTTCTGAGAATCTTGGCCAAAGTTTGCAATGAAGAGTCCTGGAAAGTAACTGTCTACGTATCCTTGCCAGCAACTCCCTGACTCTTGTCAGGCTAATAAGAGAAAGAAGCAGTGTATGCCGACTTCCCCTTCAGTGTCTGGATCTCATTGTTTAGAGAGTAACTATACTCATGATGAAAGACTCTTTGGAACAAAATAATAATAATAATAATAATAATAATAATAATAATAAATAAAAAGAAAAAGAAGACACCCGCATTGTCAGAGAGTAGTTGTAAAATGTTTGAAAATTAAGTTCACAAAATTTGAGGCACTGGACCGTACAACGGAACCACTGCCAAGTTGGGAGATACAAACAGCGTTATTTGTCATGCATGCCAATTGCCATGCACGCCTGGTGGTCCCCCTTCAACCAGTATGCTATATATGCTGTCCACAAAAGCTTGTAACAAGCCATCCTTATAAAAAAATTTATTTTCTATTTTTAAAGAAAATTCACAAATCTATTTTCCTCTTTACTGGCCAAACAAAAATAAAAGTGGGAAATAAATAATAAATAAATAAAAACAGAATCAGGACCAGGTGTGAATTATTCCAAATCTGAAATTGTAATAATCTGATTAACAAATGTTAACAGGAACCCGCCGGTCAACACAATGAAACAAATGCTCAACCTACCTGAACTTTCAGTTCCTCAAATCCACACAGACAATAATGAAAACACATTCCTACTGTATAATATGAATGCTTGATTCTTCTTTGTTTTTGGGGGGGCATTACATACCTCTCTCTACTTTATCTACAATCCCAAGTGAGAGCTTAGGTTTCATCCACCTCTATTGGAGCTTTCCGATGTTTGTGGAGATTGACGATCACAAACTCTCATAGGCTTCCAGTCAGATTCTTCTTTTTCTTGTCGTAATGCAATAAAATGGAGGGCTTCACTTCTAACTTGATAAATGTAGCACGACCAGGGATAAGAGTCTGGTGTAGTCCACACAATCTGCTCCTCAAAGGCCGTCTCTTCGGCCATTGCGGTGCTTACACAATAGGCGGAGTCAATCTGGGGCTCTTCATAACCAGCCACTGCCACACATCCAACAGTGACAAAACCATCCGGTGCTCTGGGAAGCCAAATAGACACAGGAGCAGAATAGTCATCGGGGCAGTTCCTCCATACCTGAAAATAAAAACATGGGACTTGATTTCTCTCACTGGTCTTCACATCTCTAATTAAATCAATAAATTTCAATCTGAAAATACATATATATATATATATATATATATATATATATATATAGATATATGATGAACGATATCGCATCAATCGTTTCATTTCCTACCACCATTCTCTAATATTTTTATATGGATGGGAAGATCATTAAAAATAAACTATCACAATTTTTATATAATTTAAGAACTAGTTTGGCCCTCCCACTTAACGGTTGAAATTACCGCTCAGATTCCTATAAGTTTTGATCCGTTAAGATGAAGACCCTACAAGTTTCCAAATTGTATTTAAAATCGATGACTAACTTATTTTTCGATGATCTTTCCATCCGTATGGTTGAAAATTGTTCAAATATACTCAGGTGATCAAATGAAGCGAAATATATATAATTCGATCGGCCTGATATATATATATATATATATATATATATATATATATAAAATATCCAAGCATTATAAAGGTCTCCAATCTGATCTCTGTAGGAACTCATAAAAAGGAGATAAAGAACATCATCTTCATCATATGAAAACGAAGAGATGCCTTTACCAATCCTGATGATGGTATCTTTGCAATTTTGGAAAGAGCTATAACAAGGTTGCTGAAGTCTAATGGATAAAGCAAACATAGCCATAGTACCAGATGATTTGGATATAGAATACTCACAAGGTCATAACCAACAGGAACTGAAAAACTGCCAGCAGAAGCTAAGTAGACAGCAGCAACATTCGGTGGGTGGGCACCCACATGAGCCACATCCCCAACTGAAACATACCTGTAACCACAATGTAGAAGGTGCTTGGCTATTAGCATTAAAGAAAAATCATATAGAGATGACACTAATTATCATCATCACCTATATAAAACCAGAGTATGGCATTAATAGCCACACTCTGGTTCTAACATATAGAATCACATATAGAATTACAGCAATAAACAGAATGCAAAGGTTGTAACCAATCATCTGCTATTAGTGGATTATCATAATGCAAGACAAGTGGCAGGAAGAGGGTCATTGTAGAGAATAAGACAGAGATACTGACAAGAAGATATGCTAGCCTATGTGAGAAAATAGTACACTATGCATCATGAATTTTAAGCATCAAGAATTATTTCCTTGACATTATGTTGGTCATGGATTCCATACCTAGATAACTATATAGATGTACAAGGATAGGAAGGCACACTAGATTTATGCATTGTGAAATATTTGGGGTTTGAAGAATATTTGTTACCCAATAGGACAAAAGGGTCTCCAAATGCTGCATAGGGGGTCATCATCCACAACCTAAAAAAACCAAACACATTAATTGGACTGCATAAGGATTTGGATAATCGTGGAAATTAAGGGTCATTTACCTGCTTCAGGAACAATGTGCACTGGCTTTTATACTCACGCTCACTACTCCAAACCTTTTGAAAGTTCACACTGTGCTTTATGAATCTCCTGTCTTCAGAAAGAGAATCAACAGAAGAAAAACTTCTGGGTTTTATTATCGGCTTAATCATTTTGCTTGAATCCCCCCCTTTTGTTTCTTCCCCAGCAAACTGTACATAGCGCTGGCTTGAAGGTACCTAAACAACATGAGTTGTGGTGTGAATAGTTCAACATTTAGTAGGTCACAGGTAAACTCAACACAAGCATGAAAAAAGGGCTGACCCTTAAAGTTAGAAGTTTCACAGACTGATGCGCTCTCCACATTTTTCGCACAGAGAAACAGATCCTCATAGCCTGGGGTTCCTGCTCACCATCTTCCATGATATGGCACATAATAAGTCGAACAAAGGCTTCAGATCTTCTAAAGTTCTTTAGGTGGATTATCACATGAGAGGGCTCAGGACGTCCAGCTTTTGCCAATTCTAACGCCAGGATCTCTTCCCAAGGTACATCCCATAATATCTTGGAGGGCTTTCTGTCCAATTTCTCTTGGGTCGTGGACTAGCAGTGAAATGAAAAATGAAGAGAATATAGATGGCAATATAAAAATAAATAAATAAAGATATCAATACAACTATATTGCAGTCTCCTAACCTGCAGCAGCATAACCCGCTTGCTTGTTATAAGAACAATTCTCTGGTAAGGCACCATGAAATGGTCTTCATAACAATCAGACCATGCATATTTTGATGGCTCTTTAAATAAATCTGTACACCCTATATGCCGACTTGCTTCAGCCAGGTAAAGGATCATCTGAAATGGAGGGATAATTATGACAGTAAAACAGGAGTATTCATTGAAAATCAAAGGCCTATATATCAACAAATTCATTATTATAAAATGCAAGCAGCAGGAATTTTTTAATGTTTTGTACACATTATGGCCTTGCCAAGATGCCAGGCCAATAATTAAAAAATAGTCCAAGTGAAATCCTACCAAAACAGACTTGACATACATATTTCATTTCATTTTCAATTTCGGGCAATGGATATCAAGAAAAATTCAGTATAGATGATAGCTCAGAAACAATGTTTGTTAGAAACAGATCTAAACTGAAGACAACCTTGGCATAACAATTACAAATTTCAGATCTAACACAACGGCAGCAGCCCTAATATATTCATTTCACTTTCAAAGGAGGGTAACAACAAACAATCTAAAAGTTCAATTACCAGAATAATATTTTTGATAAATATTACCAGCATAATATGATCTGCATTTTTTAACATCAAATTTAAACAGTCTAGAGTTTTTCTTTCAATAAAAACAACTTTGACCTTTAAGTTAAAGTTCACAATACACAACAAACATGTGGCACTGTGTGACGTGGACTGGCGCCACATGATTTTAACTAATCCCAATGTACGTGAAACCAAATTGAAGTCGAGTAACCGTCTTGATACAAATTGAAATTCGACTCGACGAAATCAAGGTCACCCTAGCCGATATTGACCAAGCCCGTCGTGGGTCAAGAGGAGTTCAACCGTAGTTCAATCAGCCAACCGTCAATAATAAAATATTTAAAAAATAATTATAGATAAGGATTATGTATAAAGCTTTAACTTAATATGAAGTTCACATTAAATTACTTATAATTTTTTAAGATTTTTAAATTATTTTTATCAATTTGAGCCTAAATTTTATCTAGGTTTTTTAATTTAAACTAATACAATTAGTTATAAAATAAAAATGGCAAATAAACTTTTTACCATTTATTTAAAATAATAATAATAATTTATTAAAACTCGAGTTTGGAAAACGGTTTTCGAGTCAAAAATTGATCCATTTTTAAAAATGCTTTTTCACTTTAGTTATTTATTCCTATTTATTTTGGATTTTTTTAAAAAATGATGATCACATTAAAGTTATTCAATTATTATTAACCAAGTCATACCGATTTTATTAACTCCAAGTCAATGCCCAATTATTATCAACCAAGGGATACATATGTCTATGTGGTCGGAGATTGTTTGAGAAATAATCCCATATCGGCCGCAGAAAGAGTGCATATGATGGGATAGTATAAGCGAGTGGGTTTGGGTCCCTCAGATTCGGCAAAATGGGCTCACTCCATTGTTGATAAAACAAGGATTGTAAAATAATAAAAAAATGAAAATTTTAAACTTTAAAGTTTAAACCTGAGCAATTTGGCTGACTCCGAAATTAACTCGTATTGAACTCACGGCCGTTATGGCCATTCAATCAACATCCGGTTAATGGCGGACCGGCCATGTGGTCGTTCCCGGTTTTCCGTTGAACTTCACTACATTGTTTGAAATAAGGGCAAACTACAATACCCACCCAAAAAATTAACCCGTACTTTTCAGAAATTAGGACTGGATATTGTGTTTGGCACAAAAGTCTAATATTTTGAAATCAAAGTAACAAACTGACAAGCCACCTATCAACTTTATCTACCAGCGGTGTACCAAGCACATGAGAGGAAAGGCTGATGTGGCTGATGTGGTTTTAACAACAACAACAACAACAACAACAACAACAACTAAGCCTTAATCCCATACTAGATGGGGTCGGCTGATGTGGTTTTAAGAGAGGAATAAAAAGGAGAATTTGGGGAGACGGAGGAAAAGAGGAGTATTTTTAGGGCATTGTGAGTTGTAGGAGAGAGCGAGCCTCTCGAAAGCTCTACACGTTGTCCATCTTTCTTTCAGTAATAGAAATTTCCATCACCTTCTTCTCCATTTCTCAGCCTTTTCCTATCTATTTCCTGCTAATCACCCTATTGGACCCTATTACAAACCAGAGATTTTCTTAATATAAACACATTTTTATCATTCAAGCTAAAATTCATGAAATTCAAAGAAGAACCAAATTAATGTTATAAGCACTTGGTGTAGAAAAAAATTATGTTGTAGGGCTTTCCAGGAAAGGACAAAATATTATGTTTGGTATAGGACCCTAGGCTGATAATAGATGATTAATGCCTCACTTTAACTATCCTCAACCTTTGAATCAATATTAGAGGATTTCATATAGATAATTCTCAAGTTGTTCAGACATAAAAGTACATGATAAATTATGGCAAACAAACAAAAAATAACCAATCAACAAGAATGTGAATTGAAGAAAGAAAATTTTGTCATTCAGTTTCAACTTGGAATAAAAATTACCAAACTATTTGTTAATATACTGGGTTATGAAAATTGAATAGGGAAAAGTCACAGTAATGAAATATCACATCTTCAAGATAACCATTATGTTTTTTCTCAGAAACCAAGATAGAGCCATTATGTTGTATATAAACTACTATTGTATTCTTCGAACTCTAAACCAGTGTTAACAAAAAAAAAAAAAAAAAAAAAACAACAACAAAACAGCAAAAAGTTCATGCACTAGATTTATATTGAGCAGTATTTGATAGATTTATGGGCTTCACGTCAAAGCTATTCAACTAAGCACACATATTAACGAAGAAAACCGTAAAATTCAGACAAGACAACCTACTTGAACAAAAAATAGAATATAGCAACAAGACGAGGACCAAACTGTAGAACAATCCAATCAGGGTTTATATATAATGGATGTTTTCCAAGAAAATATGAAAAAAAAGGCAGCCTGGTGCTACAAAGCTTCTGCTATGTGCGGGGTCCAGGAAAGGGTTGGATCACTTGGGTCTATTGTACACAACCTTAGTTTGTTTTTTTTGCAAGAGGCTGTTTCCACGACTTGAACCCATGACCTCCAGGCTATATGGCGACAACTTTACCGTTGCGCCAAGGCTCCCCTTCAAGAAAATATGAAAAAAGATCTAGAAAATAAAGATAGAATACCTGCCCAAGTGCTTCTTTTTCACAGTACTCCCTAACTATGCCATCTGCATGAAAAGCACAGGGGTTCCTGATCCTTTGCACAGTTGCCCTATTATTTAAAATCTCCAAGCATCTAGCAAAACTGGCACCAACACCATCAACAGTCAAGGAAACAAAATCCAATGCACCACTCAATGGTTGAACCAAAATCCCTAGAAAAGCACGACCAAGTCCATGAGCAAGTCCTAGAAGACCATATTGTCTAGTGCTCTCAACAGGCTTCCTGAGAACACCAGACACTCCAAAAGCTACACCTTGTGCAAGAGCTTCAGTTCCTTGGAGAATACCATCACTGACACCAGTAATTCTCCTTGACCACACCTAAAATAGAATGATAGTAAGAGAGGAGTGGGAAGAAAAGAGAGGAAAATTAGATTTCTACCTGCTTTGAACGTAGCTGTAGAAACTGCCCATCAGTTGACAGCTCTGCGAATCCTTTACTCAGTGAGGATAGAGTTGATTTAGTCATACCAAGTACATCCACTGAAAATATTAGATGTAAAGGGTTGTGGATAAGGTCTCTTCTAATACGGTTTACTATAGCAGGGGCGATGGAGCTTTTCCGCATGAACCTGCTTCTGTGCATAACCTTTCTAAGATGGACCTGAGTCAAACACACAAATGAAATTTATTAATGACAAAAATCTGAAAAGTCATAACAAATAAAAACTAAAAAGAGATTTATATAAAACACCAATCACTATCTGTGTTTCAACCAAGGTTGCTCTCCTTTTCCATTATCATCAGACCATAATAAAAATCACAATCATAATCATGCAAAATATAAGAATATGCTAGAAGCATTTCTCAACAAAGTTTCAGTAAAAAAACCCAATTAGCATCCCAAAACATTTATATGATGAAACTAAATTTGTTGAGGTTTTTTTGTCGTCGAAATTTATGTGATTGACCAACTCTAAAGCACCCAATTGTTCAGCACCAACCTGAATCTTGAGTGCATTCCCAACTGCAGACAAAACAGGGCTCCATATTCCAAGGGCCCCTGGAGGTCTATGACTCGGTTCAGTCTCCAGTGATAGCTTCAGCCGTACCTCTGAGATATCTATTAGGCTGAAAAAAATAGAAAAATACATAAAAAGGTATCCTTTTTGATATCTAACAAACACAAATAAAGAGTTGTGGCGCAAAATATTTGCAGTTGGGGAGGATGATAAAACAAAAGAAAGTTGGGGGTACATGACCTATTAAACATTATGAGTAGAATTATCATGACAAAGCAACAGAAGCAAAAATAACCAGACTGACAGTTTGCTGTATATAATATGCCATAAAATATCTTGATAAGTAGAATTTCAGACCTTTAGCCTTTTATGTCTAAACGATAAAGTTCAATCATCATGATTGCAGAAATCACAGACTAGAATCACCAATAACATATCATATATACCTTATCAAGTGACTATAACCAAAAGTTTAGGGACTCTTCTGCAACATGCATCCAAAACATTTCCATGGGTTAATAATATTTGGAGATTCAACCAACTTTAACACCAAAGAAATGGCTACAATATTTCCAAGTCACTTAACCATTTCCCATACTTTAAAGCAATCGGCAACCATTTTTTGTATATGCTTCTGACCCTTATTCCTACAGATGCTGCTGTGAGAAGCTTTCTCAGAAAGGATGCAACTTCAGCATATCTAAATGAAAGTTTACCATAGAGCTTAACCAATGCTATTATTATGACATCACCAGAGAGTGCAATTGGCGATCCAGTAACCTATTCAAACACTTAGACAATACACTTCACATGAAGTTCCCGAAAAAGAATTGAGATCATAAAACTTACTCGAAACGGATCTCAGGATCAACTTGAGTAACGCTTGAGGAACTTGATATACCATCTAAACGAAGATTATTGTAAAAGTCTACCAATGCCCATATAATTGGCTCATGAATATTGAGTCGCCAACATTTTTCAGTTACCTGGTTTGTGAAAAGGACAGCAATATCATTAAACAAAAGAGCAGAATTATGGCAAACAATTCAAGATGCAAGAAGATACTTGGGGTTATAAACAAGCAGTACCCTTATGTAGACGTATGGGTACACCTGAATACCATCTATATTTTCATTGTTCATTGTAATTGTTGCTTTAAATACTGGATGGTTTATATCAGGTATGTCCTCTGGTGCCAATAGAACAGGTACAGTAGTTAAAGGTAACTGGTTGTCAACTTGTAACCGTCCAATAATAAGCTTGAACCTGCCATAAGAATAATTTCTCAAACATACTAAGTTAAAAAGTACAAAAGATCCACATAAGAGAAAAATATGAAAGAAGGCATACCAAGAATAAGATATCATACTTGTAACTAGTAGTAGAAAGATGTATGAGGCATGAGCAAAACTTATCTAGGCATTAAAATGTTCTAGAATTCTAGAGAACATCAAGGGAACCAGCTGCAAAAGGCCGTCAAGCTAGAATTAATTTCTTGACACCAGCATCATTTTATCTCCTGTAGGCAGGTTGAAATAGTTTTATTTGGCGACATTTTTAAAATTATGAACCTTCAAAATTCTAACTGTGTACAGTCCATGTTGATATAGGTTGGATGACAATATATGTTTCGCCATGGATTTCAAAATCCAGGGGAAACATAAGTGAAATGACAAGTTCTATGCTCAGAGAACATCAGTATAATGGTTAAGGATTAATAGTTTCCAAGTGAGAATCAGATCACACTTCCCCAATAACAGATATGACCCTTTTCTTCAGGGGTTGCCAACCAATTAATGTGATATCAATAGGTTTGAAAGCAATATTTTTTGTTTGTCACAGTGCTCAAAGTTTTAACAATGTACTCAACTGCCTCCAATGTTTGACACACGACATGGAAAGGATAACAAACAGAATTTTATCTGGATCATAATCGGTCAAAAGAATAACCAAACCTGTTTGTCAGTCCGGCATCGTAACCAGTAGAATACGATATGAAGACTTTCTCCAAATATAGATACAGGAGCTCCCTTGGTCTATGATCAATTAGAGAAATCCCCAAAATCCCCAATTCTATTACTAGTTCTAAAGGTGAATTGTTGCTTTGCATCTCATTGGGCAAGGTTGACAAGCCCCAGTTTGAAGAAAGTGGTAATTCAGGCTTTCCA
Source organism: Dioscorea zingiberensis (assembly GCA_026586065.1). Classification (NCBI taxonomy): domain Eukaryota; kingdom Viridiplantae; phylum Streptophyta; class Magnoliopsida; order Dioscoreales; family Dioscoreaceae; genus Dioscorea; species Dioscorea zingiberensis. Next base: position 2,120,401 of record CM048822.1, on the reverse strand, counting down.
TATTCCATACTTCTACCATCAAGGAATCGAACAATCTTGATATCTCCAGACTCAATGACATCAAACTGGATACCATGTTCCTGCAAAAGAGTACAACATTCTGTTGTTTTGTCCAAGCTGACATTTGGGATGCAAGTATTAATTTCACTATGGATGCAAATATCCAGTAGCCTCTGCCCATATGGATCCTCCCAAGAGAAATTTGTAGTTGAATGGGGATCCAAGTTGACCCAGGCACCATCATCTAATCCAGCTTGGCAAATGCCAATTTTTGAGCCAAATGTCCTATTCTCAATTCTGTAAGACCAACAGTTCAATTAAAAACTTAAAATTGCATAAATAAATTCTCTTTGACTGAACTCAATTTGATGCCAAGATAAACTACATCATGATGTTCACCTGATAGGACCATGGAGTGATCCTAGACGGAATACTATTGAGAAACGCGACCCTTCATCATAACCACGGATTTCTGTTTTGAGAAATATGCGACCACCTTCATTCTTTCTTAGCACAATAATAATGGTATCTTCCTTCACAATTTCCAGAGGACAGCACCAATCAGTACCATCGAGTTTCACCTGAGAAATTAAAGAACTGGTCAATAACAAGTAAAAAAAAAATCACCTGCATAGTTTACTTAAACTAGGACAAAAAAGAACAGTCAATAACAAGAAACAGCATCAGGCCAATGTTGAAGAGACTAAAGAAGAAATAATTCTCACACAACCTTAAAAGCATCTGAGTGAAGACATCACCTGGAATACCAGCATATTGACACCATTTCTACTTGGGGAAAGGTTCTGTCTTCTATGATTGGAATAAATTGATTTAGCTTGTCTCGTATCACAAAGCATATAAAATACAAAACTAGGGAAGATGATCCTTCAACAGAAAAGATTTAAAATCTTTCAAGTAACTTGGGTGATATTACAAGCAACACAGTAAGAAGTATTCATCCTATACCACTCCAGGGTTATTATTGGATGAATTAAATTCATCAAGTTAGATTTTGGCGACTACCACGTCCAAAATCCTAAATGCTACAAACATCCAACATGCCGCGTGATCTGACTTTTCTGAAATCAACAAATACCATGGGTTCTTAAGTTGGAGAACCTGTTCCATCCCAATGAATAAACACAGACTAATGAGGCCCTCTTATAAAAGAAGACTTTGGTCCAGAGGTCAAAGTCAAATCACTTGATCCTTAGCCAACAAGCTGAATTATATAACCAAAACTTGTCCAATTAACCATCAAATGCATGGTCCAAGATTCCAATGCATTTACTCATCTCAATAATGTGCAACTAAATAAACTATTTCTTCTGATTGAATGTGCAACCAAAACTTGTCCAATTAACCATCAAATGCATGGTCCAAGATCCAATGCATTTACTCATCTCAATAATGTGCAACTAAATAAACTATTTCTTCTGATTGAATGACAAGTTGTATAGTTCCCTCATGATTTGATTCATACAACTTGAATGATAAAAAAGGGTAGAGTAATAAAAGTGGCATAAATTTTATCTCAACAAATAATAAGAAAAAGAGGCCCATAAAATCCACTTACAGAAGGCCAGGCAAAGTCTAACAACCATATTTCCATTTGTTTGTTTGCTGATCATCAAAAAGTGATTAAGGAAAGAACAAAACGGAAAATCATTCTCTTATGTGTGGTTGAAGGGTAATCAAATAGAAGAGAGTTTATTGACAAAGTTTGTTTCTTCTCCTTCCATCATTTTCATTCTTCTATTTTATTTTTTAATTTTTTATTTCCGTCAATTTTCTTTCAAACCAAGCATGCCCAACAATCTATAGAAAATATAGAAGACATCAGATGATAATGGATGAATGAACTTGAATGCTTATTCTCTTAAGCTATTGTTAGTTATCAGTAAGAGCTTTATCCCCATAGTTGCCTTAACAGCAGGACAAATAAATAGTGCGTATTGAACATAAAATAAGCCAAATTGAACCACCACCAAAAGCACAGCAAATCAAAGTTAATATTCAGTTTGAGACATTACTTGCAATTTCTCCTGTTCTCCTTCACAGTAAGTAAAAGACACTATTGAATCTGATGCTGATAAGATTTTCGGTTGATCTCCAGCATTGAACTTGAGATAAATATTTTGCCCAATCCTATTTGTGAAAGTCATGAAGGGACGAATAGAAATAACCTATAAACAGGCGCAGATTGTCATCCAGAATTGAGCTAATTTAAGTAATCAATAATTTTTTACTTTTGAGAAATGTGATTACCTTAGTAGGAACAGATGAATAAGGGGAAGGTTTGGAGGATACAAAAATCCGAAAGCAATTTCCTTCAGTATCATAAGCATGAAGATCAATTGAACCATCCTAGTCAAAGAAAGTATTATTTTGAATGCTGACACCAAAACCTTCCTTTTCCTTCAAAAAAGGTTAAATAAGGAAAATGTGAAAACAAATATGCATCAATACATACCATATCACCAAGGGGCGTAAGATCCTTAGCAGGACCAAATTGTTCCTTGCCAGGCTGACTAATTGAAGCTGAAAAGCCCAAATGTCTGAAGTTCAATGCAGAAACTATTGTATAACCCCCAACCAATTCATCATCTACAAGTTGCCAGAGAACCTTTTCATTTCCCTCATTTGCACGGAATGGGACTGAAAAATGTCGTCTCACCCTTTTTCCTGACATGTCAATAAATTTGTAAATAAGTGGAGGACATCTTGCACTTGCAATCCAATATGGAACATATATTCTGATGACTCTTGCTATAAGGTGCTTCTTGTCATGATTTTCCTCCACTATGACTTGGACGATCCTGCAGAGATAGGTGTCAAATAATGGTGACCAAAACAATTTATTAGCATTTTCAGGAATGAGGTTGTCAAAAACACACCTTCCAGAAAAAGAGTTTTCAAGAGTTAACATTTTAGATGGTATATTGCTAGAAAGTGATATTGGAGCAGGTCCCTACAAAATCAACAAGTGAGCTTGTTATAGAAACATAAAATCAAAAGGAAAAGGTATAAACATGTTAAATTCGTTTATCATACATGTAACTGTTGCCATCCTCCTTGAGGAAGAACTGACAAGTACAAGGGATCTCGCGGATCAGCATTATAGATATTAACAGTTTCACCAGGAACAACAGTATCCTTGAAGCACGGAACTGTTTCTTCAGTTGGTAGTTGGTCAATAACAGCATACTCAGCGCCAAGGGGAAGAAAATTAGTAACCGATAATGGTGAGTAAATTTTCAGATTCCAATCATGTATAGGATTTGAGTGTAAATCTTTTCCAATTTCACTAGCTTCTGTGCTCAGGCAAAACCATAAGCCATTTTTGTTGTTCAATGAGCATCCACTTGTTTGGGAGCAATACAAGAGTCCATCAAATTCGGTGAGCATTGAAAGACATATATCAGAAGAATTTTCTAGTTCAAGAGAAAAATCATTGAGGCAATGCTTCTCAAGTACAACACTCCATGAATACTCATTTTGTTCATTATCATTCTTTGGTCTGAATTCTAAGATATAAGGTTGTGTCAAACCTGAAAGAGGAAGAGGGATACCACTACCTGGTTTAAGTAATCCAATCAAAATTTGATCCTTTTCATTCAATGGCATATACTGCCTGTGCCTGATCCATCTCCTTTGCCTTGCAGAATTTGCAGGATCTGTAAGACCTGCTGATTCAGGCCAGTTTATATGTCCAATATCTGGAGCATAAATCCATCCATCATCTGTGCCTGTAGATGTCTTATCAACATGCCAATCATCAATCCAATCCCAGCCTTCAGGCAGCTCAATATTGGATATCCCCTATACAAGAATAACAGACTGAGACTGATTCCACAGCATAACAAACAGTAAAGAATAAGGCCATGGCCTGCTCATGCCACTAATGTATTTTCCACTATTGTGAGAAATAACCATAACAATAGGATCTTTCTTTTTTAGTTTCATGTTCTCCAAATGATCATGCAAGCATGCAAAAAATAAACAATTAAAATTGATTTCTTTAAACAATTTCTTCAATTAAGCATTAAACCATGACCCTTGTGGACCTTTCTCACTAACATTAACATTAACACAATAAAAGAAGAATTTAAATAGATTGCCAGGAATCAAGAAAATCACTTGTACAAAAGAAAATCAATCAAGAAACCAAATGATCTAGAAGTTCAAGGAAAAAAAAAATATATCAAGGAACATTGCCTTATGTGCCATATTTTTAATGCTACCTTCAACATCAGTAATCTAATTGAGATTTAGTTGATGAATGAATTGTCTGATGATAACTTCAGTAGAACTTGTTAAAATGTTACAAGAGAACTGCAGTTGACAAAATTGACCAACTGTAACAAACAAACACTCACACACATGCCCAAGTGTGTGCATGGACCCCACAAGCCATTTGCCTAATCTCAGGGATACAATGTCAACAAGCAACAAAATTTCAGAATACTTTCTAACACATGATATCATAAAACAGAAGCCAAGGAGCAGCCTTTTACCTGATATTCCCCAGCTGAAGGCTGTTGTTTAGGTAGAGATGAAACTGGGAAATTTGGTGAACAGCTAACCCAACCAAGAGAAGGGGAATATTTTTCTAGTTCAAAAAATTCCTCAGTTCCAAACTCACTATCTCCACGATCTTTCTTATCACTGTTAGAACTAATGTTCTCATTAGAACTTTTGGATTTGAGACGCAGTTCAATGACAAAATCTGTATTGTTTGTAATAGAAACCAGAGACCGTATACTGACATATCTGTTACCATCCTTAACAGTTACTTCACTGGCAATGACATCACACCCTAGCCTCCAACATGCAGCAGGGGCAGCATAATTCAGCCTAACACTTGTCCAAGGCCCTTCTTTTGTTGGACTAATCTGAATAAATCCAGGTTTGCTGTTAGAAGAATCCTGTTTGCTATCTTTTACTTCTCTTGCAGAAATTAGAACAGCACATCTAATTTTCCCACAGTTCTCATGCACATCACTTTGACATTCCTGTCTCGAGCAGAAATGTTTTATTATAAAGGAAAAGGTAAAATATCAATAGAATGTGATTTTAATTGAGATTACAAAGTATTTTACCCTTGAATTCATTTTTGAAAGATTCATCCAAGACATCTCATAGTTAAAATCATTCAAAGTTGGGTCAGGATGGATTACTCGAGCTATCTTCTTCAGAGGAGCAGAATAGAACCCAACAGGCTCACCTGTAAAAGCAAAACCCAAGTAAACTTTGATTTATCAACAAAATATAAATTACAATCAAAAGTTAACATCTAGAATAGGAATAATGACCTCTTCCAAGATCAGTCACAATGAACTCCACCATGTAATTATCCTGCACAAGTTTGCAAAATAGATCATGATGAGCACACCGAGAAATTTTAGGCCAAATTAATATAAGGCAGTAACACTTGCCTTAAGACGACCAAATTGATTAAAAAAAAAAAAGTATTCAAAGCGACATGAAAACAATTTCTAGAATGAAGTAACTGAAAAGAATTGATGTTATCTGGCATCTTTAAACTGATAAAAAAGTATCTATTATAAGTTTGTTCGTCATACAATAAATAAAATTTCATGCAGATATATTGTCCTCCATCATGTTCTATTTGTGCCAATCTATTGGGCTAGTTAAAATCAAATCCACACATCAGAACCAGAAATCCCAATACCCATAGCTTTAAGTGCCGGTAGAAGAAGAGGATACTCTCGTGTTACGTAGACTTGAATTCCATTATTTTGTAGATGACTGCAGCTTCAGAAATTGGTTTCCTCACAAAGATTCCATTACTTACAATATTTACTTGGGCGCTGTACAAAATGAATAAATACCATGTTCCATATTCATTAAGTGTTGGGATATTGCTACATTCCACTTACGCCCACATCCATCTCAAAAAAATATAATTATTACCTGTTCTAGACTTCTAATTATTGTATTTGAACATAACTATAGCAAGCACACAACAATATCCAACACCTTATCTGATCTATTCCTGTTAGAGCATAGCTGCCTTATGTACACCATTTGTGACCTTATCACTATATATGTACATGTATGATGTATTATTCTTATCAATGCAAGTGTTCAAGATGTAGACATCCGGCTCTCTCTTCTCCCTTGCCCTAATTCCTAACATGGTATTAAAGCTAATGATCTCCGGCCGTGACTGCGCGCTCCTCTCCGGCGAGCCTCCGTGGTGCTCCTCTCTTCTCCGGCACATCTTCAACCTCGGCGACCTCGCGCCCTTCTTCTCCTCCCGGCGACCTGCGCGCACTTCTCCAGCACCAGCGCACCTGCTCTCCTGCGCTCCCTGCGTGAGACCCGGCCTTCTCATCTAATGGCTTGTCCGGCGACCCCTGCGCGTCTTGTTCTTTCTCTCCCCTCCCGCGCTCCCTGCGCGCGACCCGGCCTTCTCATCTAATGGCTTGTCCGGCGACCACTGCGCCTGCGCCCCTCTTTCTTCTCCCGGACAACGACCCCTGCGATCTGAGCACCTACGGCTCTTTCAGTGGTGTTTTCCTCTTCTCTCTGTCTTTGTGTGCGCCTCTGCGTGTGGGTGGTGGCTCTGTGGCATTAAGGTATGCCCGACTCTCTTTTCCTCTAACATGGTAAACATCCGGCTCTCTCTTCTCCCTTGCCCTAATTCCTAACAATTCCAACTATGTCCCATAAATTTAGGGGAACATAAATCTCAGCAACATGTAGTTAATCTTGAGAAGTGCACTTTGTATGCTCCACCTGCAACTAAAGGCTTTGTAAAGCAAATTATGTCCTAAAATCCTCCATTTTGACCAACAATCTCCCAATATATTCTTGTCTTACCAACCAAATAAGAACCGTGATATTAATATTAGTCCCCTGAAAAGTCAAAACAACTTTCTACACTATCAACATAAAATTTTACAAAGAATATCTCACTCTGAAAGTAAGTAAAAACTCAATGCTTTTTCATTCATGCAGATTAATAAATCAAATAGGGTAGATTAAACATAGATTTAAACCAACTTCGTGGTCCAACCATTTCATAGCAAGAAATGCTAATATTATTTCTTGATTGGCCCAACAAAAAATACTCCACCTTATGATAGTATATCCCACAAAATTTTACCATCAAGATCTCACTATGCAACTTTAACAACTCCATGCTTCCATTCAACATAAAATAAACCACCACCATACTAGTCAATGGTTCAAATCATTAGATATTATAATTAGTTATTCTATGATGCAGTATTGTGAGAAGAATAACAGATTTGTTTTTACTTTCCTATTTTTTAGGAATATGTTAGTTTGTTATTTCCTTATCTTTCTAGTCTAGCCATGAGAATAAAAGGAACAGCAGTTCCTATCTCTGTACTTTTTGATGTTAATACAGTGCTTTAATTTTCCTCTCCTTGGTTTAGTTTATAAGTATTTTGCAAATGGTATGCTCAATATGGATAATTTCATGGATCAGTTCCATTGCATGTAGAGAACTAACACAAAAAGATAGAGTATCCATCAAAAAGAATATTACAAACATGAAAGGAAATGCTTGTCAGCTACTAAGTTGGTTACAGTACAATTATGAATCTAATAAACAGAGATTGCATAGCTTTTAACTTGAGCAGGAAAAAAAAATTTAAATACGTCAGATAAAATATCAATAATCATTACGCTCGGAAGAAGATGCATCTAAAGTATATACAATATTTAGGATCCCATGGAAAAAGTAATTAAGAAAATAAAGGATCCCATGGAACAACACCAAGGGAACTTAATCATTGATATCAACACAAATAAAATATTGATAACAATAACTTTTAGAAAATGTTTCTAAAAAAGATGTGTTCCCCTTGATCACGCACTACAGTCATGTCTATTACCTAAGCATATGTGACAATGAGAGAGATTTGTTACATACCGGAGAATCAACTTTAAAAAAGAAGGCCTCTCCCCAATTCACCAATGCAATCGTTGAAGATGAATTCTCATAAATGGAGCCACATGTTCGAGCACTTTGTTGCTGCAACAACGTATCACTAGGTTGGATCAAGGACAGGCGGATGGCTAATGTAATAGGGCCATTAGTCAGTCCTTCCCCAGCTGGTAACTACATAATGGAAAAGATAAAGTAACACTGAAACAAGTATCGTTTGAAGAAAAATAAATACAAAAAGATTGCTCTGCTGGTATATGGAGCAGATAGCAAATATATTAAACTAGCCAGAAGAAACCATATGTCAGTCACAGATAAAGGGAACAAAGGGTTTATGCTTAAAGAAAAGAAAAACATAACTACTCACTAACATTATCAGACATGAAATAGTGCTGAAAAGGAAAGGTAAATACAAAAGGATGCATTGTATTCAATATGCCAGTGATGCAAAATATGGGGATAAGCATGCCAGTACCATCCTCCTTACATGCTCTTATTTTCCACCCAAATCTCAAAAAACAAGTTTGCCATACCACATTGAACATGAAAAAAGTTTATCTTATATCTCATAGAGTTGAAAAGTCACATGCAACATGTGTAAAGAAAGCATAATGAATGGTCAATATGCAGCAAGAAATTCATCAGAAACATCAGGAATAATTGGTAAATATTTTTGTGACGATAATCAAATATTAAAAAATAGTGGTAATACACTTATTTAGCAAACATGAATGTGATGTTTGACAAGGGCCAGATTGAAGGGCCCGCATATGCTACTTTTGAAGGAATAAAAAGAAGATTTTACCTCTGCATTGGCAATAATCACTGTCACCATCGATGGTGGAACACTGCCAAGTGCCCCTTTCATATGTGAATCCAGCATATCTTTCGAAACTGGAACCTTAACAAGTTTATTATCTCCTGATGGCAACTTAGTAAAGTTTGAGATTCTCTTAATTTCAGTAGCTCTTATAAATATATCTTGACCAAGCTTGTTAACAGGGATGATATAATAATTTTTCCGGTGATGAACATCAACCATAGATCTCCTGGTGTAAGAAGGAGAAACTGCATCCTGTGATGACATGTGCACCAAATCAATTGTAAGCTTACATGGAGAGTAATTTAAAAACAAAACCTCAAAACTGACATTTGGATAACTGCAACAGCAGAAGGCAGAAATCTGAAGAATAATAAGGTGAAGCAATACAGCTTACTCTATTTTCAATTGCTTCTTGTATTTGACTAAGATTAGTCCAGCTAGAGTAAGCTTTGCAAATCATATTTGCATTGGAGACAGATATATTAAGATTCAGATCACTAGTTGATGTCATCCGAAGTTGTGTGGTAGCACCTGGTGCATTCTGATCGAATTGGTACCTGGTGTTGTCATTTTTAAGATATATAAGCTCAAGCAAGTAGGTTTCTCCTTAAAAACAAAGACTATAATTCGCAAGTTAAAAAATTAAAAGCTTAGATGTCATTTTCTAATTGAATCACTAGCCTATGTCCTGAATCACTATATCATGGTATTTTAAGACCAAGAGACCTGGCACTAATGAAGAATTCTCTCTGCCCACGGAAGAGACTTCACAGAGCTAGAGTACTTGAAAAGGAGACACACCAGACTAAAGATCAGACAGCAAACAAACAAACTACATTTGTTAGAGAATTACCTTAAAAATCCATCAATTGGTTCGACAAGGGGCTCCCAAGCATCATACTTGTCATTATAAGACTTTGCAGCCAAAGAGAAACTTACAGTAGAAATCAAATAGTCCGGTCTTCCATGCAAACTAAATCCAATGCTGCTAAATGAAATGTTAAATAACGGAACCATCTGCAACAAAAAGTAAAATAAGAAGCTAGGACAGGTAAGGCTCAATGGTTCAAAAGAAATCAACACTGCATGGGAATACTTCTAGCTCAGGTAAAACTTCTCTATAACTAGCAACGGCCATCAAAACACTGTACTAACAGTGCAACATATAGCAAAATAAATGGATCCATGTGTACATTTGTTAATATATGTATAATGTAACTAACTATCAAGTGTCCTCACCAGGCCTCCATAATCATCAAGAACTGCAGCTGAAAAGGTCTTAATTTCTGCATCAATTACTGTACTGTCAGAGCCGCTAGATACATTTGGGTTTGCAAGCTTCAACGCAAATCTTTTTGGTGGCTTTTTGAATCCATTTCTAACAAAAAAAGTCCCTGGCTCATTACCAACACTCCATATGCTAAATGGCTTTGATGAAACCTTAGTATCAGATGCATCCCAAATGCTTTCATCAGGAAACTGGCCTCCAGTGACCATATCACTGCGGATACATCTTAATGAACTGAAGTCATCTTGCTTAGGAGGACCTTTAGATGCAACACACCCTAAAACAACAAACCCTGGAGGTGCTTGAGGTAACCAGAAAGACATACTTTCAATTCCTCTCTGCTTCTTGATGTGCCCAACAAGTTGGAAATCTTGAGGGACTTTCAAAACAGTTTCATCTCCAGTATCATGCATAACAATTGCAGAGTTTGGAGGTTCGTATCTGTTCTCCATGCTAATTAAAATAAGTCATGTATGTAAGTCAACCCAAAATATCAGACAAAACAGAAACGTACCCTTGAACAGCAATGTCACCAAGGTAAACCATTCCAGGTTGGACCATTGGACGCCATACAGAAAATTTCCTCCGGGAGGCTGAACCTTGATTCCACCAGATCAGTTTAAAACTTGCAACAGCCTCAAACAGACGACCAGAATTTAAGAATGCAGATCTTTCAAGCTGAAGAGCATGATCATGTCTCTGAGAATTATCTCTTGAACTAAAACTTCTAGTAGTGTCAGTAGAAAAATCAGAAGTAGCAGAAATTATATGACGAAAATCATATGGTTTAGCAGTGATATTCAAATGAATTGGATCTGCAGGCAAAAATGATCCAAAAGAGTTCTCCACTCGCCAAAAGGCAACATTTTCAGAAGATCTGCAATGAGAGAAAGTAAGGTACAGGAAGCATTTGAGGTCCCAGTAAGCAATACTGTAGATATAAGAAGAAAAAAACACTCTTAAACAAGGAAAACCCATACCCTTCATTAGGGCCAAGTGCCATATAGTCCTTCAGAGTTGATGGTGACACCAAGGTAGACATAATGCACAAAGCAGAGGACAACGATGGCATTTCTCTTCCTGGGGAAACCACACACCCCACTGCAACAAAGCCTTTAGGAGCTATAGGAAACCAAACAGAAAAGCTTTCTTCTTGACCATAATCATCATACTTTAAAATACCACTCGTGGAGCCATGGTTTCCTCCACTAGTACTTCTGATGCTGCATGGCCAAATCAGCTTGAAAGAGATGGGTCTCTTGACTCTTACCAGACTAGTATTAACAGCAATAACTCCTTTTGCAGGTGGCTCATTCCTAGAGGGCAAAAAGGAAAAGAACATCAAATATATTCCATAGGAATCATCAAAGACAATCAAATAAGAACATACAGAGTCAAACAGTCCCCCAGAATAGCAAATCCAGATGGTGCTCGCGGTCTCCAAAAAGCAAATGTTCGGTCTTTATGACTATCTGAACGACACAATTGGTCAAGTTGAAATACAATTGTGAATAGTGTTGCATTGCAACAGAACACATGAAATATCAATTCAGTGAGCATTACTAAAAATAATTGATGTGATTCCCATACCCTGGATTATTCCAATTTTATCAAACTGGGAGCAGACTACTGCAACTTTCTTGGATGCCATCCTAAGAAATGCCATAATATCTTCCTCAACAGCTAAGATAAGTCTCAGAATGCTGAATGAGAAATTCATGAATACATCAGACACTACGAGATGTATGTTAGTTTTCCCCGAGGCATTAGAAAATTTTACACAGGTATCAAAGGGCTCTAAAACCCTGATCCCATTGCTCTCCACTTTTAATTCAAGAACATTTCCACTTATCTCAAAGCTATCACTCTTCAAGACAATCCTGCAAATAAAAATAACATAATTAGGTATTTTCCATGTATTGTCATTTTCTATACAGGATAGTTCATAAAACTGAAGATAGTTCAGATAACTTTTCATCTAGCTGACTAAGAATGGTGCTACTCCATTTGAGTGAATAACATAGACCTATCAGAAAGCATAGAAAAACTAGTAACAGGCACAAGCTTCAGCTTCTGATCCTTGGTAGCTTCTTTTGCCATTTCTAGCTACGACAAGATCACTCCACCCAAAAATAGAATAAAACAAATTCCACTAAATAAAACTCAGGCACAATGAACAGTGACATGTTTATAACCAGTTCTCCTTACTCAAGTCTCCTCCAAGTCTATAAAAGATTCCAAATATGCCACAAATAAACACTTAGTCCTGGAAACATATACCTCCGTGAAACACAAGAAAGTGCACAAATAAGAAAATGACAACTTATATTCAATTATATTGCACTAATGCATAAGAGAATGACCTGCTGAATATATCCAAATTGGCATGCATAACTTTGTTTGACAATACCAAAGTTTCCTTGATATCCTTTGAAGTACTGTAAAACGTGAGCTCTAGACCAATTGCCTGTAAGACAAATGGAAAAAACAAGGAATTTACTAAATGACAATTGCTTAAAGAGTGAAAAAGTAGTCTTATTTGAATCAGGCATTACTGATGAATCAAGAAACAGAACTTTGTAGAACCATTCCACCTAACAACACAATTTTAACCCATAAAAACACAATAACATTGGTATAATATTCAAATATTACTACTATTCCTTTACAACTTTTAGCAATTTAATCCGACTAGACATGGACTAACAAAATTAGCCAGAGTGTACCTAATTTCTTTGCAAAACAGATGGATTGGTGTTAGAAGTTCAAACAATAGTGAAAAAATGTCAGCAATAGCTTGATATGACAGGTGGAGTTTTTTTAATATGATCCAACAAAACCCATCCTTATATTTGTTAGCAATAAATATCTATAGGATAATATACACATATATACTCAAAAACATTAAAATAAGCATTATTAAACATAGAGAAAATTGCTTACATGTCCCTACAAAAGTATGTATTTGCTTAAATGCTCATGCAAAAATTATATTTGCTTACATACCCTAGTAAAACATGTTTTATTGCTTATATATCCATGTCACCCGTCACAATTAACAAATGTTAAAATTTTGCGTTTTAATCATAGTTAAAACCTAAGCATGGTTAAAATATATCTAAACTATCTTTAACCTTTTCTCACCACTTTCCGATTTTCTTTTCACTCTCCTCACTATAAATTAAGAAAAAAAATTAGAGGGGTATATTAGCAAACCCATTTTAGTAATTTTCCCAAATTACATCCATTAGTTTGACACCATCAAGGATTAAATTAATCACAGGAATATATAAAAAATAAAATAAAATAAAAAGTCAATTGCAGGGGTATGTAAGTAAATATCATTTTTTCAGGGCCATTTAAGCAATTTCGAACTTTTACAGGGGTATGCAAGCAAAAACCCCTTAAATATATAAAACTTATTCAGACACTAGATCAACACATAGTCAAATGGAATTCATATGAGTACAGAATACCTGCAACTCTAAATTTAGATCTGTGAACCTTTCAACAACGTTACTTTCAGTAACTCCACTCTCCATAATTTCCTCGAGTGAATGCAAAGCAGCACTTTCTTCATGCTCAAAATAGACATGATCATCTTCTGAAACTGAATAGCTGCTGTTAGCCCCAAGAAATATGCAACAATCTAGATAGGCTCCATCCTGCAATAAGATAAATGAATTACATGACATCTGAACAGCAATGCAAGAAAAAAAAGAACAAATTGCGCAATTTCCAGGTAGAGATAAATACCACTATAGTGACATTTTTAAATTGCAACTTTTTGCCATTTCCAATATAGATTATTGTCTCAAGCCTGGGAACAGAAAGAACTTTTCCCTCTCTATCCTGTAAGAATAATCTGCCACCTTTTCCATCATATATGCAATGATCAAATCTCTCATCATCAACAATCAATGGTTTTTGAGGCGAGATTGAAAATTCTGGTGAAGGTTGGGAATAAACCGGTTGATCCAGAATAATTGCATCAACTATGTGAAGCAAGTCATCTTCCTCATTTGATAGGGTGGTTCGAAGAGATGGAGCAAAAAACTCAACAATGGCTAGTAAGAAATCAAGAGCCACAAGCAACTTTGGTCTCTGAATACACAAGGATATATCTGTAGAGGATTTCCTGAACAAGACATCAAGAATAAGCATTGATGGAATTGGTTCAAAACCAAAATCTCTTGTGATGTCTCTTTCCCTTGCATTATTTAAATGTTGAATATCATCATCAGCACCATAACAAAGAGATGCAATACTAATGCTTCCAGGTTTTCCTATAGCAAGCTTGGATTCTTCTTTGGTCCCTTCACGGTCATCAATGACAGAGAAGCCTCGGAGAGTTGCAAAAAGATAACTCTCCCCACTTGAATTTGATTTGTAGAGGAGCCAAGCCCCGCTTGCCTGCAATAATATGAGGATTATGAAACTTCATATTTCCTAATAATTAAAGATGGTGTACAGTGCAATTATGTTTAGCAAATAGTGATAATTGTCTTCGAAATGGTTGATTAGGAAATATATCATTAAATAATTTGTTCTGTACTGTGCACTTACTATAGAGGATCTTGAATATGTAGAGGTTCATATATACTTCACAATTAATATTGAGGTAACTTCAATAGTAAACAAGAAGTAACTAATTGACTAAAAAGATCTAAAAGACTACATCAAATAGGTGATGCAATCACCAAAGGTTTCTTCAATGGAAGTTAATATAGCCTACTTGTGTCAATCAAAGATGCATCCCACTATATAATCATAATGTTTTCAGCAAACATTCTTCACAAAGGTACTACCGAACAAAAAATTGACAGATAACATATCATGAGTCTAGTGATATATTGACAATAAAAAATAATGTATGAACAGCTTAAAAGTAAAGGCAAAGTACCTGAACAGTAGCTAGAGATGAATCTCTTGTTATCCCAGAATGCAAAGAAAGTTCCACCAAGTTAACTGAAACTGAAACTTTCATAACGACCCAAGTTTGAAGTTGGGGTTCAGATTTATCTGAATTTGAATTAGGGGAAACCGAATGCTCCACAAGACCATCAGAAGTACCACTAATTTTGCCCAACGGAGGGACAACATGTGGAGTCTCAGAGAGATTAGCTAATGCACACTCTGTGATAATTTCATATTCTTTATTTGACATAGATGCTTTTAGCTCTTCTACCTGGGGATTATTCAACATAAACCAATAAAGCTTTACCATTAATAAATTTTAAGGACATGATATCCATTAAAAAGAGTTTATAGAACCAGAACAGTGGCACTTCAAACAGGGTGTCAATTACCTTGATGTCCGCTTCTGTCGTTGGAATAAGATGCAACAAATCACGCAGGGACCTCTGAACTATAACAGAAAGGCCTTTGACATCTTGAATGATACTTTGCCCAGATACAGTACCAAAACCAACTGCCAAGTTAATGTCTTTAACCTGCAATGGCCAATGTCAACTTTGTATAGTTATGATGTATAGAGACCAATATGAAGATAATTAGTCGCGTTTCACAAACTTTATATCATGATGTGCTTCAAAGTATCAAGGAACTTTCAGATAGACTTGAATGTGAAGACCAAAAATAACTAAATATGAAAAAAATGCTTAAATTCTTTCAAAGAGGATTATCATTTTCAAATATCATGATCAACGAAAACATTGAAGTTATGAGCAATCTGTTAAAAGAAAACCATAATGATACACATATAATGCAAAAAGATTGTGTAGTTTGGGGTTTAGAAAAGGTTAAATGCACATTTGTTGAGAAGATGTTTCCTTGCCTTAAACATATGATGCAGGGCTCTCCGTCCACAATTGCTTCTGTTAATGTTAAACTATAAGCATGAAATTTAAATTACATGTTGTTCAGCTCGATTTACATAAACTAAGACCAATGCAAATTGGACAGGGTGATAAATGAGTGACATCAAACTGAAAATATAACAAACACAAGAATCCTTTCAATGGTTCTATAGGCAGCCATAGAAAAAATCATAAAGACTGATTCTATTACATGCGCAAAATCAACTGATTATCAGCTGTGGATTATTAATTTGTAGTACCTTGATAGTCATTATTTCCATATGGACAGCATTTATATCATTCTTGTCACCACCAAGCCACTGAAACGTGTTTTGAATAGTAATATGTAGCACATCAAGTTCCAAGTAACTGCAAAATCAACATGCTTGCTTCAATAGAAATTCATCACAGACAAGAGGAAAGCAGAATGAAATATAAACTGTGCATGGGGAAAATCATGTTGTTATATGTACTCAGAACTGTCTGTTCTCCTAGGCATCAGAATTATAGGATTTGTCAACGAAAGATCCAACTTCACAGCAGGGGATCCTTCAATTTCACTTTCTGTGACCCACTTCTCTGAGTTGCTTATGTGATCCTTCAGCTTAATTAAACTCTCAACATTGCTTGGTGCAAGGCCCATGAAGTAACTAACAACCTGTATATCACACACATAATGGTGCATAAATCACCTAAAGAAATGATCTGAGGATGACAAATTTGAATATTTACCTCCTGCACAAAACGGTTCAAATACACTATCCGCACTTCTGAAAGCTGTCCATTAAGGCTATAATCAAAACCGTTATAGTCTTCATCCGCAGCACTGAATGAAGTAAAATCCAGCTGCAAATTACACGCAAATATAAATTCTTCTAGTATTTAAAAATGATAATTGCATATTTCAAAAAAATATAATAATAATTACCACGAATTTGTAATGAACGTCAGAAACAAAAACCAAGAAAATATTGACTAAATGAAGTATTATTGAGCTAACTAATTTTAGTAGATTGCCCTTTTAAACACACAAGACCTACTACAAGCAGAAGCACAACACCTAAAGTCTTACAGAAATAAGATAAGAACACTAATTACAGGATTTATGAAAAAAGACCCTGAACACATTAACTTAACCTAAACCAGAAAATCAGATGGGTAAATAGTTGATAATTAAAAAAAAAAAAACTATGGTTGAAAAAAATATAGATATATTGAATGAATCTCATGATCACATCATTTAGTACCTCAACAAATGAACTCCCTCCTGGATTTCTCATATGACAAACCCAAAAGTATGAATGGCTGTTTGGAAGACTATCATCACTTATTTTCAGGTTCCCAAGTGCAGCTTTAATGCTAAAAGACGCCGGGAAAACCTTCCAGAGATTCCAGAAGTGTCAAATGAAGATAACAAATTTAATACTGGGCATTAAAAAAATAGTTATGCAAGGAGACAAGCAGACCTTAATATCAGTGAGCAAATTATTTTGTGATAAAGTAGCAAGCGAAGTTCCATCTTCATTCATCAATACTATCTCGGCCGTGGTCATATTCAATGTCATGAAGAAAATGACTCTATTTTTTCCTTTCCAAAGTAATCCTTTAACAACCGGTTCTTGAACCATAGAGTCATGCTCATCATTTGTGTTAGTCTTGGATTCCATCATGGCAGTAGAAGACTTATCAGCAAAAGATTCAGTGTCATGATTCTCTTCAGAAATGTTAATTGATTCAACAAATTCCATTATCGCAACAATAGTCGGCCGATGACAGAAGAACGTCAACATAGTAAGGGTAACCGATACCTGATCACACCATGCAAAAGACAGAGTTGTGTAACCTTCTAGCATGTTATTAACAATTAATGTATGAGTTCAAATTCAAGGCACAAAAGCACAACTACTCACCTGGTTATCTACATTATTGTACAGAGGAGAATCCTGACCATAGATGATAATTTGGGCTTTCACGAAGCTATCTAATGTATCAGTTTGCATCAATTTATTGCTTCTACTTTCAAGTTCTGGATCAGGTATTAAACCTGCAATTCGACTAAAGCTAGGAGGATTTGTGAAAAAAAATTTAGATGGATGGGAAATTTCAGCAGAAAAGTACTCAGACATACTGCCCTCGCGTTGGAAAGGTTGTTCAACAAAAATGTTAACATCATCCATTGCCTCAAAAAATTTATCATCTTCACCGTTATTTTGATCTGCTTCATCATCACACGCATGTTGTAGAGCCATGCCAATAGGAGAAGGTGGTGCAGCAGAAACAGTGGCATCTGTACTCTTAACAAAGGATCTTGCAAGATATCGGCATGTAGTTGTTTGTGCACAACCAAATAGATCCTCTATTTCCAGAGACTTCAAAATGGTTCCGATCAATATATTATTTGCTTTCATCAAGAGCTCAACCTGGCTTCACAAAAAACACTTCCTTCAAAAAAAGCATTAATAAACACAAAAAGAGAACAAGAAAGATGTGTTTCAATAACAAGGTTACCTGACCACCTTTTGCACGAAACTCAAATAAAGGACTTTCTTTATCAAGAAGAATCTTCTGGAAACTTCGTTTGCTCTAGAGATAAAATGCACATCAACCTCAAAAATAAAGTGCAGTAAAGGAAATTCCAGATCAAAGTATTTAGTTTTGAATGATACCTGATAACTACAGCTAAAACAAATCCTTAGTTCATCAAGGACTCCAGTAATAAACAACTTCTCCACACTCAACGATCGCATCATGATTTTATCCAAGGATTTGGCTTCAGAGGTCCCAGTTGAAGATGATATACCAGGTGAACCAGTTATGGCAGAAGAACCCTGCTTAAAACAAAGAAGTAGAGCAAGCAATACAGGAAAGAATATTGCAGATCTGCAATAATAAACTATGTAACTTGAAGTATCAATTATATCAAATATGTTATCAACAGGTGCTAATTAGCTATTGTAATTATATATCTAGGATAATCTTCAATGGAAAATAAGATATTTTAAATAATTAATCAATGTTATGTATTAGAAACCATATAACTAATCCAGAGTACTGGTGCAATACCATAAAATTCAATAAACGCTCATCAAATTCATACTTAAAAGCTCTAAGTTGTCATTCTCTTGTCCCTTCAAGGCCTGCTTGCCACAAACCAAGCAAACTGTTCATCTTGTTTCACCAAGAAACAGTTCTAGAATAAGAAATTAAAAAGTAAAGCTGTTTCTTTAAATGAGGAAACAAGCTTTTCTTACATGATAGTTATTATAACTACTTATCCCATTATATTCAGACTTAAAAGCTCTACCTGTCATTCTCTTGTCCCCTCAACCTGCTTGGTACAAACCAAGCAAACTGTTCATTTTGTTTCACCAAGAAATAATTCTAGAATAAGAAATTGAAAAGGAAGGCAAATTCTTTAAATGAGAAGCTTTTACATGATGGTTATTATAACTACTTGTGTCATAAATTACCAGGAAAGGTCAGAACCAAAAATATCAAGGCGTTATATTATGGTCAATAGTTTATGGTGTTCATTTCTGGAAGTAATTTTGTTTAGCTCATTTTTTTATTTTCTTTATGGCTTGTTTATTAATGAACTTGCTATGATAGAAAGATGGATCAGAGGAGAAGACCAAAATTTGATGTAAATAAAATTATATTGGATAAAGGAAATAAGAACAGCAAAGATGTACCGAAGCACGATATATAGCTGCTTGCAAACGACTTTGCCAAGATCTTCGAGATTCATCAGAATCACACCTTATAATCAAGGCATAGGCATCTTCCACAATCTGCCAATTAAGAGAACTCTATGAGACATCTACACACATTCACTAATCATGAAAAATAGCAATATAAAAATCCTTCTGCATAGAGAAGACCTTTGGATTGAGTTGTCCTGCATCACACACGGCTAGAACATTTTCAACATCACCAGAGAGTATTGTAGGAACCTGGTGGACTTGTTTACCAAGCAAACTGACAGAAAAATCCAAGAAAATAACTCATATAAAAAATCATACATCGAGTGAGGATTGTAGCATAAATCATGGATAGGAAACTACATTTCTTTCCTTAGCTATCACTAATGAACACAAGACATAACAAAAAAAAGTAAAAAAAATAATAATAACAAATGGAACAAGAGAAGACAAAAGCATAAAAACCTGAAAAATTGTTTATATGATTTAGATGCAGGATTTTCCAAGATATAGAGAAATGGCCCAACTAGACAAAAGTATCTACGCTGCCATACAGCTTCCCTGTTTCCCATTCCCTGTCAAGAAAGATACAGTTGAACATAAGAAATTGCACCAGTATGGTGTTAAGTTTTCAAGCAGTGTCCATGTAATCATGAACCTGTATAGAAAGATGATGCTTACTCGTTTGCTGTTCTAAGGTTATATATCTCATCAAACAGATGTCAACCATCAACACCAACCATAAACAAGCACGCAATAGCACTATTGTACTCATGCCTAGGTCTCCATACAAGTCGAAATAGGAGAAAACAGTTTCATAATGTAACACAAAAGAACAATTTACTGTCACCATGAATTTATGCAAATGTGATAAAACAAGCATGCAAACACAATTTAAAACATGCCTTGGTGTCCATAGAAGTGGAAATAAGATAAAAACAGTTTCATAATGAAACACAAAAGCACAATTTACTGTCACCATGAATTTACCAGCACCTATTGTTACCAAGAACCCTCAGAAATGCTGTAGCTGAATACAGAATTAAGCTTCTTCTTTGAAAACTTGCAATTTAAATCTAGAGCTAAAAGCCTGGCACTCTATCCAAAAGTGACCATCACAGAAGAATTGTGAAGGCAATGATGGTTAGAGTTGTCAAACGATCAACCTATTCGTGAGCAGTTCAAACTTGGCTGGAAATTTAGAGCTTTCAAGCTAAATGCGAGCTCGAATTATTACCAAGAAATTAATTTCGAGCCAAGTTGAGCTTGATCTACTTTAAACTTAAGAAAGCTCAAAATTATATATATTAATGCATATTATATCGATAATAAAAATAAACTAAATCATAATTACATTATATTATTTGATATAATTAAAGACATTTTAATTTCTACATTAATATCGATGAGCATTACAACAACAACAACAACAACAACAACTAAGCCTTAATCCCATACTAGATGGGGTCGGCTATATGAATTCTCTGTCTCCATGTAGATCGATGAGTATTAGCTTTAGAAATTTTTTTATACATAGTTTGTTGAAATCTTATGAAATGTCAATTTTGTTTATTGAAAATATGATATAATTTGTATTTTTTATTGTATAAAAGTAAAGAACAATCAAGCTGTAGATGAGTAATAAATTTCAAGCTAAGCTGTAGATGAGTAAAATATTATTATAATTTCAAGCTAAACCAAGCCGAGCTCAAGGTTTCGAAATTAAAATCAAACGAAACTCGAGCAAACCTATTCAAATTAATTTCAAGTTTGAGCTAACCCATTCCAAGCGGAGCTCAAGCGGGGCCCAACCGAATCAAGCCTGGCCCTTTTACATCCCTAATGGCGGTTGCCAAACAAAACACCTTGTGCTACTTGCATGGAATCATGTATGATGTGCAGCCCTTTCTAAATCAATGCAAGTGTGAAATATTTAAACCTTGTTGTCATTGGAGGCAGCAATGTTTTATCAATTTTGCAATATTCCAAATTTTATTCATTTATGTATAAAATTCATGAAAAAAAATCAAATTCTTATCATGGCATTCTTCCAAAAACAATAGCCTTATGATCTGCATCAGGACAATCCAGAAATCAGGAGACAAGCCACCATAGTATAATCAGATGTGACATTTATTGTTAAATAACAGAAAGCAAACCTTCCATGAGAGAAGAGACAGCCACCCCTCAAAATCAGCCTGATTCCAGGGGCAAACTATGTCTGAGCCACTGACATCCTCCTCCTGGAAGATCTTTGCAACTTCCAATAATCTGTGGTACCTTGCTGGGGAGAAATGAAACCCCAAGGATGGCAACCTTACAGCAAGTCTTGTAGATGGGTAGAAAGGATTTTCTAACTGGATCTGCAAGGTACAGGGGAAAGTCAATGGTTGATCAAGGAATAAACTCGATAGACAACAATCTGGTCAGCAAGAAGGAAAAAGGGGAAAGCAGAGCAAAGAGATAGAAACCTGTTGAAGCTTTACGACTATTCCACACTTCTCTATTACAGGCAAAATATTGCTCTTATTTTGATCAGCCACAACTGGAAGTGCACCCCAGGAATAATCACCATCAACTAAGAATGCAGAGACATCACTTAGAACCAAATTAAATTGCAGGTACAAATCTTTTTCTTCAGAAGAATCATGATCCTGGAAGTCCTGGTCATAGAAGAGATGTTAGTTGATCCCCAAGGAATAGTCAGAACTATGAGATTAGTAAAGGTTCCAACATGCTTGACCTGTGTACACAACATAAGGTTACCCAAGTCAAGTAGAAGTTTGGTTGGATGAGAATTATCTGGGAAAAATTTCGTTGGAATAGTAATCTTAGGGGCTGCAATGTCCAGATCCAAGAAAAACCTGTCATATCACCAAAGCACCTCAGTATTCATACCAATAAAAGCAGTACTAATGAAAGAGGAGAGTAGACTGGTGATTTCCCCTGGCAAATATGAGAACTAGCAGAACTAAATAAGTCATAAGGTTCATGAGATGAATGAAGCTGTTACTTCCAAAATTAAAATGTTGTTTTGTTACTTACATGCCTGCTTTTATGCAATATTTAAATTAAATGCAACCTCACGAGACACTGTTGAGGATGCCTTCGTGGGCAAGGTTTATTCACGAAGAAGACACAACTGGCGAACATGATTACAGAGCAGCTGGAAGATTCGCTTGATTTTATTCCTGATTTTATTTCAGTAATTTTGGAAGTCCTTATGGTTTGGGATCTCTATTTTTTATGTTACCTATTTAGGAGGAAAAGTTTTATTAAAAAAAAAGGTGTAGTTTTGGCTGAGACTTATCGAGGACAGGTCGCCTCCTTGGTTTCGCCATACTGGAGTTGGGGGAGAGCATAACCAAGAGGAAAGGAGGAGCTCTTCCCGTGTCTCGACATGTGACTAGATCCTACGCGAGGGCCCATATCAGACACCTTCTCATGAATTTGCATATTTTCAATTAAGTATAACCATTATTCAATTTTTATCCACTCCAAATCATGCTAGAAGATATATTTCAACCTAAATACGGAGGTAAGTTCAAATTTGATCAATAGAATGAAACCTTCAAGATCCTACAGAAGATTCAACAATCTGTACCTCTGCTTTTGTTGATTTAACAAAGGTTTTCATCAAAAACAATTCTTATTCACAATTCTTTGGTCTTTATGTACTAATTTGATAGTAAAAAACAATGCCTAAGATGCTATCATGTAGTACGCTATAATCCAAACTACTGAATTAAGAATCTTTTGTATCTTATAAATGGAATAATATTTCAATTGGTCAGCATAACTACAAAACATGCTGGATTTCAAGGATTCTAAGCAATGTAATCAAGTAGAATATATAGGATAGATCGTCAACTTGAAAAGTCCATAAATTTTGACCAAACAAGATCCAAATCCTACTGCAAGGTGCTTATATGCCAATTAACAAAAATGAGCCACAGAGACTCGAGAGAGGCAATAAATATAATCAAACCAATAAAAAATTTAGATCGGTGCACAATTGCACAAAGAAGTTCTAACACTAGACTAAAGAAACGAAACATTGAGTGTGCTCAATAGGTTTTACGACTACTACCTTCATGAAGATGAGAAAAGGAACCCTACAATGCATCAAATAAAGTTTCTTTGTGTAACAAACAAACCTGGAGTGATCCTTTAATACCCTTGTAACTTGTTCTTGAGCAGAACGTTTGACTCCATCAATTGTCATCTACACAAAGAACATTATTTTTAAGGAAAAAAAATAAGCAGGTAGCAGACCTA
Organism: Dioscorea zingiberensis; assembly: GCA_026586065.1. Taxonomy (NCBI): domain Eukaryota; kingdom Viridiplantae; phylum Streptophyta; class Magnoliopsida; order Dioscoreales; family Dioscoreaceae; genus Dioscorea; species Dioscorea zingiberensis. The sequence goes on along the minus strand of CM048822.1, from coordinate 2,096,547 downwards.
TATGCACAATAGATAGACATAACAGTGGTACCTGCACTGCAGCTGCTGTCTCCAAAGCAATGCTCTGACTTACAGCAGTGCCACTCTTGAAAAAAGCAACAATTTGATCCACTGAATCCTTTATATACTGATGAAAAAGCATCATTATTGACTACCGAGTGACGTCCAAACTCTTGAAACTAGCATCTAATATTAAATACTAATGACATAAGCAAACATACAGTCACATAACATGGAGAAGCTTTGGTAGCAAGGCTCCAATCTACTTGAGCATCTAAAGGCTTGTAACTAAAAACACCAACCAAAGAATCAGAAAGAGTAGCACTCTGCATGAGAGAGAAAAAAAATCACATCAGAGAAGTTTATAGTATGAAACACATGTAACAAATAGAATATCTAACCTCAGCAAGGAGACCATAAGGTGAGGAAAGCCTATAAGAACCCAACTTCAAGTTGAAAACTTTTGCCTCTGAATAAGATTTTATGGAACAATAAAGCCCTTCACATGATAAGTCCGCAAGGTAGACCTGATTGTCGGTGACAAGCCTTGACGCATTGTGCTTCATGTGAATTTCAAAAAATAAATGAAGTAAATCCCCTCTATCATAAGCTGTCAACAATTGTTCGTCTGAACCCTCCTTGTAGCCGATAATTCTATTTAGCTGTTCCCAATCTTCCTCAGTGAAACCCCTTGCCTCATTTTCATCCTTGGTAGATCCACCCCTGGAAAGATTGTGATTCTTTATTACTAAAGTTAACCATCATAACACATACATAAATTCAAGGTAGAATACCAACCAGCCAAATGACCACCAAGATCTCTTAGTCTTCTGTTCCCTCTGTTGATTGTCAGATTCTGTTGACTGTTCCACAAATTTGTGTGCCAACATCCTTCAAAAATAAAATTAAAAATGGTAAAGGACAACAGAATGATGTATAGGCAATGAAAAATTAAGCAAACTTAAGTTTGAAAACTGACAATTGCATAGATTTAATCAAAGGGAATACAGGAAATGAAAATCTCAAATTATCACAAAATAGCTGCTTACGATATTCCCATATTCCCCTATCACACATGAAAATGACTGCAAAAGAATAGTCCAGCTCACTGAATTATGTGCACCATAATTACTACAGAACCATAGTTGATCCTCACTAATGGTATAAAATATGTTACCTCCACTGAAGAATAACACTGATATCAAGCTCTCTATCCAGCTTCTCAATTTCCTTTTTGTGATCTACCACCGAATGGTTCATGTCGGACTTAAGGAGAGAAGCATAGTGTGATACATATTCCTTTCGAAGTTTTGCATACTTCAAGACCTGTTCCCACGAGAGCTTCCCACTACAAAAATAATCTTTAGAACATAAGAAAGCACACTGGAAGATTATGAACTAGCTCAACTACTTGGAATATGGATGTGAAATAAAGAACCATATATTTATCATAAATCAATGAATAGCATATATGCATGTCTTCTGTGGGTGCCATTGGTTCCTCAAATTAGCCACCAAGTGCCTATTTACTTGAAAAAAGGAGGCCCAGAAACCCCAAGAATACTACAGGAAGGCAAAAAGAAATCTTTGGATTGGCAAAAGCTTGAGAGATAGATAAGTTTGAACTTTATCTCAATTCCTGATCGATTGTCATACTACCAAAATATTTACAAATTATAGCAAAATAAGTGGACCAAGATGAAGAAAAAATAACAACAGCATAGAGCTTGATGAAATAATATCCTATTGACTTTCAAAAATGAAGAAGAAAAAAATTAGAGTACTGCCCTTGAAAAAATCAGAATCAAATGCAAAAATGTGCACAAATCAGTAGCATTGGTTGGACTAAATCAGCATGTCTTAAAATGCAAAAAGTTGCACAAACAGTAAAATTATAAGTTCTATGCCAAGAGGGCAACAGAATGTTGGCTATCACATGCATCTGTAAAAAACTGAAGTACAGGATGAAGAAACAGAGGTAAATCAAAATTGGGCAAAAGAACAGAAGATTACATAATTACCATATTCATACGAGTGCATTACTTACCTTGCTGCCTTCATCTCATCAGTCACCACTTTGTAAGCATACTTCCACCAAGCCCTGGGGTCAGACTTCACTGGAATTTGTGGACGGTAATGAGCATATTTGAGACGTTTATTGAATGCAGCAAAATTATCTGCCAACTTCATGATGTCCCTGTAGCCATCCTGCATTCAAATAGCCACACCTGCTCAAGGTAACCAAATTCAAACAACCTGGCCTGCTAAAGATAACCCAAGTTCCTCGGCAAGAACGAAAATTGAGAGTAGCCCAAGGATACCTTTGACACACATAATGTAACGCTATCCAGGTTGACTACAGCTTTTTGTAGCGCTTGCCCTGTATTTCTAGATTCATCCAACCGCAGCTTCGTGTACCTTGCATCCCCTGTGACTGGTTGTAGTATGTAGGAATGCTCTTTCAAAACAAAACTATCAGATTTACCACCCTTAGTCTCCAATTCAAATATCTGCACCACAAATTAATACCTATTACACAACAATTTCCCGAATCAGAAGTTTGGTTTCAAATTACACTAGAAAGACAATACCTGGTTCCACTCAGAAGGTAGCAATTCCTCCCAGGGTTTGTCAACACTCCATGGATGAATATCAGAATCAAAGTAAAAAGCAAACCGTTCAAGTTCCGCAAACTGAAAAATATTCAATGTAAACCCCCAGGCAGTTCAAAAGCAAGAATCCTTTGAGCTTAAGAGTTTGGACAATAATAAAAGAAAAGGAAAATGACCATGGAATTATCAAATTAGCCACTAAAAGAAGAAAACAAAAATGTCCAGGCAAAACCCCCTGTTCAGGAATCAATTCCTACACTTGTGGAGATATAGCTATACTTAAGACTTTCAAGACAGTTCCAAGAATGGTAAAAGAAAAATTAGCAGGTCAATGTCAAACTGTTTCATAAGACCACAATGAAAAAAAGAAAGCAATTCTGTACCTTCTGAATGCGGTCCAAAGCACCCCCAGTAGCAAATGTTTCCTTGCCAAAATCATCAATTGTTACCGCAGAAAGCCTTGAAAGTGTTGCTCCTGCAGCAAATGGGTGGCCAGGATTGCTGCAGAGAAGTCACAAGATTTCAACTAGGACCTAATGAGAGTAGAAAACAAGAACAGAATGCTTTACCTCTCAAGGTCTTCATATCTGATGTGAATATTAGTGATGGAAAGCTTGAGGTTCCCAATTATGGTGCTGATCAACGAGCCCAGCCATGATGTATTCTTTGTCAATGAAGATACCAGTTAACTAGAAAAATAGACGACCTCCAAACATATCTTTTGAAAATAGAATTACTCAATAAATACCTAAGGATATGCTAAACAGACAGGCAGAATAGAGATATATAAACTGCCATGAAGCCAAATGATATGAAGAACCATTAAACCACAATGTATTTGTTATCAATAGAGATACCAGTTAACAAGAAAAACATAGAAACTCCAAACATAACTTTTAAAAATGGAATTGGCAGAGCAATACCTAAGCATATCGTAAACCAAAAAGCTGAATATATGAACCACCATGAAGCCAAATCATATGGACATTAAGCCATGATGTATTCATTGTGAATAAAGATACCAGACAACTAGAAAATAGAGGAACTCCAAACAAATCTTTTAAAAATGGAATTACCAGATAATTACACATAGCTAAAAACAGGTTGAACATAAAAACCACTACAAAGCTGAATCATATGAACATTAAACCAATAAGGCCTAGTAAACCACAATCGCTGTTGTGGTTAGGAAAATAGAAAACAAACAAGTGTTGCACATGGTGACACCCAAACTAATAACCCAGCCCTACAGTAATGGATCTGAAATTTTATTTTGGTTTACGAATAACACAGAAACCAAATCCATTAACAACCATAGATGTATTGGATCAATCATTAGCAGGCAAGGAAAATTTACACAATATAAATCTCTTACAATAGCATCGCATTTAACTTTTTACCCAAGTATTACATGGGAAAATAAGTTCCCATAACAGGACTACAGTTAGGTCAAATAAAAAGTCATGGATAACTTAATCACATGATAAAGCAAATTTGAAAAGTTTACGGGATATTATTGTCAAAAACTATCTTAAACAAAAAAGTGTTCCTAAGGTAAAACTTACTGTCTCTGACTTGAGATGCTGCTGAGACTCCAACAGCCTTGTCTCCAATTCCTACAAGAAAAATAAAAAATGTGTTCCTAAAATAAAAGCAGAATTCCGTATCAAAAGGTGAAGGCAATAACACCCCATCAGGTCTTACTCGAATTCTGAGCTTTTTTGCTTCTTGTATAGCATCTTCACTTGAGCCTTCAACTTGTGTTGCAGGCTCAGCTAATATCAGTATGTGGTCTAAAGCAACTAGAACTGGCTCTTGCCCTAGCCGGCTCCAGGGAACCTAAACCATAACAAAAACCATTCAAACATTGAGGATGAATTAGCATGAAATTGCTTTGGGCACACTTCAAAAAGATCCAAGATAGCAAACCTTCAGCTTTACAGAACCAAGGAATCCCGCCTTAACTCTCACAGGCAACTTCAAGGCATTAAGTGCCTCTGGTCTCAACTGCATGTTCTTCAGTTCCACATCACCTAAACCATCATTTGAGATCAGAAGCATGAGATCACTAAATCGGACACTACATTCACAATCATCCGCTAAAACACTACATTGATATATAGTCACTAGAACGTGATACCAAAGCTCTGATAATCAAACCAAAGAATATAACCGTAGCACATCTATAGTCAAAATATGATTCAAAGATTAATAAGCATATACTCAGCTACAACTATGAAACTTAAAATTCAAAACGTTAATAATCAATAAGAAATTCAATAATCAAGGCGAGGATGGAGTAGAAAACGGAACCGATCAAGAATCCCTCTCCAAGAAATCATTCAAAACCTTGGAATCAAGAACCCAAGCATGAACCCTATCAAAGAAAACCCTCTGCACCGCAACCTTATCAATCATCGCGCAAAGAGAAACTAGAAAAGAAACGAAAACGAATCAAGAATTCCTCTTCAAGAAACCATTCAAAACCTTAGAATTCAAGAACCCGAACCAAAACCCTATCAAAGAAAACACGCTGCACTGCTACCTCATCGATCACGCAAGAGAAACCGGAAAAGAATTACCGCACGAATGAGAGACGGTTTGGAATTCAAGAAAACACAACATGGATATTGAAATCTAACAGAGCGAGAATGACATCCAACAAAATAATCAAGAACCAAAAGAGAAAGAAAGAAAGAAGATCAACCATTCCAGACGCTGATCTTGAGGGCTTCCTTGCTCAGTCCCCGGACGTAGTTGCCGAGGTACTTCTGCAGCAAGAACGCAACCTGATCCTCCAACATCTTCGCATGCTCTCCGACGATCCCAGCTGCTATAGCAACAAGAAAGAGCGAGACGAATCCTACCCGCTGACGAGGTACTGACTAGCAAAGAGAGGCGTGTGAAATCTTTCTGACGTCCCAATTCAATTTATATATATATATATATTTTTTCTTTTAAAAATAACCGTTGTTTAAGTTCTTTAAACCCATGATTACTGGCCCTATTTATTTTTTATTTTTTACTTTATAAAATATAATTATAAATTAGTTATTTTTAGTTTTATGCATAAATCATTCATATTTATTATAATTAATTCTTTAATTCATTACTAATTTTGCTTTTATTCAGTGTAAGTTTTAACCTATCATATCATAACTACCTAATTATTACACAAATTATTAAAAATAAAAAATATCTATATAGTATATAATTAATTCTATTAATAATTATATAAATAAACCATAAGCCAAGGTCATTTTGGCTTAACAGCTTATTATTTAATATTATGTGTGTTTAACTTTAAAGTTCTTGTAAACCTATAGATAATTTTTCCTTGATTCTATTAAAAAAAGATTGTATAAACCCATCTGAATATTCTCTATGTTAATTTGGAGTAGACTGGACGGTAATTACACATACGGTAAAATAAATTATGTTTTGTGAAATCTGAGATGAATTGAGTCATGTGTATGTTTTATTTGATTGATCTTTCATGGCGCTTGTTATCCATGTTAAAAAATAAAAAAAATTAAGAAAAAAATGTTCGAGAAAATCGAAGAAAACGGTCACCGTCATATTAGATTTATTACGATAGTCTAGGGATTCCATTCCACAATGATGAACCCATGAAACGATTAGCTGGAAAATCTAGAAATATATAATATAATTATATGATCTACGTTTTTTTTTTATGAATATGATCTACGTTTGAATACATTCATAATTAATCCATTTATGGGGCATTTTCGTAAAAGAGGGTTTATTTCAAAGCACGCAAAGATGAGTCGGCGAAGGATTCGCGGGACCGGTTGTGAACAGCCGGGTGGCGCTTCCTCCCTCCCCCAATAAGTAACACGTGGCCATAAGAGTCATAACCATCATCATTCATGAAAAATCACGAAAATTCCAAAACGGATACGGGTTACCGGGTAACACACCCGCAACCCACTAAGTACAAATGGTCCACTAAAATCACATTGTGGAGGCCCATGAACCTTGGTAGAAGGAAGAGGTGACAAGCCCAGCCCATCCAAAAGACCACATTAATTTTTTTATAATTTTTTAATAAAATTGATAAACCGCATTCATTAATAATAATCTTATAGATATAGTTAAATATGTAAAATCATTTCAAAGTTACATGATTCCCATTAGGGTTTTAAATTTCATGAAACAATTTGTGTAAATAGTCTATGTTGGTCAATCGCTCCATATGGGCATACTTAAGTTAGGTCTCATCATCCTCAAAGGATGCATGATAGTTGTAGTAGATGATTTTTCTCCTTTATGAATTTCAAAATTTGTTTAGCTATTGATTCCACAATTAACAATTTCACCATTTTAATTGCATAAGCTGCATTAAACTATTAAAATATGGGTAAATTAATAATACATATTAATTTATTATTTTATTTATCATTCAAGCCATCACAACTAGATTCTACCCCCATATATTATTTCTGTCACTTGTTTGAAATAATGCCATAATAACTTAACCTTATTTTAACAAGCTTCAAATAAAACTATTTTTTTAATATTTTTTTTATATTTTTCTTATAAAAAAATAAAAGTATTTTTTAATAAACAATAATAATTTTATATCAATTGATTAAATAAATATTTCGATGGAACATATAAAAGTTTGCTGTGAGACACTTGACTTTTTTTAACTAAGAATTATGTTATATTTTATGAAACAAATAAAAACTTGTCCCACTCGGTCAACGACGTATGTATTATTATTTATTAGTACCAAACGGGCCGCTTGTCTAAATTGACCAACTTAATTGTTTTTAAAAAAATTGAGTTGATTAAATTTTACTTAATTAATAATAATTAAAAAATAACATATAATCAAGATTAGATTATTAAATTAATAACAGATTTTTATTGAAAATAATTAAAATTTATATTAATTAGCTCATGAGAGCAAGTCTTCAAATATACATAATACAAAATTATAATTTAAACAATATGACCAAGTGTATGCAGTCTTATTTTACATTTTTATAAAAAATTATTTTCACAACTCGAACTTATAACCTTCAAGTCTCACATGACAATTAAACTATTACACCAAAGCTTTTCTTCAAAATCAAAATATTATTTTATAAAAACTTTAAGGGTGTATTTAATTGGCTTCTTTTTCATGAAAAATATTTTCATAACCAATTTTACACCATATTAGATTATTTGATTGCTCAAATTTTTCATAGAAATATTTTCCAAAACACATGTCACCTCACCTTTTTTTTCATAATTCATAGAAATAAATTCCTCCACCTAATAAAATAAAACTTTTTCATGAAAAGTTGAAGTTCATGAGGATTGATTTTGGTTGTTTGAATTTCACATAGGACCCATCGGATAGAGATATCAAATATACACCAAATTGTTGGCCATCTTTCTAAGTTTTTTAACTTTTAAAATCGTTTTATCTTATGATTTATTGGTTGATTGTGCAAAAAAAAAGATAAATTTTCAATAAAAAATATTATTTTTTTATAAAAAATTGATGCAATCAAATAAACAAGGATCATTTTTACAAGAAAATTTGTACAATCAAACAGTTAAATTAAAAAAAATATAAAAAATCTTAGATTTTTTAATCAGAAAATAATTGAATTCAACCGCGACAATCTTGATTTCCATGGAGAAAAATTTCTCATGAATTTTTTTTTTTTTTCAACCCAATTTCCATCACGCATCCTAATATATTAGGGATAAGCTTGAAATTGATATTAAAAATGTCAACAAGAACAAACACTGGAGAATAATAGTAATTTGAATTAAAGTTAAAATTAAAGTTGTAAGTCACGTATGTTGATTTTATCTTAAATTAGATACTGTTTAATTTATATTTAAATAACGTTAAAAAATGACACACAAAATCAAACATTCTAAATTTTAAAATAGAGCAAAAGAACAAAACTATACAACAATAAAATATTTTCAGATTATCACTTGGATGGTGATCCCATGGGAAAGACACCCAACTTGGGTTAATTTAGATTAGAATAATAATTAACCTTCATCAACATTAAATAAAGAGTATCTTTGAAAACATACATATTGGATCATATTAATTCATCGTGATTTTCAAGACCTAAAGCAGAACGAGAACAACCGATGATTTAATTCAATAAATAAAAACAAAATTCCACTTAATTAATTTGAGTCCATTGTTCTAATATCATGTGCTCTTCAGTGTCTCAAAGTGTTCAGTGAGATCATCAACAAGAGCAGCAAGCAGGAAGAAGCCAGAAAGACAAAAAGCCCTTCCATATGTCAAAATTTACAAAAAAAAAAACACCCAAAGGTCCCATTCAGAACACACACTCCTCTCTCTCCTTCCTGTACATAGGGAAGTATCATCCGCAGTGAGGATTTAAAAACACCCAAAAAAAAAAAAACACTCCTGGTTTTCGTCTTTGTTTATAAACTGATTCCCAGAAATTCAAGATATATAGATAGATGGGTAGAGCCATAGAGGGCAAGGTGATCCACGAAGGAATCAACCAGCCACGACGGTACCAGGGCGAAAGGGCAACTTGTTCTGGGCCTTGGAGGGGCTGCTAGATTTCTTCTGCTTTTGATCTTTAATGGAAGAGAGCTTCCGATTCGTCTCCTTGCTCTCATCCATCTCTATTTGCTCTTGCCGGCACTCTTCACTACAAAAAGGAGTATCACCTCTGCAAAAGATCACAGTCCCAGATCGGTCAATCAAACAAATATTGGCCATGAATACAAATAGAAGAATCATGGATCTCTGGAAGAGGAGACAAACCTGTACATGAAGATGTCGCGGTTGGAGCTGAGCGGTTTCTTGCAGAGAAAGCAAGAGTCGAGGAAGTGGTGGGGCTCATCGTCGGAGAGCGAGTCGAAGAAGAACCCTGGCGTTCCGGATCCGAATCTCGCGGATGGGGACAAAGCTTTGTAGCTCCTTCTCCGGGAGCGCATAGGGGGGGTGTAGGAGTAGGTCGGCGGCGAGACTCCCGAGACGCCGGCCTCGAGATCGGAGAAGGAGAAGGCGTCCATGGTCCTCTTCGGTGGGTGGGTGAGAGTGCAGGTCTGGTCTTGGGGACTGAGAGGTTTTAAAGAGGGCGCTGCGAGAGGTGTGGACACGTGGCTGCGAAACCGCGGGCTGGATCCTGGATTCCCCTCGAATCCATTGGCTGGGTCTAACCCGCACCTCTAGGTTTCTCCTTTTGCTTTTACTATTATGCCATTGGTACTTAAGTTTAACTACTAACAATGCCAGTGAGTTAGTATTGTTTAATAAATAGTATTAGGGGTATTGTTGTAGTTTTAGGTTTTGCGGGGACGGAAGCTTACCGGGTAGTGCCGGTTATCCCATCGTACGGCGACAGACAACGAGGGCCCCACTCCTCTCCGCTTTATGACGTCATACCACTCAGACTTCCTGCCGGGCTTTTTTTGTCGCATTACGCCCCGGTTTACCGGCCACGTCACTCGCCCGAGTAACGCCTTTTTTTCCACTTAAACGGGCCCACTCTCGTCTAACGGGTGGGACCCGCGCTATGATAACCAGGGGTTAGGGTTTAGGTCATTTTTTTAAGTGCGAATTCCGAGGTTGGGTTCTCCCTCTCCCCCTGCCCGTAAAATGCGGGCAGAGAGAAAAAGCCGTCGGGGCCCCACCACCCTCGCGCTGCCCGTTACGTGGGCCTCCCAACCTCTGGGCAGCGCACGCTCCTCCTTGGGGTACGTGGCACCCCACCAGAAGCTTCCCGGTCCAGACGGGGCCCACCTCCCATGTGTCTGCCTCGTGATTTACAAACCCATCGGTTTCCAATCCTGCGGTTGATATGTCTCTATTGGTATTTTTATAAGATTCTGGGGGCATGATTATTGGGGACACCTGGTACTATTTGCGGAGACGGGGTCATAAAGAAAAAGAGACCCTTAGCTTTCTTTTGTTTATCATTACTTTATTTTTATATTAAAAACTATAAATTAATTTCAGTGGGAAAGAGAGAGTAGTATTAAATAAATTAAAAAATATATATTTCCACTTCAAAGATCTCAACTTGTAATTAAATTGATAATTAAAATTAAAAAATATATATAAAAGTGGGACATAGACATAGTATCTCAAGTAACTTCCTGAAAGGAACTAAATTAATGGAGGGGAGAAAAAGGAAGAAGTTGATGAGAAGAGAGATGGGAAGATGGTGGAGTGGGAGACATGGAGAAGAAAGTGCAAGTGGTGGTTGTCATTCTCAGTCACTCTCTTGTAATGTTTGGGCAATTGAACATCAGTCCCTCTCATGCCAGCATTCCTTTTTTGGCCTCCTTCTCTCCATTTTTTTTTTTCAATGAATTTCTTTTATTTTTATGTATATTAAATATTAATCAATTTTAAAATACATTTATACCCAACATATTATAAGAGCAAGTGAATGTGATTAGTGTTAGTGGGTCAAATAATTGGCTCTCACGTCCACTTTACTCTCTCGCCCACTTTCACGCATCGTTTCTTAATTGACTGGCTACTACTTTAATGGGTCAAGTCTACTGTTTAAACATAACTATGACGAGTGACATATGAACCAGACCTCGTTCAAGTCACCAAAGAAGACTCAAAAAGTATCAATTAATGAAATATATATATATATATTTATAATTTATTTATATGAATACTTTGGAAAAGGGAACATGACCCGAGGTAGGGTTCACTGTACTGGTACGTTTGGGACACGTGTGAGGTGTTGATGGTCGCACGTGTGAAGAGTGGTGCCAAGGGGAACATGCCTATGTCCATGCACCTCAAATCTTATTAAACACCATGCTCCTCTTTTCACGAGCACGAATAAATAGCGAATCGGATCCAAACTTTTCTGGTTTATAAATATTTATATTATTTTTTATTTATAATTATAAAAAAGTAATGCTAGAGATGCCCACCTTTGTCAATGTGCCCTCTAAAACTAAAAGTGGCATCTTATATTATATTTTAAAAAATTGTATTTAAAGATTATTCATTTGATTAAATTTATTTTTTAAAATAGACAAATAGGTAGCAATTAAAGCAAAGGGGTTGATTTCTTGGAAGGCTATGAGATGCTCTGGTGCCTTTGGGAAGGACACATGGTTGGACAAGAAGAAACCACGGTTAAGTTTTGGACATGCCTTGTTATTCTAAGAACCTCAAAGTCCGGGACAACCTTTTTTTTTTAATTTATTTATTTTTTTCCTTCTCATGATGAGACATCGTAATGTGAACAATAGTATAATATAATTCAACTATGTCTTGAGTTAATTATTGACAGGGTTTTAGGTGGTCTGGTCCTAATGAAATGATCATGCTACATTTTGATTATTAATTTCTTTTAATTATTTAGAGACATAGAAAATAACTTTGAGAGAAAGAAAGGAATTTTTGGAGGTGGTGGGCACGTGAGAACATGTGAGGGAATGGTTAAGAAGAGGGTGAATGTCCCCCACACGAGTGGCATGTTTGGGAGGCACACACGTGTGACAGCCTTTTAACTATTTCTATTCATCCACCCACCTCGTGTTCCTCAATCAGTTGCATGATCTGTCCTTGTGTGTGTGTGCCTCTTGATCAAGTGCGTGAATGTTACTACTAACTTTGTTGCCTTTTAATTAACTCTTTATAATCTTTCTCACTCACAGACAACAAATGTGATTATATTCTATTCGATCCCCTTCAATAACTTAACTCATCAGTTTTGTATTCATATGTATCATTGTAATTAGTGTGTGTATATATTAATGGAATTGCTCAACTTGTTTTGTTTTACATAGTTTATTAATTAGGAGATGAATGATGAACTTAGTTTAATTATACACCTTGATCAAGTCTTGATTATAACATAATAAAAAACAAGTGGTCATTATCATGTGTGATTAAGGAATGACATTGTTAAATGACAGGCTTGAAATGGTTTAGCATGATTTTTCTTTTTATTTCTTTTAATAAAGCCAAAAATAAATTAAAAAACTGATCAAATTAATGAGGAAGAGAGAAGCATTCCATTAATATCCTCATGAGTGAACATTAATAATTCTCCATTGAAAAACATGGAGAAGTATGACCTTGTTAATAATAATATGAACATATGCATGAGAATCAGCAAATTAAGCTAGATATTTTGATTGATGTGAGCTCTCTTGTTGTCTCTAGGGTTCTTGAGACGCTGCTTCTTGTTGTTGTTGGCCATGGTGAGGTGCTTCTTCTTTCTATCATTGGACTCATCCAACTCTATCTGTTCCTGCCTGCATGCTTCACTGCAGAAGGGAGTGTCACCTTTGTACATGAAGATGTCTTTGTTGGAGTTTAGGGTTTTGTGGCAGAGAAAACAAGAGTCAAGGAAGTGGTGGTGGAGTTCATCATCAGAGAAGGAGTCATAGAAAGCCATGGAAGTTACTACTGATCTTGGTGAGGGTGATCCAGTGGAGGAGATGAAGGGCCGTTTGATGTAACTTGAGTTTCTTTGCATAAAGTGGAGACCAGATTCAAGGTCTGAGAAGGAGGAGAAAGAGGAACTCCCCATGCATGCACTGCTTTGTGTTTGGCTTTGTTTTGGAGATGATGCAGCAACAAGGGAGGGAACTTGCTTATAAAGAATGGAGATAGAGACTTTAGCATTGTTTACTCATTTAGAAAATAAAATAAAGAAAGGTTCATTGTTTTAAATGAATGTTTATTCAGAATGAGAGAATCTGCATTTGTCACTCACTTTCAGAGGAAGCAAACAAAAGTTGGTGATCTAAGCATCACATTAAATGCTGATCTTGAGACAGATCTTGATGCAATGGTAGTGCATGTACTCAGAGACAAGCTAAGGAGATCACAAGATGTGTGAGAGATGAGTAATTAAGTAACTCATGACTCATATTGTTTCATTGAAGAAATTAAACTGTCTCTCTCTTTCATCACATGCAAGGCATGGCTCTGTTGTTGAAAGTATTCAATGAATCTAATTCTAGATTCCAGTTTCAATTAGAAAAAGGAAAGTCCCATTCATCACGTTCAGAAAAGCTTGGAAGCTGCTGGGCTGTCTCGGTGCAAAGATGGTGGAACTCTCTGCCATGCATGCTTTTACTGTTGGGGTCTTGCATTGTAGTGTGTGGGCATGCATGTGCTATTACTGCATTAAAATGAAGTTCCCTGCAGTACCAGCATGTCTGCTGTTGCTCAACTCTGTCTCGCTTTGTTTCATCTCGATCTCTCTACAACACTACTCTTCAACTTTTGTACCTATTAATTTCACTTAATCCAACTTCCAACTTAGTTCAAAGAAATACAACACACTTTTGACCTGGGCTCTCATTAATTGTCCTTTATATATGTTTTATTTGGACCCTTAATGTCGCCTCACCTCAAGTTTCAAATGTTGAACTAATAACACTAAATCTTTGACTTTTACATTGATGAACTCTGAAATTCAAGATTGGAAAACAAGAGCCTTAATTCAGAAACCAACTACCATGAAAATTCAATGTTTTTAAAACTGGGCTCGGAAGCTAATCGGTTTCAAGACTTGGTCACGAGTCAATCGGTCTGACTAAATAACTCATTTTGGTCCAATTGAATGACATCATAAATAAATAAATATATATATTTATTTATTTATTTATTTGTGTGCTAACAAATATAAATATATATATTCTTAAAATCCTTAATATTGGAACCCGGACCAGACTGCCACTCGAATCCCAGGTTTGCCGGTCGGACCGGCCGGTCCGATCCGGGTTTAAAAACAGTGCCACAAATCCATTGAAGTTATGCTCTGTTCTATCAATTCACCGTTAACTTTAAATGAAATCAATGCCAGATGATTTTCAACTTCTCAGCAATGCATAATTATTAGATATGAACTTTTAAAGATATGTTAGTTGAGTTCCTTCAGATCTGGCTACTGAAACTGGTCATGTGGGCATTCCAAACCAAAAGAAGCAACAAACCCATTCCATTCCCTTCTGGTTATCTTGCTTCTCCAACGCCTTTGAAGACTAGAACCTGATAAATAATTCAAAGCCACATGTCTTGTGTGTCCTCCTCTTGTCCAATCAACACCACTCTTATCACCATCCCTCAAGTCCATCAAAGACTCAAAACCCTATAGAGATGTTTAGATTTTTAGGGTTCCAACACTCTTCAGGACATTTCTCATCAGTCTACAGTACTACTAGACCTTCTTCATATTGGGCTCATGGGCCCAGCCCAATCCACCAAGCCCACGTGAAAACGTGGCGGTGGCGCCATTAACGGGCGGGTGCTAACTCATAACCGCCCAGATGATACGTTGCGCTGCGGGGCAGGATACAACCGCCGTGACTGCCACGTGGCGCTCAGATTACGCTGCTCCCGGCCTGAAAGAACCATGTGACGATGTGAACAGAGCGTCGAACCGCGACGCAACGGACCGCCTGGATTGGTGTGGTGGACCGTGGAGGTGTGGTCCTTCCACGCGATTACGTAAAAGCAAAGCGGTGCCCGTTAACTTAACCGCACCGCACGTTGCCGTATCACACCAGAAAAATGAGAAAAGCCATGCTGCGTTGCTCGTACTTGGCGGTACCATACCTTCACGCCAAAACCGATAATAATTTAAATTTGAAAAATAATTCAATTCGGGACAAGCATTTTATATATATCTTAATCCATCTCCAAAATAAAAGAATTAATATAATTTCATCATTTTTTTTCAAAAAGAACCTCAAAAAAAGGGAAAACAGTGGAGTGGAGGAGAGGAGCTCTAATATTTCATTTTTTTTAATGTGATTATTATTTATTTATTTATTTATTTATTTTTCTGTTTTTTTAGGAGAGCAGGACTTGGACGCTTCCCGTCCGGGCGGAGCGGCAAACGGGGCAGGGAAGGGCGGCGGCGTCGCAGTCGGAACAGAGGCAAAGGTGGCGGCACGGCATCAGAACCACCGATAATGGCCGGGCGTGGCACGCCCGGCAAGCCTTGGATGAAGGCTCGGCTCGCGCTGGATCGATATGGGCCGACTCGGCGTCGTCGGCTGGCGGTTCGTTCTTCTCGCCGTGAACTGGGCCGGCGGCGGCGGCGGCCGCGGCCGCTTGCTGGAGTTGAGCGTGGAGGGAGGCGGCAGCGGCTTGGTCCGAGAGGGCCTTGGCTTGCCACGCCATCAACTCGGAGCGGAGACGGGTGAGACGGCCTTCGAGCTCGGCGCCGCGGCGGGTGGCGCGCTCCACTTCGGCATCTTTCTCCCTTAGCCGGCGCGCCGCCGCCTCTTCCGCCGCAGCGAGCAGAGAACGGTAGTGGCGATGCCGTGTTTGCGTTAATGTCATTCTCAATTGGTCGGCCTGGAAGCGGAGAAACCGATCAATCAATCATCCATTCATTTTCAGCACAAAAATGGAAGAAAAAATCAATATACTTGGGATCGGAGGAACCGATCGATCTCATCGCGTTGCAGGTTGATTTGGGCGGTGAGATCATCGGAGAGAAGGGACGAAATCAGAGGAGAAGAAGACGAGGACGGGACGAAGGCGCTTGATTGGGTCTGGCTCTGGTCCTCAACCGCCAGCCTGAGACCCGTAGAGACGACCGGAGGAGGCTGTCGTTGTATCTGCAACTGGGCTAGACTCACCACCGTGGGCGGCGGAGCCTGAGGTTGCAACGAGAACAGACTCACAGGCGCCACCACCGCCATTGGTTCCCTCCCTCGCTTCCTCGGATTCCCAGCCCCTGTGACCAATAACCAAACACTCAGCGAAAACCAACCGATGAAGAAGATAAAGAACACGCCAGTGCCCCACCGACCTCCATTGGCGAAGAACGCGGCGGCCGCCGACTGGTCTTGCGAGTAATCCACAGCCTTCATCTCCGCCTCACTCCTGCACAGCAGCCGAGAACCGAGAATCAAATGAAATGAATCCCCCGAGAAGAGAAGCGCTCTCTTGAAGGAAGGTGAAGAAGAAGAAGAAGAAGAAGAGCAGACCTATGGAGGAAGAGAGCATTGGCAGGGTACTGAGCCTGGACCGCCATTGGAGATATAGATCGAGGGAGTAGTAGTTGATCGAAAGGGAGGCGGAGTTGTCTAGCGCTCGTCGTCGGCGCACATAAGGTGTTCGACGTTATGTATGAGAGAAGAAGAGTTAGAAAAGAAGAGAAGGAGAAGGCGCCGCGCTGGAAACGAGCGAGCGAAAGGCTCCAAAAGACGGCCTTCTTATTATTGTTCTTCTCCAACGCACGCGACGGAGCGGCTCGGCTTAATTGGTGGGTTTTTATTTCATTAATTTTACTTATTATTAATTAATTAAGACCACCTTAATAAATTCCTTTTTTTCTTTTCTTTTCTTTTTTTTATTTTTACTTTTTAAAAAAGATAAAGAAGAAGAAGAAGAGGGAGAAAGGTTGATTAATTAGTGGACATGTGGGTGCTTGGGAGGGAGATGTGGGATTCCAATTGGGCTTGTTGTGTTTTAGTTAATTGAGTTTCTAATACTATCTTGGGCTTGAAGAATTATTCAAACTCATTAGGGATTGATTGAGGAGGATTTGGATTTCAACTTCTCTAACCTAATTATTTTCCTCCCTATTTTTTACAAAAAATAAAAATAAAAATAATTATTAGTTTATTATACCCTCTATTCTAATGTAAAAGAAAATTATATATTTTTTGGCAAAATTTGAAATGAAAATCTAAATTTTCTTAAAAAAGTCCATGGCATGTCCTCTGAGTTATCAAGGGCAGCACATTTTATCCAACTTTCTTGCTTTGGTTCTTAGCACACTCCTCACATTGTGTTGTGTGTGTCCATCTCAAGAATCACATTCTAGAGATTTTTTTTTTTGCTCTTTCTCTATCAATCAAATTTTAAATTGAAACTTAAAACCACAAAATCAAGAATTCATTGAAAATCATTCACTCAAGGTGATATTATACATTCAATGGAACTACCTAGAATTTGATACAACTAATGTTGAAAAATGAGAAAGGGATCAAAGAAAGATTCCCACCCAACCCCCCCTTCCTTCCTTGCAAGTGAAGTGGAGAAGAATAAATAAATAAATAAAGTGGTAAAAAAAATTTAAAAAAAAAAAATTGGGATCCCTTGCATGATTTGAAGAAGAATGGGAGAGAATGGCATGTGATTCTTTCAATAAGGTGTGGCCCCTTTGGAAGTAGTAACACAATAAGTTCCAATGTAGGGGGTTGTTGTCAACCCTTCCCACAAAGCATGGAATCAATTCATTGAGAAGAAGGAAGGGTTGTGGCCCCTATATCTAACCCTAGAAAACAGTGAAAAACAAAGCAATGAAAACAAACAAGTATATTAACACAAAAAAATAAAACTAAAAATGTGATATTATTTGTTTTGTTATTAAATCATAATGAATAATTGAATGTATATATACATAGCTCAAAAATAAAATAAATAAATAAATAAATAAATAAATTATCATATTTGCATAAGTGTCAACCAAACCATATATAAAAATATATATATAGATAGATATCATAAATACATTGCTTTCTTTCCTGTGAGACAGTGAAGGCATGATCAACATCATGATAATTTTCAAAGTTCCAAGTCATGTAGTGAAAGAAGGCAAGCAAATGGGTGTGATGCACCCCATCACTTTATTCTCTCAGCCTTTTCTTTAATGCCAATCCACCCATTCTGCCAATATTTCAATGACCCTCACCCATCTCCCACTCTACTTCTCTCTTTTCCCATCTCTTCTTCTTGGCAACCAATATATCATCATCAATGAAAATAACTCATTAATAAAAAATAAAAAAAATCAAAACATTTGACAAACTAAACTAATACCACTTAATTAATCCAATATATTCAAATATAAAACCATCACCACAAACCCCCTGGTCAGGGGCGGACAACCCGGCACCTGTGCATGCATGTGTTGTGGGGGTTCAAACTTGAAAATTATTCTAACCAATGAAGACCTATATAAGGGATCTTGTACGTGCCAATAGGCTAAGAGATCGTTTTTATTCCTCCATATTTTTCTTCTTTTTCTATCAAAAGTCATCGAACAATTATCTAATAGAATATCGAACTAGGTTGCATGTCATATTAATAGTTAAAATTTTTTTAAAAGAAATTATCGAAATAAAGTAATATTACTTAATTGAATTATTAAAAAGTTTCAAAATGAGGTGGTTCATGGACTTAATGTGAGTGAGTAATAAATTAAAAAGTAATGAACTCTTAAACTTAGGGGTGAGTGGGGATGTATCTGTTACTTTATTGGTAGACAAGGTCTTCACAACCTAAACCTAACTCTAGCACACTAATGAACCAACTCTCCATCTTCATCTTCTTTCTTAATTTCTAATTAAACTGCCTTGCTTAATCATTTACCACCAACTTTTATCATGGAGAACAACTATTTATGATATCTTTTATTTGATCCATTATTCAACTTATTGAAGTTAGGATTTGTATTTTTATTCTTTATGATGAATACATTATATATATATAATTGCAAATTATATATAATGTTAAATAATTAGCCTGAAATAAAGCATGGACAATAATTTAATTGTCCACAAATCATAAACAACACTTAATTATACAAGCATGATCATAGAATGGAATGGAGAGAATTGAATGCAAGATAAGGAGAGAGATTGATGTGGTGGTGGTGGTGTTGTTGGTCCTATAAAAAAAAATATAAAATATTCCATCACGAGATATTACACTCAAGAGAACAAGTAGAAGAAGGCTCTATATAAATGGTCTCATTCATGTCTGAAAGTTAGGTTGCCAAAAAAAAAAAGGACTGATTTATTTTAATTCGATCTATGTAAAATTAACAAGTTTATTTTATTTATGATTTTGGTTTTGATTAGCTTGACTATAATTTAATCGATGATAGAAACGGTAATGTTATAGTTTTACTGAATTAACTTTCTAAATCAACATTAATCATAGAAATCTTTTGGAAAAAGTGATTTTGTTGTTTATGATGTAATAATTATGATGAAATAAAACCAAATAACTAAAAAAAATAAAAAATAAAAATAACACACATTAATTTACGTAATCCAACGATGTGCCTATGTCCACAGGAGTGAAGCAACGATATTTTTTTCCACTATCATAATATTTAAGATTACATCATATGTATTTATACTGACCCTAATTATACAAAAAATTATGAAAATACCCTATACCGTACCACGGGGGGTGTTGCCCTGCACCCTATCCCTAATCGGAGTCCCTAATAAAATATATCAATCACGCAAGGCAGATGTCATCACGAGCAAACTCCGCTTACTCCGGCATCAGTCTCCTTTGCCATGTACACATAACAAATATGAGCCACATACTCCAACAGATCTTAATAAAAAATCAAAAGCTAGTAATTCGGCGAGTAATTTAATTGTAAAAATTTAATTACTCAAGAAAATTCAATCTTGAGAAATGCCGATAATCAATTAAATAGTATAATTGTAAAATTTTAATTACAGATCTTTTGAAAACAAACATAAATTGTAGAACTAAAATTTGATAAATCCAAACATTAATAAATAATAATAATAATAATAATAATAAATCACACAAGATAACAATAAAGTATTCAACCTTCCCCCAAAGTTAGCACTTTATTAAATCAATAAGACCTCTTACCCACCCACCTCTACCAAAAGAATAAGGTTAGCTAAATCACTAGTATATGAATATTTAATCTTTTCTATAAAAATGGGGGAAAACTAAATTAAATTAAATTAATGATCACAATCTATGTGGATTTCTTTATTGACTGACTCCACAACCATCTGAACAACCTAGTGGACAACAGCATCCAATTTTCATTAATCTTTACTTAATGCATCTAACTTCGTGAAACATACTTATAATATATAAACATGTCTCATAGTCAAAATGGGAAAAGAACAATAGACAAAACAAAAGATTCAATAATGCATACATGAATTTTTTTTCTCTCTCTCTCTCTCTTTTTTCCAATTCCCATTTAATAAAATGAAAATAAATAAAACTTTTAAACAATTAGCTTAATATATGAGCACTGTTTTTAATTATTGAGACATGAACAAGTTCTATTTGTCACTCTCCCTGCTTCACATAAAACAAGCAATGTTATAATGGAAATGTGAGAAAGAGAAAGAGGTCCATGACTTGGTTTATTACATCTAGAAATCATGTCCACTTGGAGAAAGCCAGAAAGGATTATATGTTCCATATCTTTCTCATGTTTTCTCTCTACATACATGTCCTTTGTTTGTTTATATGTTTGTTTGTTTTCATCCTCAAGGATTATATGCATTTTGATTGAATGAAGGGTTCTAAAAAGAGGTGCTCCCTGTTTTCTAAACTCAAATGAGAGTCCATGCATTGGGAGTAGTGAAGGAGGGTCATCTCAATCTAAAGAAGATGCAGGGAGTCATGCATGGTTTGGTGGGTGGTGCTCTTCTCCAAGTCTTTGCATTTCCATGAAAACTAAATTAAAACTCCAACCTCAAAACTCAAACTACTACTTGTTGAGTTGTTTCTCCTCTGCCCTTTTGTGTAGGGTTAGGGTTAGAGTTAGGGTTAGGGTTCAGGGAGGGATAGGGTTCCTTGGGGCCACCAGTCAGTCCCTTCCCCTCCCATGTGTGTGACATTGGAATTGAAATTCTGAGAAAAAGGGATGCTGCCATCTCAGAGTGCCACAGAGAAGGAGATGCCAATTTATTGAGCCCTTTTTTTTCTTAAAAAAGGAAATATTATATATATATATATATATATATATATATATATATATATATATATATAATGAGAATTTGCATATACACTCATATCAAAGTGTGTGATTTGTATTTATGTATATATTAATGTAGTCAAAAGTACTTTAAAAAAAAGGTATGTTAAATATGATAGTGAGATTAGAAGTAAAAAGATGATGAACATAATCAATTTATGACCCTATGGTACAAAAATTTTGATGTTTTAGGGGATATACAAATAAATGTGATTAGGAACTCTTGTCTAACCTTTATTTTTCTCTAAATAAATGAATATGATTTATCTACTTTTATAAAAAAAAAGCAAATAAATATGATTTTCAAAATTATGCACTTTAATGTAGGAGTATGTTATATTTCATTTATAAGAGATAAAAGATAAAAGAAACAAGAGATATACATTTATATGTATATATGATGCATGAGGGTGATGTGAGGGTCTTAAATGGGTTGGCAACCCCCATTATATCCAACATCCATGACCCATAAGGACCATAACCATATCACCTCCTCCACCACCACCACCAAGCCAACTTCCAACAAATCTTTCTCTACTACCCACAAAAGACCATCCATTTCAAAATAACATATGGGCATTCATCAATATATATTTATAAGTTGATAGTTATCAAATTGGTCAATTTACAACACCACCAATCCCATTTTGAGATATAAATTCATTTTAACCTTAAAAATATCAATTGACATACATTTGATAGTAATCTCTCAACTTGCACTTATTATTTCAATTTTTTTAAATTTTATTTTATCTACTTTTCATTGAATTCAAGCTTCTTCTTCTTGTGTCTCAGTATATTCTCAACTTTTATCAAATTTTAATTATTTTGTTTCTTTTTCATATGCTCAATTGAAGCTTTGGTTATTCTCTTGATAAGATTTACCAAGAAGTAGCCCAAAAGAGATGTTCTTTCAATGGATATGCATCCCCATTTGCCTAAAAATGAATACCAACTCCAAAGCAATCAGTGTCTCCACTTGATCTTGATTTGATTCCTCTACAACTCATTATTTGGACCTATGTCTTCATTTCACCAAAAGCCAAAACTCCCATAATTCTTGTTCTTGAGACTCCATTAACAAGAAAGAAAAGAATAAGTTGAGGACAATGGACAAAAAAAGGGTTAGGCATTCCATGCTAATGAGATGAAGGTGTGCAAAGGGAGGCTAGAATTAGTCCATTTCATGCACAACTAATTAAGACCAGAGCATGAGATATTTACTAGTCATTGGCATGCTTGATGATGGCATAGGGATGCAATACACACCAAGGGCCACTTTCATGGATTATGACTTGAAACAAGATAAGGAGGTGTGGGTTCAATGGAGTTACCCCATTAGACCTAACCAACCAAATACTTTTAATTATTTTCCTGCCATAACTATATGTACACACTACACAACAACAATCATAGTTCTTTCTAGGGATGGATATGTAATTTTAAAATTTTTTGTAGAGAAGGTTCTGTTCACACTTTTGTGTTTGGTTTTTCTAGAAATTCTATTCATACTTTCTTTCTATTAACTTTTTTTTAAAATAAAAAAAAATCTCTAAACTATTGATTGAGATTTTTTTTAAAATAAAATTTTCAAATCAAATCAGTGTTATTTATTTGACAGTTATAATTAAATTTAAATTTAAATAATTGGCCATGCATATAATTTGGAGATATGGATAATGCTTGCTTAGCTTAGGCTCTATGGACATCCACTAGAAAAGGCATGTTGAAATTTAACAGTGGGGAAAAAGGCAAAGGAGCCCAAGCAAGCCCACCCTAATTGTTGTGAAGTAATAGATGAAAGCATAGTCAGAAAGTCTGATTCCTCTTTTGCATAATAATGCATTCCATTAGAAGAAGCAAGATGGGAATCCTTTTTTGTTGATTTGAGTGCAAAGCACCATCAACTTCCATGAGAGAGAGAGAGAGAGAGAGTACCAACAGAAGAAGTCATGAAAGGGAGAAAAAGGAAAAGAATGGCATCAGTCAGAAAGAAAATCTGATGAAGAGGTAGACGTGGAAATTCTTGGGAACCATGAAGTGCTAGTGGATGATCTATGGAAAAAAAGGATAGAGAAAGCACAGTGAGGTGGGCTGGAAAATATGTATATTTTTTTTTAGTTGTTATTATTTAATTTTCCTCTACTTGAATCTACAATGTTTATTGAATGTAGAGCTATGATAAAAAATGTAGTGAAAATAGATTCAGTGAAGTGCCTAATTTTCTTTCAAATTGATATAGTGGTTGTGCAAAAATATGAGTTATAATTCTAAATATGGATGGTTGGAGGTACAGCTTATTAGTTCAGGTTCATTTTCAATCTCTCAAAAGAAACACACCATAAATGAATAAAAATTTTGATACTACATAGATCATTTGCAACTAAAACAATCAAATACACAAGTTCTAATATGAAATTAGTTGAGATATACCGGAATCTTTCATCAACATTCAAAATAGGATGCACAACTAGTTATAATTTTTCTACTATGACAAAAACTGATTGAATATGCATTAAAAATAATGTACCTGCTCAGATGATTAGCATGCATAAAATAGAGGTCATGCCATTTCAGGCCTTGCACAGCCCTTAAATACACATTCTTAGATGCGACCGCATTCAATAAGCTATAAATTAATTTGGTCATGGATATATATACAAAAAGAAACCGAAGGGAATGGGTCACAAACTAACCGCACCTGGATTATGAATAGAATGGAAATTTGATAGCCTCTGGCAAATGGCAATGCAACTTGACAGTCATCAACACAATCTTTAATACCCCACTGTGAGCGCGCACACTAACCAATTCCCCATGGAATCACTTTCGTCAACTAACCATCTTGAATACCTTAAATACAGTCAGTGACTTCAACCACACTGAATTTTAACCACAACAGGATTGGGAAACAACTCGACAAGTTAAGATTTACATGCCGATGAAAGTGAGCATTAGACTCAACAACAGTGAATACCACGGACCATTATGCCACACCAGATTGAAATTTTCAGTGTCCTTTCCTGGCATTAACATGCACAATGGAAAAAAACTGGCCCAAACCTATACAAAGAATAGACATATTTACAGCAGCTCAAAATCTGTGCCAAAGGAATCAAGAACTACTTGTGTCCAACCCTCAGGCAGGATTCCCATGCTTCATAAAACCCAGCAGTAGTCTGGGCATATTCCCTTGCTAAACACTCTTTAACATTCCCAGAAATTTTCAGGATCTTGGCTATACAATGAAAAGTCCTGTATCTCTAGATTTGCAATGTGACAGTTCACAAAGCCTGCTTGCAATGACTTAACAAGAAGAAGGGTGGTGGGAAGAACCCACCAATCATTGTCCTCCCTATCAATGAAAGAAACAGAATGGAATTAGTTTTCACAATCCCAAAATAAAGGAATGTTGTTCCACCATGCTTCCAAAACAAGAGGTCCGATAATTCATTGATATTCAGGTGCATGAGCCAGAAGAAACTTTGCCATGGGAACTTAATAATAGCTTAGTGATGGGGGGGAAAAGGAATGACTCAGAGGAGGCATAATGGAGTCCACATGGAAGGAGACTCTTCTCAGAAATTGATATGTAATCAGCTAAACAATTCCCACTGGGTCTGAAGTAACAGAAGATGAGCAACTAAACAATTTCCCTTGGGGTTGAAGTTAACACAAGAAGAACAAAATCTCATGTTTGGTTGAAGAAAATTAAATGAATAGGCAAATGAAAGCAACTGTATTGATGAATATACTTTTCATTTACTTCCAAAAATCCCTTTTTTCTGATTTTTTCATATATTTCCCCTCCCTCAGCTCGACGTAATTCAAAAATTATATTATGATAAAGGGAAAAATGATAAATTTCTGAAAATATAGCCATGAACTGAGAAAAATATGTAAAAATTTAGACAAAATCAACTACCAGGAAATTTGAGAAGTGACAAACACCTAAGTAGTTTTATATGAACATTATCATGCTAAAGTCAGGTCTTTCTATATAAACAAAGTATCTACTTCAGAAAGCAATGATCTGCTTGTTGGTGGCATACCTGCAGACCTATGTTTGAGAACTTGGGGGCACTTAAAGCAAATTGCAAACTTTACTATCACAAGTAAAATATCAGAAATGTTTAGGCAAATTGTATTGTTTAGAAAAGTTTTTCCTTAAATAGTCTCCAGTAAATCCTCATAAGTTCAATCAATGAAAATGTTATAAACAGTCAAAAGGGAAGCCCGGTGCTACAAAGCTCCCGCTATCTTGCCTTGATCCGGGGAAGGGTCAGACCACTTGGGTCTATTGTACACAATCTTGCCATACTTCCTTGCAATATGTTATTTCCATAACTCGAACCTGTGACTTGGAATTTCGGGGCCATGCCTAATGCTTCCGCTTCATGTTATAAAACATTTAAAAACGGTGCTACAAAGCTCCCGCATGAGCGAGGTCCGGGGAAAGGTTGGACCACTTGGGTCTAGATTACTCATTGTTATTGATCATCCTTAAGCAGATTTATTATCCAAATTGTAAATTATACTAACACCAAAGAAGCAACCAAAAGCAAAATTAAGTTCAAACCAAAGCAAACCTTCTGATGTTCCATGTATTGGCCCTTGAAGTCATTTCTGATGATGAAAAGCCTACGTAACAAATTCCACAAATAAAAGCCACGATCTGCAGAAAATCCACACACATCAAGTGAAAAAAGGCTGAATAAGATAAGATACAGTGAAGACAAACAACATTAGCTAATCCGCCCAGCAGGATTGAAACACTGAAGAACAATATCTGAAATAGTTCTCAAACCACTTATTACTATAAATACAAGAAAATGAATTATCCTACTGTATTGCGCAAAATGAAAGTAAATATTGACTCTCTTTTTTCCTAAACTGGCTCAAAATAGGTACATAGAACAGTGGATCTACTGGACAACAAAATAAAAACATCTGTCAGTTTCACTTATACATGTTCCTCTGAGAATGAGCTAAACTTAGGACGTTAGTTTGTGGTATAACTTACAATATTTGATATGGATGTAACATTCCACAATGCATATATACGAGCAAGAGAAGATCTTCTAGGGCCTCGACTGAAAAGAGCATTTAGACCAGCTGGAAAGGGGGAGATCAATGATAAAGGGAGAATAAGCAAGAATGCAAGAAAAGCCCCAAGTGATATCCAGTAGTACTGGAAGCAAAGTGAGAAGCATAATGGTTAAATCACCCAACAGCATAATGGAGATAAGAAGCTGCAATGCATCCTGAAGAAAGAAAATTCCAGTGTTGAGTCATAGTTTTTCACTAAAAACGGTTTCAGATGACAATTGAGAACCGACCTTGAAGCCAATAGGCTTTGTATTTCGTAATAAAAGAGAAAATGGAAAGAGATAGTCCCTCTTAAAAGCATAAAGAGAGTAAAGTTGCATCAGTTATTATCCCTCCATTTACTCCTCCTGTCATTCTCTTACGAGAATTCAAATGGCTGACCGAAGGTTGATTTGGTTGAGACTGCTTAAGGCCTTTGCGTGAAGTTGAAGAGTTTTTCCTGGGGGAAAAAATTTAAAAGTGACATATACAAATCATCAAAAAATTTGCACATGAAAATTCTCAGTTAAATTTCACAGATGAGTAGCCAGATATACTCTTGTCTATCCATCTATCCATCTATCTATGTGTGTGATATACCTTGTACGGTCATTAAAACTGGTCTCTAAATACTCTGGCTGGTGTGCATTGTTGAAGAAAGACTCATTCACCATTACTAAGATGCCTAATTGGTAGTAACCAGAAGCTGTTGCCTGGAACCATCCCAACTCAATTCGAACACCATGGTTATCAAGCTGCGGATTCGCATGACTATTAATCCAAGTAATAACTGGACTCAATGCTGAGCGGATTCTCCGTTGAGTTACAGTCCTTAGTTGAGCATTCAATCCAGCAACCAGTCTATTCCAAACTGTTGTGGAAACATACTACAAAGACCAAGAAGTTGGATTTAGAGAAGGGTTGGTCCAAGGCACTGAATTATTGAATTGAACTGTAGGAAAACACTGCAGATACTGGTACTACCTGATCGACGAGATTAGTCAATAACACATCACTGTGAAGATAGTAAGGGGACATAAAACTTCCATCACCACCAAAAATGATGCACATAGGAAATCTTTTCAAAATAGTGGATGCTACATCTAGACGTTTCTCATCACCCCCCAAGAAAAAGTCAATGTATGCAACCATCAAATCAGGGGTTGAACCAACCTGCAGTCAACATATATATGTCACATAGGAAATAATGTTAGAATAACAAGCCGTACATGTTGAGTGGGCAGAAAAAAAAACTAATCTTGCTCCAATTTATTTCTAATGGACCATGCAAACACCAAAATAGTTTACAGTGATAATCATGGATTATTTCCAATCCAGCAAACCAAAAACAAGCCAGAAACAACAATTTCAACCTTTTCACAAAGTCAGATCTAGGTCCAAAAACGTGATTGCTACACCAAATCCATGTTAGCTTAATGTTGACCTTGAAGCCCTATATTCCATTCAGTGGAAGTTGTTGCTGTAAATTATAGGGGTTTAACATGGAAGAAACATATTGAAACTTCAGATGAATTTTTCTAGTTATAGATACCAAGAAGAAAAATTATGCATAGGCAACTATGTTCCATTTAGTACAAGTTATTGTTGTGAGTATTGGAATTTCAATTAAAGACACATTTGACATGACCTCAGGCAAAATTTTCTAATTATATATAGTAATATAGTAAAAATAGGTGTCGACAAATTGAAGGGACCTAGAGAGTATTTTAAGAAATATGATCATTGATATGTCATAAATCCTACCTGGAAGTACCCTTGTTATATATCATAGTTGATTATTATGATCATATACATTATATAACATTGTTCACAAAAAATAAAGTAAAATCCAAGGTTAGTTTTATTAAAAACAATGATTGGAAAAAGGCAGAAAAATTCATAGCCTTATAACTTTTAATGATCACCTTACAGCTAAATAATGTCAGAAATCATGAAATGCTTTAGTTTGACATTTATTTCAAATGAGTAAATGAAGCTCTCTGCATAAAAGATATATGCAGTGCAGGACTCACAGACTACACAATTCTAGAAAAATGGATAAAAGTTAATTATCATAAGAGGAGAATGTATCACCTTCATCCCTTTGTAAAGAGCTTCGTGATCTGCATGGCGCAAACATGAGTGGTCATACTCTGATTTAACATACTCTTGAAGGCGTTGAATTTTTCTTTCTTCACGCCACTGTTTCCAAGACCAGGCACAAGGGTATGCAAGCACCAAGAGTATGCTATGAACTGACCCTTCCCACCACTCATATGCAGCAACAGAGTTGATATCATCAATAAATCGGTTAAAAGCATCTTCATACCTGTAGACGGTCAGGCCAGCAAACAACACAAGCATTTCATTAAATAGAAGTTTCTTGATAAACCATTTGGCAGTGAAAATGTAATTTTGTATCAAACAAATCCATCCCAAATAAGAAGAGCACAATGATTCAAATGATGAACACTCCAAGTATAATAATTTGAGTTCAAGAAATGATTTCCTGTATGCAAGGTGCTAGCCAGTGCTTATAATTGCATTATTGTAGACACTGATTTCTATTAGATTAGGGAATGAACAAATTGGTCTAGATCTTAAAAGAACAGAAACTGATTTCAATCCAGATAGGCAACCGCTTGTCCAACCATTATGCCTGTCTTTAATGGGTAATAAGATTGTGATAACAATTGTAAAACAGGGATCAAAAGAATTAAAGCCAAACTCAGCTGACATTTAGAAATCTAGTGATATTGTGTCTTTGTGTTCTGTAGTGGAGTTTCCTATGGCTACCCAAGAAGCTCCCTGCCTATAGTTGTAGAGAAAAACAATATCTGTAGATGAACAGATACAACAGGAGGAAAGATTTTCAAATAACTTTCTAGATGGATATGGTTGGTTGAAAACTAGCATGTCTGGCACAAGTAAGGAGGAGGTAATAAATTCATGTTTCTAATTTTCAAGCTGTAATTTGTGAAATGCTGTTTCCATCTTACACAAGTCCAATAATAGCATCAGGAGGAGAATAAGGGAGATGCCAAGGTTCTCTGAATGTATTTGGACCCATGAAGTACATTCTATGTACATGGCTCTGAGTTTCTTCAGCCCTGCTGGCCCCTGGTACCTAGGTTTCAGTAAAAGATCATAAGAGAAGATTGACAGATAAAAATATCCAAAAATGTAAAAAAAAAGTAAAGAAGCATAAAATCAAAGTACACTATGCATTGGTCTTGTACTGTTACCTCCGCTAGAGATAAGAGATATGGGAAAGAATTGGAACCATCATGCTGGATGGGACTGCTGGCTTGATAAGTGATGTCATTTCCAAGCATTTTAATTCGTAAAGCACTTAAAAGTAGAGCCAATAGAACCAAGATAAATGATACAAGAAGTGCAAAAGGACAAGGACCACCAAAAGTGTATACCAAGTCTTCAAGTGGTGTATAGCATTTTGGCATCTTGTACTTCTCAGACAAACATCTATATGGGCAAGATGGCTGAGTAACACCACCTGTATAGAATAGATAACAATCCAATAAAAGAAAGAAACAACCGCAAGTTTTGCATCAACAAATCTTTAAAATCTGAAAGAAAATGCATGCAAAAGGTTTTAGTGGTATAAGTAAGAAGTTCATGAAGAAATTACCTCGTACATATATGAAATCTGCCCGTGTAGGAATAGAATCAAGTGAACAAGGAATGCAAAGTGATCCATCAGATCCAACAACATCTTTATATGTGCCAACTGGGCACTCCTGAAACACATTTTTAGATCATCAACAAAGTCAATTAATATGCTATTCACCAAAGAATTTAACTTGATTTACTAATCAGAAAATTCATATTGATTAAGATTTAACATGTTTGTTGCCAATCACAAGTTTCGAATTTATACGATTTGAGTATTTACACCACCCACCAACAATCTCATTGTACCAAAAGAATACTTCACATCTATGTTCCAAACATGCAGAGAAACTGCTTCTTGGTTGATGTTTGGATTACATAAACTAAAACTGTATCATATAACAAAAGTTTTCTTGGTTGATGTGAAGATAACCTAGCAGAGAGGACACACAAGTAAAAACAATTCATACATAAAAACACACAAAAAAAAGACATCCAAATAATACATACTTCGCAGAATGTTCCATAAAGCCCCTTTGGGCACTTCTTTCCGGTGATTGTTCCCTCTTGCCCATAATGCCCACCACCATTTCCAGTCCCTCCACTAGTAAGAAACAAAACAGTGAATTAAATGGTAAACCTTTTATCCAAGAAAACTATACAAACTTTTTGGGGCAACTGCAATTGGTTCTCATCAGTTTATAAAAATTAAGTGCATGGTAGAAAGAGAAATAGGACAAACTCAAATTCATACTTCAAGAACTTGTATGATTAACAGAACCAACTTAACTAAATGGCTAGAAGTTATTGTCAGTTATTTTCAGTTGTAAATATGTCACACAATGCAGGACTCAATCTTTCTGCTACTGTTTAAGCTCCAGTTTCTTACCTAAGTACAAAGTTATGAATGCTGCAAAAGTTATTTCGATAAATACGAGCAGAAAAGATGGGGCATTTTATTTGGCAATTTTCTTGATGTTAAATACCATTGGATGGGTTACTTTTTATTAGCATTGGAAACCATCACATTATGGCAGGGTAACGCGTTTCACATTTTAATGAATCCTCCACTTATATGATGGGATGGTTAAGAGAAGATTATCTATGGTTGAACTCTTGACAACTTATAAATGGATATAACCCTTTTGGTATGAATAGTTTATCGGTATGAGCATGGATGTTCTTATTTGGGCATCTTGTTTAGAGTTACAGCGCCAATTTTAAAATTGATGTTAGAATCTTATTTTCAGATTTATTGCTCAAAAAACTTTCAACAAAATAAGGTAACATCAGATTAATGCTCAAAATTGCTATCAGTTCAGGTCATTGTCAAACTTCATGAAAAGGCCTTTTTACCATAATGCATTGTCATTTAGGTTAAGATTCTGGCCTGCCTGCATATAGAATTAAAACTAGCACAGTGAAAAAGGAAACATTCTCTTAGAACTTTCTGAGATGAGGAGATCCAAAGCCCTGCTTAAACCAAGAGCTGAAAAAGTGGTAACGAGAACATACAATAAATAAAGAAAATGCAACAAAGACTATGTGATAGCAGTTGGTATGATGAAGTGGAGTCAAGTGAAAAAATAGATAAGGCCATAAATTTTTTGAGACCAATAAGAAGCTGAAAACCAAAGAAAGCACAAGAAATCTTTAGACAAAATTTAAGCATTGAAATGCTAAAGAATGAAAAGAAACAAGCCAAAACAAAATACCTTAATGATTTTGAGCTTTTGAAATAAAATCAGCTGTTGTAAGTACAGAGAAGTATAAACTAAATATGAACAATTTTAAAACATTAAATTCATTAACCACTTAAAATGACAGCAATTAGAGGACAAAATAGATAAATGGCCTTCATCAAAGTAATGTCAAAATCAACTGAAAGTTACCATCATTTTTAATTTAAATGTTAGACAACATGTTGAGCATGAGATATACTCTAAACAGACAAAACTGTGGTATTGGCAATCGAGATAGACTGGTAACTTCAGAGATATTATTATTACAGCAATAAAATGCAGAAATCACAGTATTGTAAAGATAAATACCTTGACATAATTGTACCATTTACAGTAGCAATCTGAACATATTCATCTCCAGTGGCGACATTAGACCAATCAAAGTGCACTCTACCACCGCCACCGCCACCACCACCAACAGGCCCACCATTTCCACCAGACACTGATAGAGATGAATTTTTCTCAAGTGCAAGTGATTGAAGAAAAAGAAGAATTGTCCCACCAGAACCACCTCCAAGCCCACCCATCAAAGTTCCATTATGGTTTTATGGCAGAGCTGCTATGGCTTTGGCCATCAGCCTTCAATGATCCATAAATCTCCAATCTAGAAAGTGGCCACTTGATGGAACCCATTACTAGGAGAACAAAAGAAACATTTCCCAAAAATGAATGGACTGGTTTTGAACTGAAAAAAAGAAAAGAAAAAGAAAATTCAACCAGTAAATACAAATCAAGCATCTAAAATGTGAACACCACCTTCTTTACGCCTTTTAAGAATCACTGTCATTGCATTTACACATATGTCAAAAACTCAACATGGAAAGTGACTTTCTGGCTTTTTGCATATAGACAGACATTCAGGAAATATACCAAAATCATGTCAAATAACATTCACCATGATAAACTAATAGAAATATTCAGTTCCTTATTGCTTACTTCCAAGTTTCACTGCCCAATCTTCTTCTGTTGTCCTATTTACATGATTTCTCTTATGTTGCCGAATGTCAGCCCTGATAGGCACAGCTAGGGGCTGTACACCCAAAGCATGCCACTAGCCAATCATGTGTACATCTTAAAAGTGTGTTGCTAGTTTTGCTGCAACTTTAGCCCTTGGATTAAATTTCAAGATAGATGATAATTAGGGTCGTCACTGATTTACCAATTCCATAACAGCCTGAGTTGAGGCAAGACCATCCTTAGTCATCAATCTGAGTTTAATCCTAATTAGACCATGTTCACTCATGACCACTCAATAAATTGATACATCTCCCCTTGGTTTGTATTGCTCCAGTTCATTGCCTTTTCCAACAATATGTAACAGATACTTAGCATCTGATACACTCGTTCATATAACCTTTTATCCAGACTTATCATGGGAACAGATTTCAAAGTGATACACACATTAGGATGGTAGTACAAACTGCTAAATTACAAAGAATTCATAAAATATAAATTAGACTGCAACACACTTATGGGTAAAAACAAGCATACGCATATATATTATACATGACCAATGGATATCTTTTTAATGATAATAATGGACATGATATTATACATGTAATAAGAAGACCAGCTGGCACAGTTATTAGCATATGTTCATTTCTTGGAATGTGGCATGTAAATGTATACTTGCTAATGGGCTGCATAAAGGAACAATGTGATAATGCCTTCACATTTGCAAGCACCAAAAGCTAAGTATCCATGTTTTTTGTCACATAACTGCATTCTAATCCAATGAAAAGAATATAAAAATTGTTTCATTTGATTACTATCAGCAAAATTTCAAAGTGGATGTTGATTTAAAATTCTCTTGCAATTCTTATGGTTATCACCACTCCTTTTAGCTTTTGATACTTTTATACATAGCTTTTCGCTTTTCTTTAGCTCATCAGTCTTCCTAAGACTACAATTATATTGAAGTTTACCATATTTACAGGTAAAAACACAATAGCCAGAATCCAGTTTCCAGTTGAGAAACCCAGTAGATTAGAACTTCAGGAATTCATACAATAAAATACTTACCTATCATCCCCCCACCAGCAGCATTTTCCAGTAACTCACTGGATCCACCATTTCCGCTCCCTAATTCACAAGGAAGATCAGGATCACCATATGCTTGACCACCTTCTGCTAGCATTCCATTGTAAAACCCTGAGCCTCCACGACCTCCATGTCCAGCACCTCCTCCAACTCCATATTTCAGAAATTTTCCTTTACCAATACCCTCTTTGCAACCTATGAAAGTATTCAAGTGACAACGATGGGCAGAAGGAACAAATTTTATCTCAAAGAAGTCATAGCAGTATTTAAACCATATTAAATAAACAAGCATTAGAAAATGGTCTTAATTAAGAATTTGTGTTGCCGTCACAAATTGCAATGTAGATGACTCACCTAACTCTGATGCACTTACTACTCCATCAATCTCAATGGTGACAGTCCTAGCTCTGTGAATGTGAAGGATGGTTCCTTTAATGGTACCATTGACAGTGAGATCGTCAACCCTGCAGATCTGTAAAACTTACAGCTAGTGAGTTTCATATAAAAGGAGAATTTGGTGGAACATGATGCACTATAAAACAACTGGACCTTAAAGGTAGTGAATCCAATGAAGATTTAACTTGAAGCAATCAAGAGATAAATTAAACTGAAAAACAAAAAGATAAAGAAAGAAGCAGTATGCAGAAGCTTATTTCATTTATTTACATCTTTTATATTACATTAAATGATTAGAGCCAAGGCATAAATAACCCTACAATGACATATAATCAGTTTGATTATAGGCTTGCACAAGTGACTTTAGTTGCCAAATCAAAGAGAAGAAAACACAATGCAATAATATGTAAACAATTGCAACTTTTCTGTAGAGCATCAAATCTGAAAACAGAAAATATCGGCATCCCTTGTGTGAAGGAAATACTGCAACAAACTAGTACAAATTCACAAATCAAACCAAACAAGTAAAATTGGACTAATTACCAAGTTTTAAAAAAAAATACTTAATACACAACAAAATACAATAATTTTATTCAATGTATTAATATAGATAGTCGGGTTAAGAAGGATGCTTGGAATCATCATTGATGACTATGGCTTCATTAAAGAGCATAAGAAAAAAAGCAGATGCTCTTGGATATGAAAATCGGGCATAACATCAAAATATTGCAGAATTTACTTACTTGCAATGTGAAAGATAACGAATTGTTAACATGACAATCATCAGGAGGCATTATTAACTCCATTGGGCATGTCTGACTATCACAGTGTGACTGTGTTGCCCTGATAAAGAAAACCTTCAGATCAAAGTTTTAAGTGGCAAACCTTGTTAATGAAACGAAGGATCAAAGAGTTATCTTAAGCACATATATGTTGCACACTTACAAGCTGCTACCGGAATCATCCTCCAATGGAGCCTGAAGCAAGGAACCTGGGCCAACCTGCTCAGAAAAGCTTCCTTGTAAGATAAAATCATAGCTTTTTTTCAGTCTTTCATTCATAATTTATCAATAAGCATGTGTAATCACCCCTGAACTGCCAATTCATGCCACAGTAAAGTGCTAGATTAATGATAGTTCTTCCATATACCAATCAGTTGTACAAACCTTCTTCATAAATCATACTAAAAAGTAAAATTGTATTGCTTACCAAGTTATTAAAAAAAAACCTTAATACACAACAAAATTCTGCTCGCAGAATAGATAAAGAGAAATTTATTGATCTGAGCAATAAAACCTTCTACCTTCAGGGCCACACATCAGCTTTGTTATATAGCAACCCCTACAAAAGACTCTCCCAAATATAATTTAAGGAATTCAAAGCATACTGCAATGATGGTTATGTGATAAGAGAGGCCAAGCCTTAGAATTTCCATCCTAGACATCAACCAGTTTAAATAACTGACTTATTTCCTAAAGTAAGAAGATGCAAGCAATGTACTGATTACCACACTAGATGTGCACCTCACCAATTTCCAAGCCTAACTACCTTGAACCAAAAAAGGTAAACCGGCATTAGTTTAACTTGCAAACACTTCTTCAAAATCAAACAAGGACATTGAAGATTATGATTAGCCAAGATGGCTGTCAAAGGGAGATTCAAGATTATTAACAATCATGTGCTGCACTTGCCAATAAGGCAATAACCAAACATAGCCCAAGAAAGCCTAAGCACCTTACTTCAAAAAAGCTAAAACACTTCAACTTGCAAACACTTCCTCAACATCACAAAAGGGAGATTGTAGATAATTATGAGCAAAATGTCTAACAACCAAATGCACCTAACTCAACTATAGCCAAAAGTGATAGTTGAATACATCTTCCTTCGGATAATATGTTGAACATAGTTTGGAAAGGGAGCTAAATATGTCAAGAGTTAATAATATGATTGGACCATAAGTTTAGAAAGGGAGCTAAATATAGTTGGTTTTCTAAATTAGGCAACTGAATCAAGGAGATTTACATGGAAGATTGTAGTCTAATTATCGGGATCTACATGCAAGTTATGGCTATAAAAGAGCAAAGCCTTATATTGTTTGTCATTGAATCCTTTAGCAATTTCATAGTCATTGTGGTCTTCTATTCTATTATAGTAATAAAGTTCTTCTTATTCGTGGTATAAGCTTGCTTGAGTTGGGTTGTTTCTACAAGGAGTTCCATCATAATACCTTTGGAGCACACTACTCCAAACACTAACTGACTATGAAATTGTAAATTGTTAAACCAAATTTATGTTAAGTGTGCAGTTGGAGTTCATACCTTCATACATAAAGATCATGTGCCCCACAGGTATTTTTTTTATCATTGATAGAATTTAAGGCTTAGTTGTTGTTGTTGTTGTTGTTGATAGAATTTAAGTTAAAAAAGCTTTTTACATAAGCACAAAATATTGTTGCAAGTTTCTTTAAATGGAGCTGTGCCAAACAAACCCAGAGCCCTGATTAGATTGTGTCTAGATACAGATCTATTGAGCAAGGAGACTTAACTCAGAAATCCTAAGCTATCAACAATTTTAAAATTGATAATTAATCAATTTTCACAAATGCTTATACTAGAAGGAAAACTAATATTTGGACACAAGGTTAATAAAAGAATGACCAACCAAAAAGGATCATTTTACAATTCCAATAAAGAAAGAAAGCAGACAAGATGGTATATAGAATGATAGTAACATAGTACATGGAGAATTGATGCTAATAGTTAAATCTGAAAAGGGCCTATAATGATAGTAAAATAGCATTTGAACAAATGTGTAAATAGCTAGATCTAAGAAGGGCATAAAACAATGTATAAACTGCTGAAAACTTTAATGAGCCATAAGTCATGAAACAGTGAAGTTTATAATGACGACATTCAATTGAATTATTAAAAAAAAAAAAAAACTCACAATAAAATGCTAAGCTCCGGTTAATCCTGAAAACTAGTGTGATAAATTCCAGTTGCAAAAATCATTTGGAAGAAACATCTACACCAACTGTGAATTTATTATTGATTTGTTCAATGTCAGCAACCTATTTCCACCAATAAACATGTCAGGGAATAACTGCTTCCATCTTGACCACTAACTTCTTCAAAATCATATAACCAAGTAATATGAGTGATTTTTAACATAAAATGTATAGTTTGCAAATTTGTGCCCACTAGTGGCAAATTTATCACAGTATCAACTAGGATATATCAACACAGAAAAATTATTATGAGCAGGAATTAGATATTATGTTTTAATTCCATCCTAAGGAACAAGAGTACCATTTAAAAATAAAGATCATACTTCTATATTATAAAATAGAGACAAGAATAGCCGCTGAGCTTTAATAGCATCACCATCACCAGTCAATCGGAGAAGCCCTTGGCCAGAAACACCCAAATCTGCATTTGAAAAAATGACGGAATTTTGCTGCCCAGAAAACAATGATTGTTATATAACTATTTACAAACTCAAGTAGCAAAACAAATATACAACGATTACCATTCAGAGAATCAGCTTTCAGATAATCATACCCTGAGAACAACTAAGTTTCTAGCTTCAAGCACAGATGTGCGGACATCATCATTTCCACCGCCATCAATCTGAATGCTAGAATTCCACATGAGCAACATTTTGACATACATCCTGAAAGCGCCATAAACCTTAAAAAAAAAATGGTTTAGAACAAACATTGTATCCATTTGAAATGGAAGAAACGTCAAAATAAGAAAATAAAGCAACTAAAAAACTCATGCATAATAGTGTGCTAAACTGCTCTAACATAAACAAATAGGCATGTAGAGTTACAAAGATAAAGAACATGGACAAACATACATGAGCACTTGCACTCAGTTGTCAAAAAAAAATATGCACACATAATCACAAACAGACAATTTTTTATATTAACTCAAGAGTTTCCATAATTTGAGGATTCATTGAACAAATTGCAATAGCACACCTTGAGTATACTGACATGTTTGAAAAGTATACCGTGAACAAAAGAAGACAATTGATGATTTCTTCCATTTTATGCAATTCTTGCCACAAAAAATAAAAAAATTCATGTTCCAGCTATAGACCCTTCAACAGAATACCAACTGCTCTAAGTGGAACAAACACTACAAACTTGAAAGTAATATTATATTGAGAGCAAGTGAAACCTGACTTTGATGATGTAAATTTTAAGAAAAGCATAAAGTATAAAAGACATTCATAATCAAGCATTTTAATTTAAAAAATGATACTTGCCTGTATTACAGAATCACTCAAAAGAAGTTCTTCAGCAACCAGCTCAAATTCTGAAACACCATACTCTGACAATCCAAAGCATATGCTACCTCCATGAAGCAATCTGATTTGCCCTCTCACCTTCAAAATAGAAGTTAAAATTGCAATCATGAAGCCAATGACTGGTGCTACTTAAAGCATGAAGAAAGACTTGCGCCAGAGTTTATAATTGAAATACAACATAGCTTACTACACTTCATCAAATAGAACACAAAAAATATTATAACAACAGGAAAGGTGAATATGCTATCAGCCACTAAAATCTGCAGGTCTTGATGCATGGGACTATGGGAGTTCACAAAATGCAGGGAGTTCACAAAGCATATGCTACCTCCATGAAGCAATCTGATTTGCCCTCTCACCTTCAAAATAGAAGTTAAAATTGCAATCATGAAGCCAATGACTGGTGCTACTTAAAGCATGAAG
The DNA here is from genome assembly GCA_026586065.1 of Dioscorea zingiberensis. Taxonomy (NCBI): domain Eukaryota; kingdom Viridiplantae; phylum Streptophyta; class Magnoliopsida; order Dioscoreales; family Dioscoreaceae; genus Dioscorea; species Dioscorea zingiberensis. The sequence continues at coordinate 2,057,541 of CM048822.1, read as the reverse complement.
AAAGACTTGCGCCAGAGTTTATAATTGAAATACAACATAGCTTACTACACTTCATCAAATAGAACACAAAAAATATTATAACAACAGGAAAGGTGAATATGCTATCAGCCACTAAAATCTGCAGGTCTTGATGCATGGGACTATGGGAGTTCACAAAATGCAGGGAGTAAAATCATATTCCTCCAAGCTATCTTTACCAACATGTGTCTTACTTATTGCCTATAACATAACCATATTTTACAAAGGTATGTCAAGACACTGATTGTATTCCCAGGCCATTATTATATTTCAGAAACCATGACTTTCTTCTAAGCGCTAAATGTACAATGGAAAAAAAATGAAAATACAGCTTAGATTAGTTCATAAAATGTTGATCTTCATTGAACACATGACCTTATAACAACTATATAATATGACCCATAAAAGTATTGTTCATATTATAGTCTATCCATCAAAATTTTATTTTAACTACAGAAAAGAGAAAACCAGTTACATTACAAAAGAAGGCCCAAAGAATAATTCCTTTCTCATAATCCTAATTGTTCCTTAAATATTTCTGTTTTCATATTAAGTTATATACACAAATTTACCTCTTATGTATGTTAAAAGAAAATGATTTTAACATTAAACAAACACACTCTGTATGCTAACAAAACCTTATCCTAATTGTTTCATAAATATTTCTATTTTTAATCATATTAAAAGCTATACAGAAAATTGACTCTTCACTCTACCAAAAGAATAATTTTAATATTTCATTTAAAATTCTCTATTTGCTAGGAAATCTTATCCCATATAGAAGATAAATATGCTATGCACAGCCTTCAGCTTAAACATCTGCACGTCAAGATTAGTATTACTATATTCCAACACCCAAGGCGCACTGAATTTAGGGCAACCCAGTGCTACAAAGCTCCAGCATTGTGCAGGGTCTGGGGAAGGGTAAGACCACTTGGGTCTTTTGTACGCAGCCTTAGTGGTAATTCAGAACTTACAAGTTCTGTTTTGCAAAGTTCTAAAGAAATGCCTTAAACCCAGCTTGTAATATAAACAAGTATCCTTACAAGTGGAAACTTAGACCAATTCAACAACATCATTAGTGATTATGGTTCCTATCTAACAATAATTAATAAAATGGAAAATGGAAGCTTACACTAAATAATAAATATAAAAAACCAATTCAACAACATCATTAATGATTATGGTTCCCATCTAACATCATCAATAAAATGGAAACCAAATAATGAATATAGAATAGCAACACTATGAGCAACCATAAATATAATTGTTAGAATAATTCTAAGGAAATGTGGTATAAAAAAACCTGAACTCTGCTCCAAAGCAAAGGAACTAAAGCTTTTGCATTGCACTCCACGTAAACATTAGACCAAAGTATAGTTGTGGGAAAATCAAGGAGTGGAGTTTCTGTATGAGTTGTAAAATAATCATTGCTAACTTTCAGACTTGATAATAGCTTATCATAAGCTGTACCAGCTGCACCGGCATTTTCAGGGCATCCAAAACTCTGCCCACCTGATGCAAAGAAAAAAAAAGAAAGAGTAAAGAAGGGAAAAGGTAGGATGTAGTCTAGTAGTCCACATAAACATGTAAATGTGAGCAAGTAAAAAATTATATGTAAAAATCCTATATTAATATATTTATGTTTTTTATTAAAAAAATATATAAATATCAAGCAATCCCAAACAATGTGGGGCCCTTTGCTAGTGTCTACCAATATCATTGCAACATCACAAATTAAATATGGTAAATCAATCAATCACGAGCTAGTTAATATAATTATACACACACAAAAGAAAAAAACAAGCTGAAGTGATTGAGCTAAATTCATCACAAGGAGATAAATGCACTTTCAAACACATATATAGTAGGTACAAACCATGGACAGTGATCTTCACATCCTGTATGCTGTAACACTCCAGGGATATCCTTCCACCTCCACCTCCTCCCCACCCACTTCCACCAGCAGCACTGATTGTACCATTGCCATTCCTAAGGATTTATTAGATTACAAACATCTGAAAATCAACATTTTGAAGTTCAAAGCAGATGCTAATAGCTTATTAAAATTTCTCAAAACCAGTTGAAAGGTTCCAAAACAACAATATCGACACTGTTCAATCTGTTTAGTGAAGTAATGCTTCAAATGAAACCTTGAACAAAGTGGAGCTCTAATTGTAAACAGCAAAATCTAGTGTTAATTATTCTATAGTCATACCATAGTGAGCAAATGGGCAGCAAAATCTAGTGTTGCCATAGTGAGCAAGTGGACAAGCTCTAAAATTCAATGAGGCTATTGTTCACCTTTGAATGTGTAATAGGGGTATGCTTATAAATATACAGCAGCAAGGAAATAATGGAAATGTCATACCAAAACAACAAGAACATATATAACAACTAATGAAAGAAAATAAAAAGGAGAAGCGACTAAAATACTCACAATTTGAAAGCATGGACCATGATACTCCCACCAGATCCACCACCTCCATCCAAACCCCCTTGGCCACCTTCTGCGGTTACAAATCCATCTACATGCAAAGTATCTTTCACTTTGAGCAATATACGACCTCCCCCATCCCCTCCATACTGTTTTTCTGAGGATGTGCTGCCACCTTTGCTCCCATAACTCCATGGATCAGATAAAGTCGACCAGGCATAAACATCACCTCCCCAGTTCGTCCTGTTACTTTTCAGACAAGAAGCACCACGGCCACCGTGCCCTCCACCAGCTCCATCATATAAACTTGGAGTGCCACTGGTTTGTGCTGGAGGTGGTCCACCTAAAGCTGTTGTATTTAAGGTTGAGTGGCCATCCAATGTAAGATTGGTCACATCAAAAACTACAGAGCCAGCAACTACAGCAGCATATGAACCAATTTTAGCATTGCCTGATATATTAAAAGATATTAAGCAGCCTTTGATGGGACAAGTGATTAAAACATGTGGAGCAACCTCAATGCTTCCTGTTCCTAGAATAAGAAGATCATTAACCAAATGCAAGCTTGAATTTAGTATGCAAGTTCCACTCAGCGAGCCAACGCCTTTCAAATCGTCACAAGACACAGAATTGTTATGTGACAATGTCCAGGGTGTCTTCTCAAAATTCTTTGTAGGAACAGCATCATAGTTTTCGTTCAGAAATGGCTCAGATTTCTTGAACAGCAATTGTGGAGGTATGTCATTATCCAAACAATTCCCAATTCTGAGCAAAAGCATAAGGAAATACCCCAAAAAAAATATCCAGAATAAGCAGCCATTTGTCTGCTCAGGATGCATGACCATTCATAATCACAATGGACATACCAGAAATCTGGTTCTTTCCTTAAAATATGGATGTAGCGTACAAACTTTAATAGCCATTTGGATGTTGGCTACAGCATCTGTGTATATCAGCCCTGGAGAGGGCTGCTTGTACCCTGACCCCAAATCAATCAATTAAATGAAATAATGTAATTTGGGAGAGGGAACCAGCATTAACTGAACCTGCAAAAATCAAAGATATTGTCTATACACTGACATAAGAACTTCAAAAGCTGCAAAATAATGTTATTCAGCATTTAAAAAGTTAAAAAAACATGAGTCAAAACATATACTACGTGCACACATTGCACAGAGACCCCATCAAAACTCCAAAGCCATCAAATCCGAGAAATGTTGGAGCAACACGGACACATGCATAATTCCCTACTTTTCTATTCATACTAGAGTTCATGCGATTGAGAAGACAACACCCCTTCTAATTCCTTGACAGTAAAACTACCATGAAATGAATTTCAGAGAAAATATTTTTTAAAAAATCAACAAGCATGAGACAATTTTCACCTTCTCGAAGTCAAGCTTCACTGACAGAAAAAACCGTGCAACAACATACACTTGAAAACATTGTCTAACATCAATGCTGCATTTGAATTCTAAAGTGGCATTATACTAAATAGAGCTCCAAGAGCATCACATGATTCACATCAAACCATCCATTTATTGAACTGTCCAAAAAACTTCACCTGAGGTTCTTAAAGGGAATCTAAGTGACTTGCACCACTATGTTCTTACTAAAATCCAGATTACATAGCATTTTAGCTCACCACCAAAATTAACTTCACAAGCACTATCCAGCATTTTTTCCTAGCTGCCTCTGAATATCAAAGAACCCTACCTCTGTCGGATATCTTCAATAGTTCCAATTGGACTTCCAAATTTTACAAGAATAACAACTAAATTATCTCTCACAACAAATCCAACAACTTCCCAAACAAAACACAAACCACCGGAAAGAATCCTCTCAACCACTCACTCCCGAGCACGACCATCCACTACTTCATCGCAACACGTCAAGATCCAAACCAAAAGCAAGAAAACCAAAAATCAAGAACCAAGATCTCATTTAATCCTAGAAAACTCATAAAACCATAACAAATATATCAATAAATCCATCAACCAACACCCCAAAACGATCAAGAACTAAAGAATCAAACCAAAAAGAGAGAGAGCTGAGAGTAATAAAGTACCAAACCAGATCGAAGATCGACAGTGCGATTGAAACCCTAAGAAATTCTCCTCTCTTTTTCACCAAATCACTGCGGCTTCCCCTTTTCCTCTCGCATAAACCGACTCTCGATGTCTCGACAAGTCCAACTGCGCTCTGCTTCGCTGGAGCAGTCTCTTGCTTTCTAACGTTCTCCTCTCACTTCACTCACTATTAAATACTATTAATCACGCTATTTGTCATTATTACGCCGTCGAAATTCCAGTTTACCCCCTTAACTTTCTATTAATTACCCCTAAACCTTCACTTTTACCTCTCGTTTTCATTAATTACCCCAAAACTCCCTTTTCTATTTTAGAAATTAGGTGGTTACCGTTTAACCCCTTTAAATTGGGTAAAAATGTTCGGGAGATTAAGGTTGACGAGGGGTGAAAAGGTAAAAATGCAGGTAAATACCCGTTGGAATTTCGAGATGTCATTTACGATACCGTTAGAGCATGCGAAACGCGTGCCGGATCCGGGCAGGTAATCGGATCTTTCTTCGTTTATACGGGTCGCGGATTATAAATACCGGATATCACGTTACGGTATCCAGGGATCCATGGGGCCCACCTGAGGAGATATCGCGTGGAAGCTTGGCGACCGTTGATTGAGAATGGACCGTTGATTGAGAATGATTGATGGTAACACGCGTAGGATAAATTGAAAAAAAAAGGGAAGACCTTGCGTCACTCGTGTGGTGACCTGTGGTACGTGCTGGCAAGCCAGTGAGATTTATGATAGTATATGATAGGGCAATTTGTCATTTTATTTAATTTTTTATATTTTATTATTTTTTTAACCTAGGGCCAAAGTATTTGTCAAAATGGCCCTGGGGTTGTACAGTCAGCATTTGAGACTGCTGACTAGGACAAAAAATTAATAAAAAAAATATTTTATGATTCGTCCTCCACGGCGTTGGCGGCGCTATGAACCCGCCTTCCGATCTCTCTGCCGTCGACGATGATGAAGTAGTGCAGTCGAAGCAGCAGCGATGCACAGACCCTCCACAACGCCAAGTAAAGGTTGGGCAGATTGCGATTCTAGTCTGGCCATGAGATTTTCAAACATTGTAGTGTCTTCTTTGAATCAACACTTTGCTCTCAGAAATAACCTTCCAATTCTTAATTTTCATAGTTACATACAAGAATGACAATCTACAACAATGGGATCAAATGAAAAACAGCACAGCCTCACAAAAGCCCCTGGTCCACATTCCATTAACCACAAAGAATCAGCTGACAATCAAAAGAGATCCAAAGTTCCAACTTTATGAATCAAAAAGTCAAAAAACATGAAAAACAGATCAATTGAGTGCCAATTAGATCAACAAGATTGCAAGCAAAATTATGCATACCCACGTGAAGGTCAGTTTAAAATTTTTCTCAATCAAGGAATTAGCTTTCCATTAAAAACAGGCATTTCCCACAGCAAAGCGAGCTAAAACCCTAAAAGTGAGGATATTTGGACAGGCGGGATACGGAGGACAGGGAGGGGTGGAGGACGATGTGGGAGAGAGATTCGAGGTAGCCGAGGTTGGAGGAGATGGAGCCGCGACGGGGGTGATGGGGAGGGAAACGGGAGAAAAAGCGGAGCTCGGCGTCGACGAGGCGGAGGAGGGTGAGCTTGGAGGAGACGGAGATCTTGGAAGAGGGGAAGGGTTGGTCGATGGCGTTGGGGAGGGTCGTGCATCGCTGCTTCAACTGCACTACTTTGTCGTCGTCGTCAACGGCGGAGAAATCGAAAGGCGGGTTCATAGTGTCGCCAATGCCGTGGAAGACGAATCATAATTTTTTTTTTTATTAATTTTTTGTCCTAGTCAGCAGTCTCAAATGCTGAGTGTACAACCTCAGGGCCATTTTGACAAATACTTTGGCCTTGGGGTTAAAAAAATAATAAAATATTAAAAATAAATAAAATGACAAATTCCCCTATATGATATTTTATATATTATCATCTAAAAACTATAGAAGTATTTATTAGTTTGTGTATTTTAAAAAACTATCAGAGCTAATGTTGCATAAGAACATGAGATAATATAGGGAACGGATAAATATAATATAGATTGCTTATATAGAGAAATCAAGACTTTGTGTGCTTAGTTTTCATTTTTGTTCATATATATATATATAAGATAATTCTCATATAGTCACGCCGCCGCATCACTATGCAAATATAGTCATCTCATTTTGAGGATTGGAGAATATTTTTTCTAAATCCAATTATATGAATGGAAAGAACATAAAAAAAATAAGATAATATATCGATTTTCATACAATTTCGTGAGGTGACGAATTATCTTATATGAAAATCGACATGTTATAATGTTTTTCGATGTTTTTTTCATCTATATAGTTGGATTTAAAAAATAATAATAAAATATGCTCTCAAAATGCCTCAAAATAAGGTGATCGTAATTGAATAGTGATAAGGTCGGTTGGACTGTATTATGACTATATATATATAAACTAATATTGGTGAAATTGGGAAAACATGTGACCTCTATCTCAACATAAGAGGCAAATATCCCTAAACGGTTTGCCTAAACGTTCAACCAAATGTTATGTTAAAACAATATATCAAATGATCTATTGAAACTATCTACCAATAAACTGAACATGCAAAAGAAGAATAACATATGGAAACGTTCAAAACCCTCATCTAAGCATAGAAGATAAGCATTATGAAGATGAACAAAACCTCTAGAATAATCCCAGTTGGCAATCTAGTTACCCAACTGGCAACCTAGCTGGCATCCGCCTGGCATCTAGCTAGCACACATGGGAGGAAACTTGGACGCTAAGCAACTAGAAACTACAGATAGAGGAGGAGAGAACCATTTGAACAACTTTTCGGACTGCTAGAGGATCTCACACTCTGCTGTTATGGTGAATTTCTCCCTCCCTAGCGTGATTTCTCCTTTTTTTTTTCTTCTGCTTCTATTCATTATTGAGTGTTGTGTTTTTCTTCCATGAATTCTTGGGGTATTCCACATAAATTTTGGTGTTCTTCTCCATTGTTTGATTTGGATTTCCTTTCTTGATTTAGTCCCTTAAATCAAACAAATTTAACTACTAGTGGGAGAATTTTGAGGCAAAATCAATTTTCGCACTAACATAAACATAGTAATTATTTTTAAGATAATTAAGACTATGAATGTCTTATCGCACACGATTTGCTTTGAGATTAATAAATTACACAATGAAAATAGAATATACAATTAACTAATCGTATTGTATAATTTAAAACAAATTAATACTCTACGGGGGTATAAGAATAAAAAAAGAAAAACAAGAACTTTACTCGCAATGACATCTATATAATAATGAAATCCGACATAAATATTATATCAACCAAAACACGATATAATTGAAAAAAAAACAACCTTCATAATAAAAATGTGAAACGTGAGACCACCTAACACTTGGCAAAATGTGGTTGTAAGTGAAGTTCTTGTCCGTTTATGATTTAGTAGATGCCATCTCTTTAAAAGGTCTTTAGACCAAAATAGTGAAGTTAAAGGAAAGAGAGTGCTAACAATAGTTTCTAGTGTCTCACAACTCACAAGACATCAACATGATAAATTCATAGTTCCCACTTCTAATTTCAGATAGCAAGCTTTTCCATTATATGAAAGAATAATTTAACAATGCAAAATAAATTAATTAATTAAATGTATGTATCAGCACATAAAAAGGATTTTCTACCACCAAAATGTTGTTTGGAACAAAAACATGGGGCCATTTGTCAATACGGGCTTTTAATTTTTTTTTTTTTTAATGGCCCTAGGTTCATTTTATTTATCAAAATGACCTTGGGTTGTCCAATCTTGATTGGATGCTAACTGGGATTGAAAATTGGTGAAAATAAATATTCAAAGATGTAAATAGAAAAAAAAAAAAATATATATATATATATATATATATATATAGAAAAAATATCAAACAATCTTTCAAAGGGTTTAGCTTTAGGGCCATATCATTGGGGTTAAACAGTATGTGGAACACATTTTAGTTTCAAATAACATTGAAATCAACTATTTTGAGACAAACATGATTTTAAATATTATTTAGCTCCGGGGGCCCTATCTCCCGAGCCAAATGGTATACGGAACATCAATTAACTCAAAAAAAAATATTAAAATCAACTATTTAGAGATAAACGGTATTTCGAATGCCATTTAGGGGCCTAATTTTTTAGGCTAAATAATCTATGGAATGCCGTTTAGCTAAAAAGAACACTAAAATTAGCTCTATGGATCTAAACGATCTTTGGTTTGTTTAGCTTTGACTCAAGTTGATTATCGTTTAATTCTAGAAAAACCTTTAAAATTTTATATTTACTTTTAATCATAAGTAGTATTGTGGATGATGACTAGACAACCCAAGGGCCATTTCATTTAGCTCAAACTCGAAGTTTAGCCTCCGAAAAACTATTACAAAGAGTTAAGTTAAAAATGTTATGTTTTTCATTTAAACCCTTATTTTTTATATAATCAATCATAGGTAATATTGTGGATGATGACTAGGCCATTTTGACAAATAAAATAATTTTGTGGCTAAAAAAATAATAAAATATTTTTAAAAAGGCTATATCGGTAAATGTCCCAAAAATCTATTTAAAATTTTGATATGGATAGGATGAAATGTTTAAGGAAAAAAAAAAGATGGAGTGAAATTTATGACACTTGTATATTTCTCTTTTAATTATAAAGTTACAACAATTTCATTTTATTTATTTATTTATTTAAAAAAAATTTAAAACCAACACCAAAATATTGTTTGAAAAAAATTAATTTAAAAATTTGATTTGGATAGGATGACATCTTTGAAGAAAAAAAAAACAGAGACTGAAATGAAGTTAAATTTTTTGACACATTGTATATTTCTTTCTTTTCCAACAAAGATATCCATTTTGTCATTTTTTTATAATGTTTTTCATTATAAAAAAATGTTTTTTTTTAAACATTAAAACTGAGCGCCATTGTACCCATTGGGACTGAACATGCCAACGCCAGGAACATCGCCCAAATCATGTGATGCAGACTTAGCCAGCTCCCAATAAACTACATGAGCACCCTCCTGACTAGAAGCAGACCCTGCATGGAAGACCAGAGAAAGCTCATTTAAAAGGTCTGGAATAAATTGGCAGCATCAAAAGGGAGGTTGCTGTCGATGGAAGGACGCATTACTCTCCTCAACTCGGCTCTGTCATCAATACCAAATCATTGGATGGCCATGTACAAGCTACCACGTTGGGTAACGCGCCAAATTAAAGGGATACGAAGAGACTTCTTGTAAAAGGGTGCCAACCCAGAGTCAAAAGCCTACCGGGGAGAGACTAACTCAACCAAGGGAACAAGGGGGGTGGGGGATCCTCAACCTAAAGGCTTTCAACAGTGCACTTCTTGGCAAGTGGTGGTGGCGCCTCCTAAGAAGGGAAACCTAGATCAGTGGAAGAATCATTGCGCATGCCTATTCCAGGAGCACTCAACTGAACCTGTTCAGAGAGGCCCCCACACGTGCTTCCTTCTCCTTGAAGGGGCTTATAGTACGACATGACATAACCATGGCCAACATGGTTACGAAAACCGAGGACAGGGAGAATCAACGGGATGCGGCTCGGCAATTTGGATCAATGGACACCGGCCGCTAGGTATGCGGAACTCCAAACACTGTGGATGAATGCAGACCACACGGTTCTGGATGCAAGACAACGACAACACCCAAGGGACTCACTCCTCAAACCAGGACCCATATCGCAAGACGCGGGAAAATTACTCCAAAACATGGAGGAACACCTGAACCAAAGAAGGATCGGGGAGGAAGATAGAAGGCTATGGAGGCTCACCTAAAATCAAACCTTTACAGTCAAATCACTATATCTATTCAGCATCAACGGAGGAATAAGAATCTCCCTACCTGCAACATTATGGAAACAAGCTTCCCCCCTAAAAGTCAAACTCTTTGCTTGGTTGGCGCCGGAAGACAAGCTCCCCACGCTACAAAACCCAGCCAAAAGAAATTGGAAGAGGGAAAGAACCAGGTGCTACCTATGTGATCGAGAAGCAGAAACTACAGAACACCTACTTCTCTAATGTTAGTACTCTGTCGAAATATGGGCACACTACAGCCACATCATTGGGAGCCGGAATACCCCCACCAAGATACAATATCTATGGGGGCGGCCCCAATTCTCTAAACAACTGGAAAAAGGGATACGTGTGGGCTGGAACCTTCTTGTGTTGGCAGTGACTTGAAGTCCATGGATAGAGAGAAACATGAGATGTTTCAATGTTAAACAACGTGTTTTCCATAAATTAATTCGTCACTCCGACTTCCTATTCCTTTCCTGGTTCGACAACACACATGCCACTAGAAGAGATCAAATGCAAACAATGCAACACTTTATCTGACACGACCTAACGCTCACCAGGGAGGAAGCGACCTCATGCACCTTGGGAGAGGATTTCGAAGATGCAAAAAGACAAGAGAATCTCTTGTGGGGCCGCACGACCAGGCCGCAGCAATCGACCCTTGTGTCCACTCGATCCATCAAGGGATCCGAATTAACAATGTAGCAACTTAATAATGTAACAAACTATTTCAAATAAATAAATAAATAAATGTGGTTTATCCATTTTAAAAAAAAAAAAAATTAAAACCATCACATATATATATATATATATTAAATATATATCATTATTCTTAATATACAGACTAAGGGTGTATTCGAAATTTGGCCGGATTCATAGGTGGCTCGGTGTTACATTTCGACAAGAGCTTCGTTAGGTGTCCAACTCGTTATTGAAAAACGAGTCAAGTTTGAGCTTAAATTTCAAGCTCGATTAATAAATGAGCCAAGCTTGAAAGCGGAGGAAAGCTGGGCTCATTTTGACTTCATGAACACATTTCATGAACAAGCTCGTGAACAAGCTCGTGAACACAACTCGCGAACAAGCTCGTGAACAAACTCGTTTATAGCTCGTTTGTGAGCTCGTTTATATATATATATATATATATATATATATATATATATATACATATATATATATACTATAAATATTTGGGTGGATGTATACATATAACTTATAAGTTATAAGATATATAATAATTAATTAGGTTATAAAGTAGGGTGAGATATATAATTTAGGTGGATGTATATATATAACTTATAAGATATTTGGGCCTCTCTCTCTCTCCCCCCTTGTTCTTTCTAGGGGTGTATTCGAGTCGAGCCGTTAGTAGGTGGCTCGGTGTTATTTCGACAGAGCTTCGTTAAATGTTCAACTCGATTAATAAACGAGCCAAATTTGAGCAGAGGAAAGCTCGGCTCGTTTATTGAATTTCAAGATCGATTAATAAACGAGCCAAGCTTGAGCTCTTCCTTTTAGTCACGAGCAGAGCCTAAACACATGAAAGCTCGGCTCGGCTCGGCTCGGTTCGGCTCGAATACACCCCTAATACAGACTCAAGGTGGTGCCCCGGGTTCAATCTTGAATCAAAATCCGAGACTCGAATCGGATCGGGTCCAAATCCGGATCCATAGAACAATCCAGAAACCCGGATCATTTCCAGAACCCTCGATCAAAACCCGCAACCCAATCCCATCCTTCCTCACTTCGCCCCTCTATCTCTCTCTCGATCTATCGGCGCTTGCTCATCCCCACGTTCATGGCGTCGTCTCTCCTCGCTTCCGTGAAGCCATTCGTCCTCCTTAACCCGTCCACATCTCGCGTGCAGTCTCTTCGTGCTTCGCCGCGGAGCTGCTCGGTTAGAGCCGCCGCAGCGACGAAGTTGGAGCCCTCCAAGGTCTCTATTTTCTCATTCGTTTTTGGTCAACTTTTTCTCTCTCACGGAGGTGTTTCTCTAATTTTTGGTGTTTTGGTTTGAGCTCAGGTTGCCCCCCAAGCTGATAGAGTACTCATTCGTCTGGAGGAGTTGCCCCAGGTATTACTCTATCTCCCGTTCAAACCTCTTCTTTGATAATTTCTTGTCCCTATTTATAATTTGACATGAAGTTTTTCGATTTGTTCCACTTGAAAGACGATTTTTACTCGTTCTCTTTTCATTAGCTGATTTCCCCCCCTTTTCTTCTTCGTGTTTTAAGATTGGTAGGCATTTTGTTCCTTGTGTTTTTTTGGATTGAGGGAAAACTGAGGAATAACAGAATGGGAATTGATGGAAGGAAAAGTAAAGAGAATTCTATTGATATGTAGTTCATCTCACTTTGCTGCTTGATCAGAGTTGAGCTTTGAAAAACATCTGCTGAACTGCTGAAACGATGCTAGTGCTAGCTCCAAACGAAAGGAGCAGTCATAAAATCACTTTACCACTTGATCAGTTGAACTTAGGAAATTTCAGCTACATTGCTGGAGTGATGTCAGTGTAACACCAAAAGAAGGAAGAAAGGAGAAATAAGTAATAAAATCAGAGTGACCTTCCCACATTATTGGTTTCAAAATCAAGTGGAGAGTAGCTAGGGGTTCACACTGATTGTTGAGTTATAAGCAATTGGTGGCCGTTTATTTTGCCCCCCCTCCTTTTTATTTTAATAAAACAACTTAAATTTGTTGAGCTTTTGTAACATGAACCATTGTAATGCTGTGATTGATTTACTTGGTAAATTGTTGCAATCTTGTATTATTTTTATTGTTATTATCAAGTATTGCACATTCTGCTGCTTGTTGAGTAATGGCATCTTAAGCTTCTACATAGGTGAAAGCAAAGTAACTTTGTCTGTTACAATTGTTCATGAGACACCAACTGTTCACATGCACACTGAAATTGAATAATGATATGTGTAGTATGAATGTGAAGTTCATGGTTTATCATCTAAACCAATGTTTTGTTTTGTTTTTTTCCTTTATTTTTTCAGAAATCAGCAGGTGGCGTTTTGTTGCCAAAATCAGCTGTAAAGTTTGAACGGTATCTCATGGGTGAGGTGAGGAAGCTATATATTCTTTGTCTAAGCTCTCCTTTTGTTAGTTGTGAATTGTGATGATAATTAACCACATTAATGACACTTAACAGATTCTGTCAGTGGGGTCTGATGTTAGTCAGTTGGAAGCGGGAAAGAAGGTAAGCTACACTATCCTTATGTTAGTAATATGTGCTTGACAACGTTCTTAGTTAGTTATTAAATGTTTAAAACTAATAGCAGTTTTGGGGCAAAGCTTATATAGCTCAGGGACATTCTATTATGTTCTTTACTAGTGGCTTCCAGTTGTGGGATTTTCCCCTGTATATAAGTCTTGTTCTGCATGACTTCTTTTCTTGTGAGATCTTAACAATTGATAAGATCTTAATTTTACCAGTATTTAAATGCCACAATGCTTCTGCTTGTGCTTGCTTATTTTTATGCTGGATGGAGAATCTTGTCTGTCAATTTTCAGCACGAGCACTTTTTGCCACACAATATATTGTTTGGTGTGCACAATGTGTAAATTTTTTTTTTTTAATTACTTCTGAGGCTGATGTTCTATTTCGCTGCAGGTTCTGTTCTCGGACATCAATGCATATGAGGTTAGTGTTAGTGTTGTCGGTTTTAGAAGATTTTCCACCATTTTTGATAAATCATCTTTTTTCACACACAAGGAAACAGTAACACTACAATTATACATAGCAAAATAAATGCTTCTTTTTGCACTTTTAGAACCTGCATCACTTGCCTTTTCAAGTTGCTATCACATATTCGTGTGGTTCACTGGTTCTGCTCCATTAAGGGAACATATGAAATGGTCATGGTTTGGTCTGTGTTCTAGTATGTTGCTTTTGATATTCCATAATTGCCTTGAGGATGCTCTAATGAGTGGCCATCCAATTTACATATTGAAGATAAAATAAGAGAAGAGCGATTAAGGTGGTTTGGACATGTACGTCGGAAACCCCAGGTACTTCGGTTTGAAAATGTGATAGTTTAGTTATAGAAGGTAAGAAAAGGGTAGAAGTAGGCCTAGGATTACGTGGAGAGAGGTAGTGTCTAAGGATCTACGTATGTTAGATATTGAGTTTGATTTTGCTTTTGATAAAGCGACATGGAGACAAAGAATCCATATAGCCAACCTCATCCTCTGGTATATTTTTTTGCTTTAACATGCCAACCCTCATGGAATTATTTATTATTATTTATGTATTATTTATTTATTTTTAATTCAATTATTATTATTATTTTTTTTATCTATTTGTCTTTTTGGAGAGCAATCTATATAGCTGACTCCATCCAGTTAGAGTTGTAAACGGGCCGAGCTTGATCGGGCTGAGCCCAACTTGAATTTGGCTCAAAATCAGCTCGAATAAGTTTGCTCGAGTTTGGTTCGATTTTAATTTCAAAAGCTCGAGCTCGGCTCGATTTAGCTCGAAATTAAGAGCTTAATTATAATTTTGAAATCTCAAGTTTGGCTTGATTAAACTCAAAATTAAAAACTTAATTATAAATTAATTTTTTTATATTTTGTATTATATATTAATGTTAAATATTAAATATTTTTATTCATATATTAATATTTATTAATATTTATATTATATGTTAATATATTATTATTAAATTTCGAGCTTTCGAGGTAAGCTCGAGATCGGCTCGAAAGCTCGAAAGCTCGGAATTCCGAGCCGAGCTCGAGCTTTTACTGAGCCAAGCTTGAGCTGCTCACGAACAGCTTGATTGATTCATAGCCCTACATCTAGTATGGGATTAAGGCTTAGTTGTTGTTGTGGCAAAAAGTGCTAGTTGAATCAACTGGACTCAGTCATTTAGTGTGATGAGATTCCTAATAGTTCTATGTCTGCATTTGATGTCAAATTTTCTTTTTTCTTTTTCTGACGATCCATAAACAGATGGATAATCTAATTTTTATCAACAATTATAAAAAGAAGAACAATGAACATCAGATATAAATAGTATGAGTTCTACTTGGTCAGAATTTATAGTCAATTACAACTCTATTTTTAATGTTTTGATGTATGTATTCCTGCAGGTGGATCTGGGTTCAGATGCAAAACATTGTTTCTGCCGGGCTGGTGATTTGCTTGCCGTGGTTGAGTAGGCGGTTCAGTTCAGTCCAGTCCAGTCAGCTCCGATCATGCCAGCATTAGTCTCTCGATAAAACTGCTTATCCACTGTTCCAGCATTAGCCTCTCGATAGAACTGCTTATCCACTGTTCCTATGATTTGTTGTTACTTGACTGAGTTTTCTAGGTAGAGGCTCAAAATACACTGTGATCTCTTGTCAATGGTAGAGACTAGTTTCAAACTCTTTTCTCATGTCTTTCCCATTAGTATTATATCTAGGGGTAGTAATGGTTACCGAATCCAATGTAACGCCACCGACTGAGCTTTTGTGGTTTTGAGAAATGTGGAACCGGTTTTTCGGTTCATAGCTTACTGAATCTATAAAGTTTAATCTATGTATAAAGTGTTTTTTAAAATATTTATATAAATTTTATCATATCATGCAAATAATAGTTCATGAACATCCTTATTGAATTAGATTAAATATAAATCACTTTTTTAACAATTTATTTTGTATTTTTATCAAAAATATATCATTCGTAATAGGATAACAACTCATGACCCTCCTTTAAATTAAAATAAATTAAGATTAAATTTTTATTTAAAATAATTCATCTTGAATTTTTATCCAAATATAATATGCAACCTACCTTAAATTGCATTAGATTAAAGATTTTTTTTAAATAATTTATCTTAAATTTTTATCCGACATATATTGTGCTATAAAAAGTAATAACATCCAAACTCCATTGAATTAGATTAAAGATAATTTTTTCTAAAATAATTTATCTTGATTTTCTATCAAATTCGTAGAAACAATAAAATTATAATACAAATCATGGCTAAAAATAGTAATTAAACTGAGATATTAAATAATATTTCAAATAAAAAAATTTATGAGAATAAAAATATTTCTGAACATTTATCATACCAGTTCACAAATTTACAAGTGCAAACCCTGTCCCTTAACCCAGTGAATTAAATGAAATAAATACAGAAAACCCAATTGTAGATTCATAACTACTAGATATTAACACATGATTTAATTATTCCGATTGGTTTAGTAATAATCAAACCAAATAACTCTTTCCAGGATTCGCTACCAATTGGGTCACCAGAACTGACGGAAAATAAAAAATTTTAAAAATACACCGAATCACCATACCCCTATCGATATCGGTTCGGTCGATTACCGATAATTTCGGTAGGCTTCCCACCCCTAATTATATCAACTGCTATAAGAATTAAGGAGGAATTGGAATTAAGAAGGAAATTGGCTTGTAGGTTTTTTTTTTTTTGAGAGAAATTTTTATTACAAAACAGTTTAAATCAAGAATAAACTGTTTATTGGTTATTTGGCAATTATTATGGAAATAAATGGCTTAAGCCATATGTTATTTCCTCATCTGAACATTGCCTTGTATTTCCAGTAATTGCATGATGTGTTAAGTGTTAACTTAACGGATCAAAGCATCCTAATTATACAAAGTAATTATTAATCAAATAATCATAATTATAAATTTAATTTTCATAATATAAGGTATTTGAATTTTCCATGGAAAGGGGTTTAATCCGAACGGACGAACCCAAACCAAAGACTTACCCGCAAGTTTTACTATTCCCGTTCCATACATGCCTGGGCTAACCCAAACCCAAATCCAAACAAACCCAACCCGGTGACTTGACCCACAAGCCAAGCCTTGGGCTGCTTTATAAAGCAATAGCATCGCCTCGCCGCCCGATATCATCCTCGCTTTCACTCTTCCACGCCACCCTTCCGCCTGATCGCCATGGCTGCGACCTCGAAGCCCGATCCCAAGCAGAAGAAAGACGAGAAGAAGGATGAGGATCTGGTGATAATTCTAGTTCTTTTCCCATTCTTTTCTTGATTTTTTTTTTGTCTGTTTTCTTGAACTGAATGTTACGATTTCCTGCTAATCTGAATCACTGGATCTGTGCGCAGTCCGAGGAGGACCTCGCGCTCAAGCAGCAGCTCGAGCTTTATGTGGATAGAGTCCAGGACCCTGATCCCGGCGTGCAGAAGTTTGCCCTGGAAAGCATGAGGTGTGTCTTTCGATAATTTCTAGGGTTTATTCGATTTTAGTGTTTTGGCCCGGGAACAAACCCCAACCATAACTCTCTGCGAGTGGGGGTTGAAATCGCTTTGATTTTGTGTACAGGCAGGAGATCCGCTCATCAACTAGTTCAATGACATCTGTTCCTAAGCCTTTGAAGTTTCTCCGCCCTCATTATGGTACTCTGAAAGCATATTTTGAGATGGTAATGGACGACTCTGATCTGAAGGTACTGACTATACTGACTATACTGCCTCATATTTCTGTTCTTTTTTTCCTTTGCTCATTTTGTGCTATGGAGTGCAGAAGTACCTTGCTGATATACTCGGTCTTGGCATTGACCATGTCTGCAGAAGGAGAGCGGGTATGCAAACTCCTATCTAATGTTGGTTGAATTCACTATGGTTGACTACATTACAACTAGAAATTCTTTTTTCTTTTGTTGGTTGAATTCACTATGGTTCATAATGTGTTCTTTTGCACATAGCTGCTTTTGGAATTAATGTCTATCCGAAGCTTAATCTTGAATGTTTCATGTGTTATTTTAGGAGAGTTTGAAGTACAGGTTGTTAGGTTCAGAGGGTGACATTGGTTCCTGGGGCCATGAATATGTAAGGTAAGAAACTTGACCAAGAAAAACACATATGGTGATTGCTTCTAAAATGCTAAAGCTTAATACTATTTGTAAGCAGACATTGTGTAAATTGTCTAGTTCTTTTCAAGCTGTATCCTTACTATTTTTTTGTTCTTATTTCTAGATAAATTGCAGGTTCTTGTTGCTCAATAATTCATATAGTTTGAATGATTACTTTGCAAAGTTGTTTGTATTTTGCTTGATCTGCACTGCAAAATGAGAATCTAAAACTATCCAACCCACCTAAAGAATGATCAGTACTATGCTTATTGCTTGATTTTCTTAGTTTTTATTTTACTATTTAGGAACCTCGCTGGTGAAATTTACTTAAGAGTTCACAAGGTGCCAGGTTAGCCCCAATCTCTTTTGGTTTGACAATTGAGTGGCAATGTCTTGTTTGTTGTTTTACATTCGTGCTGTTTGTGGTATCATTTATCTGCTTATTCATGTTATGTTTGTTTAGGTATCAATTTCTTAGTGATTACTATATATTTATTCTTTTATTAATCACTGGATATCTCTTTTACGAGGTCTGTTATATTTTCATTGAATAATTTTCACACAAACTGTGGTTATCTGAATTATTTAATTGGTATTAATTAAGTTGAAGCTCATAGTAACTTGGATTAACATGCTAATTATTCTTTTCCCTACTTTTCACTTAGTATGAAGACAAACCATTGGATACTCTGATGGAACTGGTGCAACAAATTGTTGCTTTTCACATGAAGGTATGCCTTGAATAAGAAATGTTACCACAATATCCTTTTTCTTCTTTTGTTATGTCAATGTTCTATTCTTAAATGATTTAGGATAGTTCTGTAACTTCTGTTGTTGTCTATTTGGCTTTTAACAAAATATATTTTTCTTGATGCAGCATAATGCTGAGCCTGAAGCAGTAGATCTGCTGATGGAGGTAAATGCAGCCATTCATATCATGTTTATTGTATGTTAAGCTTGTTATTAAAGCATTTTTGATTTATTCCAGGTTGAAGATCTTGATTTGTTAGTTGAACATGTTGATGCCTCAAACTATAAGAGGGCATGCTTGTACCTAACAAGTTCTTCTAGGTATGTGAATTTGTTTATGCATTTACAATCTTGAGCTATATTAATTATTATATTTGTTTCAGTTAACTTACAAAGTATTCTAGTTAAGAGTATAAATTTTTACTAAATAGATCTTAGCTTACACAATACATAACACAACCGGTCTTTGCCTTGCGACACAGGTTGAGTATTGTCAAATAATTGCATGAGGAGATTTTCGATTGTATATCAACTGTGCTTTGTTGGCCACCCATGTATATTTAACAGAAAATAGCTGTCACTTGTGTGTTTCTACGGTTAAATTTGGATGTTGTTAGAGTGTGATTAGCATCTAAGACAATCATTTAGTAATTTTCTTACATTATATTAATATTGATGCACATTCTCCATCTGATTTCTTCTATTTTTACATAATTTCAATGTACTTTGTGGAGCAGAAGTATTTAGTTATTGATTGAATGTCTTTACTAACCAGGTTTTGGAATATCATGATGTGTAATTGGCTAAGTTCATTTCCATTTTTATTAATTTACTTATATTGCCTTTTATTTTCCCTGACATAGCTGGTTTCTTCTCTTGCAGTTTGTTTTTATTTTTAATTGTTTGTTCAATTTGTGGTGCCTTTTTGATATTGAATTATTTGATTGCTCTTGCTGTTCAGTGTGGAATTACTTACTCAAATTGCATGATCTTGTAGCTATCTCCCAGGGCCTGATGATTTATTAGCATTGGACATAGCATACACAATATATATGAAGTTTGATGACCTGGCTAGCGCGCTTCGTATAGCACTATTTCTAGATAACAGTCAGGTATTGTTCCCAGCCTTTTTTAACTTTAAGGACTGAACTTCGTTATGATGAACATGGTCTCATGGCGTGTTCTTTTTCCAATGGCAGTATGTGAAGCAGGTTTACACATCCACTGAGGATCTGCTGTTGAAGAAGCAGTTTTCTTACATCGTGGCCCGCCATGTAAGTTGCTGATTCTTTAAATTCTTTGTGCGTGGATCCCTTTGTTCCTCCCAATTACTTGATTTCAGCACTTTCTACTAAATACATGGTCCATTTCTCGAGTGATTTTTTTCTATTGATCTAATGAACATTTTTCAGTACTTTATCTGGAGTAATTATCTTACTGTACTTGATTTGTGGATTATTTTGAAATCAGGGTCATACTCTGGAACTTGATGATGAGATGGTTCCCAAGGATGAGGACAGGGAGCAACTGCAGGATATTATTAATAACACCAAATTAAGTGAAGGTTATCTTACACTTGCTCGTGATATTGAGGTCATGGAACCCAAAAGCCCTGAAGATATTTATAAGGTATTATCAGATGATTAACACTTGATAAGCAAGTGATTATGTGTCTGTTTTGACATTATTTCTGCTCCTGTAAGTACCGTATGTGTGTAACATGACCATTTGTGATGATTTCCTGTCACTGAACTTGGTTTACCATATCATTTGTTTGAGGTTCGTAAATGAGTTATCTTGTTGAATGCTATGGTTTGATGATTTTGGAAAGTCAGTAATGAAGGAGTTTTGTTTGAATGATTGTAACTTAAACCATGTTCTCATAACTCATTCAATGGCATATATTTTTTAGTCTGCTTGTCATGATGAATTCTGTATAGATTGAATCATCTGCACATTATTTGGGGGAAATTGCTAAAATTTAAATGCTTCTACAAATTTGGACATAAATATGCTTGTATTTATGGTCTGTATATACTCATTCTTGAGTGATTTATGGCATTTGTAGGTACATTTGATTGATGGCCGAACTAGTGCAAGTTCTAGTCTTGATTCGGCCAGGCAGAATCTGGCTGCTACATTTGTAAATGCATTTGTGAATGCAGGTTTTGGTCAGGTAGATTGGTGGAAGTTCTGTTCATCTTATAGTTCCTAATAGAATCTATACTCATGAGACATTGACTTTGAACCTGCCCTTTTGTGCATCCAGGATAAATTGATGATCATCTCGTCCAGAATCATCTAGTGGTGGATCTTCGTGTAGTTGGCTTTTTAAGAACAAGGAACATGGGAAGGCCAGCGCAGCTGCAAGTCTGGTAGTATTTAGTGTTATATCTATTCATAGATTGATATGCTGTTGCATATCTTCTCTGTGGCTTTATCCTATATTGACGCTGTTCTAATCTTGGCAATAGGGAATGATTTTGTTGTGGGATGTTGACTCTGGACTTTCACAAATTGACAAATATTTGCATAGCAATGACAACCATGTTGTTGCTGGTGCACTGTTAGGTGTTGGCATTGTCAACTGTGGTGTCAAGAATGACTGTGATCCTGTGAGTGTTTATTCTTCTTTCGTTTCTATTCATATTTTCTATTGAAGTAGTTGTCTCCTTGTACTTTGTTTCATTTCTTTCCACATTTATGTTTGTTTTTTATTTTCCCTCTCTTTTTCAGGCAATGGCACTTCTAATGGAGTATATTTATAAAGATGATACAATTACCAGGATTGGGGCCATTCTGGGCCTTGGGATTGCATATGCTGGTTCACATAAAGACGAGGTTTGGCACTCATCATCATTTATTTTGCCATTTCCTGATATTTTGGTGTTCCTTTCACTGATGTCATCTTATGTTGCCAGCTTAGAGTTCAGTTGTCCAATATTCTGAGTGATGCAAAGACACCTCTTGAAGTTCATGTTTTTACTGCAATCACTCTGGGGTTAGTGTTTGTTGGGTCCTGCAATGAAGACATCGCCCAATCTATTATTCTTACATTGATGGAACGTAGTGAGACTGAATTGAGTGAACCCTTGACTAGTCTGCTTCCTGTTGCTCTTGGCCTTCTGTACCTCGGAAAGCAGGTAATAAATCAACCAGCTTTTGATTAGATGCATTAATCTCTCTGGACTCATTTTTTCCTTGTTATTGTTGCCATTCTAAGCAATTGGATATTTTTTTACTATTTGTACTGACAGGAAAGTGTTGAGGCCACTGCAGAAGTTTCAAAAACATTTAATGATAAAATAAGAAAATACTGTGATGTCACATTATTATCATTAGCATATGCCGGAACAGGAAATGTGCTCAAGGTACGACCTTCATTCCTTCTTACGGCATTGCTTTTGATAGAAGTTATCCATCAATCTTATTCCAATTATCATCCTTTCGTTTTTTGCAGATCCAGAAACTGCTTGGCTACTGTGCTCAGCATCTTGACAAGGGTGAGACCCATCAGGGACCCGCTGTTCTTGGAATAGCCCTTGTAGCTATGGCAGAAGAGCTCGGCCTAGATATGGCCATTCGCTCCTTAGAACATCTTTTACAATATGGAGAACAGAATATTAGACGGGCAGTGCCTCTGGCTCTCGGCATCCTTTGCATATCTAATCCAAAGGTATATGATTATATGTGTTTTGGAACCGTGCTTATAAATTGTTACTCTTTTCTTTATCTTGGACTAGAAACCTGCTTCAATGCTTCTCCATTGAACACTTACCTTTACTGTAGGTCAATGTTATGGACACATTAAGCCGACTTAGTCATGATGCAGATGGAGAAGTGTCCATGGTACTTCTTATTTTGTAGAATGCCTACTTTCATTATGTTCATGCTTTTAACCTAACTTGTAAATCTGTAGGCAGCAATAATTTCCTTGGGCTTCATAGGGGCTGGAACCAACAACGCTCGAATAGCAGGCATGCTCCGAAACCTTTCCAGCTATTACTATAAAGAAGCTGGGCATCTCTTTTGTGTAAGCACTCGGCTTTCATCCTTTAATATGTCTGTCTAGATGCAAAGTATTCCTAGTTCAAGCAAAATTGGTTGGAAAAATTATGCAGGTAAGAATTGCTCAAGGTCTTGTACATCTTGGAAAGGGGCTACTAACTCTTTCTCCGTATCACTCAGATCGGTTTCTGTTGTCACCGTAAGTTATTTCCTTGAGCCCACTCTCAATTCTTCACTATTAAATTGATTACAATCCTTATTTGTTCTATCCCCTCTTCAGGACGGCCCTTGCTGGTTTGGTGATTGTCCTGCATGCTTGTTTGGACATGAAGTCTGTCATCATTGGCAAATACCATTACATGCTCTACATCCTTGTCCTAGCTATGCAGGTCTTGCATCAAAATCCTTATTCTTTTAACAAACTTTCTATTGTTCCATTTAAAGCTTATGGTTTCTGAAAGTTTTTCTTTTGATTATTACTTAAAGTTGAAGTTCTGTCTGAAACTATTGCAGCCTAGGATGCTTATGACAGTGGATGAAAATCTTAAACCTTTGTCTGTTCCAGTTCGAGTTGGCCAGGCTGTTGATGTTGTGGGCCAGGCAGGGCGACCAAAGACCATCACCGGTTTCCAAACTCATTCTACCCCTGTGTTACTTGCAGCTGGTGACCGCGCAGAGCTGGCTACAGAGAAGTAAATTCTCACATCACATCTCAACCTTCATTTCCATGCCATCCATTATTGGATGGATATTCACCTATTTTATTTATTTTTTTACCACTATGCAGATACATACCTCTCACACCAGTTTTAGAAGGATTTGTTATCTTGAGGGAGAACCCAGATTACCAAGAGGATTGATGCTTGTTGAGGCGGTATAGCTTTTGATTAACCTGGTACAATGTTTCAGTGTTTCATCACCGGGGATGGGTTCAAGATGTTATCTAGATCATTGTCAGATAAATTTCTTTGCCTTGAAAACCAAGGACCTGCCACTGAGAGGTGGTTTAGTCGTGACATTGATTACTACTTTTTGCATACATAAGAAAAAGTCTTAATTCTTTTTATTATTGTTGTCATTGTTTTTTTTGTTTTTGTTTCTAAGAGGTATAATTACCAGAAATAGTCCTCTTATTTTAGCAGGAGTGGCGCTTTTTAGTCATACAATATAATTTGAGTTTTATCTTCCTCTATTTTTTGATTTGATTCTATTTGAGTACTTCTCACAAAACAAGAGTTAAATTTCCCATTAACTTATGCTAACGTGGTTTTTTATAATATTAAAAAATTATTTATAAAAATAATAATAATAATAAAATGAGTATCGGGTTCGGGTTTGGATTCGGATGATGATAATGGATCTAAAGCTGTTATTGAACACTTTGTGTGGTAATAAAATGAGGGTTTGGATTCTTTACCATTATTTGGATCCGAACCTGATACTCATTTTATTTATTTTTTATTTTTAAAAAATAATATTTTAATATTATAAAAAGCCACATCAATATAAGTAACTTTTATTTGTAGGAATTAAAGTAATCCGAACTCAAAAATAAAAAGTTTTAGATAAAAGTCTCAAATTATATTAGAGGGATTAAAAGACCACCTGATCAAAATAGAGGGACTAAAAGACCACCTGATCAAAATAGAGGGATTATTTTGAGGATTATACCTTTCTAAGAGTTGTTCCCTCAGCTAATTAATACAAAAGCTTCCTAAGCTTTGCTATATGGCCTTGGAGGGATTCGGGGTTTGTGGCACAGCTGACCTACCTCATCTTTGATAATTTGGAGGACCAAATGCATGTTTGAACAAATTCTAATCATATGGATGTGAAGATTATAGAAAAATAATAAGCTAGCGTAATGATTTTTATAATTTGGTTGCAGTTTGGTTTACCATTTACGCGATTGAAATTACGAAAATTTGAACCGTTCAAATTTTCGTAATTTCAATGCGTTAAAGTGGGAGGGAAACCAGCGATCAAATTATATGAAAATAAACATCTTAACTTTATTTTCAAGTGATCTTACCGTCATCCATCCTGATTAGGGATTAAGTCAAAACATGCTACAAGTGAGGCACTTGTCCCCCCCCCCCCCGTGGAGGCATCCTGGTGATTGTTGCTTTGCAGAGAATAGTCTTCCGACTCTTCAGCTGATCTGCTGCTCCTCCATTGTCCATTGACTTGAGCCACAAGTTGTTCCTATGTTTGTTGTAGTGTGTTCCTCTAGTTCTGCAGCATCCACATTGCTTTTCGGTTGTTTGTGTAGATTTTTTGGGCCTCCAGGCCTCTCAATTGCCCCTCCTTTGTAGCCCCTATGTCTGCCTCTGTGCTGAAGTTGCTTGATTGCAACTATTCCCTGCAATCATAAATTGCCCTCTATTTGTCAGTATTATAACTCCTACCTTTGAATTCTGTACCTCTTGGGAGCGGAAGGGAAGTTTCATCATTTGGCATGTTATTCATCTGATTTTTGTTATTTATCTCTTTCACATTTATCTTATTTTAAAATTTAATTGAATATATTTATTTATTAATATTTTAAATTAATTTAATATTTATATAAGAGTTGGTAAAGGGATTTATTTTGACATTTATTATTTTAAATAGTATTTTAGGAATTTCGGTTTGCTCGGAAGACTGGAGGGGTGTTTTAGAGAGAGAAAGAGTAAACTAATTAAGCATAAGGAGTTCATAAAAAAATCACCCTTTGTTTTAATTATTATTTATATATAATAATAGAAACAAAGTTAACTCAAACATTATGAACTCATTCTTGATCAGTCACAAACTATGCTTTTATAATCCTCATCTTTTCATGATTCCTGATCAAACAAGGACCCTTTTTTTGATTCCTCATCAAATAAGAAGTGTACATTATGAACTTGATTCTTGATCAATCCCTAATTATACTTGTACAATTTTTAATTTTTTATACATAATAATGGGCAGTATTTGGATATTTCTAATTGGGATTGGACGTCGAAAGAGTGAGGTTTAGCTTCTGAATTTTAATTGGTTGAAATTTATTTATGTACACTGGTTGTGTGTACCAAGTGTTAAGTGATTGTTGTACTGAATTGCCATATGTAATGAAGTTAATAGTGATTTATCCATTTTATAAAATAATAATAATAATGATAATAAATAAATAAATAATAAAAATAAATTCTAACATTAGCTGGGATGTCTTGATTTCTAATAAAAATCAAACTATAAAAGTCTATTCTTCTTGTTTCATATGATATATTATTATTATTATTTGACAAAGACGACAAGCGTCTTTCGAAAGTCGTAAGTGACAATCTGGCTGCGATGCATGTGTGCCTATAAATGCTTTGTGGTCGTAGGGGTTGAACCTCGGGATCATCTCCCAAACTAACTGCTACTATACAAGAGATCCAGTGCCAAATGGTAGAGGTCATTGGTATATTATTATTATTCATAGTGTAGTGTTACCAATGATGTATCTTTTATTTCTGTTCTAATCAAGCAATGTAACGAACATATTATCATAATCTAAATAAAATATGATTTATCTATTTATCTCAAAAAAAAAAAAAAATTCATAGTGTAGTGTTGTGCTAAACAAACAATGGGCCGCTCTCGGGTTCAATTAGCGGGTAAGGGCACAATTTTGAGAGTGTGCGTAGATGTTCTGGCGGGTGGTCATCCCAACACCCATGTGTGCGCGAGTGGCGAGCTTCATATCTGCTCCACCAAGGCTTATGCTTGTTTCTTATGTCAAAACAAGCACCCATTGTTGCCAGTATTTCCTTCACACAAGAGATGACAATATTTTCTGTTTTCAAATTTGATGTTGCACAGAAAAGCTGTAATTGTTTAGGTTTTTTCTTCCTCTTTGTATTGGTAACTAAAGTCACTTATGCGGCTGGCTAACGAGGGAAATCAATAGAGCAGCTGATGGCATGACAAAGTTTGCCAGAGAAACAGGAAAATGGAACATAAATAGAACTTTTATATGAATTTCCTGAGGAGATTAGGAATTACTGTATTTTGATGCTTAATTGTTTTGAGAATTTTGTAATGTTTTATTAGTTTCAATGAAACTTTATTTTACCAAAAAAAATAAAAAATGTCACTTTTGCAAGTCTATAACCAAATTGATAATGCACATATATGTTCATGTTGAAATTTTTTTATTCACTCTTTGTTTTGTACTTCCAGATAGAAAAGTGTTGAGGGTGCTTTCAAAAACATTGAACTGTGTCATACTATTGTCACTGGTATATGCTGGAATTGGAAATGTGCTCAAGGTTGTTGGAAGCCCATGTAAATATTTGGGCCTTCCTATGTGTTTCAATATTTGGGCCTTTCTTATGTGTATGTTTTGTTTTTTTTGTTTTTTTTGAATAGGTTCCCCCATTATATCAAGATAGGACGTGCACACGGATCGGACTATCACGGGTTTCACTCTGGGGCGCGGCTTAACCGCCCGCGGGATACACTGAGTGCAGACCGCCCGAAGGCGTGTCAAGCGGGGCCCCATTTTTTACCGCCCGTGACTACCAATCCCACACGGAATTATCCATGTGTGCGTGGGCCACACCCACTGGGCGACCCACGCCATACGCACTCACCCCGTCATAGAGGAGATTCAAACTTGAGTTCTAAGTCTCGTGTGCGGAGGACCTTGCCGCTCGGCTGTGACACCTTTGGCTTATGTGTATGTTTCAAAACATTCATATACACTAGAAAAGTTTAGTACCACATTGCCTATTCACAAAACTTGTACCCTCTTTAAATATGTTCCGTACTAGTGTCATGTTAGCCTTCTTTAGTGGACATGCTCTCTTACACGCCCGTGCGCAGGGGGTGCAAATCGGGGTACAATTTAGCTTGAATATTCTGAGCTCGTGTGCACGAATCAAGAGCACTCTCTTTCTTAATTCAGGTGCACCAATCTGAGGAAGCCGACTGTTGAATCCTGGGAGAACATCGCCACTTTAATCCTGCTACACCGAGAGAGGAGGCGAAATTATTCTTAAGGACAGTGCAACTTGCACACCTCAGTCACATCAATCAATCAGCACATCCATCCTTCAACAAATATTCCAACAAAGGTTGCGTCTTTTTATTTATAGATAGACTTCACTCAAATTCCTATTGAAATTTTATTTCAGTTAATTACTCTAAATATGTGTTACATATGTTTCGCTTAAAACCCATTTTTCTCAGTATTACATACAATACAATCTTAGTTTGAGCATGATTTTTTATTTCTTTTTTAAAAAATGAGTTTGAAATTGTCATCAAATTAACTATGCTCTGATACTATTAAATTTGTCACGTCTCAACCCTAGATTCATGGAAACAACTATACATACTCATTTTATGTTTAAATGTTATTGTAGGGTGTTTTCTTCTTTTTTGTATTGGCAACTAAAGTCACTTTTGCAATTGTATAACCAAACTGATACTATCCATATATGTCCCTGTTGGATAGTTTTTTATTCATTCTCTGTTTTTAAGTTCGAGACAGGAAAGTTTTGAGGAAGCTTTCAAAAACATTTAACTATGTCACACTATTGTCACTGGCATATGCTGGAACTAAAAATGTGCTTAAGGTTGCGACCTTCATTTCTTTATACTATCCATCCACTTTATTCCAATTATCATCTTTTTTTCTTTCTAAATCAACTTTCACTTGAATTCCCATTGAAGTAATTACTCTAAATATGTGTTACATATGTTTTGTTTAAAACTCATCTTTTATACATACAGTACAATCTTAGTTTTTGCATAATATTATTCTCTTAAATTAAAAGTATATTAAATAATGTTTGTATGTTTGATACTGTTAAATGATTTTTTTATTCTTTTCTAAAAATATAGTTTGAAATTGTCATCAAATTAACTATACTTTGATACCATTAAATTTGTCATGTCTCAACTCCGGATTTATGTAAATAACCACACAGACTCCTCCTCTATTTACTATGTTTTTTTTCTTTGTATTGGCAACTAAAGTCACTTCTGCAAGTCTATAACCAAATTGGTAATACTCATATATGTCCATGTTGGATATTTTTTATTATTTATTCTTTGTTTTGTAATTTCAGACAGGAAAGTGTTAAGGGAGTTTTCAAAAACATTTCACACTATTGTCACTCGCTTATGCTTGAATTGGAAATGTGCTCAAGGTTGCGACCTTCATTCCTTTCTACTGCCCATTAATTTTATTCCAATTAAGATCGACTTTCACTCAAATTCCTATTGAAGTTTTATTTCAGTTAATTATTTGAAATGTGTTATATATGTTTTGTTTAAAACTATCTTTTCTCAATATTACATACTTAGTTTTAGTATGATATTGTTTCTCTTAAGTTAAAAGTATATTAAATGATTTTTTTGTATATTTGATAAGGTTAAATGAATTTTTGTTTCTTAAAAAAAATAGTTTTAAATTATCACCAAATTAATTATGCTTTGATACCATTAAATTTGTCATGTCTCAATTAATAAACCTATTGATATGATCAGATGGAAGAAGTCTGATAAATCTAAATTATTTTTAAGATCAAGAATGATTTTCCTCCTGAGTGGTATGTGAAGTCGAAAAGTATGGGAACATTTGATCTTCAAATGCTTTGTAACCTCTTAATGGCGGTTGATTTTCTTGAGATTAAGGGGCTGATGGATTTTACTTGCATAACTTTGGCTGAATTGACAAAGATAAGACTAGTCGGTAGATCCGTACCATTTTGAACATCAAGAATGACAAAGGTAAGACTTCGCTCTAGTGGAAGAGGAGAAGATCATCAAGGAGAATTTTTGGTTTTCCCAATGAATTTTATCTTATTTTATTTGTACAATTCTTGATTTTTATTATTTTTAAAATTAAAAAAATTATATATATATATATAGGTGTTAGGATCAGGCCGGATGTCCGGCATTATATTTTTTATAATGTTTTTAAATATAATTTGATTTATCTATAAATTTTAAACAGAATTTATATATATATATATATATATATATATATATATATATATATATATATATATATATATATATATATATTAAATTATCTTATTTTCAGAATATATATATATATATACATATCTAAATTCTGTTTGAAATTTAGGTCAAAATATCAAAATAGTCCCTGTATTATATAAATCTGGCCCTTTTAGTCCCTGTAATATAATTTAGGTCTTTTTAGTCCTCTTATTTTCAAAATCGGGGAAATCTTAGTCCAATAACTGATGGGCGTTACTCCATATTAAAAAAAATTACTTTTTAAAAAAAAACACATCCTCATAATGGTAAGCGTTGTTGGCCCATTCCTTCATGGTCAATGGTCAAGTGCTTACTCTGTGTGTTCATCTGCACCACCATACGACATCTTCAACGCCGACGATGCCCTCTGGGCTCTGCAGCGCAAGATCGCCAGCAGGGAGTTCACCACATGCTTGCTCAAAAGCTTCGTCTCCGACTCTGTCCGGTTCGAGACCAACAATCGACTTCTTCAGTTCTTCCCCGACTCACCGCCGCCGCTGATTTCGACGAAGCTCTTGACCTACAAGACTTGCTCGACCGCTTCGGGTTCGACAATATCTGTCGCGTTGTCTTTGGGATCGACGCGACAGCGCTAAGAGTTTATCCCTAGCACCTGCAAGAGCCTTTCTTTTTGGCGTTTGATAAGGCAGTCGAGATCTCCGCCGCGTGGTTCTTTCATCCCGTGCCATGGCTTTGGAAAGCCAAGAGAATACTCAACCTGGGAAGCTAGCGGAAACTCTGAAGCGCGATACAAGCAATAGATGTATATGCCATGAAGATCATAGCTTCAAGACGAGAACAATTAGGCGATGAGAAACAAGACTTGTTCTCAAGATTCATGTTGGCACTCGAGCAGGACAATAGCGAACTTGGTGTTCTGTTTCAAGACGAGATTGAGAAAACAAGGTTCTTGAGAGACATAGTCAAAAGCTTCATCCTCGCCGGCAAGGACTCTATCTCCTCAGCGCTAAAGTGGTTTTCTGGCTGCTCTCCATGAACCGGCTTTGCGAGGGGAGGATCCTTGCTGAATTTGGTGATGAATTGGAGTACAATGATCTGAAGGGGATGAACTATCTTCACGCATCAATATCTGAAGCGTTGATTGTACCCACCAATATCGATTGACTCGAGGCTGGTGGTGGATGATGACGTGTTGTCGGACGAGACAGAGGTGCGCGTGGGCTGGTTTGTGTGGATTACTCAGCTTATGCGATGGGTAGGATATGGAAAACGTGTGGGGGAGGAACTATAGGGAGTTTGTACTAGAGAGGTGGTTAGATGAGAAGGGGGAGTTTACGGGAGTGGAGGTGATGAAGTTCCCATTGTTCCATACGGGGCCGAGGACGTGTCTCGGGAGGGAGATGGCGTACGTGAGGATGAAGTCGGTGGCGTCGTCGCCTCTTCGGTGCTGACAGAATTTGAGATGGAGCCGATGGTGGTTGATGGAAGGGACAAGCCAACAACGCTCACCATTATGAGCACGTGTTCTTTTTTGTAAATAATTTTCTAAGAATAAAAATAAGCCACATCACCAAATACCACACGGTTGAATTAATGTCGGTCAACAACCGGACTAAGATTTCCCAAATGTGGAAAATAAAGGGACTGAAAAGGCCTGAATCATATTATAGGGACTAAAGGGGCCGGATTTGCATAATACAAGGACTATTTTGATATTTTGACCTAAAATTTATAAATAATTCAAATTATATCTAAAAATATTATAAAAATTTTAATCTATGTTTTATATATATATATTAGATATAATTTATATGTTATAATCAGCCGGTCGGACATCCGGCAATATTTTCTATGCGGCTGGTATATATATAAATGTTAGCTGTCATCGATCGATAAATAGTGTGTGCACTACGCGAGAGAGTCAAAGATGGCGCCGAGCTCCGCTTCATCGTCGGCTCCGGCGTACCCGAGCGCCGCGAGGATCTCCGACTCGCTGTGCTTCCCCCAGTACTCTGCTTCTCTTAGATGTAATCTCATCTTCAGTTTTTTAAAGTTGGATTGGAATTCGACGAAACTTTAGTGTGATCTATTCCCGATGGCTTGATTCTAGGGTTTTATGGAGGATGATGCATTCGTATAAAATTTAGGATTTTTTACTTGGTTTTTAGGGTTATCATTGTGATTTGGGTTTTTAGGGCAAAGGAGGAGATGATGCAAGGTTTTGAGATAGTTGAAGTGAAAATTGTTTAGATTCAAAAGGCAAGATTTTGAGATTTTTCGAAGTTGGGTGTTAAATCTCTGAAGAAGCTATGCCTATTTCTAGATTTGCAAATTTGTGATGTTATGTGTTGTCTTTCTTTATTTATTTATAATCAAATCTTCAGGCTTAGAGGAATCCAACCAGGACAAGAGCAAATGCCAACAACAATTTGATGATTACAAGGAATGTAGAAAGAAAGAGGTTTGATGTTTTCATCTTTTTTTTTTTAGTTGATGACATTGCTTAGTTGCTTTTGTTATTCATCACTAAATCACTCATACTAGCTGTTTGTATGAATATATGTTGTTGTTTGCCATTCTCATTAGATATGGATTAGTTTCCACACTAAAAAATATTCAGGGACTTAAGCATTGTTATTATGATATACAAGACTCTCAAAGTATGGTGTTTGTATGAATGTGTTGTTGTTTGCCATTCTCATTAGATATGGATTAGTTTCCACACTTGAACCATTTCTGGCACCTTTCACTCTTCATGTTAAGCAGACCTTGGTGTTAAAGATGCTAATGTTTTGGTTATTTTAAGGGATTTGATAATTGCCCCACTTGGGAAAAAGAAAGAGGGTTTGCCATGCATGGGATTAACACTTGTGTCTAATATGTTTAAGATGAGAGTTTTTGAAGGATATGCTTAACCTTGAGGACTGATTGTTAAGTGTCAAGAGCTAGCTCCTAACTAACAGTCTTTACATTACATCTTCTAATAATTAGAGCTTATCCCTTATTATTAAGACAACATCTTTTTCTTTAATTTTTGTAAGACTAGTAGAAACAAATTGTATCTAGTAAGAAATCACTTCAGAGCTTGTGACAATGTCACAATAGTTTATAATTCACTTTTTTTCTTCTTTTTTCTTCTTTCACAACTTCAAGGAGCACCTTACTGAAGGAAAACTGAGAGTAAGTTATATAACCTAATGAAGGTATAGGATTTTTTGGATTAGAGATTGAGGTGTCTAATAATAATAAAAGTGATCCCAGATGATTTTCTTTTTCTATCCTCGAAATGCTATTGAAACTCATATTGGTGTCTGCTACATTCTTTGCATCTTGTTTCAAATTTCTTATGATTGGATTTTTTTTTCTTGCTGTGTTCAGCAGCTTGGATACACATGTTTATGATATTTTCTGTTGAAAAGCATTTTACATTTCCTGTAATCCTAAGTTGTGTTACCTTACCTTTTTGTCGTCTGGTAAGTAATAATGTGAATTTTTATTTCAACTTCCATTGTTAGTCATCCTCATCCATGGCAAAATATAAGCTCCTTTTCTGATGTTTACATTACATGTTCTAATTTTAATGTTCAGCATATTTGTTTTTCACCAGAGGGAGGCTCGATTAGAACGCAACCGGAGAAAATCCTTTTTCCAGTGAAAGCTGCCTTCAATGCATACGATGAAATCTCACCTCTTCTGCACTGAAAACAATGGATCATACAACCGAAAACTACACAGAAAAAAAAAAAAGTTCATTTCAAAATAATGCCAAGTCCAAACATGAGGAAGCCTCTCTGATCTTTACAGAAGCAGGCAGCATGCAACCAGAATGTGAATTGTGATTTGTGTACCTTGTTTTCTGTTTTTCAATAAGATTATTGACTCTTTAACATCTTGATTATTAATCACTGTTTCTGATGCATCCTCTCTGTCCTCAACTATACCTACCATCCTGTACAAGCTTATATATGTGTCTTAGTTATTAATGTTTCTCAATGAAACGGGAAAAAAAGTATAACAATTTTAAATCCCTTGCGCACATGACCAAATCAAATCATTTAGCAATTAAAGTTAATCTTAATCATATCCTTCAAAATCTAATATGTTTAAGATGAGATTTTTTGAAGGATAATCTAAAAGTTCAATTTTTCAATCCGACGGCCGAGGAGCTCCTCACTCTTAAATTAAGTACATTTTGATAATTTAATATTTTACTTTCTTCCAAAAATTCAAAAAAAAAAAAAAAGAAAACTCAAGAATAGAATCCCAGTTTCCTGTTTGAATTTAAAAATAAAATGAGATTTCCTCTTATCCTTTAGCCTTGTATATATATTTAGTTTATATTAATGTAAATATATATATTTATAATGTATATTTAAATTTAAATACATATATTAATATATACCCTTCGTTAGAATTCCATGGCCTTAATTCCATTATTGTGCATGACCATCGTACGAAAACCTGGTCCTTGTTCTTCTT
Organism: Dioscorea zingiberensis; assembly: GCA_026586065.1. Classification (NCBI taxonomy): domain Eukaryota; kingdom Viridiplantae; phylum Streptophyta; class Magnoliopsida; order Dioscoreales; family Dioscoreaceae; genus Dioscorea; species Dioscorea zingiberensis. The sequence continues at coordinate 2,023,061 of CM048822.1, read as the reverse complement.
CTTACAGTCTTCATTGAAGTGCATTGATTTCTACAAACATTGGAGAGATTTTAGTCCTCAGACGCACTGAATCACTTGGAAGGTTTGTTTTTCTCTACTTTACTTCAATCTCTTTTAGCTCTTGCCTTCTTCTTCTTGTTTTGATTTTTTTTTAAATTTTTATAAAGCAATGTTTTAATTATTTTTCTTCTTTGATTAATTTTGTGGATTATCGATCACAATCGTAACAGGAAACTCTAGTTTATCTCTCTTGTTGTATTAGATTTTATCCGGTTGTTAAGATATACAAGATTTCTCATTTCAATGATGACTTGACAACTCTCTTGACAAAAACTATAATAAAAAAAATTAATCAAGAATAGCATATCTTGCACTTTGTTGTGAGAATCAAATGAAAAACATCCTCAAAATGATGCAGATGAAGATCATTGAAAGAGAGAATCAGAGCATTCTCCAATAAAAGGGGAGTTACCAAAAAATAGATTTCTTATGTTATGTGCATGCAAACGTTTTCACTGAACAATAGTGACATGACTTACCTGCACATTGCATTGCCATACAATCCATGCATTTGGGCACACATCTTTTGTGAATAATCTCTCCATATCCATTTGCATTTTCATCTTCATCTTCATCTCTCTCTCAGGAGATAATTTCTCTGTTTCAAACTCTACCTCAGGATCGGAGATGGTCGGGACGTTGAATCTCTCTGAGAATGCTGCAGGCCGTGTGGCGATGTTGATGGCTTCATCTGTTGCCATCTCTCTTATATTGTACAGCCTCTTGTGGATGCCATCTTCGTCAATTGATTTCTTTCGTTTGCAACAGCCACAGAATGCAGTATGTATCTCCTGTTTATCAAAATGGTGTGAATATATATGCATGCAAAAGAAAACAAGGAATAGATTACTCTATTGAGCAGTAATTCTGATTACAATGTATTGGTTTTACCCTTTGGTTGAATGACATACATGCAAATTGGTGAACAAGAACTTTGTAAGTGCTAACACACTCTAAAGAACATAAAAAAATATTTCTTTATTGTGAAATTAATATGCATATAAAAAACTTTGGTTGAATGATAAACAAGACAAAGGTAAAAAGAACATCAAGATAATATTTCTTCATTGTTTGTTTGCTTGATGCTTCAAAGTATAGCAAATAGAAAATTTTCTGATAGCATACCTTTGACATTGGAGTTAGCCAATGCATTGTTCTTTTGTCTCTATGTTCAGACAGTTGTCTCAGAGGATGAGCTAGAAAAAGCATTGAAGGGTGCTTCCATGGATAACAGAACAGTGATTATCAGTGTGTTAAACAAGGCTTATGCCAAGGAGAATGGGATGTTAGATCTCTTCCTTCGGTCCTTCCAGCAGGGGGAGGACACTGAATTCCTGCTCAAACACCTACTTCTGGTGGCAGTCGATCAGGAATCCTTCGAACGGTGCAAACTTCTTGGGCTCCATTGCTACAAATTGGTTACAGATGGTGTTGATTTCTCCAAAGAGGAGCTCTACATGTCAACTGACTTCATCAAGATGATGTGGAGAAGAACACTCTTTCTTGGAGATGTTCTCAGGCATGGCTACAATTTCATCTTCACGGTATATGATGAAGGACCTTATTTAGAATCAGAATCATTGAATTTAATACAGTTACGCCTTCTCTTACCTTCTTCTTAACCTCTGATAACAGGACATGGATATTCTATGGCTTAGAAACCCATTTGTAAAGTTCGGTCATGAAGGAGAGGACTTGCAGATAAGCTGTGATTGGTACAATGGGAGGCCTTTTGATCATTCCAACACCATAAACACTGGTTTCTACTTTGTGACCTCCAATAATAAAACCATGACCTTGTTTGATTGGTGGTACAAATCAAGAAATGAAACAGCAGCCATAAAAGAGCAAGATGTGCTAGCTAAGATGAAATCCATGGGTGCCTTCCAGAGGTTGGGCATGAAAGTAAGGTTCTTGGACACAATGTACTTCAGTGGGTTCTGTAAAACCAGTCAAGATTTCAAAGAAGTGTGCACCGTTCATGCAAACTGCTGCCGAAGTGTGAAAGCCAAGCTTGCCGATCTTACTGCTTCTCTCGAAGTTTGGAAGAGATCCAATGGCACGTCAACAGCCAAATGGCCTCCGCTCCATGCATGCAAAAATTCGTGGAAGGAGAACATTGTTGTATAGCCATTTCTGCCGATGATCTAATCCTTCTCTTTTCGTGGACTGTGAAAAGAAATTCTGCCAAACATGTAATTCCATAACATTCTGAGGCATCAGATTGAACTTCATTTTTGTTTTACCAATTGACAGTGAAATTAGCAAATCAGATTCCTAAAGACATCAATTTTCACAGCACTCCTCTTTGTGATATTCAAGGGCTTCGATGCTCAGGATTTATTTGCATATGCCACTCAAGATCAATTTTCTTCATAAGTTGATATGTTCAATATAAACCTTCTATACTTTGTTTGATAACTTATGGTGGAGCAAATATAATTTCTTTTCTTTCTACAACCGCGCACAAGGATAACATAAATATAAACAGTGAAAGGCAAGACACTACCTAACAAAATAATCAGATGTTAAAAGAGATTTTACAAATTGCTCTTGATGCCTGCCCATCTCCTGAAAGCGCGAACATGCTCAAGCCTTTTACTCTGAGCTTCTGTTCTGGCATGTGATGCTTTTAAATTCTTATAAAGATCTTTATGAAGCTTCAGAAACTCTTTTTTATACTTCCACTTGTCAATGAACATCTTATGCTTAATCATGTAACCAATTGTCTCCATCACTCTCTCGAAGTACCCTCCTCTAAGAAAATTCCACAACAAGCATTCGAACAAGTCCCTCTCTGGAATTAAAACTCCATCTTCCAGTTTCCTCTTGATATCTCCCCACACAATAGTGATCTCACGATACATCTTCAAGGAAGAGAAACCATTTATTATATGGATAAAAGTCTGTGCTGTGGGATATACATAATTCTGTTCCATTCGTTTATATGTTCTCATAGCATCCTCCATCATCTTCACCTTGCAGAAGAAAAGTATGGAAGAATTCAACTCATAAATCAAGCGGGATGCTGAATTTGCAGCCCTGTTTTCTCTGTCTAACAGTTCAGCCAACTCCGATTTTCCAACCGAGCATCTTACATACTCGGGATCATCCCCTAAAAGATGCAAGGATTCAGCGATTGCTTCTTGCATATTTACTTTCGTATCTGACAATTTTATGAAGAAATCTACTTTTCTCATCTGTTTCAATAGCACCTTTGCTTCTTCTAGCATATCTCGTTTACAATATGCCCTGAGAAGTGAACCATATATACTGGGTCTAACAGAAACTTCAGCTAATTCCAAATCATCTAAAATGTCATGAGCAGTCTCTAACAAACCCAATTGTATACAAGCATCCATCACTTTGAAACTCAAATTAATTTCTTGCGAATCTAATTCCTTCTCTGTTCTAACCAAAAAGTCAGATATTTTACCCAACTTTCTTTCTCTCAAATAGCCGTCAATAAGTTTTGCAAGAGCCTTCTTGCTGGGGACAAGTTTCCCATTGCTAGAAAGAATGAGGCCTGAATAGCATTCTGCCTCAACAATGAAGTTATTTCCCAAATGCTCAGGCTCCACCAAAATTTGAAATCCCATCCTTAGATTGGTCGATCCAATTTGGACAAGGGACTGCTTCTGCAACTGACTACCTTTCGTAGAACCTCCATTACATGACTGAAGCAACTCCAACCGTCTATACAACTCGAACATAAGCTCTGCAGCAGCATCAAGATCATTATGCTTGAAATGCAAGCTTAGCAAGCAATCATAGAACTGCTGATAGTGGCAACTTAAAGTCAGAGAAGAGACACCATCAACATGGTTTTTTAGTTTTACCAACTCATCCCTCTGGCCTATCATCTCGTAGAACCTTGCAATAATGATGATCGAATTTGCATCCGCTACAACTTCCATTTGTGACATCAACTCTATCAGCTGTTGCGCCTTCAAAACAGAACCATGCTGTACACAAGAGTTTAGAACAAGATTGAACATTGTAGAATTGGGGCGGATCAGCTTCTTTTGCTTATTACACCTTCTTCCATTAGCATTATGGTACAAAGCAAACTCACACAATTCAACCAAGACATCTGATGCAAGGTAGGATCCAACTTCTGTCTTTACAAGGTGAAAGAACAAGGTGTTCCATACATCCTTCACTGATGGATATATACCATTCTCCAACATGATCCTCATAACTGTGGCAGCAGGGACAGGCATTTGATTTCTCACAAGAGTAAAAGCTAACTTTGTTAGAGGATCATGGTGCAGCAGACAGGGGTTCTCCTCCAAAATTACAAGCACTAAATTATAAGCTTTGCGAAGCCAGTAAGGTTTGGATGAGTAAGACATCAACACAATCATCCTGCTTAGCAGGTGCTTCTGAGGAAAACCATGCAAGCTTCTATAATTACTGAAAGCTTCCCATGCTTCATCCACTGAATCGTCCTTCAGAGTAGCTTCAAGCTTGCTCACGAGGATGGCAAAAGATGAGGTGCCTTCCCATGAGAACCTCGCCACACTGCTTGTGCTACAACCGCATGCATTTGCACGTAAAACGAATGCATGAAGTCTGTTCCATTGGCAGAAGGATGCTTGCTCATAATTGACCTGAAATCAAGATGACAAAAATAAGAACACACGATTCCTGGTAAACAATTGGCTCTCAAGAAATGGATATGGGAGATCAAGCTCACATTTTTAGCAGAAGAGGCCAAGAACAAACACCTGTGGCCGAGCTTATACAACCTACCTCTCATTTTGGAAAATCACAGCCTCGTACTGCAAATTTGGAGAGCAAAAAAAAAAAAAAAAGAAGAAATCTCAGCTAGCTTTGATGGAAAAAAGCAATTTTTTACAGACAACTAGAATAACACACAAGAAGTATTTGGATTGAGAGGAAATAAAGGAAAAGAATTCGAACTCGAATCAACCATGCAGTGAAAAACTTGCCTTTTGGGACATACGTCGAACACCTTGCGTGCAAATCGTCGAGAAGTGAAGTAACTCCCATAATCGGGAGAAGAGTGCGTGTGAGGTGTGACTCGTGAGCACGAGGGCTCTTGCACGGCGGTTTTATATAGGGTTGCCTCGGGATAGCAGATCTCTAGCGTGCCTCGAGATCGGTACTCACCCGCGATCAAAAGACCCGAGCTTGGGATCTCTGAAGCCCTCGCAGTGCTTTCATTGGCGAGTGGCCACCCGCTTCTGCTTCTCCCTTGATCGCCGATTCTCCTGGTTCTTTACTCGCATTGCGTCTCATAAATCTAGTTTGATTAGATTCTTGAATTATTGCTGTGATTTGTTTGCATCTTTTTAAGGGTTTTGCTTGTCTAGTTATTTCTTTGAATGATTTGCTATTTGGAATGAGAAGTAGAGATTTTTTATATCGAATTTGCCCTAAAATGTCGAATTTCGGAGTGTTGGATTGAGGTTGCAGTGGTCTTGCATCTCTAGTTACTGCTTTGAATGATTTGCTATTTGGAGTGAAAAGTAGAGATTTTTTATATTGAATTTGCCCTAAATTTTTAAAATTTTGGAGTGTTGGGATTGAGGTTGGAGTGGTTTCTTGTTGTGAGTATAGGTATGGCTACAATTAGGAACCTTAAAATCAAGACAAGCACTTGCAAACGCATTGTCAAAGAGCTTCATTCTTATGAGAAGGAGATTGAGAGAGAAGCTGCGAAAACTGTAGATATGAAGGAGAAGGGTGCTGACCCCTATGATCTCAAGCAGCAGGTATCAGTTATTAGGTCTTGTTTTCATATGTATGTATATTTGTTTGTGTTTTTGGATTGAAAGGAAAGGAATGAAAACACAAGGAAAATTTTTCTCTTGTTTAGTTGAATAAAAAGGGAAGCCCCGTGCTACAAAGCTCCCGCATTGTGTGGGGTTAGGGGAAGGGTTGGACCACTTTGGTCTATTGTACGCAATCTTACCCGACTTTTAAAGCAAGAGGTTGTTTTCATGACTCGAACCCGTAACCTCTAGATCACAAGGCAACAACTTTACAGTTGTGCCAAGCCTCCCCTTGTGTTTGGTTGAATGAAAGTAAAAAAGTAAAATGGATAGGCAAATGGAAGAAAATGTATTGATTTTCTTTTTCTTTTTGTATGCATTGCTTTTCCCTTGCTTATCAGATTTATTTGTTTATTTAGTTCTTGTTAATTTTTCTCATTAAAGTATACTATTAGGGCGTGTTTAGATTGATGAAAAGATTAGGGAAAGAAATGAAATTACCGTAAAGGAAAATTTTTTCCTTTTGTTCGGTTGAATGAAAGGAAAATGGATTGTTAAATGGAAGAAAATGCACTGCTTGAGTTTTCTTTACTTATGCATTTCTTTACCCTTCATATCAGATTTACTTGTTTATTTAGTTCTTATTGTGTTTTCTCATTGAAGTACCTCACTAGGGCGTGTTTGGATTGAGGAAAATTGAGAAACAGAAAGAATACAAGAAGGAAAATGGAATGGGATTGTTCTTATGTTTGATTGAATGAAAGTCACACGGATAGATGAATGGAAGAGAATCTATTGATAGGGTTTCTTTTCTTTTGCATCTGTTATTTCCTCATTCCTTTGATATGTAGACTGCAGTAGTATGCAATCCTGGTTGTAGCTTATTGGCATATCTTTTTTTTCTTTTTTAAGGATTCTTCAAAAACTGATATCTCTTATTAATGTGACCATTAATTCTTTTATGGCATACAACATTCTACTCCCTACAACATGATGAACAAACATCAAATTTTCAGCTTCAGACATCTCTTTGGAGTCAATTTGCCACCAAGGAAGAATGTCTTTCGTTTGTTGGTTATTTTGATTTTTTTCTCTCTGGCTTTCTTTCAATGCTAGATTAAGTTATCAGAAACATACATAATTGCAGTGTGCAGAACAGGATGTGTTGTTGAACAAACACTGTCAAATTACTGTTTTCTTTTTCGATGCCATGAGCAGGAGAATGTGCTGGCTGAGTCAAGAATGATGATTCCTGATTGCCGCAAAAGATTGGAGACCTCACTCGCAGACTTGAAAGCAACATTGGTATGCACATCTTTACAAGATACAGTCTAACATTTTGACCTTTTACTAACCTCATGGCAGTGCAGGCTGAGCTGAAAGAGTCTGATCAGAAGGGCGTTGAGATTGAGGAGGCTGAGAGTACCATTGCAGATGTCGAAACTTTATTTCAAACTGCAGAGGAATGAGAACCAAATGAATCAAAAGACTGTAATTCTGATGATGCTTATAGATAATGCTCCAATGTTCAATGAACCTTCCAGTTATCTCTTGGGCATAGCATCCTTTGGAATGTGTGAACTCTGAATGCTTATGAACAATGTTATCACTAGCATCACCTTGATCTGGATTGCTGCTGCATTTCAATTGTGTTTATGGTATATTGCATTATGTATTTCTTTCTTATTGTTCTTCAAAGTACAGTTGAATTTTCTTCAAACTTTGTTCTCTTTTGTTCTCTATGATAAGAATTTGGTTTTCTTTGTCACCATCTATGAAATGTGACAATGTGGCCTTACAAAGGGTAAAACATGCACTCTATATCAGATTGCATTTGGTTTTAAAAGGAGAAAATAATCTGGACAAATGATAGAAAATAATGCATCAACCAGTTCTCTTTCATTTCCATTCCATGTTTTTTTCCCTCTGTTTTCTGACAAATCATTAGACACCTGATCATGATTTTTCATTAGCACACATACACAAAAATACACAGAGAAAAAAAAAAAACCAACTCTTGGATTATCGTTCAACAAACAGCTGAAATTTGTAATCAGGGAAGGCTCAGCAAACCTATGGCACTGCAGATGCAAAAAATTTTACATATAAACATCTCCATATACATTATAAGAAGAAAAGCAATCCATGGGTGTAGTCATACAGAGATCCATCAGGAAAACGTTGATGAGTTTCTCTATCTTGGCACAAACTTGAGGTGAGTCTTGTCCACATGCTGTTAGTGATACCATGATCAAAGCTGTGATCAATTTGAAAAGTTCACCTCATGTGGCAATGTCTTCAACCTCTGAATTGAACACAAAACTTGGAAACGTCGTCGTTATATCCCTTCAAATTTTTACAAGATGCATGTTAGGTTGATTGTAAGCATGAATTTACATCTGCCAAGAATAATTTATGAAGGGCAGGAAGAAACTAAACCAATATCACCATCAATACAAGCAAGCGTCCAAGGTACTCTACACGGTGGGAGGATATTGCGTGCTGTGCTCTACAAGTTTAGTGTCCTGAAGCCTGTAGCCTTCTAGAAGTAAAAGTGGTTGACAACCAACTTATTTTGACTAGTTCTTGCCACAAGAAAAATGGTGGCAGGATATTGAGTGCTGTTCTCTACAAGTTTAGTGTCCTGAGCCTGTAGTCTTCTAGAAGTAAAAGTGATTGACACAGACTTTGACTATTTCTTGCCACAAGAAAAAATGAAATACCGGCTGATGGTAGTAGGTAGCTCAACGTTTGTGATTGAAGACCTAACTGAGAACATTGGCTTGGTTTTTAAACATAAATAAACCATTAAGACCAACGGAACAATATCATGAAAACCAAGTCACTACCTAATATTACAATTATGGAACTAATGTTTTGTATGCTATTCCCTGACCCACTTTTTAACTTAGAAGGCATTCCAAGACATATGTCATTCTTCAAAAAACCAAGAAAATATAGAGTTTTCAATGAATCTCTTAAATCTTCTAAGGTCTAGATACTAGAGAGCACAAAACCATCACAGATGGGCTAATCATTAGTAAAAGCTACTCATCAGTAATATCATTCAATGGGATGCAACATCTTGGTTATCTAGAGATAAAAATGAAATGCCATACTTTAATTAAATCTCACTTTGGCACAAATATGAATATGCATGCATGCTAAAATTGGGGGTAATAGTGTGATCCATAATTTCTATATTGTGAAATGATGTTCCTTACCTGAGATATGGAAGAGTCATTATCTTCATCAATGATGGATTCCGAGACACAAAATCTTGCCATTCTAGTTTATCGATCTTCCCATCCTGATTCACATCAGCTTCCGAAAATGTCTGCTCAAAGTGGACATGAATGTCAAATACAAATCTATAAACCATCTAAAATTCAAATTATTTGCATGACTACCTTATCCAGAATAATCTCTATAGTTTCATCTGCCAATCTCATTTCTGATTCACATAAAAGCGCAATTAGCATCTGCTTCACCTGTAAAATCACAATAATATGGAGATATGTTGCATCTTTCAAATTTCATATGCTTTAAATAAGACAAATAATAGAACACAAAAACATCGATTATCATAAAACACAGCAAGCTACCTCTTTCCTTTCAATGAAACCTGTTCCGTCCAAATCATAGAGCCTGAATGAAACTGCAAAGTGATGAAAAAAGAGTAGGAATAATAGAAACTCTTTGACAGTACAAAAAATACCACAACATTATGTAATCTTACAATCAACTTTGTCTTCGTGTGAAGCATTTGGATGGAATACATTGAGAGCTCGAACAAAATCTCCAAAATCAATGACTCCCTTTTGTTTGACATCAAATAAGTCAAATATCTACATGTGAACAAACTAATGGTGTAAAAAACAAATTGACAAAAATATGTTTGATCAAGAATAAGCATTATAAACATTAAGTACACATTAGGAGAATAAGAATGAAGCACAAAAGTAGATTCAACAAGGCCAGAGAGGTTTAATACCCGGTTGGCAAAGAGATTCTCCCTTTTCCTGTTCTTAAACAGAGCAAGGTGAAACTCTTCCTGCAAGAAAAGTAAAATTCTGGGTCATGAAACATGGCGATGAAAAGAACAAATTATATAACAGAAGCATTTGCTGGATACTATGAAGACAGAACCCCTAATCTATTGATAATAAGAGAATGAAGAGCTGAATCATGTAAAAGAGCTCAAAGAAAGAAACATGACATTCCCAGCTAACCATGGAACATAAGATAAAATCAGAAAAGAAGGCAATGAGAAATGTTTTAGGGATAATTCTCATTACCTTATTAATCAACCCATCATCAACTACTGAACTGCTAATGCTCTTGAACAGCTCAAATAGTGCCTCAACTTCACTGACGCTGACTATAAGATAACAGAACATTAAGACAGAATACAAAATCCAGAATTGTAAAGCATGACCATTAGAAACATGTACTGAATGTCTTATACATAAAAGCAATAGTAAAATGACCGTCTAATTTTATGGAGGCATTTACTGAATCCTGGTTTTATGAAAACAATAAAGTGAACTGGACTGGACTACATGGTAAAGAAAGTGGCATCTATCAGAGTTGAACTTCTTTGACAATCATTTCCCAAAGCTACAGAATCAAACCTTCTTTCAACATATGCAAATAAGCAAAACAGAAGCAATACCCATTCATTAATCAAAGATATTTCTAGAAATGTTCTACTCCCTATTTAATTTTTCCATCATCTTTTTATCCTTAGATCTACTATTATTTGCAAAACCTAATCAACCATAATACCTCACAAGTGTAAAGTAATAATTCTCAGTTGAGATCTATCCCATGAGCTACATCTTTCCCAGTATAAGAAAATACATTTGAAACCAAAACTCTAGATATTCAATTTGAATCACAAAGAAAAAAAATAAAATTGCTGCCAACCCCAAATCACCACCACCACCATAAAAAGTTGTGAGCCGATCAAACAACCACCAAGACAATAATTCTCCCATAAAAACCAAAATAAGGGGAAAAATGCAATTCTATTGTTCAGAATTGATGCTCAATTGCCATGGAAAATCACCAATGAACCAAAACTTCAATAGCTCGACACAGACAAGAAAAAAACACCAAAATTCAAGATAATAAGAAATCTTTGAGCCTTACAAGCGGTTTGCGATGCAAGACTGACTGGATCCTCGTACCCCGGGAACTGCCTCCGAGCCTTCGACTGGAAGCAGCCCATTTACACCAACCCTAGCAAATTCCAAGCTCTCAGTCCCCCAGATACCACCTCCCCTCCACCTCCGACATCTCCATCTAAACAATCCTCATCTACGATCCAAAAACAGAGAAAAACTCATTAACAAATGCAGTATTTAATGCTCACCAATAAATAAACCAAACTCACCAAATCGTATGAAAGATTCCACGCCAAACACGAACCCAAGTCCCCGCAGAAGTCAACAACCAATGCCCTAGAGACAGAGAGGAAAGTATATTCTTCGAATAATTAAATTCACAGCCTGAAAGCTCATACCTTTTATGGAGAGAACGAGAGAACAAGGTTGGTGAAACCCTAAACTGGAGAATTCCACGAAGAACCCAGCTCGAGAGGGTGGTGGTGGTCTAGAGAGCACGTACGGTAGAGATTGATTCTGGAGCTGGAATTGATCAATCGGACGGTGATGAAGAACTCCGAGCTGTAGTTTGGACACGTGGCGAGGAGTTTGAATCACGAGCGAGGAATCGGAAGACAGGGCGGCCTATTTTTGTCGTGACGCGGTGTTTGTTTACCGTTTTCTGGTGGTGTCACTGTTTGGTTGGTTTTGACGGCTGCGTGGAATAATTTTCAGAATTTTTATTTTTAAACAAAAATTAAAAAAAAATAATGAATTTATTTTAACTTTATTTAGAAGATATTAAATTTAGTTTTTGAAAATATTTTTAGTAATTTAAAGAGTTTGAAATCTTAAATATATTACGGTAAAATGTTGTTGGTTGGAGAAAGTGCAAGAACAGTGGCTAATAAGGATCCAATGCATGAATGTGGACATTGATGGCCAAAATCAAATGCTATAATTTAATAACCAAAAAAAATTAATTAATTAAATGGGCGGTTTATTTTATTTATTTATATGGTTTATTAATTGGTCTCTTTTTGATGATGTTGCAATTAGAGTCAATATCAAGCTCTTCTTAATTTAAGACCCTGTCTCATCTCATGAGAGGTTTGCACCTCTCTTTATGTGATAAGGGAAAACTAATCTTTCATTATTTTTGCTTAAATTATTCTGATTTGAAAGCTAACCAAGTTTGACAAATTTACTAATTAAATATGGCTCTTAAATTACTTGTATAAATGACTTGACATGACCTTAATTAATTTTTCCTTCAATTTAATCCAACTTGTTGTCAAGGCAAATTAAACAAATTTATTTATTTATCTCTAAACAACTATATATACATAAAAAAAATTTAAGTAATTGGTACAGCCAGCCAGATGGGGAAATTCCATTTGTCAAAGAGAGAAAAGCTGTTCAGCACCAAACAGGGGATCCTAACATTGTGGGCCCCTCATCACCACCTAATACAAGATTGTGCCGGACGAGGACAACGATCAGGGAGTTCAAAACCCCACGCGTGTCCAGGGACGAAGCCCCATCGCCGTCTTGGCCCCCAAGTCCCGCGCGTGTCCATGAATTCCGCCTCTCAAACCCCGCCACTCTCACACCTTAAAGATCTCTCCTTTTACTTCTTTTCCTTGTTGTTGTTGTCGTAGTCGTCTTATCTTATTCTCTCTGGTATGGAGGAGAGGTGTTGCAGGCCTGATCTCTTGCAACTAATTAGTGTTTGTTATGGGTTAATTAGTGGGTTGATTGAGTTGTAATTAAGGATGCTAGCTATAGGACAGCATCTTGTGTTAGTTGGGAGGTGAGTGTATGTGAGGTGTTTGGCGTTTTGCCTGTGAGAAGGTGCTAGAAGATGCTAGAAGGGTCAGGGTTTGTTTGTCTATATATGGTCACAATGAATGAATGCAAAAGCAGAGAAGAATATTTCCAAATCCCTTATCTTCTTCAAGCTTCCTCTCGTTCCCTTCTTCTCTCCAACTATTTCCTGATTCTCACTGCCTTATCCTCTCAAATCCCCTCAAATCTCTACCTTATCCTCTCAAATCCTCTCAAATCTCTCTTTCTCTGATCTATCTCTGATTCTGCAGCCCAATCTCATCCTCTTTCTCTCCTGCACTGCATCAAGAGGTATGAGTCGCTGAAGGAGCTGGGATCTGGGAACTTTGGGGTGGCGAGGTTGGTCAGGGATAAGAAGACCAAGGAGCTCGTTGCAGTGAAGTATATTGAGAGGGGGAAGAAGGTAGTGTGATAAAGTTTGCAGCTTTGTTGAAAATATCTTGTCTTTGGTTCTTGGTTTCTCAGGTTTACTTTCTGGGGTTTATTTGGGGTTTTACTTGAAGTTATTTGTTTTTTTTTTTTAATGCTCGGTTGAAAGGTGTGTATTTAATCTCACGCAATGCATTGTCTCTTATGTATTATTATTTTTTTTTGTCGGGAAATTGGTGTTTCTTCTGTTCATGCTCATGTTGTGTCTTTCTTGATTGGATTGGAAATGAGTGGGTTTATTTTCAAGAAATTTGATGACTGTTTGTACCTCAAATTACCTGTTAAGGAGTATTGTTTTGGCGATCAATTGTTATTTTCATTCCTTTGTGATCAGCATTGCTACTGTTCATGGTTTGTTGAGCTTTATTCTATACATTGTTGTGAATAGATTTTAATTATAGACAGTTTCTATTTGATGTTCTTCTCATTTACTGTGTCTTCCATGCTCTGGAAATATGTATCTAACTTTTCCACCTGATTGGCTTCAGATTGATGAGAATGTGCAGAGAGAAATCATTAATCACCGGTCATTGACGCATCCCAACATTGTTCAGTTTCGGGAGGTATAATCCAAACTTGTTTCTATCTGCTAATTTTCCTGTTGATTCATTATCAGTACCATAGTGAATTGTACTTATTAGATCCGTATTGAGCTCACAGCTAATATATGGAAGAACATCTTGGATTATTGCCTGGTTCTCATTCTAATATTTTCATTAAAAAATTGGAGCCTCAGTGATGTGATTTCCGTCCTAAGGATTTGACTCCTAATGCTTCAGATTCCAAGCTATCTTTTTCCTGACCTTTCTTTTAGCCTGGCCTTGTTTGTTTTAGCTTTCAAAAGGCATCTCTGTGTTATTGTGCTCAAAAAAGTATTGTTCTCCAAACAATTTAATATGTTCCCTTTGTAATGGTGAGATGTTGCCAATGAATTATTCTCCTTTCCACCTGACATTGCACTTATCTTTTTTTAAGAACTTGTCATTTTATATAAGATCATGCAAAGCAGATTCTGTATTTTAGTCTGATTTTCCTCTGCTCAGTTTAATATTGTATCACTTGGTTTTAACTTACCTTTGGGTGTTGGTGTGATGTTTGGACAATCGGTGTGTTGATACTGCAGGTCTTGCTAACACCAACCCACCTAGCTATTGTCATGGAATACGCTGCTGGTGGCGAGCTTTTTGAGAGGATATGCAGTGCTGGTCGATTCAGTGAGGATGAGGTTATTCAGAGTCCTCCATTTTCCCTTGCTCAATTTATCATGCAATACATTTAATCAAAACTTCGTCTTGTTTACATTGTCAACAGGCCCGTTTTTCTTTCAGCAACTGATCTCTGGAGTCTGTTACTGTCACTCAATGGTATATCTCAAGCTTGATGCAATTGTAATCTACATTCGAGAATTGAATTTTAATTTTTGTTTTGGAAGCAAAACATTTCAGAGTTCTTCTCATTATTGTAGGAAGTCTGTCATCGTGGATCTTAAATTGGAGAATACTCTCTTGGATGGAAGTCCGACTCCCCGTCTCAAAATATGCGATTTTGGTTATTCAAAGGTACTATTTTGCTTATGATCTTGAATTTATGTGATTGATGGGTCATGGTTATAATACCATTTGCAGTCTGCTTTGTTGCATTCACAACCAAAATCAACGGTCGGAACTCCAGCTTACATAGCACCAGAAGTTCTGTCCCGGCACGAATATGATGGCAAGGTAATTTTCTTTTTCATATTTTCTAGTTTCGATCATTAATTCAATGGTGTACTATGATATTCTTCACTCCAGATTGCAGATGTTTGGTCATGTGGTGTCACATTGTATGTAATGCTTGTGGGTTCATACCCATTTGAAGAACCCGAGGACCCAAGAAATTTCAGGAAGACAATTAATGTAAGTTCTATGAAGTAGGCTGAAGCTTATTTTCTCCTCTTGAAGTTTCAGCATATGGTTGATACATATCATGTCCAACAGCGAATATTGAATGTTCAATACTCAATTCCGGACTATGTTCGAGTATCTTCAGATTGCAGAAAACTTCTCTCCCAAATATTCGTTGCGGACCCAAAGGAGGTATGCTTATTGTTGCTAAACATACTCAATCTTCTTACTATGATAAAGCATTCAAGTTTAAAAGTCGGTAAATTGTCTTGAAGAGAATTACAATCCCGGAGATCAGAAAGCACCCCTGGTTTCTGAAGAACTTATCTAAGGTACTGATTGAAGCTGAGAAAACCAACAACGAAAACCAGGAGGGTGGCGAGTCATCTCAGAGTGTCGAAGAGGTAATGAACATTATACAAGAGGCGAAGATGCCAGTGGCAGGAGCTCTATCTGTTAACCAGTTGGGATTAGTGGATGACGATCTCGACGCTGATGTTGATGCAGAGGTTGATGAATGCTTGGACTTTTAGACATCTCTATGTATCAAATTTCTGTAAATAGATGATACCTGAGCTTGTTGTCATGAATCTAAAAAGGTGAAGTACCACCTCAAATGTTGGTTGGAACCACATTCAACCACTATGTCTACAATGTATTCTGTTTTCTTCAGTAATGAAATGAAGTTCATGGACAATATCAAGAACGGAAGTGATGTTTGAAAACCTTGCCAGTTATCAATTGGAAAACCTAATCCATTCCTTACTAATCTACATTTTTTCTCTCTAATTAATTAGCTCTCTATATATATATATAGTTAGCTAAAGTTTTCTTTTAAATTAAATTAAATAAAAATATGATTTTTTTAAGAAATTATATATAAGGCTTCACCTTCTTTAATATTTCGTCTTCGAAGAAGTCTCCACGACTCCAACCTCTCTCTCCCCTCTCTCTCTCTCTCTGTGTATCCGTAGTCAAACTCCCTTCATGCGTCGAAAGCCCAGCGATCTGGGAAGCAATGGCGCTCGCCGGAGACTATGGATCGTCCCCTTGGTTGTTCTGATTTTCTGCTATCTTGGCTACATGACCGTGTCATGGCTCCCACACCACACGGTCTCGTTCCGCTCCATCTCTGCTTTGAATGCTGAGGAGGATGAGGAGTGCTGCCGGGGTGTGGATGGCATGGAGCTTTGGGGGGCGGCGGTGAAGTGGGGGACCGATCACAAGTTCAATACGTCCGAAGATTGTTGCTTGGCGTGCAAGAAAATGTGTGAGAGATCGGATGGGCCGTGCCTCTGTGATTCTTGGGTGTTCTGCGGGGATAGAGAGAGCTGTGGGGAAAAATTCGGGGAGGTCAGTCTTTGATTCTGGTCCTTGGTTGTGGTATTCTTGATGGATTTGTGAGGGTTTGTGCCTTTTGTGCTTTATTAGAGTAAATCAAGGGGAAAACATCGATTTTGAGGATTTTTTTTTTCTCTCTTCTTTATCTTCAAATGGTCAACTGGATTGTGGGGTTTTTTTTTTCTTTACTATTGCGTCATGATTGTTCTTTGTTTCTTACATTGTTGTGAATGCCTCGTTGAAGTGGATTTTCTAGAGTTTGGATGTTTTTGCTGCGTTTTCTACTAATTAAACTTGGTATTTGATGCCCGGTAAAGTTGAATTTTCAATGACTCTTCTTCTTCCTATCCTCTGAAAGCAAGATTGAAGTTCTAGAAATTTTCTTTTTTATTTGATAAACAGAGAAGATGGAGTAATATGATGTGTTTGGTATGATCATGGATTGTATTTTTGTATGTATTGCAAAGATGTCTGTGATGTTCTACTGCTTTACCAATGGTGAAGAATTCAAGTGCTTTGATCACCTAGATTCAAATTGTTGTTTCCTGATCTAACATAAAAGAACATTTTATCTTAGTCTATTTTTTTCTTAAACTAATGTAGAACATGAAAGATTTTTCTTTGTTTTTGTCAGTGCTGGTTGAAGAAACAAAAAGATATCTTGTTTCCTGATGTGAAACAGTCTGATGAAAAAGTCATGTGGACATCTGGCCTTATTTTTGGAAAAGGAGAGGTATGTTGAGCATTTGAAGTTCATCAGCCTTGGTTATAATCATACTGGATAATGGTTTTTTGATTCCTGTGCTTACTTCTTTTTTTGTGTGTTTTATGTGTTTATGTTGCTTAATCTTTTTCATATCAAATGATTACACCTATTTAATTATTTCTTATGTCGTGGTTATTAGGAATTTAGGAGACATGATTGCATTGTTCCTTTGAGAAGATACAATGTCTTTGTCAAAGTCTTTTGTTTGAGATGAGGAACATATATCTATCCTGCGAATGAAGTGTTTATTTTTAAATGGGAATGAGTAGAAGGATAACTATAAATTTAAAATTTGTTCATGAAATGTCTGGCGATCATGTCGACGATATGTTCTGGGAGCAACTTTACCACATATTGTTTTTTCTCTCATATTGGCTGGGGTGCAGTGAAAGCATGGAAGATTGGAAAAAGGGCAGTTGAATTTTACAGACACAACAGATGTGATACAATCAATTATCTTTTGGCATTGCATTTGAGGATTTATTGAAATATATTTTCTTAAAGCTGCACATTTTTAGTTTTAATGTCTCCCTAGTTCCTGCCTAAAAACTTAAAATGGAACCGATAGATCTTTAAAAAAGTGTACTGCTTATGCTAATTGATATTTTTTAATGGGTGTTGTGGTAGGTCTATATGTTTCTTTACCTAGTCCTGAATTCAATCTTGTGACTATTTTTTTGCTAGCAGTAAAATTTCCTTCATCTTACAATTTTGGATCAAAAGTTTACATTTTCTGAGAATCCTTTTGATTTTGCAGGGAATTATTGGCTTGGAAACTGAATATGGAACTATTCATATCAAAGTAGGTGCTATATTACCATAAACTGATAAAAATTAAAACTTTTTTGCAATTGAAAATTTTGAGGTCTTCTAAATTGTTATTGCCTCAGATTGTTAATACACTCAAGTGGTTTAATCATTATCCCATAGTAGCAATCAGTTCAACTGTGGTAATAATCTGTTGTTGTAAGACGGGCCTAAATTGTTATCTTGTGCACAATGTCACTAAATATTGTGCCAGAGAAAATGCATTTTGAACAATAAATGGACTCGATATGCATTGTCTTGTTCTCCATGCTTCATGCCCGCATTTGTCATTTACCTATTTTTGCTGACAGATTTGATTCTGACACAGCTTCTTCCTGACTGTGCCCCCAATTCAATGGCTTACATTGTTGAGCTATTGGGATCACGCCACTGTGCTGGCTGCCAATTCCATCGTGCTGAGGGGAGAGGCAGTTCTTGGGATCCCAGGGGAAACCACATAAAAGATGTAAGTTTACTTGTGCTTCTCTTTGCCTCTCCTCTTCTTCATGTGCAATATTTTCATAGTTACGTATTCGCCTATGTCGCATTGCTCTACTGTGCTCTTCAGTTATTCTTTTGTGAATTTATTCTGAATTTGGTGCTTGTTACTCCTGTAAAATCTCACTCTTTTGTTTTGGAGGTTCAGACTTTAATGACATTTTACAGGGTGAAATATCTCCACATTGACATTGATGATAACTTCTGCTTTTTACTCTGTTCAGACTCCACTAGGTCCTCCTTATGCTCTGATTCAAGGGACACTAGAAGCCGAAGGAGTCCCGTTCAAGAATATCCCAACAGAGGCATGTCCACCGATAAGAAGAGGATCTGTTGCATGGGTTGGATCAGGGCCCGAGTTTTTCATCAGCCTTGCTAATCATGATGAGTGGCACAAATCATACACAGTTTTCGGCTCCATTCTGCCAGAGGACATTGAGATCGCCGAGCGTATCACTCAGCTTCCAACAAGATCAGAGCTGTGGGGTAACATCAATGTCTCTGTGCTGGAGAACCCAGTCAAATTGAAGCTCAAGCGCAGCACCGAAAGCAAAGGAAACCTCAATCTCAGCACAAATTGAAATCCAGGTTCAAATTGAATCTTGATTGCACTTCCACTCTCTCCAGCGGCTTATCATTAAGTTAATCTGGAGGATGATGTACAACCAAATGTAGAGAAATCACTGTTTCCACTTTGTGTCATCTGTGTCTCATGGTTGCAGCAGCCTTTCATTTATTTATTTTTTCCTTCTTTTCTCATTATTGTGTTTTGGATGAAATAAAAGGTTGACTTCACAAATTATTTGTTTATTAACTATTCTTAAAATATTTTTAATTTAGAAATATTTTATATATGTTAAAAAAATCATTAAAATAATAAACTTATTAATAAGGGGTTAAACCTTGAATCTCAAAATTGGCCCCACTAAATCTTTGAAAGTACAATTTAGTCCCCGCACGCACGGACGAATGGAAATCATAAATATCTCCTCATCTTCACATTTACCGATGAATCGACCTCTCGATCCCCAAGACCCGCTCCTTCAATGGCTCTGGCGATCGCCGGTGGCTACTTCACCGCCTCCCCGACCTTGAAAACGCTATCTTTCTCCAAGAGTCATGCTATCTCCTCCTCCATTTCCTCCCCCCAACCTTCTACTTGGTCCTTGGATAGCTGGAAGTTGAAGCGAGCTCTCCAAATACCAAAGTATCCCAATGGGGAGGAGCTGGAGTCGGTGCTCCGGAGCCTGGCTACCTACCCGCCGCTGGTATTCGCCGGAGAGGCGAGGCGGTTGGAGGAACGGCTGGCGGAGGCTGCCGTAGGGCGTGCGTTCTTGCTCCAGGGTGGAGACTGCGCTGAGAGCTTCAAGGACTTTACGGCTAATAATATTAGGGATACTCTCAGGGTTTTTCTTCAGATGGGGGTTGTTCTCACCTTTGGCGGTCAGATGCCCATTATTAAGGTCTGTTTCAATTGTGAAATTTTTAACTTTTGGTGCTTTATTGTTCTGTTGGTAATGGAGTATAGTTTACGATATGGATCCTTTTCAAGTTCTTTTTCCTATTGTTTAATGATCTCTTCTCGTTTTTAATTAGTGGGATTGGGAAAATTGTATGAATTTTGCTATAATTGATCCCTTGGGCACGACCAAATGCAAGACAGTCTATCAGTTGATATTCCAAAAATATGCGTATGTGTAAGAACCTAAATTAAGATATAGGATTTGGTCCCGGGTATAGGAGAAAGAAATGAGGGTAAAAACAAGGCCGGTGGAAGCTCTGAAGAGGAAATTATATATTTTGGATTGGTGATGGGTGACACCAGTTCTGAATCTTGGACAAATCTTTTGGGAAAAGAACTCCCTTACTTAAATTAGTGACATTTATCTGCAACAATATTCATGCAACAATGAATTCCACACCCATGAAGTTGATCAGTTTTCTTCCTAGTCTGTCATAAAGCATTAGTTATTGAAGTTTGATTTCATTGTGTAGCCATATTTGGAAATGGTTAAATCTGGTAAATCATGTCTCTCCATGGTCTTTTGTACATCAACTATATTTACTGTATGATGTGTATTTTCCTTTGTTCTTAATGATTGGCTTCAGGTGGGTAGGATGGCTGGCCAATTTGCAAAACCAAGATCTGATCCATTTGAGACCAAGGATGGGGTAAAGCTCCCTAGTTACCAGGGGGACATAATCAACAGGGATGCCTTTGATGAGAAAGCTCGGGAGCCTGATCCCCAAAGGATGATTCAAGCTTATAACCAGGCAGCAGGAACTTTGAATCTCCTCCGGCATTTACAACTGGGGCTATGCATCTATCCAAAGAGTCACACAGTGGAACCTTGATTTCTTACAACACAGTGAGCAAGCAGACAGGTTTTTGATTGCTCTGGTTCAATTACCTTAGTAACTTAAATTTCCCATGAATTGCTAGTAATTTTATTGAAGAGAAGTCTAGGTTTTTTTCCAGCTATCTCTGAAAAATGAATTATTTCTCCCTGAACAATTGCAAGCAGATACATGGAACTTGCCCAGAGAGTTGATGATGCTATTGGGTTTATGGTGGCTGCTGGTCTCACTCCAGATCACCCTATAATGGCAACAACTGATTTCTGGACATCACATGAATGTCTTCTCCTACCTTATGAGCAGGCACTTACTAGGAAAGATTCAACATCTGGTCGATATTATGACTGTTCAGCTCACATGCTCTGGGTCGGTGAAAGGACTCGGCAGCTGGATGGTGCTCATGTGGAATTCCTCCGTGGAGTTGCTAATCCTTTGGGCATAAAGGTGATCTTAGTTTCTATCATTGATATAAATTGATCTGCCTTCAAATTTTTAAATGCTCTCCATTCTTGCCAGAATTGGCCTATTTTCATTATGTTGTGGCCATCTGATAGAAGCTCATGATTCCATTGCAAAATTTTATCAATCCCCTATGCAGTGAGTAATACATTATTGATGCCATGGGTACAATACTTATAAGGTGCACTTATTTATCGTCATTCATCATGATGTTGGTATCAACCTCCACAGTTGGACAAATTTATAAACATTTTTTATTTAACTCATTCAAACATGTACTTGAATCTTTCTTGACTGTGTTGAGGAATCTGGTTTTTTGCTCCATGTCGTGAAATGTTATATAGACAGGATTCAGTTTAACGCACCTACTAGTGTTCTCATATTGGAAAAATTCCTTATCTTTCACCGCTCCCTTTTGCTTGTTTCATCTGGAGTTTATATGCAGGTGAGTGACAAAATGGATCCATCAGAGCTTGTAAAACTCTGTGAAATTCTGAACCCTCACAACAAACCGGGTCGGTTGACTGTAATCACAAGAATGGGGGCTGCAAACATGCATGTGAAGCTTCCCCACTTAATAAGAGCTATCCGCCAAGCTGGCTTGATCGTCACTTGGGTAAGTGACCCTATGCATGGCAACACCATGAAGGCGCCATGCAACCTAAAGACGCGTTCTTTTGATGCGATCCGAGTAAGTATTTCTTTAATCCTCTCATATTCTCCATTTGCTAACTCATTAACTAATGGCCAATGTGTTCTCACTGATACAGTCTGAACTGAGGGCCTTCTTTGATGTTCATGAACAAGAAGGCAGCTACCCAGGAGGAGTGCATCTAGAGATGACAGGGCAGAATGTTACAGAATGCATTGGCGGATCGAAGGTCGTGACCTACGATGATTTGAGCTCTCGCTACCACACACATTGCGATCCTCGTCTCAATGCCTCACAGTCTTTAGAACTGGCTTTCGCCATTGCCGAAAGGCTGAGAAGGCGAAGGACAAAGTCATGGAGCAAGATGGTTTTTTCTGAACAACCAGAACAACAAGCTGTTATCTAAGGAAAACTACCAGTCTTTATAGTTATTTCTATCTAGCCTTCTTTTCAGTTCTCTTTTCCAAGCCACCTGGAAATTCTAATGAGTGAACCCAAATCCCGGATGGAGCTTGTGTTGTTTTCAACCTTTCAATAAAAATGGTGTTTTTTTCATTTTATTTTCTAAATCAATTTATAATTATTATATGAAATATGAAATTGTTTTTAAAAAACATTTATCTAATTGCCTGCTATTTTTAGCTTTTTTCCACTTTATTTGTCAAAATACTAGTGAAACTAGATTATAATCATATAACTCATTATACATTGTGATACGACTAAATCTTACTGTACATGTGTCAGCACAACATTTATCTAATTGCCTGCTATTTTTAGCTTTTTTTCCACTTTATTTGTCAAAATACTAGTGAAACTGGATTATAATCATATAACTCAGTATACATTGTGATACAACCAAATTTTATTGTAAATGCCGTCCAAATCCCAAGAGCCATCATACGGGACAAGTTTATGATGAGGAGTAAGACAACCGAGAGTGATAGGACAAAAACCGTAGCCTGAAATACACCAGGAGAACAAAAGGGAAGAGATCTCAGTAACAAATCTCAGTAACAAGAAAATAAGCACATTTTGAGTAAGCACTTTTCACTCTTTCCGATCTTTATTCTTCTCCGGTGAATCACGCACTAACTTAGTTGTCGGAGTAGTATTAGGTTAAAAAGATATGTCCTCCTTCACTGTTGTGTTTGTGTCTTGTCTTTGCAGATGAGAGTTACGGAAGCAACACCTTTAACTCCTGAGTAGTCATCACTGTGAGTTGTTTCATCTCGGAGCTCCCCTTTAACCACATCCGCAAACTCTGAAAATTTCATCTTTGCATTAACACATTAAAAAACATATAAAATATAAATAGTCATAGTGAGTATATATATATATATATATATATATATTAATTTTGATATATTTTCTGTCTGTTGACTGTTCAACTCGAAGGAAAGAAGGGATAATGCTCCCATTTTAATTCCGAAAATACCCCTTCATTCATCCTTAATTAGTCTAGTCCCCCCAATTTCATTCCAAGTTCGAACCCTCGGAGCAGCCATGGATCCTCAACAAGAGCAGGAGCACGACGGCTACGCCGACGAAGTCCCCGCCGACGACTCCATGATGGACGCCGAGGACGATGACCCTCACCATGAGGACCAGCAGAACCCTTCCACCGTTGAGGTTTTCCCTGCTTCGATTTGATCGCTTTCTTTTAAGGGTTTATTATCGATGCCTTCTTGTTTGGTTTCTGTAGAGCATCGAGGATTTGAAGAGGAGACTGAAGGCCATCGAGGAGGAAACTGGAGCTCTCCAGGAGATGCACGACAAGGTCGCGAAGGAGATGGGCGCCCCCGCTCTTGGTAGTCTATCTTGGATTTCTAACCATTTTATTGATTTCTTTCATCTTTTCTTCTTTCTTTCGTACTGCGATCTAGGGTTTAGGATTTTTCTCTTATTTTAGTTATCGAGGTGTGCTTGTTTCTCAATGAAATCTTGTCAGACTGACTGAATACCGTTCAGTGCTGTGGGGGAATTAAGAACTCTGAATAAAATTGGTAGCTTGAGATTCTTTTCTTTTTCTAACATGGATATTTTAATTTGGGGGAATGCTGATTCAAGGGAAGTGAAAAAAATACTTGGAAGCACTTTTGGTAGTATTAATCAACTGGTTGGAAAATGGCGTGCTCGAATCGGTGATATCAAACATTCTAATAAGGATTGATTAGTATCAGCCTATGTTCTATTGAAATTTTTTGTTTATATTCTCTTGAAACCTTACTAATTATTCTACATTTCCTTCATTTAAAAAAAAATATTAACAGCTTGTTTAATGAATCTCATTGTCAATTCATCTATTGGCCTTACTGTATTTCACCATATACTGTGATTTGAGACTGCAACATGAGGTATTTCTGATTTGGTCTGATTGACTGTGAAAGACCTCGTTGTCAATCCTGCTTATTGTTTTCCTTTTTCTAGGTATATAATCCAAGAATTATCTAGTATTTAAATCTCTCATCAAGTCAACGGTCGGATCTGGCTTTGGAAAACCTCTGGACCTTGATGCGACGCGGGAATAACTGTAGGAAGTGTGCTGAATTTGAGGAAGTTAAGTGCAAAATTTATGGATCTGATGAAGTAATTCAAGTATTAAAGTGATGTAGTTAGTTAGTGCCTTTTGAGGCTCGGTGTTGTGGTCAAATGGTGGAATATTTATGATTTAGATGAGAGATAGAAGCTACCTTTGTTGACTTAGAAACACGTGGAAAGCATCAAACCCGACAAAATGATGTCAGACTTAAATAAAGTAGGCATTTATTTAGCTTTGTAGATAATTAGTTTTTATTTTTCTGAATAAGGATATACCAACATCCAAAAGGCAATATGTAAGGCTCCTCAAATGCAGGTAGGGTTAACTCTACAGGTGCTTCTGTCCTTATAAGATGAACCTATTTCTTCCAGGGTTAATTGTACATCATACTGGTGCATTGGGGTCTGTCCCCAAGCTACATGTAAACATTCATCTGTTAAAAAACAATTGATCTCGAAATTAATAAAATATGGGTCTAGAAGTTGGTATGATAAAATCCTTTTTAGTTGTGTAATGATCAAATCTAAAGTTTATATATGATTTTTGATGGTTCAATAGAACTCCTCCATTTGTAATATGACTTACTTTTTCAGAATGGCAGTGTCTCAGGCTACTCTTGACAACAAAACAAGAAGATAGAGATATAGCTCTGTTTTTCATGCCAAGTTATTTTACTAACCACAAGACCCACACTTTAAACAATTGTTACATTTTGTGGTAATAGGAAAAATTAAAAATTGAAGTCATTAAAATACCTTCTTAGGTCACTTAATTGTTATGATACATTCATTTTTGGGATTCCAATGAAGTCCATTTCAGCAGATGTTTATATGATTTTCCTTTTATGCCTTCTTTATAAGCTCCGCTTCCCTGGGTAATGGAGGTCTTATAGATGTGGTTTAGATTGTTGAACTTATTGAGGATTTACTCAATGATTGACCTTTTGGTTGATCACCTTTAGCAATGTTCCTTGTTTCTGGGTTCTGATAACTGCATGTTACATTTTTCTGAGTATCCATGGCATTGTTGTTTTCAGAACCATATCAGTCACTTTATACCATTTGTTTTTAGACAACTATTAACCCTTGTAGGCCCAATAAAGGGAAAATTACCAAATAGTCTCTGATAATTTGTATTGTTCCGTTTTTAAACACTTAAGGCGAATAGTAAAATGGATAGATCATCCTAGCAAACAAATAGAATGGCTTACTGGGGATTATATAGGGATTTCAAAACTATACAGGGATCGAAAGGTAATTAACGGCCCAATAAATGATCAAACATGATTTTGTCCAGTTTCCCTAACCACCGTCTAAGGATTTCATTTTTGTTGAGATCTTATTCCGTAAAACTTTTATTAGTAAATTAAATTATTGGCTCTCGAGAATCAGAATTAGATAGTCAAATGAATAATAAAAATATACTCCGTAGATTAGCTTGTTGTTGTAATTGGTCTACCAACATGCACACTGAACTATTTTTTCACATATGTGTATGTTTTTTGTTTTTTATTTTTTATTTTTTGTCCTTAGTCGATTCCTTGCATGTGAATGTAGTTTTGCTGACCACATGTAAGTATGCATGATCCAGAAAGGTCAGCTCTGTATGTCAGTTCAGATGTACTCTATTTTTAGCTTTTGCATGTTAATAATAACTTTTCAAATTTATTTACTATTTTTGTAAGTCTTCTTAATATAAGTGGCATATTCCCATTATAGTTTTCTATAATAGAAAACACATCTTATAATTCTTTGTGCTTTTTTTTGGGAATCATGTAAGAAGATTCTTCAGTTGCTAATTCAACCCAAGCTGAGAAGGAAGAGGTGGATGCTCGTTCGATCTATGTTGGTAATGTAAGTTCATCGTTCGATCTATGTTGGTAATGTAAGTTCATTTGGTCCTTGTTCTTTATTCCATAGCCTTGCCACTGATGATGCTTGTATTTGCTATAGCATGTTGAATGTGTGCTCATATGTAAGCCCAATTCAAATAGGCTGAGCAATTCTTTAAACTAGAGCACAAAGACTGTGTTATAGCATTAGTATGTCTTTCACTGGATCACATTTTTTTGCTTTTCTTTTTGGAGAAACTAATTGAAGTTTTTTATTCTCTTGGTTACTGTCATCTGCAAGTCTCTAATATATACATATAATTATATTACAGTCTATTTAACAATACCATTTGTTACATTTCAGGTGGATTATGCTTGCACCCCTGAAGAAGTCCAGCAGCACTTTCAGTCTTGCGGGACGGTTAACAGAGTGACAATCTTAACAGACAAGTTTGGTCAACCCAAGGGTTTTGCATATGTTGAGTTTGTTGAAGTCGAAGCTGTTCAGAATGCTATCCTGCTCAATGAATCAGAGTTGCATGGCCGACAATTAAAGGTTCCCAACTTTTTTAAAGAAAGTTTTCTTCCTCAACTCTATCCAATCCTGACTTTTCTCTTCCTCTTTTCCTTGGTGCAGGTGTCAGCTAAAAGAACCAACATTCCTGGAATGAAGCAGTTCCGAGGACGTGGATTTCGGGCACGAAGACCTTATATGCCACCCCCCTTTTATTCTCCATATGGATATGGGTAAGTATTGTGTTTAATTATTTACCTTTTCTGGTTCAGTATGCTTATTTTTTAATGCTGAACTGCTTATTTGCGTAATTCAAGTTATGTCTTGCATCACACAAAAAGGTACATGTGAATTGAACCATACTAAACAACCAACCTCACTTTTTCTTGCAAATTGAGCTTGTTTTTCAAGCTAACCCTTATCACATGATGAACATTATATATCACATTGACGAATTCATCAAGAATGATATTTTACTGACTTTTTTGGCTACCATTTTCTTAAATTTATTTATGAAACCTGACACGATAGTTATTTTTACACAGAAAGGCTCCAAGGTTCAGGAGGGGGATGCGCTACAGGCCATATTACTGAAATATCTGTGTTACTGGCTTATCAACTTAGGCAACGCATACTGTTCGGTGCCGCCCCGTGATGATGGCCAATTCGATCCTGCATTTGGGGATGTCAACCATACCTAGCAGACTTGAGAGTTCTCTATCATGTAGCTTGAAGATCAAAGAAGTCACTTCAATTGCCCTAATAGGTGGATGTTTTAGAAACCAAAAAGGGAAAAAAAAAAAGAATATCAAGATGTAGCCTAGTTAAGCATTTGTAGATGACTGATGATGTGTGTTGCGATAGTTAAGCATTTGTTTTAATTCTGAAGGATTCATTTATCAATCATTTAGGTCAGCCAGTATTACACCTGTTTCAAAATGTAGCCTATAACTGTTGCAGACTGGTCATTGACATGGTTATGCGCACGGCTTTTCTTTTCAATGCCCTAATTTCAGTGCCCTTTGGGTACAAATCTAACCTGAGAAGTTCTTTTGAAATTATTTTTTCAATCTTTTAGCACACTCTGCAGGACATGCCCAGATAGAAAGAATCTCAAGATGCATGATATATACATTCATGTAGCTCTAAATAGAAGTCCTGCAAAACCAACATTATCATAATGAAAATATCATCCTAAATTTATTCCCAGAAAACATTGTGACTATATACCTAGTTCTCTCACACAAGTACAATTTAAAAGGCTCATGCACAAGAACATAGAATTTAAAATTGCTTCATTCTTCTACATCACCAAAAGAAGTTGATTTTTCTTTGTGAGCTTCTTGTCCTGATTGAACCTGCAAAGAAACATATGTCCAGACTTTGAATAGTATGACTTCAAACTGTTCACCTATACTAATAACAATGAACATAAAATAAAACTAAGACAACAGCTACTATAATCATCAGATTCAACATTTCAAAGTTTGGCTTCAACCATAACACTCATGGAGTGATACCAAGCAAGAGAAGCAACCAGGAATGAGAAAGATAACAATTTTCTATTTTCGCTGTAACTAGTGTAATAAAACAAGACGGCGCTTGAAGTGGAAATCGGAATGATATCAATGATGGTGGTAATAACATAATTGAAGTAGATTTGTCATTTGTGGAGATTATGACAGAAAATGAATATAATCAAACCCCATCCTCCCCTTGTGAGAGGAACATGCTAGCCAACTTGTCTTGTGAAAGTTACAGAAAATGAATATATTCATCCAAGAATGTTCATCCGAGGTATGTATGCACAGCAGAAGCAATTAGCAACAATTGTGCTCCAAAACATTGAAAAGAAAAATCAGAAACCAACAATGAATAATTTATCTTGTTTGTAGCTACTACCAATATATCACACAGTCAATTGTTTCTCACAAACATAGAGATTCCTGAAAACACTCATATTGCATCCTCTCCAACAAATAATTATCAAAACAAATTCAGACAATAAAGAAGAACTCTTGCAAGAACCAAAACAATTGATTCATGATGCATTGCAGAAGATAGAGTTCATGTACTGAAAGAGAACAAATCATTCATGGCAGTGCATAGTATCAAGACAGTTTTTGGACAGAGAATTCGAACAAGTTCGTTCCAAAAGCCAATGATTCATGTCAAGTTTGAAATGAATGGCTGCTCTTGCATTTCTAATGTATATAGTTTTTAATGGAATCAAGAGGATGAAAGAGGATACCTTTTCAAGAGTCTGTATAAGCTTCAGCCCTCTTCTCCCAGAGCATCCCTTTGACCAAGGCATCCACGATCTGGCGCTGGGAATCAAGCATCATCTCCGTCCGACGGAGCTGCATCTCCATCCTCCTCCTCTCCACCTCCCTCGCCATCTCCATCTTCATCTGCTCCACCCTCAAGAACCCATCCCCCAGCTTCATCAGCGCTGCCGCCATCTCCCCCCACACGTCCCCCTCCCTTCCTCTCTTCCTCTCCGTCCTCCGAGACCGCACCGCCTTCGGGATCTCAAACCTCAACCCTCCGACCCCTCCTCCATTCGCCGCCACGCCGACACCACCGCCATCATCGGAGGAAGGCGGATCGGGAGTGGGCAACGGGTCGAGGGAGTCGAGGAGCGAAAAATAGGGCCAGGAGGAGGAAGGGGGGACAGCGGGGCGGAGAGAGAGGGAACGGCGGCGTTCGGCGCGGAGGCGCTTGCGGAGCTTCTCGACCTTATGGCGGCACTGGATGGGGGTCTTCGGGGAAGCAGAGGGGGTGCACCGAGCAGCAACGGCGATGGAGATCTCCTCCCAGTGAGGGGCACGGAGGGAGGTGCGACGGAGGGAGAGGTAGCTGCGGGAGTAGGCGTGGATGAGGGCGAGGGTCTCGTCGTGGGTCCAGCAAGGGGGAGGAGGGCGGCGGGAGGCGGCGGTGGCAGAGGAGGATGGCATGGCGACGGAGACACCAGCCGCAGGGGTGGCGGCGGCGGGGGAGGAGGAGGAGGAGGCCATGGCATTGGCTAGGGTTTCGATTTGGGAGGAAGGGAATGGAGAAGTGGCCGGCCCCCACCGCGAACCGGTGCGGTGGGGGCGGTGAGTGTGAACCGGTGTTTGGACCGTGCGAACTGGGAAGTGAGCTGAATTTTCCACTTAACCCCCTATTACTTTCTTTTATTCTTAACAATATCCCTGCAAACTTTTATTTTATTTTTTTCTCATTAATTATTTATTATGAGTTTATGATAATTAAACTTAATTATAATTTCTATTTTAATAAGAACATTTATTAAATTTTTATTTTTTTTAATTTATTAAATTTATTATCATTTTAAAATTAACCATATTCCTATACTTGGATATTAAAATATATACCTCCCAAAATAGCTTATTAAGAATTAAAGATATGATTGGAAGAAAAATCAATAATCAAGAATAAACTTATAATTAATAATAATCATAATAACAACATATAGGGCAAGATATATATATATATATATATATATATATATATATATATATATATATAAATGGATAAACCATTGTCTCATTAATTCATTAAAAAGTTAAAATAAGTGTCACATGAATAGAAGGACTTGGTAATACATATTGAGCCACTTTGTGTGTCACTGCTAAAGTTAAAATAAGAGTTACAATTATCCCTTTCTGTCTTCGTTCAATTATCCCTCTCTGTGTGAAAACCATATTTTTTTTAACTTAGTATATTGTCAGCTTCAATTTTGTTCTTTTGGTTGAATTAGTTTATAAAAACACGTTATTTGTCATTAAAATAATTTTAATTTCATTCCAACCACAGGCTTCACATGATGGTCATTGTGACGGTCCCACGGACCCACCCCATATTGAAGGGAGGGTTTGTGGATGCGACTGCGACGCCCCATAGTTTGAGATATGATCGGGGTGTATTCATGTGGGGTGCTTCAGTTTACTGTGGTGATCTCAATTCTGTTGAGCGTTGGGGCATAAGAATAACAGATGTGATCGATTGGGGTCTTTATCACACATGAAACAAGTAGTGCATGTTCCCCTCTATCTCCTTTTTTATCCCATACTAACCATGTATAAATTTCGACTTTAAGTGGTCAGATTTTCATGGGTTGCATAGGGTAAGAATTTTAAAAATTTAGATAGTTATGAGTCTGGTACAACGTTTGATGTTTCCTTCGCAAACGACTTTTCAAATTCCCCGCCAACTTTTCCCGAAGTCCTTGAAATGCTTTGGAAATGCGTCCGAGGAGTTCCATATCTCGTCTATAAATGAAGAACAAGAACAATAAATAAGGGGCACAGAGGAATAGAGGTCAAGTATGATCACATCTTCATTGCTTGATATATTGATTTAGATTTTCTTCTTCTTATTATTCATGATGAATGTTTGGTTTGTACAATATAATTCTTCTCATATGTTTCCCTGTTAATTGGTTTTGCAGGGGAAATCACAATGAAGAGAAGGTGTAAACCCTGCAAGGAATGGGAGGAGCATTATTATTGGAACCATTTGAAAGCAAAAGGAATGTGTTTTTTTAAGGTTATGAACACTGGTTTCTCTCAGGGATTGGTATGTTTGAAAAATAATTAAGTTTGAT
The DNA here is from genome assembly GCA_026586065.1 of Dioscorea zingiberensis. Taxonomy (NCBI): domain Eukaryota; kingdom Viridiplantae; phylum Streptophyta; class Magnoliopsida; order Dioscoreales; family Dioscoreaceae; genus Dioscorea; species Dioscorea zingiberensis. The sequence continues at coordinate 1,991,618 of CM048822.1, read as the reverse complement.
ATTTGATTAACTATGAGTTAATTGATGTTGCTGATATTAACTTAATTTGGCACTTATCTGCAGTTAATCCCTGAAAAGTTTGCAAAGAATTTCAAAGGAAAACTTCCTGGTATTTTGAATTTGAGAAGCCCAAGTGGGAATTTATGGAGTGTCAGATTGTTGAATGTTCCAGGGGCTTTGTTGATCAAGGATGGCTGGAAGGTTTTTGTCGATGCTCACCATGTAGTAGAAAATGATGTTCTGGTTTTTAAGTATGATGGAAATTCATGCTTTGATGTATTGATGTTCAATCAAAGTGGATGTGAGAATGAAGCTTCTTACTTTGTGAGATGCTCTAATAATAATCTTGAAGAGAATCAAGTGAAGGAAGAAGACAATAATGAAGCTTCATTTGATACTTTGGAAGAACGATGTTGCTCACAAGAACATAGACATGATAAAAGGACCAGTCCTGGTGTTCAGAAGAATAGGACAAATACTAAACCAGGTACCATTTTCATTGCTTTTCTTTTCCCAAGCAATCACAATCTTCCCCTTATAACATGCTAGGCTTACATTTAAATCAAATCAGGGTCATCGAAAATCCCAAATTCTGCTACACAATCTGTTTTGAAGAGGAGACAAATAACTGCAGCGGAAGAAGAAAAGGCATTACAAGCTGCTAAAGCTTTTGAAACAGTCAATCCTTCCTTTATAGTAGTAATGCAGCCATCACATGTCTCTAAGCAATTTTTAATGGTATGCTTGGCATTTCATTACTTTGTTTCTTTGTATTCATATATAGGTTTGTACATTTGATAAGTTTTTATTTATCCTACTAAAATGTGATTACTGATTTATTGACTTGTGCAGAGAGTACCAACTTCTTTTGCATCTCTACATTTTGATCCTAAGATGCAGTTTGTAATTTTTCGTGTCCCGGGAATAATAAAAGAATGGCATGTGAGCTATGCTTATTTTGGACAACACAACTGGGGGTTTAGGGGAAAAGAATGGCAATCGTTTGTTCTTGACAACAATTTGTATGAAGGAGATGCATGTGTGTTTGAACTAATGACTTCAAAGGGTGATCAGGTTGAAATTAATGTTCATATCTTTCGAGCTGGGCAATACTAACTCCCATATGGCTATGGACCCCTTCCAGGGCTACATCTGTGCGGGAAAAGGGAAGGGAACTTAGTTTGTTGAACTGAGAAGAAGGTGCACTGATTTGCACAATGCTGTGAAGAACTCGAGTCATGTATATATGCACAAGTTGTTATATCATCATTTTAAAATTAACCATACTCTTGTACTTGGATATTAAAAAACCTCCCAAAGATTACTTATTCAGAATTAAAGATCTAATTCGAAGAAAAAATTAATAATTTTTAATAAACTTATATCAAGAATAAGCTTATAATTAATAATAAATAATTATAATAATTATAATAATAACATATAAGGTATGAATTTTAGAGGTTGTTTGTTTTCTGGTAATTAAAATCATAGTATAAGTGAAGTTACATATAAGTGAAATTTCTATATTACAATTTACATTATGGTGGTTTGATTTTCTGAAATTAAAAATATTGTATTAATTTTTAACTGTTTGGTTTGATATAAGTTGAGGTGATGTATTCTATGAGGTGAGTGGTGAGGTTACTCCCATCATTTATTTTTTTTTATATTTAATATTTTTTAATATATATTGGTAAATATAGGGGTTTTTAGCAAACTTGACATGAATTTTAAAAATTTCTTAAAAGAAACACAAAGTATCAACGCCCTCTTGGCCTATTGGTATCGGGTCCCTTGCATAGGGTGTTGTTGGTTGGGAGGGATCCCAGGTTTGACACATGCGACCGTAAGGTGAGGGCACATGCGTTCGACACGTTGTCTGCCCCTGATTGGGAGGTGTTTGTCACCTTTAATTTGTCAAAAAAAAAAAAAAACAGACAAAGTTTGTCATTTTTGCAAAAAAAATCTTATAATAATTTTGATAAATTGAGGGGGTTTTATGCAAAAAAAGACAAAGATTTAGAAAATTTTGCATAAAACCCTCTGAAAAAATAAATATTATTTTTGGTTATTTGGTTGTCACAAAGATCAACAATTTTACCCCGAACAAAAAAAAAATAGAAAACCTATAATAATTGTGGTAAATTGAATAGTTATTATTATTATTATTATTATTTTAATAAGTTGATAAACCACATTATTTATTAATACTGATATAAAAGTTCATTACAAATAATCTCAACCAAGATTGACAAAAAAATACATAATTTCAGACAATGCAACACTCTTGATCGAGTTGTTGATGTTTCATGTGCTCTCTTGGCCTATGGACTCTTTCTCGAAGTCTTCATCGCCTCCTGCGGTTCAAGTCGGGGTGGAATATGTGAACTCCAAGCTTCTCTTCACGAGCCTCTATGCCGCCTCCAACTTTAGCTTTTTTGATAATGGTGCTGCATCCAACCATGATAATATGAGGAAAGAGATATCGCGAATAATTTTTAATAAAATGCGTTGTTTATCTCTAAAACAATTGAATGGTTATTTAACAAACACTTTTCTTGTATTTGAATTTAAAGCCAAATTGACAATAAGTTGTGCTCAGATGTAAGTAGGGTTGTCAAACGATCAGTCGTGCGTGAGCTTCGAGATTAACTCGAGAATTTCGAAGCTTTCAGCCCAGGAAGCTCGAGCTCGATTGAGCTCAGCTCGAAAGCTCAAAATTTAATATTAATATTAATATTAATATTAATATATTAATATATAATATAAAAATTAATTTTAAAAAATAAATATTAATAAATATTATAATATATGAATAAAATATGTAATACTTAGTATTGAGATATAACATATAATGTGAAAAAAATTAATTTATAAATAAGTTTTTAACTTCAAACTAAATCCGAGATTTCAAAATTATAAATGAGTTCTTAATTTCGAGCTTTTGAGCCGAGCTCGAGCTTTCGAAATTAAATCGAGCCGAGCTCAAACAAACTTATTCGAGCTCGAGCTTGAGTTAGGTTATTTCGAGCCGAATTCGAGCTGGGCCCAGCCTAATCAAGTTCGGCCCGTTTACAGCTCTAGATGTAAGTTGACGAATATATAACTTGTCATTTTACGATAAACCAAACATTTAAAAATTTAACTTAACTATTTAATTACCTTACAACTATTAGAGAACCAAAGGACCATTGGTTTAGCGGTATCACGGGTCCCATGCGTTAGGTAATTCGCTTGATTGAGCATGCTCTTAATTAGGTTAGAATCTCAACCCCTGTAAATGGAGGGAGCAGTTTGGATAATTCACTTGGTGAGCACAAAGCTCCCAAGTTTGATTCTCCACATCTGTACACGTACGGCGAGGGGTTAAGGGTGCTCGTCACCTAAGGCGACGCCCTTTGACACACCCTTTAAGGAGGTATTTATAGCATAGGTTAAAAAATAAATAAATAAATAACTATATTTAAAGAACTAAACAGCCCTTCAAATTTGAGATAGTTATAAGACTGGTATGATGTTTCCTTGGAACTTGATAAGCAAACGACTTTTCAAATTCCCCGCCAACTTTTCCCGAAGTCCTTGAAATTTGTAAATGCGTCCCATGACTTCCATATCTCCTCTATAAATTCAGAACAAGAACAAGAACAAGAACATGAAACAAGGGGCACAGAGGAATAGAGCTCAAGTATGATCACATTTTCATTGCTTGTTATATTGATTTAGATTTTATTCTTCTTATTATTCATTATGAATGGTTTGTACTATATAATTCTTCTCATATGGTTCCCTGTTAACTTGTTTTGCAGGGGAAATCACAATGAAGAGGTGTAAACCCTGCAAGGAATGGGAGGAGCATTACTATTGGAACCATTTCAAAGCAAAAGGAATGTGTTTTTTTAAGGTTATGGATTCTGGTTTCTCTCAGGGATTGGTATGTTCTGAAAGATAAGTTTGATATTTGTTGATTAACTATGCGTTAATTGATGTTGTTGATATTAACTTTGGCACTTATCTGCAGTTAATCCCTGAAAAGTTTGCAAAGAATTTCAAAGGAAAACTTCCTGGTACTTCGAATTTGAGAAGTCCAAGTGGGAATTTATGGAGTGTCAGATTGTTGAATGTTCCAGGGGCTTTGTTGATCAAGGATGGCTGGAAGGTTTTTGTCGATGCTCACCATGTAGTAGAAGATGATGTTCTGGTTTTTAAGTATGATGGAAATTCATGCTTTGATGTATTGATGTTCAATCAAAGTGGATGTGAGAATGAAGCTTCTTACTTTGTGAGAAGCTCTAATAATAATCTTGAAGAGAATCAAGTCAAGGAAGAATACAATGAGGCTTCATCAGATACTTTGGTTAATGGTTCAAGACGAGTATTTGAACGATGTTGTTCAGAAGATCATAGACGTGATAAAAGGACCAGTCCTGGTGTTCAGAAGAATAGGACAAATTATAGAAGGAGAAACACTAAACCAGGTACCATTTTCATTGCTTTTCTTTTCCCAATCAATCACAATCTGCTAAAGCTTTTGAAACAGTCAATCCTTCCTATATAGTAGTAATGCAGCCATCACATGTCTCTAAGCAATTTTTAATGGTATGCTTGGCATTTCATTACTTTGTTTCTTTGTATTCATATATAGGTTTATACATTTGATAAGTTCTTATTTATCCTACTAAAATGTGATTACTGATTTATTGACTTTGTGCAGGCAGTACCAACTTATTTTGCATCTCTACATTTCAATCCTAAGAAGCAATTTGTAATTTTTCGTGTCCCCGTGAGAATAAATGAATGCTGTCAATGGCATGTGAGATATACTTTTTGGGGACGACGCAGCTGGGGGTTTAGGGGAAAAGAATGGCAATCATTTGTTCTTGACAACAATTTGTATGAAGGAGATGCATGTGTGTTTGAACTAATTACTTCAAAGGGTGATCAGTTGGAAATTAATGTTCATATCTTTCGAGCTGGGCAACAGTAACTCGATCCCCTATGGACCCCTTCCAGGACTACATCTATGCTGGAAAAGGGAACTTAATTTGTGAGAAGGTGCACTGATATGCACAATGCTGTGAAGAACTCGAGTCATGCATGCACAATTGTTATATCATCATTTTTAAATTATCCGTACTCTTGTACTTGAATATTATATTAAAAAACCTCTAAAAAATTTCTTATTCAGAATAAATAAGGGTTAATTTTTTTTTTATCACTTTTTCCCTGGCACCGTAACTTTTTTTTTTTCCTTAAAAGATGGATAAATTATGTTTCTTTAAGGGGCTGTTTGGTTCAAGTTTTGGGATATTACCATGGGAATGTGACATTCCTGGGAATGTAGTCGGGAATGCTACATTCCCGGGAATGTTGTGGGAATGTTGCATTACCATGTTTGATTTGTATTTGCTTGGTCATGGTAATCAACTTGGTAATGTTCCAAATTTCCCAAAATACCCTTGTATATAAAATTTTGAGCAAATTTAAATAAAATGTTAGATTAAAACTAATTAAATTTTAATACCAAAAAATAATTATGCCACATTTTCCCAAAATATCCTTGTATCTAAATTTTTGATAAAAATCAAATAATAATAATAATAGTAATAACAAATAATAATAATAATACTAATAATAATAGAAATAAAATAATAATAACAATAATAATAATAATAATAATAATAATAATAATAGTAATAATAATAATAGTAATAATAATAATACGAATAATAGAAATAATAATAATAGAAATATTAATAATAATAATAATAATAGTAATAATAATAATAATAATAATAATAATAATAATAATAATAATAATAATAATAATAATAATAATATAATAATAATAATAATAATAATAATAATAATAATAATAATAATAATAATAATAATAGAAATAATAGTAATAATAATAGGAATAATAGAAATAATAATAATAATATAATAATAATAATAATAGGAATAATAGAAAATAATAATAATAATAATAATAATAATAATAATAATAATAATAATAATAATAATAATAATAGGATGAAAGTGAAATGGGGATTAATGCATTATCAAACTGGAATCAAGAAAGACACCTATTTTGGTGGCTTTCCGGATTCCCAAATTGGTGGGAATATGGGATAAGTTGGGAATGTGGATTCCCACCACATTCCCACTGCTATAGTAACCAAACAAGGGAATGTGATCACATTCCCCCCAACCAAACAGCCCCTAATGTTAATATGGAGGCACCTCAATTTTTTTAAATCTATAAAAGTCCCCCGATTTTTAAGTCACAAAAAAAAAATTCATTAAAGACACATGTCAGAGAGAGGAGCACAAGAGGACAACCTGTGGCTGGTGATGCACAAGAGGAGCACCAGGAGGAACAGTACTAGGTCTGTGAGAGACAACGCCATCTTCATTCTTGAAACGTCACTGCCCTACACCACATGACCTTGCTAGCCGGCAAGGTACACCTTCAGGCCCGGCTTTGTATTCAACACTATGGAAAACATGCTCTTCTACGTTGCTCTTCCTTTTCTCTCCCCCTTCATTCTCCAAGACGTCGTCACTAGAAGTCTCAGGCACTCCATGACAATGTTAGTGTATTAATAATTTTTAATAAACTTATATCAAGAATAAACTTAATAATAATAATAGTAACATATAAGGTAAGAATTTTAGATGTTGTTTGTTTTCTAGTATTTTAAATCAAAGTATAAATTGAGTTACATGTGATTGAAATTACGATATTTTAATTTATATTGAAGTTGTTTAATCTCCTGTAAATGAAAATGATGTATTAAATTTTACATTTGGTATAAGTTCAGTGATATACTCTTTAAAGTGAGTGGTGAGGTTATTCATATTATTTAATTTTTTATATTTAATATTTTTCATATATATCAGTAAATAAGGGGGTTTCTGCAAAAGTGACATGAATTTTAGAAATTTTCTAAAAAAAACCACAAAGTTTTACATTTTTTCAAAAAAAAAATATCTATAATAATTTTGATAAATTGTGGGGGGTTTTCTGCAAAATGACATGAATTTTGTACACCCTCAGAAAAAAAATATATTATTTTTTGTTTTTTTTGGTTGTCACAAAGTTCATCAATTTTGAAAGAAAAAAAAACCTATAATAATTTTTGTAAATTGAATGGTTTTTTTTTATTTTTAACAAAAGCGACATGCACCCCCAGAAGAAAGTCAGGGGCAAACAACGCAGCACCTATGCACACATGTAATATTGTGCATTCAAGGTTGTGTCCCGTTTAGAAGCACAAATGTTTGATGGATTTCCAACCGTATGGATGGGAAGATCATCGAAAAATAAGTTAGCCTGTCAATTTTTATACAATTTGGTAACCGTTTGGTCCTCCCATTTAACGGTTGAAATTATGGACTGTTCAGATTCTTATAAAATAAGAACCGTTAAGATGAAGATCCTACAAGTTCCCAAATTGTATAAAAATTGACAGGCTGGCTTATTTTTCGATGATCTTCCCATCCATACGGTTGGAAATCCTTCAAACATGCTCTAGGGGGACAAACGAGACGTAACCTGAATGCTGTACATGCGATACTTAAAAGTGATAAATGCAAGAAACCATTATGATCGTTGTGGTTCAATTTTGAACCATAAGGACCGAATTGAAAAAGTCACAAATCACATGGTACTTTTTTGTAATTTCTCCAAAAATTTACATATAGAACTATTTACCTTACATACAGAACTATTTACATGTAAGTTTGGTATGATGTTTCCTCGGAACTCGATAATTAAACGACTTTTCAAATTCTCCGCCAACTTTTTCTTTGACTTTTTCTGTGTTTTTCCCAAAGTCAGTCAAATACTTTGGAAATGCGTCCCTTGAGTTCCTTATCTCGTCAATAAATTAAGAACAAGAACAAGAAACAAGAGGCACCGAGGAATAGAGCTCAAGTATGATCACATTCTCATTGCTTCATATATTGATTTAGATTTTCAAATTATTGTTCATGATGAATTGTTGGTTTGTACTATATGATTCTTCCAATATGGTTCCCTTTTAACTGGGTTTGCAGGGGAAATCACAATGAAGAGAAGGTGTAAACACTGCAAGGAATGGGAGGAGCATTATTATTGGAACCATTTGAAAGCAAAAGGAATGTGTTTTTTTAAGGTTATGGACTCTGGTTTCTCTCAGGGATTGGTATGTTTGAAAAATAATTAAGTTTGATATTTGATTAACTATGCGTTAATTGATGTTGCTGATATTAACTTAATTTGGCACTTATCTGCAGTTAATCCCTGAAAAGTTTGCAAAGAATTACAAAGGAAAACTTCCTGGTATTTTGAATTTGAGAAGCCCAAGTGGGAGTTTATGGAGTGTCAGATTGTTGAATGTACCAGGGGCTTTGTTGATCAAGGATGGCTGGAAGGTTTTTGTCGATGCTCACCATGTAGTAGAAGATGATGTTCTGGTTTTTAAGTATGATGGAAATTCATGCTTTGATGTATTGATGTTCAATCAAAGTGGATGTGAGAATGAAGCTTCTTACTTTGTGACAAGCTCTAATAATAATCTTGAAGAGAATCAAGTCAAGGAAGAAGACAATAATGAAGCTTCATTTGATACTTTGGAAGAACGATGTTGCTCACAAGAACATAGACATGATAAAAGGACCAGTCCTGGTGTTCAGAAGAATAGGACAAATTATAGGAGGAGAAATACTAAACCAGGTACAATTTTCATTGCTTTTCTTTTCCCAATCAATCACAATCTTCCCCTGAACATTCTAGGCTTACAATTAAATTAAATCAAATCAGGGTCATCAAAAAACCCATATTCTGCTACACAATCTGTTTTGAAGAGGAGACAAATAACTGCAGCGGAAGAAGAAATGGCATTACAAGCTGCTAAAGCTTTTCAAACAGTCAATCCTTCCTTTATAACAGTAATGCGGCAAACACATGTCTCTAGCCGATTTTTATTGGTATGCTTGGCATTTCATTACTTTGTTTCTTTGTATTCATATATAGGTTTGTACATTTGATAAGTACTTATTTATCCTATTAAAATGTGATTGCTGATTTATTGACTTTGTGCAGACAGTACCAATTTATTTTGCATCTCCACATTTCGATCGTAAGAAGCAATTAGTAATTCTTCGTGTCCCGGGAAGAATAAAAGAATGGCATGTGACATATGCTTGTCTTGGACACAGCTGGGGCTTAAGGGGAAAAGTATGGCAATCGTTTGTTCTTGACAACAATTTGTATGAAGGAGATGCATGTGTGTTTGAACTAATGACTTCAAAGGGTGATCGGGTGGAAATTAATGTTCATATCTTTCGAGCTGGGCAATAGTAACTCGATCCCCTATGGACCCCTTCCAGGGCTACATCTATGCTGGAAATTAAGGGAACTTAGTTTGTCGAACTGAGAAGGTGCACAAATGATATGCACAATGCTGTGAAGAACTCAAGTCATGTATGCACAAGTTGTTACCTCATCAAACATTATCAATAAACGCGGTTTATCCACCTTTTCAAAAAAAAAATAATAAATAAATAAATAAATAAATTGTTTTATCATCATTTTAAAATTAACCATACTCTTATACTTGGATATTAAAAAACCTCCCAAAAATAGCTTATTCAGAATTAAAGATCTAATTCAAAAAAATATTAATAATTTTGATAAAACTTATATCAAGAATAAACTTTATAATAATAATAATAATAACATATGGGTCATTTGATTACCTGTAAGTAGTTGTGAAGTAACATATTTATAGGTAAATTTTACTTTTTGGTGTTTGGTTTATTATAAAAGGTTCATTTACATGTAACTTATTTTTCATCTCAAGCCACTTTTACTGCATTTGGTTAAAATAACTCCTCAATTTATAAAATTTATTATAGGGGTATTTTTTGCAAAATTGCCGAACTTTGTAATGTTTTTGCAGAAAAATCCAAAAAAAATAAAAATAATATTTATTTTTTAAGAGGGTGTATGTGCAGACTTTCCAAAATTGATGTCATTTTGCATAAAACCCTCTCAATTTATCAAAATTATTACGAGAGTCTTTATGCAAAACTACAAAACTTTGTGTCGTTTTTTACAGAAAATTTCCAAAAATCCAAATGTCTTTTGCGTAAAACCACTACATTTACCAAAATATATAAAAAATGGATAATAGTGGTAACCTCACCACTTATTTTACTGGATGAGCTTACCAAAGAGTGAAAAATTAAATACATTATTTTTATTTTCAAGAAATCAAACAACTTTGATGCAAGTTAAAATATAATAATTTAAGTTACATGTAATTAAATTTACACTGTAATTTGAAATACATGAAAACAAACAGCCCTAAGGGTAAGAATTTTAGAGGTTTTTCGTTTTCTAGTATTTTAAATTATAGTATAAGTGGAGTCACATGTAACTAAAATTATTGTATTTTGATTTACATCAAAGTTGTTTGATTTCTTGTAAAAAAAAAATGATGTTTTAAAATTTTCATGGTAAATTCTATGCTGCCTTGTGAGGCACATTGCCTTGGGCTTGGGGTGCAACACAAGAGATGGTAGGGGTGCAAGGTATGGTTGGTTTCTATCATGGTAGGGGTGCAAAGTAGGGCAAGGGAAAGGTGAGGTGCAAGCTACCATGGGGGGGCACCAATTTTCATTGCAAACACAAAGTTTGACATTTTTTCAAAAGATCCTTATAATAATTTTGATAAATTGAGTGGGTTTTCTGCAAAATGACATGGATTATGTAAAGTTTGCACACCCTATGAAAGAATAAATACTATTTTTTTTTGTTTTTTTGTTTGTCACAAAGTTCAGCAATTTTGCAAAAAAAAAAAACCTATAATAATTTTAGTAAATTGAATGATTATTTAACTAAATATTTTTATAGTATTTTGACTTAAAGCCAAATTGGTTGTAAGTTGATCTCAAATGTAAGTTAATTTTGTCGTTCACTTATCCGAAAGTGACACTTCGGTGAAGTGGACTGGAAGTGTCATTTTCTCAAAGTGACTAAAGTGACCTTAAAATTAGATCGATGGTGTTATTTTGAGTGTAAGTGATGATTGTTGGAATTGTTTACCTTTTCACTTCGGATGATCCTTGAAAGTAGAGCTGGAGTGGGATTGAACTGGGTTTGGACTGAAATGGGGCTGAAGTGATCTTTTATCCCAAAGTCACTTCGCTTATTTCGGTACAAAATCGACTGAAATAGGTCTAGTTAAATTTAGGTGGAAGTTCCACTTTAAAGTGGGACTTTGACCTAAAAGAGTACTTTTAGTGGCAGAAGTGAACCACTGTCCCACTTCCGCCATTCATTTGCCCCTAAAAAAACACATGTTTATATAAAAAAAAAATAATAAATAAATGTCTCAAGGGCCAAAAAAGAAATATTTTATGGCTCTAAATTTAAATGAAATATTTATTTTGAAATCAAAATATTTCAAAATAAAAAATATATATCCTGTCATATTTTAAGATAGCCCGAGAAAACACATATCGAGGCGATCTTAAATCCCAAAATTGCCTCCGAGAACATATCTCGAGGCAAACTCAAAATCCCAAAATTGCCCCTGAGAATATATCTCAAGGCAAATGCAAATTCCAAGATTGCCCCTGAGAACATATCTCGAGGCAACCTCAAATTCGAAAATTACCCCCGAGAATACATATCTCGAGGCAAACTCAAATCTCACATGCCGAGGATACATATCCCAAGGCGGCTCAAAAAAAATGCTAATCCCGAGGCAAATCGAAAACAAAATAAAAATAAAAAAAGAGAAAAATATATAAATATGTAAAAAAAAAAGATTGACCTCAATATTATACCTGCCGTTTTGAGGTTAATTAAATAAAAAAATATTTTTAATCTCATCTTATTGTGAGGTTAATTTAAACTTTAAAAGAAAAGTTTGATCTCATCTATCTATTTGAGAGGTTTGGTCAAATTTTAAAGTTTAGTCTTATCCGGTGAATTCAAATCTTAAGATATTTCATTTTATGGTGAACAGGCCGGTAGAGGTTATGATCATGCGAAACAAAAAAAGAGATAAGATCCTCTCTCATGGAACTATAAAAAGGACAAGAGAAGATACAAAGCGCGGTGAGGAGATCGTTCTTCTCCCGATCAAGCAGCCGCCCTCCCTTGTGGAGGCCATCGCCGTCGCCGCCGGCCTTTATCAAATCACCGGCCTCCGCTCGTCGTCGATCAAGCAGCTGGCCTCCCTTGTGGAGGCCATCTCCGCCGCCTGCCGCCGCCAACCACCAAGCCGGCCTCCCTTGTGGAGACCGTCGTCGCCGCCAACCACCAAGCTCTGGCCTCCCTTGTGGAGACCGTCGTTGCCGCCAGATCTCACTACCGCAGGCCTCCCGTGTGGATGCCCGGCATTGCCATGTCCCGTTGCCGCTAGATCCCACCGCCGTCGGCCTCCCTTGTGGATGCCCGACGCCTCCATGTCCCGCCGCCGGCCTCCCTTGTGGATGCCCAGCATCGCTGGATCCCACCACCACCGGCCTCCCTTGCGGACGCCACTGCCAACAATCACCAAGGCGCCAGGCTTGAGATCTGTGCCATATGTGCCTGAGAGGGAGCTATATGATAGTTCCCTTCCACCCGCAAGCACCAGAGAAGGAAGCTGCTCACTGGGGTGTTATATTATTAGTATATGTATTATATCATGAAGAGAAGGAGAGATAGGGGAAACTACATTCACCCTCTGTTTTGTATCCCTGCGCCACCGAGTCATCGATGCTCTGCAAAAGAACCAATGCAATAAAGGTCTCCAGAGAAGGAAAGTTCTCTTCATCATCCCGATGGTAGTGTCCCTCTGCGCTGACGCCAAGGCTGAAGAGAAGCAAAGGGAGTCACTGGTTCGATCCACCCCAAAATGGTCACCAATTCCATGGCCATCATCGATCACACAAGCTGAACTCCCATCCTCTAACTATTAAATTCCCCAAATCAATTTTACCTTCAGATTGGGGTGATGGAAATCAGCAAACACTTAACTTTCTATCAAGCCATGATGGTGAAAGAAGGCTGCAAGGTTTACAATGATTTTGCAAAAGCTCTGGGAGAGAGAAGAAGTTGTTGCTATAATAATCTCAGCTATGAAGAAATTTGCGGCTGTTATGGAAATTGAAGAAGCTGTAATAGAAGAATGATGAAATTGCAGAAGCTGGAACCAAAAGAGAGAGCAAACCTGATGAAAAGATGATGCAAACTACAGTAATAAGATTTCAGTTTCTTTGAATATATTAATTTGTGCTTCTGGGAAGGCATGATTGTATTCTTGAAAAGTCTTCTTGTAAACACAATGCAAAGCTTTCTAATATAGAACATGCATGTAAGCTATTTGACAAAATGCTTCAAAGAACTCCTGTGCATACATACATCAGTAACTATGACGAACAAGTGCCTTGTGGCGATGACCAAGTAAAATGTCGCGAAGTTCTTGTTGTTTCATCCATATGAATGTTCAGTGAAATGTTTGAAGTTGCAAAAGATGATTACACTTCATTATCCTGTGAATAGCATGCATTTGTAGCTGAAGAAGATGTTATATATCGCCCTTCTCCACAAACAACCAGTGATGAAGATCCAAAGTTGACAAGCTTGCTATCACAAAAAGGGGGTTCCTTCTTACAGAAAAGAAGAAATGGTCACATGAGCTACAAAGAATATATATATTCAATAACAAGTGAAATTATTTTCCATAGAGTTTGATGGAAACCTGGGAGGAGAACAAGCTTCAAAGATGCAAAGGAGAACTGCTAAGGAATTATTCCAAATGCACAACATCAATTAGATGTGTAAAGAGCCTTTAAAGTGTTTGAAGAAATGCTAGAAAGAATTGGGACAAAGACTTTCTTATTACCATGCTTTGGACAGTGAAGAAATTGACTATATACATTCAAAAGCCCAACTTGAAGATTAAGGGAATTATTAGTCATCAGTAACCTAAACAATGTGGAAATATATATTTTCTGAATTACTGAAATCTGAAGAAATGGGAGCAAAGATATCATCTGAGAGTGCAACTAGTCAGTCTCTGACTTCAGAAATATTGGACTCCAAGAAGAGCAAATTTCTCTCACATGAGGAGACCAAACTCAGCTTATAAAAAGGAGTTACAAAAAAGGCTACTATCACATGAGGAAGCAATTGTGGAAACCAAGATTAAAGATCTATAAAAATTGCTCATCTAATTTCATTATAGACTCTGGCTAGCATTATAATGGCTCCATATTCATGCATAAGGCCATCATGGATAGTTTTCATGGAAACTTATTTGTCTTACATGGTTTGAGAGGGTGTTGAATAGCCTAGAAGTAAAAATACATATAATAATTATTATTATAATTATTAGCAGTCAGCCCTCTGGTCTTTTTTCCAAAACGCATATATAAGGAAAGGGCCCCACAATTTAAAAAATAAATAAAATGATGAAGCTTTGAATGTAAAAAAAAATCATGAAGCTTTTGGCCAGGCCCATCTACCAAAAACTGGGGGAAAGAATGGGCCCATTTGAATGTAAACGCTTGATGATTAAAAAATGAAATGAAGCCATGCAATATGAAGAAAGTTGGGCCCATTAACAAAAAGGGAGGGGGGTTGATTTTATTAAATCAATTGTCATCAATGAAAAGGGCATTTTGTAGCTCAAATATTGAAAAAAGGGAATTTTGAATTCGTATACATGTTCATGTGCACGCATCCCAATGCGACATAATGCCACATATTCTTGAAGCAGCTAATGATATCCAAATCCCAAAAAATAACACGTATCTCGATATGATGATAATGGAGCATATATCCTGAAGCAGGCAATAAAATATAAATCTCAAAGCGGTATTCACTTTGAGGAGGCCGATAAACATAAATTTCAAAGCGACGCGTATCCCGAAGCGGTGGCAGGACACTCACTTCGGGGCGGTCATTATTATAAATCCCAAAATCTCAAGGCGGTGGCAAAGTCAGCATCTTGAGGTGGTGATACTACAGCACAAATTCAAAAGGGATAGCGCAGCGGAAGGCGGTGTTATTAAATAAATAAATAAATCATATGTATAAACATCCTATGATGATATCCATATGTAATGAAAGTCATGATTTTCAAATGAATAAAAATCATTCTTTTTTCATTGCCTCTACTTGTACTCTTTTGCCCTTAATCGGAGGTTCCCGCGATATCGCCCTGCAGACTAATAATAGAGATACTTTATTACAGTGAATGGAAGAACCTACAAAACTAAAATATGATATTTAATGGCTCGATATATATCGCAGGTCACACGTACGCTGCGTAGCGTATTTTCGATCCCACAACACCCATATACATATAATTTTACATTTAACAATAAACCAAGCACTTGAAAGTTTAACCTACTTGTAGAAGAATTTACCTTACAACTATCTATAGAGAACTAAACAGTCTAAAAATTTGAGATAGTCTGCTATGATGTTTCCTTGGAACTTGATAAGCAAACCACTTTTCAAATTCCCCAGCAACTTTTTCTTTGACTTCTTCTGTGTTTTTCCCAAGTCCTTCAAATACTTTGGAAATGCGTCCCATGAGTTCCTTGTCTCCTTTATAAATTAAGATCAAGAACAAGAAACAAGGGGCACAGAGGAATAGAGCTCAAGTACGATCACATCTTCATTGCTTGATATATTGATTTAGATTTTCTTCTTATTATTTTTATTCATGATGAATGGTTGGTTTGTACTATAAAATTATTCTCATATGGTTCCCTTTTAACTGGGTTTGCAGGGGAAATCACAATGAAGAGAAGGTGTAAACACTGCAAGGAATGGGAGGAGCATTATTATTGGAACCATTTGAAAGCAAAAGGAATGTGTTTTTTTAAGGTTATGGACTCTGGTTTCTCTCAGGGATTGGTATGTTTGAAAAATAATTAAGTTTGATATTTTATTAACTATGAGTTAATTGATGTTGTTGATATTAACTTAATTTGGCACTTATCTGCAGTTAATCCCTGAAAAGTTTGCAAAGAATTTCAAAGGAAAACTTCCTGGTATTTTGAATTTGAGGAGCCCAAGTGGGAGTTTATGGAGTGTCAGATTGTTGAATGTTCCAGGAGCTTTGTTAATCAAGGATGGCTGGAAGGTTTTTGTCGATGCTCACCATGTAGTAGAAGATGATGTTCTGGTTTTTAAGTATGATGGAAATTCATGCTTTGATGTGTTGATGTTCAATCAAAGTGGATGTGAGAATGAAGCTTCTTACTTTGTGAGATGCTCTAATAATAATCTTGAAGATAATCAAGTGAAGGAAGAAGACAATAATGAAGCTTCATATGATACTTTGATCAATGGTTCAAGACGAGTATTTGAACAAAGTTGTTCAGAAGAACATAGACATGATGAAAGGACCAGTCCTGGTGTTCAGAAGAATAAGACAAATTATAAAAGGAGAAATACTAAACCAGGTACCATTTTCATTGCTTTTCTTTTCCCAATCAATCACCATCTTCCCCTTAACATTCTAGGCTTACAATTAAATTAAATCAAATCAGGGTCATCCAAAAACACACATTATGCTACACGATCGGTTTTCAGGAGGAGACAAATAACTTCAGCAGAAGAAGAAAAGGCATTACAAGCTGCTGAAGCTTTTGAAACAGTCAATCCTTCCTTCATAGCAGTAATGTGGCGATCACATGTCTTTAAACGATTTTTCATGGTATGCTTATTTCTTTGTATCCATGTTTTCAGAGGTTTGTACATTTGATAATTTAGTATGTGTTTACTGATTTATTGACTTTGTGCAGACAGTACCATCTTATTTTGCATCTCTACATTTCAATCCTAAGAAGCAAATTGTAATTCTTCGTGTCCCGGGAAGAATAAAAGAATGGCATGTGAGATATGTTTGGCTTGGACAAGGCTGGGGGTTAAGGGGAAAAGGATGGCAATCATTTGTTCTTGACAACAATTTGAATGAAGGAGATTCATGTGTGTTTGAACTAATTGCTTCAAAGGGTGATCAGGTGGAAATTTATGTTCATTTCTTTCGAGCTGGGCAATAGTAACTCCCCTATGGCTATGGACCCCTTCCAGGGCTACATCTGTGCTCGAAAAGGGAATTTAGTTTGTCGAACTGAGAAGGTGCACAAATGATATGCACAATTCTGTGACAAACTCAAGTCATGTATGCACAAGTTGTTATATCATCATTTTAAAATTAATCATACTCTTGCACTTGGATATTAAAAAACCTCCCAAAAATAGCTTATTCAGAATTAAAGATCTAATTAGAAGAAAATATTAATAATTTTGAATAAACTTATATCAAGAATAAACTTCATAATAATAATAATAATAATAATAATAATTATTATTATTATTATTATTATTATTATTAACATATAGGGTAAGAATTTTAGAGGAGGTTTTTTTTTTCCTGGTATTTTTAAATCATAGTATAAGTGGAGTTTTATGTAACTAAAATTACTGTATTTTAATTTACATCAACTTTGTTTGAATTTTTATAAAAAAATGATGTATTAAATTTTTCACTATTTAGTTTGATATAATTAGTTGAATGATACAGTCTTTAAAGTGAGTGTTGGGGTTACTCCCATTATTTTAATTTTTATATTTAATATTTTTAATATATATTGGTAAATGTATGAGTTCTTTGCAAAAGTGGCATTAATTTTAGAAATTAAAAAAAACATAAAGTTTGACATTTTTTGAAAAAAATCTTTATAATAATTTTGATAAATTTAGGGGGTTTTCTACAAAATGACATGGATTTTGGAAAGTTTGCGCACTCTCTGAAAGAATAAATATATTATTTTTGTTTTTCTTTTTTGTAAGAAAGTTCAACAACTTTGCAAAGAAAATCCCTATAATAATTTTGGTAAATGGAATGGTTATTTAACTAAATACTTTTACAGTATTTTAACTTCAAGGCAGATTAGTTGTAAGTTGGGCTCAAATGTAAGTTAATTTGGTCGCTCACTTGTCCGAAAGTGACACCTTGGTGAAGTAGAATGAAAGTGTCAATTTCTCTAAGGCTGTGTTTGATTGCAAGATGGAAAATAGGTGGAAAAAAAAAACTTTGCCATAGAAAAGTTTGTCATATAAAAGTTTTCCATGGAAAACAAAAAAGTGGTTGTTTGATTGTCAGTATTTTCCAGCTACATTTTCCATGAAAAAGTCTTGTTTTGATGTTTGATTGCTCTTATTTTTCATGAAAAATCTATCATTTTTCATTGAAAATGTCAAATTTGTTGTTTGATTGGATCAATTTTCCTCTAGAAAAAATATATTTTCCTTGAAATTTTTTGTACTTTGTCCATGGAAAAAGACATATTTACATATTTTTGGGACATGTTAAATGTTATTTAACATTTACACAAGAAAATTCAAATATATATATTTATTGGTGTTAGGCCCAGCCTGATCCTAACACCATTTTAATATATTATATATATATATATAATATATTATATTTTTTATAATGTATTTATATATATATATAGATTTATCTATATATTTTAGATAATATATAGATATACATATATAATTTTAAATTATCTTATCATCAGAATACATGCATATATATACATATAAATTTAAAAAATGATATATTCATATCTATATATTTTTTAAAATATATAGATAAATCAAACTATATCTAAATACAATATAAAAAATATAATATATTTTGGTTTTTGAGGCCCTTTTTTCATTTTGGTTTTTTTTTTCAAAAAAAACCCCCTATTTACTTGTAAAACTTTTCCCAGGGTGGAGGCGGGAAAAGTTTTCCTAATTTTAAGGAAAATATGATCACGTGATAGGGTTTGTGGAGAAGTTTTCCACAGAAAATTTTGGCAATCAATCAAAAGGTTGGAAAATCACTCATGAAAAACTTTTCCAAGGAAAATATTGTCAATTAAACACAGCTTAAGTGATTGAAGTGACCGTAGAATTAGACAGATGGTGTTCTTTTGAGTGTAAGTGTTAACGGTTGGAATTGTTACTTTTTCACTTTGGATGTTCTTTTTGATGAAAATAGAGCTGAAGTGGGATTTAAGTGGGTTTGGACTAAAGTGGGACTGAAGTGATATTTTACATCAAGGTCACTTCCCCTACTTGGTACAAAATCGGCTGAAATGAAATGGGTCTAGTAAATTTTTGGGGGAAGTAAGTCCCACTTTGAAGTGAGACTTCCGTCTAAAAAAACACTTGTAGTTTCGGAAGTGAACCACTGTCCCACTTCCGCTATTCATTTACCCCTAATAGAATTCCCATTTACATATAATTTTGCACTTGAAAGTTTAAGTTACATGTAGAACTATTTATCTTACAACTATCTATAGAGACCTAAACAGCCTCTTAAAAACTAAACAGCCTCTTAAAATTTGAGATAGTTACAAGTTTGGTATGATGTTTCCTTGGTACTTGATTAGCAAACGACTTTTCAAATTCCCCGCCAACTTTTACTTTTTCTGTGTTTTTCCCAAAGTCCTTCAAATGCTTTGGAAATGCGTCCGATGAGTTCCTTATCTCGTCTATAAATTAAGCACAATAACAAGAAACAAGGGGCACAGGGGAATAGAAGCCAAGTATGATCACATTTTCATTGCTTGTTATATTGATTTAGATTTTATTTTTCTTATTATTCATTATGAATGGTTTGTACTATATGATTCTTCCAATATGGTTCCCTTTTAACTGGGTTTGCAGGGGAAATCACAATGAAGAGAAGGTGTAAAAACTGCAAGGAATGGGAGGAGCATTATTATTGGAACCATTTGAAAGCAAAAGGAATGTGTTTTTTTAAGGTCATGGACTCTGGTTTCTCTCAGGGATTGGTATGCTTGAAAGATAATTAAGTTTGATATTTGATTAACTATGCGTTAATTGATGTTGCTGATATTAACTTAATTTGGCACTTATCTGCAGTTAATCCCTGAAAAGTTTGCAAAGAATTTCAAAGGAAAATTTCCTGGTATTTTGAATTTGAGAAGCCCAAGTGGGAATTTATGGAGTGTCAGATTGTTGAATGTACCAGGGGCTTTGTTGATCAAGGATGGCTGGAAGGTTTTTGTCGATGCTCACCATGTAGTAGAAGATGATGTTCTGGTTTTTAAGTATGATGGAAATTCATGAATTGATGTATTGATGTTCAATCAAAGTGGATGTGAGAATGAAGCTTCTTACTTTGTGAGATGCTCTAATAATAATCTTGAAGATAATCAAGTGAAGGAAGAAGACAATAATGAAGCTTCATCTGATACTTTGGAAGAACGATGTTGCTCAGAAGAACATAGACATGATAAAAGGACCAGTCCTGGTGTTCAGAAGAATAGGACAAATTATAGGAGGAGAAATACTAAACCAGGTACCATTTTCATTGCTTTTCTTTTCCCAAGCAATCACAATCTTCCCCTTAACATTATAGGCTTACAATTAAATTAAATCAAATCAGGGTCATCAAAAAACCCATATTCTGCTACACAATCTGTTTTGAAGAGGAGACAAATAACTGCAGCGGAAGAAGAAATGGCATTACAAGCTGCTAAAGCTTTTCAAACAGTCAATCCTTCCTTTATAACAGTAATGCGACAAACACATGTCTCTAAGCAATTTTTAATGGTATGCTTGGCATTTCATTACTTTGTTTCTTGGTATTCATATATAGGTTTGTACATTTGATAAGTACTTATTTATCCTATTAAAATGTGATTGCTGATTTATTGACTTTGTGCAGACAGTACCAATTTATTTTGCATCTACACATTTCGATCGTAAGAAGCAATTAGTAATTCTTCGTGTCCCGGGAAGAATAAAAGAATGGCATGTGACATATGCTTGTCTTGGACACGGCTGGGGCTTAAGGGGAAAAGTATGGCAATCGTTTGTTCTTGACAACAAGTTGTATGAAGGTGATGCATGTGTGTTTGAACTAATGACTTCAAAGGGTGATCAGGTGGAAATTAATGTTCATATCTTTCGAGCTGGGCAATAGTAACTCGATCCCCTATGGACCCCTTCCAGGGCTACATCTGTGCTGGAAAAGGGGATTTAGTTTGTCGAACTGAGAAGGTGCACTGATATGCACAGTGCTGTGAAGAACTCAAGTCATGTATGCACAAGTTGTTATATCATCAAACATTATCAATAAATGTAGTTCATCCATCTTTTTAGAATGAAAAAAATGTTATATCATCATTTTAAAATTAACCATACTCTTGTACTTGGATATTAAAAAACCTCCCAAAGACTAACTTATTCAGAATTAAACATCTAATTCGAAGAAAAATTAATAATTTTGAATAAACTTATATCAAGAATAAGCTTATTATAATAATAATAATAATAACATATAATTTATGAATTCTAGAGGTTGTTTGTTTTCTGGTATTTAAAATCATGGTATAAGTGAAGTTATATATAACTGAAATTACTATATTACCATTTACATTATGGTGGTTTGATTTTCTGAAATTAAAAATATTGTATTAATGTTTAACTGTTTGGTTTCATATAAGTTGAGGTGATATATTCTATGAGGTGAGTGGTGAGGTTACTCCCATCATTTATTTTTTTATATTTAATATTTTTTAATATATATTGATAAATGTAGGGGTTTTCAGCAAAATTGACATGAATTTTAAAAATTTTCTTAAAAGAAACACAAAGTACCAACTACCTCTCTACTTATATTTCCAGATCGCACCCTCAGATAGGGTGTTGTTAGTTGAGAGATCCCAGATTTAACACCACGCCAATCGCAAAGCATGAATGAGACGATGTGCTCGATACATTGTTAAGCTCTGATTGGGAGGTGCTTGTCACCTTTATCAAAAAAAAAAATAATAATAATAATAAATAAAGACAAAGTTTGTCGAACTGAGAAGGTGCACAAATGATACGCACAATGCTGTGAAGAACTCAAGTCCTGTATGCACAAGTTGTTATATCATCAAACATTATGAATAAACGGTGTTTATCCACCTTTTCAAAAAAAAAAAAAAAAATTGTTTTATCATCATTTTAAAATTAACCATACTCTTGTACTTGGATATTAAAAAACCTCCCAAAAATAGCTTATTCCGAATTAAAGATCTAATTAAAAAAAAATATTAATAATTTTGATAAAACTTATATCAAGAATAAACTTTTTTTTTTGAATAAAGTGGATAAACCACATTCATTTATTTATAAGAAGAATAAACTTTATAATAATAATAATAACATATGGGTCGTTTGATTACCTTTAAGTAGTTGTGAAGTAACATATTTTATAGGTAAATTTTACTTTTGAGTGTTTGGTTTACTATAAAAGGTTTATTTACATGTAAATTATTTTTCATTTCAAGCCACTTTTGCTGCATTTGGTTAAAATAACTCCTCAATTTACAAAATTTATTATAGGGGTATTTTTGCAAAATTACCGAACTTTTTAATGTTTTTGCAGAAAAACCCAAAATAATAAAAATAATATTTATTTTTTAAGAGGGTGTATGTGCAGACTTTCCAAAATTGATGTCATTTTGCATAAAACCCTCTCAATTTATCGAAATTATTACGAGAGTCTTTATGCAAAACTACAAAACTTTGTGTCGTTTTTTACAGAAAATTTCCAAAAATCCAAATGTCTTTTGCGTAAAACCACTACATTTACCAAAATATATAAAAAAAAATGGATAATAGCGGTAACCTCACCACTTATACCAAAGGGTGAAAAATTAAATACATTATTTTTATTTATAAGAAATCAAACAACTTTGATGCAAGTTAAAATATAATAATTTAAGTTACATGTAATTTGAAATACATGAAACCAAACAGCCCTAAGGGTAAGAATTTTAGAGGTTGTTTGTTTTCTAGCATTTTAAATTATAGTATAAGTGGAGTCACATATAACTAAAATTATTGTATTTTAATTTACATCAAAGTTGTTTGATTTTTTGTAAAAAAAAAAGATGTTTTAAAATTTTCATGGTAAATTCTATGGTGCCTTGTGAGGCACATTGCCTTGGGGTGCAACACAAGAGATGGTAGGGGTGCAAGGTAGAGTTGGTTTCTATTATGGTAGGGGTGCAAAGTAGGGCAAGGGAAAAGTGAGGTGCAAGGTACCATGGGGGGCACCAATTTTCATTGCAAACACAAAGTTTGACATTTTTCCAAAAGATTCTTATAATAATTTTGATAAATTGAGTGGGTTTTCTGCAAAATGACATGGATTATGTAAAGTTTGCACACCCTATGAAAGAATAAATACTATTTTTTTTTGTTTTTTTGTTTGTCACAAAGTTCAGCAATTTTGCAAAAAAAGAAAAACCCTATAATAATTTTAGTAAATTGAATGATTATTTAACTAAATATTTTTATAGTATTTTGACTTAAAGCCAAATTGGTTGTAAGTTGATCTCAAATGTAAGTTAATTTCGTCGTTCACTTATCCGAAAGTGACACTTCGGTGAAGTGGACTGGAAGTGTCATTTTCTCAAAGTGACTAAAGTGACCGTAAAATTAGATCGATGGTGTTATTTTGAGTGTAAGTGATGATTGTTGGAATTGTTTACCTTTTCACTTCGGATGATCCTTGAAAGTAGAGATGGAGTGGGATTGAACTGGGTTTGGACTGAAATGAGGCTGAAGTGATCTTTTATCCCAAAGTCACTTCGTTTACTTCGGTATAAAATCGACTGAAATAGGTCTAGTTAAATTTAGGCGGAAGTTCCACTTTAAAGTGGGACTTTGACCTAAAAGAGTACTTTTAGTGGCAGAAGTGAACCACTGTCCCACTTCCGCCATTCATTTGCCCCTAAAAAAAACACCCATATACATATAATTTTTCATTTAACAATAAACCAAGCACTTGAAAGTTTAACTTACTTGTAGAAGAATTAAACTTACAACTATCTATAGAGAACTAAACAGTCTAAAAATTTGAGATAGTCTGCTATGATGTTTCCTTGGAACTTGATAAGCAAACCACTTTTCAAATTCCCCAGCAACTTTTTCTTTGACTTCTTCTGTGTTTTTCCCAAGTCCGTCAAATATTTTGGAAATGCGTCCCATGAGTTCCTTATCTCCTTTATAAATTAAGATCAAGAACAAGAAACAAGGGGCACAGAGGAATAGAGCTCAAGTATGATCACATCTTGATTGCTTGATATATTGATTTAGATTTTCTTCTTATTATTTTTATTCATGATGAATGGTTGGTTTGTACCATATAATTATTCTCATATGGTTCCCTTTTAACTGGGTTTGCAGGGGAAATCACAATGAAGAGAAGGTGTAAACACTGCAAGGAATGGGAGGAGCATTATTATTGGAACCATTTCAAAGCAAAAGGAATGTGTTTTTTTAAGGTTATGGACTCTGGTTTCTCTCAGGGATTGGTATGTTTGAAAAATAATTAAGTTTGATATTTTATTAACTATGAGTTAATTGATGTTGTTGATATTAACTTAATTTGGCACTTATCTGCAGTTAATCCCTGAAAAGTTTGCAAAGAATTTCAAAGGAAAACTTCCTGGTATTTTGAATTTGAGGAGCCCAAGTGGGAGTTTATGGAGTGTCAGATTGTTGAATGTTCCAGGTGCTTTGTTGATCAAGGATGGCTGGAAGGTTTTTGTCGATGCTCACCATGTAGTAGAAGATGATGTTCTGGTTTTTAAGTATGATGGAAATTCATGCTTTGATGTATTGATGTTCAATTAAAGTGGATGTGAGAATGAAGCTTCTTACTTTGTGAGATGCTCTAATAATAATCTTGAAGAGAATCAAGTGAAGGAAGAATACAATAATGAAGCTTCATATGATACTTTGGAAGAACGATGTTGTTCAGAAGAACATAGACATGATAAAAGGACCAGTCCTGGTGTTCAGAAGAATAAGACAAATTATAGAAGGAGAAATACTAAACCAGGTACCATTTTCATTGCTTTTCTTTTCCCAATCAATCACCATCTTCCCCTTAACATTCTAGTCTTACAATTAAATCAAATCAAATCAGGGTCATCAAAAAACACACATTCTGCTACACGATCGGTTTTCAGGAGGAGACAAATAACTTCAGCAGAAGAAGAAAAGGCATTACAAGCTGCTGAAGCTTTTGAAACAGTCAATCCTTCCTTCATAGCAGTAATGTGGCGATCACATGTCTTTAAACGATTTTTCATGGTATGCTTATTTCTTTGTATCGATGTTTTCAGAGGTTTGTACATTTGATAAGTACTTATTTGATAAAACTAAAATGTGTTTACTGATTTATTGACTTTGTGCAGACAGTACCATCTTATTTTGCATCTCTACATTTCAATCCTAAGAAGCAAATTGTAATTCTTGGTGTCCCGGGAAGAATAAAAGAATGGCATGTGAGATATGTTTGGCTTGGACACGGCTGGGGGTTAAGGGGAAAAGAATGGCAATCATTTGTTCTTGACAACAATTTGTATGAAGGAGATGCATGTGTGTTTGAACTAATTGCTTCAAAGGGTGATCAGGTGGAAATTTATGTTCATATCTTTCGAGCTGGGCAACAGTAACTCCCCTATGGCTATGGACCCCTTCCAGGGATACATCTGTGCTGGAAAAGGGAGTTTAGTTTGTCGAACTGAGAAGGTGCACAGTGCTGTGACAAACTCAAGTCATGTATGCACAAGTTGTTATATCATCATTTTAAAATTAATCATACTCTTGTACTTGGATATTAAAAAACCTCCCAAAAATAGCTTATTCAGAATTAAAGATCTAATTAGAAGAAAATATTAATAATTTTGAATAAACTTATATCAAGAATAAACTTCATAATAATAATAATAATAATAATAATAATAATAATAATAATTATTATTATTATTATTATTATTATTAACATATAGGGTAAGAATTTTAGAGGTTGTTTTTTTTCCTGGTATTTTTAAATCACAGTATAAGTGGAGTTTTATGTAACTAAAATTAATGTATTTTAATTTACATCAACTTTGTTTGAATTTCTATAAAAAAAATGATGTATTAAATTTTTCACTGTTTAGTTTAATATAATTAGTTGAGTGATACAGTCTTTAAAGTGAGGGTTGGGGTTACTCCCATTATTTAAATTTTTATATTTAATATTTTTAATATATATTGGTAAATGTATGAGTTATTTGCAAAAGTGGCATTAATTTTAGAAATTTAAAAGAAAAAACATAAAGTTTGACATTTTTTGAAAAAGATCCTTATAATAATTTTGATAAATTTAGGGGGTTTTCTACAAAATGACATGGATTTTGGAAAGTTTGCACACTCTCTGAAAGAATAAATATATTTTTTTTGTTTTTCTTTTTTTGTCAGAAAGTTCAACAACTTTGCAAAGAAAATCCCTATAATAATTTTGGTAAATGGAATGATTATTTAACGAAATACTTTTACAGTATTTTAACTTCAAGGCAGATTAGTTGTAAGTTGGGCTCAAATGTAAGTTAATTTGGTCATTCACTTGTCCGAAAGTGACACCTTGGTGAAGTAGAATGAAACTGTCAATTTCTCTAAGGCTGTGTTTGATTGCAAGATGAAAAATAGGTGGAAAAGAAAACTTTGCCATAGAAAAGTTTGTCATATAAAATTTTTCCATGGAAAACAAAAAAGTGGTTGTTTGATTGTCAGTATTTTCCAGCTACTTTTCCATGATAAAGTCTTGTTTTGATGTTTGATTGCTCTTATTTTCCATGAAAAATCTATCATTTTCCATGGAAAATGTCAAATTTGTTGTTTGATTACATCAATTTTCCTCTGGAAAAAATTTACATATTTTTGGAACATGTTAAATGTTATTTAACATTTACACAAGAAAATTCAAATATATATATATATTTAGTGGTGTTAGGCCCGGCCTGATCCTAACACTATTTTAATATATTAAATATATATAAAATATATATAAAATATATATATATTATATTTTTTATAATGTATTTATATATATATAGATTTATCTATATATTTTAGATAATATATAGATATACATATATAATTTTAAATTATCTTATCATCAGAATACATGCATATATATACATATAAATTTAAAAAATGATATATTCATATCTATATATTTTTTAAAATATATAGATAAATCAAACTATATCTAAATACAATATAAAAAATATAATATATTTTGGTTTTTGAGGCCCTTTTTTCATTTTGGTTTTTTTTTTCAAAAAAAACCCCCTATTTCCTTGTAAAACTTTTCCCAGGGTGGAGGCGGGAAAAGTTTTCCGCAATTTTAAGAAAAATATGATCACGTGATAGGGTTTGTGGAGAAGTTTTCCACAGAAAATTTTGGCAATCAATCAAAAGGTTGGAAAATCACTCGTGGAAAACTTTTCCAAGGAAAATATTGTCAACTAAAAACAGGCTAAGTGATTGAAGTGACCGTAGAATCAGACAGATGGTGTTCTTTTGAGTGTAAGTGTTAACGGTTGGAATTGTTACTTTTTCACTTTGGATGTTCTTTTTGATGAAAATAGAGCTGAAGTGAGATTTAAGTGGGTTTGGACTAAAGTGGGACTGAAGTGATATTTTACATCAAGGTCACTTCCCCTACTTGGTACAAAATCGGCTGAAATGAAATGGGTCTAGTAAATTTTTGGGGGAAGTAAGTCCCACTTTGAAGTGAGACTCCGCCTAAAAAACATCTCTTGTAGTTTCGGAAGTGAACCAATCGTCCCCACTTCCGCTATTCATTTACCCCTAATAGAATTCCCATTTACATATAATTTTGCACTTGAAAGTTTAAGTTACATGTAGAACTATTTATCTTACAACTATCTATAGAGACCTAAACAGCCTCTTAAAAACTAAACAGCCTCTTAAAATTTGAGATAGTTACAAGTTTGGTATGATGTTTCCTTGGTACTTGATTAGCAAACGACTTTTCAAATTCCCCGCCAACTTTTACTTTTTCTGTGTTTTTCCCAAAGTCCTTCAAATGCTTTGGAAATGCGTCCGATGAGTTCCTTATCTCGTCTATAAATTAAGCACAATAACAAGAAACAAGGGGCACAGAGGAATAGAGGCCAAGTATGATCACATTTTCATTGCTTGTTATATTGATTTAGATTTTATTCTTCTTATTATTCATTATGAATGGTTTGTACTATATAATTCTTCTCATCTGGTTCCCTGTTAACTTGTTTTGCAGGGGAAATCACAATGAAGAGAAGGTGTAAACACTGCAAGGAATGGGAGGAGCATTATTATTGGAACCATTTGAAAGCAAAAGGAATGTGTTTTTTTAAGGTTATGGACTCTGGTTTCTCTCAGGGATTGGTATGTTGGAAAAATAATTAAGTTTGATATTTGATTAACTATGCGTTAATTGATGTTGCTGATATTAACTTAATTTGGCTCTTATCTGCAGTTAATCCCTGAAAAGTTTGCAAAGAAATTCAAAGGAAAACTTCCTGGTATTTTGAATTTGAGAAGCCCAAGTGGGAATTTATGGAGTGTAAGATTGTTGAATGTTCCAGGGGCTTTGTTGATCAAGGATGGCTGGAAGGTTTTTGTCGATGCTCACCATGTAGAAGAAAATGATGTTCTGGTTTTTAAGTATGATGGAAATTCATGCTTTGATGTATTGATGTTCAATCAAAGTGAATGTGAGAATGAAGCTTCTTACTTTGTGAGATGCTCTAATAATAATCTTGAAGAGAATCAAGTGAAGGAAGAAGACAATAATGAAGCTTCATCTGATACTTTGGAAGAACGATGTTGTTCAGAAGAACATAGACATGATAAAAGGACCAGTCCTGGTGTTCAGAAGAATAGGACAAATTATAGGCGGAGAAATACTAAACCAGGTACCATTTCATTGCTTTTATTTTTGCACACAATATTCCCCTGAACATGCTAGGCTTACAATTAAATTAAATAAAATCAGGGTCATCCAAAAACACAAATTATGCTACACAATCTGTTTTGAAGAGGAGACAAATAACTTCAGCAGAAGAAGAGAAGGCATTACAAGCTGCTAAAGCTTTTGTAACAGTCAAGCCTTCCTTCATAGTAGTAATGTGCCGATCACATGTCTTTAAGCGATTTTTCATGGTATGCTTGGCATTTCATTACTTTGTTTCTTTGTATGCAAGTTTTCATACGTTTGTACATTTGATAAGTACTTATTTATCCTACTGTTCTTTAAAACTAAAATGTGATTACTGAATTATTGACTTTGTGCAGACAGTACCATCTTATTTTGCATCTCTACATTTCAAAGCTAAGAATCAAAATGTAATTCTTCGTGTCCCGGGAAGAATAGAAGAATGGCATGTGAGATATGCTTCCCATGGACATAACAGCTCGGGGTTTGAGGGAAAAGTATGGCAATCGTTTGTTCTTGACAACAATTTGTATGAAGGAGATGCATGTGTGTTTGAACTAATGACTTCAAATGGTGAGGTGCAATTTAATGTTCATATCTTTCGAGCTGGGCAAAAGTAACTCCCCTATGGTTATGAACCCCTTCCAGGGCTATATCTGTGCTGGAAAAGGGAATTTAGTTTGTGGAACTGAGAAGGTGAACTGATATGCACAATGCTGTGAAGAACTCAAGTCATGTATGCACAAGTTGTTATATCTGTCAGAACTTCAACGTTGAATCTATTCATATTAAAATCAAAGGGCTATGCTTCCCAGGTGACTTGCATTTTGTGGTAACAGCTAATTTCATGTGAGCATCAACTACTTTCTTAAAACAAAATGCAATTTTGGTACCTGATTTTCACTTTGTACAAGCATCATCTCCCACTGATAACAGGTTTCAATGCTCATCGTAATCCAGTTCTTCATTGCTTCTAACATTGCTTAGGGTCCATTGAGTAGTTCTGGTGCGGACGTGAGAGCATGGTTGACTGAAGGCCTATGACGATCACTGTTATATAAGGTTGTCCTGGCCTAATTTTTAGGAACTATTATACAAGGTGGCAAAGACTTTTGTACAACAAATCGCTTCATTTTCAGCGACCTCGATTCTTGTTCAGCAATAGCTTCTTTCTTATGTGATCTGAATTAAAAGTTAGTTTCCAGGGCTGAAAATGGCTTTGTTGAGACCACCTTCACTATCACTACCATGTCCTTGTACCATTTGCAATTCCTGTTCAGATTCAGGCTTCCTTTTTCTGTTGTCTCCATCATCTCTTCGCCCTGCCAAATACGTAGATGATCTGATCTCGGACATAGGCAATGCTACATTCGCAAGACAATGCTTACTTTTCCCATTAGATAATTTTACATTGTCTTTGTCAGCCAAAATATACTTTAGGGAGGCCAGTAGCAATGCTTCCTTATCTTGTTTCTCTAGAAAGGTTGAAGCGTCGGCAATCAAGTACTTGCCAGACTCTGATTTGGTGAACTCCCCTTGCAATGCCAGCTTGTTCAGGTAGTATGGCAGCAGTCTGCCATGGCCACATGGCAAGTCCTTGTATTTCGATTTTATGAACTCTGATATCGCCGCTTCTGTGGAGCCTCCTTCCTCTCCAAGCCTTTTTATCGCCCTAACAATCATCTGCCAATGCAAAACACAGCCATACTCACCAAGAAGCAAGAAAGAATGAGAAGACAAATTCTATACAAGAGAACTAGAAGAAGCCCAATAGCAGCTACTTCATCAACTCATTCTTTATAACTTTTCTTATGAATTTCATTTCACAACATTAATGGGAGATTTCTTTGCTTGTATTCCGTGATAAATCAGGCTCAAATTGGGATATTTCTTGAAATTCAAACAAATCTTGATGGACATTATACACATGTATGCATGTAAAATTGGAACTAACCTTAATTACCATCACATAACTCAAGCATCAAGAGGAACAAAGAACACAAGAAAAAGATATCTTTGTAACACTTTCCAAAACACAGTTTTCATCAAGACACAGCTATCAATAGAACTTCATTAACTCGACCTCAACTTTTCTTGGAGTCTTGGGAAAAAAAGAAAAAGGATCTTATCTGTTTTCCCTGTATCATTTGCAAAATCATGACGTACCTTGAGATCAAAATGAACAACTACGCATAAATATACACGAATCCGTACACAAACGTTTGCATGAGATGAACGAGAGAGTCAGATAGAGAGAGGTTAGCATACCATAGCATAGGGAGGATGATCTGGGCTACGTCTGGGAGGGTGGTGAGGAGGAGCAGTGCTAGGGCTCTTGGAAGCCATGGAAATGGAGCTCGAGGATGGAAACGGAGGAGAGTTCGAATGTTCATTGTTTCCATTTGAAGCTGACCGATGCTTCAAAACCGTCGCTGTGATCATTTGGTATAGAAACGGACGGCTGTGATCGTTGTTGCTTTGCCCCCCTTGATGGGAAAACAAAATTAAAGTTTGTTCGGCTTAAATGATAATAACATGAACATGATATGATATGACTGTTCTCAAGATCATTTAAAAATAAATAGTAAAAATAATTTTAATATATATATATATTTTAAAATATCATTTTGAAGAGATCATGGTTGTGTCAAAATTAAAAAAAATCAATGAAGAATGAGATGAGCTTATTCTTATTCCATCTAGTCACTTCTTCTTTAACGTCTAGGATTTCCTCGACTTCCACTTCTTCGGTTTCACACTCTTCTTCCTCATCACTGGCCTCTCCATCCCTGAGCTGCTGCCTCAGTTCACTCTCTTCCTCATGTAGTCGCTTACAGTTCTCTCTCCAAGCATACCACTCATCCAGCAACATCATCCTCTGCCTCCTCTCCTGCTCGCTTAGCAGAAAAGACATGTCCTGGTCATCACCCTCATACTTCTTGCTGTACTTCTTCAAGTTCTTTGATATTTCTTCCTCTTTCTCAGCTGTCAGGAATGAAGGTGGCCTTGGGCGCCAAAGGAACTGTTGGAGAGAAACATAAGCAAATACCAAACACAAAAGCAAGCCACAGATCAGTTCATTTCAAGCACTTGCCTGGTAGAAGTGATCTTTCGGGATCCTATATAAGAGCTTCCCATTGAAGGACCCTACATGGAATCCGTTTTCCATCTCATGAACTGAAGTGACTGAGATAGCAACATATCTGCATGGATTGTTGGTGAATTCCATCAGGTTAGTTGTTGTTTTGGAGATGAAGCGATGGGGCAAATAATTTACCTTCCAGTAGGATCCCATTCAATGTCAGTGGCCATGGTCTCCAACTCATCAACATTGTAAAAATCCAGCTGGCCATTGAAACCCTTGAGCCCTGCCAACAAAATGAAACGCCCAGCTGGGGACCAACAGAGTGCATTGGCCTGCTTGGACTTGAGGGTTGCAAGCTTGGAGACTCAGCCTGTGTTATGTGCGGTTCGCATGGAGTAAAAGCTTTTAACTTCTCCGGCGGCACCACCGGCAAGTTATCCACCACGATGATGTTCCCGAACCACGCCTCCATCTCAAAACCATCTTCCTGATACAAATCCTCGTCATCGTCGCTACAGAAGCAGATTAGTGTTAGGGTTGAGAAGGTACAGAGAAACACCTTTTGATGCCGAAGTCCTCGCCAGGAGGGATTCTGAATGGCGTTGAGATCTGCGGAGGAGATGCCGATCCCGAGCCGGAGGGAGGTGGCCTCGATGTCGGCCATGGAAACGACTTCCGCCATGGTGGAAGAGGAGGAATCAGCGGTGATGGATAGAGGTCGAGGCCCTTATCGTGGCCGGTTCTGTACGCCGCCGTGCCAGGCGGCCCCGCGGGCAGGACTACCAAATTTAAAAAATATTTAAAAATTCAAAATATGGGCTTGGGAACAAACCCAGAAAATCCCCAAAACTTTCATAAAATTTCAAAAAAAATCTCTGAAAATTCCAAAATCCATAAAATTTCCAAAAATCCAAAAGATTCCTAAAAATCCCATAAAATTCATAAAATTCAAATATAATAGTTTTATAATTGATATAAAAAAATATTTAAAAATTTTAAAATGAAATGAAAAAAAATGAAAAATCCTTCCAGGCATGCCGTGCCAATCCGCAGGCGCCAGGTTGACACCTCTAGTTTGTTGATACATTAAAAAATAATAATATATTATTATTATTATTTTATCTAATTTATAAAAATATTTATTATTTTTTATATAACTCACATTTTCTAATATTTTAAAAAATGTTCTGAAAAATTTTTCAAACAACATTTAACCTTAGAAATATATACAAGCAAATATCATTTTTTGAGGGCATGTAGACAAAATTGCATTTTTATAGGGTATACATGCGGCTCTCTTAAAACATAAAAAAATAAATAAATAGTTTTTTCAATAGCCATTAACATTGCATCCCATGAAGAACTTCCTGCATGGCAATAGAAGATGAGAAATCCAGGATTAACCAAAATTAATCAAGCTATCATGTCTGATAAATGATAAAATCTTTGGCTCCACTAGAGAAAGTATTCAAATATGGCTGCTTAGAGAACAAGAACTTTACACAGGGACAGGGGTGGCCTCTGCTCAAATTGGGGGAAATCACACAGAGCAACTGAAATCTACACTAGGGCAAGTAGTACAAAAAGAAAGGTACATGATAAAGGAACAATAAAAGAAAAACACAGAGATAATAATCGAGCTGGCTTGATGAGCTGATTACTATTTACTCAAATCATTAGGAGTATCATCCTTCCAAGTTGCCTGCCACTGCTTGTCGTAGAAGGTTGTTTCTTCAAGCAGCTTCTTCACGGTCTCGATATCTTCATTCTTCCTTATTACTAGCACACCTACTACAGCTATAAACAACAGTGTTTTACAAAAGAAATTTCCCATCTGGTCAACAAGCCCAACACCTGTCAAGCTATCCACAAAATATGCCATGAAAAACCCGACCATGGCAGCTCGACCTGTGTATATGGAAGTATGAGGGTAGGAAGAGATGAAACGGCCATAGCTAAAGTATGAAAAGCAATTTAGGAGTAACCATTTAATAATTCAGCTTCGGGCAGGTGATATCTTTTCATCCATGCCCACCAAGGTATGACTGATGTGTCAAATAATACAGGCTCATCAGTGCTTGATGCTTCAGGAGTATCTTCAAGCCATTTTCTCCTCCTTGCCTCTGGAAGACAGAATGCAGTCAACAACTATAGCAAACATCTATCTTAAGAACTAACAATAATTTCTTAAATGCTTTTTACTATGTCTATATTGGATAAATAGGACTGAACCCATGACAGAATCTTGTGCAAGACAATGCTTTAGTATTGCCCTATGTTACCACTTGATGCCATATTAGCACGATGAGTAGACTACTAACAGAGAAAATAATATCTATTGGAGTCACCAAAGAAATGAATAATAAATGATAATCTACTAAGTACCAAGGTATCAGCCATGCATGAGAATTATAGCATTAGCTGCCAAACTTACCGTGTTAGAAGAGAGAGAATCTCCCATTAAAAAAAAGAGGAGGAGAAACCTGCTCAGCAGGAAAGGTACAGCAAAGTGCAAAGGCCAAAGTGCATGTGTTATACAGAGAAGAAACTTAATGGACATAATAATATAACATTTTTTTTCTGCAAGAAAATACACCATGATGATTACCATCAAGTTATATATAAAGTCAATGATATATCTCAGCTGATACTTGTCTAGAGCTATGTATAAATACAAGTTTATAGAACAGGATAAGAGAACAAGCATTGACTGGATGCAGTTTACTGCAAAGGATGTCATATTACAGTAAGAAGCTTCAACTGCTTCATTTTATGATTCAAACTATCATTTGTTATGGTTCCTTGCATTCAACCTGTTATTAAGTCTGCAGGACTATTGCAATGTCTCTCATGCAGGCCTTGGGGACCATCCACATTAGTACAAGTAACTTAAGCTCACCAAGAGTTTCTGAAAATTTGCAAAAAGAATTCATTTTGTAATTGGAGGCCATAACCATTGTTCTGCACCTTCAAATTCAATGAAGCTCCCCTTGATTGTTTCACAAGTGGGTATAAGCCATTGGCCAGAACACATACATTCTTCACCATTCCCCATTTTCTACAATCTAATGTACTATGAAACCCTAGATCAAATCTTGCATTAGGATAAGGAATAAAACTCCTCCTTTTCAATTTCAAACATACATACAAACTGACTCCATTAAATTGTTTATCAAAAAAAATAAAAAAAATCAAGAATGTACTCAAAATGGCAAGATAATTAATCAAACTAGAATAAAAAAATAAGGAAGGGAGAAATTCTCACCAGCATCGATGACAGCATCCCAATCAGTCTTCCCATCCTTCCTAAATTGCGTCAAATCCCACGTTCCACCGACCCATCTCGGATCCTTAAACTTCGGCGGCGCCTCAACTACTGCAGCAGCAGCAGCCGCTGCCCCATTTGATCCCAAACCCTCTCCACTCTCCTCCACCTTCTTCTCCGCCTCTCTCGTCTGCACTTTCTCCTCTACAACGCCCACAACTCCAGCCCCATTGGCATCCGAGGACCTGGCGAGGGACAAGGAATGGTGCTTCTTGATAAGAGGAAACAAGACAGGAGTGGTCGGGGGTTTGAGCGAGAGATGGGGTTTGTTGGATAGGGTGGGGAGGAGCGTGGAGGGGAACGGAGAGGAGAATAAAGCCATGGGCGTCGAGCTAGGGTTTCACTATGATTCAGAGAGCGGAGAAGAGCTCCCGCATTGCTTTGCAGGATGAGAGGCTAAGAAACGAGAACATATGATAGTGCAGCGGAACAGGATAAACCCATGGATGTAGCTTGAACCTCACATTAATTAATTAATTAATTACTTAATTAATTCACTTGAGACAAATTTTAATATTTTTATGAATAAACTTAAAATATGATTTATGAGAAAAAAAAAACTGTTTTGTTTGTCCTAGTTTGTAGAAGTTTATTGGTTTGTACTAAGACTTATATTTGAATTTTTCTAAAAAAAATAAATTATGGGTGAGAAAAAATATACAATTGCATGTGAGCTTTGTGCATTTATATAAGTTACAAACAAGTAAAATATCTTTGTCGTTTTAATTATTTTTGGATAACTTCTAATCTCTTTTTTAGTGTTTTTTAGAATTTTTCTGACTAAATTGTCGAAAATAGGATGATATTGTTATTATTATTGTGATAATTAAATATTTGTGGTTTGAATACAATACAAGAGTTTTCTTTTCACAACAAATTAAACACAACCTATATTTGTTCATGCATATGAAATCTAATTTTAATTCATAAGTTATGTTTTGTTGACGATCAGTTATAATCTCTTTTTAGGAATGTGATTCAGTATAGTGTTTTTTAGTATTTTTCAAGACTGAATTGTTAAAACTCATATGATAAATTTATTATTTTTTAAATAATTAAAAAATTTGTATGAGAAATTTGTTTATATACTCATGGAATCTAATTTTAATTCTTAAGTTATGTTTTTATCACGATCACTAGTAATCTCTTTTTAGGAATGTGATTCATTATAGCTTTTTTTAGTATTTTTCAGATTAAATCATGGAATCTAATTTTAATTCGGAGTTATTATCAATATATAAAAATAAATTTTAATTTATTTTTGTTATTATGATACATTTTGCAAGTGATTTAAACTATAACATATTAATATTAACAAATGATGAGGATCCCGATGAAGCATGGATGGAGGAGATGAATTTGTGTCTTCTACTCTTGTTGTTCGTTCGTACCCTATATCATTGCTCATTAATATTCATATTAAAATAAAATAAATAAAGATGATGAATTTATAATATAACAGTGATGTTCATTTTACTGAAAATAGTGGAGAAGTCACTAAAGTAAGTTGAGTTTCCTAAATTTCAATTGTTCATTTGTTATAAAATATCATTACTCTTACTTTG
This sequence comes from Dioscorea zingiberensis, assembly GCA_026586065.1. Lineage (NCBI taxonomy): Eukaryota > Viridiplantae > Streptophyta > Magnoliopsida > Dioscoreales > Dioscoreaceae > Dioscorea > Dioscorea zingiberensis. Next base: position 1,954,775 of record CM048822.1, on the reverse strand, counting down.
ATATTTTTCATATTTTAATTTAGGTCTATTTTAAAATTTCTATTAACAAAGTCGACGAAGTGGGTTATGATATATAAAACCCAACTTCCACTGCTTTGATCTCCCACTTCAGTAGAAAAAAATATCAGAAATATATAATTTATTTCCGACTTCCAAGTTTCCAACTATTTCATGGAAATGGGATTTCCGCCAACGTTTTCACCGCAACTAACTCAAAAAATTTCCTGTTACGTTAGTTAGCCTCTCGTCATTATTTATTAACACATGGCAACAAATAATTGGGTGGAAATGGGCCCCACGTCAAAAGATAAGATGGTCCACAGGATCACCCCAATCCAAATCAAGAAAGCGGCCTAGCCATTCACGTTGGTCACATAAAACAAGAACCACTCGACGAGGAACAGTCACCTGCTGGCGCAGTTTAAGGCCTTTCTCTTCAGCAGGGACATCATACCATTTTTCTCTTCAATTTCAATGCCGTCCCCGCGACAAAGACCTCAGTTTAGGGCTTCTCTCTCTCTCTCGCTCCGTCACGCAAAGCGATCGAAATCGGAGAACTCCGAAACATCGAGATCTCCGGCGATGGCCTCCTTCTCCGCGATCCCTCCGCCTTCCGGTAACGGGGCGGCGGCGGAGCGGAGGCTGCGGGAAGCGGAAGAGCGGCTCCGGGAGGCGATCGAGGAGTTGCAGCGTCACCACGCGCGGCGGGGTGGAAGCAGTGCGCACCCTGATTGCGACCACGCGGATGAGTCCTGCGTGGCCCATGCCATTGGCAACCTCTGCCAGAGTTTCCTTCTTTCCTATGGAGTTAGGGTTGGGATCGGGATCCTTCTTCGGGCTTTCAAGCTCGCCCGGAGGCAGTCCTACTCTTCGATTCTTGATCTCAAGGTCAATGCCTGTTTCTTCGTGCATTCAACGCTTTGTTGTTCTTGAGTTTGAATTTGGGAACTGTTTCTTGATAAGAAATGTGATGCTGACATAGATTTTATGATCCGGAATTCATCTGTGAGTTTTTTTGTTCGATTAAGGGTTTTTTTTTTAATGGTATAGAACGTAGTTGCGCATTCGTTATTTCTTCTGTTCTTATGTAGTGCTTTGTGTTGAATTTTGATGATCAAACCTGTTACTCTTCATGTACAGCAACTTGTTTCTGAGAAGGATCTTATAGTGAGAGAAGAAGCATGCCGTGTAGGGTTGCTATTTGGTGGCTTTACAGGATCCTATCATGCCATTAGATGTTTTTTGAGAAAGTTCCTAAAGAAAGAAACACCACTTAATGCGTAAGTTCATCAACAAATATTCTCTTGGACATGTGTAGATTTCTTTCTGTGTGATGTTTCAGTTTGGTTCGATTAGTATTCATGCTGTACTATTTACAGAATTCATTAATGCATGATTCCTCATCCATGTTTGTGACTTAGTTGAAGGGTATGATGGACCAGAATTTTAGCAGGTTCAGTAGCTGGCTTGTCAATACTAGCTTTGGATGGCTCTAGTCGAAGACGTACTCTTGCCTTGTATCTCCTAGCTAGACTTGCTCAGGTGCAGATTTGCTCGTGGTTTCTTTTGTTGGATGTGGATATGCTCATGTGATCTCTCATCTCTCTTTTGGCTGATTCATTACATTGCAGTGTGCTTATAACTCAGCAAAGTCAAAGAATAAGTTCCATCTTTGGGGGAGTCATTGGAGACATGGAGATTCTCTACTCTTTTCACTGGCATGTGCACAGGTGATTTAGTTTCATCCTGATATATATGATGCTTATATCAGTGCAATTATCTTTGGCACAGTAGAGACTATCTGATTTCATCAATACACATACTACATGACTTATGCATGTGACTTAATGAATAAACTTCTTGAGTTCTGATACATGGCATTATATGCATATCTTTTAAGGTGTTTGTGGACCAATCTATGCAAGTCGATTGATTCTTCTGTATCTTTGCTTCAGGTGATGTATGCCTTTGTTATGCGACCAGAGAGCTTGCCAAAATCATATCAAGATTTTATCCAGAAAACGGGACCTGTTGAGGAGACAGTGTACAAGGCTGTAAGGGATAGCTGTAGAGGCGGTCCTGTGGACATAGTGTCTCTCTCAGCTTATCTCTCTAAGACCAAGGGGTCTGGGATTATAAATTTGGTGGAGCATCCCCCTATCATTCCTTGTTCAATAATCCATCCAGGCACAACTTCGTGTCTTGCACACAATGCGATTGCTGCATCAGCAACATTTAGAAAAACGTTTCCTTTGTACTTCTCATTGACATTTGTGCCCTTTGTTGTCCTCCACCTTCAAAAGGTAATCCAATGGACTTCTCATTAAGTTTTCTGCAGCATATAAAGATACAAAAGTGAATTCATTTGTATCAATTTCTTTCTTTATCAAAGTAAATCCTGGATTATTTCTGAATTCCTCAATTCTTTGATTCGTCGACATGCTCCCTGATTGTGTGGGTGTGTGGGTGCTATTTTTCCAATACTCATTTACTTTTATGTTAAGCTCTGATAGAATATTTTCTTTCCAATTACATCAAGTTTACTGTTGCAACATGACTTTTTTGAATCATCTACAGTTCTTAGAGACTCCTGCTAGGACCTGTTGGAGAGCTGTCCAGGGTGCAGTTCGTTCTACGACTTTCTTGTCTGCATTTGTAGGCATTTTCCAGGTACTTTTTTGTTTGATTTCATTGGTTATGTGATATATTACCTTCTGTTTAACTTACAGTCATGCTTGATCTTAGGGTGTTATATGTTTACACCGTAAAGTAGCAATCAGAGACCATAAACTTGTATATTGGATTGCTGGTGGGATAGCTGCTCTTTCAGTACTACTGGAAAAAAAAGCAAGAAGAGGGGAGTTAGCTCTTTATGTTCTTCCTCGGGCGGGAGACTCCTTGTGGTATATCTTGGTTAATCGTAACCTACTCCCAGATATTAAAAATACAGAGGTGTGACAATGTTCATATTTATGCTTTTAGTTTATCATCTGATAATTTTCGACCATATTATTTGCTTGTGCTGGAAATAATTGCCTTAGACTTCCGCCTTCTCATTTTGTTGTGCTTATTAATTTATTAGCCAGCTGTTTGCTAAACTTAAATCCTATGGATTGAAGGCCTATACATGAATTAAACCAACATTTTAAGCTTGTCTAGATTTGGTCTGTTCAAGAATCAAGATGGTTCCTTAAGTTTTGCTTTTCGTGTGGGTTCATCATGCATGAGCAGCATTGTTGTTGCATCTCACTGGAATATTGGCATTTCATCGATAACATTCTCAGCCTTCTGTGATTCAAGAAGGGATTATCTTCTTGCCTTTTCTCCTGTTTCTAATTACTGTATCATTATAAGGTCATGTTGTAGTTTCTGCTTTCATAGGCTGGGAATCTAAATATATCAATTAATGAACATCATGCAGACTGACGACCATGTTGCATGATGTTAGCTGGTCACTTCGAAGTGGTTCTCAGATTGTTGAAATTCCTCCAATGTTGCTATTAATCATTTTTGAGATTTGGTCATTTGGAGTTGATAGCTGAATTAAATTCTGTCCACCCTCAGCTAAGAATTTATAATTTTTAGTCAGTAGCTTGAGCATGAGTCAAAGACAGGCCTGCATCTTGCTGTTCAAGCTTGACTCAAATTCTCAATAGAAATGGATAGGCTCATCTTGGCTTGAGCTCAATGTTTTCTCATTGGACAAAGGTACTCTTATGGATAGATGTATTAATTTTTTTTTGTCAGGCTAATAATATTATTAGTTTTAGCTCATATTATGTGTGGCTACAAGGACCGCAGCTAGATATAAAAAATTTAGTAAATTTTTAGAATGCTCGTTTTGATAATTAGTTAAGTTTCATAGTTATATACAATACTTCTACTTCAATAACAAGCTTGTTCACATAACCACATACATGATTTGAAACTGAGTTGAATTTGTTTACTAGTCTTAATAAGTCAAAAGCTCTGAGCTGTTCATAAACTATTGATTATCATTGGCAAACTTAAATCTGGGATCATTTCAAGGATCTATAGATTTATAAATTATGTTTTAGTAGTAGGGAGATTTGTGAGAATGCCATCTCACATGCTTTATTAAAGATTGCAGTTTTTACCGCATCTTGTGCATGATTCTCACTGCCAAAGGGAAATTGCTGCTTTTGTAGATATGTATACTTCTTGAAATCTGTGAAAACTATCTGTGAAATATTATTTGTTTTATATATTTGTAAATGATCTTAAAGTTTTCTCAACAGTGACAAATGGAATGATCTTCTGGCTGATTATCATTACAGGTGGCCCTCTTTTGCTTGTGTATGGGAGGAATCATGTACTACTTGGAATATGAACCAGATACCATGGCTCCATTTCTCAGGGGCCTCATCCGGAGATTCCTCGCTAGCAGAATAAGCAATCCAAGCCCAACCTCTAACCGGAATTCATCCTACTCCTACCTGCACAATCTGGGCTCCGTTGAAAATCAGAACATCCAAGAGGAGGTGCAGGACGATGAAGCTTCTTCACCCTCAACATCAGCAGAATACAATCTTGAACAAATTCCTGGACTTTAGACATCTGACGTATTTTCCACTTTCTTGCACTTGATATAGCCACTTCTCATTACTTTCTTGTTTGTGTTTTCCCATTTGATTTTGTCCCAGAACAGCCCTATTCCATTTATTAGCCCCAATGGAGCTTGGGTGCCCCTGGTCCATTTTTGAAACTTGTAATAATCTTTTAGAGGAGGGATCATTAGCTGCCTTCTTGACACAATGGTTTTAAAGCCTAGATATCAACTATACTCACAGGAAATAATTGTAAACTTGTGCACTTGTAATTGCACTGTTTCCATGTGAATAGCCAAAGAATTGAGCAACTTCACTGATGCATTTCTTTGATGTGGAATTGGAGTTCAGAATTGCATCCCTTGCCTTAACAGGTTGGGAAATTTCATATATCTGCTCTTGATTTCTTCACTGCCTGCTCAATTTGTGAATAACCCTTGCTTGAATTGTTAGTTTTATTTTTGTCAAATTTCCTGAAAATTATTGCTTCAATGCATAAAAAATATGGATTAGATTTGTAGGAAAAATAGAGTACAATTATAATCTTGAATAATCTATTTAAATAAATAATAGATCTCATAAGACAAATGTTAGGCTCCAAATAATAGTCCACCAGGTGATGAAGCTAAGTGAGACTGAAATCCTTATGGAATTTATCAGGTTTCTACAATGCCTATTTCTATGATTGGGAAAAGTGAAAGCTTCCAAAAAGGATAACTAGTAATCTCCACGACAAAGCATGGTGACTCTTAATTCCATAATCATCTCATAAACATTCAAAAGGATGATATCTACATCATATAAATATTGATCACAGACAATTGAGTAAGGACTGATTGAGATCATCCATCCACGCTCTTACAGATATTATATGTCTTCTTTCCAATTTTACATTCAATGCCATTGAACTTGCAGAAAAATATTGCCCGTGAGTTTCTTGCATTGCTTTGGGACCTAACCAGTCTTTCCACCGTTTCCTTGAGCATGTCACTGATATTGCCCAGAGTCCATAACAATGATATGTGGGGCCGTGGATTCTGCCATAGTTGATGATACAATTCAGAAATTGTTTTATTTTATGGAAGAAAAGCATGAAATAGTCATCAGCAAAATCAAACAACAACAATTTAGTACTCAGGGAGACCAAGCAGTTTATATTGGAAAAAAGAAAAAAAACCTTTGTGGACCCCAACCTTGTAGAATTCAGGGAGCCCATGCAGTTTATATACATCATCAACCAACTTGATTTGTTTTGTGAGCTGCAAAAAACATGAAATTAAGATCAGTGCAGCTTGTTCGAGTTCTTTTGAGATGTAGAAGCCTGATTGTTTTCATCAATAAAAATCAACTAGAATTCTTATAAGAATGATTGGGTTCACTTGTGTTTCAGAGTGATAGGATCACAACTTGTTTGATTTGAGCACTTCTAACTACTAAGTGAGAAGTATTCTATGAGGAGCTTGCCTGCATCTCGAATAACAGGCAGTGCCCTGCTAAACCTTTATAATCCTATGTAAATAGATCTTAAAACCACCGTTATAAAGATATTTACCAATGCAGGAAGTCTAGTGTTTGCCTGAAGAAAATCTCATCTGATGTGATTTCAACTAGTAAAAAGTTCTCAAGACTTTCTCCATTTTGTCATATAAAATTATGTGCCATCTAAGCTAACCGATGAACTATGGATTTTGTTTCAGTGCCGTAACAAAATAGTAATCACAGTTGAAGCATGCTTTATGAAAATTCACATCCATTGTAGACTATCTGCAAGTGTCCTATAAGTAGCCTCATAAAATGAACTGAAAAAGCAGACCAGCTTATGATTTGGTGAAAACTAGTAGATAGATACATGCAAAATTGACCGAAATAATTTTGATGAGAAGCAATAAAGTGTCACATTGTAACCTGGGCATGGTCAAGCTGAATATTAACAGCCAAGTCTAGAAATAACAATTTTCCATAGAGTTATATGCAAACGTAAAGTCAGTAGATTCAACAAGAGACTTCATATAAAAGGACGCAGACATACATACCTCAGAGAGACCCCTTCCCAAAACTTCCAGAGATAGAAAGGAACGTGTCTGCTCATCATTGACAAACGCATCCCACTTGCTGAACTCTATAATATATCTGCCCTCCACAAGAAATAAAGATCATGTCATTGATGGTATACTTGGGTTTGATAAATGCATCACCAATGCTAGAATTGCAAAGTTCATCATATAATTAACTGTAAGAATGAAATATTTGGCTTCAGAGTAAATGATCTGACCTTCTCTGAGATAGAAACTTCTGACGAAGCATTGCCACAACAGAGTCAATCTGATGTACTCCAATTGGAACAGTTCTACCCAAACTAATGTGAAATTCTCTCCCTAAAAGAACTTTTTCAAGCTTCTCATCATCTTTGCTCAATTCACTGACTGGAATGTCAGCATCAACCACATAAAGACTAGGTATAACAGGAGCTATTCTTTTCACAAAAAGCACCAGTTGTTTCTTCACCATAGGCGGTATAAGAACTGCAGACAAAAACAACAATAGGTGAAGACATTACAATACAAATCATAAGGACAACTAGATTTTCCACACATCAAACACTTGTTGAAGATATGCAAGAAACTCTTGCAGGATTAAATGAAACACTAACACTAAACAATTCAACACAAACCAAAATGCCATCTTGTGGACATGCAAATTGGTATCACTAAGGGCAGCCCCGATGCTACAAAACGCCCACTATGCGCGGGATCCGGTCAGACCACTTGGGTCCCTTGTACACAACCTTATCCTTAACAATTCAACCAAACCAAACTGCCATCTTGTGGACATACAAATTAATATCACTGAACAAGAAAATTCAACAAGTACTCTGCTATAAAAAATCAAATGTGAAAAAGGAAGCAGCTTTGAATAAAATTATAAATAGGGAACATAAATAGAAAATCAAATTAGAGAAAGGAGTGGAAACCTGGAACGTAAACATGCAGAGCATAATTCCCTACAACATGTGGGAAGCTCCGAATTCGGCCAGCTCCCAGGGCTGCAGAAGTATCTAGAATAACAACAAAATAAAATCAAGCGAAAAAAAAAGAGAGAAATCCAATGAATCCCAGATATGGAAGAAAGCTAGTCACCGTTGAAGTTTGGAGCTTGGAGGAGATCGAGAGGGGGTGGTGGGAGAGGAGAAACATCCTTGAATTCTACGCCGTTCATCGGAGGTTCACCATCACTGGCGTCATCATCGGAGTCGGAGCCATAGATGGCCTTCAGAGCCTCCATCCTCTCTCCCCGTCGTCTCGGCTCTCTCTCCCCGTCTCGGCTCTTTGTTCTGATGGATTGGATCAGACACGCTCATCATCACAATCGAGTATCCATCTCGAGGCAGTGATAACTACAAATAAACCCCTGGTCCCCCCGGGGAGTTATATGTAAATGTAAGAGGCTAAACAGCTTTTGAGGAGGCATTTGCGTTTTATTCCCCTTTGCGTCTCTCTCCCGATAGAGTTAGGATTGTATGAAACTCTGAGTAATGGCAAATTTGAAATATCAACCAAACAAAATTATAGAATTCAGAAACTCCATAAAGTAAGAAGTACCTAGATGATCAAAAAGAAATTCATGCCCTTTGAAGCTTCCAAGAAAAAGAACACTTTGCATCCTTCAAGCCAACAGCAAGTCATTGCAGGTTTGAGACACAACTTTAACAAAATCCTTGAATTCAGAAATTCTAAAAAATAAGACGTCAGTATATTATCACTAAAAATCAAAATAGGGAGGGTCACATGGTTTATCCTGAATTACCTATGGGCCCGAAATGAAGTTATTGCCTTTGGTCAGTGCTCTTGAGCCCACCCTGCCTGCTGCTGCTACTAGTAGAGAAAGAAAGTTGTGTATACTCCTTTCTTCTTTTACATTGGCTATGAAAGGATGGCAGATAAGACCAGCTATACACCACCACCACCAATAACAACAACTCAAACAACTTGAGTTAGATTATAGAATCAATGAGTCATCACCAAACTCTTTCAAACTTAAGAACTGTCAAGGCCCATAGCTTAGAATGAACCCGGAAAACCAGGTGTAGAATCTATTTTTTTTCAAGTGTCCACCCCTGAAATTGCTTATCTCAATGACAACCCACATACAAAAAAGTGTTAGCTCCCAAGTTTGAAAGTCTAGTGAAGGCTCACAGTTTATCAGGATGAGTTTAGGATTAAAAAACTTGCAACTACTACTATAAATTCAGCAAAGAGTTGCTGCATTTGCATTGCAACCAACACTCAACTCATAGACAACAAAATGGCAAATTTTGTCGTTTGTGTTCTTCCTATCATACTGTTCTTCGCGACCCTCACAACCTGTCAAAACATTTTCACTTACTCAAGGGCAACATTATATGGCAATCCAGAGTCCTCTGGAACTCCCAGTATACTGCTAGTCCCTCTTCCTTCAATTGGTTATGTGCATGCCTGCTAAAATGAATTTGAATCTTTTATGATCACAAACCAACATGAGAAACAGATAGAAATTAGTGATCACTCACAGTGTGGTGAGGGAAATGCAGGTGGAGCTTGTGGGTATGGAGACTTTGGAAGAGACATCAACGGCAGGGACGTAAGTGCTGTGTCAAGATTGTACAGGAATGGCAGCGGATGTGGCGCATGTTACCAGGTGAGATGCAGATATCCTCAGCTGTGCAATGACAAGGGCGTTAGGGTTGTGGTCACAGACTACGGTGAGGGAGATAACACTGACTTCATTCTCAGCGCTCGTGCCTTCGTGAAGCTTGCCCATCACAACACGGCAGCCCGCCTAATGGCCTATGGCACCATTGACGTTGAGTACAGAAGGTATAATATATGCTCCAACCTGTCTCTGTTCCTATATCACAGAGTGATCTATGCATGGGTGGTCATATATAGAATATGGATGCAGGATATCATGCCACTACCCAGGGCATAATCTGATATTCAGGGTGACAGAGAACAGCAGATACCCAGACTACTTGGCCCTGGTAATTCTCTACCAAGCAGGACAGAAAGATATAACGGCTGTTGATTTATGGCAGGTTAGTCACAAACCACATATTAACAAATTGAATGAATTATGCAATTTATTAATCAGAGGAGGAGAGAGACAGAGAGTGTGATCTTACCAATAGTTCTTGATTGTGAGCATGCATGTTGTGCAGGAGGACCGCAAAGAATGGAGAGGGATGAGAAGGGTCTACGGTGCAGTATGGGACATGGTAAACCCTCCGAAGGGGCCAATGAACATGCTACTCCAGATCACTGGGGATGATGGTGCTCAGAACTGGGTCCAGCTGACGGACGTTATCCCCAAGGACTGGAAGGCTGGGGCTTCCTATGACTCTGCTGTCCAACTCCCCTGAGACTCTTCTCCCTTACTACCACGAAATATAGAAGAGGATGCCTACAAATAAATTACTTCCTTTTTAATCTCAAATGCATATGAGATATTTAGCCTTTAGTACCTGAAATAAGGAGCTGTGTCCTGGCTCTGTGGATGTAGCGCATGGTATGCTTCACTTACATAATATGTTTGCTGAATAAAGTGTGAGTTCCCTCAGATGGCATATAAACAAAATAATCACTTCAGCATCATTGAAGTGTGAACATTGCATTAGTGATCACAACCATTCCACCAAACAAATCACTTCAACTTGCAGCGTGCAGGAAAACACAAGAGTTTAAAAAATTGTAAACATGAGAATCATTCACTAATTTTCACAGAATCTGGAAACATAACATTGTTCTTACAGAATCTTAACAAGAGCCACAGGTGCATTAGAGTAGAGGTGAGAAGAAATGAGAGAACAGGAAGATTTCACACTTGAAACTGTAATTGTGGTATCCTTCTATGTCCAATGACTCATATCTACTGTTAAGAAAAGTATTAGAGTTAACGGATCCGGGTTAGCGGTAACGGATCCGGGTTATATGAATGTTTGTATATAAAGGGTTAGGGTTTGTAAAGTGTTAATAAGAAATTAATGAGAAAACCTAGCAGCAGCTATTGTGGCCAATAGCTTTTTCATCTTGATCTCCGACCACCTCCGTTCACCTCCGATCCCGCCACAATTCTACATGGTATCAGAGCTAAGGTTAGGTGATCTTTGAACGACGGGCTGGTGGTGTGGTAGGCCGCAGTGCAAGGCTCACTTGATTTGAGCGCCAGAGCGGTAGCAACAGAAGCTCGATGGAGGTGATCTCGGAGGCGTCGATCGGATCGGGGCCTGACAGCCGGACAGATTTGGGCATCGGTGGATCAGCGGCTGGGGCATCGTGAGCTGATCTCTGGCCCCGCTTGGGCCGCAGTGGAGGAAGTCACGTGCAGGAGGCCCGGATCTATGCGGCCGCAGTGGCCGTTTCCGGGCAGACCGGAGCAGTGGACGCTACGCCAGGATCTGAGAGGAATGTGCCGCGCCAGGAACTGTCGTAGCCGCAGTCACAATGTGCGGAGGAGGAGCGCTCGGCACCAGAGTGAGCCTGCTCAGCGCAGAGGGAGGTGCGAGGTTCTGCGGCGCAGAGAGGAAGAACAGCGCCGCAGAGAGAGAAGGTGCATACCGAGAAGAAGGTCTTTGTGAAGAAGAGCTACTGCGCAGGGAGGAATCGCAGCGTTGTGGTGTCCGCGCATGAGGGCGTAGGACAGCGCCAAGTGAGGATCTGTCGTAGCGATCCCGGCCGCGGCACGCGATCCTGTCCTCGCGCACGGATACCGCGCACGAGACCCCGCCGAGGCGCTCGCGCCCTCGGACTCCCCGCGGCGTGATCAGATGCGTCAAGGCTGGTGGTGTGGTGTTCTTGGTGTTGACTTGGCTGAACGTGGTGATGGCGACTCCGATGCGCGCTCGTGATATGAAGAATCTTCTTGATGAGGTTAGATTGAAGGTGATGGCCGGTGATACATCACCCCTGCTCGATCTGCGTTGGTCGTTCCCCGCTCACATATGCGATGATAGAGAGTGCTACAAATCGGAAGAAAGGCATCTCAAATTTATAGTTGCCCACAACCACGTAATCACGGGTCGAGGTCAGACTTGGAGGTGGAAGGCGGAGGAGCCTATAGAGGCGGCGTGGAGGAGGCCGTGGTCGAGGTCGTCTTTGGTACTAAAGCCAACTTAGCGATTCTGGATGAGGAGCAGCTTTGTTGAGATGTCCACGCCATGTTGCCGAAGTTGGAGGAGGAGTCGCGGCCAGTTGAAGGCGAGGACCGAGTTCCAAGGACAAGGGCCAGGAGCCACATGAGGATCTTGCTCGACGGCTGCACTGGTTAACTTTGCCAACTATGCCTACGCTGGCATGTAGGTCCGTGCTCAAGCACTTGCATCTACAAAGAAACCGCATGTAGAATGGATTGTAGACTTCAGAGCATCTAGGCATATTATCGGGTACATGTAGTGAGTTTGCATCATATTCACCATATAGGCATACTCATAATGAGACTGTCCAAACTGCTGATGGGACTTCTCAACCCATTAGAGGAATTGGCTCAGTCAAATGCACTTCATCCATCACACTCTCTTCTGTCTTGCATGTTCCCTCATTCCCCGTTAATCTTCTTTCAGTTAGCTCTATTATTGATCAATTAGACTGCCATGTTCTCTTTGACCGTGAATCATGTCTTTTTCAGGAGAGGCGAACCGGGAGGAGGCTTGGGACTGGCACCAGGCGTGATGGACTTTGGTACTTGGATCAAGGGAGTGTTGATGTTGCTCTGGCTGCTGCTGTGTGTGGGGGAGTAGAAGCTGCAGTGCTACTCCAACATTGTCGTTTGGGTCACTTATCTTTTGAAAGTTTACGTAGGTTATAACCAGAATTAATGGACAAGGTACATAGGAGTAAACTTGTGTGTGATGCTTGTGAGTTTGGCAAGCATACACGTTCTACTTATTCTAGTATTGGTCTTCGAAGTGTTGAACCATTTGCTCTTATTCATTCGGATGTATGGGGACCTTGTCCAGTTGTTTCAGTTAGTAGATTCAAGTGGTTTGTGACCTTCATTGATTGTTATTCTCGCATGACATGGATTTATTTGATGAAACACAAGAGTGAGGTGCTTCGGTGTTTTCAAGACTTCTATGCACAATGTGCAAGGAGCTTCGGTTCAATCGCGAAGGATTGGATTATACTGTAATGATGAACCGGAAGTATGTTAATAAAAGATTTTGCATTACGTTTTGTCATCTCAGGGGATCTTGCAGACGACATCTTGCCGCCTGCATATACGCCCAAAATGGGGTGGCCGAAAGCAAGAATTAATAGACATCTGGAGGTCGTGACGCTCTATCATACTCACGACATGAATGTGCCAAAGATCCTATGGAGTGAGGCGTTGATGACGTACCGCTATCTCATCAACCGCGATGTCTTCACGAGTGTTGGGAATGAAGACACCATGCGAAAATGCTTACAGGGTGAGAACAAGTTTATCATCCCTCCTAAGGTGCTTTAGTCAGACCCGCTGACAGAGATCATAGGCCTTGATTGGGGAAGTTGGACCCTCAAAGCGGTGAAGTGTGTATTTGTTGGGTACTCTTCTAGTCGGAAGGGTTATAAATCTTGCCGGAGCCCGACCGAAGGCCGACTATTTGTGAGTATGGATGTGACCTTCGTGGAGCCTGAGCCTTTCCATGGTGGAAAGCGATTTGACTTGATATCTCTCTTTGAGGATTCCTCTCCTAGCACAGGCGGTGCTGGTCGAGAGGGGGAGAATCGTAGAGATGTGGTTGTGGGGCTTATACCGTGTCCTCTGAATGATATGGATCAGGGGGCGTGTCAAGATGGTCAAGATGAAACTGTTGGAGTATGTCAAGATGAAAAAAATGTTGAACCTGACACAAGGACAAGGAGAATTGAAGGTGTACAAAAGGAGACAGACAGGTGTTCAGGGGAGCATGGAGAGCAACAGGTTGAAGGAGAATTGAAGGTGTACAAAAGGAGGCAGATAGGTGTCCAGGGGGAGCATGGAGAGCAGCAGCCGCAGCTACAACAGTACTCCACACTCCCTACGATCGACATTGATGACGCACTGCCCCACGACGCCACCGTCCCCTGTGCCTCTCATCGCTTCCTTCTTACTGCATGTCCTTCCCCGCCTCCTCCTCGAAATGGGTGGTAATGCTCTATTTCTCTTAATTTGCCTATTGCCCATTCAGTAGAGAACCTCGAGCCAATCTTTGGAAAACCTCCAGGCCTAGGTTTGGCTTTGAGAATGATATTGCTAACTTTGTCTCTTATTCTTCATTTATCTCCTGCGATACAAAACTTTCATCAGATCATTCTGGTCGATTACCAATACAGGAGCGACCGCAAGTGGCAAAGCAGATCCTAAGTGGCAGTGGTGCTATGCATGAGGAACTCCAAGCCTTGGAGAAAATGATACATGGGAACTTGTATCTCCCAACCGGGAAAAAGGCAATTAGTCAGAAGTGGGTGTATTTGTGAAGCAAACTCAAGGGAAGATTGATGCTACAAGGCAAGGTTAGTTGCAAAGGGGTATAGCCAAACTTATGGGATTGACTATGATGAAACCTTTGCTCCTCGCAGCAAAGATGAGCACGCGGTGAGGACTTTGATCCTACGATGTAATGTGAACTTTGTGGTTGGCCATTCCACATCGAGATGGATGTCAAAATGCGCTTCTGCTGCGTGGGATCTACAAGAGGAGGTGTATATGGAGATTCCTCCCGGCTTTACTACTCCACGCATTTGGGAAGGTGTATAGGTTGAAGAAGTCCTTATATGGGTTGAAGCAATCACCAAGGGCGTGGTTTGTGATGTTGGGACGATGCAATGTGCGTGGTATAGGCTATATGCAAGGTGTAGTGGGGATCACAATCGTCTTTTACAAACACCCAAATCCCATGCCACATGATGGTCGTCTATGTGGATGACATTGTTATTACAGGGAGATGATCTTGAGGAGATTCTCACCTAAAACGTATTTAGGTAAAGAGTTTGAAGTTAAGGATCTGGGTCAACTAAGATATTTCCTTGGTATTGAGATTGCAAGGTCTTCTAAAGGAATAGTGCTTTCTCAGAGGAAGTATGTTCTGGACTTACTTTCAAATGAGGGAATGCTAGGGTGCGCAGAGTAGCTTCACACAAATTGAGTAGAATCACAAGTTGTGTGCCTAATCTGGTAACTCGGTAGAACAAGGACAAGGCGTTATCGAGGAGACTTGTTGGTCAGCCTTATCTACTTACGCCACACGAGACATATATTATTATGGCGTGGTGGAGTAGGTATATGCGTGATCCCAAGGTTGAGCGTATGGAGGCGATATCTGAGGATTCTGAGATACTTGAAGGGAAGCCTGTGGAAAGGCCTTTGGTTAGGGAGTCGTGGGCGGCTTGGATGTGGAGGGATATTGCGATCTGATTAGGCTAATCTGCTTGGATGATAGGAGATCCACCCTTCGTGCTTACCGTGTCTTTGTTGGGGGTAACCTTGTATCTTGGTAGTAAAGAAACAAGAGGTGGTTGCTCTGGTCTACACCAGGGGCCTATCTGGGGGCTACTATGGCGACTAGTACATGTGAGATGCTCTGGATCACGAGGAGTTTGTTGTCGTAATCACTACTATTTAGAGGCGATGCATCAAGCCTTCGGTGTGACAACAAATAAATCGAATTAACATTGCTAACAATCCTGCAACAGATGATCGCATCGTAAGCATGTTGAGATTGATCGCTTCTTCATTAAGGAGAGATTGGATAATGGAGTTTTGAAGTTGAATCATGTTCATTCTGGCGAACAACTAGCTGATTGCTTAACTAAAGGATTAGGTCTTCAAGAGTGTGTTAAAGCATGTAACAATATGGGAATGATTGATATCTATCGCCCATCTTGAGGGGGAGTGTTAAGAAAAGTATTAGAGTTAACGGATCCGGGTTAGCGGTAACGGATCCGGGTTATATGAATGTTTGTATATAAAGGGTTAGGGTTTGTAAAGTGTTAATAAGGAATTAATGAAAAAAACCTAGCTGCGGCTAGTGTTGCCGACATCTTCTTCATCTTGATCTCCGGCCACCTCTGTTCACCTTCGATCCCGCTGCAATTCTACATCTACCATACGGTTGAGATGGATAATAGCCTGAACTTGGCATCTGAGAATATGATCTTTGGCCTCCATCATGATTTCCGTGACGACCAACCTTTGACACTCTATATAAAAGGGCAGCTTGGTGCTACAAAGCTCCCGCATTGTGTGGGATCCGGGGAATGGTCGGATGATTCGGGTCTATCGTACGCAATCTTACCCAACTTTTTTTACAAGCGGTTGTTTCCACGACTCGAACCTGTTACCTCCAGGCCACAAAGCAACAACTTTACCGTTGTGTTAAGGCTCTCTATATCCCGAAATAAATTCCTATAATTCAGAAAACAAGAAATTATATATTTGAAAGAGTTCCACGGATGCATTATCTTTCCTATTACCAAAAAATGTGCTTCCAAACACCCAGCTCCCGTAGTTAAGGGGAAGTGCAATCATCTAGACGTTACCTAAATGAGCAATTCAGCTATCTGAACCTCGTGAGAACTCATCAGGAGAGCTAATACTTTCCCTTACGATGAGCTCTGCTCCATTAACTCGACGAATATAGCAAACCAAGAAACATTTGCTATATACCTACAACATTTCCAAACAATACTGGGACTTTGTCTCCGATCACACAGGACTTCAACACACCATATTAGAGAAATTATTGACTGGTGATTGGATATTACTAAACAATGGGTCAAGAAATGGTATGAATATTTTGTCCAAAGCTTTGGTTGCTACCTGTGCATGGGCTATCTGGAAGGGCAGGTGCGACCTTGTCTTCAACAACAAGAGACCTCTTCCATATCAGATATTTAAGCAGACCCTTGCTGTCACCCAGGAGCACTTTGGGAAAATGAGGGGCCAAATCAGGGAGTACCTAAGCAACTCTGTATATCATCATACTATTACGATTATGTGTGATGCCTCTTGGACTGATGAGCCTTCTCTCTATGGTGTAGGATTTGTGATTATCAAAGGAAAGAGCTTGGTGCTGTGGGCTGGCTGCACTGGAAAGGAGGCTGATTCAAGCTTGCAGGGAGAGCTATTGGCTATTATCACTGCCTTGGAAATGAGCAAGTCAAGGAATTTACAACAACAACAACAACAACAACTAAGCCTTAATCCCATACTAGATGGGAATTAGAATTTATATGGATTCTCTACATTTTTGTATTGCTCTCAAAAATGAAATAAAAATAAAAATAAAAATAAAAATAAAATGAAATGAAATAAATTGAAATAAAATGAAATAAAAAAAAAAAAATACATAAATAAATAATAACAACAACAAATAATTCTATGAGAGATTGGGATGTTATAAGTAGAACAATATCCCTACAAACAAAGCTAAGCTAATGAAGGAAAACCTTTTAGCCGACTGATCGGTAATCCTATACTAGACGGCTATGAAACACTGACACGCTAATTTGGCAGACTTGCAGGTGTCGATGGGCGGATCCGACATGGACACCCGGCCGGACACATGGCGCCAGAATGCGTGTAGATACTCAAAAGCGATATCCTATTTTTTTTTTTGGAAGCCGTATCGCCGTCCGCTGACAGCGTGAGGGACACGGCTTGAGGAAGGCGATCGGCGTCGTCGTCGAGAGGAAGATCAGAATCACCGCCCTCTTGGTAAGTGAGACTCCTCGCTGACCGGCGGCGACACTTCTCATCGTCTCCGGTGAGAAAGAGGGCAGAGGTGGCGGCGAGCTATGAGGGAAGAACCCAAGGGCAGAGATGGAGGCGAGCCAAGAGGATAGGTTCTCGAGGAAGGATCCTAAAGGCGGCCGTGAAGCGCCGGCCTTGGCCGAGGAAGGATGACGGGGAGGAGGCGCCGTTTCTTCATGTGGAGGAGAAGATCTAGGGTTTTGTAAATGGGATAATGTGCACCGTTTGATCATTTCTAAAAATCATGATGGGTTATAATAATAAAATCTGATTTAAGAATTCTGATTTTATTTTTAATTAAAAATATAAAAACAATATCCTTTTTATTTCATTTGTTTTATTTTTTATAAAATCAAAATTTTAAAATAAATCAATTTATGGAATTCAGTTTTTTTTTAAAGAAAAATATAAACAAAACTATCATAACTAAAATTGAAACTCAAACCAATATAAAAATTAAAATTATAATTAAAAAATCATTTTAAAATCCAAATCAAATTTTAACATATTTCAAATTTTATTAAAATTTAATTTCAAATCTTAAACTTACCACTCACCGCCTTCTTTATGTGTTTTCACTGTTACCAAACCATTGCTTTTTTTTTTCTTTTTACTGTGCATTAGGGTTTTTGCCTCCGAGTCGCCTTCACTGCTTCTTCTTCTGAAAACCGGTATGTCTTGTTTGCTTCTTTTTTTTTTTTTTTTTTTTTTTTTTGCAATTTATTAGTTCAATAACTTTTATTTCAATTTATGTTTTTGATTGATGGATATAATTGTTGTTGTCTTCTTTTGATTTTTTTTTTGTGTGGAATTTGTGGATTATTTGATATGATGAAACAAAATCTAATAACTGTATTTTATCAAAATATTATATATAATATTTTTATATGTATTTTTATTCAACGTGTCCGTGTCCTACATTTTCTAAAAATATAGGTAATGGTAATAAAATTAATGGAGTGTAATGGGTAATGGAGTAATTAAAGGTGTCCAGGTGTCAGTATGATTGCTTCGTATTTGACGGGGTCGGTATATAATTCTTTGTCTCCGAAGTATGGCTCTGTCGAAAGTAAGATCCGCTCAATATCTAACATATGTAGGTCCTTAGACACCACCTCTCTCCACGTAATCTTGGGCCTACCTCTACCCTCTTATTACCTTCTATAACTAAACTATCACATTTTCAACTTGGGCTTTGAGGGGTCTCCGTACAGACGCGTCCAAACCATCTTAAACGCCCTTCTCGTATTTTATCTTCAATTGGTGCAATGACATTCGCGCCATCCGGATGTGTTTCATTTCTAATCTCATTCCAATCTTGTATGACCACTCATCCATCTTAACATCCTCATTTCGCCACATTCATTCTTATGCATATGTTGAACTTTAGTTACTTCAACACTTTCATTCCCGTATATAGCGGCGGTCTAGCTAGCAGATCCTATAAAATTTTTTCCTTTATCTTATTAGGCATCTTTTATCACATAACACCCCCACAGACTTCTCCATTTCAACCATCCAAATTTTGATTCTATGGGTTACATCTTCATCTATCATCCCATCATCCTGAAAAATGGAACCTAAATACCTAAAATGGTTAACCTTAGGCACTACCACCCCCTAGTTTCACTTCTCCTTCATCTCTTCTACTTAGACTAAAATTACAGTGCATATATTCAGTTTTACTTCTACTTAACCTAAAGCCTTTACTTTCTAAAGTGTTTCTCCATAATTGTAGCTTTTGATTTACTCCATCTCTAGTCTCATCCACTAGGACAACATCATCTGCAAACAACATACACCATGGGATGTCATCTTGGATATAACTAGTTAATTCATCCATCACTAGGGTAAACAAGTATGGGCTCAAGGCCGATCACGATGTAGACCCACCGTTATAGGAAACTCCTCCGTATCGCCTCCTCATCGCTCTCTACACTTGTAACCGCCTTCCCTCATACATATCCTTAATAATATTTATATTTTACATGAATGTTTTTCCTCTCCAATAAATCTACCAAAGGACTTGTCTTGGTACCCTATCATAGGCTTTTCTAGGTCAATAAATACCATAGTATGGAGATCCTTCTTCTTTTCTCTCGTAGATCTCCATCAAGTTTCTTAATAGGAAAATGGCTTCGCTGTTGTGGATCTACTGGCGTAAAACCAAATTGGTTCTCACACCTTTGTGATATACCTAAGTCGATGCTCTATTGCCTCTACTCCCGAGTTTCACCGTATTTACATTCATTAACTTAATACCACGAATTTAGTGCGAATTTTGAATATCTCCCTTATTCTTATAAATAGGGACCAAAATGCTTTTTCTCCAAATTGCCCCAAGATTTTCCCCTTTTAGAATAGAGTTGAAGAGTTTGGTTAACCACTCTACCCCTACTTCTCGAAGACTTCCAAACTTCAATCGGGATACCATCTCGGGCAACAAGCTTTTCCTACTTCATTTTTCAGTGCACTCCTTGACTCTAGCTAGGCGATCTTACGATGTATAGCTTTAAAGTTCCTTTCTATCGTTGATCCATAAAAATCCATGAAGTTATCCTCACGACTTGTTGAATAAGTGATCAAAGTAGTTTCTCCATCTCTCCTTGATTTCCTTATCTCCGCCAAGATCTCTGCTGAGACTTCATCCTTAATGCACTTGATTTGGTTCAAATCTTTCCCACTTTTTATCTCTTAGCCTTGCTATCTTTGTATACTTCCTTTTCTCCTTCTCGTGTCCCTAACTTGTAGGTATAAATTCTAAAGGATTTACCTCTGCCTCACTACTTAAGCTTTCTTGGCCTCCTTTTTTATGCGTTTTTATACTTTTCAAAGATTTCTCCATCCCGCCAGGTTGTGGGTAATTTCTTATACTAATATCTTTTCTCTTTAATAGCTTTTGAACCTCTTCTATTCCACTACCACGACATATACTGGGTCGGGTGACCCAGTCCTGGTGCTTAGAGACCCCTAGGGAGCTCACTTCCTATTTTTAATCTGATTCGACGTCTCCTATTCCATAAGGTGCTTTTGCATCAATCTTTCACATTGGTGCCTCTTTCTTCCCATATTTTTATCCTTAAATGCTAATTGGTTGGTTCCTTTTAACGCCCACCATCTAATCCTACTTTGTTTAACCTCTTCTTTCTGCTTTTACTATACCCTTTTTTCTTCACATCCAACGCGCCAGTACCTATGTTGTGTGGTTAATGCTTCTCCGGGTATAACCTTGCAATCTTTACAAATAGATTTATCCCTTCTTCTCGTAACAAGAAAGTCGATTTGGCTACAATTACCCCATTCTTAAAGGGTAATCAAGTGTGATTCCCTTTTCTTAAAACAAGTGTTGGTCAACACCAAATCATGAGCCAAAGCAAAATCTAATATAGATTTTCATTCCTCATTCCTCACGCCATATCCATAACTCCATGCGTACTGCTGCGTTAGCTGCATCACGCTCAAGTTTCCACCTATATGTTCATTAAGATCACCCCCAATAAAAAGCTCTTGTTCACATTGGAATCCCTAGAACTACCATATCCAAATCTTCCCAAAACTTAACCTTATATCTTCTCTATGTTTCAAGTACTTGAGGGCATACACACTCACTATGTTTATTTATTTCCCAACACTAGAGCTTTCAAATGTATAATCGTATGCTCTCCTACCATTCAGACTTCAACCACTTTGTCCTTCATTTTGGTTCCAAAATTACACCCACACCATTTCTATGTTTATCCCTCCACAATACCATAATTTATAACATGTGTTACTAATCTCTCTAGCATTGTTTCACTATCCACCTACCGCCGCAAAACATACTATATCTATCCTCCTCCTTTTTAAAGTGTCAACTAACTCCATAGATTTTCCTGTCAAAGATCATATATTCCAACTACCAATCCTAATCCTACTCACACTCTCATGGACTAACATCTTTACTCGCACCCGTCTACTAAGATGCGAGAACCCTTGCTCATTTAACACCATATAAAATTATCTCTGACTGTCTACTGGCAATTCATGAGTTGATCAACAATGAGGGCTCATCTACTCATGGATATTATCAAAGGGACATAAACCAGATTAAACAATTCACCATGCTGCAACCAATGCTGAAGCTGAAGTATTGCCCAAGGGAGTACAACATAGTTGTTGATACACTTGCTACCTATGCACAAAGAAATCCTATGCTCTCATTGTTCCATAGGGGGGCAGATCGACCACGATGGCTGGATGATGTATTTCAGGCAGCTAGGATGCATTTCTAAAACTCTTATGTTTTTTGATACTTTTTTCTTTGTTTTAATTAGCTAGCAATAACTCTTTCCTGTCAAAAAAAAAAATAAAAAAACTTCGACGTATGTACTAGATCCTCTTCCCCTCAATACAAATAATGGCTTCAGCATGCAAAAGTGGAATCTGCATTTTCTTTGTCATCTGCAACCAATATGTCAGAACATGGACCACATGGTCACATGGGTCAAATCACAAAAATATCAGATGAAGTAAAATTCACCAAATTTGGTTCAATCCAAAGCTTCCAGACAATACATAAGGCTCCAAATGACCATACAACGAAACTAAAGCCACATCTTGCGTATCATCAATATGAAGAACATCGAAAGCATAAAGTTCAAAATGATCAATAGTTCGCACATAAAAAAATAAAATAAAATAAAAACTTGAAAATAGTCAAATGGTGTATTGACATATCTTTTTTTTGGTGCGAACGAGCCAACTGGCTAGGCCAGCAGCTAATAAGACCATGGGCGTGCACATCGCCTGGGTTCGAATCCTCGCAACACCGGGGGTTATGACAACACATGCCCCCAACACTGTGCGCAAAGGCATTCGCCACAGGCGCGGCCCTCAGCGTGACTCGAACCCGCGACGGGGTGGGAGTCACGCGACCATTTTGACTCTCGGCTAAGGTGCTTTTGTCATATCTCTAATGAGTTCTCCAACAAAAACACCAATTGTTTTTTATGTTCCCCATTTTTTTTTATATAATAGGAGCTATTGTTTTCACAAAAAGCACCAGTTGTTTCTTCATCATGGGCGGTATAAGAACTGCAGACTAAAACAACCATAAGTGAACGTGACATAGAGAGCTCATGCATTCAACCAGGGAACCTTGCGCTAAGATTTACTTTATTATTCTACTTTGTAACCTGGTTGTGTAACTAGACTTTCTACACATCAAGCACTTCTTGAAGATATGCAAACTCTTGCAGGATTAAATGAAACACTAACACTCAACAATTCAACACAAACCAAAATGCCATCTTGTGAACATACAAATTGGTATCACTGAACAAGAAAATTCAACAAGTACTCTGCTATAAAAATCAAATGTGAAAAAGGAAACAGCTTTGAATAAAATTATAAATGGGGAACATAAATAGCAAATCAAATTAGAGAAAGGAGTGGAAACCTGGAACGTAAACATGCAGAGCATAGTTCCCCACAACATGTGGGAAGCTCCGAATTCGGCTAGCTCCCGGGGCTGCAGAAGTATCTAGAACAACAACATAATAAATCAAGCAAACAAATGAACAATAGAGAAATCAATGAATCCCAGATATAGAAGATAGCTAGTCACCGTTGAACTTTGGAACTTGGAGGAGAGCGAGAGGGGGCGGTGGGAGAGGAGAAACCTCCTTGAATTCTACGCCGTTCATCGGAGGTTCACCATCGTCGGCGTCATCATCGGAGTCGGAGCCATAGATGGTCTTCAGCGCCTCCATCCTCTTTCTCCTCTCTCTCTCCGTCTCGGCTCTTTGTTCTGATGGATCGGATCAGACCCGTTCATCACCAGAATCGAGTATCCATCTCGAGCTTGTAAATAAACCCCTGCTCCGGGGTGTTTTATGTAAATATAACAGTTTTGAGGAGGCATTTGCGCTCCCCCGATAAACACGCGCCTTTCTTTGTTTTTTTTTTTGGGACGTAAGAACCAGGGACAGGATCGACTTGGGATCGATCTGGCGCGAGTGGGGTTCATGCCATCCGCAGACTGGCCCCCACAACCACGCACGGTTCACTAGAGGAAGCCCCCCAAGAAACACTCGAACCCATGTCGGGATTGAGGCACCTTTGGAACCCGCATCACTACGCCATGAAGGCATTGGCAACCCAGCGCCTTTCTTTGATAAACCCACGGTAGGGCGATCTCCAACCTCTTCTCGCTAAAGAAAGGCGTGAGTTTATCGTGGGAGGGTAAAGAAATGGAGTGCGTTCTAAGATATCTCGGCTACAATCTTAGAGGTAGGTACCTTTACACACAATTTGATACGTGCGACTGCAGACACAATTTATATAGGAATTTCTGTACTTGATTCATAAACGCCTGTTCGTTCAGTAATCCGTTTGCATACATAATTTACATAACCTCGCACCCGATTTGTATAATCTGCCTTGTAAGATTGGTATCTTCACAGGGGGAAGATACCCAGGGTATCTTAGAATTCACCACGCAAATGCTTCCTCAAAAGCTGTTATATTTTACATAAAACTCCTAGGGGGAACAGGGGTTTATTTGTAATTATCACAACCTCGAGATGGATACTCGATTCTGGTGATGAACGGGTCTGATCCAATCCATCAGAACAAAGAGTCGAGACGGAGAGAGAGAGAGAGAGGAGAGATGATGGAGGCGCTGAAGACCATCTGTGGCTCCGACTCCGATGACGGATGATGACGCCGACGATGGTGAACCTCCGATGAACGACGTAGAATTCAAGGAGGTTTCTCCTTTCCCACCACCCCCTCTCGATCTCCTCCAAGCTCCAAACTTCAACGGTGAGCAACTATCTTCCATATCTGGGATTCATTGGATTTTTCTATTGTTTGCTTGATTTTATTTTGTTTTTATTCTAGATAATTCTGCAGCCTCGGGAGCTAGCCGAATTCGGAGCTTCCCACATGTTGTAGGGAACTATGCTCTGCATGTTTACGTTCCAGGTTTCCACTCCTTTCTCTAATTTGATTTTCTATTTATGTTCCCCATTTATAATTTTATTCAAAGCTGTTTCCTTTTTCACATTTGATTTTTATGTGTGAATTATTGATCATTTTAAAATTTATGCTTTGGATATTTCTTCTTATTGATGATATGCAATATGTGGCTTTAGTTTCGTTCTATGGTCATTTGGAGCCTTATCTATTGTCTGGAAGCTTTGCATTTAATCAAATTTGGTGAATTTTTCTTCATCTGATATTTATGTGATCTGATCCATGTTACCACATTCTGAGATATTGGTTGCAGATGACAAAGAAAATGCAGATTCCACTTTTATATGCTGAATCCATTATTGGTATTGAAGGGAAGATTTCTTGTATATACGTTGAGTTAGTGGAGCAGAGCTCACGGTGAGGGAGAGTATTAGCTCCCCTGATGAGATAACAGTTGAGATCAAGGGCACTACTCAAAAAGTTCGGATTGCTGAAATGCTCATTCAGGTAACGTCCAGATGATTGCACTTCCCTCCTTGCACTTTCTGGGAGCCATGGGTGTTTGGAAACACATTTTTCTTGACCAGAAAAGATTATGCATCCGTGGAGCTCTTTCAAATATATGATTTCCTGTTTTCTGAATTATAGGAATTTATTTCGGGATATAGAGAGCCAGAAGCTGGTAGTTACGGAAATCATGATGCAGGCCAAAGATCATATTCTTAGATGCCATCTTCAGGCTATTATCCATCTCAATCGTATGGTAGATATGAGTCATCTGACATAGGAGGATACCACAAGTACAGGTTCTAATTGAGAAATCCTGCCGTTCTCTCATTTCTTCTCACCTCTACTCTAAAGCACCTGTGGCTCTTGTTAAGTGTCTGTAAGAACAATGTTATGTTTCCAGATTCTGTGAAAATTAGTGAATAATTGTCATGTTTCCAATTTTTTAAACTCTTGTGTTTTCCTGCACGCTGCAAGTTGAAGTGATTTGTTTGGTGGAATGGTAGTGATCACTAATGCAATGTTCATGCTTCAGTGATGCTGAATTTATTATTTTGTTTATATGCCATCTGAGGGAACTCTCACTTTATTCAGCTAACATACTATGTAAGCAAAGCGTACCATGCGCTAGCTCCTTATTTCAGGTACTAAAGGCTACATCTCTCTTATTTATTTTGAGATTAAAACAGAAGTAATTTATATGTAGGCACCCTCTTGTATTTTATGTGGTAGGTAAGGGAGAAGAGTCTCAGGTGAGTTGGACATCAGAGTCATAAGAAACCCCAGCCTTCCAGTCATTGGGGACAACGGCCGTCAGCTGGACCCAGTTCTGAGCACCATCATCCCCAGTGACCTGGAGACGCATGTTCATTGGCCCCTTTGGAGGGTTTACCGTGTCCCATACTGCACCGTAGGCTCTCCTCATCCCTCTCCATTCTTTGTGGTCCTCCTGCACAACATGCATGCTCATAATCAAGAACTATTGGTAAGATCATACTCTCTGTCTCTCTCCTCTGAGTAATAAATTGCATTCATTCCATTTGTTAATATGTGGTTTGTGACTAACCTGCCATAACTCAACAGCCGTTATATCTTTCTTGCCTCCTTGGTTGAGGATTACCAGGGCCAAGTAGTCTGGGTATTTGCTGTTCTCTGTCACCCTGAATATCAGATTATTCCCTGGATACTGACATGATATCCTGCATCCATATTCTATATATGATCACCCATGCATAGATCACTCTGTGATATAGGAACATAGAGAGATTGGAGCATATATTATACCTTCTGTACTCAATGTCGATGGTGCCATAGGCCATTAGGTGGGCAGCCATGTTGGGATGGGCAAGCTTCACGAAGCCACGAGCACTGAGAATGAAGTCAGTGTTATCTCCCTCACCGTGGTCTGTGACCACAACCTTCACGCCCTTGTCATTTGCACAGCTGAGGAGGATATCTGCATCTCACCTGGTAACATGCCCCACATCCGCCGCCGTTCCTGTACAACCTTGACACAGCACTCACAACCCCGCCGTTGATGTCTCTCCCAAAGTCTCCATACCCACAAGCTCCACCTGCATTTCCATTCATCACGCTGTGAGTGCTCACTAATTTGTATCTGTTTCTTATGTTGGTTTGTGATCATACAAAGATTCAATTCATTTGAGCAGGCATACATATAACTAGTTAAAGGAAGAGGGATTAGTAATATACTGGAAGTTCCAGAGCCCACTGGACTGCCATAGAATGATGCCCTTGAGTAAGTGAAACTGTTTTGACAGGTTGCGAGTGTCGTGAAGAACAGTATGATAAGAAGAATACAAATGACAAAATTTGCCATTTTATGTTGTCTATGAGTTGAGTGTTGGTTGTAATTCAAATGCAGCAACTCTTTGCTGTATTTATAGTAGTAGGGATTAGAAGGAACCGCCAAACTATTGCAATTTTTTTAATCCCAAACTCACCCACTTTCCTATCCAGAATATGAAGTGTGGAGAGGGTGGTCTTTCAGTGAGAACAGTAATAGTACTAAACTGTGAGCCATCACTAGACTTTCACACTTGGGAGCTAACATGTGTTTGTTTGTTATTAGATAGGGGATTGGTGGGTTGTGATTGAGATAACCAATTACAGGGGGGGGACACTTTTATAAAAGATTGTACACCTGGTTTTCCAGGTTCATTCTCTAAGCTATGGGCCTTGTCAGTTCTTAAGTTTGAAAGAGTTTGGTGATAATTCATTGATTCTATAATCTAAATCAAGTTGTTTGAGTTGTTGGTGGTGGTGGTGGTGGTGTATAGCTGGTCTTGTCTGCCATCCTTTCATAGCCAATGTAAAAAAAGAAAGGAGTATACACGACTCTCTTTTTCTAGGAGTCTAGTAGCAGCAGCAGCCAGCAGGCAGGGTTGGCTCAAGAGCACTGACCAAAGGTAATAATGAGTAATCTAGAGTTACTTCATTTGGGACCCATAGATAATTGGTAAACCAAGTGTCCCTCTCTATTCTGATTTTAGTGATAATATACTGACATCTTATTTTTCAGAATTTCTGAATTCAAGGATTTTGTTAAAGTCTCAAACCTGCAATGACTTGCCGTTGGTTTGAAGGATGTACAAAGTGTTCTTTTTCTTGGAGCTTCAAAGGGCATGAATTTCTTCTTGATCATCTAGTTACGTCATATTTTCTAGTAATTCTATAATTTTGTTTGGTTGACACCTCAAATTTGTCATTACTTGACGTTTGTTCAAAAGCACTGAACAAATGGCAAATGAGTAGAAATACTCCATTTTGGGACCCATGAGTAGATATTTTTAGATGTTCACTAGGGCTGTCAAACGATGAAGCTGTTCATGAGCATTTCGAGATCGACACGCTAAAAGCTCGAGCTCGGCTCGGAATTTCGAGCTTTCGAGCTGAGCTCGAACTTTAATTTCGAACTCAAAATTAATGTCAAGCAGAACTCGATCGAGCTTAGTGAAAAGCTCGAAATTTAATATTTTTATATTAATATATAATATAAATATTAATAAAAAAATTAATAAATATTTAATAAATATTAATAAATATTATAATACATGAATAAAATATTTAATATTTAGTATTGATATATAATATATAATATAAAAAATTAATTTATAAATAAGTTTTTAATTTCAAACTAAATCCGAGATTTTTAAATTTTAATTGAGTTCTTAATTTCGAGCTTTCGAGTCGAGCTCGAGCTTTCAAAATTAAAATTGAGCCGAGCTCGAGCAAAATTATTCGAGCTCGAGCTCGAGTTAGGCTATTTCGAGCTGGGCCCAGCCCGATCACCTGTTTACAGCCCTTGTTCACAGTGATTGATATAGGTATGATATCTTGATATTAAACTGCAAGATGGCCTCTAATGTGATACAGTTGAAGAGCATTTGCATCGCCCAGGGCCCTATTTTATGTGTTGTATCTGCTGGAATGCTCTACTTTTACACTTAATATCTTGCTTTGCCATCTTTGTTTATATTAATTCTCTGTATCACTCTCAAGATCTGTCCATCTTTCAATAATTCAATGATGATCAAAGCAATTGCTTCAACTCAACTGTATAGAGCACCGAGGGAATCTCAATCACCCCAACACCATCTAGAGAGCTCTAGAGTCCTGAATCTGAACTTGAATGTAATTGCCTGTGTTTGATCGGCGAGATGTAACTGAAATTGTGCACTAGGGTCATTTAGTTTGGCTGTTTTTTGTTTGGGAGAGTTGTGCAGAAAATATTTATAAACTGCAAAGTCAAAGCACATACCAAAGAAGCTGACATTATAACTCCGGCATAGCTAACTGTAAACAGCTTTTTTGTACAATCAGATTGGATTTTTACAGAATCAACCCTAGATTTTGATTAGAAGATGATATAAATACTATGGAGCAATTATTATCATAAGTTTAAAAACAAAAAAAAAATCAAGAGCATCATTCCTCTTCTCATACCTTCCAGCTTCACTGAGACTTGTATAGTGCTATGCTTAAATTACACCTCATTAAGTGGAAGTTTTACATGCTACATCAAAGAAACATCTCTTTCCAAAGCAATCGTAAGATCTCTGGAACATGGACGAGAGGATCCCTGTTGGAGCTCGAGATTGCCAATGAAGGAATGCAGAGAATTACTGAAGACACCTCGGGACCTGAGAGGTTAGGCCAAGTT
Organism: Dioscorea zingiberensis; assembly: GCA_026586065.1. Lineage (NCBI taxonomy): Eukaryota > Viridiplantae > Streptophyta > Magnoliopsida > Dioscoreales > Dioscoreaceae > Dioscorea > Dioscorea zingiberensis. The sequence goes on along the minus strand of CM048822.1, from coordinate 1,925,816 downwards.
GGGGAGATTATGTTACCCCTCGACACAACTTCACAGTGTTGGATGAGATGCCATTAGGACTGCAAAGCTTATGCTGGAAATTAAGTGACTATGTTAGATGTTAGCTGACTTTTAGCTCTTTCTTCTACCAAAAATAAAATCTCTTTCCAGCAGCTATAACTAGCATGTTCCAGGGTAGTGTATATCCAACCATGGTAACTGGTTTCTAATTTGGTACCGGCCATTTGCATCATTCTAGGTAGCATCAGTTGCAAATCTCCTGAACCTTGTAAAAGTTCAGCTTGTTTAACATTCGAAAAATCATCGATTGATCTTCTTCAGCTCAATCAGTCTAAAAACCTGTAAAAAGAATGGGGTGTACGAACTTTATGATTACAAGAAAATCTTCTTTGCATTTATTTTGCAATTTTTTAATAAAATTCCTTGTGCAAATTTTACCTGATCGATAATGCCATATTCAACTGCTGCACTGGGATTAAAATATTTTGGCCACTTGAAATCTTTGTTCAATCTGTTCTGGACGTTTTCCTGTATGCTCTGACAGGGATATTAACCCTGTAACAAACATTGGCAATTCAAATGAAAGAGAATCGTAGTTTCTTTTGTAGAGTTGTCACAATGGTTTTAAAGAGTTTATCTGGTCTAAAGATCATTAAACTATAGAAATTGACTACATTTTCTCGCCCGTATTAATACCTATAAAGAATATAATACTAAGAAGATACGGCGAAAATCACCTTTGCGAAGCCCCCAATCTCTCCATATATTTTTGGTTTTAGGGTTGATGGCTGTGGTGGCTAATTTCTTATCCTTTAATGTGAACTCCATTACCCAACTAACGCTGATCGGGAAAGAAAGAGAAGACAAAGCGAAAGTTCCGGCCGGAAGTTGGACTGGGCGAAGTGGTGGCCGGGCGTGGTGGTTGGTTAGCTTCCAAGGCGTAGGGAGAAGAAAAAGGTTTGCGAGGAAAATACAAAGGGAGAAAATGAAAAGCACGTTGAAAAAATAAAAAAAAGGGGGAGGAAAGAAGTTGTTCGGGGGCAGCATATGTCTTTTTTCCTCGCATTACGGTCGATAAGTACGGTTGTTGCCATAATGGAGTTTTGCCTTGAGGGAAAGCGAGTAAAGGTTTTTCACCCAAAAGATAATCACATCGCTTAAATTTATTTGGATTGATAATTAAATCCTACTTGGATAAAAGCAGCGACTAAATAAAGATATTACTTGAAAGTTACTGAGGGTTATATATAGGGATTTGAGGAAGTTTTGGGGGATTATTCATTACTTTCCCTCTAATCTTTATATATGATTCAAATCAAAATCTAGGAGTTGATTCTAAAAATCCACATTTGAGATGTACAAAAAGCACATTACAGTTAGGTCTTTATTTAGATTGGCTTATGATATAAAGAGTTTTTTTTCCTGGTTTGAAAGGGACTTTTGAAAAACAATTTCTCATAGCAAATTAAGCACGTTTTTGAGCTTCTGGATATATTAATTCGTAAATATTTGTATATAATAATAAAATAATAATAATAATATTATTAATAAAAATATTTTGATAATTGAGCACTTTTTCAAAATAGTTTTGAAAAAAACTTGAAAAGCATTTACGTTTGATAATTGATACTTTTTCCAAATAAAACACCGAAGAGCGGCTTTTTAATCTTACAAACCACTCATCTTCTAAAAATTCTGCTTTTAGATCAAACGAGTAATGTGCCACCCAATGGAATCCAATTACAAACTCCACACAGCGGGTAGGAACATCTTGACCACGCCTGATCCCTATTATCAAAGGACATCCAAAGTGGCCAGCTTATTCTTACTGTGATATAGACTTTGAAGATCACGATCCCGACGAGTGTCAAGCCAACCCAGTGGCCCCCATCCCATATATAAACCCCGGTCCAAATAGGGACCCCGAAACCAATCTGGCAAACCAAATTATCATTATCTTGTCAGTAAAAGAATGTAGGTATTATCCAAACTTTATCAAAAAACTGTTTTTCAACCCTTTTTTCAGCTGCTTCTTCAGAAAAGTCAACAGAAATATGTTTTTGTTTTTGTTTTTTTTTTCCAAAAACGTTTAACTTTTTAAAAACGCATCTAGGCTTCCCAAATCCTCATCCAAACAATTGGTATGTGCTTAGACTAGCAGTTTATAAATATTTTTCTGCACAACACCCAAAGTAAATGTCTTCTTTGGTAGTAAGTTAATTTAGAACTTAATCATCTGAACAGCTTAATTCAAAATCTCACATTAAAATTGGACAACTTCAGTTACATCTAGCCGACCAAACACAGGCACTACATTCAAGTTCAGATCCAGGACTGTTGACCTCTCGAGATGTTGTACTTTAATCATACCATGGTTGCAAATAAGTGGTGGGGTGATTCAGATTCCTTGGTGCTCCTGGGTGAGATGAAGTGATTGCTTTGATCATCATTAAATCATTGATATGGACAGATCTTGAGAGTGATACAGAGAGAATCAATATTAAACAAAGATGGCAAAGCATGATATTTCTAGTGTAAAAGCAGAGCATTCCAGCAGATACAACACATAAAATAAGGCCCTGGACAATGCAAATGCTCTTCAAATGTATCACATTAGAGGCCATCTTGCACTTTGATATCAACATATCATACTTATATCAATCACTGTGTACATCTAAAATATCTATGCATGGGTCCCAAAATGGACTAGTATTTCTACTCATTTGACTTTTGCTCGGTGCTTTTGAGCAAACCCTAAGTAATGGCAAATTTGAGATATCAACCAAACAAAATTATAGAATTCAGAAACTGCAGAAAATCTGATGTAACTAGATGATCAAGAAGAAATTCATGCCCCATGAAGCTTCCAAGAAAAAGAACACTTTGTACATCCTTCAAACCAACAAGCATTTCAAATTGTGCAATATGCAGTCCAAGCCACTCAAGAATTCCAATGGAGAAATCAAGGGAAGATCAGGGAGTATCTCACAACTGCTGTATTTCATAATACGATAACTGTACTTTGTGATGCATCTTGGACTAATGAGTCATCTCCTTGTGGTGTAGGTTTTATAGTCATTAGGGGTACAGAGCTCATATGCCTTGCTGGAGCTGCAGCAAAATCTGCTGACAGTAGTACTCAAGCTGAACTACTGGCAGTCATCACTGCCATGGAGCAATGCAAAGAGTTTAACATTGAAATAGAGAGAATTACAACTGATTGTCTTACTCTACTTGAGCTAATTAATGCTGTGGATTTGCAGGTCATCTGGAGATTCAGAGATGAATTAAAGTATATCAGGAAATACATGGAGAACAATCCAAGACTGGAGCTGGGCTACTGTCCAAGAGCTTTCAACACTGTAGCTGACACACTTGCCAAATATGGAAGACTCAATCCTGGGCTATCCTTGTTTCATCAAGGAATTGACAAGCCTAGATGGCTGGAGGAAGCAATTACTGTAGCTGGACTGAAGCTCTGAAGACCTTATCTCTTAATTAGTTTTTTCTGTTTTGTTCAATAGCTTGATACAAGCTCAGTTTGTCAAAAAAAAAAAAACAGCAAGTCATTGCAGGTTTGAGACAACTTTAACAAAATCCTTGAATTCAGAAATTCTGAAAAATAAGATGTCAGTATATTATCACTAAAATCTGAATAGAGAGAGCCACTTGGTTCATCCTGAATTATCTTTGGGCCCCAAATGAAGTATCTTTAGACTACTCATTATTACCTTTGGTCAGTGCTCTTGAGCCAACCCTGCCTGCTGCTGCTATTAGACTCCGAGAGGAAGAGTGTCGTGTATACTCCTTTCATCTTTTACATTGCCTATGAAAGGATGACAGAGAAGGCCACCTATACACCACCGCAACCAACAACAACTCAACTTTGCTGCATTTGAAGTGCAAAAGTTAAGTGGTTCCTTCTAATCCCTACTACTATAAATTCAGCAAAGAGTTGCTGCATTTGAATTGCAACCAACACACAACTCATAGACAACATAAAATGGCAAATTTTGTTATTTGTATCCTTCCTATCATACTGTTCTTCGCGACACTTTCGCAACCTGTCAAAACATTTTCACTTACTCAAGGGCAGCATTCTATGGGAGTCCAGAGGGCTCTGGAACTCCCAGTACACTACTAGTCCCTCCTTAAACTTGTTATATGCATGCCTACTAAAATGAATTGAATCTTTGTATGATCACAAACCAACATAAGAAACAGATACAAATTAGTGAGCACTCAACAGTGTGATGAATGGAAATGCAGGTGGAGCTTGTGGGTATGGAGACTTTGGAAGAGACATGTATGGCGGGGACGTGAGTGCTGTGTCAAGGTTGTACAGGAATGGCAGCGGATGTGGCGCATGTTACCAGGTGAGATGCAGATATCCTCAGCTGTGCAATGACAAGGGCGTGAGGGTTGTGGTCACAGACTACGGTGAGGGAGATAACACTGACTTCATTCTCAGCGCTCGTGGCTTTGTGAAGCTTGCTCATCCCAACATGGCTGCCCACCTAAAAGCCTATGGCACCATCGGCGTTGAGTACAGAAGGTATAATATATGCTCCAATCTCTTTCTGTTCCTATATCACAGAGTGATCCATGCATGGGTGATCATATATAGAATATGGATGCAGGATATCATGTCAGTATCCAGGGAATAATCTGATATTCAGGGTGACAGAGAACAGCAGATACCCAGACCACCTGGCCCTGGTAATCCTCAACCAACCAGGCAAGAAAGATATAACGGCTGTTGAGTTATGGCAGGTTAGTCACAAACCACATATTAAGAAATGGAATGAATGCAATTTATTACTCAGAGGAGAGAGACAGAGGGTATGATCTTACCAATAGTTCTTGATTGTGAGCATGCATGTTGTTGTGCAGGAGGACCACAAAGAATGGAGAGGGATGAGGAGATCCTACGGTGCGGTATGGGACATGGTAAACCCTCCAAAGGGGCCAATGAACATGCGTCTCCAGGTCTCTGGGGATGATGGTGCTCAGAAGTGGGTCCAGCTGACGTCCGTTTTCCCCAAGGTCTGGAAGGCTGGGGTTTCTTATGACTCTGCTATCCAACTCACCTGAGACTCTTCTCCCTTACCTACCGCATAAAATACAAGAGGGTGCCTACATATAAATTACTTCTGTTTTAATCTCAAAATAAATAAGAGAGATTTAGCCTTTAGTACCTGAAATAAGGAGCTGTGCGCTGGCTGTTGATGTAGCACATGGTATGCTTTGCTTACATAGTATGTTAGCTTAATAAAGTGTGAGTTCCCTCAGACGGCATATAAACAAAATAATAAATTCAGCATCACTGAAGCATGAACATTGCATTAGTGATCACTACCATTCCACCAAACAAATCACTTCAACTTGCAGCCTCCAGGAAAACACAAGAGTTTAAAAAATTGGAAACATGACAATTATTTACTAATTTTCACAGAATCTGGAAATATAACATTGTTCTTACAGACACTTAACAAGAGACACTTAACAAGAGCCACAGGTGCTTTAGAGTAGAGGTGAGAAGAAATGAGAGAACCGCAGGATTTCTCAGTAAGGACCTGTAATGTCAGATGACTCATATCTACCATACGATTGAGATGGATAATAGCCTGAAGTTGGCATCTGAGAATATGATCTTTGGCCTGCATCATGATTTCTGCAACTACCAGCCTCTGGCTCTCTATATCCCGAAATAAATTCCTATAATTCAGAAAACAAGAAATTATATATTTGAAAGAGTTCCACGGATGCATTATCTTTTCCGGTCACGAAAAATGTGCTTCCAAACACCCACTCCCAGAAAGTGCAAGGGGGGAAGTGCAATCATCTAGACGTTACCTAAATGAGCAATTCAGCTATCTGAACTTCTTGAGAAGTGCCCTTGATCTCAACTGTTATCTCATCTCATTGGAACTAATACTCTTCCTCACCGTGAGCTCTGCTCCACAACTCGTCGTATATCCGAGATCCTCCTCCCTTCAATACCAATAATGGATTCAGCATACAAAAGTGGAATCTGCATTTTCTTTGTCATCTGCAACCAATATGTCAGAATGTGGTAACATGGGTCAGATCACATAAATATCAGATGAAGAAAAATTCACCAAATTTGATTAAATGCAAAGCTTCCAGACAATAGATAAGGCTCCAAATGACCATAGAACGAAACTAAAGCCACATCTTACATATCATCAATAAGAAGAAATATCCAAAGCATAAAGTTTAAAATGATCAATAGTTCACACAACAAAAATCAAATGTGAAAAAGGAATCAGCTTTGAATAAAATTATAAATGGGGAACATAAATAGGAAATCAAATTAGAGAAAGGAGTGGAAACCTGGAACGTAAACATGCAGAGCATAGTTCTCTACAACATGTGGGAAGCTCTGAATTCCGATGAATCCCAGATATGGAAGATAGCTAGTCACCGTTGAAGTTTGGAGCTTGGAGGAGATCGAGAGGGGGTGGTGGGAGAGGAGCAACCTCCTTGAATCCTACGCTGTTCATCGGAGGTTCACCATCGCCGGCGTCATCATCGGAGTCGGAGCCGTAGATGGTCTTCAGCGGCTCCATCCTCTCTTCTTCTCCCTCTCTTTCTCACCGTCTCGGCTCTTTGTTCTGATGGATTGGATCAGACCTGTTCATCATCAGAATCGAGTATCCATCTCGAGGCAGTGATAATTACAAATAAACCCCTGGTCCCCGGGGAGTTATATGTAAATATAACAGCTTTTGGGAGGCATTTGCCCCGATAAACTCACGCCTTTCTTTGATAAACTCACGCTAAGACGATCTCCAACCTCTCCTCTCGCTGAAGAGAAGAGCGATGGAGGCCGTCGTCTCAGCTCCTAGGCTTCTCACCGGAGCTCTCCCGTTCCAGCGCTTCACGAAGAGCCCTCCTTCGTTCCTCTCCTTGAGAACCTCTCTCCGATCCAGCATCTCCGATGGGAGGAGTGTCTCCAGGCCTAGTTCCCGCACCGCCGCGATATCTTCAATGTAGGAGACCCCATGGTAATCCTCTAGGAACCTCTTTATTTCTCTTCTTTAATAGTTCTCCATTGAAGTTCTTTGATAGTTAGGGTTATCATCAGGACGTGCGAGATAGGTGGACTATCTCTTCGCAGCCCCAGCCTCCAGATCTGGCATCATATTTGTACAGTAATCGGATAGTGTACATTGCGATCCCTATCGTCCCGTCAGTCATGGAGTTGTTCGTCGCGCAGCTTCTCTACCTTCAAGCTGAAGATGCTGGGAAGCCTATTAGTTTATACATTAACTCCACAGGCACAATAAAAGTTCGATTCTTTTTTATTTTTGTGTTTCGTTTCCTTAATATACTTATCATTCAATCTAGACACATTGATTCTTGCTTAGATTTTCCAATTGAAATTTGGAGCATCAAACTAGACAGTGTTCTCTGCTATTGCAATTCAAACACTTGCTCCATGATGCTAATTTCAAGATCTCATATTTCTGTATGAATGTTAGAGATTAAGAAGAAAGGGAACAGACTTCAATCTAGCTAATCTGGTTAGCTTAATCCCTCTTTTTGCTGATTTAAAAGGGAGTATTTGTTTATCTTACTCTAGTTTTTACATCTTGCATCTTCTGAGATGATACAGAGCACTGATGAATAGGGTGGAGTTTGTGTTGGTAGTTGGTGATTCAGCTTCTCATACAATGAGATGCTTCGCATTCTCCATAACTGTTTTTACTATAGCTTTCCTATTGTTATTTTGGTTTTTCAGGCCCGCATAGTTTTCTCAAAAACTATTTCAGAAAATCCTATTGCAGTTTTTTTTTTTTTTTTGACTAAGGCCATAAAGACCCCCACTCACGGGAACAGTCAGGGACGTGGCCAACGGCGCCGCGGAGTAAACTCATGCGATTGCCCCCGACCCCTCACCGTGCGCGTACAAGGCAAACACGGAATAAATTCTATGGCCTTGCCCGCCCCAATAACGGGGCCTGGGCTCGATCCCGGGACCTTGTCCAAGGAGAACACACCAAACGCACGGGACCCGAGTAGCTTTACCGCCAGGCTATGAGCCTTTTGGTCTATTGCAGTTTTGATCTTTCTATTTTTCTCTTCAGGATGGACAAAAGTTGGGCAATGAGTTGGAGGCTTTGGGAGTTTATGATGTTATGAGGTCAGTTTTATGATACATCTAAGGGCATCAATTGGTTCTGTAGAGTGTATTTTCTAACTTAAAAGAATGAAACACTGATCAAGTAAACTTTGTTGTTATAGGTGATGTTTTCTACTAAGCCTCTGTTTTTGCTCCATGATACAGATACATTGAGGCACCGATAAGTACATTGTGCATTGGGAAAGCTTGGGGAGAAGCTGCCATAATTTTGGCTGCTGTTGATAGAGGAAGCCGTTATGCTCTGCCCTCATCATCAATCATGATAAGGGAGGCAAGTATTTCTTGTGACTTTTTCTTGTATGTTATAAGACTCCACTTTTGCGTCTTCATATGAAATCAGCTGATGTTTGCCATTTCTGTTCCGTTTGTTAGTTTATCAGGTGTCATAGTTTACTCTTAGTATATGAATTGCATTATCTTGTGCAGCCGGTTGCTAATTTTGATGGCCAAGTAAGCGATTTTGTTCTTGCAAGATAAGACTTCGGAAGTATTAAGGCACAAATGGTAACACTTGATCCTAGCTATGACTATAGTTTTTTGTTCTGTTGTGATGTGTTAAGTATTTTAGATTGATAGCCTCTGCTTGAAGCTTTCAGGTGAGGTGTATATAAATTCTATCACAAAAATAGATCTACTCTGGAAATACAATAGAAGCCAGTATGCTTGAAATTTACTACTGAGTTGTGGTTCTCTCTGACGAGAGAGGAAGTGCAACAGGAATGCTTTGGCTACTGTTGTACTTAATATAACTGTTAATAGTTAGATGCATTTGAAACCTTGTTTATAATATGCCCATCTATGTGCACAGTATTTCAGAGAAGTGATTAGTAATTTTTGATATATTTTTTCTTGTTTGTCTCCTAAAATGTATTAAATTCTAGATATATAACATTACAAGACATTTCCTTGCAATCTGAATTCTCTGAATACAAGGAAATATGCATAGCATTATCACGTGCGAGAAACTGTCAATTTCATATTTAATGAACTTTAGACCAGATAAACTTTTAAAACCATGTGACAACCTATAAAGGAAACCTGATTCTCTGATTTAAATTGCTAATGTTTGTTAGGTTAATATCCTGTCAGAGCATACAGGAAAACCTCCAGAACAGATTGAATAAGATGAGCACCATGCCGAATCTCCCTACCATTTCCTTCTCTTCCACTTTGGTGTCGGAACCAGCAGTCCAGTACCATTCAGTCGCATAGGACGTCAAGCGGCCAAAATATTTCAGTCCCAGTGCAGGAGTTGAAATATGGCATTATCTATCAGGTAAATTTGCAAAATGAATTTTATCAAAAAATAAATGCAAAATAAATGCAAAAAAGATTTTCTTGGAAGCATAAAGCTCGTACACCCCAATCTTCTACAGGTTTTTAAAACTGATAGAGCTGAAAGAGATCAATCTCTGACTTTGAATGTTAAACAAGCTGAACTTTTAAAAGGTTCAGAGATTTGCAACTGATGCTGCTGAGAATGATGTAGATGGCTGGTACAATTCAAACCAGTTACCGTGGTTGGATCTACACACACTGGAACATGCTAGTTATAGCTGTTGAAATATATTTCTTTGTTGTAGCATGTAAAACTTCCACTTAATGAGGTAATTTAAGCATAGCACTATTACAAGTCTCCAGTGAAGCAGGAAGGTATGAAGAGGAATGATGCCTTTAATTTTTGTTTTGATTTGTTTTTTTTTTTTTTGTTTTTTTTTTTAACTTATGGTAATTGCTTATAATCTTTATATCATCTTCAAATCAAAATCTAGGTTGATTCTAAAACCCAATTTGATTGTAAAAAAAACTGTTACAGTTAGGCCCCATTTGGATTTGGATTGGCTTATGTTATAAAAGTTTTTTTTCCGGTTTGATAGGACTTCTGAAAAAACAATTTCTCAGAGTAAATTAAGCATTTTTTGAGTTTGGATATGTTAATTCAGAAGTATTTGTATAATAATAAAATAATAATAATAATATTAATAAAAGATGTTTGATAATTAACACTTTTCACAATAACTTCGAAAAAACTTGAGAAATGTGTTTTGATAATTTATACTTTCCCAAATAGTTTCTCCAGGGCTTTTTTTAAGCTACAAACCACTAGTTTATAAAAAAAAAAAAAAACTGTTTTTCAACTATTTTTTTTTCAGTTGCTTCTTCAGAAAAGTCAACAGAAATATTTTTTTTTTGTATCCAAAAATGTTTAACTATTTAAAAACGCTTCTGGGCTGCCCAAAACCTGATCCAAACAATTGGTATGTGCTTACACTTGCAGTTTATGAATATTTTTCTGCACAACTCGCAAAGTAAATGTCTTCTTTGGTAGTTAGTTAATTCAGAACATAATCATCTGAACAGCTTAATTCAAAATCTCACATTAAAATTGGACAACTTCAGTTACATCTCTCCGATCAAACACAGCCACTACATTCAAATTCAGATCCAGGACTTTAGACCTCCCGAGATGTTGTACTTTAATCATACCATGGTTGCAAACAAGTGGTGGGGTGATTCAGATTCCTTGGTGCTCCTGGGTGAGATGAAGTGATTGCTTGGATCATCATTAAATCATTGATATGGACAGATCTTGAGAGTGATACAGAGAGAATCAATATTAAACAAAGATGGCAAAGCATGATATTTCTAGTGTAAAAGCAGAGCATTCCAGCAGATACAACACATAAAATAAGGCCCTGGACAATGCAAATGCTCTTCAAATGTATCACATTAGAGGCCATCTTGCACTTTGATATCAACATATCATAGTTATATCAATCACTGTGTACATCTTAAATATCTATGCATGGGTCCCAAAATGGAGTATTTCTACTTATTTGACTTTTGCTCAGTGCTTTTGAGCAAACCCTAAGTAATGGCAAATTTGAGATATCAACCAAACAAAATTATAGAATTCAGAAACTCCAGAAAATCTGATGTAACTAGATGATCAAGAAGAAATTCATGCCCCATGAAGCTTCCAAGAAAAAGAACACTTTGTACATCCTTCAAACCAACAGCAAGTCATTGCAGGTTTGAGACAACTTTAACAAAATCCTTGAATTCAGAAATTCTGAAAAATAAGATGTCAGTATGTTATCACTAAAATAAGAATAGAGAGAGAGCCACTTGGTTCATCCTGAATTATCTTTGGGCCCCAAATGAAGTATCTTTAAACTACTCATTATTACCTTTGGTCAGTGCTCTTGAGCCAACCCTGCCTGCTGCTGCTATTAGACTCCGAGAGAAAGAGTGTCGTGTATACTCCTTTCTTCTTTTACATTGGCTATGAAAGGATGACAGAGAAGGCCACCTATACACCACCACCACCGACAACAACTCAACTTTGCTGCATTTGAAGTGCAAAAGTTCCCTACTACTATAAATTCAGCAAAGAGTTGCTGCATTTGAATTGCAACCAACACTCAACTCATAGACAACATAAAATGGCAAATTTTGTCATTTGTATCCTTCCTATCATACTGTTCTTCGCGACACTCGCAACCTGTCATAACATTTTCACTTACTCAAGGGCAACATTCTATGGGAGTCCAGAGGGCTATGGAACTCCCAGTACACTACTAGTCCCTCCTTAAACTTGTTATATGCATGCCTACTAAAATGAATTGAATCTTTGTACCAACATAAGAAACAGATAGAAATTAGTGAGCACTCACAGTGTGATGAATGGAAATGCAGGTGGAGCTTGTGGGTATGGAGACTTTGGAAGAGACATGTACGGCGGGACGTGGAGTGCTGTGTCAAGGTTGTACAGGAATGGCAGCGGATGTGGCGATGTTACCAGGTGAGATGCAGATATCCTCACCAGCTGTGCAATCACAAGTTGAGGGTTGTGGTCACAGACTACGGGAGGGAGATAACACTGACTTCATTCTCAGCGCCGTGGCTTTGTGAAGCTTGCTCATCCCAACATGGCTGCCCACCTAAAGCCTACGGCACCATCGGGCGCTTGAGTACAGAAGGTATAATATATGCTCCAATCTCTTTCTGTTCCTATATCACAGAGTGATCTATGCATGGGTGATCATATATAGAATATGGATGCAGGATATCATGTCAGTATCCAGGGAATAATCTGATATTCAGGGTGACAGAGAACAGCAGATACCCAGACCACCTGGCCCCTGGTAATCCCTCAACCAAGCAGGCAAGAAAGATATAACGGCTGTTGAGTTATGGCAGGTTAGTCACAAACCACATATTAAGAAATGGAATGAATGCAATTTATTACTCAGAGGAGAGAGACAAAGAGTATGATCTTACCAATAGTTCTTGATTGTGAGCATGCATGTTGTGCAGGAGGACCACAATGGATGGAGAGGGATGAGGAGATCCTACGTAAAAGTGGTATGGGACATGGTAAACCCTCCAAAGGGGCCAATGAACATGCGTCTCCAGGTCTCTGGGGATGATGGTGCTCAGAACTGGGTCCAGCTGACGGCTGTTTTCCCCTATGTCTGGAAGGCTGGGGTTTCTTATGACTCTGATGTCCAACTCACCTGAGACTCTTCTCCCTTACCTACCGCATAAAATACAAGAGGGTGCCTACATATAAATTACTTCTGTTTTAATCTCAAAATAAATAAGAGAGATTTAGTTTTTAGTACCTGAAATAAGGAGCTGTGTGCTGGCTCTGTTGATGTAGCACATGGTATGCTTTGCTTACATAGTATGTTAGCTTAATAAAGTGAGAGTTCCCTCAGATGGCATATAAACAAAATAATAAATTCAGCATCACTGAAGCATGAACATTGCTTTAGTGATCACTACCACTCCACCAAAAAATCACTTCAACTTGCGGCGTGCAGGAAAACACAAGAGTTTAAAAAATTGGAAACATGACAATTATTCACTAATTTTCACAGAATCTGGAAACATAACATTGTTCTTACAGACACTTAACAAGAGCCACAGGTGCTTTATAGTAGAGGTGAGAAGAAATGAGAGAATGGCAGGATTTCACAGTTAGAACCTGTAATTGTGGTATCCTCCTATGTCAGATGACTCATATCTACCATTCGATTGAGATGGATAATAGCCTGAAGTTGGCATCTGAGAATATGATCTTTGGCTTGCATCATGATTTCAGAACTTCCAGCCTCTGGCTCTCTATATCCAGAAATAAATTCCTATAATTCAGAAAACAGGAAATCATATATTTGGAAGAGTTCCACGGATGCATAATCTTTTCTGGTCAAGAAAAATGTGTTTCCAAACACCCATGGCTCCCAGAAAGTGCTAGGAGGGAAGTGCAATCATCTGGACGTTACCTGAATGAGCATTTCAGCTATCTGAACTTGTTGAGAAATGCCTTTGATCTCAACTGTTATCTCGTCAGGGGAGCTAATACTCTCCCCTTACTGTGAGCTCAGCTCCACTAACTCTACGTATATACGAGATGTCTTCCCTTCAATACCAATAATGGCTTCGGCATACAAAAGTGGAATCTGCATTTTCTTTGTCATCTGCAACCAATATGTCAGAATGTGGTAACATTGGTCAGATCACATAATTATCAGATGAAGAAAAATTCACCAAATTTGATTAAATGCAAAGCTTCCAGACAATAGATAAGGCTCCAAATGACCATAGAACGAAACTAAAGCCACATCTTGCATATCATCAATAAGAAGAAATATCCAAAGCATAAAGTTTAAAATGATCAATAGTTCACACATCAAAAATCAAATGTGAAAAAGGAATCAGCTTTGAATAAAATTATAAATGGGAAACATAAATAGAAAATCAAATTAGAGAAAGGAGTGGAAACCTGGAACGTAAACATGCAGATCATAGTTTCCTACAACATGTGGAAAGCTCTGAATTCCGATGAATCCCAGATATGGAAGATAGCTAGTCACCGTTGAAGTTTGGAGCTTGGAGGAGATCAAGAGGGGGTGGTGGGAGAGGAGAAACCTCCTTGAATTCTACGCCGTTCATCGGAGGTTCACCATCGCGGGCGTCATCATCGGAGTCGGAGCCATAGATGCTCTTCAGCGCCTCCATCCTCTCTCCTTCTCCCTCTCTTTCTCTCCGTGTCGGCTCTTTGTTCTGATGGATTGGATCAGACCTGTTCATCATCAGAATCGAGTATCCATCTCGAGGCAGTTATAATTACAAATAAACCCCTGGTCCCCCGGGGAGTTATATGTAAATATAGAACTTTTGGGAGTAAGTGGATGAGAATGGGCGTAGGCGGGTGGACAGGCCTTTACCACAACCGCCTGTCTCACCGCCCTCGCCCCCCCGCTTCCCCATGCACCAAAATACTACATGTATGAATACCACAACCACCTCACGGCTTTTTCTCCTCATACCACTCACTTCGCTACATGTAATATAAATATATATATATCCTAAGCTATGTAATATATATATATATAGAGGGTATGTTTGTAATTTTTTTAGCGGGGCTGTGCGGGGCGGTTTTAAAATGAGTGTTTATCAAACCCGCCCCGCCCCGTGCCCAGTTCTCCAAAAAAAAAACCGCCCCACTCGGAACGGATCGGGTCGAAAACCGCGGATCGGGTCGGGGGTTGCCATCCCTATTTGGGAGGCATTTGCGTCTTCCTCCCGATAAATAAACTCACGCCTTTCTTTGATAAACCCACGCTAAGACGATCTCCAACCTCTCCTCTCGCTGAAGAGAAGAGCGATGGAGGCCGTCGTCTCAGCTCCTAGGCTTCTCACCGGAGCTCTCCCGTTCCAGCGCTTCACGAAGAGCCCTTCTTCGTTCCTCTCCTTGAGAACCTCTCTCCGATCCAGCATCTCCGATGGGAGTGTCTCCAGGCCTAGTTTCCGCACCGCCGCGATATCTTCAATGCAGGAAATCCCCATGGTAATCCTCTAGGAACCTCTTTAGTTCTCTTCTTTAATAGTTCTCCATTGAAGTTCTTTGATAGTTAGGGTTATCATCAGGACGTGCGAGATAGGAGGAGTATCTCTTCGCGGCCCCAGCCTCCAGATCTGGCATCATATTTGTACAGTAATCGGATAGTGTACCTTGCGACCCCTATCGTCCCGTCCGTCATGGAGTTGATCGTCGCGCAGCTTCTCTACCTTCAAGCTGAAGATGCTGGGAAGCCTATTTGTTTATACATTAACTCCACAGGCACAATAAAAGTTCGATTCTTTTTTATTTTTGTGTTTTGTTTCCTTAATATACTTATCATTCAATCTAGACACATTGATTCTTGCTTAGATTTTCCAAATGAAATTTGGAGCATCAAACTAGACAGTGTTCTCTGCTATTGCAATTCAAACACTTGCTCCATGATGCTAATTTCAAGATCTCATATTTCTGTATGAATGTTAGAGATTAAGAAGAAAGGGAACAGACTTCAATCTAGCTAATCTGGTTAGCTTAATCCCTCTTTTTGTGGATTTAAAAGGGAGTATTTGCTTATCTTACTCTAGTTTTTACATCTTGCATCTTCTGAGATGATACAGAGCACTGATGAATAGGGTGGAGTTTGTGTTGGTAATTGGTGATTCACCTTCTCATACAATGAGATGCTTCGCATTCTCCTTAACTGTTTTTACTATAGCTTTCCTATTGTTATTTTGGTTTTTCAGGCCCGCATAGTTTTCTCAATAACTATTTCAGAAAATCCTATTGCAGTTTTGATCTTTCTATTTTTCTCTTCAGGATGGACAAAAGTTGGGAAATGAGTTGGAGGCTTTGGGAGTTTATGATGTTATGAGGTCAGTTTTATGATACATATAAGGGCATCAATTGGTTCTGTAGAGTGTATTTTCTAACTTAAAAGAATGAAACACTGATGAAGTAAACTTTTTTGTTATAGGTGATGTTTTCTACTAAGCCTCTGTTTTTGTTCCCATGATACAGATACATTGAGGCACCAATAAGTACATTGTGCATTGGGAAAGCTTGGGGAGAAGCTGCCATACTTTTGGCTGCTGGTGATAGAGGAAGCCGTTATGCTCTGCCCTCATCATCAATCATGATAAGGGAGGCAAGTATTTCTTGTGACTTTTTCTTGTATGTTTTAAGCATCCATTTTTGCGTCTTCATATGAAATCAGCTGCTGTTTGCCATTTCTGTTCTGTTTGTTAGTTTATCAGGTGTCATAGTTTACTCTTAGAATATGAATTGCATTATCTTGTGCAGCCGGTTGCTAATTTTGATGGCCAAGTAAGCGATGTTGTTCTTGCAAGAGAAGACTTCGGAAGTATTAAGGCACAAATGGTAATACTTGATCCTATCTATGACTATAATTTTTTGGTTCTGTTGTGATGTGTTATGTATTAGATTGATAGCCTCTGCGTGAAGCTTTCAGCTGAGGTGCATATAAATTCTATCACAAAAATAGATCTATTCTGGAAATACAATAGAAGCCATTATGCTTGAAATTTACCACTGAGCTGTGGTTCTCTCAGGCGAGAGAGGAAGTGCAACAGGAACGCTTTGGCTACTGTTGTACTTAATTTAACTGTTAATAGTTAGATGCATTTGAAACCTTGTTTATAATATGCCCATCTATGTGCACAGTATTCCAGAGAAGTGTTAGTAATTTTTTATATAATTTTTCTTGTGTCTGTCTGCTAAAATGTATTAACTTCTAGATATATAACATTACAAGACATTTCCTTGGAATCTGAATTCTCTGAATACAAGGAAATGTGCATAGCATTGTCATGTGCATAACTAGTGAGAAACTGTGTCAATTTCATATTTAATGTACTTTAGACCAGATAAACCTTTAAAACCATGTGACAACCTATAAAGGAAACCTGAATCTCTGATTTGAATTGCTAATGTTTGTTAGGTTAATATCCTGTCAGAGCATACAGGAAAACCTCCAGAACAGATTGAACAAGATATCAAGCGGCCAAAATATTTCAGTCCCAGTGCAGCAGTTGAATATGGCATTATTGATCAGGTAAATTTGCAAAATTAATTTTATAAAAAAAATTGCAAAATAAATGCAGAGATTTTCTTGGAAGCATAAAGCTTGTACACCCCATTCTTCTACAGATGTTTAACACTGATCGAGATGAGGGTGATCAATCTATGATTTTGAATGTTAAACAAGCTAAACTTTTAAAAGGTTCTGAGATTTGCAACTGATGCTGCCGAGAATGATGCAAATGGCTAGTACAATTGAAACCAGTTACCATGCTTGGATATACACACCCTGGAACATGCTAGTTATAGCTGTTGAAATATATTTCTTTGTTGTAGCATGTAAAACTTCCAGTGAAGCAGGAATTTAAGCGTAGTACTGTACAAGTCTCCAGTGAAGCAGGAAGGTATGAAGAGGAATGATGCTCTTGATTTTTTTTTTTTTTTTAAAAAACTTACAGTATTTATATCATCTTCTAATCAAAATCTAAGTTGATTCTGAAATCCAATCTGATTGTACAATAAGCTGTTACAGTTACCTATGACGGATCATAATGCCGCCTTTGGTATGTGCTTCAACTTGCAGTTTATAAATATTTTGTTGCACAACTCTCCAAAACTAAAACAGCCAAACTAAATGACCCTAGCACTAGTGAGATACCAATTGCAGTTGATTAATATAGAACTTAATCATCTGAACAGCTTAATTCAAAATCTCACATTAAAATTGGACAATTTCAGTTGCATCTGGCCTATCAAACACAGGCAGTACATTCAAGTTAAGATTCAGGGCTCTAGGGCTCTCCAGATGTTGTACTTTAATCATACCATGGTTGCAAACAAGTCGTGTGATTCAGATTCCTTGGTGCTCTGGGGTGAGTAGAAGTGATTGCTTTGATCATCATTGAATTATTTATAGATAGTAGACAGATCTTGAGAGTGATACAGAGAGAATCAATATAAACAAAGATGCCTAGTGTGAAATTAGAGCATTCCAGCGGATACAACACATAAAATAGGGCCCTGGACAATGCAAATGCTCTTCAAATGTATCACATTAGAGGCCATCTTGCACTCTAATATCAACATATCATACTTATATAAATCACTGTGTACATCTAAAATATCTATGCATGGGTCCCAAAATGGAGTATTTCTACTCATTTGCCTTTTGCTCAGAGCTATTGAACTAACCCTAATAAGTAATTACAAATTTGAGATATCAACCAGATAAAATTATAGAATTCAGAAACTGCAGAAAATCTGATGTAACTAGATGATCAAGAAGAAATTCATGCCCTTTGACGCTTCCAAGAAAAAGAACACTTTGTACATCCTTCAAAGCAACAGCAAGTCATTGCAGGTTCGAGACAACTTTAACAAAATCCTTGAATTCAGAAATTCTGAAAAATAAGATGCCAGTATATTATCACTAAAATCAGAATAGAGAGGACCACTTGGTTTATCCTGAATTATCTATGGGTCCCAAATGAAGTATCTCTAGACTACTCATTATTACCTTTGGTCAGTGCTCTTGAGCCAACCCTGCCTGCTCCTAGGGAAAGAGAGTCGTGTATACTCCTTTCTTGTTTTAGATAAGGCCAGCTATACACCACCACCACCACCAACAACTCAAACAACTTGATATAGATTATAGAATCAATGAATCATCACCAAACTCTTTCAAACTTAAGAACTGACAAGACCAATAGCTTAGAGAATGAACCTGGAAAACCAGGTGTAGAATCTTTTATAAAAGTGTCCGCCCCTGGAATTGGTTATCTCAATCACAACCCACCAATCCCCTATCTAATAAAATACAAACACATGTTAGCTCCCAAGTTTGAAAGTCTAGTGATGGCTCACAGTTTATCAGGGTACTACTACTGTTCTCACTGGGAGACCACCCTCTCCACTTCATTATCTGGCTAGGAAAGTGGGTGAGTTTGGAATTAGAAAAAGTGCAAAAGTTAGGTGGTTCCTTCTAGTCCCTACTACTACTATAAATCCAGCAAAGAGTTGCTGCATTTGCATTACAACAAACATTCAACTCATAGATAACATAAAATGGCAAAACTTGTCATTTGTATCCTTCCTATCATACTGTTCTTCGCGACACTCGCAACCTGTCAAAACATTTTCACTTACTCAAGGGCAACATTCTATGGCAGTCCAGAGTGCTCTGGAACTCCCAGTATACTACTAGTCCCTCTTCTTTTAACTAGTTATATGCATGTCTGCTAAAATGAATAGAATCTTTGTATGATCACAAACCAACATGAGAAACAGATAGAAATTAGTGATCACTCACAATGTGATGAATGGAAATGCAGGTGGAGCTTGTGGGTATGGAGACTTTGGAAGAGACATCAACGGCGGGGATGTGGGTGCTGTGTCAAGGTTGTACAGGAATGGCAGCGGATGTGGCGCATGTTACCAGGTGAGATGCAGATATCCTCAGCTGTGCAATGACAGGGGTGTGAGGGTTGTGGTCACAGACTACGGTGAGGGAGATAACACTGACTTCATTCTCAGCGCTCGTGGCTTCGTGAAGCTTGCCCATCCCAACATGGCTGCCCACCTAATAGCCTATGGCACCATCGATGTTGAGTACAGAAGGTATAATATAAGCTCCAATCTCTCTGTTCCTATATCACAGAGTGATCTATGCATGGGTGATCATATATATAACATGGATGCAGGATATCATGTCAGTATCCAGGAAATAATCTGATATTCAAGGTGACAGAGAACAGCAGATATCCAGATTACTTGGCCTTGGTAATCCTCTACCAAGCAGGCCAGAGAGATATAATGGCTGTTGAGTTATGGCAGGTTAGTCACAAACCACATATTAACAAATGGAATGAATGCAATTTATTACTCAGAAAATAGAGACAGAGAGTATGATCTTACCAATAGTTCTTGATTGTGAGCATGCATGTTGTGCAGGAGGACTGCAAAGAATGGAGAGGGATGAGGAGGGCCTACGGTGCAGTATGGGACGCGGTAAACCCTCCAAATGGGCCAATGAACATGCGTCTCCAGGTCTCTGGGGATGATGGTGCTCAGAACTGGGTCCAGCTGACGGCCGTTGTCCCCAATGACTGGAAGGCTGGGGTTTCTTATGACTCTGCTGTCCAACTCACCTGAGACTTTTCTCCCTTACCTACCACAGAAAATACAAGAGGATGCCTACATATAAATTACTTCTGATTTAATCTCAAAACACATAAGAGAGTTTTAGCCTTTAGTACCTGAAATAAGGAGCTGTGTGCTGGCTCTGTGGATGTAGCGCATGGTAGGCTTTGCTTACATAGTATGTTAGTTGAATAAAGTGTGAGTTCCCTCAGATGGCATATAAACAAAATAATCAATTCAGCATCACTGAATCGTGAACATTACATTAGTGAACACTACCATTCCACCAAACAAATCACTTCAACTTGCAGCGCGCAGGAAAACATGAGTTTAAAAAAATTGGAAACATGACAATCATTCACTAATTTTCACAGAATCTGGAAACATAACATTGTTCTTACAGACTCTTAACAAGAGCCACAGGTGCTTTAGAGTAGAGGTGAGAAGAAATGAGAGAACAGCAGGATTTCTCAGTTAGAACCTGTAATTGTGGTATCCTCCTAGGTCAGATGACTCATATCTACCATACGGTTGAGATGGATAATAGCCTGAACTTGGCATCTGAGAATATGATCTTTGGCCTGCATCATGATTTCCGTAACGACCAGCCTCTGGCTCTCTATATCCCGAAATAAATTCCTACAATTCAGAAAACAGGAAATCATATATTTGAAAGAGTTCCACAGATGCATAATCTTTTCTGGTGAAGAAAAATGGGCTTCCAAACACCCATGCTCCCAGAAGGTGAAGAGGGGCTTCCAAACACCCACGCTCCCAGAAGGTGAAGAGGGGCTTCCAAACACCCACGCTCCCAGAAGGTGAAGAGAGGGGAGTGCAATCATCTAGACATTACCTGAATGAGCATTTCAGCTATCTGAACTTCGTGAGAAGTGCCCTTGATCTCAACTGTTATCTCATCAGGAGAGCTAATACTTTCCCTTACAGTGAGCTCTGCTCCACTAACTCGACGTATATACGAGATCCTCTTCCCTTCAACACCAATAATGGCTTCAGCATACAAAAGTGGAATCTGCATTTTCTTTGTCATCTGCAACCAATATGTCAGAATGTGGTAACATGGGTCAGATCACATAAATATCAGATGAAGAAAAATTCACTAAATTTGATTAAATGCAAAGCTTCCAGACAATAGATAAGGCTTCAAATGACCATACAACGAAACTAAAGCCACATCTGTATATCATCAATAAGAAGAAATATCGAAAGCATGAAGTTTAAAGTACTCAATAGTTCACACATAAAAAAATAAATTTTTTTTAAAAAAAAAAAAACTCTTAAGAAAGGTCAAATGGTGTATTGTCATATATTTTGTGAGGTTTCCAAAGAAGAAAGGAGTATTGTTATATCTGTAATGAGTTCTCCAACAAACACAAAAAAGGGTAAGAATTGGCAAATGTAATACTGGCATATCTCTAATGAGAGATTCTTGTTTCAAGAACAACTCATTACTAAACCAAGGGCAATAGCCTAGTACTTTTCTATCACTACTTATGTCGGCAAGAAGCATAGAATGATGAGTACGCTGCCAGATGCACATTAAAATTAAAGCTCCAGTTAAATCTCCAGTTGGACAGAAGTCTTAAAACTTGAACATTAAAGTAAGGGTGACTGAATGAGCATGTGGAGGGTAGGCAAATGATTTCATCAATTTTATGGAAGAAAAAAAGTTATAAACTAATGATTCACACAAATGTCTCAATCCCTAATACTTTCACTCAAGATCTCAAATCAACGATTCTTATGAATAATCTTGATCATAATATCTTCCCTCAAGATTTCAGTCTCTCTCCTGAAGATAGAGAACCATACAAGCTAAGAATGAATCTTCCACCATTCATGTAATAAGACTGCTAGTATTCTAAATGATAAAACAATCAATTTCTGTTTCATGGAATTTCATGCATAACTCTGTCTAATCATCTTAACAGAATATTTTAAAAAAATACCACAGATAGTATAGTGGCATCAAGTTATCATATGAAACAAACTATATAAATGCAAATAATTTTTAGAGAAGAATAAAAAACCTGGCTAATTATTGCACCAGGAGCACGTCCAAATCCAGGAGAACGTACTCCAGAAACAGCAGGATCTGGACCATATAAGGACAAAGAACTACGTGACATTTGTGATTCTAGATGAACATCAGGATCAATAAATAAAGAAGCTCGATTGATTGGAGCAGGATAATCATCACCAAACATTGGTTGCTGTGCACTGTAGGCCGAGGACTGTGTTTTATCACCCCATTTGTTTATTGGATGATCTTGGCTAAACTGCATCTTCAACTGCACACAAGGGAAAAAACCATAGGGAGAAGATTGACTAGCATCACAAGTTCTTAGAAATGAACAGCAGAACAAAATAGAGGGCATACATACATTTTTTTCAAATAAGGGGAGCACACCATGGTCAACCAAAAATTTTCGCAGATGGCCAATTACTGCTTCTAATGCTTTGTGAACTTTTGGAAATTCACCATGCATATCTATGATCTTTTCATCAGCAGCCGCATAAAGTGGTAGCACATCTGACAAAGAAAGCTAGCATGTGACCTTGCATCGGCAAAAACTTCTAAACTATGAAAACACAAGAAGAAATTCTGAACAGAACCATGTAAATTTTGATAAATAGGTGGTATTCACGAATATAAAGAGGGATTTTTTCCAGAACAATCTCAAAAACAAACACTTCGTGCTAACAGGCTTTGAAATAATGCTACACCATGCAGATTTTTCATCCCAATATGAGCAGGAGGTTTTCCCATGGTATCTATTTATGAGTGTATTGGCAGTAACGTTTTAGTTGGTTACAATATATGCCGGGTTCCTCATCAAGCAAAAATGAGAGTTCAACAATCAAGTTTGGAGAGATGAGTGTCAAGCACATACCTCCAGATAACACTCGTACAGAGGCACCTGAATTTTCCTGGATTAACTTAATCAAGCTCCCTTGCTTGCCAATCAAACTAAAGGCTTGTGATGAGGGCACCAACAATCGAATAGAAGAAATTGAAGCAGATGTTGGGTCTGTTGAATCGCCTGCAATCTCTGGTGTATCATGGATGCGTTTGAAGACTCGGAGAACAGCATTCATTGCTGGAGAAACTTCTGCTTCCGGTTCTTCTTTTCCACTAACAAGAACCTGAAAATAAGAGAGATTTTCATGTATAGAATGTTTTACGAAGGTATAATGCATTGAAACAGATTTTGCATATGGAGGTTGTCATCTGCAGACATAGAAATGGCAACTAACATTTCCAAAGTAGCTTAGGCTTAGTTTTTGTGTTACCTCTATAGCCATCACCAGCACGTTTCACAAAAGGCTTGTGGAAATTAAGGTTATTCAATTTATCCATTGCTTCTTTCTCTTTTTAATTTTGAGACCTCTCTTAGTTCCTTCTTCAAAAATATTTTTTTTTTTATCTATCCTACACTGTAAGGAAAATGTTTTTCTTCCTTGGTAACAAGCAGATATTCTTTCAAAATCAAACAGCAATACAGAAGGAATGCACACCCATAAAGCCCTAGGCAGCTCCCAAAGGCACTCTGAAAGGCAACTCTACAAAACAACTCTTCCCACGCTTTGATACATGCATCAACCATAGAAAGTAATACAATCAACTACCTTGATTTCTGGATAGACACCCTGAGTCACATGTCGCCGTGCATATTGCTTTTGAATTTACACAGCAACCATATAGATTTTCAATTTAAATTTCACACATTAAGGAGAGTTATTCACACAAGAATCAGAAAGCCAAGTATATTCGAATTGTTAGAATCTTTAATAGAAGATGTGTGGCATCTATCTAACACATGCCAATAATATAAGAAAAACCTTATAGAAACGAAACAATTCCATGAAAACAAAGATGACATGCCAAGGGAAGCCCAAGAAACAAAAGAAATGAAATTGAGTTGTGGCAAGGAGAGCTCACGATACGATCGGGGTTGCCGACGGGACCCTCCAGGACGCGTACAGAGGCACGAGTCTCCTCGCAGATCTTCTTCACGAGCTCGCCTTTGCGCCCAATGATGCCCCCAACCTTCGCCACCGGGATGACCATCCGGAACACGTTATCCCCAGGCCACCCAGGCCACTTACCCTTCATCGGTGCTTCCTCCAAGGTCGAGGAGAGTTCGGGCAACGCCTCGGCTGGAGCTTCCTCAGATTCAGGCTCGGAGAGTGCTTCCGCCTCGGCGAGGGCTTCACCCTCGATACCCGGGGCAATGACAGGCACGTCAGATGGGGGAGGCGAGTAGCCCGTCAGGTCATCTCCGGCGAGAGATTCCGCCATTCCCGAGGGTTAGGGTTTTGGCGAACGAGTTGGGGTTTAGGGTTTGTTGGAATGGAAGCACGAGCGTCTTAAATCTGGGATATTCATCTCTCGATTTCGGTGCGGATACGAAGAACCAGGTCATCACCAGCGGATGTATTGCGACCTTTTTACAATGCCCACCCTAGAATCTACCCAAATTATCAATTCACATTGTGCACCCCTAGAAAGCGAGAAATAAAATTGTTTGTATACCCAGAAAAAATATATATTTTCTAATACACTGTAACAGTAATCCCCTGAAATTTTTATTTGTTTATTTATTTATTTATTTTTATTATTTTGTTAATATTCCTTTTCAGTCACCAATCAGTGATTAAGGTCTCGCCTTAGTTTAAAATTTAACAATACTATGCAAAAGATTGAAAAACACCCTAGAAAAATGAAATAAATTTTCAGGGTAAATCAGCAAATACATGATGGTATTTTACTAATTCATTATTTCAATTAAATGCAATCAGTAGAAACAAAAAACATAAATAGTAGTAGTATATATGTCACAAAAGAAAGATAATATCATAGAACAGTAATATAACTAACTATTCACATACAAAGACGTCTCTAGAAGAGATCTTAGAGGTCTTCCATTACATGCATGAAGTTCTCAAGCTCTAAAATACAAGAGTGGATAAGCTCCGAGTACTGATGTAGAACATCAAGGTACATGGATCCAGCATATTCATGCCTCACTTGATATGAAGATTTAGCATCTGGCATCTCTAGTCAAATGGATCAATTCGAGGGTCATGCTCGCTCGCCATTGCCATCCCTGTGCAAAGGCATGTTGGACACATGACCTGCAGAAGAAAATCACACGTGAATCTGCAGAAAGTTTCCAAGCTCTCTGATGTAGAATGATCACTATTCTGGATCTAATTACATTTACTGTGTGCATGTGTGTGTCTACACTAGGCTCAAGCCTAAAAATACCTTCATTCTTCAGCCAGAAACTTTGTCACATACCTTAAGGTATGAGGATCAATTTGAGATGATTCACCAAAATGTAATTCATATTCACAATTCATTATAGGGAAAAGATGATCCCAAATAAACATTGATGTTAAAGAAAACTTGGGTTGACAAAAATGAGCAAAACAAGCAGGAATCTCTGACTCAACTCTATGAATATATATGCTCATATTCATCAGTGACACAATTGAAATGCTTTTTGTCAGAGCAAAAGAATGTGCCTCATTGGATAGGGAAGTGTTGTACTGTAAATCTGACTTGAAAGGTTTCCACAATTTTTGTGGATAAAATTCTGTATGCTTTCTCTGTGGCATGAAATAACAAGGAAAGATATTTTTAAGACTGCACATGCATGAAGAAGCAGTGTCAAAACATAAATGAAACACACATCTTTCACAGTTGATCACCATTGGGAAGCTGCTCTAAGAAGACTCAGTGATTTATAGTAGGAACATGATGACAAACTTTGATTTATTGCCTACCTTTCCAGCACCCGAACAGTTTGAACATCTTTCGGTTTTTGGAGGTGACAAAGGCCTGTCACCACCATTAACTGTTGATACAGGATCGACTAAAACAAGCGCTCCTGTGCTTGAGCAGCGAGCACATGCTAGATATCCTGCATCAACAAAGTATGATCATATTATCATCACTTTCAAACCAAACAAAGTTTCTATGATGGAAAGTACTCTTAGAGTACCAGTTCCAAGACAATATTTGCATCGCTTTTGCTCCTGCTGCTTGACATTGTTGATCTCTACCACCATCAAGGCCGAGATAACACCAACTGCTCCGCCAGAGAAGGATGCTACAATAGGATCAACTTGACTGCAATATTGGCAAGGTAACTTTTTACTAATAGGAGTATCTACAAATATTGTTTTGTAAAGTTTGTCATCCGAAGTGTCAGTTTGACATTAAAGGCTAGTCATCATCATGAAGAACAATGTGGAGACTTACAGCCAATGTTATCAGAACCGGACCGGACATTGAACCGGTCAAGGTCCGGGTCACCGGTTCACCGGTTCAACCGTCGAGTCAATTGGGTCAATGTCGGGTCAATATAAATATTAATAATAAAAAATTATATTAAATAATTTATAATAAAACTATTTTTAAAAATTATTATAAAGAAAACTATTATAAAAACTATTTTAAATAAAAAAAATTCTGTTTTAAATAATTTAAATATTTGAAAAAAAAAAAATTGACCGGTTCAACCACCGGTTTAATGACCGGTTCAATGACCGGTTCACCCGGTTCAACCCGGTTCAGTCCGGTTCATCCCGGTTCAATTCCTTGTCTGGGTTAATTACAGAACCGGACCGGTTCCATGGCCGGTTCACCGGTTCAACCTGTCGGACCGCCGGTCCGGTCCGGTTCTGATAACTATGCTTACAGCCCCTGAAACTTGCTATCATCAATAATACAATGTTTATAATAGATAGTATACAAATAACATGAGTAATATGGCTTCACCAATAATCACTCAAACCAGATAAAGCATCACTTATTAAGGTTAAAAAATTATTATGTCATCATCATGAAGCAATAAAAAATACTCTGTGTTTACTGAATTTGCGAACAATATTTAATTTTTGAAAATTACAAACAACATCAGGAAAGACAATGAGCTCAGGAATGATAAGGCCCTTACAAATATGAGTAGGATGTGAATGCTAGTTTCTTTGTGTATACATTAACAGATTGCTTTATTTCATTTACCAGAATGCTCTGTTAAAGCAAAGGATTATCTTCAATCATCAAAAAGTGAAATGAAACACCAGAAATACCACAGTGACCATAAACAGATTAGATTAGCAGGCAACATTTATACAAAAGAACTAAACATACCTCAATTGCATGGGCAAATGCACACTTTGGATAAAATCTGCATATGATGTGCCTCCTAATCCTAATTTAAGCTCCAACTGGAGAAATCACGACATATTCTAATTAAAAACAAGGAAACCATAGCATAGCCTTAAATATCAAACAAAAATTCATGCTCACTAGTTGGGGCAGAAATATTTGCCGACAGTGTTATGAGATACTTGAAAGGACTTACAGTAGGAGCAAGAAGGCCACCGAAGATGATTATTCCAGTGATCAGGGAAAAACATGAGGCATAATACACTTTAAGGTTTGCTGGAGTCTGCACATAAGAATCATTAAAAAGTCTTTAATAGCTGGAGAAAATATATCGATATGGAAGTTTGTTGGATAACACCTAAATTATCAGGTAAAAACCTGAATATATAATGAAAGGGAAAAGACCAACCAGGGGAGGTAAAAATGGAATGAAAGATGGAAAATCAGGAACTTCATTTTCTTGCTTTTCATTTATAATACCAAGTTCGGCACTTTTTATCCTTTGTTGTATTCTCAACCTGCGGACCTGAAAACAAGGAAATTGTCCAAATTCAAAAGATATGAAATAGAAGTTGCAACTCCAACTCAAAGTTAATATTCTGTATCTAAAACCAGTCTTTATCAAATTTGGGATTGCAATACACTGCCTTAATGGTGCAACTAGAACACTACTTTGCTCAAAGAAACAACGAACCACACCAACAAAATCCTGGGTTGGGAACAATTGGACTACTTTAAGTAAATTTGTTGTTGGTTTGAGTTGGGCAAAGAAGGGCAACTTCACATTTCCGAATGGGATGGTTTTTTTTAACATTTCCCAACATGTTAAAAACATGTTTTCAATGTTTTCAAATAGAAACAACTTCAATGGGATGAAATACACACAAAACTAGCAACAACTTCAAAATAGGTATTGCCAACATGTTTTCAACAGCAAAGCAAGAAGGTAGTAAAGGTACAGGATGCTTAGGAGACTTTCCTTGTTTGAGATACAACACCACATCAAACAATTTTGACACAAAAATTCAAATTATATAGCTTCCTGTGATGATGCATGTTCATAGTAGACTTAGAGCTGCATGAAGAAATCAGATGTGATTTTGTTGATAACTGATAAATATTAAACCGAAATATGGTGCTCCACATAGAATCCATCAATGATAAAACAAAAAACAAATGAGGAAATCAAGGACACAAAATCAAAGTAGCTTCTGAACTGAAGATAAACATCAACACCAACACACCTCCTCCATGTGCAAGAATATTTTATTTCGTCTGCTTCTGATGTTATCTTGAATTTCTTGCATCTCCATCTTCGCAAAATCTTGAACTGTCTCAGGCCCTTCAATTATACAAAAGCTGCATCGGATCCAAGACAAATAGAAGAACAACAAATAGAAGAACAATTCAGTGCTTCCATCGATGATTATCAGCACTAACACGATCTAAACGAAAAAAAACTGAATACCTAGATGGGTTCTTCTCCACGGAATCAACAGGGCTGGATTCAGAGGATTCGACCGAAGGGGCGGAAGAGGACGCTTCGGCGTCGCCGGAGACCGGTCGGCGCCATCGGAGAACAAGTGGCGGAGATGGAGCCGCCGCCGTCGCCGGTCTCCGGAGTCGACGGGTGGAGATGTGAGGAAACGCGCCGGAGCACGTTAAGATTCGAGCGGAGCACAGCATCTCTCGGCTCCGGGAGACCTGGTGCTCTGCTCCTTCGCTAATTTTTTTTTTATAACTGCTCCTTTGCTAATTATTCTCTTACTTTATGCTTTTACGTTTTTTCATTTAATAAATTGGATAAACAATCTAATGAAAATTATTAGTAGATCGATACTTTAATACACAACCAGATTATATGAAAAGATTAAAAAAAAATGGGTCAGCCGAGATCCCCTGATTATATCCTTTGAACCTTCAAGCTCCTCAGCTTGTAGGGTTGCATCTTCAAAGACTTTGTCACCTTAATTGACATGGTGCGGAATTCCTCCAAAAAATTTCAGATTTTTTTCATTAAATTTTGGATCATCTCCAATTTTTATAATTTGACCACCGATTGTGCATTAAACTAAGAAAAATATTAAAAAATCCCACATAATTTATAAGAAAATGCAATGTTTGTTTTAAAAACATCTCAAGTTTTTATTTTTCTTCTTATTTACTCCATATAATTACAACAGTTACGAGTTCTCATCCCATTTTTAGAGTTTTGTCCACTATAAAATAGGGCCCTCATGCACCAAATTTTTTTAACGTAAATAGGTTAACCGGCTATTGGATACTTGTTTTAATAGAAATGTGCATTGTCTCACTGCAACACTAATGATCATTGATTGTCTTATTTTAGTAACCAAACTATTGAATGATTTTGTAATATATCATGAATTATCTTTTATTTATTTGTTTTATCTTATTTGATGTGAATTATTTACGACCTCATTTTGAAGTTTTTATCATATTATTATTATTTTTATAATGAAGTTGTAGAACAATAAGGATGTCAAAGTTGTGATTAATAAATACAGTCCTTTTTTTTTCTTCTTTTCAAAGATGAGAGGTCGTAAATAGGTCGAATAAATACATGTTGAAAACCCTGTATTTAATAATTATGAAAAATATAAATAAATGAATAAAAATCATATACATATGATAAATTTGGTGGACCAAAGACTTCCGTCTTTGCATGGCTGACAAGAGAAAATCGGATTCTCATGCTCGACAATCTACACAACAAGAAGTGGAGAGGTGACCACACACAATGCTACTTATGCAAGACCGAAGAGGACCATTTCATGCTTTCTTGCCCATATGCAAGGAACATCTAGATTCATTTGAGGACCTTGTTTGGTTTACAAACAGGGGAGACAGATATTTGGACCCTATGGGGAACCAAGAATACCTCCTCATGGGTAAATACTACCTTATAAGAAGGCTGAGATATCGTTGTAATGGAAATCACATGGAGCATTCGGGGGAGAGAGAAACGAATGATGTTTTAAAGATAAACAACACATTTCACTATGAATTATAGGTGATATCTCATTCCTCACAATTTCTAGACGCATTCCAAATTACAACGAACAAACTGGCGAGCGCAGAAATTTAAATTTACAACCAACACACCAGGGCAGGGCCAAAGAGGGAGATGAATCCCTTTGAGGAGGATCCAAGACAAGTCTGAGCAAAGGAGAAGATCGGGATATTAGTTGTTGTCAGACATCGGACTAACACAACTCTGTATTATCCACATCTTCAAAAGAAGGGAAAAAAAAAAACACCACCCGCCACATGAATTAGATTTCTGTCTCTTCATTATTGATTGTTTATGTCCACGTCTTCACATTCTTCAATCGGTGGCAAGTGAAAATCATGTTAATTTTATAATTTATAAATATTAAAGCCACTCAATGTTTTCCTTAAACTAGAAAATAAAATTTAGGAAATTAAATATCTGGATGGTGAAGTAGCATCCGAATAAAGTCCGACCCGATATCGGAGTCATGGATCCGATCCGTTAACGGCAAACCCGATAAGCCAACCCTAACAATCCTCTCGTCCTCTATAAATACCAAGCTTCACCTCTCTCCGCCCACAGTGCGCCGCTGATGGCTTCGTTGTAGTTAGGGTTAGGGTTTCTATTAGCTTGCATCTCTAATGGGGATTGATCGCTGTGACGACTTCGAAAATTCAAGCTCAACAGACCGGATTGCAGTTCTCTCTCTTTTGTAGAAAGAGCTTTGCATGTCGATCAACCCGCTGAACTGAGCGATCTCCCCCAATTTAATTAGTATTAGGGTAAGAGTTTTGGATCTCGTCTTTCTCTTTTTTCGATTTGGGTTTTCATTCATTGGGCGAGTGATGCGATGAAGATAAAAGAGCTCCCTCTTCTGATTAGATCATGAGGACGCTTGCTGGCATGAATCGAACCAATTATCAATCGCCACCACTGAGCACGCATCTCTCCCATGCCATTGTTTTGTTTTGTTTTGTTTTTTTTTCTTTTTTTTTGAAAGGTCATCGGATGATGATGAGGTTCAATACTAGTTATCCAACACTTGGACTGAAACACAGTGATGCATCTATTTCGTCTTTAGCTTCTGAATCTGAGAATTTTTTTTCACTGTTTTTTTTTTTGTTTTGTTTTGTTTTGTTTTTTTTTTGTTTTTTTGGGTCCGTTACGATGATCATCAGATGATGAGATTATGAAATGAAATCTTAGGACACCTTCCTACACCGTCAGAATTCCACCTGGCGGTGGATGAGAAAAACCATTTCTACTCTGATGATGAATCCGTTTTCTAATCTGATTCAATATTACATTTTTCGTTTTATTTGGCGAATTCCATCATGCATTTGATTGGTGTCTGCATATCGGAACAGCATTTCAATTGTTGTTTGATTTGGAATGGACCTGGGAATTAGCATATTGCAGTGCAGATCCTCTAAATGTTGTGAGGCATTCAACAGGAACCAAACTATATATAATCCTTGAATAAATGCAACCGAAAGAATTTCAGCTATCTTCATATGTTAAAAAGATTCTCATCAACATTTTCTTGATGATTGCTAACCATGTATGATTTATTCAATATTTCCCAATGAAAAGAACATTTTGAGATTTAGTATTCCAGGTCACACAATGTTTTTAATTTGATCAAGTTCTTGTGATGAAAAGGTTATTTGAGTTGTTTGTGTGCTTTCACATTTGGATATTGAATTCAATTGAGAAATGAAGGCCCAACATTTATACACTAATCTCAGTTTTGGGAGTCTTGTGTTAGGTCAGGGCATTTACTTGAAGGCTGGCATTGGGGGTAATTATTTTTTGTTTATTGAAAGTAAAATTTTCTTTCAATGAAGTTTGAAAATTGTGTTTGTGGGTGCTTAGAGGTCCATTTATTACGAATGAAGTTAGTAATTTGTATTTATTACAAATATAATTCAGTATATGCACACAGAATGATGTGAATGGTCAATTCAGAATTACATAAACCGGTAATTAGCTATCTGAAAGGGTAATTTGGGCAAAAATGGCATTTTTTGGTTGGTGGTGTGTATGTACTGTTGTTAGGCTAGTTTTAGGGTGGGAAAGCATTGTATACTTGCACCGTTACACGGACCAAGCTTCATGTCCCTTGGATTTTTTTAATTTATTATTATATTTTTTATGATTTTATTGGTTGTTAAAAGTGAACATTATATTTTTTATTAAATGTTAGTGTAATATATAAATTAGTTTTTTATTATATTTTTTTTTATTGTCATGATCGAGAAATATCAGTCTTTGAAGATGTATTTAAAAATTTGTTTGGCTTTTAAAATTGATGAAAAAGAAGGGATTCAACCATGAAAGTAGAGGGATTTAGAGCTCAAATTATAATAGAGAAATCAAAATAATTAATTTATTATAATAAAGGAATTAATTTGGGTATTAGATTTGATGTTTTAATTATCTTATGGGGGTTGGGTATGATTATCCATTTTCTATATTTATCTTGAAAATAGTCTTTTCGGTATGACTAAGAAATATTTGGATAAAAGAGCATGGTATGATATAATAAAATAAAACATTAAATTTGAAAATAATCTAAAGATAAAATTTGGATAGATGATAGATAAGGAGGATAATTTATCTGGATAATTATTTTATAATTTATATTTGCAAAGGTGGTGTTTGACTTTGTCAAAATAAAAAAAAAGTGGTGTTTGACAATTTAGATAACCCTTGTCCTGGATAATGGCCTAAACACTGTTATCAACTCTTAAATTTCTCATGTTGTTTGGCAGTTTGGTTAATATACTCTGTTTTCATATCAATCAAAATGATAACTAATCAAACTCAATCAGTTTTCTAAACAATCAGTCACCATATCCTCTTTTTAGAAACAAATCCCATTTTAATATCAATTTACTCACACTGTTTCTATTCTCCTTTTAACAGAAAAAATATATCCTTTTATATATATATATATGTTATTAAAGTGGATAAACTACATTCATTTATTCATGAACAGTAATAATAAGATACAAGTTAGTACATAATCAGTCCAATATCCCCCTCTTTTCTTTTAACCCAACAAACTACTTCTGATTATCTTGCCCTAATGAGTCATCTTCGAAGTCATCCCCTCCTATTCTCAATGTTTGTGGTGGCCCCTCGAGTCAATAGCCAGGGAACTGCGGGCGATGGATTTCAACTATCTTAGCTTCAGTTGCTTAGTATCTGATGTTGCATCAATCCAGGCAAGTAATAAGAAAGCGACCCCACAAATGATACTAGAACAAACGCGTTGTTTGTTTTGAAAACATTGTTGGTTTCATTCCAGCTAAGTGCTCTATGTTATGGCCATGATTGCAAAGT
Source organism: Dioscorea zingiberensis (assembly GCA_026586065.1). NCBI lineage: Eukaryota > Viridiplantae > Streptophyta > Magnoliopsida > Dioscoreales > Dioscoreaceae > Dioscorea > Dioscorea zingiberensis. Next base: position 1,892,053 of record CM048822.1, on the reverse strand, counting down.
TTCACCCCATTCGTATCTCTTTACACAAATGCTTCTCTAGACTATCATGTCCCCATAAGTCACCAATCGCCTAAAGCAACAACAAAAAAAAAAAAAAGAAAAAAAACCCTAAACCCTAAAAAAATAATAATATATAAAAAAAAAACGAATTTGGCATCCTCCAATCCATGAATGAGGTCCCCATTATCCACAAGTCACGGGAGTGTATTATGTGTCACACTCTTGTTATTCTTACAGTCAAAACAAGACCCACCACTCAGACTCGGACACTCACGGGCCAACTCCCAACCACTCACTATCCAAGCACTAACTAAAACAAAACCACACATACATGTTACATTCATGGCCCCTAGAAAACCTACTTTTATCAAGAGCATGCTCATGCTGCATGCTTCTCCTTTCTAAAGTTGTGGCCTCCTTACCTCTTGTAAAAATAAAATATCATTCTTCTAATTCATATTCCCCTCATTAATCAAATACACAAACTTCACTAAAACAAAAGGAAAATCAGATATGATAAAAATGGCGGTGGTGGGGAATCCTAACAAAGTCTCAAACATGAGGCCCCACTCAGGCCACTCCCACTCTTTTCATCACTGGATAATCAAAACAGTATATATACATGTATGTATCCAAACTCTCTAGAACCAAGAACATGAACTCATGAAGAAGCTAGCCATGAATATCATGAGAAAACAAGGATCAGCATCACCAGTGTTCATGGTGGTGCTAGTAATAATACTGGTGGTGCAGCATGATGGCTTTGTGTCCAGTGAGCCGGGGAAGGCTGCGGCGCCGGATGAGGTGGTGCGTGGTGGCCATGGTTCTGGGCACAGTGGTGGCAGGGAGTATAGCTGGGGTTGGGGTGCAGGTCCTGGAAGTGCATGGGGATATGGGTCCGGCTCCGGGCAGTCACCGGATGGAAGTGGGCATGGGTCCGGGTTTGGGTTTGGGTCTGGGTCTGGTTCAGGGTCGTCTTTTGGGCATGGGTCTGGTGGAGGTGGTGCTGGAGATGGTCATGGAGGAGGGTTTGGGTTTGGGACTGGAGAAGGTGGTCCTGGAGGAGGTTCTGGCTTTGGTGGTGGTGGTTTTGGGGGTTCTAGCTTTGGTGGTGGTGGAGCTGGATATCCAGGTGGTGCTTTTGGGGGTTCTAGCTTTGGTGGTGGTGGAGCTGGATATCCAGGTGGTGGTTTTGGGGGTTCTGGCTTTGGTGGTGGTGGAGCTGGATATCCAGGTGGTGGTGGTGATGGATATCCAGGTGGTGGTGATGGATATCCAGGTGGTGGATTTGGGGGTTCTGGTGGGGGTGAAGATGGATATCCAGGAAGCAGTGAAAGTTTGGGGAGGAAGGGAGGTGGTGAGAAGTGAAGAGTGTGTTTAGGTTTGGCTTGTAATATGGATGGGGTGGTTGTCTTGTGACTTGTGAGTGACGAGTGAGATAAATAAAGGGTTGTTTATATGTATACTAATACTATATTAATACTATAATATAATGGATCTTGATAGTTTTTATTACTTATATCTATCTATATGTGTGCATTTATGGACGTTTTATATTTTTAATATTTGTTTTAATTAATTAGATATTAATCCTACCGTCAATCACATGAAGCAGCCATTAAGAATTTTGAGTTGAGTTTTAACCATAGTTAAAACTTAATTATTGTTTAAAAATGTCTAAATTATTTTTAACATTTTTTCAATCACTTTCCTCGGTATAAAATAAGGAAAAAAAAATGAAAGATATATAATTAGAAATCCATTTTAGTATAAAATAAAAAGGAGTTATGGATCCTCCTTTCTTCGAGTCGATCCCAGTGCCGATGCAATGGACGAGGCGTCATCATCTCGGCCGTAAAACCGCCGACACATCCCGGAGCCGTAGTAAAGCAAGCCTCGGGATGTGTGACGAGCACATATCCCGAGTCGCCTTTTGCGGCCGAAATGATGCCACGTCTCGGTACCATGGATGACTCCATGGTACCGAGACCATGGGATCATAATTCCCTTTCTTCTTCTTTTCTAACAGCTCTTCTCCTTCCGCCATTGTTTGTTTGGCCTTCCTTCTTTTCTTTTCTTTTATTTTCTTTCGAGAGCTAGCTTTGATTTGGTCTCTGTTCATGTGATCATGTGTGTTTTATAATCTTCATTATTATATAAGTGAAGTGGAGATGGCCCTTTAATTTGATGCCATGCCATGGTGGTACTTATACTATCATAGGGTGCATGTTTGGAAAATGATTAGGATAGCATTTCCATGGTTATTTGGCTTTTTTTTAATTACAATGGTTCACGATGTTGGGGTCTCTTCTGATTAGATAGAGACATGTCTCTAAATTGGAAGATCTAGCTACCTTAAATTTACTGTCAATTCTAGGAATGAAGTTTTAAAATGCATTTCCAAATCTATTTTTTAATTATAAAAATTATGATATTTCATATATATATATATATATATATATAGGCCTGTTAGTATCCTGCTGGCCGCATTTGCGGCAGGCCCATTAACACACAGAAACACCAAATGTAAATATATCCATACACCCCAAAACAACCCATAGATAAGAGTGGTAATGGGCCCCGGCAGGATTGTAATATATATATATATATATATATATATATATATATATATATATATATATAGAAATTTGTTATTGGTATATAGGTGGATACTAAAAAAAAAGAAATAGATAATTCACTATTGATCCTTGAATAGTGCATTAATTGCCTTAGGGTCATTGGAGGTGTTTGTTTATTATTTAGTGTTGTATGTGTGTTTGATTTTAAGGTCCCTGGAAACAATGCTAGGGACCTATAGATAATTTTCAAAAAAAAAACTGAGGGAAGTTTTTTACCCCATTTTCAGCATTTTTTGTAATTTATTTCCCCTATAGAAATAGTAAATATTCTCAATTTTTTTTGTAATTGGTGTAATCTAGGGTTGTCCTTAGATTCGCCATTGGATCAAAATCCAACGGCTAATCTATAATCCTTGAATTTAGTCAAAGATAAGGATGATAATATGAAGTATTAGCATAATAGAAAAAGAAAAAAAAGAAACTGAGTGGGGTTTTTTTTATCCCATTTTCAGTATTTTTTCTTATTTGTTTCTCCTGTAGAAATAGTAAATATTCTCAATTCTTTTCCAGTTGAATTGATACATCCAACCTGCATAGATAATAATTACAATGACTATTTAGTATAGCCACCATTAATAGATAATCACATACTAATTCTTTGTGAACCTGGTTCATACAGAAGATTTAGCTCAGTTTATAAAAGAAATATGTGAACCCTCAATAATTACACTGTGTTGGTGCACCACAACCCACCAAGAGGTTCTTAATCAATGCTGACTGATTTTCATATTTCCACAGCATAAATCCATTTATACAACATTCAACAGCATAAATCCATTTATACAACAAATAAATAATCTCCCTTTTGAATCATAAGTAGTCAATGAGCTAATTCTCCTAAAGGTGAAATTCAACATAAACAAGAAAGGAGCATAAAAAAGTTTACCCACTATAGGCAGGCATGTAAGAAAAGATGCCAAACTTAAGCTCTGGATGTATTGAATTGTGGCGTAATCTTGAGGAGCCCGAGTTCTTTTCGCCATATTATGCAACTTAATTAAGAAAGAAATTCTTCTGAAGGGGTCCTATGGTACACATCTGAGTAGTCTCGGGACTCTGATCCCGTTGGGTTTGCATGAAATTGTCCATAAAAAGCATAAACACCAACTGCTATGATACTGAGGATGATGAACCTTGACCATGCTTCTTCATGTAGCTGCAAGCAATCATTGCCATTTAATTATCGTGAGCTTAGCTACGTATTCACATCAGAAAAGGATTAGGAATTATTTAATGTCTTCTACAAAAGTAAAAGGAAATTAATTTAGAGCTATTTTGCTAGAAAATGGATTGGCTTGTTGTATCATCTGGTCATCTACAATAATCTAACACAATGACCAAGAATCAACGATAGTGAGTTGGGAATGTATTATCTTTCAAATTCAATCTTAACAAGCAAAGATAAAATGCCTTCTCTTATATCCCTGATGATGTTTTTACACATGCTATGATGTAAAGATACTCATTGCAACTATATTTTGTGAAGGAACTTAAATAAGAGTTCTTAGGTGTAATTAGAATGAAGTATAAAAAAGAATACGAAGTGAACCTGTGCAAACAGGAAAATGTTGAAAAAAATGGAGACAGCTGGTAGAATGGGAACTCCGGGACAAGAAAAACCAGGTGGATCTGCATAAGACTGGGGGAAGAAAAGGAAGATTAGCAAACAAACTTAATGAATTTCCAACAAATAAGTAAACCAATTCTAATAATTCACATGATTCTAAACACTAACATGTGTGCATCTGCAACAAAATGGAATAATACCAGATAATGAGAAGCAGCATGGAATAAGATACAATTGTACAGAAATAATCAGTATAACAGAGAAAGTCAAAAGAGCAATGCTAACTTCCAAAATATGAGCCTGTTCCGAATGATCAAATGGCTCATAAATCTATTAAATTTAGCCTATAAAATTTCCAAAAGTAGAAAATAGTTATTTGTGAACAACTTATCATGGCTAGATAACTAAGAAGATGCATATTAAGTAGCTATACAAGGAGGCCATCAAACTCACATGACGAACTTGAAGAGCAGCCACAGCAAGAACCGCAATGGGTATAGCCACTAGCAAGGCAATATACGATGTGCTGAAACGATAGCACAGTCCAGCTGCAAAACCACCACATGCAACTAGAAGAAGGCAAATAACACCTTCATGCCACTTTGATATGCATCTTGTAGAATCTAAACTTGCTTTCTGATCTTTCCAGCGTAAGGTTATCACACAAGCCGAAACAACAGAATAACCAGTCTGCCTAATAAATATTTAGTTAGAACTGGAGGTTTATGAAAGTTAAAACAGTAATTTACGGTCCTAATGTGTTAAAAATAATGTGCGCTGAATAGTATCAAGTAAAAAAACCAAAGTGATTGCATATCATTTGGTAGTATAGTAAAAGCCATACCAGTGAACCAACTGAAAGGATATGTGAGAGCATATGCACATTGAAGAGGCCTGACATGATAGCAGCAACAAGACCAACCCAGACCTGAGAATGGATAGGAGTGTGCCTAGTTGGGTGCACCTTTGCAAAAATTAATGGTAGTAAACCATCCCTTCCAAGTCCAAGATACAAGCGAGACTGCTCAGATTTGATGGACAGTTAATTACATGGTGAACTCAATATTAGTGCATCACAATCATAGGTTCATACTACAAGACTTAAGGTCTCACCTGAACATATAAACCAACAAGAAGGGTAGTAGTTAGGCCTGCAACAGCACCAATGCTAATCAAAACAGAAACAAATTTTAAACCCTTTGCTGTAAAAGCTTCAGCCAGAGGAGCATCTTCACCAAGCAATTGATATGGCACCATTCCAGTAATCACCAGGCAGACACAGATATATAATATGGCACATATCAGTAGGCTCACAAGGATGCCAATGGGTAAATCCCTCTGAAGTAAATAATAAAAAAAAAAATCATCAGAAGAAAAGTTAGAATTCAAAATCTATTATGCAAATTTAAGCAAAGTGAGTAAAGAAGAATATCCATTTAGCTTATATAGAAAAGAGTTGATTGTAAGCAAAAATTAATAATGTTTTGTAGTAATTCCCACCAAGAAACTAAACAACCAAATAACAAGTTCAAGCGTAGTGAGTAAAGAGGAACATGCATTAACTTGCATATTAAAGAGTTGAGTGTAAACAAAAATTAAGAATCAAGAATGCTCTTATAGTCCAATACTATCAAGGAACAAAACAAGGAAATAAATATTGTGCTACCTGTGGTCTTTTGGATTCCTCAGCTGAATTAGCAACAGCATCAAATCCAACATATGCAAAGAATACTACTGTTGCTCCAGTCACAACAGCTTTAAAACCATTTGGAGCAAATGGTGACCAGTTAGACACATCCACCTCAAAAGCTCCAGCAATAATAACAAATATTACAATGAGTACCTGCAGTAAAGCAACTACTACATCAGCTAGGCTATCACATGATGATTGCCGACTTCTTCCTGGGACAAACAACAATTAGACTAATTTGGAAATTATTAGTGTAATGAACTATGGTTAGTTGACTAAAGAAAAATATAGTTGAAATTTGGAAACTAATAAAATTGCAGAACAAAAGTGCAAATAATATAACAACATGATTAAACCTCACACTAAGGACTAGAGATTAGGGCAAAAAAAATTCAGTGGTTTCCCAAAGATTCGATGCAGAAAGCATGGTTCAACATGATGGAAAAAAAAAGGTAGAAGCACATTAACAAGGCATGCAGATGCATCTGACAATGCCTTCACCACATTGGATTGCAACTCTACCTTTGTTGCTGTCATAAATGTGTTAACTGCAGATGATTCTCTGACACCACAACAAAGTATAGCAGTTAAACCAATAAGTAGAATCGGAGCAAGTATGTTGATTGACAGAACCCCTCCAAAGAACTCTTCTCCATGTCCAATCCAGCTTGGCAAGTGACCCTTTAAGAAGGGAAAGAGCTCCAAAAATGACACCACATAGCTAGCCAAGCTCCGCGCAATGCTCGCAGCACCAATATGGTAGTCCAGCATTAGTTGCACAAAAACAAGGAAAGCAGTAAGCTCATTAAATGCGGTGTATGAATACAAGTATGCTCCACCAACAACTGCTGGAAAGCGTGATGATAGCTCGGCATAGCAAAGAGCATTGAGCACACATGCAGCTCCAGCAAGGATAAAACTTATAGTGACACCTTCAACAATACCAAGTGATGAATAAGCATTTCACAAGGAATAAAGAGTATAAGTTCAGGGAATAACCAAAAGACAAATACAAATTGAATAATTTGTGAATATTAAGATCCAAGCTTACTCAGGGTGGCACAACGACCTTAAGGGTGATTTCAGTTGGAGAAGAGAAAAATATATTAACAATTGTAAATGATGAAATTTGAAAAAAAGATGATTCTCATTACATTTCTTCCTTTTGCTTATCAATCTTATTTTCATCCAAACAAACACTAAACAACAATTCCAACTTTTTTTTTTTTTTTTCCCCTCTCTTTCCCCAAAATCAAAACAAAACCTTCACCCACTCGGAAATTTCAACAAGGTTCCAAACACTACCTTTCTTTGAGAACTAATGACGGGTTCATCCCTTACTTGGTTGGGCTAGACCAATGTGGAGTGAACTTAGTCCATATTAGGGACATATTTGGATGGACTTTTAGTATTTTGTTAAAGTTTTATTTAAGTGCTTCTGTGCTTTTGAGAGTAAGTTAAGCAGTTCTCTATTTGGATTAATCCGTGTAAAAAAAATTATGAGGGTATTTTAGTTGATCAAAACTAAGGGTATTTTTGTCTTTAAAGAAAATGTTATGTGTTTTTTTAATGTCTAGAAATGATTTTCTGAGAAGTACCTACCCAAATGGGACCCAGGTCTATGTTTTAAGTGGTGCGAGAGTAAGTAAACAAAAACTTAATAAGGGGACGAAGAAGAAAGAGAGGTTTTCTTCTACATAACTAGGACTTCAATCAAGAGAGACCAGTTTGGGAGATCAAGACACAAAGGTTTCTTTATTCTTTCTACAAAGTATTTGGAGTTTTAAGGAGGTTTGAGTTTCTTTATCTATTTAAACCTTGTTAGAGTTTATTATTACTAATTGTAGAAATGGGTTGTTTTCATGGTGATATGCATGTTGTGGTTAGCTCTTTTATACTCCCAATTCTCTCATTGCATATTGGATTTGTTTGCGCTCAGTGGTTTTTCCCTCTTTAAGTTTTGCACGTGAATCATATTGTTATTGTGGTGCTTGATTGTTTGTTCTTCTTAATTGCTCAGATTATTGGGACTACTATATACTTATCTACTTATGGCTCGTAAGGTATGGTAAAGTTATAAGGATTGGCATCATATCCCTCACCATCCGAACAATTTATAATAACAAAATAAATGGTTGCATTATTCTAACAACATGAACTAAATTCTTCACATACTCTTTAAAGTTTGATTCCTATGTGATTTCCATGAGTGTACAGCAATGGCAGACGGTTCATCCCAAGTAAATTGAGAAAAAAATATCATAGCATAGACCAAGAATTTTGTAAGTTCTGCCTATAAACCAAAGCTTAATGTTCAGGTTCACACAAAATTAGTCCAATTAAGACCGAATTCGTGTATGATCTAGTTAACAAAACAAAGTGTCCGTACTGACTTTCTCATCATAAAAGCAACAAAATGCAACCTTTCTATTGTAAAACCCAAAATCAGAGGGCCAATTGATTTATACCGGGTCCGGCGTCCCGAGCGACAGTGCCGGTGACGACGAAGATGCCAGCCCCAATGGAAGCGCCGATCCCGAGCAAGATGAGCTCGAAGGCGCCGAGGCGGCGGACGAGGCCCTCGCCAAAGAGCGAAGTTAAGGGATCGCCGGCTTCCGGTAGGGACTTTCGCCGGAGCGCCGACGAACAAAAGCCGGAGAAGAACGAGGTCTTTGAGCCGTGACCCGCCATGAAACGGAGCTCCCGGCTTTGCGCTAGAGAACCTCGATGTAGTTATACTGAATTCCAGGGTGTCCGCTGAACCATCCGCATGCCTCGGGATTAGGTCTAACAGGCTACCAAGGAATACGAGTGGAATGGCAGTGCCTTCCCATCGTAATATGACACGTGTATATATTACAATATATTAGGATATATATATAGTCGTGTTATTATTACGGCCGACAATAATACTATGTAAATATGGTCGTCCCAGTTTAACCAACTTTCACAGTATTTTAAGAAAATCTAACCATATGGATGGAAAGAACATCAAAAAATAAACAAGCATTTCAATTTTTATACAATTTGGAGGTGAAAGGGTAAAATTCTGAACCGGTAAAATTTCACTCATTAAGATGAAAACCTTACAAATTTTCAAATTGTATGAAAATTGACATGATAGCTTATTTTTCGATGTTCTTTCCATCCATATGATTGGATTTGAAAAAAATATCCTTCAAATACTTTAAAATGAGATGATCTTAAATGAACAGTAATTTGGTCGATCTTATACTAACATTTTCATATATATATATATATATATATATATATATGTATATCATTAATTAATGCACATACCAAACATATCATGCCAAATAATGCATACACAGACAGTCAGAATAAACAAAAATTATAATTCACTTTTAAATTCCAGAAAAGAAAAGAAAATGAATTAAATTAGAAAACCATTACGTAACCCTAAATATATTTAAATTAGTGAAAAAGAAAATCTAAAATTTAAGCGAACCAATCGTACTTTAACACTAAACACCCTCTATTTCTATATATATATATTTCGGAGTCCCTACTCATGCTTTTTCTTTGAAACCAAACAAAAAGGCTCTGTAGATCATTCCCTTCTCCCTCTCGGCGTTTCTTCGACCATCGCCGTCGCCCCAAACCCCTTCTTGAAGCTGCGCCAGCAGCGCCATAGCCCCCAATCTCCGGCTTTGGCGCCGTCCCCCACCGCGATGAGCCGGAGGGTGCGGCGGCGCACCAACCTCTCTGACGGCGACGATAAGTGTCCGATCATCCTCCCGTCTGTCTCCGCCTCCCCGGGGGACGATGCCACCGTTACATCCTCCTCCGTCCACTGGACCTCCCTCCCGGACGACACCGTCGTCCAGCTCTTCTCCTGCCTCAGCTACCGCGACCGCGCCAGCCTCTCCTCTACCTGCCGCTCCTGGCACCATCTCAGCGCGTCGCCGTGTCTTTGGACCTCCCTTGATCTCCGCGCCCATCGCTGTGGCCCAGAGACCGCTGTAGCGTTGGCGAACCGCTGCGTGGCCCTCCGCCGCCTCCGCTTCCGCGGAGCGGACTCCGCCGCTAGCGTCATCCACCTCCACGCTCGCGACTTGCGCGAGATCTCCGGCGATGGCTGCCGCGACATAACCGATGCCACCCTCTCGGTCCTTGCCGCACGCCACGAGGCCCTTGAGAGCCTCCAGATCGGGCCCGACCCGTGCGAGCGCATCACCTCCGACGCCGTCCGCCACGTTGCTCTTTGCTGCAGTGGGCTCCGCCGCCTGCGGCTGTCCGGCGTCCGCGAGATCGATGGTAATGCTGTCAACGCCCTCGCTCGGCACTGCACTGGGCTGGAAGAGATCGCGTTCATTGATTGCGGGGCAATTGATGAGACGGCGCTTGGCAACGTGACTTCAATTCGGTTCCTCTCCCTTGCCGGGACTCGGAGTCTCAAATGGTCCTCCGCTGCCGTTTCTTGGAGCAAGCTACCGAACCTCGTCGGTCTCGATGTGTCCCGCACGGATGCTTCACCCGGTGCTGTCTCGAGGCTCCTCTCTTCCTCGAAGAGCTTGAAGGCTCTGTGCGCGCTCAACTGTGCAGCGCTAGAGGAGGAGTGGAACCACAATGCGTCAGCGTTCAGCAACAAAAAGGATAAGCTTTTGGTCGCCTTATTCACTGATGTATTCAAAGGCATCGCCTCAATATTTGCCGACATTACTGCATCTAATGAGAGGGCCGTGTTCGGGGAGTGGAGGGGTTGGACGACCAGGGACAAGGGTTTGGATGATATGATGGAGTGGTTCGAATGGGTCCTCTCACAGTGTCTTCTGCGCATGGCAGAGACTAATCCTGTTGGAATGGATGAGTTCTGGTTGAAACAGGGAACAGCACTGTTGCTGAGCTTGGCAAGGAGTGCACAAGAAGATGTTCAGGAGAAGGCAGCAACTGGACTGGCGACATTTGTTGTGATTGATGACGAGAATGCGACTGTGGACCCTGCAAGGGCGGAGGCAGTGATGAGGGATGGCGGGGTACCTTTGCTTTTGGGGCTCGCGAAGTCCTCTAGAGAGGGTGTACAGTCCGAGTCTGCCAAGGTTAGGATGCTGAAGATGAGTTATCTCATAATTCATTAGCTTAGAGCTTGGTTTCTTATTGTGTTATCCTTGGCATCTGCAGGCTATAGCAAATCTTTCCGTGAATGCCAAAGTTGCGAAAGCAGTAGCTGATGAAGGGGGCATTAATATTCTTGCTGACTTAGCAAGGTCCATGAACAGATTTGTTGCTGAAGAGGCTGCTGGTGGGCTTTGGAATCTTTCAGTCGGAGAAGAGCACAAGGTTGTGGTTAAATAGCTATGAGCTTGATGAGTAATTTTTTGTCATTATTTAGGTCATTGGTGTTGCTTTCAGGCTGCAATTGCAGAGGCTGGTGGAGTTAAAGCTCTGGTTGACCTGATTTTTAAATGGCCTTCTGGCATTGATGGAGTCCTGGTATGCACGCTAACAATGGTCTTTTTCATCTCATGATCTATATATGTTTGTGCAAAGTTAGAGGATTAGACGGGTCTTTCACTCTTGGTTATTTGTTGTACGTATGTTACCAGGAACGTGCTGCTGGTGCACTTGCAAATTTGGCTGCTGATGAAGTATGTAGCATGGAGGTTGCAGTGGCAGGAGGGGTTCATGCTCTTGTCATGCTTGCTCGGTCATGCAAAGTTGAGGGAGTACAGGAGCAGGTCTAAGTCATTCTTCAGAATCACCTCTACATTGTTTCACTGACCACCCTTAAACTATGTTAACCAATATGGCTGACTGGAGCTATCTCACACATGATCTATGGCATTCATTCCCACTAGCTGCTTAAGAAATTTAGTTAAATACCATGCTTTTGCCACAATATAATTTTGCAAAACACTAATTTTGGATTATTGAATTACTGTTACTTTTGCATGGTTAATACTCATAAATTATGCATATCTGTTTAAAGCCTTCCTCAGTCTAGTTTAAGAATCATGAGTTAATGAAGTAATTTTTTCACGTTCAAACCCACGCTAGGATCTTGGTGGTGGATATCTAGGTTACCTATCTTCCAGTATTATCATGTGCAAATTCTCAAGCCTCATCTTGCCATTTTTAGTTCCAAACTTGATTTAGTTTTGACCTTGTTTGTTATTGCATATGAGGCCTGACATTTAATCATTTACATGTAGATCTAATCCTGCCCTAGAGCTATGATGTTCTTAGACTCTGCATGCCACTTTTAGTTGTTAAGATGATTTAAGTTTGGCTACTTTAATTGCATTTATACACAGGATATGATCTTTAATGTTTATCCTAGCATGGATGTACATAATGGATTTTAGAAAGTGGAAACACTTCCTATGCTTTTATCCATAATAAAGATGTAGCCTAACTCAAGCATTTGATTAGATGCATTTATGGTCTCTGCAGTTGTTATATTTGTAAAGCGAAAAGAGATTGTAGGAGGATTGTTTGAAACATGCCTTTCCTTCCCCCTTTTTTTTTCTTTTCAAAAATCATTGTACCACTAACATCAATGTATTTCGTGCAATGGAGAGTATCATGCATAGGAGTGGATTTGATTTCCTTTGCCTTTTTTTGCTAATGAGTTAATAAAATCTTTTCTTTTTGTTAATTAAAATGTGAAAAGAATTCTTAGTAACGAGTGATGACTAAATAATACCTATTGTAAAGTGTGTAATCTCACCCACCATCTTTCCTTTTTCTTGTTCTTCTCATATTTAGGCTGCTCGAGCCTTAGCTAATTTGGCTGCTCATGGAGATAGCAACAGCAATAATGCTGCTGTTGGTCAAGAGGCAGGTGCACTCGAGGCACTTGTGCAGCTAACATGTTCCCAGAATGAGGGTGTAAGGTGATGTGTTGTCTTGTGTTAACTATCCAAAGTTGTGTGAAAATTTACATTATCATCATTGTTTTGATCTGTGGATCCTAGACCTACCTTTGTGATGTGCTAAAATATTATTTTTCTTGTAATCTTAGCGTTGGGAACCTTTAAAAATGCCCTCTGTAATAATGAGAACAACGACATTTGAATATATTTTTTTTTATTAGAAGTTTTTTGTTCATAGCATCCAACCAAAAGCTTTAGTTGGTTTTATTCTTTGTTAAACTTCGCCTCTCCTTCTTGATGAATTAGACTAATATTAATAAAAGCTAATATATGTTTATATTCATACATTTTTATTGCTGAACAGGCAAGAAGCAGCTGGTGCTTTATGGAACTTATCATTTGATGATAGAAATAGAGAAGCTATTGCTGCTGCTGGAGGGGTTCAAGCTTTGGTCTGTCTATCCTTTTCATCTGTTGTTCTACTTTACTCAATCAACCGCCAATAAACTAATTACTATTATTCAGTGATATTCTCCTTTGCATATGTTTTATTATTCTTTCAATGTGATGTCATCCTACCACCTATGCTACTCTTGTGTTTTTTTTGCAACATCTTGTACTTGTAAAGCATTTTCTATGGATTAAATGTGAGGGTGGAAATTAGTTTCTTGGTGCATTAACTGGGTCTTATCTCATGCAAGGGGAGATATCAGAAGTGTTAAGGAAAATTGGTGCTTAATGGGCTGGGGTCAGAGAGACTACTTTAGATACATGATAAATAGTTGTTTTCCCCAGCTCCAGAACCCTGATTGTGTGGGTTCTGTTTGCATGTCAAATACTTTTGATTTTGACATTTTGCGTGTAAGGGTAACTATTTGCGAATGTGGTGTCATGAAAAAAACCTGATTTTGAGGCTGAGCTCCATAAAGTATCAAAAAGCTAATTCTAAAGCATGTGAAGTTTCATTTAATTAGAAGAAAAAACATGTGAAGAATTCTAGTAAATGAAGAGGAAGCTGAGGTGAAAATATCCTTATAATGTTGAAACATTGCTTCATTGCAATGAGATAACAGTGGGAAAGCTGATCCATTGCTGTTTAGGATCTGTTCACCTATTTGGGTGGTTTCCATATGTACCTGTATGCCTAAATGACACGTAGAACTCTCTGGCTGCATTCATGGTTATAGTTTGTTGACATCTTTATCAAGGGACTTCAAGGTAGAACATGGACAAGTAAAAAAGGTTAATGACTTATTAGATTTCTGTGGTGAGATTTGTTTTGGAAATCTCTTATGAATGAGGATTTGATCAAATGGTTGGACTTTAGAAGGATTTTGGAAATTGTATTGCTGGTAGATATTTAGTCTTTGTTCATCATGACCAGGTGGTGGTCATGGCCAATACAGAAAACCCGTGAGACTATCTTTTATCTTGAGGTTCAATGGCAAATTAAGTCCAGCAGTCCAGCAATTGTCCTTTTTTTCTTTTACAGTCATTTAAAATTTTGCTCTTAGCTAGCTTTGATTTGTCATTCAGGTAGCACTTGCTCAAGCATGTTCAAATGCTTCCCAAGGCCTTCAAGAAAGGGCAGCAGGTGCTTTATGGGGTTTGTCAGTTTCTGAAGCTAATAGGTAAATTTTGGATGGACTTTGTTCATGCCATGATGCCTTATCTCTTAAAGATTTTTCTACTTAGTAATTATTTTGCTGTTTTTTAAGTAATTATTTTGAAGCTGATAGGTAAATTTTGGATTGACTTTTTGTTCATGTCATCATGTCATAATGTGCCTTTTAAGTAGTTTGAACTTTCTTGAAGAGGTGGCTGATCCTATTTTTATGTTATCCAGCTAAAGTAATTAGCTTTTTGACTGATCTTCTTTTAGGGCTGTTTTTTCGCTCAATAAGGCCTACACTTATAATAGGAGTACTACGCTACAAATTAAATTAAATATGGGGTGGAAGTTGTTCCTTTTCAGTTATACGTTTGTTGACAGCAAATTTAATGCACTATTTGCAGAAAATAATTCTTTCGAAATCAGACAACCAAATGACACTTAAGTGGAGAAGTGTGAAAGAAAGGCTATAGATGCCTAAGATAAATATTTGACGTGATTTCTTTAATAGGAATTTCCCTTTCTTTGACTTCATGTATATATAATATCTGTTCTCTAATTTGAATTTTAAAGCAAAGACATTAATGGCTAACTTCAAATTAACAGTTGCAGTTATATAATATATAACCTATTCAGTTCATTTGCTATCTCTTCCAATTGCAAGATCTGATTGATAACACATGGTTTCTTTTGGGGATTTAGCATTGCTATTGGCCGTGAAGGTGGTGTTGCTCCTCTCATAGAGTTGGCTCGATCAGATGCTGAAGTATGTTATCTTCAGACCTTCATAATTAGTGAAAAAAGTTGATAGTTCATTTGTTCAATTTGAGCATGTTTTTAGAGTTTTAACTTTTTGTGGTTTACAAGTTTCTTTTTGCATTTAGTGATATGCTGATCATTATACTATTTAACCCAATAATGTTGTACTTTGGTATTTCAGGATGTTCATGAGACTGCTGCAGGTGCACTTTGGAATCTTGCTTTTAACCCTGGTAATGCTCTCCGTATAGTTGAAGAAGGGGGGGTTCCAGCCCTTGTACACCTCTGTTCATCATCAGGGTCTAAGATGGCTCGCTTCATGGCAGCATTGGCACTTGCTTACATGTTTGATGGGAGGTACAGGTTCATATATTTTCTTGTTCATGTCAATGATGTGAATTCTCATTTATTTTCTATGTGTTCATATTGCTCATATTTCTACAGCTGATATATGTATAATCATATGTATATCTGTGAGATATGTTGTTTGTAGCTAGATGTACAAGTTGGTTATGATTGTACCGATATCTATTGATCTTTCAGCTAACAGGCATCTATATTGAGGTGAAAATATCCATGTATTGTTATAAAACATGGATGTTTCTTAATATGCACCCAGCAAATCATAGACATTTTATATATATATATATATATATATACAATTATGATAGAATCAGGGCAGCTTGGTGATTCTATCATAACTTATATGATATATATATTAGTTATATAATATCTAATATATTGTATATATATATATATATATATATATATATATATATATATATATGGTCATGTTACTATGAGGTCGGCCTTACTACTATTCAAGTAAGGTCGCCTCATTTTGACCCATTTTGAGAGTGTTTTTAGGGTTTCCAACCGTACGGATGGAAAGAACATCGAAAAATAAGATAATATGTCAATTTTCATACAATTTGGTGACCGTATGATCATTCATCTTAACGGGTGAAAATTTACGGTCACCAAATATGTCAATTTTCATACAATTTGGTGACCGTATGATCATTCATCTTAACGGGTGAAAATTTACGGTCACCAAATTGTATGAAAATTGACATATTATCTTATTTTTCGATGTTCTTTCCATCCGTACGGTTGGATTTGTAAACAACACTCTCAAAATGGGTGAAAATGAGGCGACCTTACTTGAATAGTAGTAAGGTCGACGTCATAGTAACATAACCCTATATATATATATAAAGTATATTAGATATATATAACTGATAAGATAAATGATACAATCAGGCGGCAGGGACATCCGGCCAGTCTGATTGTATCATTTCTATATATATATTATCCTCACAGACCTGGTTTGTTAATCAAGTTTATTTTGTTATTCTAATCAATTTTTTTTCTTTGATCCGACTGAATTCTCTCATTGAGTGCTTGATAATGATGCCCGATAAATTTAGTTTGATATTGATTAACACATTCTTTACCTTGCCAGAGCATATCCATGCTAGGAAGGTGGTTTCTGTGTGATATGGGTGATTATTAAGTGGGATTCAGATGCAGTTAGACTGTTTCTTGTGATTTTATCTCAAATATGCAACCAGACCATTTCTTTGTTGATGCTAGAAATTGAGAGACACTAATTGAAAAGCGACAAGTTCTATTTCGCCACCTTGACTAGAGGCTGTCACAAGAAAGATTGCTGGAGTTAAAAGGAAATCAGTTAACCAAATAAGATAAAAATTAGTCAATCCTCTAAGCTATTAATAAGATTATATTTTATCTCTATGTAAGGTTGTTGCAGTTTTCCTGGAATCAATCACATTTGTTTTATTACTCCTATGGCCACTTTTATTAAGCACTAAATTCATAGCAATGCTGGAGTTGCAATAAAACTACATTTACTTACTTTCTTGTTTATTTTAATCTTATTTCTCCATAGGATGGATGAAATTGCATTGGTAGGGTCATCTTCAGAAGGAACCTCAAAGAGTGTTAATTTAGATGGTGCTAGAAGGATGGCATTGAAGCATATCGAATCTTTTATAGTGTCCTTTTCAGATCCCCATTTGTTCTCTATGGTTGCTGCCTCCTCAGCGCCTGGAGCCTTGTCACAAATAGGTGAAGCGGCACGTATACAAGAAGCAGGCCATCTGAGATGCAGGTATCCTATTTATTAGATATGACCAATCATATAGAGCTTTCTGCCAATGGATGAAAGAAAATAATGTACTGAATATTGGTCAACTTAGCATGCTTTCTGGTCTTCAAAGAATATACCATCTGTTGGAGTTTCTGGGAATGAATTCTTTGTGAATACAATTTCTAATATATGTAATTTCTGTCTCATATGATGTTTGGCTATGTCCTTATGTGCCCATTCTGAGGATATCTTCGGTCCACAGTTGGTTATTTGCTTCTAATATGAGTGCCATTCTGCATATTGTTTCTAGTTGAATATAATAATCTTGCAAAGGAAAGTAATGTTTTACATTTTCCTCATTTTGTGTACATTTCAGTGGCGCAGAGATTGGAAGATTTGTTGCCATGCTTCGAAATTCTTCTCCTATTCTTCGATCGTGTGCTGCGTTTGCTCTTCTTCAGGTAAAGTTGTCATTCATTTAAGTTGTGCCTTTGCACGTCAATCATTCCAGCAAACCTCCCATTTAGTATCTTGATTAAGCCTTCCAGATATTTTATTTCATTAGATTGTATCTATTTTTGTGTATGAAGGGAAGCCTTGGCGCAACGGTAAAGTTGTCATCATGTGACCAGGTGGTCATGAGTTTGAGTCATAGAAACAACCTTTTGCAAAAATAAATAAATAAATAAATAAATAAATAAATAAATAAACAAAAAACAAAAAACAAAAAACAAAAAATAGGGTAAGGCTGCGTACAATAGACCCAAGTGTTTCGACCCTTCCCTAGACCTCGTGCATGCGGGAGCTTTGTAGCACCAGGCTAGCCGTTTCTATTTCTGTGAATGATAATGGTTTGTTGTTAAAAGCATCCTGAACTCTTTTAGTAAAAGTAAAGAATCTTGATCTGAGATAGTTATGCAACCTTGAGGAATGATTCAATGGTTCTGATTTCTATTAGTGCAGCCTTGTTTCAATAGTAGTTATATATTGCATCTTGTTCAATGCTGTACCTTATATATTTATAATGCAATCTCTTGCTTATATAATCTTTATCTCTATTTCTGTTATTGTTTTTATCGGGGGATTGTTCACTCAGATGATTCCCTTGTTTTTGATTTTGCATATTCCTCACAGATAGCTGTTTCTTTCATGACATGCAATATATTTGCATGTTTTCTAATATAGTTGTTACATGTCACAAAACTCAACCATTCTAATTTTATTATGTCAGTCAATGCATGCCTTGGGCTATTATTATGCTTTCTATAATAAGTGGTTGTGTCGTCATTTTAAGGTCTTCTAGTTGAATTTCTTGTACTAATTATTGTCCCGACCTCTTGCATCTTAACATTTTATTAAACAAAGCACTTATCTTGCTCAACTAATCTTTTTGCCATATTTTCTAGTAATGTTATTTTCCTGCTGGTTTGCAAAATTTGATTTGCCACATATTCTATAGTTTGAGTTTAAAGACTTTGACCTATGCATCGTATGTATATCTTTGCTGGACGACATGTTCTCTCTTGTGGCCATCTAAACTGCTTTATTTGTGGTTGATTATTCTCTATTTTATTTTATCAAATACTGTGAATTTGATTCATGTTTTTTTCCATTGCAACTTATGGATACAGTTCACAATACCCGGAGGCAGGCATGCTGTCCACCACGCAAGCCTCTTGCAGAAAGTTGGAGCTTGGAGGGTCCTGCGCAAGGCTGGTGCTGCCACAACAGCTCCTATAGAGGCCAAAGTATTTGCAAAAGTGGTAAGCGGTTACCTGAAAGATCACATGGGCGATACGGTTTAAGCCAACAAAAATAGCAGATATAAGTTTATTCGGAGGTTCATCTTAGATCAGATTTTTCTTCTCCAATCTTTCATCTGTCTAGAATGTTATACACATCCTTTCAATCCCTACCTCAAATTCCTGCGCTTGGAGCTTCCCTTTCATCTAATGTGTGGACTTTAATCTGCCACTATGAAGTCAGTAAATCAGGTCATTATATAGTTACTTGACAAGCTTGGATATAGAATTAATTGGGGTTTGCCTTGTTGGTTATTAGGTTTTTTATGCAGTTAGTTTGGGCTTGTGTGATCATAATAATGGTGTTTGTTGTGTTTTCCCCCTAATTTATTTGGAATGGAAAACAAGGTTCTGGCTGCTAAGGAAGAAAAATGAAAAAAACAAGTATCTATCAGTTTTGCACTATATGCCATCAACTGGGGTTCAATTTGTTGTATAAATAACATCATATACTACTGAGACTCACAGTTAGAGAAATGTGGTTTTCTGACTATATATTATATTATATTATATTATATATATGCATGCTTGTTTGTTTGGTTGTCAAGTGAGTTAGATAAGAGAAATAGATGGACATTGATTAGTGGATACATCTCCCATGGAGCTTGGAACCGGATTCCAATCAACACTCAAACTGCCATACTTTTGTCCGACAACAGAGATAAAAAGTCTCGGTCTTACATGTTTGTTTGAGGTCCAACTCTCACTTGAACGAAAACTTATCCTCATCAGTACCTGCATACACATGGGACATGTCCCCTCAAACTTGGATGATAACTTATATGATTGACGACTAAAGATGAATTAATGAAAAATAATGATAAAAAGACGTAAAAAAGGTGCTATTATTTTTGTATTTATCATATAAGACCAAATTATATAAAGTAGCCATGTTTAAAAAAAAAAAAACAAAAAAACAAAACAAAACCTAACAGTTCTGAATATAATAATAGTCTGAAACCGCGAAACATAATTATTCCGTTTCCGCCCCTGTAGCCGCCAAAACCGACGTAGAGTGCGAACGCCGACGCGCTTGCACCGATCGAACCCTCTTCTCCCGAAGGCTATATATATATATATAATCTCTTGCTCGCCCTCTCGACGAGATCGATGGTTGAGGAGACTTTCAACGGGGGGATGGACGTCTTGAGCTCCTCGGATCAAAAAACTTCGTCGGCGGATCATATCGTCATCATGGTTCATGGGATTCTTGGAAGGTATTGAATGCTCTGTTTCTTGCTCTGATTTATGGATGGGTTTGGTAATTCTGTTGACCTTTTTTCTTGATTTTGTGTGTTTTAAGCGATTTCTCTCTGTTATTGCGAGATCTTGAAATGCCGGGTTTCTCCATTCTTGATGATGGTAGGGTTTATGCTGGGGAAGGAGCTTTGATGTTTTTTAAATGAAACTTTGATTATTCTTTTGCTATATGGATTCTTGTTATTTTGGGGGCTTGATCTGTATTTTCCCTACTGATTTGATGAATTTGTTTTCTTCATTGATGTCTTTTTGGTATTGCATAAGTTTGACCGTTGTGTGCAATTGTTCTGTCTTTTGAGATCTTGAAATGCTCAGCTTGTTGAAATTCTGGATGATGGTAAAATTTGTATTGTGGGTTTAATGTGTTCTTTTTATTTAAAAATTCATTGCTATATCTGTTCTTGATTTTCAGGATTTCATCTTATTTAGGTAAAGAGCTTGATAAATTTAGTGGTTTGACATGTAGGGTCTTATTCTTACAACTGCTATACCACTCTCATTATGCTTATTCTGATTCCTGATCAGATTTTGATTGCTTTGCAGCACTGCTGACTGGAAATTTGCAGCTGACCGGTTTGTGAGAGAGCTTCCAGACAAAGTGATAGTTCATTGTGAGTGTATTGTTGTGAATATACAGTGTTAGTAGCATATTTCTATATTAAACTTTCTTATCTATTCTGGCCTTGTAATTTAGTATAGGGAACACGTTTCAATTATTTTTGTGAACTTAAAATAAAGAGCCTTGTTATGAATCCATAGATTTTTGCTTGGGTTTGGTTTCACCTCCTCATAATTTGCGTCTAATGAGCTGGTAATTTTCATTTCATTGATCAGTGTCTTGCCTATGTTTAACCACTGTATCATATTGGTTAAAATTAGTAAAGATGAAAAAGGTTAAATTTTATGCTTATTTTGTTTAATTCTCTGAGAAACCTTGAGTTGTCCTTCCGCTTGTGTGGAGTCAGGTACTTAAAATCTTACAGGAGATAATTTATCAAGTTAGGTTTCATGACAACAAGAAGTACATGGCCTCCTTTGAGAATTTTTGGATGTCACTAATATCTAGTTAACAGACAGACTAAAGGGTGTTCATCAAAGTTTTGTATGCTTCTTAATTTTTTTTTTTTAATGCATACTAAATGAGAATGTTCTGAAAAGGAGAATGTGGGAGCAATTTTATAGCTATTTTGTGTCTTATTTGCACTTGGTCTGAGATTGAAGACATACTTTATAGAAGAATGTCCCAAAAGGTTGCTTGAATATCAGAACAAACTATACCAGTTTTGTGCTTCATTTACACATGATTGAAATCAAAGATGTACTTCATCGAATCCCACCAAGTCACGTCTGATGTTTACATCTCATTCTTTCATTTCTCAACCCATTCAATTTTACAAATTAATGTTGTGTTAGCTCAGATTGTTTAGTAGATTTCTTAGAATGCACTAAACCATGGAGCTATACAAGGCTGCCATTGCCATAATGCCATGTGTGCACTCGTGTTATGTGGGCAAGGTTATTTAATTATTCAACTAAATGGGTACTGCATGAAGTTGGGCTATAAACAAGCCCATGCCCGAGGCCAAGCCCTGAATATCATGAAGCCTTTCCCCAAAGCTTGCAACTATACAATTAGAGGCTATAGAACATTAGTACAAACATAGATAACTAGCTACATAAAACTCCATTTAATAATGTGTGCAGACACAGACCTGCTGAAGATGAATGCATGATTGAAAAGTAATACTTGAGCTCAGCCCATGACCTGAAGTTAGGCTCCTGAAATTCAATTTTACAAGTCAGCCCCTGCCCAACTGCAACACGAAGAGAAGATGATACCCTATTGCTTAAAAAATTTCCTGTCATTTTATATTGAACCTTACACCATCTTGTTTTTTTTTGCAGGTAGTGACCGTAACATGTATAAGCTTACCTTAGATGGTGTTGATATTATGGGTGAACGGTTAGCTGAAGAGGTTGGCTACACCTTTCAAATAATGACTACAAATTATTTTGCTTCAAGCAATCCACTTCTTTCTGTGGTCAATCCTTTATTGGTTAACCTTGAAAGGAAATCTTAATTACAATCCTAATTACTTGTTCACTCATCTGTTGTGATAAATATCCAATCAGGTGATTGAGGTCATCAACAGAAGACCAGAAGCTAGAAAGATTTCTTTTATTGCACATTCTGTGGGAGGATTGGTTGCAAGATATGCAATTGGAAGGCTTTATAGACCTCCTAGAAGAAAAGCTGGAGAGGACCTTTCAGGTGATGTAGGTGATGGTATTTCTGGAGGTACAATATGTGGTTTGGAGGCTATGAATTTTATCACTGTTGCAACACCTCATCTTGGTTCTAGGGGAAACAAACAGGTATTTTTTGTCATTTAGTTGTAATTTTTTCAATTATATGCTTTATGAAATAGCTAAAGGAAGAAAATATGAAATGGAGCTTGATTTGAATGTCATTCACTTGTCCCAAGTAAGCTTAATTTCGCATGCTGAAATAGGTAGCACAAAGATTTCCAGATAAAGTAATCCTATCCTCAAATTTCCACTATGTTAAATATGGAAGTTTTCTTCCATCCCTATAGAAATTGCCTTCAGAGCTTGTGGTATTTGTTTTTTTACCCCACTATTACAGCTGTTAACAAGCCCAACTGGAGCAAGCCAAACCTTACTCAAGCTCGCTTAGAGCTGAGCTTGAGCTTAACTTATGCCTGAGCTATCAAACTCAAGCTTGGCTCATCAAACCTGGGCCATGCTCGATCTGCTTCAATTTGGCTTGGTGTAGTTGATCTTGGCTGGGACAGATAAAAACGATACTTCACACTTTTTCTTGAGTGGGATTCAAACCCGTGCAGCCTCCAAAGACGGTTAGCACCCAAACGAGCAGTGTGTTTTGAATTGCATTAGAATAAGTAGTACTAATTATATATAGTATATTTCAGTATTAGAATACATATTAAACGAAGCTATTTCAAGCCTAGTTCAAACAAGCCAGCTCATGCCTGAGCTTGGCTTGTTTATTAAATAAGCAAGCCAAACTCAGGTTGCAATTAAGCGAACTTTGCAACTTGAGCTTTAGCCTCATCATTACTTTGCATACAAAATGTGTACAAAAGAAAAGTATTCATTGTTTAAATGAGGTGCATTATCGTTTTTCATGTCTTTGAATATATTCTGTCATCCTTTTGTCTAGAATGGCCTTCCCAAGTTATGGGGAGTCTACAGTGTCATGTTATATTAATTTGATTCTTTTCATTTGATCTTGCATAAACTGTAGGGTATAAATGCACTTTACACTTTTATAGTTGGGGTAATTGCCAATGAGCATCACATTTTCTAATGTTATCAATTTGGGCCAGATGTCATTAACAATCTACTGGGCCTTTGCTGATATGTCTCATTGTGATAACTACTGATAACATCACATAAATTCCACTTTCTGCCCCTTACAATGATTTTGGATGGTTATGCCACATTCAAGAATATTATATTTTAACTTCATTGCTTCTTTATTTTGCCCACAAGTCGACCACTTATGTCTTCCTATAATTGAACTAATCGAAACCATCGGTATGCAGGTTCCATTTCTTTTTGGTGTCATTGCCATTGAAAAAGTAGCTTCTAGTGTTATTCACTTGATATTCAGAAGAACTGGCAGGCATCTCTTTCTTAATGATAATGATGAGGGAGAACCTCCATTGTTGCAGCGGATGTTGGATGACTGTGGTGAACTATCGTTTATGTATGTTCCACATATATATATATATATATATATATATATATATATATATATATATATTATGCACCTATTGGTGTTTTATGGTTATCTTGATTCCACAATATAAGCATGAAATTTTATATATTGCAGGTCTGCACTGCGGGCATTCAAACGCCGTGTAGCATATGCAAATGTTGGTTATGATCGTATCCTTTGTTCTTTCTTTTCTTGTTTTGATTATAGTTTGATGCTTGCTCTTTTAAAATCAGATGAGTGGCAATGCGATTTTTTGTTTTTTTGGTTTTTGTGTTTTCTGGTTTAAACATTTTTAAGATATAGTGGGCTGGAGAACGTCATCTATCAGACGCAACTCTGAATTGCCTAAGGTATTCTTTTACCAGTTTGCGTCCATCGATTTCCTTCATTTCCAATGTTTCCAAATTGAGAAATTATACAAACTTTGATCATATTATCATCCATTTTCTTTCGGGATTCATTTTCTTTAGTTCGAAGATAATGTAATTTATCCCAATTTTGTTGTAGTGGAAGGAGTCTTTACGAGAAAAGTATCCACATATTGTGTATGAAGAAAAATCTGAGGGAAAGAATGATGACAAGTGTACCATGGATTCTACAACAGTTAGCAATTGTGATGCGTTGGAAGGTGAGGTCTTTACTGATTATTGTAATATTAGCTGCAAAATTCTGACATTAGCCATCTCATTCATTTTCTCAAAGAACTGTTTTCTAGGCAAACTGATATTTAACGATAAAATCGGTGCAAATTTGTTGCATAAAAGTGGAACAAAAGCTTGGCTAGTTGTGAATATATAGTGCTTCATGGTTCATAAATTCAGTAGAGCATTATTTAGGGCAGATGAAGTTCAAGTAAAGCTTGCTTGATGCATAAAATTCATCTATAAGGGACCTTGTCGATTTCAATTCTTAAATTGGTTGATTTTCACTGTATGGATGGACCAAATAACCACACCAGTCTTGACTTCTTTGGTTTGCAGAAGAGCTGGTGACAGGTCTCAACCGCGTTCCATGGGAACGTGTGGATGTTAGTTTCCACACCAGCAGGCTGAGGTTTGCTGCACATAGCGTCATTCAGGTTCTCTCTCTCCCCCCACACCACACCGGGGCACACAATCTATTTGTTAGAGATGATTCGATTCGAACTAATGAAATTTTCGGCAGGTGAAACATACCACACAGTCAGAAGGTGCAGACGTCATACAACACATGATCGACCATTTCCTCCACTAATGTAGATGCTTCTGAGATGGGAAGAACTATACACGTCCATACAACAGCAAGGTTTTGCCCAGCTTTCAAGTAGGACCCATAAGTTTGGAGCCGCCTTCCCGAGTTCCCGAACCAAGGAGTTCCCTGGTTCGGGACAGGTGGCAACTCATTGGCCACACATCCCGATGCGAGGCGTGTGACCGATGAGTCGCCACCTGTCCGGAACCAGGCAAGTTCTGGTTCCGGAACCAGACAAGGCAACTTCCATAAGTTTGGCCTTCAGCAAGTATAATTGTATTATATTTTATTAGAGATGATGAAGGCGGGGCATGATAGAAGTAAAAAATATGTTTATTATGGTTTATGAAAAAAATTGATTAAAGCGATCTAGTGATGCTCAATAACAAAATCAAAGCCACATTCACCTCCCAAACTAAGAGGATTCATGCTCATTTTTGAAGGAATGCACGAGCAGTAGCAATGATACACTTCAACTCAACCAATTTCATATTATGTAGAACATGTGTCTAAGTAACCGCAACCAACCAATGAACAATTGAAAGAGGAAAACAAAATACAGTAGTAACCCGGAAGTTGGAATTTACCCTCTGTGGGTTGAGGTTAGGTTAGGTGTGGATTATACAAACAATTGACGCTTTTGGCAGATTACACGACAAAGTCCAAAAGAAACAACTGGCGAAGGGTGTGGCACACTTACAGGTCAAATGACTCAACAACTTTACTGTTGGCAATGACAGTCAGATGGCATCTCTGGCAAGCCTCAAAGGTATGTCTCTCGAGTACCCCGGATCACTATTAGGTGGGGTTAGCAGGTGATGATCTAGCCCTTCCTCATCACTCTCCTCCATGGCTGATGAAGCTACTGATATGGACTCATCCTCTGATGAGCAGCATAACAATAATTAGCAACTCCACAGTGCTCAGACCACAGAATGCTTGGATTATCAATAGTATAAAATGCAGTCAACTTCGTACAGAGATGCAAATATGTCTCCAATCCTTAATTAACTTTATCAAATGCAGTTAACTATGTACAGCCCAACATACAGCAGTAGCACTACAAACAGGCATTTTTTTTTTGCAACTGATGGCTGATGAGAGAGCATATACTGCCATTCACAAAGAAAAACTACAGACTTACCAGAGTCCATTGGAACATCCGGCAATCGTCTGACTGATGTAACCTGAATACTTTCCGGTAGGAGACAATTGCAGAAAGAACCTGAAACTTCAAAATGACCATAAAAATCAATATCTAGAGAGTCAGGCTAGGGCCAGACAGTTGCTGCTTCAGAAAAGATAAGTACCTAATCTGGCGAGGCGATTTACCCATCCTGGGATTGGCTTCCCAGTCAATTGCTTGCAAACATCATCTGTGAAATGGTTGCAGTTCTTGGAAATTAAATGGTAAGTATCACCATTATATTTTACAGCAAGGTGCTCCATGAATGTACGGAACTCTGAACGGGACATGTTAGTGGTGCCCAGCCACACAGTCCGTCTGTATATAAAACCAGGGCAGCTTTTCGGTACAACTTCAAACACACCGCTTGTTGGGAATTCATGGGCTCCAAATCCATACTCCATGCCATGTACTGGTTTTGTTAGCTTAAACTTAGCACTTTGAAAACCCAATGAAAATATCATAGAATGTAATGGATGAAGTTCAAGAAAAAAATAAATTGGTTTTTATTTCAGAAAGAAAACTAGGACCAAGTAGGAGACAACTTCCCAAAAGAACCTGTACTTTGACTACTGAAAATGACTTTCGATTTTACGTTGACAAAAAGGGAATTCACAAATCACAAGCAAATCCAAATTAAGGTCTTCACAGTAGATCGTCACAAATGATTTGAAGGTTTCATGGGAGGATGACAATTGAAGGGGTCCCTTCACAAGAAAAAGGAAAAAAGGCTATAAAAGTTCAGAAAGGTGCAAGCACTTCGACAAGTTCAGCTCACCTAAAAGACTAGAGCTCAATTATTTTGTAACAATAAAGGCAGTAAGGTTGTCAAAGAGTCGATTGGTTTCCTAAGATAAATACAGACCTTTTTGCAATTTCTGAAAACCCAAATGTCCAAGTAACAGAAAAGAAGGCTCCATTGTGAACTCTATATAGCACTAGTCTCTAAGTCAAGGCAGTTCACCCTACCACCGAGAAAGACTACAATGTAAGCTTCCATCTTGGGCTTGTTTGTTCTTACCACTTGTTCAATACTGATGTATAAATCCAAGGTTTGAGATCAGATAAACCACTCTCAGAATCATATCTCGATTCTCAAAAAATTCTTGTCTAACATGCTTTAACAAAAACACCAACCTAATAGCAGCACCATGAGTACATGTTTATCACAGGAACTATCTTGACACAAGGAATAAGCTGATATTCACAAAGTGAAAGATGAAATCAAACTCAATTCAACCTAAAAAATCCTTTATATCAACTTAACCTAAACAAATACCATCAAGAATCTAAAAATTTCAACATCTCAAATTGAATCGTGCCGCGAAAAGTAACATGATGCAAAGAAACAAGGTACCACAAACCATAATTCCCATCCAGATCTCACGTAAAAAAACCAAGAAAAAGAAAGATTGAAAAGGAGGCAAAGCAACTCACCTTCGATCCCAGAATGGAAGATGCCGAGGCCGAACCAGTAAAGGTAGTTATTAATCGGTGTCAGATCATAGACGTTCAAGTAGCAATGAGTTATCCCGCCCTCCCCGCCGCCATTGCTTTGTTCCTTCATCGACGAACACCCCGGCAGAAGCAGCCGCATGTTACCTCAAAACAAAAACCCTAGAACACCTCACAAATTCAAGAACATCAGCAGCAAACCCCGAATGAGAGGAATCCAAGAACCTAGATCCAAATCGACGCCATGATGGGAACTAGAAACTGGAAACCCTAGAACCAAAGAAGGGGGCTTCTCCTCCGGGGAAGAAGAAGGGCAAGGGCTGCGTGAAACGGTGAAAGGTTAAATAAAGTTTGAATGGAGATGAGAGCATGGTTCTGTTTGGTCACGAGAGGAAGTGGGGCCCACTATAATAAAGTGCGAGTACGTGGCGCATAAATATTGGCTGGATTCGGCTCTAACGCTGTTCTGTTTCTCACACCGTTGTTCTAAAGACGAAATGTGACGGGGCGGTGCCCTGCTGGCGTGGTTCTCCGTCAACGGAAAGTAACTAACTCCGTCTTAGTTAATAATTAAACAATGTATATTTTGCAAATCAGTCATTTTAAGTATTTCTTATTCTAATCATTGATTCTGAAATGTTAATACCTTCTATCAAAATTTAAAACAAAGAATTCCTTCATTTTGTCAGGTTTGGGGAGAATAGAAAAAAAAATTATAAAAAAAACAATATATTTCCTTTCATTTACCCTTAATCCAAACACAATCTAAGCAAACAAAATAATGTTTTATTTAGAGTTCATATTGACTAAATTGTTTGCAATTACATTATTCATGTATGTGTATACATACACACAAAAATACATGGAACTATTTACAGTGTTGTGGCCAGTCTTCTAACTCTGTTGATGAACCATGCAATAAATAAATTTTGGCATGCTTTTCAGACTCCTTGGCAGTTCAAGTCTTGTGGCTCAACCACATTGTAGTACAGAGTAGATATTTTCCCATCAAAATTTGAGATGAGGTGGTGGGCTGATAATCCACAGTATCGCTTTCCGAGGCGTGCCATGCAGATGTCGATGATCTTCTTGAACATGTTGTCGTCTTGAATGCAGGGCTGCTCGATGAATTCAGCAAGAGGAATCCACTGCAGACAGAACAGAAAAGGAACATTTTAGTTCTGCAAACAACTGATAATCCTGCAAATGACTTTCCAACTCTCACTGACAATTACATTTAACTGTCAATTAAATGATGCTTGTCAATGAAACTTTCTTGAGATCTCAAACATGATGAAGAGAGGAAAGGTGTGTGAAGTAGTAGTCTATTCATCACTACTAGAGTTACCTTAGCAGCTTGTATTTCAAGACCATCGACTTCAATTTGGCTCGACAAAGGTCTCAACAAGCAGATAAAGAGCAAATCTGACTTTTCAAAAGCCACCTGGTGTGTTTGCCTGAGAAAAGCTATACACATCACTACTATTTCATTGCAGTAATAACTTTTCAGTTTTTGTGTACTTGATCATTTAGTAGAGGATCAATAAAAGCCATGTGATTTGTATTTTCAATTTAAAGCATCTACATTTATAAATGATACAGTGTGATTCAAACTCTAAGTAATCTATAAAAAATTGAAAAAAATAGATAGCACTACCTAAAAGCAACCACTTCTACAAATTCGGTATCGATCTGCAAAACAATTCGGAACTAAAGTTAAATGTGGAGAGAAGTACATTTGATTTAGCATCAAAGAAAAAGTAAAAAAAGCATTAGTAGAAACAGATGGGTTTGTCCTTTTTCTTACTCCAGTCTCCTCTTTCACCTCTCTTACAGCTCCAGTGAAGATATCCTCAGACTGGAAATCAGAAAAAGCTCAATACCATACAAAGAAATAAATCGATTCTCTAGCTCTACACTGGCAGAAGTAAGTACCTCAAGTACAAAACCTGTAGGCAGTTTCCAAGCACCTGCTGATGTTGAAGGACAATTTTTTTCTTGCACAACAAGCACCTGAGGTTATTGCAGTGTTGTGAAAGACATATACATCATACTTTTTAAGCAGAAGAAAGTCACAAAGTTATCATAATTGAATAATATCCCACAAAAAAATGACACTTCTATAGATTATAAACACACCTCCTTTTTCTCATTGATTACGAAACCCCCAATTCCAACTTGATGTGAAGCATTTGCTGGAAGCATACAAGGCTCTTCGGGAATCCAATATGTGAGCATCACATATGACTCCTCTGCATGGTGATACTTAAAGCCTTCCTGCACATAAGCAAATAATATCAATCCTCCACGGAATCCATTGATGACTTTTCATGCAGAAAAACGAATAGAAGCATTGAGCCTTTGTCTGAAGAGGATCGGTTTTTTTAATTCAGCATAAAGTAAAATGATTGAAATGGTAGATTGACTGAAGCTGGAAAGACATGTCAAATTCATGGGCTTCAGATATTGCTATGCACAATAGAGATTGTTTTGTATCATTATTCTTGTGTTCAATTTCAGTATGGCAGGACTTCTTTGATCAGACCCACATATAATACGCAAAGGCACAGGATCTAGAATGATGGTGAATGTTGTGTTTGTTGGATTATTGATTATTCAAAACACCTTGTGAAGGAAATAATCGATGGAAGATCTATTTGCATTTAAAATTTATCTAACATGTTAAAGATCGGATCTAAAACATACCTTGGAAGCGAATTCCTTTTTCTCTCTAAACCTCTTCGATAATACGAAGACTCTATGCGTATCCACACCGAGACCAACCTTTGCTATCAACCCTTTGACAAAATGGAATCGATGGACAAATTGAAAAAAAATAGTTTTGACTCTCAAAACTCACTTGATGGATTGTATCTCCTCTCCTTTTTGTGTGTCTTAAACCATATGCAAGCCTACATATATATAGGCATTTCCATGAGGCTTTTGGGCTTCCCAAAACCTTTTGGGTTTCCCAAAACCATTAAGTGCATGTGGCTTTTGGTTTTCCCAAAACCCTTTGGTTTTCCCAAAGCCATTAAGTGCATGTGGCTTTTGGTTTTCCCAAAACCCTTTGGTCTTCCAAAGACCTTTTGGTTTTCCCAAAACCAACACATCCAATCATTATTCATTTTGTCCATTAATATTAATTATATTCTACATGCTAGTAAAGAATATAATAATATTCCATTTAGAACTAATTTATTTTATTTATTTGATAAATTAAATAATCTAATTTAATCATCAAATAATAAAACAATTAATCCTATAGCAAAGACTAGAACACTTTCGTTAGTGTGTGACCCCATGGGATTGATCTTAAGCGGTAGTAAATTAGTCATACTACTTTACTAATCAAGGTTGGCGTCTAGCAACACTCCTTAACTTGGCCAGGATAGCATGAAGTATACAATTACTCTCAAGAACCCGTTGAAGAATAATGTAATATTTTCATACGTACATAAAGGCAAGATTGACAACCCTAGGATATGGTTGAGCTGTCAAATCCCGATAGGTTGCCAACTATGTTTCATGTCAATTATAATCGACCAGCGAATGACTTAAGAAACTCTTTTCTTCTTCATTCGTTTGCCACGCCAAGGTCTTAATTTAGTGGTTATAAATAATGACAACATAGAGCTCAAACTCATTACCAAGAGTTGTGATTCCTTGATCGATCATTAATTCTACAAGTATTTAATCATACCTAATATCCTTTTAACTATCATCCTAGGACAATAGGTATCAGGAATCAAAGTATGATAAATAGGCACATTACGCATGATGATCTCGAGGTCAAAGAAACTATTATATCTCATTCTTGAGAGAATATCCTATTGGCCGGTTTATGGTAATATTAACCATTAGGAATTCTCAGTTGAGGTGATTCAATGATCATATCTCCATATGCATCATCTATATATGTGATTTAGTTGATGAGATCAACTAATCTTTATCTTATAAAGGCTGTCACATATATTGATCTAACGGATCACTAATATCCTATTCTTAATGATCCTGTGATCAAGAACAATTTTAGATTAAATCATTTTAGACTTGACTCTCATTGTATGATCTACATCGTAATGACAAGTCTCTAAATTTAATCAAGGACTTTATCATATTAAACACTTAATATGATAACAAAAGTAAGGCAATGCCATATATTAATCAAACCATATTGTTTGAAATGTGTTCAAATTATTACATAAGAGATTGGGTCTAGGGCATATCAACTATATCCCTAACAGTGTTACCTTAACTGCAACAGGGACAAGCTCTGAGCGTTCTAATGGTAACTTGAGCCATACCCCTTTCTTTCCCTGCAAGATCAGATAAAGATGAGCTCAGGAACCACTGGATTAATGAGGGATATACAAGCTTTGAAGAGGTCACCTCTAATTTCCACTGGGAGAGGGATACATGAAGAACAGAAGCGAAGGCATATGCATTCCTGGGTAACTTGTCAGGGTTAATGACAATGCCCCCGTATGTGTCTTCAGAAGCATCAAGAACATAACCTTTCCTGGAGGATGCCCATGGATATGCAAAGATATTTCCATTAATCTTACTCCTTAGTGGCTTTATGGGAACTGCAGCATCAATATCTTCACTTGAAGTATTAGCAACTGAATAAGAAGCCTTCAACAAGAATCCTGCAAATTAATAAGGATAAGCCATGTAATCAAGTTAACTATTTTAATTCCCTCCCTCTCAAATTAAAGAATACTAAAGAATGTGTTAGCTTTTTGCATCTGGAAGCAATGCTGAGATATAATGTTAAGTGAATATCAGAGATCACAATGACGAACACTGGTCGAGAAAAATGATGCATTCATGCAGAGTCTAAAGGATCAAACCATTTATTCAGTTCACGAGTATTGTATCAATAGTAACACATATGCTATGAGGAAGTACAACTCATAATTCGATCCTCTTAATAATCTCACCCAAAAGATTCACAAATTAATAATTCCTAGCTAGACAGATAAAAGTCTGACAAATCATGATGAGAGCTAAGCCTCCTTAGATTTTATAACCAAAAATTCACATTCTCACACTGAACATAGAACCAAGCACCAGATATGCATCACAAAAACAAGAAAAGGAAATTAATTGAGTTCAACAAAGAAGCATTGACAGAACATGCACCTCCCCCTCCACGGCAACAGATCCGTCGAGAATACCTTACACCAAATGGACAACACACCAATGGTTTCTTACATATCATGCCCAGTAACACCACCTCCACCTTTGTGTCAAACACCTTCTCCATCACCCACAAAACCTCTTAAAAGACCCTCCTCTAGTTAAGTCACACAAGCAAATTAAAGACACCTCAAATCATAAAACATCACACTCTACAAAGCATCTCTCTCTCCCTCAATCCACCCCTCACTATCTATAAAAATCTACACATCCCAAAGACCACGTTTCTGTAGAATGCCACAGATATCTTATGGCCTTTTTTTCATAAAGATTCCACAATAAATATAAAAAGAAAAAGAAAAGAAAAAGTACTGGACATTTCCGATCTAATTCTCAAATTGTAGCCAAAGAAACACTCTTATCCGAAAACAAGAGCCCACATTGTACCTAACTAAGCAGCACAATATCCTAATCGGCACAACAAAGCCGGCAAAAGGAAACCTGGTGGTTCATGGATGTGAATTGCGAAGTGGTGTGTGACAAGGACAACTTCCAAGCAGAAGTAACAAAGACCGGTAAATTTCAAGCACATTGAAATTAAGATGTGAATAAAGAATACTAGAGTAGCATATGCTGGGATTTGTAGGATTACCTTGTTGAAGAAACGATTGGACGGCATGAGAGCAAGTGATTCTCATGCCATTAGTGTATGGCTGGTGAGGAATGAAAGGGTCCTTTCCTTGAATTTTATTTATATATATTTGTTTTGTTTTGTTTTGTTTTGTTTTGTTTAGTGTACCGTTGCTCTCTCGACGAGGTTCCTTGTTTTCGTGGTCTTGATGATGAGTCACCAAGTGGTAAATACACACGTGGAATTGAATGATAACTTCATAGAATGGACCGCTAGGTTTATTCCAGAATATCTACTCCTTTATATTTTTAGAAAAAAATAGTAATATGTTTATATAACTCCAAAAAAATATATTTACTCGAATATTCCCATAAAATATTAATATTGGATGTCATATTTGCTCACATTCATGTGAAATATGAACTATCTGTTTTTTTTTTCTAGACAAAGATGACAAGCGCCCTCAAAGGAAGTCAAAAATTGATAACAAGTGCGGAATCTATTCAATGCAACTGCTCCCACACCTAATAAAAAGAGAGGCTCGATCCCGGGACTCATCCACAAAGATTGAGATTTGAGACCCACCTCTTAGCTAGAGAACTCGGTACCAATAGGACATTATGGCCGTTGGTCAAATATGAACTGTCAAGTAATCCCAATACTTTTGTCATTGTTTAATCAAGTATGATCAGTAATATGTTTATAATAAATACTAGTTACAGATATTTAATTGGGGTATTGAGTAAAAAGAACTTTATTGCCCAGTTTTTAATATGAAAATTATTATGTGGATTTTTTGGATAGGTAGGAGATTAACTCGGGGATTAAAACTTTTTGTTTAGATGGATAACCAGTTAAAAGGAGTATGATTTACTAAATTTCATGCACATATTTGCATACATTTAAATTATTTTAAATTATTTTAAATTATGTTGAATATTGTGCGGCAATAATAATGAAGAAGAGACCAAACAAATAAAAAAAAATCAAGAAAAACAAAAAAAATTTACGTGATTTGACGGTGTGTCTACATTCATGGGAGCAAGAGGTAAAAATTTCACTATATAAATTAGTATTACATCATATGTGTTTATACTAAATCTTAGATGTACAAAAATTACAAAATTATCCTCCGTATCGTACCATACCGCAGGGCGTTAAACCCTCGCCCCGAACCTTATTTTTGAGTCCCCTTGCATGACAAATGTCATCTCGAGCTATTTGTTACTGTGCTCACAATAAATATGAGCCACCTACTCCAACAAATCGAGATGTAAATAAAGAACATATGCTGGGATTTGTAGGATTACCTTGTTGGAGAAAATATTGGACGGCATGAGAGCATGAGATTGTCATGCCATTAGTGTATGGCCAGCAAGGAATGAAAATTTTATTTACGTATATTTGTTTTGTTTCGTGTACTGTCACTCTCCACGAGGTCATGAAGCTTGTCCTTGTTTTGGGTGTATTTTTGTCTGCTGTGATGATGGCCAAGTGGTGAATAAACACTTGGAATTGTGAATGATAGGTTCAACTTCATAGAAAGGACCGCCGGAATGATCTCGTTTTCCTAGATTTATTCCCAAACTAACTCCTTTATTTATATTTTTAAAAAATTAGTAAGATGTTTATATAACTCCAAAAAATATATTTACTAGAATTTTCTCAAAATATTAATATTGGATGTTATATTTACTCATATTGCTGAAATATTAATATTGATTGTGTTTAATCAGGTATCATGATCAGTAAATACTAGTTGTGAATATTTAATTGGGTATTAAATAAAAGAATTTTAATGATTGCCCAGTATTAACATGAATACCAGTAAATACTTGGAACCACTTTTGGTGATGACTTGGTCCACCAAAACTTAAAAAGAACCTGTGTTGAAACAACATGAAGTACTTGCTTAAATTAAGTTGACTGATAATTTGGACCAACCAAATTTCATCACTTTCTTCCTATATACCTAAAGAAATCATAAAGAAAATAAGTAACAAACGCCATTGTTGCTTAAAATCAACTGGATTCATACAAACTGAGTTTGTTTGTATTCCCAATGGCCAACTGAAAGGGTAATGGTTTAAGTTAAGCAAGACCATTTCTGAATAGATTGAAGGTGACCTTTTGGTTGCAACGTGTATACATCATATGAGCACATGCATGCATAACCTAATTAATATCATTCAGAATAATAATGCAAATGCATGTAATACAGATACAAGAACAGAGATGTTGGGAATAAAACCGAAGGAGTCTCCACTTCCGAGAATCCTTCTCTTTGGCTGGAGTAGAACTCTCCGGATTTCAATCTCCAGACTGAACACTCTACACCAGAACTGCAACATTTGCAGTTTATCGAGTCTTCCCGTTGTGTAGCGGATGGACCGATGGAGACTACTAACTAAACAACTAAACAACCAAACAAACATACAAGCAAGAGCAAGCACAACCAACAATCAACACACAACGCAAGATTTACATGGTTAAGCAACTGTGCCTACGTCCACCGCCCACAGCCACACTATTTCAGCTTGAATCAAGGAAGAAGTTTACAGGAGATACAAAGCTCTCAAGCTCTCTCAGTGCTGGTTTTCAACAACAAAGAAGATAAGATATCTTAGAAGCACAAGTTGAACAACGACAAAAGGATGCCCAAGGCACCCTCTTAAAGCCTCCTTGCTGGTGTAGCTTCCAAGACACTTTGGCCTTCGTCTTGTGTGACACTCATGTCACATCACCTGCAATGTCAGACTGCTGTGTCAGACTTTACACTTCCAAGAACCTGTGCCAAATCTCTGACAATTCGGCGCATTGGGATTCCTGCCCTGAACTTTTCCTTCTACTCGGCCCATCCTCGATTCTCCTCGGATGCCTTCATAATCATCCTCTCAGCTAATCATCAGCAGAAGAGTAGCTCCTACTCTCTTGACAACTCCTTGGTCACTTCACCGCTCATTCGGCAAATTCCCTTCGGTTGCTCCTCAGTAAGACTACTCGGTTCAACTGCTCGGCTTGAGCTAGGCATTCAATTCAGCAATGAAGTCCGCTCCATTCCTCGCATCTTGCTCGGCAATGTAGCTCGGCAGACTCCATTCCTCACATGAGAGACTAGAGATATGTTTTTACACTATTTCGAAATGGCTTTGTTTTAAATAGCAGTGGTATCATTATTTCTTTTAGTTTGAGTAACCATTGAACTCAATTAAATACTAGAGTTTAATTCAGAGACCATCAATGTATTTATTTAAACGATCAAACCAAGACTTGTGTACTTCAAGCAGATCAAGGTGAAGATTAACTCCGGGATTAAAACTTTTTGTTTGGATGGATAACCTGCTAAGAGTATGATTTACTAAATTTATCCATCTTTTCAAACAATGAAATATTATTTACAGAGTTGAAAACCTCTTTTTTTATGAAGTATGTTCAAGTAAATATTAAATTCTAAGAAAAAAAATATAGTACCGATGCCAAACAAAAACGAGGTTATCCAGAACCTTATAGAGAAGAGGAAAAAAAGGAGGTCAATTTGTTCATTCACTTTCTCCAAGTAAATTCAAGAGATCTATAAAGGAGCACTAATCAAATCAACCTACCTTCCTTGTAGTTGTCCTTCAAATCCTGCAGAGCTTGCCTAATGTCAACCTCATTTTGGTTGGAGTATTTTAAACAAAACAACCTTTGGGCGACACGGTACACCATTTGAATTTCATGATATCGTTCACAGTTATTAACAATCCTCTTTTCCTCCTATCAACATAAACATGAAAAGGCAAGATTAACATCTTTCTAAACTTCATAGTTACATAAACAAGGCTTGATTGTCTTAAAAATTTCTCAAGCTATATACCACTAAGAATAAATGAGTTTTTATATCATATACTTAGGGTTAGATAATAGTTTTACCAAGACCATCAAGGTTTCAAGTTAAAGGGTTGGATCAGTGTCATTTGTATCATGCAAGATGATGAAACAAAAACTCAAAGAGCAGTGCTTCATATGATGCAGAAAAAAGGATCTTACCTTTTCTGTTATCAGTTTTGTGATGTTCTTTGCTGTCTCAATCACAGAGCACGGTAGACCTGCGACCCCAGCTAAAAGAAGGCCATAATGTGGTACATACTGTGGTTGATCCTTTAGGCGAAACTGACATAACAATCAGATATCAGAAAGTGTTGGTTGTTATTAACAGGAGTCTTAGATGACCAAATTGCTCAAAAAGTAACCTTAAAATCTAAGCGATTGTTCCTCAGATCAACTTCAAAATGCAGTGTTTTCACATTTGGATAAATGGTAACTAGTTCAGATAGACCTTCAAAATGTGTAGCGAATATGGTATACCTGAAGGGAGAAAACATACTGTAAATCACACAAGATATAAATGGATTTGATTCAATGAAGGAACAGCTTAACAACATTGGGCCAATAAAAGCTCACTGTCAACATTAAGCATCTCTCTAAAGGTGCATTAAACCTTTTGAGACAAGAAGATTCCAGAAAGGTAATTTATTTCAATGAAGAACAAGTTGTGAGATTGAGTTGGTGAAAAAGCCAATTATCATAAGCATTTTTCTGAAGTTAGAATAAACCTATGAGCCAAGAAGAATCTATAAAGGCAATTTAAATCAACAATGACAAAACTTGTAAAGATTGGGCCAATAAGAACATCATTATAAGTAAGCATCTTTTTTAAAGGAAAATCTTATGAGCCAATAAGGATCAACAAAGGTAATGAACTAATGAACATGGCATTACCAGCAAGTCTGATGGCAACTACCTAATAAATGGAGGCAACAGTTGGAAGCAACTTAAAAGAAAGAGGATATTGAAAGAAAGATCTATCCTATTAGCCCATGGTTGAAGCTCACCCAGTTTAGAACCCACCAAATTGCCATAATTAATGAAGAGTCTTGATGGAGAAGAAAGAAGAATCTCTTAGATCATTTTGTAGATGAACCTACCTTAGAAAAAGCCATTTAATTTCCCAAAAATCACATTTACCAGTAGGTAATATTTAATAGAAAATCCATTCTACAGCTGTCCAAACTTTTGCTGAAGATTTATTTTATACCAAAGGATGCAGAAATGGGTGAAGGTCAGTACGCTTTCAAAGATAGAAGATGCTCACAACAGCTCCATGCAATTGCAAATCCATCAGAGGACGAAGTAGCTCTTCCTAGTTCATCCATTACAATCAGGCTCCTACATTCAAAAGTGAAGGCCATTAGACAAAATGTTCCCACCAAGTATAACATGTTTGATGAACTTTATATCAATATAGAGATGATACTTCGGAGAAATATTTTGCATGAGAAAAGCTGTCTCTCTCATTTCAGTCATAAACTGCAAAACATAAAATAGAATCAGCAGATGCCCTCTATAATAAGTGACAAACCATTGGACATGTTATAATACCAAACAATGAATGATAAATCATTGGACAAGTTACAATATAAAACTAGCAATAATGATACTAATAATCCCACAAAAGTGCAGCTTATGCTTATAAAACCCATATATCCACCGGATATTTCTCATATCAAATGTAGTACAGGCTTGTTTGCCAATTAACGGGTTAAGGTTGAAGAATCAAAATTGGTCTCCTATAGTGAATATAGAAAGAACTTTGTTATCATGTCAGCAGAACAATGTGGCTCTTCATCATGAGAAGCTACAGTTCCTATTGTGCAGGTCATAGTGCGTTAGCCAATGAGAAAAATTAGTTAAATGGGCAAGCACTAGCAAACTACTTTTCGGATATCAACTAATTGCCCTGGCCCAACTTGTACCTTACATGAAGATGTCTCAATAAATTGATGGGAATGGGAAAGGCAGGCACGATATATTGGATCACCATCTAGCTCAAACTTAACAGAAGTAGCTATTTACTGTAAAGTATCCCTTTATTCTTCAATCGACAGAAAGACTTAAGCTCATATAGATGTACACTATGAGGGCAGTAACCGTGTCTTCATAACTGAATAAATTCAAGGAAAGAGAGCTATTTTATTATGGATTAAAGAAACAGAAAAAATGTTCAAGCAGGAAAAAATCAAATGTGACAACAAAAAAAAAGTTATATTAAAGATAAATACAAAACAAAATACAAAATCATGCTTTTATTGAAGAATAAAATATCATGGTATCAGGATTGAAAGTTTAGTGAAACGCCATATCTAGACATGCTTACACATTACTAGAACATAACAAATAACAAAGGTTCCAGGTATCATTGAGTATGTCACCTTTTACAAAGCAGAAGAATTTTGCCTGTAATGACAAAAGATAGCAACCATCACAGAAAAGGAAAGTACTAAAACATATTTTAAGCAAGATGTCTTGATGGTTAAGCAGCCTGTCTGGATCAAAAATTTTGCCAATAAATCATCTTTTACAACATTTTTCAACATAATAGGAGCCCTTATTTGACAAACAATGATGCTATCCCTAACTTGAGTGTAACAATAGTTGCCTTCCCAATACTAAGAAAGAAGCAGAGAAATTTAGGAAATATCATATGATTATCCATTCACAATTATGAAAATTCAGCAATAATGAATTGAAATAGATCAGGACCAAGAGAAATAAAAATAAAGTTTCAAACAGTATACAGTGCTAGAGTTGTATTCAACATTGTCTCCTGTGCCAATCCGGGTAAACATGCGATCAACCACCCTCAGAGAGGCAAATCGTGCAGGAACATAACAACCAATTTGTGCAAGAATAACCATTAGACAAACTTGTTGAAGATAAG
Source organism: Dioscorea zingiberensis (assembly GCA_026586065.1). NCBI lineage: Eukaryota > Viridiplantae > Streptophyta > Magnoliopsida > Dioscoreales > Dioscoreaceae > Dioscorea > Dioscorea zingiberensis. Next base: position 1,851,602 of record CM048822.1, on the reverse strand, counting down.
TGCTTTTCCCACACCTGGACAGAATGCATAGAAGAGATAACTACATGTGCGCAATAATTAAATGAATATTATGTTAAAAAGATATTTCTTAAACCGTAAAATTAAAACAATGCCTTCTCACATGTTTGGTCCCATGACAACAATCATGTTTGATGCTTCAGAAAGAAACAAATTGTTTGGCTGCATGAGAAAACTAACTCAATCAACCTTTAGAAGAATGTAGCCAGATAGAAGCTAGGATAAAGAGATTACATACAACAAAATCATTATGCAGGCTTTCTAGAACAGGGTGTCTTCCAGCATCAATTGCCATAGGACCATTATCTGCAGTGTCAAAACTGCAGTCAGGCATTCTCTAAATGCTTAGTTTAAGCATGCACGGAGAAAATGATATAAACCTGTGAATTCTGGTCTTGTATAGCGGTCAACTGGTTTGGTGGATATTGTATGCGCGAATGAATTCACAATCATGTCTAGCAAGCACAAGACCTCCGCAAGCCGGGTTAATGGGGAGATATCCTCTCTTATGACTTCCAGGAGTGCTGTAGGAAAATTGATATGAAATAGCAAAAGCATTAAATAGTTCTAAAAGAATTACAAAAAAAAAAAATGCATACATCAAAGAAAAAGTGTGATGAGGGCTCTTTGCCACCAGATGGGTCCAGAATATTTGTGCACAATTCACACTAAAACTTTAGATAAAATAGGAAAATAACATATAGGCAAAAGACTATAATCACATGAAGGTCGTACAGCCTTTGAGAAATTTGCAGGAGATGTACTCTCAAAACTTGAATTCCCCATGCTCTAATGCTCCATAGAACAAACTACTCATACAAGAAAACTGGATAAAATTATATTGATAGTGTGAGAGTTTCCCAATATTTAACAAATAGAAAAATGAAATATCATCTAAATACACCCCTTTATGGAAAAAGTCTACAGGACAGTACCAAGCAGCTTTGACAATTACTAATTCACTCTCAATAATTAACTTGACCATAACAAAGAAAATTTTGGTCTTTCACAAGAAATTGACAGGCGTAAGAGTGTGCTGAAAAACTCACAAATTTATGTGTAAAAGAATGTATATCACAACCTTCTAAGCAAATCTCAGTACGCATAAAGCATTCAGCAGCTGCAGACTTATTTCTAACATTTAGCTGCCAGATGAATGAGAAAAAAAAAAAATCAGATCTCAAAAGAATCAATATCAAAGTAATGATGGAGTCGAATTCATGAATTGGATTTCATATTTCACATATGAGATACCAAAAATAAAAAGTAAAAAAAAAAAAACATCTTCTCTGCCACAGAAAGATAAGAGGAGCATGACCCCAAGTAGCTTATGACTGCAATCTAAGACAGTAAATTTGAGAAAAGGATTCAAAAATGGCCAAAATAAAGCAAACAACAGTTATTAATCAAAGTTCCACTAAGTGCAGCATCATATTCAAGACCAACATAAAAGCACTAATGGCAAATTGCAAGCTCATTGAAGATGACATGCCACGTTCAAATGTATTTTGATAAACAAATGAATCATGGTCATGCAACACCTACCAAAGGAGACAAGAACTGAAAATTAGAACAAGAGAGTACTTTGTGTGGGGCAACCACAAAGGGATATATATACATGAATTAAACACAAAAAGATAGAGAAGCAAACGGCAGCAAGTAATACAATAGAAGACACTAGCAGAATAATTCTGAAAATTACAAATTCATTATTTAACATAAATTGAGCTGACTCAGAGAAAAGAAGAGCATTGACATTACTTACAGATGCAAGTTCAAAGGTTGAGCAGTGAATGTTTTTTCCATGTTTCATGACCTGTTCATGTTAACAATAATAAAACAAGCGACAAGATACAATCAAGTATAATTTGAATAAATGAGGAATAATACACAACAAACCTGTATGAATTTTCCAGGAAGTTTTCCATTTACATCCTTTTGAGGAATACTGAAGTAAAACCCTTGTCTATTGTTGAAGGGTATCTTCAAGTTTGGCAGCTTATGTTCCTCACGGTACTTGTTCGCAAGGTTATGTATAGCTATTAAGAATATTTTATCAGAACCAAAGAACAACTGAGGCATTCATTATAGAGCCGTAGTTTAACTTTTAAATACCTTCACTAGTATCACAAAAAGAACGCCGGGCAACATCAAGTAGGCCATCCACACCAACCTTGACTGCAAAACACTGTTGAGTGCAGGCCAGAAAAGGAACTCTAGCATGCACTACATCTTCATCAATGATAGATCCAATTCTGAAAGTGACAGAGCGTGCCACAGTTCAATGTTTACTAGAGGAGATCCATCACATGTGTAAGCAAGTAGAATCTGATCCCACAGTAAAATCATTCTATCCAGACTTCCAAATACAGTAGCGCCAATAACCACACATCTCTTAAAATGAATAACCAATTAAAGAAAGCACTGCATAATTATTTGCCAATAATATAATATTTAGACAAACAACACTCATAGAGAGCATCTAATGCACAAAAAATAATAAACATACTGTGCAGTTTTTTGAGAAAAGGGAGAAACAAGCATGCAAAATTAATGCTTTCAAACTTAACCAAGTCTACAGTAGTAAAACACGCCACATTGCTAAATATTTCCAAATTAGATGCAGTTGAATTTAAAAGCACAAAATGGAAAAGAGTATGTCACCAAAAGCATACAGCAGTGACAAAACAAATATAATTATGAATTTGAATTGACCTTGAGAAAATTATTGGCCAGTCATGAAAATTTTCATTCTATCTCTTCCCAACAACATCTCTTAAATCACTTGCAATATTGTACACGTTAATGGCATCCATAGCTTTTGATCTCATATTCACATTGACTCAAATCAACACAAACAATATGGCTAACATACCTTAAACAACTCCCTGTCAAATTTTTTGATCTTAAACAACCACCAGTTAGTCATATATACAGAAAAATAGGTGATCATTAGTTAACCATTATTGCAAACCTGACAGGAGGTTGGCCATAAGTAAACAAAGCAGTATGTCATGCAAAAGATGAATAAGTCCAACTCAATGATATAGTTGAATAGCTGCTGGACACACACACACACACACACACACACACACATATGTAGCTATTGAGAAGCATCTTATGTTAGCAGCCAGCTATGCAATTTGATTAGATAATATCACCTCATAAACATGCAAATATGATGAAATAATATGATGTATGGAAAACAAAACCTTTTTCTCATTTCTTCATACTTTGGATTTTCGCAGATAGACCTATAGATGTTGCAAAGGAGGAAACTTTTTGCATCCTTGAGCACCTGAATTATTGCACCATGAAATCACAGAGATGATAGCCAAACAGACCAGGCATGAGAGAGAGAGAGAGAGAGAGAGAGAGAGAGAGAGAGAGAGAGAGGACAAGAGAGGTGTCCTCCATGTATCTCATTGAGAATAGGACAAATAAATAATGCATCTCCATGTATCTCATTGAGAATAGGACAAAGAAAACACTAGATTGTGCAGAATAGTGCATGAGGTGATTCATGTTGAATACAAGCTGCATAAAAACAGATTAAGATTCTGCAAAGAGTATCATACCACTTTACCTTGGACAGAAAAGGAAGAGCATCTAAAGCTGTTTTGAGAATGATGATGCTTGATATTAGCATTTGACTCTTTCTACCATTGGCTGGTCTTAGAACTTCATCGGTGACCTTTTTTGGCTTAAAGCAGAAGTGGCATAGCACTTTATCTAAACCACAAAGGAAATAAAAATGTTTCTGGATAATGACAGTATGCCATAAAAGAAGAGGAAAACATAACTCCAGAAACGAGGATATCAAACCAATATGATTACCAGTTTCTTTTGGAAATTTACGAAGACCCTGTGACAGACCGAAGAATAGCTCCTCATTGTTCATTAACTCATCCTAAAAAAAGATACTAATTTTTGAGTTTTCCTATAAATTGAAGTGTTAGCAGAAAACTATTTTTGAAATAGTCAGGCAACTTTAAAGAACAGCAATAGATCAAACAACAAATGTAAAGCAACCAATCCTATGTCCTCTCAATACATACTGAAAGCACAGTTTAAACTAAATTAACAGAGTTTCTACACAAACTGACAGTTCATCCCGCAACGGAATATAAACCAATTAAATAGAATCAAATGCATGTAACAACAAGCAGCTTCAGATGAAATTGTATTTTTAAAGCCTACTTGCATCTCAAGCACAAACGATGATACTATCATAGATAGAGATGCATGTCTCAATTATTTTACAGAATCTGCACACTTATACGTTGTTTTGTCTTTTAGTCCCCACCTATTCATGTACTATAATAAAATGGACTGAATCTCATTGTGATTGCACAATAAGTTTCTTAGTAGATTACAGACCACTTCCTTGAGTTTTTAATACAGAAACCTATACATGCAACTTCTTTTCAAGATCATTCTTTCAAAAAGCATTTCGTTCATTGTATAGAAATTGTTTAAGGAATAATGGGCCAGCAGTGTAAATATATGATACAGTGACAGCAACGCTCACTGAAGAAACAATAAAAGTAGAATGAGCAATAAAGAAAAATAGAAATACTGACCAAGCAATCAAGACGAGCATTAATAGTCTTGACATCTTTTAAAGGCTGCAACAGGTTGGCACGAAGTAATCTTGTTCTGCATAGAACACAAATTAAGGGAAAACACAAAGCACACTAAAATGCGATCCTTTAAGAAATTTTCAGACAGGAACCAAAATACTTATTCAAAACAGTATTTGACATTTATCAAAATTATTTATCACTCCCGATTAGTGACAAATTACCACAAGATTCTTTCAAACAGGAACCAAAATACGCATTAGGCAATTATGTAAGACTGCTACCTAGAACTCAAAATCAAATTAACAATATTTTAAGGTAATAAAATATTTGTATTTCATTTAAATTTTGAGGTACTCTTGTTATATGATTATGTTTTCTATTCTTCAAATGCTATAGATTGGTCTATATATTATTATCAGAGTGCATGTTTGCCAATGTTTCTAATGAGGATGCTAAAAGATCATGTGACGTGATATAGTAGTATTCCTAGTGAACAAAAAGCATGAACCTCAGGAAATACACCTCATCTTCAAGACATGACTTCTTCAACAAAATAGACACATCAAGAATAAACTCATAGCTAACATAACAGACATTGCAGGCAGACAATAAGTTTAACCAAAATCGTGATACTGACAATAATTTAGAGAACCTTAAGTGCAAGTTTCGTATTGAATGGAGATCATTTCAATAGTCATTACATGGAGACATACCCTCCAATTGTCTTTGTTGTCTTCAACATCTGGAACAGACTTCTCTTCTTGTTGCTAGAGCCCCAGAGTTCAGTATGTAATGGGTCAATAATCTCCAAATTTTGAACACTGTTTATGAAAAAAATTAGAATACAACATCTTTAGTTCGAAAACATTCTGTACTAAGAATGATAAGATAATGTCACAAAACCGCAGAGAGAGCAGTGCTGGACTAAACATATTGCAACATGGAAGCTTCAGTAAGTTCATAAATGCTACCTGGCCGCATCAATATTCATGTGGTCAAATGAACCATTAAATGTAACCTGAAAGGTTTACAGATGTTCAAAAACAGTATAAACATCATATTGGTGAAGTTGAAATTAAAACATTGATATAACCATCAAACATCATATCTAAGAGGTTCTCAAGGTGCATATTATAAAGTAAATAAAAATAAAATAAATAAAATAAAACATCAACAACAACAACAACAATGTTTGATAAAAGTTTGAAGTTTCATCTAAAATAACCCCTTTTGAAAATTTCCTGAAGCAGTTCACTGGATAATGTGACTAATGAAACACATATAAAAGTTCTTTGGAAGCAAAGCCTAAAGTTTTTTTAAGGGGGTCAATAAAAGCCATTCAAAGTGACAATGAATTGAACCTCTTTGCAGTCACTATGGAGATTAATTTCCAAGAAAAATATACAAAACATGGTATGTAATTTCAGATTGCGTCAAGAGAATTGATCTGTCTAATAAAATAAAATAAAAATCTAGGTACCCAAAATCGATGCTCTTACAGCTTGCTAGTTGCAGAGAGAATTTTATACAGCCAAGTGTCTACAGACAGCTTTAGTATAACTTATGAGATCATCCCACACTGGTCAAGTTTCAAACTTTTTTATGAATCTCATCTAAATTTGCAACTCCATCTCCGCATGATCCAAACTAGTATGATGATACAGATGACATAGTTATGTGGCATGACGCTACCCTAAAAACATAGCCCCTCATAGTGGTATACACAACCCAAGTGAAATTTGCAGAACATTTTCCCAAAAGAAGAAGAAGATTCTAATAGGCATGACTGGCCATGGCGAAATTTGGCACTAAAGAGAAACACCAAGGAAATAGCATTAAGCATTAATAGTCATTTAATAGAATTGCCAACCTTTTTTCAAATTCCATATTTCCCAATGACTTCACCATATGTTTGATCATCATAGAGCATAAAATTTAAGTGGAACAAGAAAAATACAATGAAGCACAAAATACAAATTACCAAAAAAAAAAAAAAAAACTGTGTAAATATGATAATTAAAGTTGTTTTTTTTTTATCTCTCATTGTTTACCAATATACACATAATTTTGGCAATCTTTTCACTCTAATACAAATGGAGATAGAGACAATAGTCCATAGTTGGCATCATAGGTATGGTCAACATAAAGTAGTCTAAATGAATGAGAAGCACAAAAGCGTACCAACAGCGAGTGATTGGTAATGATCACACCCTTCTCAGCCTCAATCCTGTGTATGGTGTAAAAGATATCATAACATATAGATAATAACAACTCTTTATCCTGACATTTGGAGATTGGCAACAAGATGAGTTACCAAAAAACAACTTAATTTATAGGCTTAATACATGAAAAAAAAATTCAAACCAAAGAGAAACTTCAATCTTAATTATGAGATATAATCCAACAGCAAGATTGTACAATAGGCTTGAGTTAAAAATACGTGAGCAAATTTGTGTGCTTTGAAAATCCTGATGTGGGCATTATACATGTTGGAAATAAAAGCAAACATGATAGAACAATAGCATCTTATGTATGCTCTTTACTCCATTCTAGAAGACCTCAGGAATTTTCCATGACATATATAATACAAGGTTGTTGCAATGAAGAAACCTCCTGTGATAAAAATATGTGAGCAAATTTGCATGCTTTGGAAATGATGCCAATCAATATGTTTATGCACACACGCATACACATATTGGAAATAAAAGCAAACATGATAAAACAATAGCATGTCATGAATGCTGCTTTACTCACTCCACTCTAGAAGACCATGGAATTTTTACGAGTCCCCATCAACTTCATATTTCAATAACATGTCACAGATTCCTTCTATTATCATTATAACCTCATCTCAATCTTAGTCGTAGTTCACATGCATGCATTTGCTTCCAGTCATCAACCTCTTGCCTAAACTTCATTTTATATAAAAGGAATTGGTGTACAGAAATTACAAGTCAACCAAGGTGGGCTATAATCTGCTCAGAATTATGCTAAAAGGTTGATCCTATTTCAATGTTACAAACCATATATTTCTAAAATTAGCCACCTTTTGATGATAAATTTTCTAGTATGAACTTATTGCTATTGCTTGAACAAAAAACAACTTTGGATGACATTGGTATATTGAAAAACTTACCCTGCTAGGATGACCATAAGTTACCGAAAGAAACAAAACAATAAGACAACTGCTGAAATAACACAAGTAGTCATAGAGTTTTCAATTAATTCAAGCACAAGTAGAGGTTATGAAAAGGGACAAAAAATTACTATGTTGTTAAGCTGAAAAATTAACAGAAAGGAGCAGCATTAGGTACGAACACCTTATAACCTCCCATTAACTATATGCGTATTGTATGGAAGATTGACTTTATAATAAAAGAGTTACAAATAGATAGCCATAAAATTCCAAAATAAAAATTAAAAACAGATTTATGTACAGTGGTAAGAAGGGATCATCCATGAGACATTAGGATTAAGAATACATAAAGGACTTTGCTCCCTTCAAACTATTCCACAAAGAGGAAATACACACTTCTTGCTAGTTATAATGAAAAAAATTTATAACTAGATTTCAAAAGATGCATTAATAAAAGAAAAACATATGAGAAAGTAGTAAGGACCATCACATTAAGAAAGAAAAAGCTGCTAGTCTGTTCTTATAACATGAGTTCATTGAAATCTTAAAATCACATGTAGCTGACTGATAAAAGTTGGGAACAGAAGTGAGAGAGAAATTAATGTCACAAAAATTAAACTTTAGGATAATAGAGAAGAGTGTGTGACACAAACCTATTCAATGGTTCTCAAAACATAGTGACATTTCAACCATACCTAATTGAAAACAGCCATTTTAAAAATATAAAATTAGACCTAATTGTCTAGGTGGTTGACTACTGATTTATGCAACTTGTCAAACTATATTTATCATTTTCACTATTTAGTAGAGTTTTCAGATATTAGAAGTCTTTGAGGAGTTTTCATGAGATAAAATGCTAGCTAGCCAATAACAGCTCCTAGCCACCACCTGGCTTTTATAATTCTGCAACACATGCGGGCCTATTTACCACTTCTAAGTCTGAATAAAATGTTTATTACGACTTCTAAAAGTTGTCCATTCCTATTAGCAGGCCTATTGACAATATGCACAATATTCGATATTCCACACCATGAACTTGACATCCTATACCTAATACTTTGACTTTCTATGACACTCTTGAACTTCATCTTATTTAACCTCTGTCTGCAAGGTGCAAAGAAAATACACCATAGAGCATCAAACAATGTGACAACCAACATGATTGATCAATTGGTAAATAGTAAGAGTCACCAAGCAGAACAAGTATAACATTACTTGCAATAAACAAGTGGTGAAGCCTGAAAGGTGATAGTGTTGATTATAATTCATACTGCAGTATACCTTCCGTGTAGTCAAAACATTAGCATATGCCCACTCTAAAATAAACAAGTGTCTAAGTCAGATAAATGGTGATAATTTTCTTTAAAGTTCATGGTGTAGCATATGTCCTATTGTGCCAAAGCCTTAGCATCAAAATAGAATATGCAGAAATCCACTCTTTGGATGCAACTTCACTAGTTAAAAAATGAAAGAAATTTATTTCATTTATTAGATTGATTTAATGAAATGTATGTACAGAGCACAAAACATACCATTTGATAGTAGCAGTGGCGGCGGCAAGGCAAAGATAGTATTGCTTGTAGTAAGTATCTAAACCAATAGCAGATGACTCCTTGGCTGCCAAATTTTTGACAAGCATGGCACCCTTGATGGTCAAATGGTCACAAAGTTAGTATACCCATGCAAAGAATCATAAGGAACACTTATATTAGGAAAAGTGTTAGCATATATGACCTTTGTGTCATCAAAGCAGCCTCGAGACATGGTGATCTGAAAGCAAAAAATAGAATAAAAAGTATATAACTAAGGTAAACTAAAGAAAAAGTGAAAAAGAAAAACTCACAAAGTAGCAATACCTTTTTGTTTGATGTGTAATGTTTATCCACCAGTTCTGACACTCCAAGCATACCATCTGGCGCCAGTTTGACTGGGGGAACTATTATCACCATAGGATCATAAAAGTGAAGCAAGGTCTTTGTATTTTGATATGAACAGCTAGTTTCAATGTATTGAGAAAGATGAAGTGAGGCCGATCTCAAGTCAAATGCAGCCACACCAACCTGCAGAAAGAAGCTTGAAAAAGAAAATAATAATTAAGGGATCAATCATAAAGAATAAAATCCAAAGTCCAAACTAACTTCTACATAAATCCAGAATAACTTACAACCATTCATACATCAATTCATCTAAATAACAGAAAGGATTCCAGAAAAGTACAGCACATAGCATTACAAATGTCAAATGATCAACATCCTGAGAAAAGATGTTGAAAAATCCTGAAGCATTTCATTGATAAACCCAAAAATCTACAGATACCGTGAGGCACACAAATATTTCAAGAATTCATTCAAAGAAGAGTCAGAATCTCCAAGACAAATAAATTTGCGGAGAGTGATTGCTGTTGTTGTTGTTGTTGTTAGAGTGATTGCGACAATTATCAAAAGAAAACCACAATGTAAAAGAGGAAAAAAAATCTCAACAACCCAAAAAAAAGCAATCAGAAATATCCAAATGATTTTCCAGAAACAGTTTGATGATAAAACTTAAAATGAAAAACAACTCTGAACACAATAATAAAAGAACCTTGAAACTAAATCATTCCACAATTCCAGGAAACAGACATCAAGAAAGGGTATACTATCAAGAATCTCTAAAAGGCAATTTCACCTTCAAGAACTCTGCAATTGTTCAGGGACAGCAAAATCAATAATCATCATTCTAAGAAAAGATGTTGAAGAATCATGACACATTCCATAGATAAACCCTAGAATCTACAGACACCATTACACCCAATAAATATTTCAAGAATCTACTCAGATAAGAAGCCAAAGAATCTACTCAGACAAGAATTAATAAATAAATTCGTGAAGGGGTGATTGCCACAATTATCAGAAGAATACCACAATGTTCAAAAAATAAAAAATCTCAACAACATAAAAAAGCAATCAGCAACATCCAAATGACTTTCAAGAAATAGAAGATTTCGTTGATAAAACCTATATATTAGAAACACTCCAAATGCTAATACAAGAACCTTGAAAATAAACGTTCCAAGATTCCAAGAAACAAATATCAAGAAAGTGTATATCATAAGAATCACCAAACGGCTATTTACAGGATCAAGAACTCCCCAATACTGAAAGAACCGGAAAACAAATTTGAAACAGAGATAAATGCTTCATTTCTAATCCTAGTTTCAAGAAACAGATGACAATAACAGTAAATCACCGATCTAACTCTTACGGAATACCAGAAGTGAGGTGTCCCGTCGATCATCTCAGAAACCCTAAACCACAAAGGATCGACACACCCGATGATCGGGAAAAAGGACAACAATTGAAGAAAAAGAGAAATGACTAATAGGGGGATATAACCTCTTTGGCTCGATTCTCGATCAGCCCTATCACAATGCTAGATCTATCTGCAGCTCCTCCAGCTCCCCCGTCGTCCTCCATTGCCGCCTTTGCAAGAAGACGAGCCGCAGTGAAGCTTTCATGAGGCGAAAGGGGGTTATTTATAGGATGGTGTGAGGCCGTGCCAGCGATCCCAAGTATTGGCAGTTTGGGCGGGAAGGCGATTGAATCATTGCAAGCGTGTATTTCACGCGCTAGGATTCATTAGAGTAGCCAGCTAGAGCCCAAGTTACCGTAGAGACTAAAACCTTTTGTTTTTTTGGGGAAAAGATGGATAAATTATGTTTATTTATTAATTAATATAACAACAGAACCGTTAGAGATTAAATTAATGTTATAATAATAAAATAATATTTTTCATTATGATGTGATAAATATAAATGAATAAAAGTTTATTCAAAAGACATTTTTCTCCTCTCCTTTCTGTCTAATTTTCTCTATTACCATTTAATCTAGGAATAAATACCAAGTCCAAAAGTATTCCTTCAAACCAGAGATGATGATAATCATATATGAAAATATTCCACAAATCTCTGTTCCTTAAAAATACAAGTGTGATAACATATCATGCATTAAAAAAAAAAAAAAAGTAAACCATATTTTATTTATAATATTCTGTATTATGGTATGGTATACATAGAGCATGTAAGTGGTTCTTTGGTTAAAACGTCCTCGAAGGCGCTGTTTGTTGTTGGATCTTCTCTAGTAAATGTTAAGCTTTTTTTCAACATATTTGGATGATATAAGTCCTAATTCACAGTTATAACTTATGTCGTAACAATAGATCATCTAACTTCAAAACTCTGCCTTGAGATTGACTTTCGATATGAGAGCTTGAACTGTGAGAAAGTACAGCATTAAAGTATGCATGTGCATGAAAGATTTGGCTTGGGAACAATATGAACTTCTGTATGATTAAGCCTGTTGTTGAGAAGAGGAATGAAACTGATATCTCACAAGATCATTCTGCCTCTTGTTCTGTATCATTTTGGCTGCAAAGACTGCCAGAACTGTACAAATTGGCACAAAGATGAAGTCGGGAACCACCCTCTTGAGGAACACGGCAACTGGCGGTGTGATAAGTCCAGTCATCAAGACTGTGTCATTTGTATGATCAATAACTAAATGTTCACGAAGGAGCTCTGCGATCAAAGCTAATTTCGCGTCCTCATCCAATTCTTCATTCCACTTTCCATAACAAACCTACATTGTAAAAAACAAAGAGCAATAGATATCAAGAACTAGCAATTATAAGAAGGTAATGCCCATTGTGTAATTAAGTGGGAAAAGCCTCGCAAATAAAGTAATTAATCAAGATGATGATCATCATGCGTTGTGAACTTGTGAGCTAATGATATTGGCCGAGATTAAACTTTCAGCAGAAAAAGCTTGCTCTCAGAAATTAAAACTTTTAGACAACAAGAATAACACAACAAAAGGTTCAATAAATTATTCTATAAGAATTCAGAAAACATTCAACAGATTCTCATGGCTTCTGATTACATGCTCACTGCGGAGATGAAGCATCATATATTGGCGTAGCAGAGTAAATAATTTCTTCTCATAACATGAAATCTGAACGATTTTGTTTTCATCGAATAGTTTCTTGCATCAAACCACTACACCAAATTGTATAATCAGTGTTTTTGAGTATGGAGTTGATAATTTTTTTAAACAAATTAGAGAAAATTAAGGGAGGCAGAGAAATTAACTCACTTTTACATCTTCAAGAGGCACACAAAAATGTCTTCCGGGCAAGATCGAGTTAAACTTGCTAATCAAATCAAGAAAAGAAAATCAACTATATGAACCATTTAATTGATGACAAATAAATTAAAGTGAACAAAACTGAGGACACATTGTTCTTACCTACAGAAATCAAGAAAGGCTTCATAGAACTCGTCAAAAGTACAAACTTTGTCATTAAAAAAAAGTATGAAGATGTCTGCCAATACTGATTCCATGCGAAGCCTTTCTGAAAGAGAAAACATCTGGTTATAGTGAGATGAACTATTGCAAATATCCAATACCTGTCAATCTGAAGCAATTCATTCAGAAATAGTTTGTGTTAAGAAAAGTATTAGAGTTAACGGATCCGGATTAGCGGTAACGGATCCGGGTTATATGAATGTTTGTATATAAAGGGTTAGGGTTTTGTAAAGTGATTTTAAGAAATATAATAGAAGAGATCAGCTGGCGACCATTGTATTGTGCTGTTGGTGTGTTCACTCTCCATCTCCGGCAGGCCTCCATCTTCTACATGGTATCAAAGCTACGGTTGGCCGGTGAGTAGATCTGGTACATCCCGGTGGCGGTCCTTGTCTGTCGGTCAGTCTGGCGGTCAATTTGTGATGTGGTCGGAGGCTAGATCTAGTGCTGTCTCTTAACGCCCGTGGGAGAAAGAGGGAGAGTCTGTCACCGTGCTGCTTGGCGGAGGAGTCGCCTTGTCTATGGATGCGAGGTCCTTGAGGAGGTGTCTTGTGATCAGGGGTGTCCTCAGCGCCGGTGTCTTGCTGATCACGAGTCTTGTAGCGATCTGGGGTGTCCATGTGGCTGTCTTGTGATCTACTGAGTCTTGTGATCACGGGGTGTCCGCGAGAGAATTTGTCCCGTGATCACGGGTGGTGTCAGGCTGCGAGCAGGGGTGACCTGCATCCTTGTTGCTGACAGTGATCCGGTGAGGAGGTTTGCTCCACTGTTCGCGGCTAGGCGGAGGAGGCGATCTGCGCTGATTTGCTTAGGAGTTTCAGGGAGCTGGACTTGCAGGAGTTTTCTTCTTTCACCCACAAAGAAAAATTTGCTTCGTGCCTACAGGAAAACCATAAAGAGGCGCCCCCTGACCCCGCTTCGGTGACGGTCGTGCAGAGACCCCCACGGCGCTCAGCGCCCTCGGACTCCATAGCGGCGTGATCAAGATGCGTCCAATTTGGTGGTGTGGTGTTCTTGGTGTTGACGACGTGGTGATGGCGACTCCAGTCACCACTCATGATATGAAGAATCTTCTTGAGGAGGTTAGATTGAAGGTGATGACTGGTGATACATCACCCCCTGTTCGATCTGCATTGGTCGTTCCTGCTCCTGTTACTGATGATAGAGAGTGCTACAACTGCGGAAGAAAGGGGCATACGGTTCTGGCCCACAACCCGCGTAATCACAGTGCGGTGAAATGCGGAGGTGGAAGCGGAAGGAGCCTATAGAGGTGTCGCGTGGAGGAGGCGTGAGTGAGGTAGTCGTCTTTGGTACTAAAGCCAACTTAGCGATTCTGATGATGAGTCGGTTGTTGAGATGTCCAGCTAGCTTGATGTTGCTGAGTTGGAGGAGTTGCGAGAGTTGAAGCTGAGGATTGAGAGTTCCAAGGACAAGGGCCAGGCCACACAGGGTCTTGCTCTGACCACTGCTGTCGGTAACTTTGCCAACTATGCCTACATGCTGGTGCTGGTGTGAGCTTTCGAGGCACTTGCATCTACAAAGAAATCACATGTATAATGGATTGTAGACTCAGGAGCATCTAGGCATATTGCTGGTGCATGTAGTGAGTTTACATCATATTCACCATATAAGGCATACTCATAATGAGGCATCCCAAGCTAGCGATGGGACTTCTCCGGCCCATTAGAGGAATTGGTCCGAATGCACTTCATCAATCACACTCTCATCTGTCTTACATGTTCCCTCGTTTCCTGTTAACCTTCTTCGGTCACTTTCATTATTGATCAATTAATTTGCCAAGTTACATTTGAAGTGAATCATGTCTTTTCGGGAGAGGCAGAACCGGGAAAGAGGCTTGGGGCGAGCACAGAGGCATGATGGACTTTGGTACTTAGATCGGGGAGTGTTGATCTTTGCTCTTCTAGCTGGCTTGTGTGTGGAGGAGTAGAGTGCGATTGCTACTCCAACATTGTCGTTTTGGTCACTTATCTTTTGATAGCTTAAATTCGGTTGCAACCCGGAGTTAATGGACAAGGTAGATAGGAGTAAACTTGTGTGTGATGCTTGTGAGTTTGGCATACACGTTCTACTTATTCTAGTATTGGTCTTGAAGTGTTGAACCATTTGCTCTTATTCATTCGGATGTATGGGGACCTTGTCCGATTGTTTTGATTAGTGGATTCAAGTGGTTTGTGACCTTCATTGATTATTATTCTCGCATGACATGGATTTATTTGATGAAACACAAGAGTGAGGTGCCCGGTGTTTTCAAGACTTACGTACTGTGTGAAGACTTCGGTTAATCACGAAGGTTAGTTATGGGGTATGATGGGCGGAAATTATGTTAATAAAAGACTTTTGCATCGTTCTTGTCAAATCTCGAGGGGATCTTGCATGAGACATCTTGCTTGAATCGCCCGCCCAAAATGGGGTGGTGAGCATAAGAATAGACATCTGTTGGAGGTCATACGCTCTATCATTACTCCGCGATGAATGTCCGAAGATCCTATGGAGGGCTGGTGATGGCCGGTAAACTTATCTCATCAACGCGTAGCATGCCTTCCACGAGTGTTGGGAATGAAGACACCATGCGAAAGCACGGTGAAAACAAGTTTATCATCCCTCCTAAGGTGTTTGGTTGCGCTGCTTTGTCGAGATCATAGGCCGCCGATTGGGGAAGTTGGACCCTCGGTTTGTGAAGTGTGTGTATTTGTTGGGTACTCTTCTAGCGGAAGGGTTATAAATCTTTGGAGCCGTGGCGTCGACTATTTGTGAGTATGGATGTGACCTTGAGAGTGAGCCTTTCTATGGTGGCGGCCGGACTTGACATCTCTCTTTGAGGATTCCTCTCCCTAGCTTACGCGTGGTCTTTGGTGGGAAGGGAGAATAGTAGAGATGTGGTTGGGGGACTTATCACGTGTCCCTCAGAATGATATGGATCGGCGTGTCAAGATAGCCAAGATGAAGCATGTTGGAGTATGTCAAGATGAAAATGTTGGGAAAAATGTTGAAAATGGTGATAGTAACGTACACAAGGACAAGTAGAATTGAAGGTGTGAAGGAGACAAGCAGTGTTAGGGGGAGCATGGAAAACGAGTTGAAGGAGAATTGAAGGTGTACAAAAGGAGGCGGAATGGGTGTCCGGGGGAGCATGGAAGCGGCGGCGGACATACTCCGCTATGACGCACTCCACATTCCCTACGATTGAGATTGATGCCGATCACACGCATGCAGCTTCCCAGGCCTCTCCTCGGTTCCTTCTTCCCTCAGGATCTTCCCGTTTCCCTCGAGTCAGTTGGTAATGCCTCTATCTCTTAATTTACCTATTACTATCGTAGAGAACCTCTAGCCAATCTTTGGAAAACCTCGGCTAGGTTTGGCTTTGAGAATGATATTGCTAACTTTGTCTCTTATTCTTCATTATCTCTGCATACAAAACTTTCATTTGCATCATTCTGGTCGATTACCCGATCACAGAGTGGTAGCGTGTAGCGGGATCCTAAGTGGCGGTGCTATGCGTGAGGAATTCCAAGCCTTGGAGAAGAATAAGACATGGGAACTTGTACCTCTCCCAAGCTGGGAAAAGGCGGTTGGTTGTAAGTTAATTGTCTGACATTTGTAAAAGCAAACTCTGAAGGAAAGATTGG
This sequence comes from Dioscorea zingiberensis, assembly GCA_026586065.1. Taxonomy (NCBI): domain Eukaryota; kingdom Viridiplantae; phylum Streptophyta; class Magnoliopsida; order Dioscoreales; family Dioscoreaceae; genus Dioscorea; species Dioscorea zingiberensis. Next base: position 1,834,873 of record CM048822.1, on the reverse strand, counting down.
CCAGTGTACAAGGCAAGGCTAGTTGCAAGGGTTATAGCCAAACTTATGGGATCGACTATGATGAAACCTTAGCTCCGGTAGCAAAGAATGAGCCACGGTGAGGACTTTAATTTCATGTGCGGCCGAACTTTGGTTGGCGTTACATGGATGGGCGTCAAAATGCCTTCTTGCATGGAGATCTACAAGAGGAGGTGTATATGGAGATTCCTCCGGCTTTACTACTCCTGAGGCAGTTGGGAAGGTGTGTAGGTTGAAGAAGTCCTTGTATGGGTTGAAGCATCACCAAGGGGCATGGTTTGCTGAGGTTGGGGCGTGCGTGTGTGGTATAGGCTATATGCAGTGTAGTGGGGATCACACTGTCTTTTACAAACACTCCAAATCTCATGTCACAATTCTGGCTGTCTATGTGGATGACATTGTTATTACAGGAGATGATGCTGAGGAGATCTCTCACCTAAAGCGAAGAAATTTGGGTAAAGAGTTTGAAGTTAAGGATCCAACTAAGATATTTCCTTGGAATTGAGATTGCAAGGTCTCCTAAAGGAATAGTGCTTTCGGAGGAAGTATGTTACGGACTTACTCAGCGAAGCGGGGAATGCTAGGGTCTTAGAGTAACCTACACCAATTGAAGCGGAATCACAAGTTGTGTACGTCGGTAACTTCGGTGAACAAGGGCTATGAGACTTGTTGGTGCGCGCCTTATCTACTTATGTCTACGAGGACACGATGATATTGCATATCTTTGTGAGTGTGGTGAGTAGGTATATGCATGATCCCAAGGTTGGCGTATGGAGGCGTGCTCACGAGGATGCGATACTTGAAGGGAAGCCCGAGGGGAAGGCCTTTGGTTGAGAGTCATGGACACTTGGATGTAGAGGGATATTGCGATCTTTGATTGGAAGCTTTGCTTGGATGATAGGAGATCCACCTCAGATTCTTGTGTCTTTGTTGGGGTAACCTTGTATCTTGGCGTAGTAAGAAGCAAGAGGTGGTTGCTTTCGGTCTGGTGAGGCCGAGTCACGGGGCTATGGCGACTAGTCTATGTGAGATGCTTTGGATCACGAGGAGTTTGTTGTGAGTTGCGACTATTTAGGCGATGCATTGGAAGCTTCGGTGCTGACAACAAATCGGCAATTAACATTGCTAACAATCACATGCGACATGATGCACAAAGCATGTTGAGATTGATCGCTTCTTCATTAAGGAGGGTTGGATAATGGAGTTTTGAAGTTGAATGCATGTTCATTACGTGAACAACTAGGTGATTGTGCTTAACTAAAGGATTAGGTCCTCAAGAGTGTGTTAAAGCATGTAGCAAGATGGGAATGATTGATATCTATCGCCCGTCTTGAGGGGAGTGTTAAGAAAAGTATTAGAGTTAACGGATCCGGGTTAGCGGTAACGGATCCGGGTTATATGAATGTTTGTATATAAAGGGTTAGGGTTTTGTAAAGTGATTTTAAGAAATATAATAGAAGAGATCAGCTGGCGACCATTGTGTGCGGCTGGTGTGTTCACTTCTCCATCTCCGGCGGGCCTCCATCTTCTACAGTTTGAAATGAAGAAACCTTTGTGAGGAACATGAGAAAGGATGGCAAAGGGAGAGAAGCATTACCCAGTTTTCGCAAAGAACTCTTTTGGTTTCCCATCAGAGATGCAATGGACAGCTTCAGGGCAGAGATGGGAACACATGTACTATAAAAATAATAGAAATGAAGGCAGAAGCTGGAAGTTTAGAATTTTGGCTTCTTTGCTTTGCTTTGATACTTTCACCCAGAATAGAAGTCATGTCATGCAAAGAATAACCTTTATCTTCAAGGCACAAGGGCGTCCAACAATTGCAACCACATTTAGGCCTAAAATAACGAAAGAAAACACAATTGGAAAAGCAAATCATGCAGACACTCACCACAGCCGAAAAAAAAAAAACAACTGTTTGATGCCTTGCCTGACGGAGGTGAGCCACCGACCACTGCAAGTTGATGGCTGGAGAGCTTTTGGAAATACGAGCAGCAAACATGGTGGGAGAGGGGTCGACAAGTGCCAAGCCCCAGCCATGTAAACAAACCAATCAGAGCAGCAAACTTGGAGGGCGAGAGAGGGGTAGAGCAGTGTGCCAAGCCCCAGCCATGCAAGCAAACCAATCATAGGATTCCTAGATAGTAGATCCTTGACCTTCATCTCACCAAACAAAGCTCTTGCAGTGTATCACCATCCATCTTCCAGCCATGCAAGCAAACCATCCATTTTCACAATGGCTGGACAACAAATAAACTGATCCGAAGAGACAACATTCTCTCAAGCATTTCATCAAACAGCTTCCAAGCAACAATTTTAGGATAAGGACAGCATTGGAAAGAGAGAGGTTGGAAAGGTATATGCCTTCTTCCAGGCATGGATTTGGAAGAAGGCTTCAGAGATAAAGCCACTAGACAATAAACATAACCTGATACGCAGATCCAGCATTAAATACATATATATATGTATACAACAGACAGCCAATTGCATGAAATGTTTCATTTACACAAAAAAGAACAGAGAACAGGAACAACTCATTCGTTCTAATCAACAAATGGCTCAATGAGGCAGTAATTATTAGTTACTGGCAGTTGCTAACAAATGAACTCAAAACAATAATTCAGAAAGGAGCGTTGTCAAACTGTGTAATGGTTGTTCGCTGGATCAATATCCAGGCCTCTTAGTTTCGCAAAAGACTCCACCTTGCCTTTGAGTGTGTGCAGCTCTCTTAACCTGTGAAAATAAATGAATGTGTCCAAGTTAATTGGAAAAGAACTTAAGATTATATAATGTGGAATGATTGCGACTATTATCTCTAATGTGCTCACCTTGCAAGCTCTGCACGCCGTTTAGCTTCTTCAGCCATCTGATTGATGTCATTGAATGTATGGCGATCATTGAAGACTCGGGAGTCTGCAGGCTCTAGACCATGCAGTGTGCGCTGCTCACGAGCCCAGGCAGCCTCCCTTGCCTCTTTTCCGAAATCTTTCTGGCTTGAGAATGCAGTCTGAGAGACATTACTAACCATTAGTATTCATTTAAATGCATGAGAGTGAGCAGCATGGAAATTCAGAATATTTAATACTAACCTTCCTATCCAAAACAAGATTCCAGGCTTGGCCACTAAGTGCATACCGAACTGCAATTTTGATTGGATCAAGCAACAAGTAAATAATAATGTTGTAGAGCCAAATGACTCCAGTCCAACCCCAGCCTATGCCTTTGATTCCAGCAAAGTCCCAGTCTGCCTGTGCAGCTAGCACACTAGCAATCTGTGCAAGAACATGGAAAACAAATGAGACGAAATGTTGCTGAATGTTTCTAGTTATGAGAGTGTTGAAAAGAGGTTATTAATCTCACCAGTTGAGCGATGATGAATGCTGAAACAAGGAGTAGACCTGGTCTTTCCATGAAAGAAAAACCTCTGGATCGTGTGACAAATATCAAAGCCTGGCTGATGGTGCTCACTTGAAGATATACGGCAGATGCCAACATTTCTGTAGTAGTAAACACCTTGTCTCTATCTGATTTATCAATATTGTTTTTGTTGAAGTTTCTAACACCAAAAGTGTTCTGAAAATGTGAATTAGAGAAGAATGTTATTGCAAAGAAGACCGAAAAACATCCAAAATCTGCAAATTTAGTGTTAATGGATAATGAAGTGAAGAGCATGGGGATGGATTTTACGACAAAGAAGTCTGTCTCATAAGCTGCCCAGAAGAAGATCACAGTGGTTATAGCCAAATATGTACCAATCACCACTCCAGTAGCAAAAATTTCAGAGAGTTTCCAACTATCAGGAAGTGGAGATGGCTTGACCCTGTCCTTGGATATAGTCATGATGGTACCTGAACATGAACATGAATGAGAATAACAAAATAACCAAAATTTAAAAATTATACAAGTCTGAACTTAAGACTTGATTCTTACCATCATTAAGAATGGCGATCACGAGAACCATGAAAGGAGGAAAATCAAACTTCCAAAACACATTCAACAACAAAAACCCGAGCTGTTAAAGAGAAAACCAATATCAAGGATAAGCACATATAAGCACAGTGTTGTGCTTGTAACAAATAAAGATAAGATTTTTTACGATCTTAATGTTACTTGCTAGTATGTCCATCCTGTCAAGTGTTTCTCTGATCATATGAATGGGATATATGTCCATCTAAGTTGTATCTTTGACTCATTCCAGGCAGTAAACATACGTCTATATAAACTAGAAAAAATCTCAAGTCTACATAATCAGGTCCACCTCAGTCAACAAGATTTAATTCAAAATTTCAATGACACTGTGGGATGATGTAAGATTCTTCTTATGTGCATTTATACATGCTTTTTGTGGAAGTGCTTGCAATCTTGTGCAGAACACACGTCTGTCAAGTTCTAACTTAAACATGTACAGATATCTCTATAAGTGTGCACAAGTACAGACTGATTAAGAAAATATGTGGAAATAGTAGTAAAAGGAAATGTTCATTTAATGCAAATAGGTTAAATCACAACTTACCACAATACGTATGGTTATAGACACAGCATATATCTGCATAAAAATACAAGGGAAGTTACTATTAGTAGAAAACTTCACAGTTTTTATTTTTTATCTTATGACAAAGATAGTTAGATTAAATTTATGAAAATATTTATGGCCTTCAAGGTTGAGAATGAGATAAAGAGAATTGATTATGTGAAACAAGATGATTGATAGTTGGTGATAGAAATAAAAATAAACTTATGTTTGAGGAATGTGCAGCCAACAGACATTAGGGAGGTAAATATGTCAATTACCGTATAGTTTTTCATCCTCTGGAAAATGGCACGGCTTGTTAAAACAGCACTGATAATCACACTCAATCCAGGCTCTGTAAGGACAATGTCAGAGGCACTTCGAGCAGCATCGGTTGCATCTGCCACTGCAATTCCAATATCTGCCTTCTTTAGTGCAGGTGCATCATTGACACCATCCCCAGTCATTCCACAGATATGCTTTCTCTTTTGAAGTCTATGTACTATTTCATACTTATGCTCTGCACAGAATGAAGAAGAATTAGGAGATTCAGAGGGATCATTTATCAATCTTACAAGCCAAAAGATAGAAAAAAGGAATAACCTGGAAAAACCCCGGCAAAACCATCTGCTTTTTCAATGAGATCATCAACTGGTAGAGCAGAAAATTCCCCACCCTTGTTATCACCTAGCAGAGATGAAGATGGGTACATGTTTGTGCCCATACCCAACCTCCTGCCAGTTTCCTTACCAATTGCCAATTGATCACCTGAAAATGATTTATATGATCAAATGTTTTGCCTTGGAGGTCGAAGCTATGTATAGATAGAGCAAGGTGGTTGACAGTTTAAGTTATAAGTGCATTTTGAGCAGGGTACTGACCTGTGATCATCTTGACACTCACTCCAAGGTCAAGAGCTCTGCGAATCGTTTCAGCACTATCATGTCGAGGAGGATCAAACAGAGGAAGAAGGCCAATGAATTCCCAAGGTCCTCCTGGACTTTCTTTAGTACCAGCAGGGACATCCTGAAAGAAAGAAGAAAGCATTAAATAAATAAAACTATATTTACTGAGGACTAGGACTGGAAAAGGTTGACCATTTTTTTATAAGGATAATGAGAATTTAATCAACCTGAAATGCAACAGCAAGAGAACGCAGCCCTCTGTCAGCAAACTTGCCAATAATGCCATGCACCTTGCGCTCAATGTCAACCTTGTTGGATGCAAGATTGAGAATCTACATGGAAGTGTAGAGAAACTCATCAGCATGTACATTGATGAACCTTCAAATTTTTACTTAGTTTAGGCAGTTGGATGTCAAGCATTTAATTAGAATATCTCCAACAATAATTTGCAAACTTCATCCAGCCAGATAATCATAAATACAAAATAAATTGTGACGTTTTGCAAGCAAGGTCCATTACCTGTTCAGGTGCACCTTTGCTCACCCTATGCATTTTACCAGAAGCATCCAGGTATGTGAGAGCTGTTCTCTTATCTGTTGGGTTGAATGGAAGGAAGTGAACCTCTTTAATACCAGCTCGAGCCTATTCATAAATAACAATAAAAATAAATATTAGCACACAATTTTTAAACAAAATGAACAAAAAATAAATAAATAAATAAAAGTGAAAGGTTATCAAGACTGTATGGGTGTCATGCAGTTCATGACTCCATGGACTCCCAAATTGCTTTACCTCCTTAGGATCTGAGAGCATATTAACAATTGCAGCATCAATAGCATCTTGGTTCTCCAGCCTTGAAGCCCTTGCAGCCATTAAGACAACTGTATCTTTGTCAACACCTTTGGAGAAAACCTGAAAAGAGAATTACATAATGAGAACTATTCCATGAGCAGCAGATTTGATAAATTGATGTAATAGGCCAATGCATTCAAGAGTAAATAACAAAATGATATTGTCGGCTGTGAGCTTGTTAAGTGTGACCGATGGCATGGTATTGATAGCAAAGAGGCAAAAAGAGAATAACCTCAATCAGGTTCTTGTCGACTGTGAGCTTGTTAAGTGTTAAGGTTCCTGTTTTGTCACTACAAAGTACATCCATCCCAGCCATCTCCTCTATCGCAGTCATTCGCTTTGTTATGGCACCCTACATAATGCAAACCGTAGAATCAACTTATAAACCTATAGGCAATGTTAACAGACTGAATTCAGTTAATGTTAAAAATATAATGAATGTCATGACTTTCTTCAAACCTGCTGAGACAAGCGATGTGATCCAATTGCCATTGTGACAGAGAGAACAGTAGGCATGGCAATTGGAATACCACCAATTAGTAGCACAAGCAAATTATCAATAACAGTACGGTATGGCCGATTATGAACACCACACATCACAATAACATCAATAATCATCCCAATAGCAATTGAGCAAATGCAGAAATTCCCTATCGCAGTCAAAACCTGGAAAGCATGAAAAATTGCAGTCAACCAAATGTACAACGAAATGAATATTCAACATCAAGCATGGGAGGACTAAATTTTTATGTAATTAGATAGTATTGGCTATGGAATACACAATATAATAAGAGTATATTTTCTTGAATGAAGTTCATGGTGTTAAGGTGTTATCGAACAAAACTAGAAAGTGGATGAAGACTCTTAGACCTCAAAAACACTTACCTTCTGAAAATGACCAATATGTGTAGTTGACTCTACAAGATGAGCAGCCTTCCCAAAGAAAGTGTGAACACCAGTGGCGATGACAACTGCTTCTATTTCACCTTGCTTGCATGTTGAGCCTGAGTAAACTCCATCCCCAGGATTTTTTGTAACTGGAAGTGATTCTCCAGTAAGTGCAGCCTGGAATAAATAAATAAATAAATAAATAACATTTTGGAACTTTAACTTGGGAAGTTCTTTATCAAGCCTAGGCCTCATGGTTATAAATGAGCTATAGAAATGGAATTGAATGCATACCTGATCAATTTTTAACGGATCACCCTCGAGTAGGCGTGCATCAGCAGGAATAATGTCACCAAGTTTGATGCTGATTATGTCACCTGGAACCAGCACTGAAGCATCCTCTTCACTCCATTTATCATTGCGCAGAACCTTAAAAAAAATATATATATTAGAAAAAAAACAGCACAAAAATTATTCTAAATCATGCCAGTGGCAAGAAGTTATCCCAAGCTAACAGCAACAGAAGAGATATACTTTGGCCTTTGGTGCTAGTCGAGCCATAAGTGCAGCAGCAGCATTGCCAGCATTGTTTTCCTCAATAAAACTGATGGTAGAATTGATTAGGAGTAATGTTACAATTCCGACAAAATCATGAAAATCGACAGTTTTTTCCTGCAAAAAACAGTTTGCAGCATGGCATGTTAAGCTTCTGGTATATTTGACTCATATAAGGAAATGAAATGAGAAATAAAAGGGAAATAAATTCATCCAAGTGTAGAAAGACTATTGAAACCAATAAATTGCAGTAGAAACCATTAACTTTAATAAAAAGAAACTGAGTGGTCCTGTTAATTTTTGGCTAAGGATTAAAATGTGAGTTAAGTAAACAGTGAGACTATATCATTGATTCACAGTACCAATTATGGAATTCGACGGAAATGCTTAGCTCCAGAAGGAAGACCAATAATGAAATAAAGATAGCATGTAGCCATGTCATAACAAAAATAAAAGAGGATCCATATATCCACCAATTTTTCTACTGACATGGTATCATCCAAAACTAAGTATTTATAAAACCTTAATGAGACCCAGACCTTTCCCCTCAAATCTTTACCACCACGTGCAAGAGCAATGGCCATGATCGCTGCAGCTTCCATGACCCAAGACAACGGATTCCACATAAACCCCAAAAATTTTAGTATTTTACTTTCCTGAACATTTAAGATAAAAAGAACTTTGTCAGAAGGAATGATATATCAAACAATCAAGGAAGGATTAAGACTTTTAACAACAATGTTCAACCTTTTTCTCTTCAAGCTTGTTAAAACCAAAGACACCCAACCGTTCTTGCACAGCATCGGAGCTCAGCCCCTCTCTTGTGCATTTAAGAGCATTGAAAACCTCTTCAATGGGGATGTTTTCCTATGATGAGAAAAACAGGAAAAGTTTTACATGGATTACTAAATTTTAACAAAACGATGGTTCCAAAGAACTATGACCATTGCAAGAATAATATTTCTATAACAATCAAAAGATTCCAAGCACCGACATTATAAGGGATAAGAACATCAACTTCGTCATAAACTCTACAAGGTTACCATGACATGAATAAGAAGACATCAGGCTGTATTGGCAAGGTTCACTCACCAGATCAACAGCTTCCTTGTTGATTGCTTCAAGAGCAAACGACTTGTCATCCATCCTGCCACCTCTAAGGTCTCAAACCTTTGTGGAACACAAAATAACCTGCGGGCACAAACAAAATATCATTATTGGAAATTTAAGCCAGAGAACATCAACGGCTACACCATCATCCTAGGATATAATTCAGACATTTTGCAAGCAACGGCAGCACAGTAATCAAAAAGCCCTCCAGAATATAACTATGGGCCCTCTCATCGCACTCAATTAACTCATTACCATAAATCTCTTTTCCTTTTATATAAAAAGAGTAATATTTGCATCCAAAAAAGGCAATCTAGCACAAAATCATGCAAATTGAGCCAATAAAAAAATCTCACTGCATCAACTCAATCAATCAATTGAACAGAAATATCCCCACTGTTCAAGTAAAATCACTAAAAGATTTCACTTTACTTAAAACAAACTAATAACAGATGATTTTGAAACCAATCAATAAACTCAGCAAAAAAAAAAAATGCTCGAATAACAAGTTTTCAAGGATCAAGCTTTTCCTCTTCACAGTACTCTCAATCCGAAATCTAAACAACATGAAATCGTAAAAGAAGCTAAGAATTTTCAAATACCTAACGATCAAGAATCCGACTTTCCCTCCACCCCAACACTTTCAACCGTGGCTCCCAACTCCAAACTCAACCACCCAAACCCAGAGGGGCCAGAGGGGGTGATCGCAAATGGAGATAGAAGGGGACGAGCAGAAGGAGAACAAGGTTAAATAAAGAAGAACAATAGTGACGAAAAGCAGCTCCGTAAAGGAGCGGGAGAGAGAAAAGACAGAAGAGGAGATTGAAAGCCAGGAGCAGCTGGGCTCCATTTGGAAGCAGACGAAAAACCCTAAGAAGCTCCAATGATCGGTTCTTGCGAGAGGTCGCTTCCCGCGCTTTGGGAATGGCTCCCAAGAGCCGCGGTTGCCCATTTGGAACAGCAAACAGCGAGCTCTGGCCAATGGGAAGCGAGAATTCCGCGATCCTCGGGGAGGACGGCGGGAACCGTTAAAAGACAAGGGAATAAGTTTAGCTTTGTTTTGTTATGGAACCGGATCCAGACCCAACAAGGTCTTGCCAGATGCGACCCGGATATGTCTAGTGTCCTGTGTCCAGGCTTCATCTTCTGTTAAATAAAATAATTAATAATTTATTATTATTTTTATTAAATCAACAACGTTTATTGTTTACAGGACATTCCTTGTTCCTCGTGCCTTGTTCCAAAGATTGAGAAAATAAAGTAAATAATACTAATAATAATAACTGTTAATGAAACTTCTCTCCTTGACAGCATGAAATTGTATGGCAAACAAAAAAGAGGTCGTTCTCAAGTTGAGACACATGAGTTAATTTGCTAGCATTTGGTGGCATCCCCAATTTCTTTTTCCCAGTTGAAATATAAATATTTAGAGAAGGGTTTAGATGAAGATAAGGAGAAAATCCCCCACAATCCAAACATTATATATCACGGAAACACGGTAAGGAGAAAATTCAAATTTATTATATTTAAATTGGTCTGAATTATAAATTAGATAAAAGTTATTTAAATAGTATTTTCTTCTATGATTCCGTATCCTGATTTGATGTTTTTTTTTTCGAGTAATAAAGCAAGTATACAATGCTCTGAAGCAACCAAATGGCCAGTAAAGAGAGAGACCGACCATACAAGCTGCCTAACATCTTTGGAGCATGTACGTGATGCCAAGTAGTTACACAATATAAATCCATTTGAGAAATGGGAAGAATAGAAAGATTGTATATGTTGGACGCCGGCAAGAGCATGGATTGCTATTTGCAAATGGCATAGTCAAAGCTCCTGGATAAGTTCCAGGAAAGAATGACGAATCACAGAGAAATGGTCCTTTTCAAGCAAAGAATGGCTGCTATCAGGCTCACATCAGGCATGAAGACAACTAAAATGTCACAGCAGCAAGCACTGTCATGATCGATGAACATGAATCAAACGCTAAACATCTTATGGCAAATAGCAAACCATGCAGATAAACTTGTGATGGTCAAATCTGAATGCCAAAAGAAAAAATCAGTGTTTGTAGCACTAAATCCTACACTAGCTATCCTGGTAGATGAGTTCTCATTTTGATGCACTTTACAGTTCCCAGACTTTCAAACATGGGTGGTTAATTTGTCACAAATTCGTCAGCTAACATTGGTGACGTAAGTTGCCCAGTTTCCAGATGAGAAGCCTGATGAGAAAATAGAGATCAAACAACATTGAGAAGGATTTAAAGTAAAATATTACCATAAGGTCATGCAAAACAACATCAACTAAAGTAAAAGCTTCTTCCATAATATGCTTTTTTTTTTTTGGATAAATGTGGACAAGCTTCAAGTGTGGATTGAACCCTCAACTTTTCTTTGTGAGAGAGAATGGGCTAGCCAACTTTCCTTATGAAAATTGGCATAATATGCTTCATCTTGCATAACAGAGCATATAGAAATAATATATTGGCTATTATAGACATCATGATCTTCTTTATAGCAAAAATATACTAATTAAGGTCAAAGACTACTGAAAAGAGAAAGTATTAGGATCATTTTATCCTCAACTAGAAAGATGTTTCCAAGATCCAATGTTTCCTTGTCACTAATCACAAAAAGAATTATTCAGGTACATCACAAGAGAACCAAGGAAGGTCGAACCCTCTAGCAGTTCACATAGATCATATAGCAGCAGTAAAGATTCTGCTAAAGGTGGCTGCCACTGACTTCACCTTGTTCAAGACGACAGAAGGGGCATAAATGGGAAGTGCTTCACTAGACTGCCATGCTTTCATGACGTTGAAAAAGGATTAAAATGTAAAATATTTTACATTTTTAAACCTGATCCGAACATTCTCCCATTCGGGCAATATCTTGATTCTTGAGCAAAACCTCCCCAACCTACCAACCTCCCATTCACACACACATATATATATATATATACTGGACCCACCAATGTTGACACAACTGATGAATAAGTGTAGGTGTAGAATGATAATCATAAATGAAGAAAATACATAGAAGAAAATACATAGCTTCTACCACCAAAACACAATTTCAACCTTTCAATAAGGACAATACAAGCTAAATCAACCCCAAAAACATAATTCTCCAATGTATTTGAGCAATCAAGCAGCAATTAAAGGCATCTAAACATATCTCATATCTTGTACAATGTTATATTGTCAATCATAAGTGACCCTTAATAACCTTGTCGATCAAATCACATGAATTTAGATGAGCAAGAGAAACTTACAGTTGTAGGCCTGGGAGCTCCACATTTCCTCATGTTGCAAGTGTTGCTAAAGGAAAAGTTGAGATTATTACATTCGGAGCAGGACCAACAACCTTGAAAATCAGGAGGACCTGCGGAATATCAGAGATGGAGAATTACATGACAACCGTTTTTATTTTTGGAAAGGTGAATAAACCACATTTATTTAATAACATGAGAGTCAGTTACAGCAAGCTCAACTAGAAAGTAATAAACAGATTTAATAATATGACAACCGTTGCTTTATTAGAAAGAGATCACAGATAGGATGTTGAGAGCAAATGAATTGGAACTATAGTAGATAAATCAAAGGAAAGCATGATCATGATAAGGATAATAAACTTTCCAGTGAAAAGTATTTAGAAGGAATTTGTCCTTGCCATTGCCCAACATGTTTTAGCAATAGAATAATACCAGATTCATTCTTCAAAAAGTCAAACAATTAAAAAATAAAATAACAGGTTCCAATTGGCTTTTGATGGAAGACAGAAAGTCAAACTTTTTTAGTTGCACCATAAGAAAGATTCAAATCATGCACCAACAGAGATGGAAAAAGGTTCTGTAAATTATCAAGAAGATCAACTTATTGCTATAACACAGCAACGACATAGCAACATAAGGAACAGTGCCCAACCATGGAATAAGAACACTATGCAAGAGGGGCAAAATAGCAAACAGCTGAATTATATATATAAATACCTCTGTAATGCTTTTGAGATGCATTATTATCAGGTAAATCTCCACTGGAGCACAAACCAGTTGCCTAGGATATCAAAGGAGAACAGATTATTGTATAAGCATTGACATGATTTCTAGCAGTAAGTAAAACATGTGATGTATTATGTTGAACAAAAAAATGCAAACCGGCGGTGGAGAGCCCTGGAAACCGTATCCATATCGATCCATAATTGGTCCGGTACCAGATTCCATACCTTTAACAAGTATTACTGCTTAAAGAACAGTAGTAGGAAACTAAACACAGGAGCATGTAAGTGAAATTAGGAATCAAACATATGCAAAAGATAGAGAGAGGACCTGCTATCTCCCCATGTGGGCCATACGAAGAGTATAATCCATGTGGTTTAGGAGAGTTGCTAGGTTGTTCATAACCATACCCTGTCTCAGAAAATAACTGCCGGGATCTGGACATTCGAAGTGGGGCTGGGAGTGGAGCTCCAACATTGCAAAGATTGAAATGAGAGTGGTGTTCAAAGATGTCAGGGCCTGGTGTTGAGCCCATTCTCTATTAAAAAAAAAAGAACTTAGACAGAAGCACAATACTACAAAAGTTGTTGAGGAGTCACCGGAGTGTAGACCAGATTAGACAAAACAATAATATCACGTCAAAAGAGCAAATTCAACCAGAATAAAATGATAGCTGGGTACTTAAAACTATGAGATTTGGGGAAATCCTGACTTCAATGAATGAATTTCAATCAATAAATCCCATGAATGGGTTCAAATGGAACTTTATTAGATTAATATGTCAGCCGCATTTATTACTTCATTTTAGTTGGTGAATGGGCATAAAACAGGTTGAAGTCCAGGAAAAATGGAATTCCTTTATTTAGTATGAAGTCTCAGACCTAAAACTAAGATTATCAACTCGAATAAAGGAAAAATTAGCCTCAGACCTCAAACGTTGACAAGGTTCTGAATAAATCAACACTAGTTTAGAAAATGCAATATATTAAAAGCTACTACATCATACAGTAGACCACCAATAACTTACAAAATTGCTGAAGAAATAAAGAAATGATTCTCAAAAGTATTGCATTGATCAGTAAGTACCAGATTAAGAAACTATAGCACCCAAAGAATTGATCTTTCAATTCAACTCAGTACCAATATGCAATTAAGCATGTATTTGATCACCTAAAGCAAGAATTCTTTTCATGGCAGACCAAACCACAATTTCTATCTAATTGCGGTTTAAAATTTATGTGGAATGAATACTGTTCCCTCTAGTTACAAAATTGCTAAACTCGAAATTTCCCTTCTCCAAGTGGTGTCTGAAATAAATCAAGAGGATTAATTTAATCTAGGTACCATGTCTCATATTGTTTATTATCCCCAAAAGCCATCAGAGCACTCTTGAAAAAGGATGTGCCAACAAGCATGACAAACAAGTTCATTCACCAAAAAACAGATTCTAGTTGTCAAGCATCAAAAAGTGAGAAGAGCATATTCAGATTGTGTAATTGCGCAACCACCTATCCTAATAAACAACATAATTGGTATGGAATATTTATAAAGATCGGTATCAACATGAAATAATAAATCAAGTATACAGAAACCTACCGGGATTGGAGATCGTCGGGCAGCAGTGTCACAATTAACAGTCTTAAACCTGAAGTTAACATTTCCACAGTGAGAACAGATCCAGTCTCCATCATTGTGAGAATCTGAGAAGTTTAACAACTCTTGGATAAGTCATGCATGATACATTGCAAATTTGTATCTAAAAGAACTAGTTTTTGTGTACATATAAATAAACAAATAAATAAATAAGAGGGTAATGAAAGAAAGGTTTCTAAATAATGAGCATCAGACATGAGGAATTTTTGGGCTGTGACAAGAACATAACCCCAAAGAAACTCCTTGACCATATAACTTGCATGAGAAAGCTGATTCCAAACCCAGGTCTATTACACAGCAGATGTAACATAATAGCCCAAAATAACAACAAAGACAACCGATATCCTTTCAAGAAGGGTGTATTGCATTCATATCAACTTTTTATTTATAGTAGTGATGTTTCTATAATGGATCTCATATAGGTATAGATCTTGAATATGATGGAACTTCTAACTTAAGTATAAAATCCTTTTATTGTATGCACTTATAATTCTAAAAAAAAAAACCTACAAAATTTTATAATTATAAAAAAAAAACCTTCAAATTTAACTCAAGGAGATAGCAGGTCCCTCTTAAACTTATAAGTTTCTCCGACGCATAGTGTCACCTACTTGATTCTAAGAGCATCCAGAGCCTACTGCTTCCAGTTTGACATCAAACGAAATCCTTGAGCATTCAAAACAATGATTCAAGAATCCTTATGTGCATACATTATTTCTTGACAGATCTATTAGAAAATAAACATAACAAATCACCAGAGAAATCGAAAGCCTTGCGATTCAAGACAAGAACCCTAAAAGATAAAATCGCCGTGAATGTATTTCTCGTATGATCAACAACTTACAAGTATTTCGAGGCCACTCCAATCCAATCGATCCCCAGTCATCGAACTATATCACATATCAAAAAAGAAAAAAGAAAAAAGAAAAGGGAAAAAAACGCGAATCAATCGCCGCAACCATAAATCATAAACAACGATGTAGAAAATCTTAAGACCTTAAACTTTTTACGAAATATAATGGATTAGAAAGAAGAGAGAAACACCTTTCCGGAAACCATGCGGAAGCACGGGAGAGAGAGAAAGAGAGAGCGCGCGAGAGCGAGAGCGAGAGCGCACACCAAGAGGTTTTGTTCGATTGCCGGATTTTATTGTTTATATATAGCACACAAAAATCAGATAATTTCATAAACAACCCTGCACAATTTTGTAATTGCTTCTATATCCTTGAAAACCAAAGGGGCAGTGGCATTTTTTATTATCACCACCTTGAAAAGTTTGGAATTATCTACCCATCCTGTGAAATTATCAATAGATTCATAATCGGACAATTTAGGAGAAATAAATAAAGCAAAAAAAGATAAAACAAAAATAAAGCAAGCGCCTGAAAAAGTCAGATTTGCATTTTTTAAATAAAAAGTAAAAAAGCAAAGCCAGCATTGAAACACCAACTTTGTTTTAAAAAAATAATAAAATTTTGAAAAAAAATTAACAGAGAATATAGAATATCAACAAAATTATTTTATTTACTTTTATAATTTACAAGTGATATGGTACATAGATTTTGTATTTTAAATTAAAATACAAATGATTAATTTTTCAAAATGGATGACTATTACTAATTTAATTTGATATTATCTTTTTTGTCTATTAAACAGGTTTAGAAGGAGAAAAAAAGGGTAGCCTAGTACTACAAAACTCCTGCTATGTGTGAGGTCCAAGGAAGGCCCGCACAACAACTTTACCATGCACCAAAACTCCCCCTTCTTTTTAGAAGAAAAATATAAAAAAATAAAAAACTGAAAAACTGGTAAATGTAATTTTGATATAAAAAATTGATAAAATTTTTGGATTCAGGTTAGTCATGAAACTGGTATAAATTTTTATTTTTAAAAAACTAATTCCATCACCTTGAATTAAAAAAATTATAAATAAACCTTAAGTTAGGCTTTAAAATGACAAAATGAAATAAAAATAAATAAAAAATTTCAAACTTTCAAGATTTTAAACTTTTAAATATCAATTCTTATATCAAGATGTTTTATATTAAATTAATAGAATTAATGTTCACTATTTATTTAAACAAATAAAATAAAATCCGACATCTAAAAAATAAAAATATAAAAAATATAAAAACAACAACAACCAACATGTGTGTCCCAAACCATGAGCTCTGGAGAGATCATTAGCGGCTTCAATGCCAATTTAACCCAACTTTACCCAAAACCGGTTTTGAGAATTTTTTTAATTTTAAAATTTTTATATATTTTTAAAAAATTTATCTTTATATTGTTCACGATTAATTTAAATTGTAAGAGAAACTTGAAATTGTGAGCTTCCAAACAACGGGACGATTCTCTTGAGTCAAAAAAATAAAAGATAAATAAAAATCAAAAATCAAAAAGTCGGATCCAATAGGGATGCCCTATCAGCCGGAAAGTCGGATCCAATAAAGATGTCCTATTGGACAAAAACAAAGGAAAACAACACGCAAATAAAAAGAAAAGGCAAATAGGCAACAAAGATGGTTAAAAACTTAAAAGGGTGGAAGCAATAGCTTGCCCTAACTGTTGTGTGTCCTATTAGTAGAAAGGTTGAAAGGCCTACCTTTATATGGTCAAGCCATGAATCGTATTCCACTTTGCATGCACCCATCTATATGGCATAGAATACTCATGTGGAACCGTTCTTAGTGAAACGTCGGCCTGCGATAGTAATGGTTATCTAGGACGAGTACCTGCGTCTAGGGTTATTTTCCATTACCCCTCGAGCTATCTAGTCTTGTCAATTGTACCACAATAGTGTCTGTTGGCTCCACTGTAACACCAAAACTATTTTTCACCATTATTAAAAATAAAAAATACAAAATACAAAACTTGAAATTTAAGGGCACTGATTATTTTACAGGTATTATATTTTTAAAAAAACAAAGCAATAAAATTAGGTTTTTTTGGCAAATAAATATAGGTATAAGAAATAATAATTAAAACTTTTTCATGTGTCTCCTGATTTCCTTGTCATCTTTATAATTTTATTATTTTTTAATATATAAAGAAAGGGGTTTTGAAAATACAAAATAAATAATAGTAAGCTTACCAGAGAGTCGTATCAGATTGAAGAATAATTAAAAAACAAGAAAAATAATAGTTTTCTTTCTTCTATTTGGATTATTAATTTGATGGTTTATTTAAATTTCAGAATAATATAAAAAACTGGGCCCATAATAATGCCAAAAATAGCAGTCAACCATATGATGGAGTGCCGTCATATTACCACGTGCTTGAGTTGATTAAGCTCGAAGAAGATTTGATTTGAAGTTTGAAAGTCAGAGATAACCCAAAATGGGAACTAGGAATGCTTGCTCTCTTACTACTTTTCCTTCGAATTCATACTTCCAAATCCCAGTTCCAAAATCTCCGGTGTATGTGAAAAACGGAAAGTTTTTTTTCTTGTATTTTGGTCTACGGTAAGTAGCTATGATTTAAATATTTTTTACGGATAAATTGTTTTTTTATTAACTTACAGTAAAATAAAAATTTACCTACGAAACCATCTACTTAAAACTATATTTTTATTGTATTGAATTACAGCCAATTAGGTATAAACTATCTTGTTCTTTTTATATTATTACTCTTTTTAATTTTTTAGTTTTTTATAAAATATTTTATGGCATATTTAGTGTCGTTATTTCTGATATACCCTAGATCTTGCACATCGCGGGTCAACACCCTCACATCCCCTCAATGCAGCGCAAACCCCGAAAAGCCATCATACCACCACAGGGAGGGTTAGGTCACACGCGGAGACAAATGGAAGCTCAACATGTCCTCATGACATGGACAAGACACGGGCTTGGATCCCAAGGAGCTCAAAGAGCACAAAATGGAAAGAGACTAAAGGGAAAACGGGTAAAACTAATACTCACTCAATAGACAACTTCTCTCTTTCTCCACTTCTTCCTCCTCTCATCGAAAGCAGTCTCTAGCTCAAGGAGACACTATCAGTTGGCCAAAATCGGTGATTGCCCGATGCTCTAACCAATTTTACGGCTAACAATTTATATTTTTAAAATTTTATGATTAATATTAGAAAATATTAAAAATTTATTCTCCTTTATAAAAATGTCACAACTTTCAACTTTTTCTTTGCAATGCTTCCATTTTTTATTAAATTTTTAAAAATATCTTATCAAATACAAAATTGAAACTTAAATTTATATTATGAATTCACAATTTTTTCTTGTTGCATAAGATACACCATTACAAGAAATTAGCGTTAGATTCATATTATGAATTGTCACAAAACAAAATGAATTAATAACCTGAATAATTAATTATTATTTATAATAATTAATTAAATACAAACATATACAAAGTTAGATAATGGGAAAACATGATCACTTACTTTATAGGTGGTTGTATCACTCAATTTACAGCAAACCAAATATATATTTTTTTTAAAAAAAAATGGATAAACCAAGATTTTATTCATAGAGTTCAAGTACAATGCATAGTACAAACAATCACATCCTAAATAGAGTCCATGGGGCTCCCAGGTCTCCCGGTATTTGTCCCTAGCGGCGATGTGATGTCTTCAAAATCATCTCCTGCGGGTGTGTCCAGCTTCTCAAGAAATCGACTTGAGCGCCACCAACTTTGGCTTATTGGAATGTCCAACAAACCAAATAATGAAAACCTAAATAAATTATTTTTATTTACAAAAAATCAAATAATTTTATAATAAATTAAAATATAATAATTCAACTTATATATAATTCTACTTACATCATGATTTGAAATACCGGATTTTAAACATACCA
This sequence comes from Dioscorea zingiberensis, assembly GCA_026586065.1. NCBI lineage: Eukaryota > Viridiplantae > Streptophyta > Magnoliopsida > Dioscoreales > Dioscoreaceae > Dioscorea > Dioscorea zingiberensis. The sequence continues at coordinate 1,815,566 of CM048822.1, read as the reverse complement.
TTACAGTAAATCAAACAATTTTACAATAAATCAAAATATAATAATTTAATTTATATATAATTTTACTTACATTGTGATTTTAATTATGATTTGAAATACTCAACATCTCAAATTTTCACCACAATGCTTCTTCCTCATTGACCAGGTTATTCACAAGCTATGTTGGCCGCAAATATGAGTCAAAGTCAAAAGAAAAGAGCCAGGTTTTGAATTTAAAATTGAAAAAACCAATGAAGACATTGAAACTAAGATGGTGCAATGTATTTGTTTATACTCATGAATCAGTAATACTTGGCCTTCTCTCTCTCTCTCTCTTACTGGAAACCCAAGTTTGGCATTAAAATGAGTACATGATGGAGTAAGATGGTTTTCATGTTTGACTCTTCACATAATAATTAATTACTTTAATTTTACGTCCAGTTTACATCACAAAATAACTCAGGAACAATGAAATCTTATATTTCTGATATTTTTCTATATTAAAAAATATAAATTCCAAGCAAGTAGAGATATTCAGATACCAGTGTAATTACATGAAAACAAGAAAATACTTCTCAGCCAAAGCGAAATCTCACTGCTAAAAGACTTATTTTTATTTCATATTCATATAATAATATTATTATTATTTTGTTTAAGCAGAGCTTCTAGAAGTTCCCTTTCATTGCACCATGAGTTGGGGGAACCCGAGCGGCGAGAGCGGCGAGACACAGAAGATCCCCTTCACGTCGGAACCGTCCCAAACGCTCGTCCAGCTCGACGGCGTCAACGGCCCCATCTCTTCCGGTGAGCTCTCTATCTTCACCGCCTTCGGCTCCTTCTCCATCTCATCCGTTTCCCTTCTTCTCTTTCCCGTGACTACCGACGTCTCTTGCATCGCCGCACGATCGCCGGAACTAGCGACCTCGTTGGGGAAATTGAGGATAGCCTTGCAGCCGCGCATCTGGAAGGCGGCGCGATCGTAGGCCTTGGCCGCCTCCATAGCGGTGTCGAAGGTCCCCAGCCAGACGCGAGACCCCTTCCGATTTGGATCCCGGATCTCCGCCGCATACTTGCCCCACGGCCGCTGCCTCACCCCACGGTATCTCCTCCTTTCCGGCTCCGGCTCCGGCTCGTCATGCCACTCGACCACCGGCGGCGGCGGGTGCGAGATCGATAGCGCTGCGGGGCGGCGTTCCGGATCGGATCTGAAATTGTTAACGGGTGCAGATGAGCTAGGGATCCGATAGTAGTAAGGAACCGCCTGGACATCGAGGTAGTCAGCTGGTAACGGAAAATCGCCGAGGAGGTGCTCTCGGATGAGGTCCAGAGCCGTGGCGTCGCCACACGTGCTCATGTTGGCCCCGATTAATCGGCAAGAGCAAGAGAAAAAAGAAGATTTAGTTTGATAGTGGAACGGAGATGATTGAGGATTGAGGGCGTTTGGCGTATTTATAAAGAGAAAGAAAAGGATACTTCGTGGAAGATAGCCAGATAGGTAGCGGCTTTGATGATGGAAGGAATGACCCACATGGGTGAGGATTTATTTATTCATTGATTCAATTATTTATATTGTTTTCTGGTCAAATGGATAAGAATTTAAAATTATTATTTTAAAAAGGATGACGAGAACTAGAAGAGTATTTCAAGGGTTTGATGTTGTTACTCAAGACTCGCTGATGCCGTGATTGTGCTTGTGGGGGATACGAGTTGGTCGTGCTTGAAATTAATTTGCATCGTTGTGTCACTCTTGTCCTGGTAAATAATAGTTTAATTGTTAAACTTTGAGCGTGTGTTAATCCTACCGAGAAAAAGTCCACAGAAAGTTGTACAAGTTTGTTCATTTCCTTTCATTTCAGTTGTTCATTTGGTATGATTTAGTGTAGAGAAGGAAAAGATTATTTTAATTTAGGTTCAATTTTATTTTTCTTCAACAAAAAAAATATATATTATAATATTTTATTACAAAACTATTATATTTATGAACCGAATATATACATAGGGATGTATAATGCACATGTTGAAACCATCTATTACATGTAAGGCGTGATTGATACTAAGTATGGGGAGTTTATTATGGATTAATTATAATGTTTAGTATTTAAGTGAGTTTAGATTATTTATCATGTAATTAGGAACATAGTTTGTTGTAGGAGAGCATACATACTGTGGTAGTGGAGAGGGTATGTACGTGTGTCAGGTGTTTGATGTCATGCGCCACAGAGTTGTTACACAAAGTGCAATGAAATGAATGGAAAATGAGCCATAATATTATCTCAAATCTTCTATCTTCTTCCTCTGTCTCCTTCTCCTCTGCATCCCCGCTCAAGCGTTCTCTTCTCTGCCTCGTTTCTCTTCCAATTCCTCCTCTGATCTCTTTTACTTCCTTCTTCTTTACCTTCAACCTGGTCTCTACTTCCCCCTACTAAACCTTCTTCCTGCCCAGTTCCTCTACTCCGCATCACTATCTTAAATGTCATTTTCTTACTTAAAAGAAAAAATTATAAATATAATTTTCTCTTTACTCCTAATCACTTCATGCAAGAGATTTTTATCGCTTGTGTTTTTTGTTATATACAGGAATATATAGTCTCTTTTTTTTAAACTCCATTGGTGACACTTCAATTGTATGGTTTAGTTACAGGGAATGGTTGTTTTATTAGTAATCATATATTTTTTTATTTGTTAAATTATAATTGTCTAGTTTCTCTCTCTCTCGGATCATATAACAGTTATATTTTATTTTTTTTGTTTATATATATCATGAGGATCTCACAAACCTTCACATCATCCCTACAGTATACACAAGTTCGTAAGGCGTCGCCATACCCCTAGGGCAAGACAATGCTTTCCTAGAAGTAAGGATGGCGGACGTAGGGCTTGATGATGACAAGGTAAAGAGGACACAGGTCCCTAGACACAACAAAAAAGATAGATAAGGAGGAAGGTCACCAAAAAAGAGAGTAAGTAATTATCCAACTGAAAAAAACTCCTCCCTTCTCCTCAATCTTTTCCGATCAGTTTGCCAACTTGACCATCGAAGCTGGCATGGGCAACAAAGCCCTACCTTTCTCACATTTTCCTATTTGTTTTTGTCCTCTTTACATTTGAACTCAAGGTAAGCGCACCTACAACTAGATCTTTCTTCCCCGAAGACCATCAGTTAGTTGGACATCTGAGGAGTTCATATGATGTAACTAGATTACCGGCTAACAATATATATATATATATATATATATATATATATATATATTAATGTACTTTTTTTAATGAACTCTCTCAAATCCAAATTCAGGGTTAGCTAGCCACCATTAAATCTAGCTAGACCTACATTAGTTGCTGTTAATTATATCAGATTTATTATATTATTAACAATTTTATGTTTGAAAAATGTAAGTAACGAAAAAAAAGTTAAAATAACTGTTGGTCAGGCGGCGCAGACTTCCTTCTAACGAGTTCTTCAACAAGACTGATGACTCTGCAAGTCTAGAACAATGGATTTAACACAAACCAAAACACGAGTGGTTGGAACCAACCAACTTGATTGTCGACATGCCGTAATGTCCACAGTTGCATGCCATTTAATGGGAGGAGGAATTATTTGCAAGGATTCAATAGAAATACAATCAAGAAAATAATGATATAATGGCGGCTTGTTATTATTATTATTATTATTATTATTATTTTTTTGACATAGACCATAAAAACCTCTCATGATGGCTTGTCAAGTAGCATGGCCTTAGGTGATGCATATTCTTGACCTCTCACCATGCACGTATAGACATGAGAACTTAAACTTGGGAGCTTTATTACTCACAAAGTGAATTACCCAAACTACTCCCCTCGTTAAGATGGAGACTTGAACCTAGGAGAGCTTTGCTCATCAAATAAATTCCCCAATGCACGGGACCCAAGATATTGCTAGACCAATGGCGGTTTGGAGTTATTTTTTTCTTTTTAGAAATGGTTTCAAACCATCTTTAAATTTAGGGGAAATAAATTATTGGTTTGGCAGGGACTAAACCCTGCCACTATTTGCTACACCCCACCCAACACCACCCCATGGACCTTATGGGATAAAGCAAATAATGCTAGGGACTTTGAATTAATTATCATTTAAATTTAATTTAAAAAATGATTTATGTTTAACTATCAATTGAATATTTTTTAATTTATTTTTAAACATTATTTTTATTTTTTATTTTGAAAACAGAAAGTGAGTATAATATGTTAGTAAAGTTTTTATTTTTCATAAAATTTTCTTTCTTGGTCCTTGAAGATGTTGACCAATGACTTGAATTTGGATCCAACGGTCAGCATCCCCCTACGCCATCAACAGTGACTGTGTGCCGAGCAATGCCCCATGATTCATTCCCCCGGGTCCCCAGGTCCTGCCTTCAAATATCACTCATTGAAAACTAGCATTAAAAAATAATACAAATGTTTATCCTTCAAAGCTCAAATGAAATCCTTATCTCAAATTATAATTAATTTGCACCAGCTCATATTAAACATCTCTAACTACATTTTATTTTAAAAAGAAAAATCAAGTTGTTTGGTATAACAAAATCTTCGCAATATACAATCTTGTAAAGCAAACATGGGATATATATATGAAGACCGACAACATGCTTTAGTTGCAATCTCGAAAGTTTATTTGTAAATCACTAGTTATTTCAATACACCGAGTTATCTAGAGATGTCAATTGACTCGTGTAACCATGGCCTAGTATCAATGGATTGTGTCTAAACATGACCTGGTACTGTAGCTGTCAAGTCATGCCTAGGCAAGGCTTAGGTGCGAGTTCATATCGACTGATCAAATGATGTATATCGGGTTGGTCTGTTTGACACATCTAAGATCATTTCTGCCCCATGTTAAAAAAGAAAACTAAATCACAATGATTAAAAAGATTATGGACATTGAATTTATTGACAAATCACAAAAAATGAGATGAGATTTGATGAACATCATTATTTTATGGACTCGTCAAGATAGAATGGAATGAACGATATTTTAACTTGGCTTGAAGGGCCGTCCACATCATACGATAATTGCTAACATTAATAAAAGATATTTAAATATATTTATTTAATAATAAATATGGTGTTTATACAAAGATAATTACTAACATTAATATATATATATATATATATATATATATATAACTTGGCTTGGCTTGGCTTGAAGGGCCGCCGACATCCCACGACAAAGAAGGGTACCACAACTTTTCTGACAAATGCTACTTGTCTGACGAGGGCCTTTTATATACTATTTTTTAAAGTTGAATAAACAAACGTGGGATTCTCCAATTTTAATAATAATAATAATAATAATAATAATAATAATAATAAAGAAATCATATTAAACTCAATCAAGTTATAAAAGAGATGGATGTCTCTTTCATTGAAAGTGAGTGAGGTTGTGTCGGGGTGAAGACTTGATAAGAATATCTGATATTAGTATGTTAAGAAGCCTAACATTAATCATAAGCCTCTTATATATATGATTTATCGGGAAGCATTGCGATGCTTGTTGAGAAGCTGTGAGCAGGAACCCCTCTCGCTGATCAACCGCACTGGGGACCAGGCAAGTGAAGAACACGGGGCGGAGCCACCGGTGTTGGATATAACTCCTAACATTGGTGGGTTCTTGGGCTTAAAGCAAAATTAACGCCACATCACCTAGATTTTTTTCTATTTTTAATATTTTATTTTGTTAAATGATTAATATAGTAAATTTGTGTAAAAAGGCAAGGTTTGTTTTTTTCTATTTTTGATATTTTTTCCCTATTTGTTTTAAAACTTTTCCTTTAATAATTTTTCAGATTTTTTATGATATTTTTCATATTTTTAAAAAAATTTCATATTATTTTAATTTTTATAAATTTTTTTAATTTTTTTTCATAATTTTTAGATTTTTTATGATTTTTTTCATATTTAAAAAAAAATCATATATTTTTAATTTTTTTTAGATTTTTCTAATTTTTTTTTCATAATTTTTAGATTTTTTATGATTTGTTTCATAATTTTTAGATTTTTTATGATTCTTTTTATATTTTTAAAAATATTTCATTTTTTTTAATTTGTTTTATGATTTTTTAATATTTTTTTAGATTTTTTCTGATTTTTTTTTCATATTTTTTTTTTTCTGATTTTTCCATATTTTCCTGATTTTTTTTCATATTTTTTTTTTCTGATTTTTCCATATTTTCCTGATTTTTTTTTCATATTTTTTAGATTTTTTCATTTTTTTATGCCATGTGGCATGCCACGTCAGCATGCTGACATGGCATGCCACGTCAACATTAATTTAGTAACATATTTCAAAATTTTATTTATGTATTCACGCCAAGACGCTTACGCCGCTTATCGCCATCATAAACTCAGATGCCACGCCAAAGATCGCGACCGTAGTTGTCAACAACATTTTAATAATAATAATAATAAAGAAATCATATTAAACTCAATCAAGTTATAAAAGAGATGGATGTCTCTTTCATTGAAAGTGAGTGAGGTTGTGTGCAGTGAAACATTGTGCCAAGTTGCACCAGATGCAGCCCCTCCAATGAGCCCTGGTAAATGAGTTCACGCATGTCTTGTTGATGACTGTGACGAGCCTGCCCCAGTCCGCGCAAGATAGAAAGCAACCCCGGTTTAGTGATTCTTCAATATCCACTCATTTATTATTATTTTTTGTATTCTATCTTAACAGCAATTATATATATATATATAAAAAGGAGTGTTAGGATCAGGGTGACGGCCTGATCCTAACACTACTTTTTTATATATATAAATATTAATATATATATATATATAATAAATTATAAAATATAATATATATATATATATATATATATATATATATATATATAGATTATAGAATATATAATATATATTTTTTATATTTTTTATATGAGTAATGATATATATCAAATTTGGAAACTTCCGAATAGATTGCGTGAAATGATACCAATAGTAGTATAAATTACCGAGATGGTGGTATTGATGATCTCAAGATGACATGGATGGTATATAAAAACAGTGATAGAATCAAGCGGCCGCACTTGCGGCCAGCCTGATCCTATCATCATTCTATATATATATAATTGATGGTATGGGCCCATACATAAGGATCATGGGGCCCATACCATCAATACCCATAAGGATGAGTGATAGGATGGACGGGTTGCACCTTATGGCCGGTCGAATACTATCAAACTTATATATATATATATATATATATATATATACATATGTATATATATATATATATATATATATATATATATATATATATGTATATAGAGTAATGGTCAGATTAGGCTGGATGCAATTACAGATGGCCCATCCTATCGCTCATGTATATATGAATTGATGGTATGGGTCCAGGCCGATACCATCACTTATGTCTTGGGCTTTATAACTCTGTGGCAAACCATTGAAAAGAGCTGTTAGTTAAATTAAGGCCCAGATTTAATTATACAAAATCCGAATAACAAATCCAATTGGGAGACGGGTACATAAACTACTTAACTACCAGACGTGATAATTCTCTCCCAAACAAAACATAAATTTGGCAGCCAAACAGAAGCACTAGACAAGAATCAGATACATTCAATTATTCATCTCGATCTTTTCTCTCTCTCTTCAAAAGTTTGATTGATGGACTACTTGCTCCTTGCCATCTTCCCCAAAAAGACAGCAGACACTTCAGCCGCCCCCAACCTTTGAGCGATCAACATTTATGGTAAAAAATTAATTAAAGACATCAAATCACATTTTGGCATAATTTTTTAAAATAGATAAAACACATTCATCTATGAAAAATGATAGATTTAAGGGCTGTTTAGTTATATGTAAGTGGTTGTGATGTGATTTCACTTACAGATAAAGCTTACTTTTGAGCGTTTGATTACCTGTAAAAGATTGACTTATCTGAAATTTATTTTAATTACATCTCAATCCCTTTTTACTGGCTGTGAGTTGAAATGCAGGAAAACTTATGCTTAACATCACCCACTCCTTCAGTCGTCTCTCTTCTGATTCCATTTTCTTGAGCGTCAACACCCGCCGGTGGAGCCGGCGTCGAGGGTGGTGCTGGTGGCAGAGGCTTCCCCTCGACCAAGATTCATGCATGGCGGCGAAGGGTTTGAAGCTCTTTGGGGATGAGGATCGTCAGAGATGGAGGATGCTGAGAGGCGGAGGAGGAGGAGGAGGTGATGAGGAAGAGCTCCAGCATGGGGAACCTGGCGGCTGCGGTGCCTGCGGCTGAGAGCGGTGGCCCGAAGCAAGGTTACCTCTCTGATGGTGGCATCATTCAGTCGTCGAGGGGGAGAGGCTGGCATGAGCGGTAGCGGGGTGATTCACCATTGGATCTATTTGCTTCTTTTGTTGTTGACCCGATTGATGAGTATTTTGGTTTTTTTTTTTTGTTTTTTAATTTTTTTTTTTTATTTTGTCTATGTGCTCTAATGGAATAGTTTAGGAAATCATTTGAGAAATCCCGTCAAATTTGGATCTTTTATGTTTTTTGATGATGTTGTTTGATTTTTTTTTAATATATTCTTTTTGTTTGGAATTTATCTATGCCATTAGCGTTGTTTTCTTGTGATGTTAGATTCGTGGATGTTACTGACTGTAAATTCTGAAAAGATGATTTCTGACTATTTTGTTACATTTTGATCAAAACTTGGAAGTATGGACCAGCACATTGAATTTGTTACTATTATAAGACAGTAATAGATGGTCTTATCTATGTTTCGTGTTGTGCCCTCACATTATGGATAAAAATCAAGTTTAAAGTGTAATACTTACTTATGTACAATGGTGTATGATCTTAAATATCAATTTTTCTGCTGAATATAAATCAGGGAGAGGAGGGTCTTCTTTGGAAATTTTTCTGAGGCAATGTAATGCTTCGTCCCAACTTGTTCCTCTTTATATTAAAATTTATATAATTATTTTTATTATAAAATTAAATATAAATATAAATTTTTTTGATTATGCGGGTAAATAACCTCACCATTTATTTCACATGGTTGAAATTCAAAACGATCTTTGAAGTAAATTAATATGATAATTGAGTTACTTTGATTTCATTTCATTTTACTGTGAATTGAAACAGGTGAACCAAGCAAATATAGTGAAAAAATACATTAATAAAAAAATCACACTTTTCCTAAGTAACGGGGTAGAGTATCAAAATATGTAAAAATACTTTAGTAGGAGAACATTCAGCCTTAGAATGGTGATCACTCACCTAATATTAAGAACTTTTCATACCATTGGAATATTTACAAGAGGTATTGTTGAACATGTACAAGCTCCTTATAGTGGAAAAATCACATTTTTACATAATTTTCTCATTTAAAAAAAATTGATAAAACATATTCATCCATGAAAATGATAGATTTGTTATAAAAATTACATTCCTAGAAATTCTCATTTTTATAAGTAACGAGGAAGAGGAATGAAACATGTAAAACTGCATTTATAGGAGAGCATTCAGCCTTAGATCAGGGACTCAATTAACATTAAGAACTTTACATACCAATGGAGTATGTATTTACAGGTGGTATTGTCGAGTGCATTCAATCGTAAAAATATGGGGACTAAAAAAGCTCAAATTATAATAGAGGGACCTAAATTCACACATCGTTATAATAGAGGGATTAAATTGAGTATTAAACCTTCTATAAAATAAAAAGTGTTTTATTAATATTTATTATAAAAAATACATATAGCACTTTGGTACATATTTGATTGATGGATATGGATGAAACAACAACGAGTAGCTCTGTTAAAAATAAGATCATGTTCAATATTTAATAAATAAATGTAGGTCTTTAAACACTATCTCTTCATACGTAATTCTCGATCTACCTCTACCCTTATTTTTTTATTATTATTATTACTAAACTATCACATTTTTTAACATGGCACTTAGGTGTCTATGATGCACATGTCCAAACCATCTCAAATATTCTTTTATTATTTCTAATCTTATCAAATCTTGTATGACTATATATCCACTTTACCATCCTCATTTATGTCACATGGTCTAACTTTAGTTCTATAAATTTTTTTTAATTTATTATGTATTTTTTTATCACATAACACACCTATCACATTTCTCAATTTCAACCAAGTTTTTAAATTTTATATATTATTATATTAAAATATTTAAAATATTTAAAGAACTTAGATCGGTTGAAGGACAAGAAGCACGTCACGTCCATCCAAATATCCAAATTGAAGGTCGCGGCCCATCCAACATCTTTGTCTGCCTCTCCATTCGGGTAACCAGACACCTCATATAATGAGAGCGAGATGATGATGATGATTCATTTAACATGAAATTTCTCATCCTCTTTCACACGCACGCGCGCGCACACACACACACTCTCCTCTCTACGTGAAATTAAGGTGCATGCAAGTGGATCAGTGGCTGCCAGCCAAGCATTGTTCTTTTAGAAAGAGAAAGAACATTTGGATCTATCTTATAACAAGTTGGCAATAGGGCTTCTAGAGTGTCTGCCTGGCCAGGCAAGGCAAGGAATCACTCTGGGGACCAAATTTAATGGTTGGATCATGGGGACCCATATATATCAATAATTTGTTTATCGACTCTCTGTGGTTGATAACAAGCTAGATAGACATCATCATTAGTTGTACTCTCTTGCAGAACACCAAACATAAATCCTATTAAATTTCAAGCACCATTATTGCTTCTAGCCTCTAATGTGATCATACTTTTGCCAGGGAGCGAGTTTCATTATGTATGAGGAGCTAAATTAAATAGAAGTTTTTTTTTCTTTTTAAATTATTTACCAAAGACGTCTAAACTTATTAGTAATTTAGTATTCAGTCCTTTATTAAAATATGAGGGTTCTCCTATAAAAGAACCGGGATCAAATCCCCGGAAGAAAAAAAAAACATAAAATATTTGTTTTTCTTTATATATATATATATATATAAACTGTAATGATCTCAATTTAAAAGAGTGCATAATCACACCCCAAAGTTCCACAAAGAATCAATTAGATTTGTAATAGCAAATGGTGCTCACATTGTTTAGGATTTTTTTTTAAAAAAAATATTTATATAATAACATGTGTTAACAATTTTCATAAAAAAAAATAATAATTACATAGAATTTACATTTGTTAACAACTACTAGGATGTGACCACTAATTTAAAATGTGTCGTTTCAAGTAGTTGTTATGATTCTTAAACTTAAAAAATTTTAAAAAAAAAATTTAAAAAAAAATCTAATTTTCTGATTAAAAAATTAAAAAAAATATCTGTAAAGTCACGTTTAGTAATATAGATAGATTTGAAAGTATTAGTAGTTTAGTCTTTGCTAATGAAGTTTGCTAGTCATACCCTTTCACACTAATCAAACACATTGCTTTACAAATCAATTACGTAATACTTTTTTCCACTAAGAAAAGATTGAACTAACTTTGAATATTAGTTTTTAATTAAACCTCTTTCATAAAGAATGTTCACAACTCTTCTTGATTTCTCATAAATATATATATAATCAAAGACTAATTTGCTTTGTATGTTATTGTTATCCCATACAATATAACACATTTTTAAAAATAAATCAAACTAAAAGTTTTAATCAACATTGCAAAAAATTAAGAGATAAGAAATTACAACAGTGATTTGAGACCCAAAAAAAACAGGAAACAATAAAAAGTCCTCTGGTCAAGATTCAAATGTGGGTCCCAGTGGGAGTTGAGTTCTCAGTTCAGAACATAAAAATGAGTGAAAAAGGCAAGTGGACTATAAATGGTAAGATGAGCATGCATTTATTTAATTCAATAGTCTCGTAATGGAAAAGAGAAACCCCGAGGAAGGAACAACTCCCAATCACCATTCTTGCACGTGGGGATTTCTCTCCCTCTCTCTCTCTCTTGACTAGTTGACTTTCAAACTTTGAAAGAAAAAAAAACAACTTTATCCAATGATCTTCATCTAATTTTGTTTATTATTTTTTTTCTCCTAATAATAAGGACAACTTATGGCAAATTCAAAGAAGACCATGTTGGTCAATCTTAGCTATTTCTTTTAACCTCACACACTTGACTTTCTATGATCCTAATTGCTTTCTAATCTTCTGTTTTTTCACTAAGATAAACATATTACAGATAAGGAAAAGAAACTTCAGTGCCTATATCAGAAAATTTTTAATTATCCACATGTACCTCTTTAGAGAAACTCCGCCTATGCAATGAGCATATGTGAGTATAGCCGGTTCCAAGCTCCGAAAAAGGAGAAGGGTTGTAGTAGATTGAAGCCAACATAAAACTTTATCACTCTTATGATATGGATTCTCTACTATATACCGTTGGGACGTGCTCACATAGACACGTGCTACATCGACACCCGGATATAACGTTAAATGAGAAAGGGGTTTCATCACATCGCCGCCCGGGTGTGATGGAGTATAGGCAAGGGTTCCTACATCATGGATAGGTGTGGGTAAAGAAGTTGGTCCCACTGTATTGGCGCCCGGATATGGTGATAAACGAGTAAGGGTTCTCGCATCTTAATGGACGGGTGCGAGTAAAGAAGTTAATCTATAAGAGTACGATTGGGATCGGTAGTTGAAATATAGAAGCTTTGACAGGAAAAACTATGAAGTTAGTAGACACTCTAAAAAGGAGAATTATAGATATAGTATGTTTTCAAGAGACTAGGTGAATAGAAAAGAAGGCTAGAGAGATTGATAACACAAGTTATAAATTATGATATTATAAAGGAGATAAACATCGAAATGGTGTGGATATAATTGTGGAACAAAAAATGAAAGACAAAGTGATTGAAGTGAAAAGGGTATGAAACATGATTATACATTTGAAACTAATGTTGAAAAAAAAATCAATATAGTGAATGCGTATGCCCTCAAGTAGGCTTAGGTAAGGAAGATAAGGTCAAATTCTGAAAAGATTTGGATGAAGTAGTTCTAGGGATTCCAAGTGAATAAGAGCTTTTTATTGGGGGTGATATTAATAGACATGTAGGCCGTAGACTTAATGATGGCTACTAGCAAGCGCATTGAGGATATCGATATGGCAACAGGAATGAGAAGGAAAATCTATATTAGATTTTGCTCTGGCTCATGACTTTGTATTAACCAACACTTGTTTTAAGAAAAGGGAATCGCATTTGATTACTTTTAATAATGGGAGTAATCGTAGCCAAATTGACTTTCTTGTTACGAGAAGAAGGGATAAATCTATATGTAAAGATTGTAAGATTATACCCTGAGAAGCATTAACCACCCAACGTAGGTTGGTGGGTGATGTTGGATGTGAAGAAAAATGGTATAGTAAAAAGAGAAAGGAGGGGGTTAAGCAAAGTAGGATTAGATGGTGGGCTTTAAAAGAAACAACATACAACAGTTGGAGGCGATACGAGGGAGTTCCCTATAACAGTGGATTTATGTCAGGGATCGACCTTGAGCCATACTTGTTTACCCTAGTAATGAATGAAATTAACTAGTTATATCCAGGATAACATCACATGTTGTATGTTGTTCGCATATGATATTGTCCTAGTGGATGGAACTATAGATTGAGTAAATCAAAAGCTAGAACTATAGAGAAACACTTTAGAAAATAGAGGCTTTAGGTTAAGCAGAAGTAAGATAGAATATATGCACTGTAATTTTAGTCTAAGTAGGAGAGATGAAGGGGAAGTGAGACTATGTAGAGTGGTAGTGCCTAAGGTTAACCATTTTAAGTATTTAGGTTTCATTTTCCAAGATGATGGAATAATAGATGAAGATATAACCCACAAAATCAAGCTGGATGGTTAAAATGGAGAAATGCCACATGTGTGTTATGTGATAAGAAGATGCCTAACAAAGTGAAGGGAAAATTCTATAGGATGACAGTTAGACTTGCTATGCTATACAAGATGGAGTGTTGGGCAACTAAAGTTCAACATATTCATAAGATGAATGTGACAAAAATGAGAATGTTAAGGTGGATGAGTCGTCATACAAGATTGGACAAGATTAGAAATGAACACATCCGACAGAAGGTGCATGTTGCACCAATTGAACATAAAATAAGAGAAGGATGTCTAAGATGGTTTGGACATGTACGCCGGAGACCACCAGGTTCTCCAATAAAAAAATGTGATAATTTAGTTATAGAAGGTAAGAAGAGGGGTAGAGGTAGGCCTAGGATTACATGGAGAGTGGTAGTGTCTAAGTACCTATGTACGTTAGATAATAAGTCGGATCTTACTTTTGACAGAGCGACATAGAGACAAAAAATTAATCCATATAGCCGACCCCACCTAGTATGGGATTAGTTAAAAATTTCTCTTTCATTAGCTTAACTTTGTTTGTGGGGAATACTATTTGGTTTCTAACATTCCAATCTCTCATATAATTATTGTTATTATTATTTATATATTTATTTTAGTTTATTTATTTCATATTTGAGAGCGATATGGAGACAGAAACCTCACCTAATTTTTTTTTTTTTAATTCAAGATATATCTGAAACTGTTAAGATTTTTGGATAATTTATAAAAGATAATCCATTTTTATATATGGGCAACAAATGCCCTCTAACGGATGAAAGAAAGACTTGCGGCTAGCCAAGAGACCTTTGGTATTATAACTAATTTTTAAACAAACATAAATTATGTTTGTTATGTGATACATATATAATTAAAAGCAAAGTATATATTAATCTAAAGATTCAAATTTGAAAACACAACTCTTGGTTAGACTCAAACCCAAACATGTTAATTGAATCCAGACCTATCCTATTATAAGTAGTCCGAATCATACTCGAAAAAGGATTTTAAAACCCTATAAATAAATATAAATAAGAGAAAACTAACTACTATATAATTTATATATCCTTTCTCACGTACATATATATAGCAAACAAGTACACGAGGGCAATGGCGTCAGAGGGGAATCAGGAGGTGAAGAAGATGGTGACTCTCAAGAGCAAAGACGGCAAGGAGTTCGTAGTGGAACGGAAGGTCGCAGAGCAGTCCCGGGTCGTCAAGAACTTCATCGAAGATGAAGATGGCTACACCGACAAACCAATGGCTGTCGAAGTCACCGGTGATGTTCTTGAATCTCTTCTCATGTATTGTGAGAAGCACTCGGAGGAACCGTCGAGCGACGACAAACGGGAGGTCCTCCGTCAATGGGATTTCAAGTACATGGAGGAGGCCAAGAAGAATATAGACCTCCTCTATAATCTCATGAACGCGGCAAACTACCTGGAGATCAAAGGATTGCTGGATCTGACGACCCGGACGGTGGCCGATATGATCATAGGAAAATCACCTGAAGAAATTCGCAGTATATTAATTGGGATCAAGAACGATCTCACCCCCAAAGAGGAACAAGAAATCCGTCAAAAAAAACCTTTGGGCGGCGTTCAAATAGGATTGGGGAATTAGGGTTCATGAGTTTTTTCTTTTTTTTAAAAAAATTATTTTCTCTTTTTTTTGGTTAAAAATTCTGATCTTATTAGATTTTGTTGTCTGACTTCAGTATGTACAGTCGTATAGATATGGATAAATTTAATTTTCTCAAATTTTCTATTTTCCTTTAATTGATTAATGGCTGTTTTTCTTTTATGTAATTTATTTATTATGGTATTTAAAAAAATAACTATTGTAAATTCATTTTTTTCCTTTAAAAAGTAAAATTTTATTTATTATTATTATTATTATTGGATAAACTATTCAACTTAAAATTTAATCACCAGATTGTTTATCTATTCAGGTTTTAGTTTTCCCATTATTTATACATCTTATAAAAAACTTTTTTGCTTCATATACACCCATGTAAAAAAATATTTAATAAACACCTTAATACTGTAATTTTTTTATAAAAAAACCATTTTTTTAGTGAGAAAGAAAGAGAGGGGAAAAGGGAAGAGATGGGTGTGATTTTTATAAAGATATATATACTCTATTTTCTTTTTTATAAATGTTGATAAGCTATTGAAAGTAGGACACACATTTGGTTCAAAGTTGAAACCCTCAAGTACCAACCTCTCCTTGTGCGAATAAATGAATTTTAATTATCCCTATTATTATATCATAGGAATGCTTCATTAGTGGTCAGAATGTCAAACCTGCTTGCCCAACCAGCAAAAGGCTCATAATTTAGCTGTATAACTTTGGATTCCATGCGCTGGGTAATTCTCATTGGACAAGTCTACTCCTCGACGACTGTATATGCACAGTGAAAGATCAGGGGCGATCGAGTGAGTTTACTCCTCGGAACCTATGGCTACGTCCCTGACTAACTTATATGGGGGATCTTTATGGCCTATGTCAAAAAAAGAAATATGTTTGCCCAACAGACACGACACGGCCCGACCCTGACTGATGCCGAATACTATGCATACCCAAACCGACATGGGCCGCAAAATTTTTGGGGCCGGCCCCGCACAAAGGTGTTGGACCAGCTCGTGGTTGGCCCACCAAATTTAATTTTGTTTAATAACTTTAAATATCTAAAAAAATTAATCCAAAAATATCTTAAATAATGAGAAAATACCCAAAACCTTCACGAAATTCCAAAAATATTCTCAAACTCTAACACTCGAAAAATTCTATATTAAATTTTGAGTAAATTTAAATTAAAATTAAAAAAAAGTTTTAATTAAAATTAATGAAATTTTAATACCAAAAATTAATTATGACACATTTTTCTTAAATAAACTTGCATCTAAAATTTTGATCAAATATCAAATAATAATAATAATAATAATAATTATTATTATTATTATTATAGTAATCTGTAATAATAAATATTAATTAATATTAATTAATTAATTATTAATAATAATATTATTATTATAGTAATCAGTAATAATAAATATTAATTAATATTAATTATTATTATTATTATTTAAAAAAATTTCCAAAATGTTTCTAAAATTTTCAAAAAATAAAAAATAAAAAATTCATAAGATTCATAAGATTCAAATATAACAAATTTTGAGGTTGCCTCGGGATATGTGTTCCCGGGCTATCTCAAAGCTTAAAATTGCATCGAGATTTGTTCTCGAACAATTATAAAACTTATCCTTTATTTGTCTTGGGATATATTTTTATCATCTTATCAAATCTTGATTTGGCCAAAATTATGATGACATAAATTAAATTTATTAGAATTAAAATTTTAATTCTAATGGAATTTAGGCATATTTTTTTTTATATAAACATCCTATAATCAATCTCACATCTCTTGCTTGTTCCCTTTCTTTCTAACTCTCTAGCTAGATCTTCAAGCCAATTAACAATAATCATGCCTACAGTTTTCATACGTCCCACCCAGCGAGACTGCAGTAGCAGCTATGAACTACTCCCTGCACGGCAACTCCACAGCACCCAGCGCCGTGACGTATCCATCATCCCATCGGTCGTCATCGAGTTCACCACCACCCAGAAGCTCTACTATTGGTCACGAGCCCCTTTTCTTGAAGAGTATAGAGAAAGCGGCTTTTCAACTGCACCATGCATCTTTACATATCAGTTAACCACCTTCACCACCGACCAACACTCTGCAGAGATGGCCGTCTCTGAAATTCTCGGCCATCATAATCTCCAGAAATGGTTTACTCGAGTTGAACCCCTGAACAACCTCATCTCCGAGTTGGCTAAAAGAATCTATTCTTCGCTGCCGAGACGCATCAGCTCCAGACTTACTCAAGTAACTGTACCGCTCCACTTGTTGGTGGAGGTGTCTATTTTGTTTGGTAACGGCGACATACAGCAGCTGCGCCGTGCGCAGAGTAGTAGAAGACATCATCATGCTTCACCGCAAGTACTTGCAGGGGATCCGCTTGAAGAGGAGAAAAAGATTCAAGTGTCAAAGGTGAAGATTGAGCAAGTATATGCCTAAATAAATTCAAGTTGATTCAAGAAAGATCAAACGCGCGTTTACAGTACTGTTTTCATTGAATATTCCATGTATTAAAAAAGTGTATCGGTGTTTGTTTTGTTTTGTTTTGGTTTAATAATGCGGATAAATCATGTACATTTATTAGAAATAGAAATAAAATATATAGTCCTGGGCATAGCAAACACATGCATGTCCATTTTGGAAAGAAATTAAATAATTAGATTGTTTGTGCAACTAATTGTTTATGTACGTACATCACAATATTTATTTTACAGAAATTATTATGATATATATTTACAGTAAATTTGTTTGGAAAAGTTTATCCATTACTCTTGATTCAAGCATATATATATATATATATATATATATATATATATACACGTTTGTTTGCAAAAACCTACATGTGAAGCAGGTCTAAATTAATTATCATCTTTAATCTAAACTTCAAAAATTTCTATGTATCCATATACCTTAGGATCTTTTTTAATCCCACACATTGTTGGAAGTTGTCTTGAATTCAAGTCAAATTCACCAGTTTGAGTCTCACTCTAATTATGATTAGAGATATGATTGATTTAGAGTAGATGTTTTATCAGAAATAGGATTGGGTCCTGTTAGAGATAAGATTTGATTTAGAGATAAGTGTTCAAGTCTTATTCATATCAGAATAGGAGCTATCTCTAGAGGGCTATAAATGAACCTCTAGTCTATTGGTTAGAGAGAGCTTTGTATCCGTGGAGGTAGGCAGTTTGCCGAACCACGTTAAAAAAATAGCTCAAAGAGATTTGGGGAGACAACCTTGTCCAGCATATTAATTATAATGGATTGATTCTTTGCACTGCTATCCGTGTGTGTAGACACGTTGCGGAACCACGTGAATATATTTGTCTCTCTCCCTTTTCTTTGATTGTTTGTTTTTACTTTGATTACCCTTTTGCATCTTGATGGTTGGTAGATTAGAGATTCGAAATTGCTTGCTTTTGTTCATTTGTTCCGCAATTTTGTTTGTTTGAACCAAATCCAATTGAAAGGAAAGTCAAGGGTTTTATTGCACAACACCCACGTCACATTAGGTAATGTTAGGATGGAGATCAAATTATTTTTTTCGTTTAATTCAACTGGTAATTTGAATTAAAAAATAATAATAATTTGTATTAATTAATCGAATTCAACTATATATATGGGCACTCCAAATTAAAGTGCACCTGTTTTTTGATATATATATACTATGTCCAATGAGAGTGCAGACGCAATATATAGTCTACTTAATTAATTCTACAAGGAACTACTAGGTCACTATTAATAGTTCAAGCCGGCCGCTGCATGCATAGGGCAAAAACAGGGTCAATAACATCTGCAGAAAAGAAACTCAGAAGAATTAAAGAGAGTGAAACCAGTTAGGCGAGAACGAGCTAGCCTCATGCATGGTACTTTTGATCTCTCTAGGTAAATGAAAGCAAGAACAATATGTACTATGTACCTGAATATAAAGTTATAGAACCATTTTATGTACGTAGGAAACATGTACATATCTCCTCCTATCCTTGGAAAGTATTATAGTAAATGATATTTGCAAAGGTTTAAGATTTATTTAAATGCCGACGCATTGCAGGCGATATATGCGGGTGCACATGGGGTGTTATCAGGCAACTATTTTTGGGGTAGCAAACCTGAACTGTGATGGAAAGCTGTAGAAATTAAGAGCACTTACATCCCAAACCTCCAATTGTCCGGACCAGAATTGTTATAGCAATTCACTCATCCAAAAAAAACTTTCACCCCAAACCTTCAATTGCCCGGGCAATCACTATTCATAAATATTTTTTATATTGTTTGTTGGTTAAATGTTAGTTAATTTTTATTTCTAATTAATGTTGTATTTGTATTGCAATTAAAGGATATTAATTAAAACAAAATAAATATATTAATTAAAATAAAAATATATTAATTATAATTGTAATGAAGTACATTAATTTAATCTAAAAAATAGAAGATATCTAAAATATGTGGTAAAAAATATTCAATTATCTACTCAATTATCCATATCTAAAATATATGGTCAAAAATCGGTTAGAAGAAAACAAGACCGTAATCAGTATTTAAAAAAACTAATTCAAAACAATTTTGTAAATATAAATAGATTTTATATAACCATCAAAAACCTTATCCATTGTTTTAATTTTTTAAAAAAAATATTTCAGGCTTACTAATTTAACTAATATGTATTTAAAAAAAATCACTCATCTGTTTTAAAAAATCACTAATCTAACTAATCCGTATTTAAAAATATCACTAATCTAATTAATCCGTATTTAAAAAACAAATTTATAACCAATCTAACAAATTTTAAATTAAAAAAAAAAAAGAAAATGTGGGCCCCACTATCGAATTGTCCGGTTCAGCGCCCGGGCACGTGGGTCCCACCAATCACCCGTGCGATTCAACTCGCGGTGTGAGATTGGTTTTTCTCAGAAGTGCTAGATTTGCACTTTGCCCTCCTATCACCCGTCCCGGTGTAACTGCTCTAAGAGAGTGAAAATTTCATTAATCTGGCCGGGCTACACCAGCATTACAACGCATGGTCATATCTTTAATTAGAAGGTGAGTCCTATGATCAAAAGCAAGCATCAGCTCAGTGAACAATAATTAATATGATGAAGTTGGTGTGGAATTTCGAGCTTGTTTCTAGTCCAATAATCTAAGAAGACAAACTCACTAATTAATTGCACCAATGCATAATTCATTTGTTGCATGCACCACAGAGTGGTAATGAAATTAGTAAAAAAGTATTAGGGACAGGATGATCAGTGCATAACCACATTAATATTTTCTTCTGCCAGTACTTTAGCCTCAACTTTCATTTGATTTATATTTAGATACTCTTATCCTTTTTCAAATCTCATCACAATGGTTGCTAATTAGCCTATCTGAAAACTTAAACGGGTACAAAACATATAAAATTAATTTTGGAAGCAATAAATCAAGAAAAGGTACTTAAGACTTCCTTGAGCCTCCCAAATTACAACATCCAACTGCAGGCACATAAGTTAATTTCATAATTTCAGAGAAACCTATTCATTTTAATACATTTAATTATTTGGTTGTTAATTAAGATGTTTGTAATTCCCTAAAGGCTCACAGTAATGTCACTTAGGAGGACAAAACCCAGTTTATATACAACCATGATTGATTTTCTGATTCTCAAGGAAATTAACATATATATAATCCATAGAATAAATATAAACCAAGATGTCATCAAATTAAGAACAGCAATAAAAACCTTCTCAAGAATGGTTTGAAAATTTCATTTATGAGGCTTTGAAAGGTTGATGGTTGCATTAATTTGGTGATAGCCTGATTTAAAATCCAATTTAGAGAAGACAGTTGCTCCATGCAATTCATCCAGCAGCTCTTCTATCATGGGAATTGGAAATTTGTCTTTAATGGTCAAGTTGTTGAGGCTTCTATAATCAATGCACATTCTCCATGAGTTATCTGTTTTTCTTCACTAGAACTACTGGTGAAGAATGTGGAGAATTGCTATTTTGTATTACTCTAGCCTCCAATAATTCTTGGTCAATTTTTCAATGATATCCTTCTGTAGCACTCCATACCTGTATGGCCTTATACACACTGGTTCAGCTCCTTCCTTTAACCTTATCCTAGAGGTAGAATCAGGAACTCAGCAGTAAATTTATGACCTTGCATAATATTCCATGAAATTTTTTTGCAGACCTCCTTGCAAGACAGCACAATATTGCCATTGGTTGCAGATACTCTGAGTTCTGTGACTGGTTCTAATGATCAGCAACCAAGTTGTTTTGCCATTTTAGAATATTCTTAAAAATTGTGTGTGATTCCTGAGTCAATTAAAAGGAACATAACTTCAGTTCCCACAAAGTCTTTAATTCTCATATATGGTTTGGAAACTATGAGCTCCAATGAGGGCATGGAAGAATAGTTTGGGAGTTTATGATTCAATTTTCTCTTCTAATTAATTTAGTGATTTCCTCTACAGAATCTGGATCCTCATTTTCTTCGATCATTTTCAACAATCAACATATAATTAAACTTGTTTCTTTTTGCAAGTGTGACCTGGGATATATAAACTTTTCTTCACACCAAAAACATAGTCCTTTTCTCCTTCTCTCATCTAATTAATTCCTTGCTGGATAATTTTTTTGTTGAGTTTACAAAATAACTGTCAGTTTTTGTTATCCCCACTTTCCCTGTTCTTGCTGGATTGGTAGAGCTGTTTGTATTTGTAAAGGTCCTTACCAGTACTGGCCTTGTGTTGTGTGTGGTTACATTCTAGTGTTCTCATTTCGAGAATAGTTCTACAATGGTAGGGTTAAACAATATCATCGACATTTCTATTTCTTTTTGTTATATTGTACTTTGGACCCATTTTGTTAACGCTTAACCCAAAACCTCAAGCTATGCAACCACTTATATGCCCCTTCCACTTTCTCTCATCTTCCAATGTGGTACTAAAGTGGGCTTTGTTTACCCATCCCAACACTTTTCAACCATAATAGTTTTTGCATGCATGAAAAAAAATATTTATAAATTATTTATAATTAGATAATTTATGTTGTTTATTATTAATTAATAAATAATACTCTTAACTCGGAAAAAATCAAAATATCTTATTTTCATCATTAATATATAATTAAAAAATATTATTATTTATATTTAATAATATTACATATTTTAAAATTATATAAATTAATTATTATATTAAAGTATTTTTTAAAATAAATTAGATTGGTTGCACGTGGCTCATCCAGCATCTTTGTCTCGCTCCATTCGGGTAACCAATCACAACCCAAGCTTGGATTCATTTAATATGAAATCTCTCTTTCACACACATACATACACATACACATACACATACACACACACTCTCTCTGTCTACATTGAAAAGTAATGTGCAAGTGGATGATGACTGAGTTGCTGCCAGCCTGGTTTCTTCTTTAAACTAAATTAAGACAGAAAGAAGAACATTTGGGTCTCTCTCCCTCTCTCTCTCTCTCTCTCTCTCTCTCTCTCTAACAAGTTGCAATATAAGAGAGGGCTTGGCTTCTAGAGTGTCTATCTGCCTGCCCGGGCGGGGCCAGACTGGGGACCAAATTTATTAATGGGTGGATCATCTGGACTGGACGGACCCACATATATATCTCTCAATAATAATTAATTTGTTTTATCGACTCTGTGTGGTTCTGCTGCATGTTGATAATCTAACAAGTTAGACATCATCATTGTACTCTTCCTGGAGAACACCAAACATAAAATCCTATTAATAAATTTCTAGCCTCTAGGTCATACTTTTTGTTTGCCAGGGAGCGACTTTCATTATGAGGACAGGAGCAGCTAAATTAAATAGAATGTTTGTTTTTTTCTTCAAAAAAATATATAATAATAACATAAAATATCTTCTTTTCATTTTTCTTTTTATTTAATATATTTTTTAATTAAAATAAATAAATTACATTCATTTATTGATTAAAAAAAATTCAACCTTATATATGATATATGGGGATCCACACACACGCCCGATTGAAGGTCAAGGTTCCACAGACTATGGATTTTATTGGCCCCAACATTAGTTTTTTAGTGACAGTTGCTGCATCCAACCAACCTACAATATAAAAGCAATCCCCTAAATAATACCAAGGCAAATGTTTTGGAAACATCATTGACTTCTTTGTGAAGATTTTTCTCCAGACTATGGTGACCCCATAGTTCCATTGTCGATTGTTAATTTAGGTTGAACGTGGAACAATAGTGTAGCCAAATCCTTGTGAATGAGCATGTGACCTGTTCATTGCACAAATAACATTGAGTTTGAGTCCCCCTCCAGTTCCTCTTCACCAGATTGTCCAGTGTGAGTATTTTATTATTCATCATCAGCTATGCAAAGAGTTTAATCTTCTTTGGACATTGTAGTTTTCATAGGCCATTCGGGAATGAGCTTCCTATTTCCCGAGCTTCCTATACGCCATCAATCACCAACTTATAAAGGGATTTGACAAGAAAATCATGTTGGTCTCTAAATTCCACCATCTGGCATCATCCTCCATTATTTGATATGTTTTAAGAGATAAAATTTGACCATCTTTATTTTTTATCCACAAAAATCTTCAAAATTAAATAAAATTCGTAATTATCTCAATTTAAAATAGTGCATAATCACACCCCAAAGTTCCACCAAGAATAATTAGATTTATGAAAGCAAATGGCTCACGTTGTTTATGATTTTTATAAAAATAATTATATAATAACAAATATTATTCATGTTACTAACATTTTTTTAATAATTACCTAAAATATATGTCAGTTAGAACGTGACCACTAATTTAGAACATATCATTCCAAATAATTGTTATGATTTTTAAACTTAAAAATTTTAAATTCTAAAAAATAAATAAAAAAATAAAAATCTTATTTTCTGATTTTAAAAAATATTAAAAATTAAAATTATCAATAAACTCACGTTTAATAATATAGGTAGATTTGAAAGTATTAGTATTTTAGTCTTTGCTAGTGAAGGTTGCTAGTCAAACCCTTCCACACTAATCAAACACATTGCTTTACAAATCAATTACGTAATACTTTTTCTCTACTAAGAAAAGATTGAACCAACTTTGAATATTAGTTTTTAATTAAACCTCTTTCATAAAGAATGTTCACAACTCTTCTTGATTTCTCACATGTATATAATCAAAGACTAATTTCCTTTGCATGTTATTGTTATCCCATACAATATAACACATTTTTAAAAATAAAACAAACTATAGGAATTTTAATCAACAATGCAAAAAATTAAAACATAAGAATTATTACAGTGATTTGAGATTATAAAAAACAATAAAAAGTCTTATGGTCAAGATTCAAATGTGGACCAATGGCATCCAAATCTATTGATATCTAGGTCCTTTGTTAATATATGGGGTTCTCCTATAGAAGAGTTTGATATCAAATCCTCATTTTTATAAGATGCGGGTCATTCTGATGATGTTTTCCTATGAATTAATACAAAATCAATATATCATGTATGTACATGTCCATAACTTCTCACATTAGGGCTCGCTTGTGACCCATTGTAAAATTGAAAAAAAAAAAAATAAAAATTGTGGGTCCCAGTGGGAGTAGAGTTCTCAGTTCTAAAAAGGAGAGTGAAAAAGACAAGTGGACTATAAATAGTAAGCGTTACATGAAATAATGAACATGCATCCATTGATTAGTGTATTCAATAGTTGGAAAAGAGAAACCCCGAGGAAGGAACAACTCCCAATCACCATTCTTGCACGTGGGAATTTCTCTCCCCCTCTCTCTCTCTCTCTTGACTAGTTGACTTTCAAACTTTGAAAGAAAAAAAAAAACAACTACTTTATCCAATGATCTTCATTTTGTTTATTTTTTTCTTCTAATAATAAGGACAAGAGCATAAAGGTTTATGGTCAAATTCAAAGAAGACCATGTTGGTCAATATTAGCTATTTCTTTTAACCTCACACATTTGACTTTCTATGATCCTAATTACTTTCTAATCTTCTGTTTTTTCATTAAGCTGGAATTACTGTCTTAGATTTTGAGTTTTTTTTTAATGGAAAGATGCAGTAAAGTGTGACCAGGAAAGCTAGTTTTGGGTTGTTAGTGAACATTTAATTGGATTCATTTGAACATGGTTATTGAGAATCAGCTATGATTTAGTTGTGAGGTAATGAGTCAATTTTGCTAATTATTTGATTCATTGAGTTAATTTTCACCTATATCTTTTGTGTTTCATATAAATGAATAAACAACATTCATTTATTATCCTCTCTCACACTATATGGGATGTTTGGACTTTGAAGTATCTCCCAGTGGAATAAAAAGTTCGTTTTCATTAAAGACTCTGTCTTCATCGGCTTTGACTGTATTGATGCTCTCATTGCACCAAGTTACAATAAGAGGAGGAAATCAATATTAAGAATTAGTTTCATATAAATACGTTTGTTTATATAGAATCGACCTATAAAATAATTAGTTTTCACTTATATCAGGATTATGTAACATTGCATATGTATAAATATAACCTTTATTTTTTTAATTTATATTAATTGTAAATGAAGGGAATAAGACAAAAGTGGTTGAAGAGATGGATGGAGACAATGAGAAGGCGTTGCCTTGTAATGCGGCGATTAGTACCAGACTTACGTATTGATTTGGAGAAAAAATTATCATAAAGTTTTATCATAATTCAAAGTTCCAATTGGCACTAGTTGCTCACCTTTAGAAATTAAGCTCATAAAATACAATTAAGAAGTTGAAAAACAAATCAATGTAGAATAAAAAGGTAAGATTTGGTTCCATACTTTGATGATTGGTA
The DNA here is from genome assembly GCA_026586065.1 of Dioscorea zingiberensis. Classification (NCBI taxonomy): domain Eukaryota; kingdom Viridiplantae; phylum Streptophyta; class Magnoliopsida; order Dioscoreales; family Dioscoreaceae; genus Dioscorea; species Dioscorea zingiberensis. The sequence goes on along the minus strand of CM048822.1, from coordinate 1,789,303 downwards.
ATAATGTTTATGTTCATATTATTCTAATTATTGTTTTAAGTTAAAAAAAATATATATTTTTTCACAATGAAAACTCAAACGAAAAACTAATTATTTTTTCCATAAAAATAATTACTTATTATTTATTAATTATTGGGAATCTAATAAAAATAAACAAATAAACCAACTGGATCACTAGATTCATTTGGATTGGTGATCTCACGGTCAGGGAGCATGCAATGTTTCAAAATCCCATTCAAAAGGCACGTGCAAATAGAAAAAACATTAAATTAAGTATTACAATGAATGAAGACATGAAGCCTCATATTTAATTCTACGCTGTTACATTACATGAAAGGGATCACTGAAGTTGAAAAGAGAATATGAAAATATTAAGAGGATGGTTGCAAGAAGGATCCTAAAAAGGTTTCTAAGACTCCTTGGAAGCTATGAAAAGGATTTTGATTTGTGAATTAGATAATTAAATAATCATGCTTAGTGTTAAACATATATTTATTTATTATATTTAATTAATATGTTTCCAATTGGTTCTAATTGAATAATAATAATAATAATAATAATAATCACATCAAAATCAGATTTTTAATTATATATTTTTTTAATTATTTTAGGTGGGGTGAGAGAATGTGGTGGTGGGTGGAGATGGAGGGACCCAGAGGTATCAATCATGGTGTGTGATCTTTTAGATAAGCAAGCAGAGGAGGGAAGTCTAGGGACATTGCACTTGGATAATTGTTAGATTGCACCCTTGTGCTTTTTTGTCCACCTCTCAACTTGCAAGTTGCAAGTCTTGGTCCCTCTCTTCTGGAAATCATTTAATACTCTGCTCCCAATCCTGTCAGATTGCTACCTATATTTCTCCTCCTTAAATTTCAACCTTCTTCCACTCATTTTATAAATTTATTTTTTCTCTTATTTTAAATATTATTGGAAGAGAAGGAAGCCCAGCCACGATATAATCCGGATGTCATGACAATCACCTGGAATATACGAATAAAAAAAATATGATATATTTTAAAGATAAATATTATGTTTTTATGAAACTTATCATTTTACTTGATTTTTTTACACTTTCATAATATGATGCAATCCATGCAAACCAAAAAAACAAAAATTGCTAGTATTGGGAGAGACTTTGAAGACATCGAAATACAAAGTGAGAAGAACTACGAGAAGGTTAACAAGGGTCAAGTGATGTCCCACGATTATGTACAACCAGTGTCAGTTATATATCAATGATGTCATTTACATCTCAACTATATTATCTTTGTATCAAAACTATTGTCACTAATTATTAAATGAACATGATTTATCTATTTTTTTCACAAAAATATTACTTGAAAGTTGAATTGTATGTATACATTTATAAAAATAAATAAACAATGTGTATAATCCTGTAAATTCTATAATTGCACAGATTGATACTTTTGGATTTCATATATATATTTTTTGTGTCAATATCAACCCGATTCAAGATAAATTCATGAGGAAATAGTATATCTTTAGGATCAACTCCAGCCTCAAGAAATTGGTTAATCGATTCCATGATTTTAAAAAATCATTCTTTTTTTTAATATTTTTATTAATCAGGAACCTTGTTTTATTGATAGGAAATGAATAAATGTGGTTTATCCATAAGTATATAGTATTCTCATTTGTTTGCGGATGTCATGGTGATATAGTCTATTGAGGTTTGTATATGATTAAAAAATATATAAAAATATCATATCAGACTAATGAGAGTAACAAATGAAATTTGTTTTCAATTTGGTTTATATTCTACTTCACCATGGAAGAGATTTCTTTAATCCACCTAATGATAAATTGCACCCTTGAAAGCCGCAACATCAATTTCCTAGCCGTTTATTTTATTTTCAAAACCTGTCCTTTCAACAACTGATTTTATATAAAAAAAATTCGAATTCCCACACGTGGTCCATAGCATAGAAGGAGGGAAGGTTCAAGGAACTCAACTTCCGTCACTGAAAAGTGAAACCCAAGATAAAGTAATTAATAGTTTTCCTTAGTTTTAGCAGGCTATATAAAGCCCCCTCTCCCTGCTTTCCCTTCTCCACCCACGGACTTCCGCTCACTTCCGGAAACATTTCAATTCAATAGGGAAAACCACTTACAGTTACACACCCCCACCGGGGACGATAGACGAGTTACAGAATGTATTCGTGTTCGGATTCGGATTCGGAATTTAGCAAGGCGGTGCTGGATTCGATCCGCCACCATCTACTCGAAGAGGAGGAGCCAGTGAGCCCCGAGGTGCAGTCCTCCGCGATGAGCTTACCGCAACGGAGCTACAACCGGACGGCGAGCTTCGGGAGCATCGTCAGGGAGCACTGGGGCGAGCTCCCGTTCCGCGCCGACGACTCAGAGGACATGGTAGTCCTCGGCTTCCTCCGCGACGCCTTCAGCAACGGATGGATCCCCGACGGCGCCCCGGTGCCGGAGGTCAAGATCGAGCCGGAGTCGGAGCCGGAGCCGGCGGTCGAGGAGGCGTTGCCCGTGGTAGCACCGGCGAAGGGGAAACACTACAGAGGTGTGAGGCAGAGGCCATGGGGGAAATTCGCCGCGGAGATCAGGGATCCGGCGAGGAATGGGGCGAGGGTTTGGCTGGGGACCTTCGAGACGGCGGAGGAGGCGGCGATGGCTTACGATCGAGCCGCGTTTCGGATGAGAGGGTCGCGCGCGCTGCTCAATTTCCCGCTGAGGATCAACGCCGAGCAAGAGGCCGCGGCGGCGGCGCAGTCGTTGCACGGGAAGCGGGCTTCGCCGGAGAGCTCTCCGTCCTGTTCCTCCTCGTCTTCGTCATTGTCCTCGGATAAGCCATCACCGAAGAGGAGGAGGAGAGGTGAGGCGGCGGCCGCGGCGGCGGCCATGTTTGGGGCTCCGGCTCCAGCCCCGGTTCAGGCGGTGGCCAGGCCAGTTTCGTCACTGACACGTGTCGGTGAGCTTCTGGTTAGTTGAGCTTGGGGGAAAGGCAGCGGTGGAAACAAGCGCTTTTGAGTTCGCTCCCAATTTCGACCATTTTCAGAAAATTAAGAAAAAAAAAAGGATAATTAAGAAATAGAAAAAGGAAAAAGAAAAAGGGAGGACAGAAGGCCTGTTTGTGCTACTGTGTTTTGAGAGGAATCAGTGTTTACTAGAGTGGGTGTTGAGTGTTGTGGATTTGGGGTACTACTGTAATATTTGTTCTCTCGAGTCTTGTAAAAATATCTTAAGAAAATATTCTTATTCTTTATTTCTTTGGCTTCTATGCAATATAATATAATTTTAATTGTATAATATTGCTCTAAAAAGAATTTAATAGTATGAATTTTGAACATAGATTTGATTTGAGTTTTTATTAACATTTGGCATTTGCTATTACTTCATAAATCCTTGTGAAATCTCAGGTATGGTCATCGGTTATGTCATTCGAGTAATTTAATAAAGTATATTATAGAAAGCCAAGCAGCAGCTTCTTTCTTTGATTCTAAAGAAATGATTTTAGAGTACCTATAAGTAGAAGAGGGTTGTCTTGATTCATTGCTACACTTATCTTAGGCTCATCGTTTCAAATCTTTTTGGTTGCTTAGAAGCCAATTTGATGATGATGATGATAATAAAATAATAATAAAAAGAAAGAAAGATGAGAATTGAGGAACCAGGTGGAAACCAACAGTGGACATTTAATTCACTCCTGTCCGCCAATTTGAGTCACTGTTATTTAATTAATCACAAGTTGGTGGTTTAATGGCCCTTTAATCATGCATCAGAGAATAATAAAGTAATGCAAAGAGAGCCATCTTCTCACAACTAGTCATTAGTGAATAAATTATTGTTAGCAGCTAACTAATCCATCTTTAGCCTGATAAAACTAATATAATCCAAACAACTTGATGGCTTTGAGTTGTTTCATCACACTTTAGCCTTAGCTAATTAATCATCAGCCAATTAACTCAAATCCATCTGTTACTTATGAATCAGCGAAAACAACCAATTTAACCTTAAATAAGAAAGAATATAAACATCATCAGCCGGATCTTAGAATAATTATGATACTGATTTAAAGCTTAAAGAGTTAATAATATGAGAAAACAGAGTGTCCCATATCACCATCAATGGGCTGTCAGAAGAACTTCATAACGACACGAGGGGCCGAAACCAAGGCTAGCAGAGTAATCAAACAAAGATCTTGGAAAAAAAATCTATTTCACTGTGTGGTACGGTACAAAGGCAGCACTGAATTCAATCCACCATCATCACCACAACAATACAGTTCACTATCTGTTGGGCAGCGATCAGCATTCAATTCAATACAATTCAACGCAAAACTATTCCAGATATTTAGAACCTTTGACTTTTAAATGTCATTTTTATTTCAAACAGAAAATTTGTGATTTTTATAACTTTCTTCTTCTTGATAATAAAAAAAATAAAATGGCAAATAGTGTGACAATTTGTTTCAGATGCGTAGGCCTTGAAAAATCAGTGATGGCGTTGCTTTCGTTTCACATATGGAGTGAACCATACTCAACTCCAACAATCAAAATCAGATGGATTGGAATAGTTAGCCGACAGCAACAAATTAGTCCAGACGAGCTTAAAATGTTTTCATATCTTTTCTATTGCCCCCACATGAAAGTAACATCAGAATGAAGATCATAGTAAAAAAACCTTAATATTCTTGATCTGGTATTTCAGTAGATAACTTTGTTTTATCCTATATAAATATATAGTCTCCAGACATCTACAGCAAAAACCTATCGATTTTAATGAATGCGTGAACAGCATTGATGAGTTTGATCTTGGTAAGCTGTTAAAAGCATAGATGCTAAGCATTTGATTTCAAAGAACACTGGATGCCAGAATGCCTTCAAAGAAGCAAGAGCTGAAATCCACCAACTTGATCTAGACTTTTATGACATGGGATGCTTTCTCCTGCAATGTTAGTGAGTGAAAAAATAAGATCTAGGCCAAGGGATGCCGAGTTAAAAATGGTGGAGATTTCTGTGGGTTGAGTTAGGCTAGTTAAATTGGCACATTGAATATTAAGTTTGGTGTGTATAGCCAAGGTTTCCTTCCTAAAAAATCCCTGATAATGAGGAAGTAAATATTTGTCATGGTTTCCGATCAGATCGGAGTATTAACTCCTGTATGGTTATGAATGTCAGTGTCTATGCATATGAAATGTGGTGGCATGAAATCAAATAATATACCCTTTACATGGGTTTGTAATTACCTCTTGGATCGACCGCGTTCTTCAAAGTCCATTAATCTTCCAGGTTCAGAATAGATGTCTTCATGGCCTCGTGAGTCCAAGTCGGCCTGCTAAACTTCTGCCACCATGTAAGTAAGACACATCGACTCCATATTGCACATGTTTATTGTTTTTCTACTAAATGTAAGGACATTGGATAGTCTAACATCAATAAATATAACCAGATGATCCAAGTAAAACTGAAGGCGGCGATGCCTGGCACAACTCTGATGTAAAGATCATACAATGCTTAAAGCAATAATTTAGGGTTTTCATTACAAATAGTTTAACCATGAGCATAATTTTCACCAAACAAAATCTATTAAGGTTTGCCCATTTCATCTAGCTCACCTTGAGGGACTTTTTAACATCTTCCACCCTGTCCTCAATTTCCTTGCGATGCATTTTATCAACCTCATTCATCGTATCGGCCCATCTGATCCTTTCTTGGATAGAATGAAGCAGGTTATCAGAAGTGTCCAACCTGCATAAAATTCATTAATACATCAGAGAGAGCATGAGGATCAGCATTGTGCTGACTTAAATTCAAAAACAGGTGAGTTTGCCATAAATGGAGCTTCACAAAAATATAGCATGGCATCCACAGACACCCAAGGCTCATATAGCTCCACAAAACAAATATCAAGATCATTCCAAGAACACTAGTTTAGTCACAATCTACCCTACAGTTTTTTTCTCAGATAATTTGCACTTAACTCCCATGATAAATAATCATGATATGTGACCCTTTAGTGATGTAAAGTCATGTTCAATAAAATAAAGATCATACAGCTGAGATAAGCATATGACGAAGGAACCATGCAGGCAGAATCATGACAATTGTAAGGACAAGATAAAAAAAGAACATGTATCTTGGCAGAACCTAGGAATATATAAAGCAAGAAAGGAACCAGGCAGCAGGTAACATGCTATCTGCAACAGAAGCAGACTTCTCTAAATTTTTGTGGCAGCACTACCAAACTCAGTCAAAAGGATGGCTCTCAACTGAATTTTTGTATTTTTTTTATGCACTCTAGCTGAGTTTGTGTTCTAAAATTAACTACTATTATTAATAAATAAATGTGATTTATCCACTTCTTCAAAAAAAAAATAAATAAATAAAAAATAAAAAAGAAGAAGCAGACTTCTCTAAATTACAGAACCCACCAGTTGCCTATTGTATCTATCATGTTACTGAGTTGTCCAGGCCTAAGATCTCTCCCAGCCGCAAATTGGACCTATGTGATAGTTCAAAATAAGATGATCAACCAATAACCAAATTAGAAGGAAATAAGAGCTTTAAATTCTACAATCCAACCTCAAAACACCTGCGCAGCTGATCCAGTTTTCCCTTAACTATACCCTACAGGAAACATAGTCGTTAATTACTTACATTTCATGTGATAAAAAATAGCATGGTCATAATTGAAAAGTTGTGAAGCAGCTAGCCACTGATATCTAATCGTAATCCAATAAAGAGCAGTGGAAGCTTTTTCAGAGAGAGATAAATCCAAAACCAATGAATTACTTACCGCATACATGCACTCATTTATGAGAAAGTCCTCAAGTTCCCTTACATTTAAAACATCTATCTCCTGGATTAGTTGATCATACGGCAATACCTGACAATCATAGAAATAGCTTATTAGCTCTTTGAATGTAGTTGAGATGATATACACCAAAAAGAGCTGGGGCGAAAATGAACCCAGTAGGCTAAAGTTTGATAATTGATGCAAACTCCCCAAAATTGCTTCTACTTCCTTGTCATTTTAGGTTCAAGCACAATTATAAGTAATTCAAGGCAAGTAAGACAGGAAATAAGTGTAAGAAATAGGCTTCAAACTGAAAAAAGTCATGAAAGTTTCAAAAAGATAAGCTACAGGATATGACATACATGAAATGGAAGCAAAAGAAATCCTTTCCAAAACAAAATATCATTAACATACCCAATCATTGATTAGAAGCTCCCACAATCTATCCAGAAGCAACATACACAAAAAAAGTGTCCATGAGAATCTTTCAAGAAACAAAACTGGAAAACAAATTCCCAAACCATTTGCAACTGTTTTCTGTATCATCTTTCTGAGTTAACATGTCAAAAAATTTCTAATTCAATTTCTATTTTCTAGTAAACTTTCTTCAAGGATTCTCTTAGCAAATGGACATGTTCCACCTTTATTAGCAACCTTCTGTTGAATGTTACTGGCAGGAAAAATGATCAATAAGCATTGCCACTTAAACTAAATTTGGCCAGGAAACAGATGGGACTTTGAAGCTGGTATATCGCAAACAAAAGACATCTCTAGCAATGGATCTTCCAGATCCACAACATTAAATCTTAATCATTCCAAGATATAACAGTTCCAAAATGAAAAATCCTCACTTAGCAGCCAAAAATGATGATATTCTATCAAAAGCAGAAATACAAATGAAATTGATTCAGAAATGAGATCCAAGTTGTGGTGGAACAGAACAACATATCAATTGAAGAACTCTTTAGTATGAGCCTCGCGTAAAAAACTATAAACACTTCATTGATAAGTCAGAAAATCATGTCTACCTGTTCACAATTATGAACTTTCTGCAGTTACAAATCAATAAGAGAGCCATAGACATAAGCAACAAATCAGATAAATAACAGCACACAGATAACTTGTAAAATTCAAGCATGGGATGTACAATAAATCTAACAAGCTTTCAAAAGTAATGCATTAAAGAAAAACCTGAATTAGATATAAATTAAATACCTTGTTTCTCTCAGCCAATGTCAGTAAACTCAATTGCTTCAGCTTGAGAACTTGATCAGGCAACAGTGTTGGAAGACTACCAGCATTACCTACAACTAATCCAAGTTAAACAACCAATATCCTTGATTTCAATCAAAACCAAATAGAACCTTTCAGAAAGAAAAAAGAGGTAAAATCTTTTCAAGAGGGCACGAAACCAGGAATAAAAACATGATCCAAAAGTACATAGTGAGAGCAAAAGGGCTTTTACTCTTGTAATCGCTCCATGTTCCATACGCGAACAATCTAAGTAAATCTATAGACGATGAGAACCGCGTCCCCTCAAGCTGCATTTTAGACAAATCATCCAAGCAAGGAAAACCAATGTGAGCAAAAAAATGGAGACAGGATCAGTAACCCTAGATTCCGTAATTGAATCAAAACCAAAACCATAGTTCGATTGAAGAACCAAGAAGGCCATAAAAGAGAGAGAGAAGAGGGCGAGATAGGTGAGAGACCTTGGCGATGTTGGGACAGGAGAGGATCTCGGAGAAGGCGAAGAGTGATGGATGAGAGGTGGCCTCGAGAACAAGTGCGGCGAGGGAGGCGCCGTCCATGCCCTCCGCCTGCTTGACAAAGCGATCGATGACCTCGGCCTGCTTCTGCTCGATCTCCATGGCTCTAGAAGCTGAGCTCCTCCTCCTTCAAAGAAGGATCTCTCTCCTCCGCCTTCTCTCGAGGGATCGAGAGCGAGACTGCGATCTCCTACCCTCTTCGCTCTTCGCCGACGATAGCGTTGGAGAGCGAATAACGAGCGAAGCCTTCGCGGTCAGGGATTTATTAGTTTTACGGCAGCGTTAATATATAGGGCACCAATTTTTTTACTTTTATATCCTTGGAATATATTTATTTGCAATAATCTCTGATTTATATGCTCAACTAAAATCTAAAAATTTATACTAAAGGCATCTTGGTCTAGGATTACCACTACCTTGCATTAGATGGATGATCCGAGTTTCTAATCGCGTAAAATAATAATAAGTTCCCTATTTAGATGTATTCCACATATTGAGCTTGCTCCGTAATAGAATATTTTTTTACATAGGGCGAGAACACAGTGGCCGCATTAAGCTTGTTTCGTGTAACTATGCCAGTCCTTTAAATCCCTTATGGGGTCACTTGTCGGCTATTTTTTTTTTTTAAATCTAAAAATTTATATAAAATCGATATATTAAATCAGGATATTTCCAATAATATATACAAATACCAAAGAAATGTGAAAATAAAATTTGTTAATTGATCAAGATATTTCCAATACTATATACAAACAGTTTTACTGGAATGCCACACAGATCCCATTGTGGGAGACTGAGATTGGTTGTTCAGAAGTTTGGAGGTGCAAAAAAAGGTTGTTTTTTTTTTAGAAAAAATGGATAAACCACATTCATTTATTGAATAGTAAAGAGTTACAAGGGCCCCTAGTCGGACCAAGTAATACATTCATAGTTCCCGGGGGTTAGGTGTCGTCGATGTCGTTCACCCATAGATCGAGTTGTTCGTGGTCTTCCTCTTCAAAGTATGTTTCCGGTAATCTTGGCACCCGCTCCTCTTGGGTGAATAGGAGACACCTGTTGATGTGGACGCGCATTGGTCTAAGGAACATCTGTTGAGTGGCATGTGCACCGTCGAACCACGAGAGAGAAAAAAAATCAATGTGTCGGATGAGTCTTAGATAAACACGTCGTTTATTGTTGAAGTATCAAGCATTCCTTACCAACCAGAGGCTCCAGGTGACTGCCAACACCAGTAAGTTCCAGCCCTTTTCGGAGGTATCGTCCCAGCTAGAGGTCGAGTGAGGAGTCATCCCATATATCTTGTATCTTAGAGGGAGTGATCCGATACCCAAGGAGGGAGGTGTAGCGGGACCAGATCCCTGCTATGTAGTGGCATTTGTTCAGTAGGTGGTCGATGTCCTTAACTTGATTATTGCACAACAAGCATTACGTCCTTTCCCTCTATCAATTTTTTTTTGCCAGGTTACTCAGTATTGGGAGTTTGTTTGCCCAGGCCAGTCAGATAAATAGTTTGACTTTCAAGGGAGCCGGGTGCTTCCAAAAATGTATTGGGAGTGGGCATCTCATCCCTCGGTCGATGCGGAAGCGGTAGAGGGATTTGACGGAGAAATCTTGTGTGGAGGTGAGACTCCATTTTCTATGATCTGTCTTATTGGCTGACAATTGGTCAAGGTGCTCTTGTACCTCTTGCCACAACGTTTGCGTCCCTTGACTAGAGTCAAGGTGCCAAAAAAGTTATCTTTAGCATTAATTTGCCTGTGATGCCCTCTGTCCTTTTGCTTTGTGAACGGAGGACATGTCACATTGTCCTAGGAAATAGCTGAAACCTTCTTTAATTGGTCAAAATTTTTTTGATAAAGAACTGATCAAATTTTTTATCAAAAAATTTTCTCAGTTATATGTTGATCAAAGTATCAAACCTTCATCTCTTAATTTTGGAATGGATCAGCGTTATTTCCTTTTTCTCATGTCTATTTGGATTCTATGTCTCCTGGAGAGATGATTCATTACATTACATATTATTAAAGAAATGATTTGTATCTAAGTATCTCTCAAAATATTCTCTTATTCCGCTGAGATTTTCATATACATGTACACTATTTAAAGAATGATTTGTATCCAAATTTGTCTTAAAATATTTCCTAAGGTTTTCTACACACTTGTATATTAGACTCTAGAGGTTTCTACTAAAATTTAAATATTATAATCCTCATTATCATATACTCAATAATTCTTTTTACCTTTCATATATATATATATATATATATATATATATATATATATATATATATATATATATATATATAGCTGAAGCCATAAAATGTGTGTGGTGGACCATGGTGACCATCTAGATGAACTATCTCCTGACTGTGGCATTAGCTAAAGTTTGTTGTTGTCTGAGTAGCAAGCACCATTTATTATGGTCCTATAACAAAGCTTCTTTATTAGTTAGTAACTGTATTTTTCCCTCTGATAATGACTGTCTATTTCTTCAAATAACATTCACATGCTTCCACCAACGGCAAAGAGGTCTATCAGTATTAGGTCCTTTGTTAAGAAGTTGGGATTCTCTCGGGATGAGCTAGGTTTGAATCCCCTCTCTTGTAAGGTGGAAAATAGGTAGGGATGACAATGGGACGAGGGCTGAGGGGTGGGACTTTACCACAAGCTGCCCTTTGAACCTCCAGCTCCCGGCCCGCCCAGGCTCCGCTATATATATATATATATATATATATATATAGGGTATGTTTGTAATTTTTTTAGTGGGGCGGGGCGAATTTAAAATGGGTGTTTACCAAACCCGCCTCGCCCAGCCCCGTGCCCCGCTCTCCAACAAAAAAAACCGCCCCATTCAGGGCGGATCGGGTCGAAAACTGCGGATCGGGTCGGGGGTTGCCATCCCTAGAAATAGGTGTGTGAGGTGGCTTTGCACCTGAGTCCATCATTGATTTCCTTTATAGGGGCGCTTATCACCTTTGTCAAAGAAACAATATTCACAGGCTTCCACCAAGATTTTAACTTGCTATGGTCATGTATGTTGCATTTTGAACATGTGGAGATTGATGAACCAGTCCCATGAGGCCCAGAGCCACATTAATTTTCCAACATGTTAAAGGTCTTGGTAATCATCATTCTTCCAATGAGTCGACCACTGATCTTCACCGTTTGGTCACTAAAGAACATGAATCTGCTGTCTCTGCCTGGAATACATGCACACACTCTATGGTTGGCTGAAGCTCAACTTCTTCAATCTCAGTAGTGAAAATCCCCAGAAGTCACCTATCCTCGTGATGAGTGGAAGCAGGGACATGACCGCCTCTCTGACACTGTTGCCGCTGAGGCCATCAAGAGATTTGTGAACAATATTGTCCATGTTGTATCCGAGAAGCAAATAGAGAGCTGGAAATCAAGAAACAAGCCGAGAAGAGAGCAACTCAAAAGAGCTCAAGAAGAAAGACAATGGCGCTGAATAACATCCGGATAGAGTTGACGGGGGCACCAGGAGTGATCTAAGGCGGGGGTTCTGAAAGCAACCATATCCGGCCGCTTAAGGTTAAATTATTTGCTTGGTGAGCTCTGAAAAATAGGATCCTCACCTTCGACAACCTACACGAGAAATAAAAGAGATGGCGCACACTACTTTCTACTTGTGCGATTTCGAGGAGGAAACGGTCCACCATATGATCATTGCATGCCCATATGTGAGAAACATTGGAGTCACTTTAGGGCCTTATTTGGATCGCGAAGGGGAGGATCATATCTTAAGGGTCTATAGGGTACCAGGAATACCGCCTCGGGGGTGGACAACGCCCTTATAGATAGTTGGGAGATCGTTGTTATCGCAATCACCTCAAGTATTTGGGGGGAGAGAAATAGACGATATTTTTAGGACAAACAACGAGTTTTCTCAAGAATTTATCGTGATATTTCCTTCAATATAATCCCTTAATTGGATGTAGCTCCAATGACAAACGCTCAAAGTTTGAGGCGATAGCGAACCTGATAAACCGTGGCCTGAAATTCACATCGGCCACGCCAGGGAGGACCGATGTGAATGAAGATTCCTCCGGGGAGGACTTGGGTCAAGCCTGAAGAGGACAAAAGATGGATGTATTTGTTATGACACGATGGAGAGCCTCTGTGAAGTTAAGGATGTACGCAAGCTTCACAGCTCGATCCCAAGTTAGTCCACAAGAGAAGAACATCACTATGTCTAACCCTTATAAGAGTATAGGTTTGATCATGGGTGATTCACAAGAGAACCCCCAATCTTAAAAAGAGACCCAAATACCAATAGGCTTGGGTGTCTGTCATTAGTGGTTATTTGCTTTTTAATCCACATATTTGGACATTTTATCTGTATAAATGAACATAATAAGGTTGTTGATTTTCCAAAATAGGAATTGTAATTTTATTGGAGAAACTATTATTAGGCTTATTGAAACTTAATCTAACAAGCCATCATGTATAGAAACTTTTATGCCAATCAACAAGTTGCCATTTCTTATAACCAACTTGTTCAAACCCAACCTCTCGAGCAGAAATTGGTTAACCAATTTTTTTTTTTTTTTTTTGTGAAAATTGGTATGCATCAAATTAATTTCGTAAATGCATAGACTGCCCCGGCTTTACAATGTTCAATCAAGAGTCAAGACTTAAGTAGAATATAAAAATAAATTAAAACGATGAAGATACAAGATATTATCTTCAATATCTTAAAAATTCAGAATCTATGCAGAGCGAAAGCCCAATGCGGCCCAGGCCCATGATAACGAATTTAAAACCCGAAGCTATAAATAAACCCACATGCTTGGCAAATAAGTAGCTTCCCTGCGAATCAGAGGAAAAGAATGGCGGCGTCGAGCAAGAGATGGCTTCCTCTCGAAGCAAACCCCGAAGTCATGAACCAGGTTCTCATCTTTTCCATTCACTATTCATTCCTTTGTCTTCTCTGATGTATTGCCTTGTGTCTAGGGTTTTCACGATGAACCCGAATTCGTAGATCAAGGAATTTATTTATTTATTTGGTAATTTATTCACTTCAAGTTGTTTTTCCTTTGAATCTGATCCAGTTTGTATGGGGTCTCGGCGTGCCGGAGAACGAGGTGGAGTTCAATGATGTCTATGGCTTGGATGACGAGCTCCTCGACATGGTTCCCAAGCCTGTGCTCGCCGTGATCTTTCTCTTTCCCTGGAGTGATCAGGTGAACCCTTTGATTTATTATTATTATTATTATTATTTATTTATTTTTTATCTATATGGATTTTTCTTTTGTGTTCTTTTTTTGGTTTCTATCTTATTGGTATTCTTTATTTTTGTGTTCTCGTTTTGTTTTTAATCTCATTGGTATTCTTTGTTTTTGTGTTCTCATTTTGTTTTTGATCTTATTGGTATTCTTTCTTTTTGCGTTCCTTCATGATTTAGGTTGAAGAGGAGAGAAAGAAGTCAGGTGGGGAAAAGGTATGCCTTTTTTATATCATGGAGATACTTTACCATTAACCTTTTCTTTATATCAGATAAATTGGGTTTTTAGTTTGATAAATGAGATGCTAATGATTGTATTTGATCTCATATGGTTCTATATTGTTTGCGAAGTATAGACGTTGGCTAGATAAATATAGGATTTATAGATTGATTTCTATCTGAGTTTCCTTAGAGAGAAACTTAGTCCCCTGAGCCCTCGCAATTCTTACAGACCTCCATGATTCTCTGGTGCACATGCCCAACATTGCAGATACTATTATTCTCTCTTTCTTTTTTAAGAAAAATCAAGTTATATATAGCTCCACTTTGTTTCAGTCCCCATTATTAATTTCCTTTTTCACCTAATGGAAGGCCTGATTGTGATATATCAAGTTTGCATTATTTTAATTGATCTATTTTGCGAAGACTTGAGAAACCACATTAAGTGGTGGACATTTTGGTAAGTGTGTAAGAACAGGATTGAAAAAGACCAAAATGCACCAAAAAAGAAAAAGAAAAAAAAATTGGTAAAGTGAATATTAAATGCAAAGATTCACATCCGTAGAGACTAAATTTTTAGTATTTGCATTCAACTAATTCTTTATTATTCATTGGTTGTAGGAACCATGTAAACAAGTGTATTTCACAAAACAGACTGTTGATAATGCTTGTGGAACTATTGCTGTTCTTCATGCTTTAGGAAATGCAACTTCAAAAATCAAACTGGGTAAGTTTGTGAAATATTCACTGTTTTTTAAACGTTTTGTGATTGGATAAATATTTGTATGGTTTGTCTTTTTACTTCGTGTTCAGGTTCATATGAAGACCTTACTTGTATGGAAGATTTTATTTGCATGATTTTTATTCCATGTTCTTTATGTTATATTGTGGTTGGTATGCTTGTGTAGTTCCGCAGCTCTAGCATTATCTTGTCATTGTTCATTGTTATGTAGCTTGAAAGTGAAAAGTCATCAGACTGTTGCTTGATTTCTTACTTTTCAATTTATGGAGATAAGGTTATACCTAAACTCTCTTTTAATATAAGTCATCCTCAAATTCTATTTTGTAGTGTGGTAAAGTGTCTAAATACAGTTAAGATTTAATCTTTGTACTTCATCTTCCAGTTAGTGGAGACTATGACATTTTTTATTTATTCTTGTTTTCTGCAAAGTATATTTAAGACCAATTTTAAATCACCTGACTTATCCTTGTGATTTTGTCTCTTTAGTCGAGGGATCATACTTCGATAGGTTCTTCAAGGCAACAGCGAACATGGATCCTGTTGAGGTTTTCGATTTTTCTTTGCTTGCATTAATGTTGATTTTCTCCATGCTGTAGTATAACCATGTTCTTTTGTTTTTAATCCCCCTTCCTAGCGTGCTGCTTTTCTTGAAGCAGACAGAGAAATGGAAGATGCACATTCTGTAGCTGCTACTGCTGGGGATACAGAGGTAATACAATATTACATTTATCAAGTATTTTATCTTAAATTTTGCAGAGCAGATGCTTTATTATTTCAGCTGGCATCCTTTCCGCACACCAGATATGTTTTGTTTTATCACATGCTAAACAAACATCCAAAGAATTGGTAGCTTGAGAGGTGCTTGTTTATTATCTTAACAAAAAGAGTTTAAAGGATTCTTTTTTTAATTATCTTGTAGAGTACGTTTTTCCGGTTGTAATTTTTCTTTTCTTTTTTTCTGCTGTTCGCTAATTATGATGGCTGTCCTCTTTACCAGGCTAAGCCAATTGTGGAAGAACATTATATCTGTTTCACCTGTGTTGATGGTATGGATGATAAACTCCAATATTTTTCTCTGTTGTATATTGAGCATTGCAATTTTTGTTTTTTTCAATTTCTTTGCAATTGAGGCTTCTTTTCAGAAAAAGCAGAAGACATACAGTTGATCTTTTAAAATTTGTCCATAACTTACGGAGTGAAATAAAAAAAATTTGATTGTAGGAGAACTGTATGAGCTTGATGGGATGAGGTTTCAACCTATATTGCACGGTCCCTCATCACCTAGCAGCTTATTGCAGGTAATCTATTCCGAATTTTATGCTAGTCTTCGAGTTGCTCAATATTACAAAATAAATAAGGTCACATTCCAGAACTACAAGTTTTCATTTATAAAAGGTCTTGTTGATACAAAGAAATATATAAAATTACAGCATATGGTTTTTTTATTTTTTATGTTTGGTTGTAAGTTGTAACCCCCGAGTGCTCCTTAAGATGTTCTTATAGATGGTTGGCTTGGGATGTACTTTTAAAATGCACATAGAATTTACCCTTTGAATTTGCTCTTACCGATCAATATTACTTCAGTCCACTGCACAAATTGTACTTAAAAACGTATTTTGTATTCCATCTTGTTATGACAGGATGCTGCTAAAGTTATAAAAGCAAAGATTCAGAAATATCCAGCTGACTCGATGAATTTCAATGTTATGGCACTCTCAAAGAAAGAAATGTAAAGCGACCCAGGAAGTTGGCTGATGATATGAGTTTGATTATAATAGAGTTTCGCATCTGTGTCTTTTTAGGCTGTTCTCTCTTCTCCCACCGGACCTTGCTGTTGACTTTAAAAGCTTAAGTTTCTTCTCTAACATAAAGTTTGTGTGGGATGTCAACAGATTGAGAGCAAACTACTCGGGTTGGATTCTTTGATATAATAATAATATTGTGTTAACTTCTATGTTTTAGTTTGCCCTATTGATCTTTCTCTGCTTGGTTTCTTTGGTATAACAATATTTGAATGACACATCCTCATCCAAGCAAACAGCAATTCTTGCGGAACACAGAGACAAAGCTGCACATCTAACTTAATAAAGCAAGTTCACTTAAGTACCACATCTCACATCTGCAGAATCTTAAAGCAACCAAACACTAGATCTCCAACATAACATTTATCATAACATAAAGAGAAAGAGATAGAAAGAGAAAGCTTAAGATCCCTGCTGGGCTTGCTCCAGGCGATACTGAGCCGACTCCTTAACCTCTCTTGCCTTCGAGGCCAGCTTCTGGCGCGCCTGGTCCAGCTGGTCAGCTCCCGGCGGGTGCTGCCCTGTGAGATACCTATACATCCACGACAGCACCGACAGCCCAGCCACCCCAAACCCTCCAGAAGCCACGAACCCCGTCACCAGCAAACACACGGCTATCACCGCCGGAACCAGCACCGGGCTGAAGATCACCATCAGCGGCGTCGCCACCGCCAGCGCTATCACCGTCCCCACCAGCGTCAGCCCCGAGAGCAGCAGCATCGATCCTCCTGCCGTCGCCGCCGTCACCGCCTTCACCACCTGGTGCGACACCGGCTGCTGCTGCTGCTGATGCTTCTGCTGCCCTTGCTCCTGCCTTCGTAGCTCGGCCATTTCTCTCCTGCAATGTTAGGTCTCAAGAAATAGGGATGAGGCTTCACCGTGGTGTCTCAGTGGTTCTTATAGAGAGGGGAAGAGCGGAGGAGTGACGCGTGGGATGGCACGTGCCGAGGCTCTCTCCATGCAGACCACCACCGGGGGCTTTGCATGGGGGTGGTGCCCTGCACTGCCGACGCGTGTACACTACTTCCCAATGCCGCCGTTACCAGCGAGGTGACTTATTAATTCTTTCAGTGGGCTTGGTTTTCTTATATTCTTTTTATATTTCTTTTTTTCTTTTTAATTAGGAATCTAGGAATCAGAAGTGAGTGACAATAGCAAGTAGTAACTTCTTAATGCCACTGTTTGGGCGAGGTGACTTCTTTTAGTGGGCTTGGTTTTCTTATATTATTTTTTTATTTCTCTTAAAAAAAAAAAGATTCTAAACCATTTGCGAGCAATGCACAATTTAATTAGGAATCTAGAAGTGAGTAATAGTAGTAGTAAGTAGTACAACGAAAGACTAATAATAAAAAAAAAAAGCACAAATTCAAAACTTTTTAAAAGAACTCAAAGTCCAGGTACTTTCCTCCAGACTTCATGTCAGCAGCCCCGACCATCCTCTTGCTGCTGCTGCTACCCACTCCAACACCTTCAGCCGCGCCAAACTTCATCGGCAACTCGGTCTCCACGGGTCTCGGAATCTCCGGCGGCGTGCTGCAGCGAATGAGAGCCCAGTTCACGCCTTCAAAGAATGGGTGTTGTTTGATCTCTGTGGCTCCTCTCTTCACGCCCAGCCTATGCTGCGGCTCTTTAACCAGAAGCCCTCTGATCAAGTCCCTGCTCGCGTAGCTAGTCGACGGAGCTTCCGGGAACCTGAGCTGCTGCCCTACTACGTTGAAGAGGGTTGCACGGTTGCCTGAACCTTTGAACGGTGTCTTTCCATACAGGAGTTCATGCAGGAAGATACCAAACGTCCACCAATCAACAGCACTGCCATGGCCTTCTCCCTTGATGATTTCAGGGGCCAAGTACTCGTGTGTGCCTACGAAGGACATCGACCGAGCGGTTGTTGGCTCGGCCACGAGCTCTGGCAGGGTGGTGGATTGCTGTCCTGGCTCTGCTCTTGGTTTTCTGGCCTTCTTGCTTTTCTGGTTGAAGAGTTTTGGCATGAAACAAGCAGGCTGGATGCAGACAGAGGAGGGCTCAATGCAGGCAGGTTGGACGCAGAATGCTCCCCCGCCGCTGCGCTTGGATGGGTCGGAGTTGAAAGACGAGGTCTTTATAAGTGTTGGAGAGACTGCACATCGCAGCGATAGATCGAAATCTGAGAGCATTATATGGCCATCATCACGGACGAGAACATTCTCTGGCTTGAGGTCTCTGTACACAACTCCAAGCATATGTAGATACTCCAGAGCTAGAAGTACTTCAGCTGCATAGAACCTGCTCAAAGAAGATGCTTTACAAAGAGATCTAGTTTCATTTTGTTGACAATTAAAAGTTTCCTCTGGCTTACTACAATCAATCACAGACTCACAGTGTCCATGTGCAGAATGTAGTTCTGTTAACAAATAGAAGACTAGGAACTTCATACATAGCAAACATAATTACGAAAAACAAATGCTCAGAAATTCTTCCAAAAGTGTTAAGATCTGCATGTTTTACTTCACTGTCTCAGCATCATTAGAGGAAAACTAATTAATGCCCATCAATCATGATCTGCTCTTTTTTATTTCTAAAACAATCATGCTTTGTGGTGACACTGAACTTATAGTTCATTGTTACTAACCTTAGCATGCCGATAGTGATATGCTAAAGCATACTTTATATTAATATACCCAACTTCTAGTATCAAGCTCTTACTGAATGTTTGGTAAGGTTCAGAAAAGAACGACACGGCAGGGACTGCTCTCTGTTGTTGAAATCAAAGAACAGTAGATGAAGAGCCCTCCAATTTATCTAAAGATCAAACACTCATTCTTAGATTCCAAAAGATCAAGAAAATACTTAAAAGAGTCCATAGTTCTACCGATTTGTTGACAACCTCAATAAAGGGAAAAGCTTCCCTGTTCATAGTATTTGTTTCCTGGAAAATTAACTAATGACCAGTTGAGATTTTTTTACTTGTAATCGTTCTCTAGTTCCTATGTTCTGAAATCAAACCGTAAATACAGGAACAACTCGAATTCTTGTGAATTGCCTAAGGAATGATCTCTATTAACTAAGAGTAAGAAGTCGAACATAATGATCTACCAAACTACACCTAAAACAATCAAATTATTGAACTGATATGAAAGCAAAGTCAAAAGTAAAAGTTTTTGGCTTGAAATATTACCTCGCTGCATATTCAGAGAAGTGCTTCCCTGGCTGCCTCTGCCTTAGAGTGTGCAAATCACCGCCAGGGCAGAATTCCATGACCAAACATGAAAATCTATCAGTCTCAAAGTGTGTATACAAAGTTGGCAGAAATGGATGATCAAGAAGCTGGAGAATTTCCCTTTCAGTCTGCGCCCTCATCAGCTTCTTCCTGCTCGCTAATGATGCCTTGTCCATCACTTTCATAGCAAAATAGCATCTGGTGCCACTCAACTCTGACAGATACACACTGCCAATGTCACCACATCCAAGCCGTTTGAGCAACCTAAAATGGCTCATCCCCAGTAAACCATCCCTCGCGCGAACAGCAAGAATGGCCTTCCATCTTGGATCATTTCCCTTGTGTGGCTTGTTAGCACTGCCAGTAATATTACTCCAATTACTGTCATCACTGAGGCCACTGCTATCACTTGCTCTGCTCATGCTGGTCTTTGCACTTTCGAGAGAGTCCCCTCGGACACTGCCCTTGGTACTCTCGCAGTTTCTTTCTACACTAAGCATACCATCACTTGTCATGCAATCACTCCTGTAAGTGCTTGTGCAGCTGTTCACTATACTCATGGCAGTGGCCACACCGATGCTATCAATGCTACTATGAGGGCTCACATTACCACTTGGAGGCAGGGAAGCATCCCATACACACTCCTTCTCTTCACCATCATGCTGTGGAAAGGAACCATCCAAGTTCTGGGACGACCGTGCAACAGAGAAGGGAGAAGAAACCACACCAGGTGCACTAGGCTCATCAGCCAAGCTCTCCACCGGAGAGAGAGCTGCACTTGGTTTCACAGCTGGAACCCGAATTGAGAGATCATCAATGAAAGGGCCTTTAACAGAAATTCCTTTCACCAAACACCCTGCTTCAGGTTTCTTTTCATCTATACTGACATAGACAGTGCTCATCAGATCAGTATCCACAGGTTCCGGTGGATGACTAGCCCCATTGAACGAACTACACCCCACATCTTCAAAGGAGTCAGTGCTCCTGAAGCTACCGTGCTCTGGTGCCACTTCCTTTGTTTCTTGGGACGAACTCTTCCCCTTCCATGAATTCACTAGTAAAAGTGCATCTGCATTTTGTGTTTTCGGACCGCTGAGCGGTTCTCCTTTCACTTTCAAAGAACTCCCGCATGAATCCAACACCAGATCAACAGCAGGCAGCCGCTCAGTCCGCAACTTGGGCTCAGGAACCATATCCATCTTCCACAAACCTCTAGCATTACCTAGACTCCTAGCAGTGGTACAATACAATGCCAAGCACAAAGAATGCTACTTTTAACTTCGATTCATTTACAAATGGCAAAGAATATAGACAACCAAATTGTTTGAATTTGATATTGTCTCCTCCTCGACTCCTAAACCAAGAGATCCTCTGGATAACACCTTCCAAACTTAGCATTCCACACTACACTCAGAATCGAAACAACACACAAGCTAAGAACTGAACAGTAGCGTATCCCTTTCTCTTGTTCCCACAAACCTACATAAAACCCAATAAAAAACACTCATCAAACCAAGTTGTGCAGCTCCTAATACAAGTACAAACACTATAATCACAAAGATCTTCAGCATAATCACAAGCATATCTCCAGATCTTCAACCAAAACAAAAGCAGAACTCGGAACAAAACTTGTTTTTTTTTAAAAACAAAAACGCAACAACTAAACCATCCAAGCTCAGCAGGAAACAAAGAAAGCACACATCTTTAACACCAAACAAAACCCTAGAAACCCCAAATTAGAAGAAAGAACAACGAAATTAAATACCAAAACAAGAATCCTAACTCCTTTCCCGCCTCAAACCCACATTCTCACCCCTCCCCGCCCTCTCACTCCATGAAAACCATAATCATGAAAAAACACAGAGCGCAATGGAGAAAAAACCAGCAAAAAAAGAGAGAGAGAGACAAAAAGAACAGAAAAAAGAACAAAAGAGCTATGAGCGAACCTCCCGCGGCGGAGGAACCAAAGAAGGAGCTCGAGATCCAGTGCTAGCTCAAGGGTTTCTGGAGCTCGATCTAGGGCTTCCCACTGCTCCCAATCCCCAATCCCTAGATCCGCCGGTCTCCCACTTCCTCTCTCTCTCTTCTTCTCTGAATAATAGAAGAGAAAAAAAAGAAAAGGGAAAGAAAGAGAGTGGCAGCCGGGAGTGTTTAGAGAGAGAAAGAAACAGGAATAGCAACAACAGCAGCAGCAACCGAAATTAAAAATTTATCCTTTTTCTTTTTTCTCCCCTTTTCCTTTTCTTTAACTTCTCTTTCTTTGATTATTTAATAATTTCCATTTATCTATCCATTTTTTCCTCTTTTGCTTTCCAGACACCCTCTTTATCCATAACTGTAGAACTAGAAGACTAAAATAGTTGCATTTTTTTGGAACTAATATTTTTTCTCTTTCTTAAGGGGCAAAATGTAAGAGAAAAAATTAATTAATTAATGAATTATAAAAAAAAGCCGGAAAAGCAAAAGAAGAAGGTGGACCCCACAGTGTGCCCCGTTAAGGGCACGGAAGGCCCACCCGTCGCTATCGATCCTGAGCCAATGGGGTCCATTTGGGTCGTACGGAGGTCATCGTTGCGGGTTGACCACCGTCCGATCATCATCGGACGGTCGGATTGACGGTCTTCGCGCCTGCAGATAGGGACAAATGCGTCATTTCGTCTCCACTGTCCTATTCCCCTAGTAAACGGCAAAGTATCGTGTGTGTCTGATGATCGGACGGTCGGATTGACGGTCTTCGCGCCTGCAGATAGGGACAAATGCGTCATTTCGTCTCCACTGTCCTATTCCCCTAGTAAACGGCAAAGTATCGTGTGTGTCTCTTTATTAGAGGTGGGGAGTTTAAAGGGTTGAGCATTAATGGAGGTTAATTAAGTAAATTCATGTGCTGGTGCACACGTGTGACGCCCCTCACCGTTCATTAAATGTGGATCACGGAGATGGTGATCAGTAAACTCATATCACGAGAATATTATTCTTTGGTTGACCCTATCCATGGCCTTATCCCATATATGTGCAAGTAATGACAAACATTGTGTATCATTTGTCACTTTTAATAATATTATAATAATATTTTAATTTGTTTTCATATGCTACCAAAATTATTTATATAAAGGAATTTCTAAATTGATTGATCATAATCTAGATGAGTGAGTATGACTCGACCCAATTGGATTGGACCACTTTTTTCTCTTTTATGTGGTGATGGACCCATGAGTGAGTGGTGGCCCTTTTTCAATTGTCTTGATTTGATGAGGTTGATGGACAACATGGTGTGTTAGGGCTCGGAGGCCAAGAATGGATCTCTAATCCATAGCGTGATTAAATGATTAGCTATGGGATCTCTATGACCATTTTTTAATTAATTAAAAATAATAAAAAAAGGTTAATTGTGTAAAAAAAGCATATATGGGGATGATCCTCCTCCCATTCAAAACCTAACCTTTGCTTTTTTGGTTGTAGGGTTGGCCATATAGTCACAGTGAGGCTCTTGAAACAATGAAACATAAATATGTTGGAATGAGAGAAAGGGGAGCTCTTTTGAGTTTTTTCCAATGATTCCATCTCTTTCTTTTGCCTGTTAAAGCCTGTTGTGCAGTGGTGGTGCTGGTGCTGGTGCTGGTGGTGGCCCTTACGACTACCACTCCACTGCAATGGATATGGGGCCTCTCTTCAAGTGAACTACTCCTACAAGCGGCTATGAAATTTAATTATATATATATTTTATATCAAATAAAACCCAACATTATAGTTACATCAATTCTTGATGGCACTAAAGAAACACTGTAGTTTATATTTTGATCAACAGTTATACTATTTTTTTTTCATTTTTTGATAAATATAGATAAGTTATAAAAAAAAACATGCTTCATTTTCTCGAAAACCGTTTGTCATGTCTTCCTGACATTTTTTTTTGCTTTGATACAGTTTACACATTCAAAAAATCAAAACTGATTACCCTGCTAAAATCCATCATCATGAGAAAACTAATATTCACACCGGAAGAATCACCATCATATCCACCGAAAACAAATTATAATGACATTTTATAAGTTAAAGAGTAGCATCTCGTAAGAGAAATATTCATATCTCATAACTTATATATCGGAATAAATGAATGTGATTTATTTAATTTATAAAATAATAATAATAATAATAATAATAATAATAATAATAAATATAAAAAACATCCTTCAAAGTTCAAATCCTTAACATAACTTCTGTGAGAGTTATCAATAATTATCATTTAATTTAGAAGTTTTGCAGGATCGATCATATATTTAAAAGACTTGGATTCAACCCATAAACATGTTTATATATTTTTATAAATATTATTAATTAATAACTTTTTTCTCTAATATATTATATATATATATATATAATAAAGCTGGTCATTAATCATTATACTGGGTGTTTTTTTAGTATTATCTGTTTTGTTTTCTAATGGTTGTACTGTTCTCATTGGAGTCTATGATGGCAAAATCTCAGCTGAGTGGGACCCAGTAGAAGAGCTAAAAAGAAAAAGATGTTTAAGTGTGGGCCATGGTTGTCGGGAAATAACCTCGTTCCAAGTACACCATCAGATATAATTCTCTCCTCCCTGTTGTTTCCATATATATTTCATGGACTGATTGATTGATATATGCTCAAACAAATTAACATTTAATTGATTTTTTTTCTTCTCATACTTTTTTCTATATCTCCCTTAATTTGTTATATAAGATGAGAAGAAAAAGATCATGAAACTAGATAAACGATTATTTATTTATATATTTTTTAAAAAAATATATAACATATAATAAGAATAATTAAATGGAATTTATATACTCTGAAAAAAAAAATGGAATTTTATATGACAAGTCAGCGTCTGTGACCGTGACTTTGCATGGTGACTCGTTAGGCATTTAGCTAATGGATGGTAAGGCAGAATGAAGACAAAAATAGCTAAGTGGGATGAGAGTGACCTTGTTCCAAAGATTCTCCTTCTTGTTTGGCTTTGGTATATATATAACATCTACTTGGGCAAATTTTGAAAAGCCACTTGTTTGATACTTTGTTTGATTACTAAAAAGAGTTACATATAATTAAATAGTATAAATATACAAAAATATAACTAATCAAAAGTATATTTTGCCCGTTCACAATGTTTACATTCATAATATATATTAGTCAGCTTTTTATTCTATATCTTCATTAGTTCCCCTGGTTGGCTCTTAGGAACTCGAAAACCTCATCACTATCACCCCTAGTCCACGTCTCATTCTCTCTATGTCTACTTGTCTCATGAATCCCCCTCTCCCGCCGATATATTGTTGGTGGGGTGCATGTTTAATTTGGATGAACCAAAGTAAAGACTTCTCTTGACCAATGTTTATACCTCTTTCAACTTCAGAATCATGAGGTGATAATATTTCCAAATGTTTTGTGCAAAGGAACAAGAGAGGAAAAGGTGTTATGTTTGTCTCTTTACTTGCCTTACATAAGAAACACATTGTTCGAATTCCTCTCCAATTTATCTTTGGTAAATTTTTCAAAGTATTTGATCTTCATACATCAGTCATGCGAAAATCTTGATTTTTACATGATACGGGTTTTTCCATAAACTTGCTTGCAAGTCGCTTCTGATACCCTCGCACTTATTCTAAAATCCATATTTAATTGAGCATATGGCAGGGCTCATGGGTGTCCATATTCTTTGGTTGTCGCCATCTCTAAGCAGGTTCATTAGACACTGCAATAACAAGTTGTAGTCTCGTCCTTCCCCAATGTGATAGCGGCCTTTTTTTATTTTTTATTTAGTAATAGCGGCCTTGGTTTTAGAAGGTGTTTTCTTGCTTGGCGGGTACACCATATCACAAAAAAAAAAAACAATATCATTGATTAGTTTACAATTAACACATAATTTACCATGTAAATATCTTTAAACACAGAAGATGTTGCAAAAGTGGGCCAATATTTGATTGTACAACAGGGCAACATGTGTGTTTGGGCCAAAACTCTGGCCTTTGAATAATTGAACTAAATTAAGATTCTTCAGGAGGGCCATTCTTTCATGCCCATTATTTTTCAATAAAATCCTACTTTTACTTCTTTACTTTAGAATATAGAGAAATTAATTATAGATCCCTGGCACTGTTTATTTTTTCCTAGTCCCTGGGGTAGATGTGTGGGGTGGGTGTAGCAAGTATTGTGGGGGGTGGGGGGTGGGGGGTGGGGGGGGGGGGGTGCGGGGTGGGGGGGGGGAGGGGAGGGGGGGCGAGGCTTGGTTACTGTTTCTAATGACCTATAAATAACTTACCCTTAGAATATACACTAATGTACGTTTGCGGTATCAAATTACTATATATATATATACATTATATTGGTATTTTTATCCATTGACTAATTTTTTATTTATTATTGTTTACAATTAGGTAATCGTTTCTTTTTACCCTTCAATTTAATTCATCTTAGCCAATAAAATAACCAACAATGTATGTTAAGTTAGCTCAATAAATTTGTCGTCAAAAACAATCAATTGTCGTCATAGTAGCCGTTTTATGAATGGGTTTAGATAATGAAATTCGAGTAACTTGGGACTAAAACAAATATTTTTCGAGTTTATGGCTAAAATGAATAATAATTCACATTTTAGGATTTTTTTTAGGGCTTTTTGCAGGTGTACCTCTGAATAATTTTGAAATTACGTATTTACCTCTGAATAAAACATAATTGCATACATACCCCTTAATAATATATATAATTGCATATATACCCCTAGAGTTAAAATCAGATGAAAAACTGTCGGTTAACAAACGGTAGACATGTAAAATGACCATTACACCCTTTGCTTATATACCATTGAAAAATTTATTCGACCGTAGATTTAAAATACCCATTTAAAAATATGAATTTTAAAATAGTGAAAATATATGGATAGGGGTATTTTGGACATTTTTTAGCTTTTAACCTAAGTTGTAACTATGGTTAAAATTATATGGTTAACTTCTATTAATGGATCCTAACAATAGGGGCATATCCGTAATTCAACTTATTTTTCAAAATTATGATTTTTTCGTAGGTAAATATGCAATTACGAAACTTTTGAGAGTATATAACTAATTTTCTCTTTTTTTATATATACTTTACACTAATGTTTTAATTTATCATTTATAATACTCTTCAAACACAATGACAACTTTGAGCCATAACACTCATATCATATGTTTGATCACAAGTTCCTATAAATTCCACACAACACCCAGATTATTCATAACTTGATCTCAATTCAAATAGAAACTATTCTCGCTCAAGTTTCTAAAAAAACAATTTTTTTTTTGTAGAAATGCATTAAGAAATAATAAATATATAAAAAATCATTAAAATAAAAACATATGTTTATTGAGTTAAAAATATATATATATATATATATATATATATATATATATATATATTCCATGATAAAACTATACTTTCATTTGATCTTGTAATAATTAATATTAAGTCATTCTTTTAAAGAAAAGAAAATATAAATAAATAGTAATAATAATACAAATCAGGTGTGAAAAATGCTACTTTCTATATTTGGAATTAAAACGTGCTAATGGTTGCTTGCATTCGAAGCTCCACCGCCTTCAAGCTTCATCCTCATTCCTCAGCTAATCAGCCCTCACTCCTACCGTACCGTATTGGTTAGAAACTTAGAAACCCTAAACGAGAAGCCCGATAGCCATGCCAAGGCGCTCCGCCCATCAGCATTCTCGAAGACTTCTTCCCCCCGCTGCTCCAATCTCTTTGGATGGGGAGGCATCGAGGCACACTGGTAATCTCTAATTTTTTTTTCAATTTCTTCGAGTATTTTCCTTGATTTCAATGCTATTTAGTTTTGTCTTTGATTTGAGATTTTCTTATAAGTTTTCGCTGTTTTGGAGCGGGTGCAATGTCCACGAGGAGTGAGGAGAACCGGCTGCTGCTCTGACCCCCGATCGATCGTGGTGAGTTTTGTTTCTTGTTTTGGATTTCTGGTGAAATTATGTGTTTAACTTGATCATTCTTGTTGGAATTCAGTTCCTGTAACTCGGATTTGTGAATGAGTTCATTTCCTGTTCGTAATTGCAATCAAAACGCTAACCAGCTTTGTTTGGGCTTCTTGTTTAATATTTCTGGTATCATGTTGTGCATGTCTTTATAACATTTATTGGATATAAGTTCGAGTTGGATGGATTGTGAATGAGGTTATACCATGCTTGGAATCCAATCAAAATGTAAATCAGGGTTCTTTCGTCTTCTTGTTATAGATTTCTGGTATCATGTTGTGCTTGGCTTGATATTAATTCTTGGGCTTCAGCTCAGGTTTCATTGAACTGTGAATAAGTTTGCAATCTTATTGTATTTTTAATCAAAATTTGAGTAACAGTTTGGATGAGGATATGATGTCCTTGGGCATCCATAAGTGATCAATTGTTGCCTTCTTCAAGCTTTGGGATACGTCAACATTTTGAAGCACTTAACATAGCCATGGTAATTTTTGAGGGTAGCACTTCATTGACTTTTCAATTTTACTTGCACAGAGATGTCTTAAAGTGACGTTGTATAGATTCTTTATGCGAAGCAATACCCTGTATTTTGGAGAATTTGTAATATGAATGGTTCCTCCAGCTAATTATATGCCGCTCTTCACCTTCTACTTTGAGACAACACTGTCTATTCTCTAGAATCAAATTTTATTAACAATTTGATTTTTTTTTCCTGATCCTTCAATAAAAAAAAAAAGAGGAGGTAGAACCAGTAAAGATTTGTGTCAATAAAATAGTCATCAGCAAGTGAGATTCTGCTTTCTTTACTCCAATCATGTGAATTTTGAATCTCCATATAATTCAATTATCAGTTTGAAGGTGGTAAAAATGCTAAATAAAGTGCTTCATTGTGATTTATTTATGTGCTTAAACTAGAAAAACTGTGGTGTTATAATTAACTTTTTATGGAGTTATATAGGTTAGTAGCTAGTAACCTTGTATGGTTTCTTTATGTACCATGTTGTAACTTGGGCGAACTTTAACCGGAGATATGTTCTGGTTCCTACAGGTATCACCTGGCTGGATCCTTCGAGAAGTCACCATATTTTATTTCAGGGTTGAACTTTAATAGTTGTCTGCTAGCTGTGAAAAGGGGCCTATAAAAAACCAAAAGGGTCTTACTAAACGATGTTTTGATTGGATGCCAACCATGTGAATAATGTTTCCTTTTTCTCATTTTGAATGCTTGGGATTAAATTAAAAGATCTATATTGTATTAGAGTTTTTTCCCTAACTTTTGGAATAAAATTAAATCATCCTGGCATTAAACCAAAGTAAGATATTTTTGACCGCATGATTTATGGTGAATTTCTCTACAGAAAAGCCGATACCTTGTGTATGTTTTTTTTAAAGAAATGTGGGTAGACCACTTGGAATCAATTAAGGGATTACAGAGTATGCAAATGTAGTATTTGTTTAAAGTATCACATGTAGGAATAGCAAGTGGGAAGGTTGGTTTTACTCTGGATATTAAACGTCTTTGAAGAATTGTTTCAGAGCTAGATTTTATGGTTTCATTGTGTGAATATTGTAACTCACCCTCATGTTTCAAATGCTCCATACTTGCATTGAATTATTTATGATTTGTTTGCTTTGAATGTTAGAAGGGGAGCCTTGGCGTAACGGTAAAATTGTTGTCATGTGACCAAGAGGTTACGGGTTCAAGTCATGGAAACAACCTCTTGCAAAAAAATAGGTAAGATTGCATACAATAGACCCAAGTGGTCCAACCTTTTCCCGGACCCCATGCATAGTGGGAGCTTTGTAGCACTAAACTGTCTTTTTTTTTTTTGTGCTTTGACTGTTAATCCATATTCATAGTTAATTTTAATGTCGTCTCAATCAGCTTCTCATAGAGATGTGTAAGGCTTTTGCTACGTCTATCTGAAGAGGTAAGTGAAACAACTAAGGGCAGTCTAGTGCTACAAAGCTTCCGCTATGTGTAAGGTTCGGGGAAGGGTCGGGCCACTTGGGTCTATTATACGTAGTCTTACTCAGCTTTTTTAGAAAAAAGTTGTTTCCACGACTTGAACGTGTGACCTCCAGGTCACATAACAACAACTTTCCAGGTGAGTGAAACAACTATTTTATATATTTTCTTGAAGGCCAAGATGATGTGCTATATCTCAAACAAACTCTCCTGTAAATCTAAAATCCTCCCGTTGTTTTGTCCATCAAACTCTGTTGCCCTTTGTTTTCTAATTTATAGTTGCCATTCCAGGAGTCTGCATCCTCATGATTGTTTGCATTATTATATGACCACACTAATGTTCATGGAAAAAGCAAAATTCTATAGTAGGAAGATTTGTTGGAAATGTTCTTTGGTAACCAGGAAGTTGTTATGGGGACACCACCTGGAGTGAACGACAGACTTTATAGTAGGAAGACAACAACAATTACAAACTACTGTGTGGCACCAGCTATAGCTGAAAGGTGGTTGTCATCCTCATCTCAAGGAACACTATAGTAGGAAGTAAGTCCCCAACTAAGACAACCGCCTCTGTATAACAGGAAGTGATCTAGAAGGGTATGTTTTGGGGGATAGAGGAAAAAAAGGAAAGAAAGAAGAAAATTATTTTGCTTAGCCTGGTTAAATGGTAAAATCCTGTCTGAATGAAGATTTCCCAAGAAAACTCTCAAAAATGTTGGTCCAGAAAATTAAAAATGAAGATGGTTTGTCTGAGTTAATTAAATGTTATATTATGTGCAGTTGATGGTTATATCAGTTATGTAAGTGATTGATGTCATTATTTGGTTTCATCTGATTCTATAATCTGTTCATTGACATAAACAAATTTAGCCTGTCTAGCTGTTTGTGAGTACATACATTCTTTATCACACTTGTTTCATGGATAGTGTACTCTTGAGATACCATCCCATTGAAAAGTGGCTTACCCTCCCTCGGTCTGCATTTATCCACATGCATGTTCTGCTTCCCTTTTATATATTTCCTTTTCTAAATGAAAAGATGCAGGTTTCGTTCTCAAGTTGGGAATGTAGCTGCATTGAATTAGATATTTTTAGGAATTTGTGGTGGGCATACCTTAACCGGATTTAACTGTTTCTCTTGTTTACCTTCTCTTCTGTCGATACATTAAAATTTTGATTTTTCTTTTTTAATTCATGGGTCAGAACTCCATTTATTTATTTATTTACTTTTCCTTGTAATATTACATCATACATCATACTACTTTTGTTGCCAGATGATAGGCAGGGGAACAACTCATTTATTATATGGAACAAAGGTGCTGTTGAGAATCTAGGCTTCAAGTTGAAAAGCTGCCATTTATCATATGGTGAGTACTACTACTTATGTTACTATATTTGCTTAACCAGCCAGAATCTATTCACCAGGTTTTCAGGTTCCAGATTCAAGTGTTGGTGAGTTTGAGGCTGTCTATGAAGCTTTTTCCCTCGGTGATGTCATTGATGTCAATGTAGTCCAGGAAGTCTCTGAAGCTGCTTTCTTTGTACCGTCTGGGGTGTTGCTCATCCACCATTTCTTTGGCAGCAGTAACCTTTTCATCCATAGGGAAACCATAGATGCTAGCCACTGATACTCTCTTCTCCTCAGGGTTGAGAACGGCCCTGTGCAAAACACTCTTGTATCGGCCATTGCTCAGCACCTCCATATGGTCACCTATGTGGACATGCAGGGCACCTGGAAATTCAGGAACTGCTTCCCAGTCTTCCCCATCAACTCCAATGATTTGGAGGCCTTGGCAGTTCTGGTGCAAGATTGTTAAGCAGCCATAGTCGTAATGAGCAGGAAATCCGAGCATGAGATCTGGCTTCGGGCACTGGGGATAGAAGTTGACAGCCATGACCTGCATGCCTCCTTCAAGCTGGTTATTCAGGTTTGCCGTATCCACTCCCAGGCTTTCAAGTATCGCGTTTATCAGTTGCAGTGCTACTCTTCTCACTTCCACTGCATATTTTCCCATTTTCTCCCTAATCCACATATCAACATTAGATTCTAGTATTCTCATAGTGAGAGTAAATGCTGTGAATCCTACCAATTGGTTCAGTGTGGTTTAAAGCTGAGGAATACCTGTAATGGGGTGGTGATGTCGGCCAGAAGGGGATCCATTCCTGGAGAGGATGGGCATATTGTTTGAGGAAACACCTTGACTCAGAGTTCCCATCCTTGAAGCTTGTACCATATCTTACTGGTTTTCTTACATCATTCGACTCCAATGCCTCTTTCTCATCTGCTGATGACTCGAAGAAATCCAAAGCTGCTTCCAGGGCCTCCTTCATCACTGAACGACTGATGCCATGATTAATGACCTGTAAAAAGTATCACATACAAAGGTATCAAGAAGAATCAATATCATATACACTTGTACTGTGCCTAGAGACCAAACCCATGAAGAACCACGCAATAATAATAACGGTGTGACATGGTGCATGGAATTCCAAAGTTGACTAACCTGAAAGCAGCCCATTTCTTTGCAGGCTTTCCCAATTGTCTCAAGCATGATGGACCTGCACAGGGAATGCTGGTGGTTCAAATAGGAGAGATCAATGATGGGGAGAGGCGCGAGTTCTACGGGCCTGAAAGGAAGCATCTGCTTGGAGGACCCTCTGGTTGTGCTTGAGAGGAGGCTGCTACTCATTTTACGTTTAGTTATTGTGACTTCGCCCTGAGGATGAAGAAAAGGGAAGATGGAAATGAGGTGGGATGAGTGACTGAGTGACCATGAATATCTCTCTTTATAGGCGGTTCGCTCTCTTTATAGGCGGTTCCATGGAGTTCCATAGTCCTGGTAATGAGCTTTTGGGGCTTCCTCCGATTTGGCCCTTCATTAATACTAGTGGACTAGGGATGGCCCTAGGGGCTTCCTGGAGCATGTGGTTTTATGACGGATGCTGCAACAGCTGCTGAAAAGCTACCCCGTCACAACAGTTGAGGAAAAGGTATTTATCGTCTTCTAGTGCGATCTCCATTGAACCCAGATGTCGCGGCGTCAATGCTGGAAATCGCTTTTAATGTTTTTTATAGCCTTGCGGGCCTGGGTCCTGGGTCCTGGGATAAGCTTCCGGATTTCACTCTCGCTCTTACTCAGAGCCCACAAAGAGGGTCATAGAAATTAAATTCGTTGTTGTTTTTTATTGGTTAACAGCTTTGGGAGTTTTGACTTGCAGGTATATAGCATGGGCCTGAATGCCATTACTGATTTAGATATTTTGTATACACCGCCCTTCCAACCGTTTTCTTTTACTTGAGATGGTTCCCTAAAACTGTTGTTTTGATTTAGACCTGCGTCCTTTTTATTTATGATTTAGATATTTTGTATATAAATTCATGTTTTTATAATTTTATATTTAATATCTTCACTGGTGGGACACGTAGGTAGGTACACTCTGAGGATAGAGAAACCAAATGAAAAGCTGGCTCGCCACCTGTTCTCTCTATCGCTACGTTCGAATTGTTCACCACATGCATTCATAGTACTGCCCTCACTAGTTTGGCGTAGCATGTGGAGAGATTAATATCCCACAAACATTTACATCCATTATTTTCCGTTATGATTTATAATATTATATGAGAATGTAACAACTTATAAAATCTTATCACATTAATTAATGCTTATTTTATGTTTTTTTTTTCTTTTAATAAAATTGGCTTTTAATATAAGGGAGGAGGGATTAAATAACATGGCAAACAGATGAACAATGTTACAGGAGCATTAAGCTGAAGAAAGCAAGAAACTATTTACCAGAGTAAACTGGTTTTCTCTTCTCTGCAAAAGCAGCCAAGCCTTCAAGACGATCATGTGTATGGAGGAGTTGCTCATAACATTCTTCCTCCAAAGCCAGCGCAGAGGCCATCCCCAGCTCCATTCCCTCATTGATAGCTTGTTTAGCCATCCTTAGAGCCAAAGGACCCTGAAAGAGAAGTAGTCAGATACAAAATAGATAATTATTAATTAACCTCTGCTTCTTTTCATTGCTGTTATGATTCCATCCAATCTCCATGAGTTTGTGGGTAGAGGGAATATACATATTTCAAAAAAATTATTCCACCACACTCAATCAAACACCGACCTAATATAAGTTAGATAGAAACACAAGACTTAATTAATTAATTAATATTTCAAAAAAAATAAACTATTTAAAAATATCATATATTAAATATAATAATATATATCTAATTAAATCCTCTAACTTAAAATCCAATTTAACCTAACTAATCATGAGAATCTTATTTTGCAACAGATTAGACTTGTCAGCTAAAGATTAGTTAGCATTTAATACACCCTACACATTCAATTTCAGCCCATAGTACTTGCCTTTTGGTTGATGTCTCGAGCAATCTGGAGAGCCTTCATGTATGCCTCTCCAACAGGGAGACAATAACTGACCAGGCCTACAGATAATGCAAACCACAGACTGGTAACAACGTTTAAAAGCAAAAGTCGCAGCATAGCATAGGAGGAATTATAACAGGTGATACCCATAGACAATGCTTGCTTGCCATCTATCTTCCGGCCAGTAAAAATGAGCTCTTTAGCCACTGACCTCCCAACCAACCTAGGGAGTCGTTGGGTTCCACCAGCACTGAAGATCCATTAGATTGATTTAAGAACCTTGAGAATGTGTGAGCCATCTTTAGCCCTATATCTAGGATAGAGAACAAAAAAGCAAATACTTGATGGCCCGAATAAAATTGAGCACCATGAGAGAATTCAGAATTCATCAGTCTGTTACAATTATACACCTTAGAAACCCTTGACATGATCTAACATGCATGTGACAAAGCAGTAGAAGAAAGGAAACTAACCATTATTGCTCTGCTTTAATTATTTGTTCATCAATCAATGGTAATTTTATTCAAGAAGAAGAACTGCAACATGAATAACTGAACCAACTACCAAATTTATAAGAAGTTGCCTTATTGTAGCATAAAAGAAGAATGAATGACCTAATTGCGGCAGCTTGCACAATATGACAATCAGTTTAGAAAGTTCAAAGGTTAGCTAGAAGATGCTTGGCAAAATTATGCCAAGAATTAACCGCAAATGCTGGTAGAGGATCACACAAATCTTTATTGCCATGTTTTTATTTTTATTTTTTGTAATCCTGCCAGAAACTATTCACCCTGGACTAAAACTGGAAAGGAAGAGTTAGTGCCAATTGATACGAAACAAGCTTCGAGTAAGAGTGCTTCAATCAACCATATGATAGCTGGGTTAATTTCTTATTTGCTCAACTTATAAATTTCACATAAATATTGATATTTTATATGGTTGTGCATAAATTTAAAGCACAGGGACCAGGCTTCAAAATTTGAATTGAATACAAGCACATACCCAGGAATTATAGCAAGTCCAGTCTCAGGCAAACTAAATGCAGCATCCTCCCCTGTATGACACCAACTTTCAGAGAAAATATAGAACTTATGTAATTTTGTTCTGAAACTCACAAGCACAATACCACATATCCGAATGTCACATGAAAGAGCCATTTCCATGCCACCACCCAATGCTGCACCCTCAATAATAGCAATTGTAGGAACAGAAAGTGTCTGCTCAAAACAAAGCAAAATTCTCAGCATTTACACAACCACCCTACATCATTTTCACAAACAAACTATCAACATTAGTATGCAAGTTAGCAACTCTATTTTGTTGAACCAGTGTTAACCTTGATGAGAAGGTCCTTGGGCATTTTAAATATGTCATCTTAAGCAAGTTCATGTGGAATGGTAGGGGAAATAAAACACAGTTAACCATAGATTTCTTTTTTGAGCAATGCACACACCTCAAGGGAGGAAAATGTTGACCGCAATGAGTTCACAAATAGCTTAACCTCAGAAGGATTCATTGACCTGCGCTCCTGCCAGTTTAAGTCATGGAGCATCATGGTGAAAACACCTCCATAGAATATGGTGATGAAGAAAGAGCAGGCATGGAAAAATACTCAGAAATCTTAAACACATAAGAAAAAAGATGGTACAGATCACATTAAAAAAACAAAAGAGTCAAAAACTAAAGGTGCATGACTAAGCTTACACAAAACATCTAAGAGAAAGAAACACCAAGGAAAGTGCATGTTAGGTTGAACAATATTAAAAATAGAGTAATGCTAATAATGCATTTTTAAGGACAAGTTTCTTCCACAACTTAAAGTGATTAGTAATCATCCAAACTTAAACACAAGTTCCCTGTGAATGGGATGCCAACCATCCATCCCGAGTTCAGGTTATACTTAGCAAGAGCCTAGATCCAAACATTAGATTCTTCCTGTGCATAAGAGATCATAGTAAAAGCAGAAAATTATTCAAGCAAACTTAAATTTCAACCACAGTAAAGAAAAATTATGTTGCTAGCTTTTCTGTGTGTTTCCCAACTCCTTTCCACTTATCTCCACAGAAAGGTCTTAAAACACTCAGTTACGAAATCAATGTCACACTGTAATGTTGAATACATAACATACTTCATGTATCAAATAAAATATTGCATAGAGCCTTAACACTTCATTGAATCTCTCTATATCAAGTTTAGTAGAATTATTTTCATGTATGACAAATATGATGCTCAAAGCTTCTACTTCAAGTTTTTGGGAAAGCTAACACTTCACTGTAGCCTTGAATCCACATCAGACATCAAATATGAAATACAAAATTCTATACAACCTTAATGCTTCAGTGATAATCTTCCTCGATACCACGTTTAGTGGCATACTTTTCTGTATAACAGTTATGATAAATAGAGTACGTCCAGATTTTAGAAAGTTAACACTTCCTTGTAATAGAGAATCAGAGGATTCAGAGCCACGCTTCAAATATTAAATACAAAATAGTACAGGAGGCTTAAA
This sequence comes from Dioscorea zingiberensis, assembly GCA_026586065.1. NCBI lineage: Eukaryota > Viridiplantae > Streptophyta > Magnoliopsida > Dioscoreales > Dioscoreaceae > Dioscorea > Dioscorea zingiberensis. The sequence continues at coordinate 1,752,673 of CM048822.1, read as the reverse complement.
ACTTTACCCAATATCTTCCTCTCTATCAGATTTAGTGGAATTATCTTCCTTGTAATAAATATGATCCTCAAATGCCTGCAATATTTAACCTAAAAACAATCCCCCCCAGTATGATAAACTAGAAGCCAGATTCTTTTATATCGAATTAGTTCTCTAGATCTTACTTTGCCATCTTCACCTCACTATGACTGAGGTTAAATCCTCTGAAACTGAGAATCTCCATCTCCCATCTACACTATAGAAACAACATAAGTTGCTTGGATCACAAACTTGGCAGGCCCTAATGAGCAGAAACCATAGTAAATAGCAGCCTAAATGACCTAAGTTCTATAAATCCAATCAATAGCACAATGAACCAAAGCTAGGGCACAAACATAAGCACCCTCCAATACCTTAAGATCTGCGCCTGCGCAGAAAACCCTAGGAACAGAGCTGGAGACCATAACGACATTCGCTGATGAGTCTCTATCAATCACCTCGAGAGCGCGCTGCAGCCCCTTCAACATCTCCTTCCCGATCGCGTTCTTGGCCTCCGCTCGATCCAGCTTCAGCTCGACGATCCCTGCGAGACCACGATCAACCCAATATCCGCAGAAAATCTAGTGCGAAAAAATGGAGAGGGATTACCCGAATCGGAGTCGGAGAGCCGCTCAACCCTCACTTGCTCCGGCGCGGCAGTTTGGATTATCAGAGTCCTCCTGAAGAGCGTGGTGGCAGCCGGTGCTCCGCAGCCGTGATGGAAGACCGGAGACGAGGAAGCAGCGGCGGCACGGCGGGCTCCGTCAATGAGGCTTCGGGCGCGATGCATGGGGGAGAGAGAAAGAGAGAGCGCGCGCGAGGGAGATGAGGCGAGTGCGATGGCGGGCTAAGATCAAAGATCAGCAGTCTCCACTGGGCTATTTAGTATTTAGAGACTTATTTTGTATAATAAATCGATTTTTTACATATTACTCCACGAAAAAATTGAAATTATTCATTATATATCAATTTTTTTTATAAATTAGTAATATTGGTAAAAAAATTGCAAAGAGACAGTGAAATGTTTGAATTTTATTTATTTATTTATTTATTTGTTGAGAAAAGTGATTAAAACACATTTATTTATTTAATATTAGTGAATTACTAATATTGGTAGAAAAGGCTACACTGCTCTAGAAATGTTTGAATTTTGCATTCAAACAGAAAAAGAGGAAACAAACAATAAGATTAATAGCATCTCATAGTCATAGCCAACTGAACTGAAATACTAGTGTTCGAGAGGAAAAACGGCAATTGAGTGAGCTGCTTATCTGATAGAATGATCCTTACTAACTCTATGGAACCATTGTTCCATCCTCAGCTGCTTCAATGGAGGCCCCATGTAAGGTTTGTTCTTGCGAGTACACTGCCATTTCCCTGCAATCTCAAGCACTGTGTCTGCTTCTCCAAGGATATTGGTTCTATCTACTAAAACACTTCTTTTTCCTGATTTAGCTAGCACATTTGTTTGTATCTCCTTGTTCTTACAATTCATTGTTGAAGCCACTTTGGAATGGCATGCTCCACCTTCTATCCATGAATTTCTGCGGTTCTTCGTAGAGATAAAACCATTTGTTGCTGCATTTTCATCATCTGCTACATTTGATTTCACATGGATTGACTCTTTGCACTTACTATGTTCATTTGACTTGCAGATTTGGTTCAGACCTTCTTCATTGACTACTGAAACCAATTCCTCAGAACTATTCTCATCAATGCTTCTTCTATCTTTCTCAGCTCTTGTGGAGTGAAATCCATCTCCATCATGTTTGTTCTCTAGTCTTGGTTCTGAAACTTCTTCCTTGGAGATCAGAGAAGATATCTTTCTTTTTGCTTTGAAGTCATCATCCTCAACTAGGTTTCCACTGGTTCTTGAAAGATCAATGTTTATTTCACTATCAAAGACAGAATCCTTACCTTCATAATCTCCTCTTAAATCAATGAACTGAAAGCATGAAACACCAATGTCTCACAATTGAATTGAAAAACAACACAAAAACCAAAGCTTTCTGACAAACTATTAGGAACTATGAAGATTAATTAACCTTAGTAGAATCAGGGGAACTATCCAATGGATTTTCCTGGGTATCAATCTCTCCATCTTCTTCAGGCAATAGGTAGCTACCCAGATAATCAGGCAGACCAGAACACTCTGGGGACTCATACTCATAGCTGGAAAACCAGTTCTTCACATCCAAAGGCTCTGATAAACATAAAAACATCTGAAAAGATTGGGAACAATTGAAGTAAAGAAGGAAAAATAGGGATTCTTGGAACACTGACGAGAAGGAAGAGAGAACGTATCCAAAGAGTCTCCATGAATCTACAAACAAAGGAGGAGGAAGTTATAGAAGATCTCAGAATTGTGGGATAGAAAATCAAAGAGATGATGATATGATTTTCATTGTTTCATACCTGTGAATGAAGAGTGTTGAGATCGGAGCTGCGGAATTCCGCTGCTCTTGTTTGTCCATCTCCTTCGTCTCCGGCCATCTCCCTTGGGCCGAGTGAAGGGTAACAGAGACAAGGATTTCAGATTTCATGGCTATTTGGACTTCCCGCCAAGAGATTTTTCGCGGGAAAAATATTTATTTCGTTTTTCCTCCCTTCAAAAATTTGTGAGCGTTCGTTCGGAAAACGGGAAAACGGGAAAACGGGAAAACGGGAAACGGAACGGGACGATATTTGTTGTTGTTGTTGTTGTTTTTTAGTGGATAAATCACGATTAAATTAATTAAATATGACAATTCAGTACAACAATCATTTAATACTTATTAGACACCACCAAGGAACATGATTTTTTTTTTTAAAAAAAATAATGCTTCGGCTAATGGAGAAATCCTTCTATAAGTCACTTTGGATCGCTAAATTGGATAAGGCTTTAACGGAGAACTCTTATGTATGCGCTAGTTTCCATTTCAGTTCATCGGGTGTGGGGGGTGTGAGTGGGGTGTCCCGGATTTCATAAATGTTGGAGTAGGGGTGGAATTCTTCTGAGTCTCCTTCCAATAGTGGTCTCATATTAAGTAGCGCTCTTCCTCTATGTATACCAACTATTGAGCTCTTTGAAAGGAGAGGGAGCATTTGGGTATTAATGGCCAACATCCTGGTAGTTTGCTCCAGGGTGAGGGTGATTGTTCCTCTAGTCAGTTGTTCATCCATAAGTTGATTAATCTGTCATTCCCTAGTTTGGAAATAATATTGGTTAGCAGAGTAAGGAGTTCTATGCATATCCCTTTCCAGAAGAAAGAGGTGTTTCTCGGGTCCTGTTTATTAACAACATAAAAGGTTCCTCTGTAGTATTGGTACTTGAAGATTTTTTTGACACACACGAAGTTGCCCATTCAAGATTGTCCACCACCACTTTCCTAATAGTGCAACATTAAATTCTCATAAATTGAGGATACTCCAACCTCCCTATTGTTTTGGCCGATATAGTCTGTTCTAGCTGACCAGGTGATATGTGTATCATTGCTCAATCCCTCTCCAAAGGAATTGTTTTCTCATACCATCAATCTTGTGAATGACCCATTTAGGTAGTCAATATATAAACATCCAATGAATGGGCATCATTGACATGACTTAATTAATGAGGGTAAGTCGTCCCCTGAGAGACAAGAATTTTCCTTTCCAAGAAGACAAACCGCCTTTTGATTCGCTCGACGAGCTCCCCCCAGTCTTCCTTTTTTGGCCTTCCCTTTAGATGGGTACTCCTGGATACTTGGATGGAAAGGTTGCCAATTGGCAGTTGATTATTCATGTTATATTTCGACCGAAAATCCTTCTATCTTAATAGGAATGATCGCACTCTTCTTGAAGTTAATTTTATCCCTAAGAGCCCCTCAAAGAGGTAGAAGATTAATTCTAGTGTTGTCAATTAATGGGCTAGGTTTCTAATACAAAAAACTAGGAGATCATTGGCATAGTGAAGAGATGTCATAGTGTCTTCTCTGCGAGGCCCAATTTGAACACCATTGTTTATGTTGGCTCTGATTGCCACTACAAACATTATGGAAAGCACATGGTAGTTAGTACAAACAACAAGGGTGATAATGGGTTTCTTTGACGCAGGCCCCTCTTGCTTCTCACATAACCCAATGGGACACCATTAATAAAAAAATCTGGCTTTGGATAAGTTGAGGATCATGTTTATCCACCTTCTCCATGTGGGGACTGAATCCTTGTGTTTGTAGAACTTCCAAAAGGAAATCCCACTCTACCATTTCAAAGGCCTTTTCAAAATCCACAATGTAGCTAGTACAAATAACATGGGTGATAATGAGTCTCCTTGGTGTAGGCCCCTCTTGCTTATCACACAACCTGATGGGACACCATTGATAAAAAAGAAAACCATGCTTTGGATGAGTTGAGGATCATGCTTATCCACATTCTCTATGGGGGACATAATCCTCATCCTTGTAGAACTTCCAAAAAGAAATCACACCTTATCATGTCAAAGACTTCCAAATTCCACCTTGATCAAGGTGTTGTTAGTGTTGCCCTTTTTCAGCTAGTGGATTAGTTCTTTTGGTGCCACTACGTTATTATGGATCATGCTTTTGATGAATGTCACATGTGATTCATCTACTAGGTTTCAAATAACCCAGTAATGCGTTTCTTACAACAAATTTTTTGTTAGAAATTAAAAAGATACTGAATTTTAAAAATTAGTGCGTAATTATATCTATCTCTAGTTCATGGAAAGTTTTCTTTGTAGCTTCATTTGGATGTTTTTTATTTTTATTTTATTTCACTCTTTATTTTTTATTTTTTTTAAAAGTAGGCAACAAGCGCTCCCACGAGAGATTTCAACATGCTATCTTGTGTGAGTGGAGGCTCGAATCCGAGACCACTCATCTAACACAATGGAGCAGTACTAAGCCAAGAAGCCTTTGGTTCATTTCTATCTTTATCTTACTTTGCATTTTTATTTTGCTACCAACTCATAATAAAATAGTTAAGTTTTTTTTTTAAATAATAAATATGAATAAACCTATTTCATTAGAAAATTGATGCCGGATGGGATAATGACCGCGGGCTAGCCGGAACCAAGGATCGCAAAGAAAAAAAACAAAGAACCAAGAAAAACCAAATAAATACCTTTGAAATTAAAAGAAATTTTATTAATCAAAGACTAAAAACCAAAGCTAGTGCACAAGCATGACTAAATAGCCTCAAAACCCAAAAATCTCACATATTCGGAATTTTTGTCAAAATTGACAAAATCTAAAATTATTCAAATTAAAAATTCAAATCAAACTAACTCAGGTAGATCAAATCAAAATTAAATCATGTCTTAATTTAACATTTGAAATATTACAAAATATAAAAAAACACCAAAAATGAAGATTCCGGAAGGAAAATGATTGAATTTGCGAGTGAGAATCAGTGTTCTTAATTCTCATAGATATTTTTAATTATCTACTTCTTGTTTCTTGGTTTTGTATGTAATGACATATAAGATCGATTCAAAGTTACAATAATAATGCGAGTGAATTGTTGTTTAGCACTGTTCAATAATTACAAGTCAAACAGAAACAAAGACATCCCACTCTAATATCTCTAATGTTTAACACCTCACAAGGCAGAGCTCACCATCCCACAATCCATAACCTGCCTCTCTAGTAGACGAAGGATTCTGATTCTCTGTATTTCTTTTTTACTTGGCAAGCCGGCCACCTAACATAAAAGTTATTTATTTATTAATTTATTTATTTTAACTAAGGAGTCAAGCACCCCGAAGGACATGTATAGACTTGACAACTCAACGTGGAGGCAGATATCATCCGTGCACCTGGATTTTCAAATTCAATAACTCGCATGGGAACAGATATGGACACCTGTGATCCTTATCTTGTAAGAGATGGGATTTGACCCCGGATCATCTATAGGGAAATCTCATCTCTTAACAAGAGACCTTGTACCAATAGGCCACATGGTGGTTGATATATAAAAGGTTATTATAAGAAAACAATTCTCCATAAAACCATTAAAACAAACAGTAAGATATAAACGAGTAGGCTTCTCCTTTCGATCTTTTCAAGAGTTAACTTAGAAAATTGTCCAGATATGCATGGCGTTTTCTTATCATTTGTTTTACAAGCTCAAAATAAGAAGCCTTCTGTGAATTGGTTAGAGAACTAAACCCTCCATCAATGGCTAGAGAAAAAGAAGAAGAAGAAGTAGTCGTAGCACAAGTAGCTGAGCCTTTTGTTTCTGATCAGGCAACTAAACCCTCCATCAAAGACTTCATATGGTCTGAAGATGAATGGCCAAAGTTAAAGCACAATAACTTTGACAGCAGTGAGGATGTTCCTATCATCAGCCTAATAGAAGTGTTGATCAATGGAAATATAATAGCAGGCCAAGCATATGATGAAGCTTGCAGAGCAATGGTGGAAGCCTCTGAGAAGTGGGGGTTCTTCAAGCTCATCGATCATGGAGTGCCGCCGGAGATCATCAGGGAAGTGGAAAGGCAATGCTCAGAGCTCTTCAGCCTCCCCATGGAGAAGAAGCTGAGAGGAGGTAGATCAAAGGAACTGCCATTTGGGTACATAAACAGTGCTAGTGACCCATCTTATACTCACAACTTACCATGGGCTGAGAGCATACAACTGATTCAATCTCCCCAGCTTGTTACCAGTTTTGCTCAAAGAGTTTATGATGAAGATCAACATCATGCTTTCAGGTAATTAATTAATGTCTTGTTCTTTATATAATCATGATCTTCATTAGAATCAACTACTACATCATCTATATATATTTATGGTTGTACGTAGTGATGCTTTGATGGAGTACATGGAAGCAGTGGAAGAACTGGGAAGAGTTATCCTTGGGATGTTAGCTCATGGTTTAGGGCTTTCAGATGAATGCTTCACTAAGTGTCTGAGTGAGAAGGAGAACATGATGATAAGAGTGAACCAATATCCACCATGCCCACTTCCAGACAAGTGTTTAGGTTTAGGCAGCCATTCAGATCCTCATACACTAACCATTTTACTGCAGGATGAGGTTGGAGGTCTTCAAGTTCAAAAGGAAGATGGTGAATGGATTGGGATCAAACCTGTTCCTAATTCATTCATTGTTAACATTGGTGACACACTTGATGTAAGACTAGTTTATTGCCATTAATTATACTGTTCAAAATGAGGATTAATTATTAAAAAAAACATTGATATATATAGCTAGCTTTTAAATGCAGGCATGGACAAATGGAAGTCTTAAGAGTGTGGTTCATAGGGCTGTGGTAAACAAGGAGAAGAAAAGGTTATCCATTGCTTATTTCTTGAGTCCAGCCAACAAGACAGTGGTGGAATGTCCAGGTGAGTTACTGGATCAAAGAGGTGAACAGAGGAAGTACAAGTCTTTCACTTGGGGTGAATTCAAGAGGGAGTTATTGATCCAGAAAAGAGTGGTTAAGAAGACAGCCCTTGAAAGATATCTCATCTCCAATTAAACTTTCAAATATTAAATAATTTGAAGAAGTTATTGTTCTGAGTCAAGAATCAAACACCTGGTTAATTGTTCAACATATACATGGCTTCTCTTGCTTAGTTATGGAGGTCAATGTATAATTTAATTACGATTGTTTGTTTGTTTGTTTTTGAACGAGTAATGGTTTCATATATGTCTAGGATTAATTAAGAGCTGACCATCCTCTGAAGCTCGATCGATCGCCTTGTGTTCTTGTTGTGGAAACATCTCGGAAAGTATATGGGGGTTGAATGCATGTAATTTATAGTCTTCTTCTACGTGTATTAGGCATGCATGATGATGATATTTATTTATTATTTTGATAAATATGAATAGAATCATGTTAGAGTTGTGGTTTAAATCCTCAACAGCTCAAAGGAATGGGCTAGTCATTTGACTTTTTGAACTTTAGAGTCGATTATTCATTCACAATAATTAATACCCAATAAATAGTTTAATATGATGAATTAAAGATGTAATTAACCAACGGCCATGATGGCTTATTGGTACAGAGTTTTCTAATTAAAAAATAAGCCTCAGTCTTTGTGGATGGGTCCTGGGATCGAGTCCCTCCTCTTGTAAAGTGTGGACGCAGTTATGTTAAACAAGTTTCGCACCTACTCCTCATCCTTGATTTTCTTCGAGAGACACTTGTTATTTTTGTCAAAAGAACTAAAGATGTAATTAATATTTTTCATGTAAGAAGGAGAAAGCAAATAAATAAAAGAAAAGACGTATTTTAGTTGAAAAACAACACATCCGATGACCCAAAATCCATGACTCCTGTTGGAAGTCCTTGAAACTGACCACCTTTAATTTGTTAGATTGATGGTCTGGTCGGATGAAACAGGTCAGGAGAGATTGAGATTGCGTGATACGACTGGATATTTTCTTGAATGTTTCTTACTTAACCAAAGTATTAATATTATTCCACTTTTATGGGAAAAAGTCTAGATATAAACTAAACTATCTTTCAGACATTTTCCAGTGTGGAAATTAACTAGAGATGGATAAAGCCCTAACTTTCTCCTGTTAGATTTTTAGCATTTACTTACGCGGAGAGGCGTGCGTTGCGTGGCCGAGTGGCATTGTATGTTTTTGACTTGCAAACGGATTATTTATTCATCCATACTTATGTGATTTTAATAACTAAAGGAATGTGAATGTGAACGTGAGAGTCATATGCTTGTTAATTTCAATCAGACCAAGCCGCTGCCAGCTAACAAGGTCAATAACGAGAAATTCAATCTAAGATTCAGACAATACTAAAATAACTAAAATTCAAGAGCTATAAATAGGTGAGGAAAATTTAAAAGAAAAAGGAAAACTGACAATATTTCAATGTTAATTTTGCTTTTCCTCTAGTCATTAAACCTCCAGTAAAACTGATAATTAATACCCATTGACCAACAAGTAAGAGACATAAAAAAAAAAAAATCAAGGGCTATTACTTGTATACCCCTGTAAAATTTTAAAATTATTTAAATATTTATAAAAAATAATATTTACTTATATACCCTGTAATTTAATTATTTTTTTTATATACCCTATGATTATTTTGATCTTGTTAAATGAATGAATGGAATTAGTGTAATTACTAAAATGAGTTTGCTTATATACCCATTATTTTTTTTTCTTATTTTATAGATATTAGTTATTTCATATAACAAATGAAAAAGATGAAGAAATTTTTTAATTATGATCAAATTTAATTATAATTAACTTTAAAAATTCTAACGGGCCTAACGAAATAAATTAAAAAGTAGTTTTAAAGAGATATCTAAATAAATAGTATTTTTACGTAAGTATTTGTAAATATGATTTTGGCGGGTTTGCAAGCAATTTTCATAAAAATCAACCATTAAACAACCAAGCCCATTTTTGTCATTTCACGGCTTCTGACTTCCCTCTTGCCCTCTTCTCCTCCATGACCAAATCCACCAACTCCACAGCGCAACGCCGCAACCACTGCTCTATATATATATACACACAAGTGCATCCATAGCGACACTAATTACATCTCAGAAGAATTAATTCATCCTCTCGACTATCCGATGACCATCGCGACAGTAACAGCGCCACCGCGCCCGGTGTCTCCTGTGCGCACTTCCGCCCCCAAGCGCCGCGGCTCCCCTCTCAACCCTCTCTCCCGTCCCCAACCCCTCAAACCTCCCGCCTCCTCCGCCACCATCTCCACTCGCAAACACCTCTCCAACCTCGACCGCCTCCTCCAGAAGCAACCCGCACTCCCACCACTCCCCTCCTCCGATCCCCTTCCTCTAGACACCGATCCTCCAAGCCCCCGCGCCAATGGCCTCCTCAACGCCCTCAACCTCCACTTCCTCTTCCCCTCCTACCGCCGCGCAACGGAGGACATGAACATGTCCCCTCGCAGCCTCTCCCATCTCCAACGCATCCTCTCCGACTCTCCCAAACCCTCTCCTAAGACCTCCATCTCCTCCCGCTGGCGAGAGTTCCACGGTCTCCACAACTGGGCCGGCCTTCTCGATCCTCTTGACGAGAACCTCCGCCGCGAGCTCCTCCGCTGCGGTGACCTCGTCACCGCCGCCTACCGCGCTTTCCACTCCAACCCCTCCTCTCCCCGCCCCTTCTTCCTCCCCGACCGCTCCTACCGTCTCACCAAAGGCCTCCACGTCACCTCCTCCTTAGATTTCCCCTCCTGGGCGCGTCCCTTAGCGCCGGCTCCCTGGATGGCCGAGCGCTCCAGCTGGGCCGGCTACGTCGCGGTGTGCGACAACGAGAGGGAAATACAGCGCATGGGTCGCCGCGACATCGTCATCGCTCTACGCGGCACCGCCACCTGCCTCGAATGGGCCGAGAACTTCCGCGCCGGACTCGTCTCCGTCTCCGACGAGAGCGCGAGTGCAACGCAAGGCACGCCCAAGGTCGAGTGCGGCTTCTGGAGCCTATTCAAAACTCCAGGCTCGGACGTCCCCAGCCTCGCCGACTCTGTAGTTCAAGAAGTGCGCCGGCTTATGGAGAAGTACGCCGGAGAAGAGCTGAGCATCACGGTGACCGGCCACAGCCTCGGCGCTGCGCTGGCTTTGCTCGTCGCCGACGAGCTGAGCACCGCCGTCGAGAACGCGCCGCCTATCGCCGTCTTCTCCTTCGGCGGGCCTCGGGTGGGGAACAAGGCGTTCGCTGACCGGGTCGAGGCAAAGGGGGTCAAGGTTCTGAGAGTGGTCAACGCTCATGACGTCATCACGAGAGTGCCTGGTGTGCTGCCGTCACAAGTGAGAGGAGAGGACGCGTACGCTGACGTCGGGAAGGAGCTGCGTGTGGACTCACGTGCGTCGCCGTACCTGAAACCCGACGCTGATCCGGGTTGTTGTCACGATCTCGAGGCATATCTCCACCTGGTGGACGGGTTCATGGGAACCGGGTGCCCGTTCCGGGCCAACGCGAAGCGTAGCATCGCCAGGTTAATGGACCAGCAACGGTCCAATGTGAAGGGGACTTTCGTGGAAAAGGCCAAGGCATTGGCCTTGGGCCCGCTCCAACCGGTGGCTATTTCTCGGTCCAACAGCAACGTGTGTCTCGCTAGCCCTTCGTCCTGATCGGATTATTAATTGTGTATTAAAATCAATGTGAATGTGATTAACATGTGTGTGTATTCTTTCATTGAAATCAATGAATTCATTGTGTTATTATATTATGCCGACTTGTTTGTTTCTATTGTTTTATCCTTGTTCTCAATTCCATTCTAATAGGGTAAACGCTACTTTGAATAAACAACAGCTAGTTGGCTTACTGGGCCCTGCTGATACAAGGCCCATAAAATTATGGAGAATGTTAGGTTTTGGAGAGAAATGATCAAATGGAATTGGTTCCATGGTAGAACTGACACCTGGCTACATCATAGCAACAACCTTGCCTTGAACTTGAATCAAAGAATGTATCTCAAGGCAAGACTGTGGCTATGTGTGTAGCCACGTGTTGGTTCCACCATGGAACCGATTCTACCGGACCATTTCTCATGTTTAGATAGGTGGATATAAATGATGGATGGAGATTTTATTTTACATTATACATATCTCGTCAAGTTGGAAGATTAACAATATCAATTATCAAAATACACGTGGTATGATCATAAGAGCTTGGATAAAGACTCAGTTATCATCTAACTACCTAGTTATTCGACAAAGGAGATCAGCTCTCCAAACGATCCCAAAATGTTCTAATAGCTAGTAGCTAACTGCCTCCAACATGGTTGCCCGATTGAATCCTAGTTGCTATCGACCTCAACACTATAAAAAGAGGACCTCAACTCACATCTAGTATCGAGCAACTGGTATTTAGTACATGGTACGCTACTCGGTAGTGAGCCTGATTGATCGTCTACTAAGGCTTTATTTTCATTTGAAATCCTCTCCACTCTTTTACACTCTCTCACTCTTCTCCTTGTTCTCTTCTTCATTAAAGCATTTTTGACTCAAGTGTCAGAGATTATCCCAGGACGCGAGCATCTGACTGTCGTCTCTCTACAAATCACTCTTTTGACTAAACACGACCTTGAAGATCTGATCTCATGAGGAAAAAAATGATCTTGCAAGCAAAAAATTCATCTCAAGAGTTGCCCACACAACCGATTATTCCCTCCAAATCACTAAAGTTTCTTAATCTCCACTTATATCTCTCATCCATTGATTAAGAAGCACATATCACCATCAACACACGGTTTATGTTTAAATACATAAAGTTTAAAAGACTTAGAAGACCTCTTTCAGTTCTAGGTCTGGGTCAATCCGCGTGCATGAGATTGGCCGGGAAAAGCTCCTGTCCAACCAGATGCATTGCATTTCATCGGTGGCATTTTTGATATTTTTTGTTCCGACCATGGGTATTTCAGGAATTGAGCATCCCGCGCGTGGACAATAAGATTGTGATAACGCGATATCCTCGGTTCCCACAAGATCTTCGTCACTGATTAGATATTATGATTATTATCCATGGAATGATAATTAATTGTCTCACCTCCCGGTCATCTCACCATCCATTGGATTGTGAATAGTTAGGTGGTCTCAATTTTATAGATATGTTTTTTTTATAAAAATAAATAAATCATATTTTATTTATAATATTCAGCCTCATAAAAATAACTGTTACAAACAAATCCTGAGATTATAATGTCATCTTAACTAAATCGGGACCTATTATAACTCTTTTTTTTCATATACTACCCTCCCTCCTGTGCCTCATCATCTTTGAATCCCTGGGTGCTCCATGCAAATTGTAGGTTTCTTTTCACTAGTCTTTTAGATTATAAAATTTTCATTTATCAAAATACATGCATCCAATTCTATAAACCTATACAACTAATAAATCAATAAAATTGGACGATGAGAAAAGTTTAAAATTAGAATATTTTGTATTTAGAAAATATGGATAACAAGAACAGTGATAAATAATGACAAAGGGGTGGACTATGTTTAGAAATGATATATTTAGGATAAAATTCAAGATATATATTGTTTTTGAAAAAAAAAATTATCTTTAATGAATCCAGTTCAATATAAAGGAGGTTCATGAGCTGTTTTGACAACCGGGCGAGTAACCACAGCCACATCCAAACGATATGCTAGCTAGCTGAGGACAAGCTCAATTATAATGGCATTTTCGTAATTAAATACGAAATCGAGGACATTTGCGATTCATTTGCCTATAAAACCCCAACGAGATATTGCGATATTGGTAATAGTTCTTCATTCTCTGTTAGAGCGAGAGAGAGAGATGGAGAGAGAGATGAGCGGCGATGGGAAGGGATTGAAGCTTTTCGGGGTTAGGATCGGTGGGGTGAGGGTGCGGAGCGGGGTGGATGAAGAGGAGGAGGTGATGAGGAAGAGCTCCAGCATGGGGAACCTCGCCGCGGCGGCGCCAGCGGCGGAGAGCGGAGCTGGCGATCATGGGTATCTCTCCGATGGGGGATTGGTACAGTCATCGAGACGGGGGGGTGGACATGATAGGAAGCGAGGTGTTGGATCTTTATATCTTTATATGTTTATATCTGCTCTTGTTTATGGGTTGATGATCTGGTATTTGTGTTTATATCTTCGATTTATAACTAGAAATGGAGATCTTTCATTAGTTTATTTTCTTGTTTTTTTTGGTTAAAATTTGTCTGATTTACGTTAAATTCAGCTAGTTTATATTTCATTTGAACTTTTGCAATGTTTTTGTTGATCATGCTTCTGTTTGTTGATAGCTCTCTATTTAGTATTTTTGGGTTCAATTTGTGAACTTTTTGATCTGATATCATGAGATATGAAATTTTGGTTGTCAATCAACAGAATTCAGGATGATCGATTTGAGTTTGTTTTTGTTGGTATTGATTATAGTATTTTTTTTTCTCATGAAATTGTAGGAATTTCCTTGTTGGGGTTCTGAATGTAATACTGTTTTATGCCTACTAGATTTGTTTAGGAACTTCCTTTACAGTGTCCCTTTTTGTTGTGCCTATTGTTCTTTATGCCAGTCTAAAATAAAATCCCGGGCATGCTTAACCAAAAGAGGAAGTGTGAATTCATTCCAATGTTACATTTTAGGGTGTGAGGCGTTTGTGAAGGAGTATGGGGATCATTTTTAGTTTTTTTTTTTTTAAAAAAAAATCTCATAATAATAGATGGTAATGTTTTCCTGGGTTATATTCAAATGCATACTTTCCCTGATGTTTTGCTTTTGTATGTCTTTGTTTTAAAACTAGAATAAATCAGCATTTTGTTTTTTTTTTCATAGGGAATCTTGCAATTTCTCAGTGCTGGTTTTCTTTAAAGTGTGGTTCATGTTAATGGTGGATCAAAGGAAGTGAAGTCCTTGTTATTTATGTAACATCTTCCCAGTTTCTAATGGTTAGATTCTTTCATAATTTAATTTAGGGGTCCCATGGACTGAAGAAGAGCATAGGACCTTTCTGGCTGGACTGGAGAAGCTAGGGAAGGGAGACTGGAGAGGAATTTCCAAGAACTTTGTGACAACCAGAACCCCGACTCAAGTGGCTAGTCATGCGCAGAAGTATTTTCTGAGACAGAACAACCCCAATAAAAAGAAACGACGATCCAGTCTCTTCGATGTGGTGATCAACGATAAAGTAATTCCATAATATTGACTTCAACTTCTGTGTATTTGCTTTAATCTTTCTTGTGACCAATCACTATATACATAGGAAAGCAATAGACTATAATTGACTTCAATTAATCAATTTTCACTTCATCATAGTCTTCTTTTTCTTTGAACTCATCATTTCATTTTAATTATGAATGATCATTGTAGACGATGGCAACTGGGAACGAAACTACCCCAACAGTGCCACTAAATTCACACCATGAAGTTAAAGAATCAAACAAACCTCTCCCAGAGGAATATCACCTGGTATACCACCTACCTCTGCACCCTGTATAGTCCTTTAGACTAATATTTTTATGGGAATGGAAACAAATGGAGCAAGCTCATACTGGAACAACTTGATGTTTTATAAATTCAATTTTTGTGCATTTGCAGCCAGGGACCTCAACTTCGACGGCAACTCAAACAGCATCTCGAGGCACAGAGTTACCACCTGTGATGAATTCTGGTGCTATTCCTATGTTCAGTACTGTTGATCTGATGGTAAGACAACCGAGATGTGGTCCTAATTCTTTTAAAGAATTTGTCTTGTACCAAACTCAGATGCTGTAAAATGCTTCTTAGATGTTGCTAATGTTAGAATGATTAACAG
This sequence comes from Dioscorea zingiberensis, assembly GCA_026586065.1. NCBI lineage: Eukaryota > Viridiplantae > Streptophyta > Magnoliopsida > Dioscoreales > Dioscoreaceae > Dioscorea > Dioscorea zingiberensis. The sequence continues at coordinate 1,737,450 of CM048822.1, read as the reverse complement.
GTGAGAACTTCAGGTTCCATAGAAGGCCAGACCATCCCAACATTGTCCTTTAATCCAACTCATTACATCAAGGACCCGTCAGTATCTCCATCACATGATCCCATGCTCTCTATCTGTGCTCCAGATTTCCTGAAGCTATCCTTGTCTCATCCTCATTGCACCAGGCCGTCCACCGGAACATCCCCGTTGATCGAAAGCAACGATCTGGAACTCAGCATCGCACCGCCTCGGCCTCACAGCCTTTCCAAACTATCATCTCAGGGTGGTGGCACCGGTGCAATCAGTGTGGTCTAAACCATCTCTTTACCTCTGTCATTAAACCGCCAAGACATGTTTAGAAATTAATTAACAGATACTTGTTTAAATGGAATCTGAAGCTTGGGTTTCCTGATCAAGTAGGTGAATCAATAAAACAAGATGACCATGACCAAAAGATGAAAATGCCTCAATCTATGATAAATGCGCATGTTTGTTGTTCTCATCCTATGCAACCAGTGAGACAGGGTCAGGTGTTTGTGTGATCCTGAGCTTTCTCTGTGTCCTTAGGCTCAAGAAGAAATTAAAACTTGTCCATTGATAGGTGTGGGTGGGCCAACCACCAACGACTTGAACTTTGTATAGAAAGCCACATCTAGGGCTATAAGAGCGTGTCCCACATGTGACAACTTGGGTCCGTAGAATCTAGATCAGATCCTGAATGATAGGTAGATGGGGAATTTGGTTGGAAATCAAAGCAAAGGGAGGAAAGTGAAAGTCACATGGTGGGGTATGGTCCTATGTTACAGTGGCCATGCTTTAAAGATTCCCTCATGGTGGTGTTGTTGGTGTTGGATAACAAGTCAATGATTTGATAAGGTTTCATTTCATCCTTCCTTTATATCTTTATCTATTCATTTTAAACTATGTTCCATCATTAAATTTTTGAAGATTATAAGAATGATTTCTTTATTGGAAGCACTAAAATAGTAGTGTAGTTGTGTGGTTTGATAGCAACCAACAAGTAGACTTTTATATTTTAATGACAACTGAATTAAGTATGAACATAAAGTATAATATCAAAGTACGGTACAAGAAACAACTTGACCACTGGCGATTATACCAATAAAACTCCCTCTAATAAAAGTGAATATAATAAATCAAAACAAGAACCCTGGATCTCACATGTATGTTTCCAATGTATGCACTTATTTTTATATCTCTGAAACTCGGAACTACTCTAACTTTTAATAATGATACACTTTCAATTAAAAAAAAACCCTAGATGTATACTGTAACACTGTCACAATCACAAGCCAATAGATTTGAGTTTCAGATAATGAACACTTTAAACTTTGATAAAGAAAAAATAGAGGCATTTCATGGTTGATAATATATATATGTACACCTTTTGACAAGGAAAAGAGGATGGGTAGAAATGGAAGCTTGATTCAAGTTTAACCCTTTCATGTGGCTAGCAAGGGCTTATCCTATGTAGATGCCCCTGGAATATCTGATTCCTATTTAATTTTTCAGCTGAGATGGATTTTTATTTTATTTTATTAAGTAGATAAATCATAATTTATTTATAATATTAAGATTTGATACATCATTCGGTCAAAGAGAAAATAAAGGATTACAACATTTGTTGTCTCATTTCTCTTTGACTTAATTTGAGCTTCTTCTCACAATCCCCCTTAAATTGGTGTTGGATTATCCCCAAATATCTCTTCATTCTCGTCAGCCCTACCAAATGTGTCCACTGTAAATTCTAGGTTGCGCTTTAGCAAAGGTTTGTTGCCATCTTCAACTTTGTCCGTTTTGCATTCGGAGCTATATTTAACCAAAAAAATATGTGGGAAAAAATATCATGAATAACTTTTAAATAAACGCGTTATTTATTTCTTTCACCCTAAATATTCCAAGTAATAGCCATTATAACAAGTTCCCAACCTCGTCTTAGGTCCACCCAAGGGGAGGCGTTCCTGATACCCCATAGGGCTTGTAGGCCCGTCCCCCTTGCTGAGATGGAACCTATTGATGGTCAGATATTCTTGTTTACAACCAACAGGCGAAACGGAATTCGAATCCATCATGATGTCTTCCCTTTGGACAAGCTTATGTTCGGAACTGTACCTACAAAATACGGAGTTACATGACTTTACAGAGCAACATGATGAGATAATTTCATCTGAATATAATAGTGATGTGTAAATTCAGATTGCTAACTGGCAAATAAAGTTAACAATAGTGATTGATTTATAGACAATATGCTGGTTTTTAATGGAGAGTTTGCAAGCAGAAACCGTTTGTGTTCATGTTATCAGGATGAATATACATAACTGAAATTAATTGGATTTGCATTGAATCTTCTCACTGCCACTGCACCGTGAAGGCTCAATGGTCCATGATCACAAACTGCAGAATGTTGGAGTGGATTTTTGATGGACCAGTGACGCTTGGCCCTGTTTAAGTGGATCAAATTTAAACTCTTCTTGGCTAAAGTTAAGTGATTCAGGGTACTATGTTGCACAAAAAGATATAGAAAAGAGCAAATTATATAAAAACAAAATTAATAGGAAGAATAAGGATAAAAACTACAAAGTCACAAACACTAGCAGGAAATAACTTTCAAGCCCAAGAACAAGATAAGATAGGAGTTTCTTCAGAAAATGATTGAGAGGAATTTCAGCTTAAGGATTCTCCATCTTAAGATTCATTTCTTGCTTTGCTGAACACCCAAATTTCTCATTTATCATTACAATGAAAGAAACTATACCAGCATAGCATCACCATCTAGCCTTAGTTTGACCATAAATTTAGAACCCACAGTAGAAATTCTTGCCATACATGCATGGATTGATTTGATATCTTTACAAGGCACATAGGTCTGAGCACAAATCTATATACATGTAATTAAATTCTGCTGTAGAAATTCCAGAAAATTTATTATTTATACTTCCTATATAACAAACTCCAAAGTTTAACCTAAATTATATTCAACAAAGTACCTAAAAATTAATGAAGTTGCAAGGCACAAATATCTCGGAATGGTCAATATGATGCACACATACTCAGGCAAATATTTCAAATACACAATATACTTCTTCTGCAAGCTATTTAGTCAATACCTAATTTTCAAAGTTTTAGTAACTTGTACGTGACCAACTTTCACATGGAAAGTTGGCTAGTTCATTTCCTCTCATAAGGAGAGATTAAGGATTCAAATCACACTAGTGACGTGCTTCCAGTGGCTTGTCCATATTTTTTTTTTTTTTTTTAAAAGAGTAACTCATACATGAAGAATACCTAAGTTTTGGAGGGTAATTATATTTAATGAACACATAGATTTGATGGGTTTCATGGGAATAGGGTTAAATGTATGCTAAAGCCTATCCTCTAGTTAGAATATCAAAATAAACTAAAAGATGCTGCAAAAGTAGAAGGAAGATAATTTATAAAAGACGTGGCAGAATAACTGGTAGAACTTAGTTTAATGTCATAATATCAACCTTTCATCCACTTTCTTGTTTGTCAATATTTCTGTTTTAAAATTCATTCAACTTTCAGCCTAAACAGAAAATAACAATCTATGCCCAATAGGCAATAACATCCTCACTCTGTCCTTAAGTAGTATGATACATTCCCAGTGTGAAGGAAACAGAGAATGTCATATCAGACCAAGGTAAACGGACTAAAAATTTCTGTAAAGCTCCATCCATATAAATACAAAATGTCCGTCCAAGTTATTGCATAAAGAAGTTAACCAACTGATACAACGTTAATTTTTCCTTCTTATGATTGGCAATGATGCATTCCTATCCACAAGAAAAAACAACCAACAGAATTCATTTTGCCATAGATTTAAAAAGACACATAATTATTCTACAAGACAGAATACGCCAAAAACAGCAATCTAAAAACTTATTATCATGCTTGCAAAATGCACATGCTCAACATGCCAAAAAACCCCGACATCCATTTCAATTAGTTTCTAAGATTAGTATGTACCAACAAAAAAAGATATTGTAAGCAACATGTGCTAGACATGCAAACTAAAAAGAAAAAGAAAAAGAAAAGAACTGCACTATTTATGGTATCAAAGCAAGAACAATGAAATAAAGCAAAAACAAAAAATAAAAAATAAAAACTGAAGTCTGTAACTCAAAATATCCATATTTAAAGCAAAAGAACCACCTTTCTGAGTATTCATAATTTCATATACAATCAACAAGTTCTAGCAAAGTGTCAGGCATCCCCTCCCCTGCTTTCCAATTGCCTTCAACCTGGATCAGAAAGGGTAACCGAATCGATCACCAAATATTTACACCAGAATAACCACTAAAAGATCTCATACCAAATTACAAGCAAATAACTCATCTAATATCAATTACTCACCAGTTGACAAAGAGCTGATGTCATCAAGAAGTTAAAGAAAGGAAAAGAAACCCTAATGCAAACAAGAAATCAGAAAAAGCAAAGTAACCACTCAAAGATAAAGAGCATCGAGAAACCGAGTACATGGTATGGAATTAGGGTTTATATGTACCATAGGATCCGATAGAATTAGGGTTACTAAACTCGCCGCCATGGCCTCCAGCACTATCCTTGAGGAGCAACAGCGTCATCCATCCCGTTGGAAACTACTCTCACAAACAAACATAAGAACAGAAGGAAAGAGGGCGCAAAGGTGAAGAGCTACACGTAGAGGAGGGGCGGCAAGGCAGGTGATCAAGGGCCGCCAGCGATGCCCCCCTCTAGCCGGAGCATCGCCGACGACACCCATTAACCAGCGTTACGAGTGAACGTTTAAAAAATACATAATATATATATATATATATATATATATATATATATATATAAATGTTACAAACAGACCGGCCAAAACGTTTTGAAAAACACGAAAATTCTTTGCACCAGGCTTTAGTTATCAAAATTCAGATATTAATAAAATTAATTTATTTTTTTTAGAGATGAGATAAGTTCTAGAAATTAAGATAAAATATGTGAAAAAAACATAAATATAACAACTTCAAATTAATTTAAAACATAACTAAAACCTATCAAATTCGACTTATTTATTAAATAATCAAACTGAATTTAAAACCTAAATCTCAAAACTTGCTCCTCATTGGCTTACTTTTAAGTATTAAAGATTTGTGACTTATAAAACACACATTTCCACTGATTTTGCTAAAAAAAATATCAGGGTTGAGAATGACCCAAATGGGCCAAAGGTGTAATAGCTGAACGGCAAAGATCACATAAGATGAGAACTCCGGTTCGAATCTTCTTTATGAGAAAGTGAGGATGCAGGGCGTGGGTCACCTAGTGTGGTGGCCCATGCACGCATGTAAGTCTTCTCCGTGTGGGATTGGTAGTCATGAGCGGTAAAGACGTGCACCGAGTGAAACCTTAGGGGCCGCACAAGATGCGCCCAGAGACGGTAAAGACGTGCACCGAGTGAAACCCGTGATAGTCCGATCCAAATGGCCAATGTTCTTTGAGTTCAATTGTAGAAATAATCACCGCAAAAATGAAAACATTTTTAGGTATGATAGGGGTAAAATTGAAAAGAACATGTGCTCTCATGATTGACCAGACAAGTGGAAGAACCACGAGTCCCCATCCCTTCAACATAAGAGGTAAATAGCTCAAAACACTTGGCCCAAAATACTCTGCTTAAAAACACTCGGCCTCGACACTTTGCCGAACCTTCTGTGAAACATGCTACTAGAAGCTCGGCTATGATGATGAGTCGAGCAATTTGCCGAATAATCTGTCAAAACGGTCCGCCATTAGACCGAACATACAAAAGGAAAAAAAATATCTAGAAGCATCCAACACCCTCAAACTGAATGTCCGGAAGAACGAGGAACCTCGGGAAAACCCTCAAAACTCGGCTAGCTGACACACAAGTGGCCAAGTGGACATACTCTTGGCGCCCAAGTAACCAGAGCCTATAAAAGAAAAAGGAGAAGCTCATTTGGAGGATGATCACTCTATTACTTGAAGTCTTGCCATTTTAAAAAATTCCTCTCTCCCTCCATTGAAATCTCCTCACCTCCCCTTTCACGGCTTCTAGCCTTTGTAAAAGGATCATTGCTTAGTGAATTCGCTATTGCTACAGAGCACTCCGTTAATCTCAGCGTCTCTCTTCTCTTGGCTTGATTTTCATTCATTTTCTTAATGTACTAAGTCCCTTGACACAAATAAATTCAACCATCACTAAGGAATCGGGATCAAAACCAATTTTCATACCAACACCATATATTTTTTTCTTCAAGTTTCTTCTCATATGGACAACTTTTTTAATATTTTAACTCAATATATCCTTTATATGTATCTAATTGCAAATTGTTTTTTAAGAAATGACATTTGATGTATATACCACTTCAAAATTTTTATTTTCAAATACATCCACGTGAACTCATCCAAACAACGAATATAGTTGACACAGAGATTGAATTCCTTCTTCAGTGAGCTACATGAATCATCAAAGTCTGTTCATTCTCAATCAAAGATAATGGTTAAATAAAGTACAATATTGAACATTCAATACAACATCGGAAACACATCCTAGGAAAAAATTAATGAAGGCATGGTAGGGAGCTGAATAATAGGGAGTGCAAAATATCCATAATCTACTACAAGAGGTACATTCCATGCACACTAGAATTTTATGCTGTCGGTGGCGAAGATAATATATATTTCAGAACCAAACCCATCATTAGACCAAAAAGGCCAACAAAGGCCATGAAGATCAATGAAAAGCCTGCTTCACCTTTATGGGCTCTTCGTCGCTTCAATGTTTCCTAAAACAATTTGCAAACAATTTATTACAAGCAAAGAATGTAAACCAAACACATTAAATTAACCAATGTGAAAAACAAAGTATATTGAGTTTGATACCCTGTTGGATGGAAAACAAACACATGTTATGAGATCAGACTTGTATGAAAATCCAAATTCACCAAACTCTCACAAATGAAAGCCAATTCTTATTTCTTAGTTAAGAGGAAACTGCATGTATTTCTTCACCCGATCACTAATGATGTTGTAGCATGCCCCATCCTATTTATTTCGTTTAGAATTTACAAATTCTCTAAAAAAATGTAACTATTTAAGGATCTTTTCTAAACCACAAAAGGTATCTAAAATATAATGCCAACACCAGTTTCAGGATTCAAGGATACTTCACATACCTTACAGCAAAAGTGTAGCAAAAGACGGAGAAAAATAAAGCAAAAGTCAACTAAGCATTCAATAGAACTAAAAAGTGATGAAATACAATAATAGCATACCACTTCCCGTTGTAATTGCTGATTTTGTTGGATGGTAGCATCCCTTTCAGCTCTCAAGTGTTGTAATGCTTGCATCTGCAGGATAAATATCCATTTGAGAATATGTAACACATACAGAGTATCGAATGAAATCAAGTAGACAAGAATCAGGAACTTGCAGAAATTTACAAGAAAACACATACACTGCCTGACACGATAATGTGGAAAGAAAGATTCCACATCTTTTAATAACACATTTTTTCCACAATACATAAAAAATACAGGGAACAGAGATGACCATGCAAACTTCACAATCCTATGTTGACATTGAAAATGTGGGTGAGCTCTTTATAAATTCAGGTTGCAGCTGTTAAAATTAACACATGGAAGATAAGCTGAAATTTTCACACAAGAATTGTATTTTTTTTCCATTGTTGGTCAGCACATGCTCATCGCCCATTCCTAATTTCTACGAAAAACCATTTTCTTTTGCTTTGATACCAAAAACATCTCAAATATGAAGGTTATTTGACACAGTGGGTATTAGTAAGTGGTAATGGCATTTAACAGTCCAAATTCTCAAGATATCCTGGAAACATTTGATATTTAAACTAGCAAATGAAATAATAATGTTTGTGAGGTTATGAAAATTCCAAATAAACTAAGTGTGATGCAAACATATGATTTGGTTAATTTTCTTGATGTGCATAATAATTGGTTCTCCTATGTATAACAATATATATCAATAAAAAAATGTATAACAATATATGCATTGTTCTAATTAAGTACAGGACATACTGTGTTCAAATAAAGTACATGATTGTCACAAAATTATATTTTCAATCGGACTAAAAAAAAAATCACCCCTCACTGAAAAAAAAATATATATCAACCTTATTTTCAACTTTTTTTGGCAAAAGAGTAGAGGGCAACCCAACATGAGCTTAAATGCAAAATTGACATCGAAGAATAAACCTTTCTTGATGCAGAACAATGGGATTAAAAGTTCAACCACCGGGCAATAACTAAAAACTATCAACTACTTTGCATAGCATCAATTGCGTCACACTAGAAAGGTCACCCTAGGTTATAAACCAAAAGTCAATCTAAGAAACATCACCTCCAACTTTGAGCAATGGGAAGAAATAAAAGATGAAACATTCTAATTTAAATCAACATCAACTTGGTAAATCAAGTGTAATTATTAAACACTATAAAATAATTGACAAAATGGGAAGGGGAAAAAATGGAGACTGTGAGAAAGCAAAAGTAACAGTTCTCTTTTGTAAAGAAAAAAAACAGTATTCAAGAAACAACATGATCCACCAAAAAGAAAATAGAGCAAATAGAAAGAAATTTGTAACTTACTTCTTGTGCGCTTGAGTTATCCAGGCCCTACAATTGTGGAAGGAAAATCAATTTCTTCACAAGCATACTGAATCCATCCAAGAAGGGAAAGAAGAAAGAATATGACACTTACTGAAATGCCATCAGAACCTTGTCTTAGATTCCTAGATGCTGATGACATGCCTGATTCATCCAAATTTCCAGTGCCTGATTGAACAAGAGCTTTGTAAATGACCTTAAGCTTCAATTCTTCTATCACTTTATCACCCTCCTTATTAAACTGCATTCAACAACCACAACAAAGATTTAAAACATCGAAGAATGAAGGCATATAATGATGCCACCATGAGCTCACCGTCTCAGGAGGTAGCTCATCAACATCGGCAACAGGGGCCACTTTTGTACTCTGAAGGAGAAACTTATCTTTGCATTGCATGTCAGGTGGGTATTCCTTCTGTGCCTGCAGTGTAACTTCAGAAAAAACCAAACAAAAAGAAAAAGAAAGGGCAACATGCTCATTAGAACAACAAGACAAGTAGACAAATAATACACCATAATAACAATAATAAACAAGGAAACCAAGCAGGATAAAAACCTGTTATGGTACAAGAGTCCCAAGGTTGCACCACACTGGTGTTTGGCCGGACAAAGTATTTCCTTGGTGAAGTAGTTTTCACCTAATATCCCACAATTTAATACAGAAAATGCAATATGAATCCATTTCAAGGAAAAACAAAATCCAATTACTATGTAATGACTAATTGCAGAATTGCTTCAAAATCAATAAATGAACAGAGAGAATCAAGCCGCGGATGTGCCAAAATTTGAACTTTTATGAAGTACCAAATCCAAATTTCATTCATGTAAGCAACACATGAAAAATGAAAAACATCATTTCTTTAAAATCAATACAATGACATGACGGAACATCTGCAAGCCCTTGGGTTACCTTAAAAGCAACATGGTGTTCAGTGTTGTTGACGACCTTGAGATTGCAAAATGAGGGCTTCTCAAGCTCAACTTCATCAAAACAGAAGAACAAAAAACATCAAAATCACAACTTCTCGAAACTGCCAAAATAATCTGAAATAACTCTTGAATTAAAAAGAAAAGAGAAGAAGAAAGAGGAAAGGATCATCGATCGCTACATTCGAAGGTGAGCTCCTCGGGATGAACCGAGATCAGTTGTCCGCTGGCGCTCATCGCTGATCCAAAACCCTACATCAAAACACTCCAATCGTGAAATTTAAGCAGTTCTTCCAGGAATTAGACCATCGAATTGGAGTGAAGGAAAGGCGGATCAAAGAGATTGAGAGAGATTTCGAATTGGGACCTTGAGATGCGGACGAATCAACGCGAAGAAGTTTTCTCGGAGCAAACGGGGCTCTGTGTTCACTGGAGAACGCGACAACGACGGAGCTTTCAAATCAAGCCACCCACTCTCGTCTCTCTATCCCCCCGTCTTATTAATACTCTTTAATTATCAATTAATTTTCGGTGGAAAATATATAAATTAAAACCAATTTAATTTCACAATAAATCATAAAAATGCTATTTAATGATATCAAATAAATATAATAATAATAATAATAATAAATAATAATAAGAGCAAGAATGACGTGGAATGGGCCCACCATACGTGCTGGTGTCCGTTTGAGAAAGAGAGGTGTTTATTTTGATGCAACTTTGTTGGACCTCTTAGACCCAATTATTGGATTTACAGGCAACTATCATTTAAGTTTGTTTGGTTTGGGGCCTTTGAGAGCACTGACTGGCTTTCAAGACGTGCATTGCAATGACCTTTAAAACGAGCATGGATGGATTGGATTCCCTTTTGTTAATATACATGTTATTAGATAAAAACCTAATTAAATAAGTGTATATATATCAACAACATATATATTTTATTTTTAATTAAATAGATAAACTAATTCTGATACAAAGTGCGTTACAATCCATTTCTTAAGTTGAGGGTTCAAATCATGTTTATTGGGACTTGTCTGTATTTATTAAAAACAATAAAATAAAATAAAACATAAAACAATGAGAGTTAAGAGAATTATTAGCTCGATAGTGTAATTTGAAATCGACCCTTTTTTTGAAATAAATGGATAAATCATAATTTATTTATGATAATATTAATTCATTACGTATACAATCAAAAGGAAATTTGGAAAAATATAACATTTAAGTGCCATTTTCTTTTGCCCTGGCTATTGGTTTCATTGGCCTCCTCCTATGACATTTGGATCCATTGTCAGGCCGTCCTCGAAGGCATCACCGCCCTCATTTACCTGTTTTGGCATATTAGCTGTGAATTCAAGGTTGAGTTTCATCAAATTCCCTGCAGCCTCCATCTTTGCCCGTTTTGCCACTGGAGTTGCATCCAATCAAGAAATTATAAGGAAAGAAATATCATGTATAATTTTTAAATAAATGCATTGTTTATCTTTGAAAACAAACCTATTTTTTTCACCCCAGATACACCATATGTTTGTTGTTGCAGCCAGGTGGCCATCCCCCTCTCAAGGTTTCGATACGACCCTATATGTCTTTCACCCCATATAATTCTTTGATATCGACCCTATGACATGGCATTATGTGACTCTTGTGACTTCCAAAGTTTCAAACGCACCTTTCATTAGCAACTAGTGTAGAAGCATGTGTAGGTACTAGACTTTGAGATCTTGGTACGATCACTCTACTGCGTCCTTATGGACGGGAGATTAGATCATCCTTCTAGATTTTGAGATCTTGGTTCACTCGCTATTTACATGACTAGTTTGGGATAACAAAATCTTCATTCTTGACAACCTTATACAGTAGAACTAGAAGAATGAATATTGATCCATGTGCTTCCACTATAATCAGTGGCCTATCTCCTGCTATGCTCCACACCAAGTAGAATCTGGAATAACTTATGCAATATCGTCAGAGCTATTGTCAAGCTCTAAATGATGTAAGGTCTATGAAGTATCACCTGCCCCAATCTACTGAATAAGGCACAGAGGATGAAAAAGGGCTTGGCTGTCTCCCCCATTCTTTGGAAACTTTGGCTCCAATGCAATAGAAGATATTTTGATAATAAGCATTATATTTTAATAACGAAGTTTGGAGTTCATAAGGGATCAAAGATCATCCACAACAACCAACATATAATGCAGACTTCGAGGACGATGTGACTCTGACTAGATCCCCTAGTTGAGAGCGGCCAACCAATAAAGGTGAGACCCACCCAGACCGCACACGACACCAACCTCCCTAAGGCAAGCTTAGTGAGAATAATGTAAGGCCGAAATGGCTCCCGAGTACCCGACTTTCTAAACATTACCAATGAAAATGGTTTGTCCACTTTATAAAAAAAATAATAAATATTATATTCATATTAATCTAATTATTGATATTGACCTTTTCCGACTCTTTTGGATTGATGCAACCGAAATTTTAGTGCGCCCAAAACTCATATAAACCAATTCACTAATCAAGTGGAACTTAAAGTTAAGATATGGAGCTTAATCCGGTGGAGTGGTTGCCTAAGTTGTTTTTTTTTTAATCATTTTATGGCTTGTTTAGATGCGTTTCATTTGATATATTTTGAACTGTTAGTTTAATGAACATGATTTATCTATTTTTATAAAAATAAAATAAATTAAAGCATGGCTCTCTTCCGCAAGATATTTTTCTCTATAATTTTTGTATGTATGGAATTTTGAGTTTATTATCAAGATAAAAAAAAACACCAATGATAAATATAGAATAAACAAGATGTTTATCAATTAAAGCATATTGGTTTTTCCATTTCATGATGTGAGTTTTCAGATTTGATTGAACCATTTAAATACGTCATCCAGGTATACTGCTGCAACGTTCTTTTTAAATAGATTTCCATTGATTTGATCTCAATTGAGTACCGATAGCATCTCATGTAGGATGATAGTAGGTAAATGGCGTGTTTTGTCAAGGATTTATTATTATTATTATTATTATTATTATTATTATTATTATAGGGGATAAACACCACATATACATGTGGGGATTCAAACTTAAAAGTTTTGTTCTCACAAAGTGAATTACTCAAACTGTTCTCCTATTTATCTAAGTAGGGACTCAATACGGTAATACCAATCGTCAATTACCCAACACATTTTAAATCCGAGATATCGTTACACCAATGGTTTTTTGGTTTTGTCAAGGAATTTGAAGGTTATAAATCTGACGAAATTCAAAAATGAGTTTTTAAATATCCAAATAACAATTGAATTTAAAAAAAATTAATATTTTAATTTAAAAATTGGATTTTCAAATATAAATTTACAAGGTATACTAATAGCATGAGCCAAAATCTTTGTTTTAAGATGTGAAAACCCATTCTAAATTTTTACGTAAACAACCAATCAAAATATTTGGGTTGAAGTGAATTTAAAAATTATACTACTCTAAATCATTCAACATATCATAACTTGAAATAATTTGGAATAAAATTTTAAGAGTTTGAAATATAATTTTAATTCAAATTATTTTATTTAATTCTGAGTTATTAATAAAAAAAACTATTTTCATTCAATTTATAGATAAATGGCCAAATTCATAATTAATTTCAGTGTGATGGTTGTTTATTGCGGTCCACTTCTGGTTATGAGAATGGTATTTCATGGTCGTCTCGGCTACGTGGCAAGTGACCGCAAGCAAGCCTGTAACCTCTTTTCCCGCCTAATCACCCGCTCAATTGACACGTGTCGATGGGCTACCTCCATTCAAATCCGAACACGTACCCCATTCCTTTCAATCCTTCGCGCTCTCTTCCCGCGATCCCTCCCTCTTCTCCTCCCTCTCTCTCTCTCCTAGTCAGGGAAACACCATCGTCTAGGGTTAGGGTTTGCAACAATGGCATCCCTATCAGTCCCTCCGGGCATCGAGCTCCTCCACGGCCGGCTGTGGAGTCACAGGGCGCACCGCGGCCTCATCCTGATCCTCACCTTCATCGCCTACGCCCTGTACCACGCCTCTCGCAAGCCCTCCAGCATCGTCAAGAGCGTCCTCGATCCTCACCCCTCTCTTCACTCCCTCTCTTCTCAATCCCCTCCCCTTCTCTGGCCGATCGGCCCTATCTTCATTAACCGAAGCGCAGAGTCAAAGCACTGCTACCCTGACACGGGCTGGGCCCCGTTCAATGGCGAGGACGGCACCGCCAAGCTCGGCGAGATCGATGTCGCTTTCCTCGCTTGCTATTCCTTCGGGCTGTTCTTCGCCGGGCACCTCGGTGACAGCCTCGATCTTCGCCTCTTCCTCGCCGTCGGCATGATTGCCAGCGGGGTCTTTGTGGCCCTCTTCGGAATGGGTTACTTGTGGAGCATCCACGTTTTTTGGTTCTTTCTTGTGATGCAGATGCTGGCGGGGGTGTTTCAGGCCACCGGCTGGCCGTCGGTGGTGGCAGTGGTCGGTAACTGGTTCGGAGAGAATAGGCGAGGGCTGATAATGGGGATTTGGAATGCCCATACTTCGATCGGTAACATAATGGGATCTTTGCTTGCCGCTAGCATTCTTGATTATGGATGGGGATGGTCTTTTATACTTCCTGGCTTCTTGATTGCACTAGGAGGAGTTCTAATATATCTCTTCTTGCTTCCTTGTCCTGAGAGTATTGGGCTCCCTGGTCCTTACCAGAATGATGATGGATCTATTGGGGTTCCTGGTCCTTACCAGAATGATGATGGAGCTGTGGATGAAGAAGCTGGGCTTGCACCATTGGCGGATAATGAAGGACATGGGAGGAATGGGAATGCAATTGGGATCTATCGGGCTTGCTGCATACCTGGAGTGATACCTTTTGCATTGTGCCTTTTCTTCACGAAGCTTGTAGCATACACGTTTTTGTATTGGTTGCCATTCTACCTTAGCCACACCGGTAAAGTTTTCACTGATTCCTGTTAATTTTTTATTTTATTTTTCTTATTCTGTTCTTGATGAAAAATTATCTTACTTCTGAATCTGATGCCATAATGTTAGTTTAAAATTCGATGTCTTAGTTAATCTGGAAAACCTGGTGAGAGAATTAGAGAAGAAGCGATTATATCTCCAGAAAAGAAGCTTCTAAGATATTAGAAAAAAAGGCTTGATTATATTGAATTCTTGGCCACATTTAGATGTTTATAGAAACTATAAGATAAGAAGGCAAGAGTAGTATATCTGTGTTAGAGAAAAATAGAAAATAGATGATGCTATTGATGAATGTGGTTTATCGACCCACCCTATTCTAAAACATAAAAGGATGACAATCTTACTTATGTCACGAATGATTCAGAGTGACACTTTATTGTTGCTGCAACACCACATTCTAAGTTGTCTGCAAAAAATCATGGAGTTTTCCTATGGAAGTACAGAGTCCCATTTACTAATTGTTCTCTGAAAAAATTCAGATATGTGCAACTTCTTGATGTATGTGATGTATCTCATTTCAACAGATTATTGTTGCAGCTATAGGTGGAGAGTACTTATCAGTTAAATCTGCTGGAAACCTTTCAACACTGTTTGATGTAGGGGGGATTTTTGGAGGGATCCTTGCTGGATTTATATCTGACCGACTCAACGCTAGAGCCATCACTGCAGCTGGCTTCATCTATCTGGCTATACCTGCTCTTTCTGCTTACCGCACTTATGGGAGCATTTCAAAGCTGTCGAACATTGTACTGATGATGGTTGCTGGTTTATTTGTTAATGGTCCCTATGCCCTTATAACAACTGCTGTATCTGCTGATCTTGGAACTCACAGTTCACTTCAAGGAGATTCTAGAGCTTTGGCAACCGTTACAGCAATTATAGATGGTACTGGGTCAATTGGTGCTGCCCTTGGGCCCCTTCTTACAGGGTTTTATTCAAGACAAGGGTGGGATTCAGTTTTTAGATTGCTTGAGATTGGGGCATTTGCATCTGGTGTATTGTTATCTCTCCAAGTTAAATCTGAAATACAACAAATTATCCAAAATAGGAGAAACTCTGATCAGTCAACGCAGCAGGGTGGAGGAGGTATTGTTTTCAGGATCACTATTGAGATTTTTCTTCATTTTTTTGTCTACCATGGGATATTATTATCTATGAATTCCTGTAGCCTAGCCTCTTCAAAACTATTAGCTCCTTTGTCAGAATCCATCTCCACACCATTTTAAGTATCCATGAATTTCTGTTGCCTAGTCTCGCAATTATTATTATTATTTTCATTTTGCTTTCTCTTTATTGCAGAGTCCATCGCTACACCATTTTTAGCAGAGGAAAGTTGATGACACACACTGCACAACCTGTAGGAAAATTTTAATGAGGTAGTTGTTCGTGAAATATTAGAAGGCTTTAACAAACAATAAGAGGCACAGGGGAAAAAGTCGCAGATGTGGTATGCTGCTATTTTTGACTAAAACATGTTCTTTTTGATGTAAAACATTACACCTCTTTTTAAATCTGCTGTACCGTTCAGGTTTCAATTTTGTGGTGATTCTGAGATTTCATTTCTCCCTTAGGCACTGCATATATTGAACACAGACAATGCCTGTAAATTTGTGGTAGTATACTAATTGAAATTTGATATTTTTCAATAATGTTAAGTGCAATCTATGAAGATGTGTGTGCCATCTAACATGAAAAGGGAGTGCAGAGAAAACAATTGATGGTAAGTAAAATTGTGTAATTCATAGATTTGATTTTAACTTATTACATCTTACTAATTTTCTTCATGTGCAGGTCCAACATCAATTTCATAATCAGCTGTTTAAATTGACTAGGGGTTCAAACATAATGCTGCATCTTGTTTTCTTCTTATTCCTGTTTTTCATGATACTGATGTGTGAATCAACCATCCAAGACAAACTTTTCTTTAAGAAGAAATCATAAATAGCTGGACTCTTAAGATTTTATAAACATGATGGTCTCTAGAACGTTCCTTGTGTATATTGTTTATGGTTTTGGTGCTTTTGGTATTCAATCAGATATATTCTCTTCAGGGTGAATGTTCCAGTTAGTGGAGCTGTGCTTGTCTTGGTCTTGCTTAAAGCCTTAAACATAGTTGCAGTTGATGCTTTGCATGTTATTGTATCACACTACCAAAAGTATATTTCTGATGTTTTTTGGTGTTGGCACAGAGCTGGAATTTTTGCATTGGCTTGTTTTTATCGCAAATAATAAGATTAATATTACTCACTCTACTTCCCAGAAATGGATTCTCAAATTGCAGGTAATGGGCATGATCATGGTGAAACAATGTTCCAGTCCCAGACTCTGAAAGCCCCAAATGGATAGATCTACACAACTTATTATTCACTTGTGTTTGTGATATGGTCTGTAACTTAAATTCATCAATGGATGTAATACTACCAAGAACTTCAGATTTCTACATTTTGCGAATAGAGTGGTGAAATATGGTTTAGTGTTGTATGTTCAGTAGTTGTAGGAGATACCCAAGCAGATAGGAAGGTGTATCTATTAAGCAAACAATCTGGGCTACGGCCATGTTCCTGAATCCCAATTGAGCTCTGTGAGTTCATGATCATCCCTCACATCACATGGTTGATGTCTCACTATAAAACAGGTCTCAACTGCCAGAGGATTTTATCACACTTGTGAATGGGACATCACAGCTAGCATATCAGAACTTGGGATGGAAGGGATGGGACCATCTCTCATCCCTTTCCCATCCTTTACTTTTTATTCTTCATTTAATTTCCAGACTATATATGTGGCTGTTGGCACCATCGACTTACAGCTCTATACCGGATAAAGGGGTTAGTGGTCTGGGCCAGGTACCACTCAATCACGCACAATGGTGGGACTCTCCTGGCGTTATCATGTCTTTCCTAGAATTTCACATTCAATCTTCTTTTTATTTAAAAAAAAAAACTTTCAAAAGGGAGTTTTTATTTTTGCCCAATTTGATAGGTAAAAATAATATAATTGGAGATGCGGGGGATCGAACCCCGTGCCTCTCGCATGCAAAGCGAGCGCTCTACCATTTGAGCTACATCCCCGTCTGTTATTTTTGGTTATATAATAGATTAAAGACAAAAGCATAATGATTGCAATTCAATTATTGTAAACATACTAAAACTTATTATAATCCCTTTCATCATTTTATGTAACTAACTGCATTTATAATATTTCACTTCCTTTTATGTTTCATTAAAATAGTGATTCTCCGTCAGAAAAAAGTGGGAACCCTTTATAATTAGGAGTCACAACAAAGTAATAAAGGACTTGGTGATTCCCATAAGCTTTCCACTAATTAATTGGTTGGTACAATGCTTTTGTTGATTTCTTAATCAACAATAAGGTGGAAAAAACAATCACTCAATTCAATAGATTAATAGTTGTTAATCTTTTCCATTCCTATTGTCCCTCAATGCAATCACTCAATCACTCTAAAATCTAAATATATATAATATATATATCTATATGTGTGTGTGTGTGTAATATCAGCATTGGTTAATAATTCCTAGGTAGTAACGCTAAATAGAAAGTGACACTCTTGGTCATGTGATGAGCATGGAAGTGAGTGGTTGTGGGCACGTTAGAAAAAGGTGTAAAATGCCAGCATTTTTCTAAAATCAGAGACCATTTCTTTAGCAGCATGAATGAATGAATGATGTCGTTGGGTGGAGAAAGTAAGGTGATGGATAAAGCAACCTTTGCTTCACTTACAATGGAAGGCCCCACCTTCCTCGATCTGGCTCTTCATCATCATCTATCTCCTCCCTTTTCTAAACCCCTTCCTACTAGAAATCAAACGAAATACCATATCGATTATTAAATATAAAAAAATTGAGGTTTAAATAGAGGGACACATCTCTATTAGTCGTGAGTCATTTTGAGTTAAGTTTAAGAATAAAATCGTACAGATTCAGGCTAATCAAAACGGACAATATCACACTAACGTAAAAATTTTGAATGACCCAACTGGGTCCAATTTAGAAAGATTTAACACTCCATTCACTCATTCAATACCAAAAAAAACTTACCACCAACCTTCGTATATACAAGATCCTCTCAGAGAGTCCAGAAATTTTCCTTTTTACTTATTTTATAATTATTTTTTTTTCACAGGTCTGGGTTGGGTCATCATAATTTATGATGAAGACTAAAATTGGAAGACATACAGCATAACAGAGATAGTTTTCGAATTATAGAAATGCAACGTTGATCCCCACCATTCCATCGAATTGAGTGATGGAGTGCCTCAACTACCTTCAAAAGCCTTACAGCTAGCTATGCTTCTGCTTACTTGTCCTCTCTCCTCTCTCCTTCTCCTTCTCCATCCTACTATATATCCTCAACCCAACCCTTTCTCACTTCCCATCTCTCTACCTATATCTCTCCATCTCTCTCTGTAATTAAACAGAGAGCCATGGCCATCCACCATGCTACATTATCTCTAACCATTCTCATTGCTCTCCTTTCAGCAACCTCCATTGCCCAGCAACCACCTTCTCCTCCGGCGACCACTCCTCCACCAGCCACCACCACTCCACCACCCTCTCCTCCGGCCAACACTCCTCCACCAGCCACCACCACTCCACCACCCTCTCCTCCTGCCAACACTCCTCCACCAGTCACCACCACTCCACCACCCTCTCCTCCCGCCAACACTCCTCCACCTTCTCCTCCGGCCAACACTCCTCCACCAGCCCCCACCACTCCACCACCTTCTCCTCCAGTAGCCACCCCTCCTCCGGTGGCCACTCCTCCTCCTGTTGCTACTCCACCACCGGTGGCCACTCCTCCTCCAGTTGCCACCCCTCCACCAGTTGCAACTCCACCTCCGGCCACTCCTCCGCCAGCATTGCCACCACCGCCGGCGACCCCGCCACCCGCCGTGCCACCACCGGCTCCAGTCCCAGCTTCATCACCACCTTCACCATCCCCGGCCCCTGTCAAAACGACACCGTCACCCTCTCCGGCCACTCCGGGATCACCTGCATCATCTCCGGGGCCATCAGTCTCGTCTCCTTCCGTTTCTCCAGCATCACAGCCTGCTTCCGCTGATGGATCGAACTCTTACGTGCATGGTGCCTGCATGGGCTTGATCGCCTTCGCTGCTGGCGGACTTGTTCTTCTTCTTTAGAGATCCATATATATATATCATCTATAAATATATATATTGGTGGTGCTCGTCACTGGTCATTCTATATATGCGCGCGTTGTCCTATATGTATTTGTAGATTTATTTTAGGTTAGTAGTACTACTTGTTATATCCCATTGTTTCTTTCTTTCTTTCTCCTATTGTTGTGATTTTTATTTTTCATTTGAGTTGTATCTCTGGAGGAGGATTTGAGATTTTCTTTATATATCATATGATGTGTTTTTTTACCATCATTTTGGCTTAGATCGAATAAAAGCGAGTTGATTCTTGTTTGTGTCATTCAACTTAATTACACAGTTTTTTTTTTTTTTTTTGTAAAATAAGTATTTGAGTATATGAAAATAGACTCTTATAAAAAAAAAATAGGATAAAGTTACCTATAATAGACTTAAAATTTAAGTGATCCTATTCACTGAACTTTGACGAATATGGAAATTTTATAACACCGGGCTGCTCTTTTGTGAAGTAAGCTTTTATTTGTTTTATTTAACCATAATGAATGGAATGGCACTTTGAAATTGGTCCTGTGATGTGACAATAGGAGATGTATATATTTCACCACCACTACCAGTCCAATGCCAAGAAAATTCATTGCTAGTGTGGTGCTGACATGCTTGTAAATTAAGAATGTTTCTTGTCATGACACAACTGATCAGTTTAGTAGATGACTTGTGATGATGAAAAGCATTGGCATGAAACTTAGGCAAAAAAATCACTGACAAATAGTAGTTGAGGTATATAGAATTTTTATGTATACAAAAATAAGAGTAATAAGATAAAAAAAACACAGTTTTTTTTTTTTTTAAATCTCCATTTGATATCAAAGTGGAAAAATATATTTTTAGAGTGTTTTCGAGTAAAAGAAATGAACTAATTATCTAAAAGAATATATTTTTGTCCTTGAAAAGAAATTTGAATATAAATTATTGGGTGATGGATGCATTAAAGTAAACCCCAATTATAAGTTTATTGATTATAGAAGTTCTATGATAATGTATTCAA
Source organism: Dioscorea zingiberensis (assembly GCA_026586065.1). Classification (NCBI taxonomy): domain Eukaryota; kingdom Viridiplantae; phylum Streptophyta; class Magnoliopsida; order Dioscoreales; family Dioscoreaceae; genus Dioscorea; species Dioscorea zingiberensis. The sequence goes on along the minus strand of CM048822.1, from coordinate 1,716,725 downwards.
AATCAAGTTATCTTTAAATAAAATAAAATAAAATAAAGTTTATTATATCGAGCTATATATAAATTAGGGATAATTCTTTGTGGCATCATTTATTTACATTTCGACTTTTAGTCTCATTTAAAAGTATCTTATTGATCCCTCATACCTTTTACTCTTTAGGTCACTGGTGACACTGCTAGCGTTAGGTTTTGAAAAAACCCCAAAAATACCCAGTGAATTTCCCGCCAAAACAAATCCTTTGCTGAAAGGCAGGGTTGTGTACTTCACGATACTTGTAAGATAAGCTAGTCCTCTTATACTCCTCTTTGTCTCCTTCCCTCTGTTCTTTTGCTTGGAGCGTGATGTTCATTATTTTAGTCTTGTAGAGAGTCCAATTCTGCTCCTTCTCTCTTGCGTCTCCTTTCCTTTGTTCTTTTCTGGAGAGCTTTTGTTGAGCTTTTAGTCTTGTGTTGAGCTTTTTAGTCTTGTTGAGAAGCTACCACGTAGTGAGTGCTGTGTGACAAGCGAAAAGGTAATAGATTACCCATTGTTCTTTCATAACATGCGTAGTATAATTCTCTCATTTTCTGATGGCGTTCTTCTTGCCGGGATTTTTGATGGAAACCCTTTTAGCCGTCAGTGCGCCAATATGGGGAGAAGGTCTAGCGTTGGAGATCGCGATGCTTCAACTTGTTGGGATTGATGATAGGTGATATATGTGGGCGGTGGAACCTTGACCCCTCTGGCTTGAGAGGAGTTATATACGCGCGGTCAGTAGAGCGAACTTGCGTTGTGATTCTATGGACTTTGTGCATATGTGCAGCATTTTCACTCGTTCAACAAAAATATTTATGCGACCTTATTGTGGACCACGGTGAAGTGGCCAGTGGACTACGAGTCGCGACTCTTGGCTAGCGTAAGCCTTTTGTATGTGTTTATTATTTCCCTTGACCGTGTATTATAAACATGTAAGACTTGAGTTTTCTTAAAGTCTTTAGTATTGACTTATCCCTTTAGTATCAACTTAAAGGCTTTAGTATTCTCCTTTTCTCTTTAGTATCTCTCTTGAAAGTCTTTAGTATTACGCTTATCTCTTTGGTATCCTCTTGAGAATTTTTAAAATCCATACGTATCTAATTAGTATTAAGTGGATTTCTATTTAGGTATATTGTCTCACTTAAAAAGTACCTTATCAATCAGCGAGGGATCCGAGGCGAGAGCATGTCCTTGGACATTGTAGGTTCTTCTCAAACTGCGATATTGCGGTGCTCAAAATTGGCGTCGATTTGAACGTGGAACACTTGAGGAATGCGCTCCATGCGCTTTGCTATCAAAGGAAATTTGACTTTACCTTCATAAAAATGATAGAAAAGGGTATTTGCCGGATCGCCCAAGCAATTTACCGATTGGAGGTTCATGCTTACCGGGAGGCAAATCTCCACACCTTTAGAATAAAGACATTTGCGACCCGCATGTGTGTGGTGGCTGATATCGGGACGAGTTCCCCACCGAAAGCATCAAAAATGGGTTTTGCGATGGTGTGATCCGGGAAGCTCAGGATGCGTCCCTTGTATCGGGCCGTCGACATTCGGCCAGGATATTTTTGCGAGCGGCGTGGGTCTTTCCTTACAAGCAAGGCATGTGGATGGGAAAGAGGTTGCCGAACCGTTCTCCCGCGGGGTGAGTCTGAGGCTACGATTTGCTATTATAGTGCGTTGAAAAGGTGATGGAGACAAATCCATTGGCGTTGCCACAATTGAAAGTGATGGAGGCGATTCATGCGTGGTTTTGTTTCGTGCTTGTGTAAAGTCGGCTTCAAGTTGGGTTGCGGGCGGTTGTTCGTCGATGGAACACATACGCTTGGAAATCACGGTGGCATCTTGTTGGGGCGGCGGGCAAAGAGCGAATGAGGATTCTTCCGCGTATTTGAATAGTGAACTGAAGCTGGCGACAATTGGACTTGGTTCCTCTCACCACTCGAATCTGATATGTGGAGATGAGGATTATGACAAGTCGCATTACATTCATATCCAGACGGTCGAAAGGTCTAGTTAATGCGATGTGAGGGGTGTTCCTTCATTCGCCCAATGCATATTGTTTTGCGACACCTCTGACGAACTTCATGAAGGGAAATACTAGTCTTGGGAAAGCGTTGTTGAAGGAGGAGTGTTGGGCCCTCTTTACGCATTGCATCGCAGCATGTACTTCTAAAAGAATTCGATGGCGATGAAGGACCTCACTGGCGCATCGGACAAGCCGCTTACCGGTAGCTAATCAAAAGTCCGAATGTAGCCCATTGGTCGAACTATTTTGTTTAAAGAGGCGAAGATGGGGTGAGATGTACTTTCGAGCGTGGCCAGTCATTCAATGCGTGGATCAAGGAAGGCGCGCCACCTCCTAATGACGAAATGGTCGACTTAATCGAGGTAATATTCACATGAATTAAAAACTTTACTATTTAGCTTAACTCTTTAGTATAGATCGTAAAGCTTTAGTATCCGAGGTAGCAGCTTTAGTATCGGTTATGCGTCTTTAGTATGACGTAACTCTTTAGTATCGTGATAACGCACTTTAGTATCGGAGATATCCCTTTAGTATCGGTAGTAAGTCTTTAGTATCAGTGTAAACTATTTAGTATCTTTAAGTAAGGCTTTAGTATATTCTATAAAACATCTTTGCGGTACAAGCTCATGAATATGATGCCTGCAGCGAGCATGTCCGTATAGGGAACATATCTTTGCCCGACAATACATGGGAACCTTGAGGACACTATCGAGTCAAGCAGCCGCTTTGCTCAGCGTAGGCGTTGGATGTGGTGAAGCAATTGAAGTTATCGACCCGATCGCATTCTGCGGTCAATGCCGGAACAGGACATACTCATGTAGGCGTTGGCAGAGTCTATGGAATACCACGTGCATGCGTAATGCGTCAATCGCGACTTTGGAGGCAAGTGTACATGCAGCTTCGTGGATGACTACTTCCGCGGTGAAATGCGCCAATGCATATCGGAGACCATATTTCTCCGGTCCGGCGCGATAAACCGGCAAGTGCATCCAGCGTCCTTGGACACGCCCGCTATACTACGAAGAAGAAGGCACAGCGGCGTAAGTGAGACAGAATTGAGTCGCTTGAGGCTTTAGGCGTGAGAGAGTTGAGGGTCACGGTATTTGCAAACACAGCCACAACCGCGGGACTTACTGTATTTGTAATAGGTGATTAGCAGTGAGTCTTGGCCATAAGGTTTACATTTTGCCTAATGTAAATAATAATGTGATTTTCACGAAGTTTTGACATTATCGTTTATAAAATGTTTACATGAAATGTCGAGAGATGGTAACAATACTAAGCGGTTAAGAGAAATACTAATCGGATAAGCGAGATACTAAAGAGTTAAGAGAAATACTAAGCGGATAAGGAAAATACTAAGCTGATTAAGGAAATACTTAAGCATGATTAATAAAAATATTAAGTAGTTATTGGAAAGAAGGTTGCGACTTTAATGAAGCTATTTAGGTGCTTATTAGGGAACGCGGCGCATTTACAAGCTGAGATCTCGAAATCGCTTCTCTCTCTTGAGATTTGGCTTTAAATAGGTCTTTGTGGGAAAGAAACACTAAGCATGATTAAAGGGAAGTACTAAGCGATTAAGAAAAATACTAAGCGATTAAGAAAAATATTAAATAGTTATTGGAAACGGCGACTTTAATGAAATGGGTGCTTATTAGGAACGAAGCGGCGCTTTATTTCGCTGAGATATCCGATATCGCTTCTCTACTCTGAGACTTGGCTTTAAATAGGTGTGGTGGGAATGAGGATTCTACCATTTGCTTCACCATCATGAGTTGCGATGGCCTCCTTCATAGGTTCGTCTCTCCTCTTGACTCGCCCACGTCGATTGTGGATTCCTCGATCATTCCACCGCTTTATGCACCACGTTAGAATGGACGGTGCGGTATGGAGGCACAGCGGGAACCCTTGGCGGTGATGGTGTTTGTGGAAGCGAGTGAATCTGGAGAGGCTATCTTCGGCGGGTGGCTTTGCCATTTAGAGGCGACCATCAAATCTCGGTGAGGGGACTGTGATCTTCACTCTCGCGAGGATAAAGATTTTGATATTCACATTTTGGACACAATGATTGTTTGAAAATGTCTTACATTCACTGCTTCGCCCAAGTGTAACTCTGACTGGTAGTCTGTATTTATTATCTTCTGAAATAAAATCGTAATATTTAAATAAATTTGTCTTTGGGTAATTCTTGTGTGTGTGATTGAACTTGTTGATTGTGAGCGTCTTTGTTTGAAGCCCATTTCTCCTTCTTGTAATACTAAAAATATTTGAACACTTAGTAAACAATAGAGTACTTAAGCGGTTAGGAGAAATACTAAATAGTTAAAGGCGGATACTAAGCGGTTAAGGTAAATACTAAGCGGTGAGCGGTTAGTAGACAATGATGCGATATTATACGGGTAGAGAATATGATTGAAAAGTCTTTAGAGTTCCTTCAATTTTTGGGTCCTTCCTTCTATGGCCTTGGAGTTGTTCGTGGAATCCGTCCGAAAGTATCGTACATTACATACTCTAGTAGGCGAGGAACCCGGATCGATTGAGGTGAAGCTTCTCACCGCTTAATATACGCTCCATAAACCGCATCGCGAACGGGACGGTCCCCTGCAGCCATCACTACTCTTTGTTAATCAGAGGTCGTATGAGAATGTATAGCTGTCTATTTCAAAGCAATGCCCACATTTACGATGGTAAGTGCGTTTCGAAAATAACCTCTGCATTTTAGAACAAAGATGGTTAAAGCAGTGCGAAGGGAGAACACGAAATATGGAGGTGATAGGTGTTTGGCTTACCATTGTCCTCGACGGCCTTGTCATACGCTGCGGCCGTTGAGAGATGAAGTAATGAGTGTAATATGCGGATTACGTTATCCAAAGCGGCGGTGGAAGTGTTTGTTGAGAATGATGGGCATTAGAACAACTTCCAAATTTTGAAAAGATATTCACGGCATCGGTCATTAGTTTGAGGGAATCATCGGTTGTGTAGTCTTTGCTTGACGATGGCGGTCTGAAAGGCACGAGTGATGGATCCGCCTCTTATGCCGGCGGTGTCTTCTTGACTCCTCCGGCAAGATCATGACAAAGGCGTCCATGGCGTGCATTACCGGATCTCTTCCCTCGACCAATGGGTATAATTGCCTTGAGTTGTAAATGCCCACTCATTCTTTCCAAACAATTGTACTAAAAAGATAAAATAAAAGCTGTAGGATAAATACTAAGAATGTAAGAGAAATAATAGCGGTTAAGAGAAATACTAAACCGTCACGGAAATACTAAATAGTTAAGAAAGATACTAAAAGAGTTAAGGTAAATACTAAGCGGTTAAGATAAATACTAAGCGTTAAACGTAGATACTAAGCATTTATAGAAAATACTAAAGAGTTAAGCCAAATACTAAGCAATTAAGAGAAATCTGAAAGAGTTAAGACAAATACTAAGCTGATTAAGAGAAATATTAAGCGGTTAAGTCTTGCAATACTAAGCATTCTGAGAAATACTAGAAGATTGTTCTCACATCAATCGAACTGATTCGGGAAGAATGAAATGAGTGCGCCAACTTCTCCTTGTTGTTGCAGAACCACTGTTGGTAGCTTGTTCTTAGGAATAAAATTTGTCCTCCGCGGGTTGTACATTTTCATTACCAGGGACGCCTCTGCATCAATCACGATTCTGAGGCGTGGGCCTTCAATAAAGGGCAGGGGAGGGGCACAGCTTCTTGGCAGGGGCTTTTTGGTGGGGGCATTTTGATTAGGGGTACTGCGGTGGAAACATTTGATGGGGCTAACCCGGTGGGAGCTTCTTCCGTCGGGGCTTCTTGGGTGGGGGCTTGATGGGGTGGGAACCGTTGAAGCGATGATGTAGAGGGGCTTCTATGGGCCCTTAAGCGCCCGGTGGGAATCAACATCCTTGCGTCGCTTGGTATGGCGTCCTTCAATATCTCACTGCGTTTCAATTGAATTAGTCGGCGATGCAGCGGCTGGTTCCTCGCCTTCCTTCTCCGATGCGGCGGGCTTCCTCAACAACCGGGGAGCTATCCTCTTCGAGCAGTTCTGAATCCAGCGGTTTGCGGGTAAGTATTTCGCCGTGAATATCAGCTAATGGGATTGTGGAAGTGCTCGGGAGCTTCTTTGCGCTTGGAGACAAAGTGCCTTGGCGTTTGGGTTTGGCGGGGGCTTGGTAGGCGATTCCACGGCAAGCAACATATCAATTTGCCAGCGCATTATAGCGACCTCGTTCATCGGTACATCGTAATGCACTGTGGCAAGCGCTGAATAAAGTCGTATTGCTTGCGCTTGGGGTCCTCCATTATGAGCGGAGTTGGACTAGCATTAGTGCTTTCGGCCTGCTTGGTGCAGCGATTTCTTATCAATCCTCTTGATGCAGCGCTTGTTCTCACCTACATACGCTTGGACTGCATCCGGTACTAGTTCTCTCCTCCATTGGTAGTGCTATCTAGTAGCCAGGTTATTGGTGAAGTGACCTCTCTTCAGCGGTTTTACGGGACGAGGTGGTGGGCTGTGAGACAATATTGCAAAATCTTTAGTAGCGTTATAAGTAGTTTAAACAAGTAAAGCATGTAGTGAATACTAAAAACTTTACACGAATACTGAGAGCCTTTAGCCAAATACTAAAGACTTTAGAAGAATCTTGAGACTTTAGCCTAATACTAAAGAGTTTAGAAAAATACTAGCGACTTTAGCCTAATTTTAAATACTTTATAATATTACTAAAGACTTTATCCTAATACTAAAGTCTTTAGCATAATACCAAAACACAGGGGCGTAAAAACTAAAGAAATAAGAGATGAAAAGGGCCCAAGTAAGCATCTTGATTTCCCGTTGAATGATTCGATAATTGCCTTGTAGCGGTAGTAAGCTTCTTGCGGGTGGTCTCGCTGGTAACCCAAAATTCTTGGAGTCGGTAGAACTCCACCTTCTTTCGAGCCGGTGACTTCGTAGAACCATATTGCTCGGCTATGGAGCACCCCTAAGATAACCTATTTTAGTCTTTTCTCCCGGAACACCTCTCCTGTACTCGGCATTTGTCGGTTGGATGTCATCCATGAGCCATTTATGCGACTTGCCCATACATATGTCCCTAGGTTCTTGAGGTTATCGGCATATGCGCGCTCCAACTTGGGGCGTCTGCGGTTTGTGGTCGGAAAGCGGGGAAGGCGCCCATCAAATACACTATCGAAAATTTCGAGGTTTTCCTCTCTCCTCTCTTATGAACAAGATCCAGCAGCAGGCGTTCTTAATGCAATCTCGATTCCTTGAGTAGGCTTTGCCGAGATATCTGTCCTCAAATGTGGATCGGCGGTGGAGCGTTTAGATTCTGGCGGTTTCATGCGGGGAGTCCAAGGATTATGGCGGCGTCCTCGGATGGCTTCGGCAAACTTTCCCCGATTTTAAATTTACGCAAACCAGCGTCATAAGCTTGCATCGGTCGTCGAAACACGCCCCTCTCTTGTACTATTAAGCTTGATTCCAAGCGGGGGGAGCAAATGGCGTCTTTGATGAATTACATGTTTTTGTTCATGTGTTTCTTGATTCATGGAGGATCCAACAAGGGGACCCGTGTAGCATGCGTCCATTAACAAATTACGAGCCATTGTGCGATTAACTACAAGCGTGAAAGAGATAGAAACAATTAAGCTCTTTGAATTGTACTAAATAGTTACTTTCTGGATTTTAAACACATAAAGAATATCAATGAATTTCGATTATACTAAGCAGTGTAGCTTCGATTTTAACCACTTTTATCGATTTTAAAAACCACAACCCACAATGAAACACATTCAAAATTGCCAAATTACGGTAAAAGCACATGAACAACACCACGGTGTACATGACTAGTGGTCTGATTTACAAGCGAGAAAATAACAAATCCTTGCACATAGACAAAACCCTAAACCTTATATCTCCACAATGAGTTTACAATCCACATGCACAAATTGCATTCTCTGGCGGAGGATAGAAAAATAGCAAGAAAAAAGAAAAAAAGAGATCGAAGCGTGGTGAAGCCACGATCTCAAAAAGGTTTAAGTTGGGTTTGGTTTGCTACCTCGTTTACTTACACTCCGTGCAATCGGCCTTGCTGGAAGAAGATGAAGGATGACTGGCGGAATGACGGTGTATCTTGTCTTCTTCGTGTGGAGAGAGCCGTGTTGGTTTAGTTAATTTGGAGCGAGCGGATTCAAGGGGAGAAAGGCGATCTCAAAGGGCATTTTAGTCTTTTCACGAAATGGTGTCTTTATCTGCTTGATGTCGAACCGCTAGAGCTACTCAAAGGGCATCGGCGTCTTTTCACATTGATTAACACGTTTGCTACTGCAAGGGGCTGAAAAGTAAATCACAATTATAAAGGAGGGACTGAATATAGATACCTAAAGTTGCAGGGACTATATATGGAATTCAAAACTTTTGGGGGGCTTTTCATTACTTCTCTCTATAAATTAATGGATACCAACTCCTCTTCCTCAATGATATATAACATCTACTTTCTCTATGATTCAAATTTTCAATCGCAAGGCGGCTCTCAATGATGTAACACACACATATAGATAAAAGAGTAGTAGTTGGTCTTTGCTTAATTTGTGTTCTTAGTTAAGTTCGCGCGCAGTCAGCAAAGTCAACTTCAAAGACCAATTATCAAATAGATAAATCACACTTTTCACAGTGAAATTGTGTAAATTAACCAACATTAGACAAAGAAATCATGCATTTTATTAATTAACACAAATAACAAAGATGGCTAGCTCATAAACAAAGTCCCATGATACAAAACCACAAACACATGGATGGAATCAAATAAGTAGTCTAATGAACATAAAGCACTGCCTCTTGCCTAGCCCAAGAGTGCAAGGCCACCACCAGCAAGCAACACACTAATCAAAACTCCCCGGCCACCAACTCCGGCGGCACCATTCTTGGTGGTGGACGGTGTCGTCGGAGAGGAAGGGTTATTCGATGGCGTAGAAGGAGATCCAGAGCTTCCCCCAGGAGAAGACGGTGTCGAGGGGCTACCGGAGCCTGCGACGGTGACAGAGAGCTTCATCCCTTGGCTGCAGTGCCCGGCCGTGCCGCAGACAAAGTACCGATTCCCCGGCGCTGTCAGGCTGATCTTAGTGTCCATGTCAGTGTAGGACTGGATGGCGTTGCTAGCAGAGCATGAGCTGTAGTCTGACTCCTTCACTTCAGCCACCGAGTGAAGAGGGCTATATTGAAACTCTAAAACAATACAACAACCACAAGATTAAAACTTTATACATAAGATTTGATGAGAGATCATCCAAACTTATATAAATGTATATTTATGATCATGCATATATTACCTAGAGTATCGCCAACATTGAAGGTCTTTCCTGAAGCCCAGTTATCATAGTTCACGTTGGTAGACCAGCCTTGAGAGTCACCGACAATGTAGTTCACGGCGAAGGCCGGGACGGCGGCGAGGAGGAGAAGAACAACTACAGTAAGAGCAGCCATGAAAAAACTTGAAGCTAATTAGGCTAGATATATTAGGGTTCTTTGCAAGTGTGAATGAAGAAAGTGGGGAACTATATATGAGAAAGAAAGTGTGTGTGTGTGTATATATATAGTAGAAGGATTGATGATGGCATTCTCCTAACCTGTTTGACTATTACCAATTTTTAATGGTTTTGTTGGGTTTGTTAGGATTAGTTTTTGAGGTTATTCTAGTCGCTATACCAGCTCCCTTCTCTTGCCTAACTATATATTGCTTGGATTATAAGGAAGTAGACATGCCGAAAAGACTTGATGATATATATGTATAAACTCAATGAATAATTAAAACAGACTGCATGAATATATTTACTTAAAGAAACTATATATAACTAATAAATGTATGTGTTTAATTGAATGGATGGGTTTAGTGAAAGGAAAGTGGATGGGTTAGGTGATGAGAGTGGGTGTTTTTCTTTTTGTTCAAATTTGGAGGCAAGTTACAATGATTGATTCGTGTAGCTTGGATTTGGTGGAGTTTGAACTGGAAAAAGAGACGTGTAGGAACCTACTACCACTGGACACACGTGTAGTCTCCTTAATGGGAGAGGATTAATGCACCAAAATATTCTAAGTTTTTCGGTGAGTGTCCATTTTATACAATGTAATAATGTATGTCTCACACAGAGTGGTAGTTGAATGTGATTGAATCATAATTATGTCACAAGCCATCTTAAAGTTTTGAGTGAGATGGGAACCAAATCTTTGAGATGATTTCCTAAATGGCTTTCAAAATTGAGTACTTAATTTTTCCAAAATTAAAGCATGGTGAGTGAGTATATATGTAATGTAAATAAAAACTTTATATATGATGATAAATATTACATAATAAGGTTTTCTATATAACCATGAGGTCACGTAACACCTATAAAAATCTTATTACTGAGTGTTATCTTCCAACTGCTTCTCATGAATAATAGTTCATACAGAAAGAAAGCTTCGTTGGCAACATTTATTTGGTGTGTGGCACTTGATGACATGATTGAGAGGGCATATATATATGAATATATAGTTCATCAAATTATTAATAGTAAAAGAAGTAGTTCGATCATCAAATTCAATATTCCCACAACTGTTGTATCACAAACATGGCCGGCATCTAATCCTCCAGAGGAACAGTAACACTGATCATCAACTCCGAATCAGTTTGATGAGAAGGCAGCATTGCAACAAGAAGCCCTTCATGGCCACCAAATGGTACAACTTGACAGGACACCAGAACAGGCTTGTTCTCTGCAACAAAATCCACATCTCCAGCTTCAAGTTCATCCCAACCAGCAACACTCAGCTTGCCGAGAAATCTGTTCACCGGCATCCTGGAGCCGCCGGCCTTGGAAAAATTCTCCACCTTCAAACAGTCTCCAGAGTGATCATTGACAAACAACGTGAATTCAGAAACATTGGCATCACAAGTTTCAAGCAAGTGATGGAGCAGAGCTTGTGAGTCTGAAGACTGAGGAGCTTTGTATAGGATGGTCCTGGAGGTTGTGCTTCTTGTGTAGTGGTAATCGATGGGAATACGGCCAGAATTTTTGAAGTAACTGAGATGAAATATGTTTGCCTCTGAGAACTGGCCCTGAGCTTGCATTTGTTTGTGAGATGTTGCCCATTTTTTGAGGAAACGAGTCATGAAGAGATGGTCAGTGAGGAGGACGCTCCAGCTGATCCCAATTGAATACCCATCTCCTTGAAACTCAGTCACCTGTAAAAAACATTGAATCTTTTAATTAATGCGTATGTGTATATATATTATTAATTAGTTTTGCCTTCAATGTTTCACCTGAACATAGAAGAGAGGCCAGAACTGGGGATCCTCTTGTTTGATGTCCATCCAATATGCCAGCATCTTCTCTTTAGCATCTCTGTCTTCACCACCCAAGAACTCATCCATGCTCGTCTCTGCCACCACCTGCACAAGCCTAACACCAGAGTCATTATACTTGATCTCCCAATAACCATCTTTCTCTCTGTCCCTCCTCAGCCTTCCGCTGAGCAATGGCTCCTCAGCGAGCATGTGGTTGAGAGACTCCTTGAGCTGTGCTGCAAGTGTTGCCACCATGTCCTCCTTGGTCGACTTCTTGTAGTACAGGATGATGTGTGCATGGCTCCCAAGGAGAGTGCCGGCACTAATTGGTGATGATGGGAGTGAGATGCGACGTGCCTGGCCGGGCTCGGCTGCCCTCCCTGGCGTCACAGTCTGGATTGCTTCAATGTGGAGGTGCTTGTCAGAAGAGTTGGCCATTGTGATCGCAAAATTGGAGCTTTTGAACTCTTCTTATATAGAGCTGTGCGTGCTGAAGAAAAATGATGACTTAACCTTGCATATATATATATATAAATATATAGTCAAAACTAACAAAAATTTCATCCTGATGATTTCAGAACATTCAAATTTCCATATTGTTTTTGGATGGAATATTGTTTACAACTGAATAATATATATTATTATGTAAACGTTCCTAAATTTTGTTTGAAGGACATCAATGCAGTATATAGTCCATGGACATGCTTTTCCCTCTTCATGAGGTCCATCTAATCTAAAGGGACCACAATTTAAAGCTCCAACCATATGGTTGGGTGTTGTGACTTGAGTAGAGTACATTCTCCCAACCTTCCAAATTAATACACCATAAAAGGAAAGGCAGGCCAACAACACAAATCAGAAACAGTATAAACAGTACAATATATATTGTTTAGCCTATAGTTTATGTTTGTAAAATATAAACTGGAGCTAATAAACATATATATATATGACTACATGAATGAAACTAGTTTTGAAGCAATATAAACATCTTCATCATAGATTCTGATTTCAATATTATATATGCACTCACACTTGTGGTTTTAGAGATGGTTGAGCTGTGCACCTAATGTGTGGGACAATGAGATGATGGTGAGAAATCTGGTGCTCCTGATCAACCATGCATTATCATCAATTAGTAGCTTGGATATATATTATGGACATTAAAATGGATAAAGGTGGCAATTGCTGCTGATACCTAGGAAATAAGAAATAGATGAACAGCTGTATCTGCCACCCCTGATGATCAAATCAATAGGGGCTGGGAAATGGGGACATGAATGGAGTGAGGTGTTGAGTCCTAACATAGCCAATCTAATTAAAGCCTAGGACTCATCACTATCGTTGGTCTCCCACCCAACCGAATTAGGAAATGAAATTGAACACTCAGAGGCTCAGCAACCTCTTCTGGGTAATAAATCAGCAGTTGAGAAGATCAATGTTCCAAGAGACTATTTCATAATTCAATATAAGTTCCAGGAAACTGATGGATAGCCGCTCAACAAGGAAAGATTTTAGAGGCCTAAAATAAAATTGAAGGGATGAGAGTAGTTACTTGAATTCGAGTAGCACCAACATATATAAGAGATGGTTTTTTTATTAATAAAATAATATTAAAATAATTCAAAAAAAATGTTAAACCCCATTTTAAATAACAAATAATATAATTATAATATTTACAAATAAAAATTAATTATTTTACAAAATTATAATTAACAAACCCTAACCCTAAAATTAATAATTTTAGTTGTAAATATTATAATTATATTATTTGTTATTTTAATGGGGTTTAATATTTCCCAGAATATTTTAATATTATTTTATTAATAAAAAAGCCACATAGCAATTTAGATGGAAAAATTCACCGACGTTACAAAAAATAATAGAGGGACTAAAAGGACATTTTCAGTAAACCACATGGACTATTTAGGATATTACATCAAAAAATTATGATTTGATATATATATATATATATATATATATATATATATATATATATATATATATGAAACTAAAATTTTTATAAGCATGTATATGTAAATAGTAAATAAGATTTACATGATAGGGTATATATGCAAAATATATATAATAAATAACACATACATGCTCAAAGAAAGAAAAAATTTTGAAAAACTGATTTGTCCCATAGATAAAATAATTTACTAAATAATACAAAAAATAGCTATTATTTTATTTTGTTCACATTTAACCCTTGCTGAAGCCCACTAATATCATATATCATCAGATTTATTTAATTTAAAAATTGGGAATGCACCATCATTGTACCATTAAGGAAAAGAATAGATAGTCAAATCCACTCACGTGACGTTAAGAAAACCATGCATCCGAAGTCAACCCGCAACCACCGTGTATTCTTCAGAAGGATAGATTTGTGGAATTTGAATAGAGAGCACCACTAGTCATACCCTTAGAAGCTGCTTCTTATATAGATCAACCACAGATATAAATTCAACTCATCATGCTTTGGATTTGCATAGAAATTAAGAAAAAAAAAATTCAGATACAGATACACCATGTGTTTTATTCCATAAAAAGAATTGATTAGATAAGAGGCTTGAGAATGCAAACATTTACATCACCCTCCCCAAATTAAATGAAATGGAATAAGACTTTATTACATTCTGAAGCACCCGTTTATCTATGTTAAATACCAAAATTGGTGCCTGTATCAGCTTTCATTCAATTTAAGAGCTTCAATGACCTTGAGGCACTAAACTAAACTGACCTAAATATGAAATTACAATTTATCAGCTGTCAAAAGGCTTGGCTGCTTGAAAGGACTTGCTAATTTATGTTCTCAGCCACAAAAGATTCACCCCCATGATTTCAGTAACACTGTCATATCAAATAAAATAATTCTTGCAGACACCATCCAGGAGCAAAAACCCTCGGCCGGGCATGGTTATCCAGTGGTTGCCGCCCCCAACAAAAATATATACAGACCAGTGCGCATGGTCATATAGACAGCTAGCTACTACTGCTCCACGCGCGGAATTATACGACTATGGTACAATTTTCGTGCAACAATATCCGCACACTTGGGTGAAATTTGCGATGCAGCACCAAGGACACACTTACGGTATGAAATATCATCAGTTGTCCCATCTGCTCTGACCAAGATAAAGCACCGTGTTCCCCGGTGCGAAGGATGATGACCAACCTACATCAATGAAAGAAAAATTAGTGAGAGCAACAAAACAAAAACCATGTTCTCATCTACTATTGAGAATTTTGAAATTACTGGCAGGCCTCATGTACCACCTTGATATCTTGAATTCCAGTTCCCACTTTCTCATCTCTTCTGGGGTGATAATGCAGGGCCTCCATTAAACATGTCTTGTCTACCTCATTAAGGTATCCGTCCATTGGATATCTGCATGTCAACTCCCTCAATCAAAAAGAATGCTCAACTTTCTTCCTCAAAAAGTCAAGAGTTCATTATGACATAAATCAAAGATGATAAATCACAAGATGCTTCATAAAAAACAAGATAAATCCCAAGATAAAAACTATTATAAATAAATATGGTTTATCCACAGTTTGCGGAAAGAAAAAAAAAAGAATAAATCACAAGATGATTATGGGATAAAAGAACCATAGCATTTCCAGCAGCTGGCCAATTATCTCAAAAAAAATCCATTTCAAACAAACAAGAATGGAGTTCACCTAGAAAAAAACACAACACTAGATTAAACATAACAAGAAAATAAAAAGAAAAATCACACATGAGTTTTGTTGTCCATCAATATATCAAGATTAAAGAAAAGAAATAATCTATGAGCTCGTGCAAAAAAGTAGCAAATAAAGGACTTACTCATGCAATATCTTCCGCAAAGAAGAGGACATATCCACAATATCAGCAAAAGAAGTGTCAGCGACCGAAGAAGCCTTAAATTCAAAGTCCATATGTATCTGATCGTTTGGCATAAATCTGTCTCTCTTTGAATAATGTTTGACATCATGAGATTTATTAACTTGAACATGTCTCAACGTTTCATATATATTCTCACTCTGCTTAACATTAGGCACCTAGATAAACAGGAAGATATCACAAACTAAAAAACAAGGAAAAGAAATCATGGAGACATAGGACAATCACGCAGAAAAGGAACAATAAACAATATGAATGGCAAACAGAAAACCTCTACCTCCCCAGAATATAGGATTTCAAATGGTCCCCCTGTCCCAATCGGAGCTTCCTTGCCCCAAGCCATTGCATCAATGGTGCCACAAAGATGATCGACAGAACCTTCTTTCGCAGCTTTAATAAAGGAATTACTTGGATTCTGCAGGACAACACATCAACTTTTTTATATTTGAGTATGAATCAAAAACTAGAAATCAGAACATAAATAGACAGTACTAACAGAGAAAGAAGCTTGAGTGAAAGGTGTTGGATTTCCTAGTTTTAGCCCTTTGCGACTTAATCCACTAAATTGTCCATTCATCGAAAGGCGGTCAGCAACAATTGTTAAGTGTTCTTGATGCACATCATTTCTACCGGTATCTGACACTGCTGATTTCAAGCTCTGCAATTCACCAGACAAATGAAGACTAAGAAATCAGTAAGCATAAAAATTACTCGGAAAGAAAAAACAAATAAGAAGCAGAAAGGTAAGGAACTAACTCCTAAAAAATATTTCCATGCAGCATCTATCCCATGCATGTCAGAAACATCATGTATATTATCTGGATGGCTACAATTCCAATCAATTAGATCCATTATGGGAAGACAGGCATCTAAAAGAGTGCTCCAGAACTTTCCTGGAACACAATTCTCTGACATGAAAACTTTGAGAAAAAGTTCACCATGAGAATCATGTGAGTCCAGTTGAGAATCCCACAAAATATCAACCCGTTTGAACTCCACAAATCCTGAAACAGATAATCCGCAATTGGCATAAAGGGTATTATAGACAGATAGGTAACGATTTCTAAAATCACTAATTTCAGAAAGGAAAACATTTTATACCATTTTAATAACAGAGGCCATCACAAAAGAAACTAATAGGATAAAAAGATGTCAGTTGACACAGCAACCAAAATGACCTCTAGAGCTTACCTCAAAGCAATTAAAAAGTTTTGTTTACCAATTTTAAACATAATAAAACAAGAGACGTAAAAAATAGAAGGAACAAACCTTTAAATACTTGTGCTGATATTTATACCTTGCTTAAAACTTTGTGTTATCTATCCTGTTACTTCTAGATACTTTTCCCCCCTAACTATTCGTTTATGTGCTAGGGTGGGCCTTGGTGCACCAATAATGATGCATAATGCACATTGCCATTGTTGGTGACTAGGAAGTCATGGTTTGAGGAAAGAAACAGCCTGAAAGAATGTAAGGGTAAACCTGAATATATTTTATTCTCCCCAGGCCTCACCCTGTGCACCTACCATCCCTTTACTATTTCTTGGTATATCATTGGAAAAGCTGAGAAATTATCACAAGAAATTATCACACATTCATGTCTTATAATCCCATAGCCTGCATGTTGAAATAAGGAAGGCTTCATAAAACAATACAAGACATTCATTACATTAGAATTTTTGTGAACAATGATTCAACACTCATTAGATAAACTTCTAAGCAAATAAAATCATCTTGAGGAATGATTACCTCTAATGAGTGTCTGAAGCAGCATTGGTATCAAAACATCTCTTATGGAATCAAATTGCAAACATGCCTCATATAATCTAACTGCTATCGGGATGTATAATGTTGTGTCATCACCTTCCTCTTCATTCATTAATGAACAATCCCTGCCCAAGAAGCCACAAAATTGTAAGAATAATAGGGAAGTGTCCAATGTATTTATTGAACTATAGGAGTCTAACAAACGGCAGGCATGTATAAGCACAAGCCATAGCATCAAAAGCAATCAGATTTTTTGCAAGCGAAAAAAGATGAATGCTACATCATACAAAGGAATTTCAGAATCAAGAAAAAAAGGAGTTGAAGTTGATCTTATATATTAATGGTCATCAATATGTTTAAAGTAACAATAATACATGCTTCATAAAATTCATTGCTATAAAGTATGGCACAAGGAATGTACTAATGTACTGAATTACAGCAAACTACATCAGGCCTAAATGATAGAACTCCAAGTATTGTCAACTGACATGTAAAGCTTATTCCAAATCTTGCTTTTTACATATCAGCAATAGAGCTTCTCCCAAATGAATCAACTCTCCCAACTATCACCACATCAGCGCAAAGTGACTGGTTGACTAACCAGCCAGATAAGCATCGTACTGCCGATCACAGTCTCTCTTAGCAAGATTTTGCAATCTAAGTGGGCTACTTGTTGGAAATTAAATTGCCAGAAATGTCATCCAAAAAATGCAAAAAGGTGTTTTCTTTTATCAAAAGGAGATTAAATTGCTAACAAAATGTTAAAATGCTGAACCACCATGAGCTTTATTTATAGTGCCTTAACTCTATGATATAAAAACGATAGCTGTGTTGAAACAATTCACAAACTGATATGACCAATCCATCTCATAATCTCATATATTTCCAACACTTACAAGAGCATCACAGAAACTTGATCCACTTCAATAATTCTTTTCTTATATTAGTGATAAATATAAGGTTCTCCTAAGAGATACATCATACACCAGTCAACAATGAAATATTTGGATAAGTTTCAAAATCGATAAAGCATTAAGGATCTCTGAGTAATTAGAAATCATTAATATATTAAAGATTTAGAACCTGGGGATCTCTAGCATGAAATGCAGAGAAAATATAAATGCATTCCTTGCTATCAGAATGATCAATTACAAGTCCATTTGTCATATATATTGGACAATTTCAGCATGTGTACTGCATGTGAAAAAAGTGAACTCACTGTTTAACACAAACCATATCTGGACATTAGGCAAAACTCACAAAACTAAATAAATAAATTCAAATGCTCAAACTAATAGAAAACAACAGACTTACTCAGTTCTGATACACAATGATGGAAGTGATGTCTTTGTCTTCTGTCTTGCAATCTCATAATTTCCCACCAGCCCATTAATGATTTTATCCAATGTCAAGCCTTTTCTCATCATTTTTTCCTGCAGAAGGCAGAGAAGCATAATGCATGAACAACATAGTATATTTCACCATTATGTATGCAATAAGAACTCAGAGTGCCTCCTACCTTATTCACATGAAAATGCAAAACCCAAGGACTACACTGTTTAAAATGAGTGTCACGCCCAGCATAACTAACCTTCACATGAAGCAAAATTGCGATCGCATCTTAAAATAACTGTGACACTGATAAGAAAAATATATATAAATGGACACTGAGAGTATACTTACACAATCATCACAGTACTGACCACATCAGAAAAGAGAACTGGTTCCAGATGTTTCTTAATTTCCAAGGCTCCATATTCAAAACCATAAGCTCTTCGCCTGAGTTTATTGGAAAGAATTACAGATATAGTACTTCCAGTTTCTGCACTACTTCGACCACACTCTAATACTTTCTGCAAACCATTAAAAAAAAAAAACAAAATCTCTAAATGGTCAGCTCAAACAATATCAAGCTAGTTACTCTATTAGACATTGTTTACACTAGCCAATCATTATCATTCAGAAGTAATTAAATTATAAAGTAGATTTTTTCCTAAACCCACAGGATTTTGTATGGTGACAGAGCCAGGGCTTGTGGGACAGTTTTCTGTGTCTACATGTAGTGTGATTTGTATGGATACAAATTGCGGCACATAAAAGACATGAGAAAGGGACTGATGTCAATGATATAAATATTATGAATAAGACAATGCCTGTAATTTGTGATAAAATGACTATGGGCCATAAACCCTTTGTGTTAACATTTAACATGCAAAACACACCCCAACTCTGAACCAAATCAAAGTTCCATGGGTCCATAAGCATGCTTTTAGAATTTCACACAACAGCATGAGAATGTTAGCAGAGTAAATTTATAACAAAATTAAACAGTTTAGGGACGTCCGGTGAAGGAAGACATATCTCCAGGGAAAAAAGATTATTGGAAGAACCTTTAAGTTCATCAATGGAGAAGATTCCAGTCTATTAATAGGATGGTCCAAAGCTCCATATGCAGCTTCTGAAATGGCACAAGCAGCTATAGAACCCACAGGGTGGCCACCTACAGCATTATTTTGAATGTCTTCGTCCCCAAAAGTTCCATAATATTCATCATTTCTTGTAGATGTCTCATCAGGAATACCAAAGGAAAACTGTACAATTTGTTGCTCAAAAGCACTTCTCACTGTTCCATCGTAACAAACATACAGATCACGCATATAAAACATTAACTTCCGAGTTAAAGTTCCAGGAAGCTCAGCATGTGCACTAAACATATTTCCACGACTTGAGATAGCATGTGTAAAACATTCTAGTGGATTCAAACCTTCAAGGAAAGAACCCTTAACCACATCAAAATTTTTATCTCGAGAACTTGGGAAAACCTGTAGGCCTACACAAGCACCTTGTTGAACTAGTTTCAACATGCTGCCCTTGCTTCCTGCATGCACCATGGCTAACATGGAATTGTCCTTGCTGATATGTTCATTCACAACATATTGAAGATCACGAAATACATCTTTGAACGCAGCAATTGATGCCTGGCTCATTTCCAGTGAATTCAATGTAGAACAGTCAAGCTTCACAGAATCTTTACCCTCATCATAACTTGTCAGGAGAAATCCCAGTTCTGGGTCCATTAAGAGCTTTTTAATATGAGAGGCAGCCTCTGCTTCTTCCAACCCAAAGTTAACTTCATCCATCATCTTAGTTCGTGAATAAGAATCAGGAGACAGGTAGAGATCACTTAAACTGACACTAAAACCGCTCATTGATATACATTCACATAAAGCATCTTGTGCAGCAAAAACAAAATCTAGAGCTTTTTTGCCATAATACTCAAACATTCCAGAAAATATGACAGAGATGTTTTGCATCCACCTTGACTGATCAGGAGAATAAAGATCCCCATTGCCACTTTGAGTCATTTCAGGGAGAAGCATACTAAATAGTTGTTGGCCAGTCCAGAGAGGGCCCTGAAGCCCTGGAGCTTTAAGAATTGCTGGGAGTGGCAACTGAAAAGGACATAACATTGCCAACTGCTGCATCTCAAACTTGCTGAAGAAAATGACACGGCCACAGTTATTTATCAAATGCGCAGCAGTTAAGCTATCATGGGTCAGAGAAAGCAGGCTCCGCCCATTTTGGCCATTTAATAATTGACAGTCAAGAGCAACTAGCTGTCCAAGTTCTACTCTACAGCGCAATGACTGTGGAATAAACCCATGGAGACAGTCTCCATCAAAATCTCCATTAAAAGGGGCACAACACAAGGGATTAATTGAAAAGACGGACTTATTTGGCAGGATCTTGACAGCAAATGCAATGAGTGAATGTTGATGCACAGATGGATTTCTATTTATGAGCACAATATCACCATCTTCTAATGGTCTGTAGAAAATATCACCCACTTGGAGTTGATTGGCTTTATGAAGAGAAATCAGTTTTCCTTTTCTTCTAATATAGAGTTGTTCCTTAATAAGGAGCTGCATGTTATAAACCATGCTGAGTTTCCGCAAGTTGTAACTGTTAACATGCTCACAGATAAACATGTTCTCAGCTATATCCCCTGGCACACCAATTTCATCCAATCTTAACTTTGGATCACCCACAACAGTCATCCGGAATGCATTATCAGTCCTCTTACTGAGAAAGATTTCTTTGAGCCACTTGAGCCCAGACTTAGAAGATGGATCTTCATTTAATGATTGATGAGTATGCAGCTGCAATTGACACGTGGGAATCAGACAGATAAAGTTGTCAAAAAAATATATATATGAGTGTTATAGTTAGGCATAATCAAGAGAAACATCCATGTAATTTTATGCATTAAAAAACACAAGCATCCAGTTAAATGATAGCCAGAACTACAGAACAAGTACGTAACATGCAAGCTTTTATACATGATCATAATCAAGAGAAACATCCATGTAATTTTGAGCATTAAAAAACACGAGCATCCAGTTAAATGATAGCCAGAACTACAGAACAAGCATCTAACATGCAAGCTATTATACATGATCAGAAGAAAAACCACAACTTCCAAATATTAAAAGAGTTCAAAATGCCCACAGTACTACATCAAGCATAGATCAAACTGCTGGGATGCTCCTTTTTGCTTCTTTACTTTGAACAAAATATGTCATTGAATGTAACTAGTTTTATTGAATGTGTTTATACCTTCTTTTCTCAATGCACAAAATAAAAAGCAAAAGGGAAGTAAAGCAATGAAGTTGAAAGAAAAGCTTGCCCTGGACATGTTTAGGCAGTCAAGAACACGACTAGTAACATGAGTTGAAGCAAGAACTCCAAACTCTTGATTGTGCTGAAACTCATCAAACTTCCTGCTCACATCAACAAGCCTCTTGAAAGCCTTGGTACGTTCATCCTGCAACCAAATGAGATATATAATTATTACATGGAAGAAAGGGGCATGTAAGTCATTGGACACCATAGGCAATTCCAAAATCGTAAATGAGTTAGAAAGTGTGGTCCGTAGATGATTGACTTACAAAAAATAACCGTGGACCATCAGCATAAGTATGTACTTCCATCACACGATGACAATTAGGAGTAACCACAAGGCAAGAAAGAAATAGCAACTCCCTCCTTGAAACAAACCGCTTAACATATTCCGGATCAAGTTGTTTCAATAGATAAAATACCTGAAGTAACATAAAATCTTGAAGATGAAGTAAAGAATCAAAGTGCAAAACCCAAATACTGAGCAAAAATTTGAACAAAAGTCATAAGAAACGAGTGCAAGATTGGTTTTAATGTTTATCATAAGGACAGCCAAAGGTCCTCAACCTTGAGGGGCATAATTCCTACAAAGTATGCATTTATTCACATAATAATTAATGTCATTTTTGGTGGTATAATCCTTGTAACTCAGGACAGAGACTGATTTGCTTGTGTTCCTCAAATAACTCTTTCCAACTGAGATTCATACCATACTGGATTTATCTAATAGCATAGACCTGGTGTGAACTGAAATATAGAGGTGTAAATGAGTTGAGCTTGGACGAGCTGAGCCCAGCTCAATCTCAGGTTGGACCAACAATGGCTGAGAATGAGCCCTGATCAAGATTGACTGGAAGATCCAGCTTGGGCTCATCTTGTTTAGTTCGAGTTATGTGGAATTTTTGTGCTTAATTAGTCTTAAAAGATAACAAACATATCTAAGAAAATAAACATAATTAAAACAATATGGCTCATTGGCATGTAGCTCTAAGAGTCAAAAGATGAGAGACTAAGCCTATTATATACTTCAAATATCAAGTATCATCCTGCCAAACTTGAACCAGCCTACTTCTGTTTGAGCTAGACTCATTTCATGAGCAATCTCAGCTTGAGATTGGCTTGCTTGTTATTCAAATGAGCTTTGGAAAGCAAGAGTTCAAGCTGTTTCATAGCTGCTCATAAATGGCTTGGATAATGTGACAGCCTTAGTGCAAATCCCCTGGTAATGGCGTCACGAGCTGCATGGACAGATGGGTGCCAATGCTCAGCCCAAGCTTTATGCATTTAAGAAGGTCATAGCAAACAAAATGGATCACTCTGTTCCATTGCATCCCAAAACATGGCAAAAAACTAAAAGCTTCACCATTTTGTTGCAAATTTAACTATATATTGTCTTTAAGCTCCTGAACACATGGAGGAAGATTTTGATGATTTATTTATTTACTAAACTTGATTATTCTGTAACAAGAAAGAATCTAACCAAGCATGTGCATAGGCCAAGTGAAATAATAGCTAGCAATTATTTAGTTCTGCATTTACAGCACAGCCAATCATATTTTACAAAAAGTCACCACTTCAGGGTCAATTGTTTTCCAAGAGAAAAATGCCAGCAAACCACAATATCAAACAAAAAAGTTTCCATCAGATTCAAGAACATGTATGATAGCTTCTTAGAAACTACATCACAAATGGACATGGGCTGAACCAATTAATAAAACAGAATTGTGCTTCACAGAACCCACCAAAATGGTGTTACCTGACGTGGTGACATAATCATTCTGCTCACAAGTGATCCTTGCTGCTGTGGATCCTCAGGGACAAAATTCCAATAGTCTTTTGGCAAAACATCACTTAGACTCCGATTTTGAAATCTCCTGGGCAGCTTTTCATTAACTTCAGCTATTATTGAAAAGCTTCTCTTCCCATTTATTTTGACTGGTAAAATCTTAAATTTCATCTGAGGGTACCACACATCTGGGCTCCTCTGTCAATAAACATTGTGCAGTTAATACAGTTTACACAGTAACATAATATTAGAATGAAAACAAAAACTTGTTGGAAGCTTGCTTTAGTAAATTGAAACAATTCATATAAAAGGAAATCCAGCCAAACTTACAGCACAATATTTGCAACCAGCTTGATTACCCACTGCTGCTGGTCTCTTTTCAATAAATCACATGCATCACAAGTTTAAAAAACCATATTATTAAAAATCAGGAAAACACATGGCCATCAAATTATGGCGAAGTGAAGCAATAACTTCATGTAGTAAGAAGATTTCAAGAGGAAAGGGGAAAGAAACATTGCAATCTTCTGTGTCATCTAATTTCAATATACTCATATTCATACAGGGATCAAATACATTACCGTTTGCAGCATTTTGGTAGTTTTTGGATGACACAAACATGACAGTTATCCAAAAAGGGGATCAGTGAGGCAGCCACAAGAAGCTATGTGAAATTCCCCTCTTCACAACACAGTTTGTTTTCTTTTATATATAATAATTCTATCTTAATCCAGCATGCAGAAACACACATGAAAATAACAGCTACCACCAAAGAAAACCAGTTTGGCATATTCTATGTCGATGAAAGAAGTTTGAAAAATCACAAATCAATCTGTTGGAACCTAGCCTTTGTTGCATGCTACTATTGACCCAAGTTACAGATTTTGCACAGACAAGTGCCATATCTATAACAATGGAAAAATCACTCACCTTTTTGCGCTTGGCCCATCTTTTAAAGCAGGCAACCGAAAGGACCCCTTTTGGAAGTGATAATTTCAATCTTATTATTTTCAACAACTTTTTCTCAGCACCCCTTAGGCTTTTGTAAATAGCATCCAGATCGTACGCATCATCACTAATGGATTTCTTATTGTTTTGTAAAATCAAAGCAACCTGCATGAATGAGATAACAACATTATATAACAAGCTTAAAAAGTCCTCCACTTCAAAACATAAATGTTTTTCATTCACTTACAGAAACCTTTAAATTAAACTAGGTTAAGACTCCATAATGCGAATTTCAGTGTGTTCATTAGAGATTCTCATAACATCCTTAATCTCCAGCATAAGTACTTAAATATTGAAAATGCTGATTTCAATCCAATATTAATGTTTCTTCTAACAGTACCAGCATCAACAAGCACGCAAGCCGACAGATGAGTCTATAATTAATTGATAGAAATGATCTATATCAAGGGTGATACATGTGATGTGTGTGCTAATATCATACTTTAGGTGACAACAAAATATAGCAGAAAACTTTTAACAAGATCCCAAAACTAAAGCACCAAGCATGCTCAATAACCTCTGACTACCCAAGGTTGACAGGCAAACAACTTCTCCAATTAGATAAAGGCTGAAAAGGAATAAATGGAAGGGCATTGACACATTCATACAGTAATCTCAAATACAAGGAATGTAAGCAATTAAAATGCAAGAAAAAAAATGTGCATGGCAAGCTTCTATTTAACACAAATTCAGCTGACACTATGAGGTACCTGACCTTCCTTCGGATATCCTGCTTCACTGATTTGCATCCAGGACAAATTTGGTTCAGAATTTGAACAATTTCAGGGATAAAATAGGGATGATAAGTAGTTGATGGAAATTTGACAATGCCAAAATGACCTAGAAAGGTATCCCCCTGATTAAATTTTGCCAACAAATGGGGGAAATGAAGAATAGAAAACAGTACCATTCATATTAGGGCTCACCATCACATTCTCTTATGCTTTTAGATCCACAGGTTGAGCATTGATTTGATACATTAGGCAGGCCCAACTTAGAATCAGTTACATCACTACTTTCTAAGATAGTTGTGGTGCTGAACTTTTCCTGAAGCAATTATGACACATCAATACAGATTAAGAAGGTAAGAATGTAATAATAACAAGATTGAATCATGTCAAAAAGCTGTGTTTATACTTCAAATTGAATGGTTTTAAAATGCTTACCATATCGCATCCAGACAAAATGTCAAACTTGATGCCAGTCAATAATCCTGCTGGCACCATTTGCTCTGTTATAGGATCAGCAGCCATAGTGAACTCCAAATTACTGGCCTAAAACTTAAACATCATCAGAACAGATCATCTAATAATAAGATATAAAGGTATGAGCACAACAATAGGAATCTAAGACCATACAAACATGAGTTGGAAGAAATACAGTAAGTAACTTACCACATAATAAAATGTGATTAAATGACAATTGCATTGAATAGTAAACTAAAACTATTAATCAACATAATCAATTCAATTTCTGATTTTGAGCAATTTAAAACACTCCACTTTATCTTTATTGTTGTTAAAACAATATTATGCGTTATGTTATGGAATGGTATTTCAAGTTTCCAACATATCATCCCAGGGGTCCTATCTCTTGCTTTACACTTTGCCTCTTCCTCCTGTTCCTTAAGTAGCTTAAGTACTACACTCCAGCACAACAGATGGCCTTAAACAGAAACTTCAACCCATGGGTTCATTGCAAATACTCAACGAAAAATATAACCACACAAGGTGCATATATTGAATAGGTAAAAGGATCTCTGAATAACCTAACCCTCAGTAAGAGAATAATAGTTCTCACTTCCACAGGGACCATATTCATGTCCCCACCCAAAAACAAGACATAAAGCATCTAAACTCAAGGAAGAAAATGGACAAATAGGTGCAACTCCATTGATACTACAATGAGACTCTAGTGTAGACACATGTCCCCAATCTCATAAGTCACCACAAGTCAAATTTGTATCCCACTTTCTCTATTATAATCACAACAATCATAAAACACATAGACAAACTTGAAAAGAAAACTCATCCGCAATAAAGGGCAGCCCAGTGCAACAAAGCTCCCAATACGTGCGGGGTAAGAGAAAGGGCCAGACCGCTTGGGTCTATTGTACGCAGCCTTACCTTGCATTTTTTTTTACAAAAGATTGTTTTTACGACTCGAACCCATAACCTCCATGTGTCCCTTCAAAACTCATCCACAATACACAACATAAAATGTTCTAAATAGAAAAGATGTTGGAACAAAGTTGCATCTCATTAACACATCACTGGCAGCACAAGGTAAATAAAATGTCAAATTCTTAATGATCACTAAACATTGATCTCATGTGACAATGCAACAAAAAGTTTAATGTTCCGCACCTCTTATTTAATAGAGAAACTTCAATCAATACGCATGATTCAAGCAACATTAAATACACATGCTAGGGCCACAAGTATCCTTAGTGAAGTTGATTAAGGGCAAAAGAACAACAGTGACATCAAAACAACCAAAATTTTAGACACAAACATTATATTTTCTAAATTTACACCTTACACCACATATGAAGAGAATCAGGCTACATAATGGAGCATATAATAAAAGAGAAAAGAATTGAGCCCTTCCTAATCACATAAAAGAGAAAAGCAATTTAGTGCTTCCTGCATATGTTAACAAACAATTTAATGTTCTATATTTTGTTATTTAAAGCAAAAACTACAGTCAGAGTCATGATTCATGTGACACAAATCACACATTACAGAGCCAAAAAGTATACTTGGTGAAATGATAAAGGGTAAAAGAACAATAGTGACATCAAGGCAATGAAAATTTAGAAAACAAGGATGTTATTCTCTAAATTTACACTACACACTACATATGAAGGGGACTAAGCTCCATGAGAAAATCAATAGCGCGGATAAGTTTCTTGAAAACAAGGTGTTTATCATGAAAGCATCTTCTATTTCTTTCTATCGATACACTCCAAGTGATTGTCATTACCACCAGGTTCCAACATGGCCTAGCATCTCTTTCTACTTGATTAGAGAAGGATATTCCACCCATATATCTTCAATTTGTTTGAGTTGTCTTGTATTTAACCTTTGAAGACATATAGGGCAAAATATCCTTCTCCAATCAAGTAGAAAGAGATGCTAGGCCAGGTTGGAACCCGGTGGTAATGACAATCACTTGGTGTATGGATAGAAAGAAACAAAAGATGCTTCTATGATAAACGCCTTGTTTTCAAGAAACTTATCTGAGCTATTGATTTCCTCATACTTTTTAGGTTTAATGCAACTCATAGCACCAAACGCTCGAGACTATTAACTATGGAATCAATTGCCAAATGAAGTTTGGAGTTCTTCAAGGTGGAGGAACGACAGTAACACCGCCGAATATGAACTTCGAGGATAATGAGACCTCATCCTGAACACAACTTCCCTAAGCTGCTAGCCAACATGGGCGAACTAAACAAGCTGCTCCTTTAAATGAAATCCTCCAAAAAAAAACTTAATATGACTCATGTAAGGTTGGAATGATATCTATCTCTGTCACTATATTCTCTTAAAACATATTAATAAATATGAATGAAGGGAATGCTTGTTTGGAAGAAAAAGAAGAATTGATTATTAATAATTTTAAACTTTTAAAGGGTTAAAGAGATAAAAAACAAGACAGAAAAAACACTAAACAAAATATTCCCGTGCACACGTAATCGTATGGCAAAAGATTTCTTCCTTTTGATAGTACTGCAAGCGCAAGTAGGTTTCTCTTTGAAACCCTCACCCAAAATATCCCAAGTCTCGAGTGAATTCCTCAAAAACACAAGGGTGCTTTGCGAAAATTTCACATGTTATGGTGTGACTCAAAAACGGGTTGCGGGAAGTTAGTCCAACAAGTGAATGCGGGTGGGACCCACACAGTTGATGCTGATGTTTCGAGTTTCGTGATGGAATTATCATAATAATTTGGGAAAACATGGGCATTATTTTCGTTAATAGCTCGAATGGCATAAAAGAATATTAGTGAGAGCGAGAGCGTGAAAGGGGCCAGCAGCAGCGTCAATCCTTGGTCTCTGCTGCGTTTCCCCACCGCGCTTTTCCTATTGTCTCCACCCTTGTCTATTTCTCTCCTCCCAATACGCTTTTTTTTTTATTTCATAGCCCTTATTTTTTTCTCGATCTCTTTCTCCACACCGGAGAAACGAGAGGGACAAGGAGAGAAAATGGCGATTTTTGAGTTCTCTGGTGAGAAAAATCTCTTCTTGTTTTCTTTTAAGCACTTTTTTTCCTTCCTTTTTATACTCTTCGGTTTTCTCTACCTTTTTTTTCTTCAAGTTGTTGACATCCGTTCATCGTCATCGTTGTTGGTGTTTTGTGTTTGTATTTGCTTTAATTTTGTCTATATTTTTACTTTGGGCCATAATGAGGATAAGTTTAATGTCTATTACCTTTAATTGTTTCTTTATCATAGGAAGAATTCATTTTTTCTCATGTGCATATGCCTCATAAGAGAGCCTGGTCCCTTTTCTGCATTGTGTGAAGTTTAAGCATAAAGAGTTGAATGCTTGTGTCTTAAATTCTGGTAGTTTTTATATTTTCTATTATGAAGGTTTCACTACTTTTCTCACTTATATGTGCTTCATTATGGAGCTTGGTCCCCTTCATATGTAGTGTGTAGTGTAAATTTAGAGAATAACATCCTTGTTTTGAAATTTTCATTGCCTTAATGTCACTATTATTTTTTTACCCTTTATCATTTCACCAAGTATACTTTTTGGCTCTATAATGTGTGATTTGTGTCTAAGATGTAAATTTGGAAAATACAATGCTTGTGTCTAAAATTTTGGTTGTTTTGATGTTACTGTTGTTCTTTTGCCCTTAATCAGTTTTACCAAAGATCCTTGTGGCCCTAACATGTGTACTTAGTGTTGCTTGAATCATGAGCATTGATTGAAGCTTCTCCATTAAATAATAGATGTGGAACATTAAACTTTTTGTTGCATTATCACATGAGATCAAGATTTAGTGATCATTAAGAATTTGGTGTTTTATTTACCTTGTGTTGTCGATAATGTGTTAATGAGATGCAACTTTGTTCCAGCATCTTTTCTATTTTAGACAATTTTATGTTGTGTATTATGGATGAGTTTTTAAGGAAGACATAAAGGTTACGAGTTCGAGTCATAGAAACCCCTTGCAAAAAAATAAAAATAAATAAATAAATAAATAAGGCTGTGTACAATAGGCCCAAGCGGTCCAACCATTCCTCCGACCCCGCACATACCGGGAACTATGTAGCATTAGGCTGCCCTTTATTGCAAATGAGTTTTCTTTTCAAGTTTGTCTATGTGTTTTATGATTGTTGTGATCATGGTTTAAAAAGGCTTTCGAGGCGTCCGCCTCGAGGCTCGCCTCACCATGAGGCGCCCATTTGGCGATCTGAGGCTTACGTTTTAAGAGTCTGACATTCGAATACGCTTTTTTTGTTTGAGGCTTACGCCTCGCCTCGAGGCGTTTGAGGCGTTCGCCTCAGATTAAAAGCCTTCTTAGGTTTCTTTTTAATATTTATTTTTTAGTGTGGGGCTTGTGGGATTTTTTTAGTGTGGCCCAACCTAAAACAAAGTGATAAAGAACCCTAATAAGTAATAACATCATATATCTCCCAGACTCCTACTTGTTGATGGTTTCTTTTAAGAATTAGAGTATTACTATTAGCTTAAGATTTAAGATTGCGATTTGCTTTCTTTCTTTTTTTAGTGTGGAGTATTTGTGTTTTAATTGAGGGCTTAGCTAAGCTTGAATCTAGTTTTCTTTAAGAATTAGAGTATTACTATTAGTTTAAGATTTAAGACTGTGATTTGCTTTTTTTTTTATATGCATTTTTTGTGGTTATAATAATGACCTAATTGCGATTTACTTTTTTTTTCTTTTTTTTTCTTTTTTTTCTTTTTATGTGTTTTTGTGCTTTATGATGAAGAACTAAGTTAAATTGCTGATAGTTCGTGGTATTTTTATCAATTATCTTTGATTTATAAGTTATTCTATTTTTAGATTGAGGCTTACGCCTCGCCTCAATTAGGCAAAGCGCCTCGATTCCCGATTTCACCTTTTTAAACCTTGGTTGTGATTATAGACCCAAGCAAACAGGAACAAGTTATTTGTGTGCAAATTATAAAGATGAGCTGAGTTTGATCTATCAAATGCTTCAAAAAAAGTTAACCATTTTTATACTACAAATGAAACATAAGCAAAAGTTACCATTAAGGGAGCAATGAAAAGCAATTCAGCACTCCAACAGAGGCGGACAAACAGAAACAAGAGAAAATCTTCACAATCATATATTTCTACCTACCATAATGATAAAGAACAGCTTCATATTTGATATGAAGCTTTTCAACAAATAAGAAATCTCGAGGAAAGACGAGGATAAGAAGTTAAACTTCTAGTGTAGCCTTTCATTGCTCCGTTGAAAAAAAGTAAGAGACAGCAAATATATTTCAATTTGATAATGAATAATGCAATTTTTGAAAAAGGACTCATTATCAACATTAAGTATTGAGTGAGAAAATCATAAATTAGCAACACATATTTAACTAATAAATGTTACCACTATATGAATCACTCACGTAAAGGGAGAATGATTCCCACCTATACACAACAATGATCCTATCAAAAGTTGGTTCCTATATTGTGATATTACTAAGTAAATTTATTGTGCTGGAAGAAGTATGTCAAAGGCACCAAGTTTATAGCTCACAAAATAATCAAGAGTAGCAAACATGTCAAATGCACCATGACAAATGCTCTATCAATCAAAACCTTAGCTCTATCAGTCAAAACAGTACAGGGATAGGGTATACTAAGAAGCAATGTATTGTTGCCACATCTCATTTGCAAATTATGTCCCTGATCTCAATCCATTGCATGTTTTGCTCCCTTTGCTCTCATTGGGATCTAACTTAAGATGTGTTTATCACTTCCTCTTGATGTGGATCTTATCATTCGGGTCAGTTCTGGCGACATAATTATGTATGACACAAGCTGTGAATACTAGTCTAACTTATGTCCTAAAGGGGAATAACGGGCGTGACGTAAGAATCTTGAAGCGATGCTTAAAGATGCCAAAAGCTCTTTCAACCTTAGAACACAAGGTTGAATGCCTAAGGTTGAACAATCCCTTACGACAGTGAAATCATTTGCCGACCTTTCCCATCCAGCCAACACATAAGTGAATTTAAGGTCGGGATTCACTACAACGAGCACGTTTTGAGTTGGACCTTTCGACTACGAAAACGTGGCAACTCTTCTGGGATGACAGACACATCAATGTGTGTGCCGTCTAACCACCCAATACAATCCTACATGCCTAAGAAACAAAGAGGAAATTTGTTTATTGCACGACAAAGTCTAAACATCGACATTTTAAGTTAATTACAAACTTACTTTGAAGTAAGGGTACCAATTAGGATTCCTCGCTATTTCATGATGGCAAGTAGGCCTGACGGATGCACAAAGTCATCATGGACGCGACAAATAGCATGGAGAACATTGTTGAAGTACCTACTAATTGTTTCACCGGACCGAAGAAGCTCAATTCGTATGGTCTTGTTCTTTATGTTGTGGCCTATAATGTGTAGGAAAATAACAACTTGTTATTCCATTGATACATGTTTTGTGTCACGAAGCAAGTGCTTATCACGCATGATTAAGGAGAGATGCATGAACGGTCTTACGGCCATCCTAAGGTAGTTTACACAGTAGTCTCTCCCACTCCTTAATATGCGGTGCATGTGTCTCTTCCTGGTTAGATCCCGAAACATTAAAGGTTCGGCATATCTTATTGCCCAACTCTTCTGAGAGGAAGGCCATAATAGTGACAATTGTAATGAATGCAACAACCAACCCATGTTTCTCACACTTGTCACCAAATTATCCATCTACAAAAATTTGATGTATGTTTATTCTCTATTAAATATCATCCAATCTACCTTAGACTATCACACTTGTGCTTATGAAAATTAGAGTATTAAATGTCATTCAAGGAAGATGTTACTGCAAGAACAATTAAAATTTCACTCAGACAAGAAACACTGATAACTTTAGGTAGAAACAATTCAAACAATATGTTACTGCAATAACAAGTAAACATTCATTCAAACAGGTAAGAATAATCATCATTACAAGAAACCATAATGTTATTGAATATATGTCTAACCGAAAAAAATAAACCCCATCCAAACAAATCAGAGGCAGATGGATAAGCAAAACATAAAGGCAAAAGAAAGACTTCAAGATAAGCAGGTATAGGCAAATAAAAAAGGAATACATGCATATAAAATTTCACAACAGAAGCTCTTACAATTTTTTAGGCTATAACAGAAATCAAAATCAAGATGAAGATCATAACAAGGAAATCAGAGGCTATAAGAAGGAAATCAAAATGAAGAACGTTTACAGAGATCATTATTATTACAAGAAACCATAATGTTATTCAATAAACCCCTAAAAAATAAATAAATAAACATCATCCAAACAAATCAGAGGCAGATGGATAAGCAAAACATAAAGGCAAAAGAAAGACTTTAAGATGAGCTGGTATAGGCAAATAAAAAAGGAATACATGCATACAAAATTTTAGAGCAGAGGCTCTTACAATTTTTGAGGCAATAACAGAAAATCAAAATCAAGATGAAGATCATAACAAGGAAATCAGAAGCTATAAGAAGGAAATCAAAATGAAGAACATTCACAAAGATCATTATTATTACAAGAAACCATAATGTTATTCAATAAAACCCTTTAAAAAAAAAAAAAAAAAAAACCTCATCCAAACAAATCAGAAGCAGATGGATAAGCAAAACATAAAGGCAAAATAAAGACTTCAAGATGAGCAGGTATAGGCAAATAAAAGTCATACAAAATTTTAAAGCAGAAGCTCTTACAATTTGAGGCTATAACAGAAAATCAAAATCAAGATGAAAATCATAACAAGGAAATCAAAGGCTATAAGAAGGCAATTAAAACGAAGATCATTTACAGAGATCATTATCATTAGAAAAAAACAACAGAAATTTCATAGTGTTCAAAAATCATGTCAACAAAAGATGATACTTCTTATTTTATGGCAAGGAAAAGTGGCAACTAACAACAGAAAATCAAGATCCACAGAGAAAAATGGCCACCATTTCATGCCCCCTTTAATATTCAATCTCAATAAAACACAAGGGTAAAAGAACTAAAATTCTCATTTTTCACAGAAAATTTTAAAAAAGATAAAACCCAAACCCTACCATATATATAAATCAAGGAAGAGAAAAAAACACTAAACCCTAAAATCCTAAAAACAAGTTACGAAAATTCAAACAAGAACAAAAACAAAACAAAAAAAAATATCACAAAAAACAGAGGAGAAAAAACATCTCAACTGCACAACCATTTTTTTGCTGATTACCTCAAGAAAAAGGGGCTTACAGTGAGAAATGTTGGAAAGGAAGCCGAACGTGGTTTGCCCTAATCTCCAAATTTGCTCGAGAAGCCCGCAAACCCTAGGATATCGGTCGAGGAACGCGGACGACAAGAAACCAGCGAGAAACAGCAAGGAACGCCGGCAACCGAGTGAGGGGAGATGGATCTAGGCTTCAAAACAAAGAAATAAAAAATAATAATAAAATTAAAAAAAAATTTAAAAAAAACATGAAATCAGAGGAAAAACCATGAAATTGAAGACCCAAAACAAAGACGTTTTAAAGGGAAGAGGCAAACCTTAAAGATCAGGGAAAAAGCCGCAAAGGATGAAGACCAAGGTTTGCCCTAGCTTTCAAACCTCTCGACAAGCCCACAAGCCCGGGGAGAACAGTCGAGGAACATGAACGAGATGAAAGCCGGCGAGAAGGAGCAAATAGAGGTGGATCGCGACGTTCGGGGCTCTCGAGCTTCTCTCGGGCTTCTATCGGGGAGATGAGAGCACTTACACCGGGCGAGGTGCCCGGGCAAAACCTCGCCCTTTTCAAAAAACAAAAATACTTACACCTCCCAAATAAGCGCCGGGCCAAAAGGTGGGGCAGCCTAATACTATATTTTTTATTTTTAATTATACAAATATTATTAAATTTAAATATTTATAATAATTTATAATTTAAAATAATAATTATATAAATTATTTTATCATTTTAAAAAATATTTTTAATGTATAATAATTATATATTAATGATAAACATGAGATATTATTGTTTTAGAGTTAGAATTATTATTATCTATTAATTAATATAAATATCATTAATTATCTAATTATAAATATTTTATTTTTATATATATATTATAATTTAAATTATGACATTTATAATTATATATGATAGGGGTGAATTTGGACCAGGTGTACATGTAGGCAAATCATGAGTCACAAGTCATAATAGGGAATGATAGCCGACCAAGTCAATGATAGGGGGAGAATCGTGGTGAGGATCGAGGCATAACCATAGGACGTTGATCGTGTGAGGATTCAGTAATGGCTCAACCAATGGGGATAAAGAGAGAGAGGAGAGGAGGGATAGAGGTACGCAATCCTGAGAACCAACTCACATATCTTCTCTAATATTCCTCATCTCCACTAACTTGAGCATCGGAGCACCCGCAGGCGACAGGATCTCCCAGGATCTCCCAGGATCTCCCACGCTCACCTTCTTTGAATCCAGTGCAAGTTGTAATTGTCTTCGCCGGTGGTCATCACGGTCCTAACTCAATAAATAAATTCAACCGTTGATTGAGAGATTCAACCATTGATTGAGAGACCAATTCCGATCCCGAGGGAGAACCAGTTTTCAACAATATACATAATTATCTATATATTTATATCCATAGTCTATATTACTAAACTAAAATGAGACTAATTTTATTTTTAAAATTTCAAAAAATCAATATGTATTACTCTGAATTTTGGAGTTTTCTCTGAATTTTGAATTTTTAAAATTTAAAAAAATCAATATGTATTACTAAACAGGAGTATTTTAAATTTTAATTAATATACTTCTTTATTTAATTATTACATTTGAGTTGTTTTAATTAATGTTTTTTACTGCAATATAAATGGAACATAAGTTAATTATAAATAAAAACTAACATTTAACCAATCAAAAATATTATATATATATATATATATATATATATATATATATATATATATATAATGAATAGTGATGGTAATAAGGGTTTGGAATGGAAGTGTTTTTTTTTTCTACAAAGGGGTTTGGGTCCACCCCCCACTCCCCCCTCCCCCCAACATGTGACTCACATGATGTCACAAATATTCTCAACAAGGCAGAGAAATTAAAAATGCTAGGAGTAAACATTCAAGGTGCTAGTAATATTAACCATATTATAACATATGATTTATTGGTGTGTAGTGCAACCTTAAGAAAGACAACAAGAACATTGAATATGTGTATAGAAATATATAGAAACTTAATAGGGCAAAGGGTGAACATTGGCAAACCTAGAGTATATTTCTCATCTTGGCTTAATGCAAGACTTAGGAAGTCTCTACTCAATATTATACATCTAAAATAAGGCCTATTCCATTTCAAATATCTTGGGAGCTGGGTGTCCCCCAAATAGGATACCAATTAGGAACTTCAAGCCTCGTATAGAATTGATTCAAAATTAGCCAATTGGAAAGGAGTGAATCTGTCAATTGTTATAAGGATAACACTGGCAAATTCTGTACTGATGACAATCCCCGTATACCTTCTTAGCACATATGCCTTACTTGTAAGTGTGTTGGATACAATCACAAAAAAAGTCAGGAACTTCATTTGGTCACACAATTCTACTGGCAGAGGCCTACATTTTATCAGTTGGAATACTATTACTAATCCTAAATCTGAGGGGGGATTAGGCATTAAGGACTTGAGGTTGATGAGAACATCACTACTAGCAAAACACGCCATTGACCTTGTTAATGGGAAAGACAAACTATGGGTTCTTGAATATTAAAACAAAACCAAGAATGTCCCGTGGTTATAGAACTTTAACAAGGATTACAACAGAAATTAGAGAATACCTAATAGTAGACTGAAGGATTATTCGGTGTTCAAAACATGCAGTGGAAGGCAAAAAAATCCAATGGAAGATCTATTTGCATTTAAAATATATTCAACTTGTTAAAGATCGGATATAAAACACATCCTGGAAGAGGATTCACCATTTTGTTCTAAAACTCTTCGATAATGCGAAGACCCTATGTGTATCCACACCGAGACCAACCTTTGCTATCAACCCTTTGACAAATGGAATCCCCAAACAAATATGATGTGACTCTCACCTACCTTGATGAATTGTATCTCTTGCATTTTTAAACCAATAGCTAGCCTATATATATAGGCATTTACATGAGCCTTTTAGGTTTTCCAAAACCTTTTGGTTTTCCCAAAACCAAACCATCAAACATGCATATGGCTTTTGGTTTTCCCAAAACCTTTTGCCTTTTTCCAAAAACAAAACCATAAACTATTTGCATGTGACTTTTGGTTTTCCCAAAACCTTTTTGGGTTTTCAAAAACCTTTTGGTTTTCCCAAAACCATCAAGTGACTTTGGTTTCTCTAAACCATTACATGCAATCATTATTCATTTTGTCCATTAATATTAACATATTTTCTATGCTATTAAAGAATATAATAATGTTCCATTTAGACTAAATTTTTTATTTATTTGACTAATCAAATAATAAATTAATTAATCCTATAGCAAAGATGGGAACACTCCTTAGTGTGTGACCCCATAGGTTCATTACTAAGCTGGTAGCAAATTAGTCATACTAATTTACTAATCAAGGTTGTCGTCTAGCAACACTCATTAACGACAGGATAACATGAAGTATACAATTACTCTCAAGAACCCGTTGAAAAATAATGTAATATTTTTCTTCTGTCTATAAAGCTTCGGGTCAACACTAGGATATGGTTGAACTGTCAAATCCCAATAGGTTGTCAACTATGTTTCATGTCAATTATAATTGACCAAATGAATGACTCAAGAAACTCTTTTCTCCTTCATTCAATTCCCTGGCCAAGGTCTTAATTTAGTCGTTATAAATAATGACAATATAGAGCTTCAAACTCATTACCAAGAGTTAACAAATCCCATCTTGATCAATCATTAATCCTACAAGTATTTAATCATACATGTTAGTGCAGAAGCGCTTAAGTTGGAATTATTTGACAATGGATGTTGAAACATGATTACATGGCGAAGTGATGATATGGCAGACGATAACATGGCAGGAGAATACATGGCAAAGGATCACGTTGCAAGAGCATATATAACTCAAGTAACGACGTGACAGAATGATGACATGATAAGGATAATGTGGTTGCAGTGATGTGGCACTGCTGACAAAGCAAAAGGATCACGTTGCAGGATGACATGGCATGTGACTATGGATGATGAGGCTTAGATGACAAAGTCAAAGCTTGCTAGAATACACATGTGGGAAAATATCTTTGGAATGACACATGGCACTTGATTAAACATGATGGGACACAGTTGACAAAGTCAAAGCTTGCTGAAAAATATCTTTGGAAGGACTTAAAGATCTCACAGGTGCTATCTTTGGTAAGTAGCTTGAGAAAGATATTTTGGAGATATATTTGGAAAGGTTGGATATTGAAGGCACTCCACAAGAGAAGAAAATATCATGGACAATGTCTTTGGAGAGCTTATTGGAAGATCTCGCTAGTGCTATACATGGACAGTGAGCTGTTGAGCTATCTTTGGTAAGACACTATCTTTGGCAGGTGACTGGATATGCTAGTGGAGGAAAGATATTCCGGTGCTATCATTGGAAGGATAATATATTTAGCAAGTGCACATGTTTGGAAGGCGCGATATATTTGAAGAGCAAATATCTTGAAGACCAACTTGGAAGGTGGTTACTCATGTTATGGCAACAAGGATCCAAGTGGAGCTGAAGACATCATGAGGAATATATTTAGAAGGTGTCTAAACATATCGCCGCCCAGATTTGGTAAGAAGCTGATTTGGAAACATAATTGAAGATCTTGTTTGAAGATTCTTTGAAGGCCATACTTTGGCGGGAGGCCAAATATGGTATGAAGACTGATTTGGCAAAGATATGCTGAAGACCAAACTGGAGTGAGTCATCGACTAAGTTTGGAAACCTTTGATGTTGACGCGTCGGGAGACGCCACGCTAGGAGGCACTTTGAAGAGTTCGTGGACGTGACGAAGAGGGGTCCAGCCAGTTGCCGTGGTCATGATCGGGAGGATCGGACGGAGTCGAGTCAGATCAAGCCGGGAGGGTTTAGGTCTGGAGTTCGTAGAGCAACGCATAAACTCTGACCTTAGTCGGTTCACTAGGCGGGTCACGCGTTGCGAGAATTGGGTGCAGCGGGGATGCAACGGCTATTTTTGGAAGGTTACCAAAGATAGTATCCGCGGAGATTTCAGAGACACGGAGAGAGAGAGAGAGATTGTTGGCAGGCTTGTAGAGCGGCTATATAAGGGACCCAACTCAAGGATTTGAGGTGAGCCACAGGAGAGACCTATGGGAGTTAGGTAGTGTGGGCATCGGGCGATCTAGAGTGGGTATTTATGTATGTGTGAGATGAGTGACAAGGGAGTTGTACTCATGTATTTTCTTCTCTTTTAGTGGATCGTTGTCTCCGGGCTTGGCCCCCCAGATGTAGGCTTGCATAGTCGAACTGGGTTACCAATCTTGTGTCTCCTTTCTCTTGTTTGCATTGCTTGGTGATTGTTTGAGTGTGTGTGAGGTTGTGTGTTCTTGAGAGAAAAAGTGAGACTGAGTTGCCACTTATACTACGACCAACCTTACAACCACCCCCGTCGAAACTTACAATACCCAATATCCTTTCAACTATCATTCTATGGCAATAGGTGCCCGAAATCAAAGTATGATAAATAGCTTGTTGATTACTATCATGATCTCAAGTCCAATAAACTATTATATCTCATTCTTCAAGGGAATATATATCCTATTGACAATTTATGGTAATATTATCCATTAAAAATTCTCAATTGAGTCAGTTCAATGATAATATCTCCATATGCATCATCTATATATGTGATTTAGTTAATAAGATCAACTAATATTTATCTTGTAAAGACTATCACATATATATTGATCTAACCAGATCACTAATGAGTCTAATGTCCAAATCTTAATGATCCTATGATCAAGAACCTTCTTTAGATTAAATAGTTTAAAACTTGACTCTCATTATTATGATCTCTATCATAATTATGACAAGTCTCTAAATTTAAGGACTTCATCATATTAAACACTTAATATGATAACAAAAGAAAGATAATGCCATATGTTAGTCAAACAACATTGTTTGAAATGTGTTCATAAGAGATTGGAACTATGGCATATCAACTATATCCCTAACATAGACAGGGTGAGAACAAGTGACTCAATATTGAAACAGCCTTGGCTATTTGACATACCAATTGAACTTAAGCCAACCTTCATAAATATCAATGTAGACTTGACTAACATGTAGGTTGGAGACTTTACAGGAGACAATGCATGGAAAGAACAAATAATCGGGAGCCTTTTCCCTCCACTGGTAGCAGAACAAGTGATAAACATCAATCCAACTTACAGTGAGGGGCACCAGCAATGGCTTTGAGAACCAGGAACAAATGGGGTATCTCTTTCTGCTGAAGGAAAAATGATGAAGTCCCATGGTTGGGATGGAAGAAGTTATGGAAATTGTAAGCTGCTCCAAAAGTTAAAGTTATCTAATGGAAATTATATCATGGAAGGCTGGCTACAAGGGAGTATTTATTTAGACTCAACATTGGACCAGATGAAAAATGCCCATTTTGCAGTCTGGACAATGAAACTCTGACTCACTTATTTTTTGACTGCAGGTTCCAGTGGAATGTTTGGATGAAAATTCAAAAATTGGGGTTCTTTGAAAATATACAGATATTAAGAAGGGAGTTAATTGAGGGTCTATGGTTGGAGAAAAGAAAAGTTGTATCAAAATGGTGTATTCAGTGTTCAAAACATGCAGCGGAAGGCGAAATAATCCAATGGAAGATCTATTTGTATTTAAAATTTATTTAACTTGTTAAAGATCGGATCTAGAACATACCTTGGAAAGGGATTCGCCCTTTTTTTCTAAAACTCTTCGATAATGAGAAGACCCTATGCGTATCCACACCGAGACCAACCTTTGCTATCAACCCTTTGACGAATGGAATCTCCGGACAATTTGAACAATATGTTGATCACTTCCCTTGATGGATTGTATCTCTTCTTATTATTTTAACCCATATGCAAGCCTACATATATATAGGTATTTGTATGAGGCTTTTGGGTCTCCCAAAACCTTTTGGGTTTCCCAAAATCTTTTGGTTTTCCAAAAACCAAAACCATCAAGCATGCATGACTTTTGGTTTTCTCAAAACCCTTTTGGTCTTCCCAAAATCATAAACCATTTGCATGTGGCTTTTGGGTTTCCCAAACCAAAACCACCTTGAGACCTTTGGCTTCCCTAAACCATCTCATGCAATGATCATTCAATTTGTCCAATAATATTAACTATATTCTCTATGCTAGTAAAGAATATAATAATATTCCATTTGGACTAATTATTTTATTTATTTGATTAATCAAATAATCTAATTTAATTATCAAATAATGAAATAATTAATCCTTTAGCAAAGATTAGAACACTCGTTAGTGTGTGACCCCATAGGTTCAATACTAAGCCGGTAGAAAATTAGTCATACTAATTTACTAATCAAGGTTGGCGTCTAGCAACACTCATACTTATTTGGATAGCATGAAGTATACAATTACTCTCAAGAACCCGTTGAAGAATAATGTAATATTTTCCTTCTGTCAATAAAGCTCCGGGTCAACCCTAGGATATGGTTGGACTGTAAAATCCCAATAGGTTATCAACTATGTTTCATGTCAATTATAACCGACCAACGAATGACTTAAGAAACTCTTTTCTTCTTCATTCGTTTGCCCTGGCCAAGGTCTTAATTTAGTCGTTATAAATAATGACAACATAGAGCTCAAACTCATTACCAAGAGTTGATGGATTCCATCTTGATCAATCATTAATTCTACAAGTATTTAATCATACCCAATATCATTTCAACTGTCGTCCTACGGCAATAGGTGTCCAGAATCAAAGTATGATAAATAGCTTGTTAATTACTATGATGATCTCAGGTCAAAGGAACTATTATTTCTCATTCTTCAAGAGAATATCTTATTGACAGTTTATGGTAATATTAATCATTATGAATTCTCAATTGAGTCAGTTCAATGATCATATCTCCATATGCATCATCTATATATGTGATTTAGTTAATGAGATCAACTAATCTTTATCTTATAGAGACTATCACACATATATTGATTTAACCGGATCACTAATATCCTAAGCTTAATGATCATGTGATCAAGAACAATTTAGATTAAATTGTTTAAGACTTGACTCTCATTATTATGATCTCTATCATAATAACAAGTTTCTAAATTTAATCAAGGACTTCATCATATCAAGCACTTAATATGATGACAAAAGAAAGACAATGTCATATGTTAATCAAACTATATTGTTTGAAATGTGTTCAAATCATTACACAAGAGATTGGGTCTAGGGCATAGCAACTATATCCCTAACAAATGGCTCACCACTGAGGAATCTACTCTCCTATCATACACTCTCTGGCATGTGTGGACAACAAGGTGCAAAAGAGTATTTCAAGGGCAAAACAATGATCCAAGATGCACAACAAACAATATTGTTGCAATGACAATGGAATTTAGCCAAAGAGAAGCTATGCTTAAGGAACTAGAGGAGGAACAAAGCTGGAAATGGAAGAAGGAGAACTTCAAATACATATTACATATTGATGGAGCATGGGATGATGGAAATAACAGTGCAGGTATTGGGTTTCTGGTAACCAAAACTAATGGGACTTTCTGTTGTACAGGAGCTGGGAGGAGGGCTGCTGGCTCAACATTCGAAGGAGAGCTACAAGCTTTAAGAGCTGGTCTCAACAAATTGACACAGATTGGGAGCACAGAGGTTGTGA
The DNA here is from genome assembly GCA_026586065.1 of Dioscorea zingiberensis. Lineage (NCBI taxonomy): Eukaryota > Viridiplantae > Streptophyta > Magnoliopsida > Dioscoreales > Dioscoreaceae > Dioscorea > Dioscorea zingiberensis. The sequence goes on along the minus strand of CM048822.1, from coordinate 1,674,137 downwards.
TTCTAACAGACAATCTCTCTATAACAAGGGCTTATGAAGGGAGCCAACCAGGACCACAACTGGAGGACAACTGACCTGATCAAAGAGTGCAACATTATGTTGGAGCAGAGAAGACATTGGACCATACAACACATTGGAGGAGAGCATAACTCTTTAGCCGATCAACTTGCTAAAGAAGCCAAAAGAACATGACTTGGGAGGTCTTATGTGATAGCTACCAAGCAGCACCTGACTGGTTTAAAGAACTTTTTTGTAACTTGGCTTGATTTTTTATTAGAACTTAGTCCAATGGGCTCTTATAATAATAATAATAATAATAATAATAATAATAATAATAATAATGTCACAAGCCATCTTAAAGTTTCTATATGAGTGAGATGGAAACCAAATCTTTGAGATGATTTCATAAACGGCTTACATAATTGAACTTAACTTTTCCAAAATTAAAGTATGGTATGCAACCTAAATTTATATATGATGGTAAATATTACATAATAAGGTTTTTTAATATATGTACCAACAGTCATATCGGGTCTTTATGTAGAGCATCATTGATTGGGATAACCTAGGCTCGAACCCTCATAAGCACAAGATGAGGGCCCATGACCATAAGGTCACTAAGACCTATAAAAATCTCACTGAGTCTTATCTTCCTACTGCTTCTCATTAATAATAGTTCATACAGAAAGAAAGCTAGGCACTTGATGACAAGATTGAGACGGAACCAATGAAATATAATGACATACATGAATAGTTCATCAAGTTATTAATATAATAGTAAAAGTTGTTCGATCATCAAATTCAATATTCCCACAACCAAACTTGAACAACAAACATTAGTCAACTAGTGTACTGGAGCTTTGACCAAGTTTTAGAACTCACTGTGTGGTCACAAACATGAACACCACAAACATCTAATTCTCCAGAGGAACAGTAACACTGATCATCAACTCCGACTCAGTTTGATGAGAAGGCAGCATTGCAACAACAAGCCCTTCATGGCCACCAAATGGTACAACTTGACAGGACACCAGAACAGGCTTGTTCTCTGCAACAAAATCCACATCTCCAGCTTCAAGTTCATCCCAACCAGCAACACTCAGTTTGCCGAGAAATCTGTTCACCGGCATCCTGGAGCTGCTGGCTTTGGCAAAATTCTCCACCTTCAAACAGTCTCCAGAGTGATCATTGACAAACAACGTGAATTCAGAAACATTGGCATGACAAGTTTCAAGCAAGTGATGAAGCAGAGCTTGTGAATCTGAAGACTGGGGAGCTTTGTATAGGATGGTCCTGGAGGTTGTGCTTCTTGTGCAGTGGTAATCGATGGGAATACGGCCAGAATTTTTGAAGTAACTGAGATGAAATATGTTTGCCTCTGAGAACTGGCCCTGAGCTTGCATTTGTTTGTGAGATGTTGCCCATTTTTTGAGGAAACGAGTCATGAGGAGATGGTCAGTGAGGAGGACGCTCCAGCTGATCCCAATTGAATATCCATCTCCTTGAAACTCAGTCACCTGTGAAATACAAGGAATCTTTCTGATTTCAGCAAAAAAAGGAATGCGTATGTGTATATTAATTAGTTTTGCCTTCAATTTTTCACCTGAACATAGAAGAGAGGCCAGAACTGGGGATCCTCTTGTTTGATGTCCATCCAATATGCCAGCATCTTCTCTTTAGCATCTCTATCTTCACCACCCAAGAACTCATCCATTCTCGTCTCTGCCACCACCTGCACAAGCCTAACACCAGAGTCATTATACTTGATTTCCCAATAACCATCTTTCTCTCTGTCCCTCCTCAGCCTTCCGCTGAGCAATGGCTCCTCAGCGAGCATGTGGTTGAGAGACTCCTTGAGCTGTGCTGCCAGTGTTGCCACCATGTCCTCCTTGGTTGACTTCTTGTAGTACAGGATGATGTGTGCATGGCTCCCAAGGAGAGTGCCAGCACTTGGTGATGATGGGAGTGAGATGCGACGTGCCTGGCCTGGCTCCGCTGCCCTCCCTGGCGTCACAGTCTGGATTGCTTCAATGTGGAGGTACTTGTCAGAAGAGTTGGCCATTGTGATTGCAAAATTGGAGCTTTTGAACTCTTATATAGAGCCGTGCTGAAGAAGAACGAAGACTTATTAGGGAATAACCTTGCATATAGTCAAAACTAACAAAAATTTCATCCTGATTCCAGACCATTCAAATTTCCATTTTGTTTTTGGATGGAATATTTACAACTGAATATTATATGTAAGTTCCTAAATTTTGTTTGAAGGACATCAATGCACTATAGTCCATGGACATGCTTTTCCTCTTCAAATGCTCAATCACAATTCACAAGCACAAGCTTTTCTATATTGTCCTAAGGTCCATCGAATCTAAAAGGACCACAATTTAAAGCTCCAACCATATAGTTGGGTGCTGTCACTTGAGTAGAGGACATTCTCCCAACCTTCCAAATTTATACACCATAAAGGGAAAGCCAGGCCAACAACACAAATCAGAGCAGTTATTTAAGAGAAACAGTACAAACATTATATATATTGCTTAGCCTACAGTTTATGTTTGTAAAAGATAAGCTGGAGATAAATAACCAAATGAAATTTTACTCAAACTGGAGATAAACATATATGACTACATGAAACTAGTTTTGAAACAATATAAACAACTTCATAAATTCTGATTTCAATATTATATAGAACTTGTAAGCCTGAATTAATCTGTGTGTATGCACTCACACGTGTAGTTTTAGAGACAGTTGAGCTGATGCGCCTAATGTGTGGGACAATGAGATGATGGTGAGAAAACTGGTGCTCCTGATCAACCATGCATTATCATCAATTAGTAGCTTGGATATATATTATGGACATTAAAATGGATAAAGGTGGCAATTGCTGCTGATGCCTAGGAAATAAGAAATAGCAGAACAGCTGTATCTGCCACCCCTGATGATCAAATCAGTAGGGGCTGGGAAATGGGGACATGAATGGAGTTAGGTGTTGAGACCTAACATAGCCAATCCAATTAAAGTCTAGGACTCATCACTATCGTTGGTCTCCCACCCAACCAAATTAGGAAATGAAATTGAACACTCAAGAAGCTCTGCTCAGCAACCTTCTGGGTAATAAATCAGCAGTTGAGAAGATCAATGTTCCAAGAGACTATTTCATAATTCAATATAAGTTCCAGGAAACTGATGGGTAGCCACTCAACAAGAAAAGATTTTAGAGGAAAATAAAATTAAAGGGAGGAGAGTAGTTACTTGAATTTGAGTAGCACCAACATAAGAGACTTCGGCAATAATACCAACCGATATAGCCAACTGGATTACTCAGCTGAAGAAAAAGAAAACATAGTGGATTAGTATCAGAGGAAAGAAGCAAAATAAGGAAATTATTTGCTTGCGTATGGTTGAATGAAAACAACACCATAAGAGATCAAGAAAAAAATTGAACTTGAGAATTCAAAGATAAAAAAATTAACATTTTCAAGGTTCCTTTAACATCCCACATCTTTTCTCCTTTTCAATATCAACAGAAGGTGTCATGTATTACATATGACATAAAAAACAATTACAAAAGGGCTTGGGAAACATATTGTGACAGAAAAACAGCTGCAATCTTATGCTGAGAAAGGGTCCGTCCATCTTCTCTTAACCTCGGACTTGGATCTAACCTCCTTGAGTTTTCCATCGGTGCCATAGTCTCTCTCCATCACAAGGTTAATCCCTTCGTCTGAGTACCAACCAACTCCTATACAGAGAGTCCCCTCTTTAGTTACATCCACATATCCAGTGACACCACCAGGTAGCCATAAGATGGTCACATTCTGCAAATCCCGTATCTCTTCCTCACCGAAGTAGAGAGCACTCTCTGGTAACCTCCTCTTCTTCAAGGTCTCTGTGCATAGATATACATAAGGCAGCCCACCTTCTTCAATCGATGCCTCTTCACTAAATACAGGTGTTGCGCTCACCTCAAACACCTTCCAAGAACCTATCAGTTCAGATGGTTGGGTTCGTTTGCGTTGTGAAATAGGCTTCAGATCAAAGCTTGTGTCACTACAGAAAAGAACAAAAATGACTGTCATGAATTAATATCACAACCAAAGCAATAACATAAATATATGAAATGGAAAAGAAAAGCTTACTTCTCATTGTAGAGATTGGCTGGACTAATCCACTGTTCTTCGAATACAGCAACCCTTATTATTTGAATATTTGATCCTCCATCACCGAACTCAATGGTATGGACAACGCGCAGTCTCTTGTGGCAACCTTTCACCAAGCACTAAACAATAATTGAAGACTATTATCTCTAAATATAAAGTATCCTATGTGTTTCAGGCAGAAACTGGTGGTTCTGCTCAACAGTTTGATTTCTATAGATTGAATTTCCAAGTTGAACCCATGCAACAGATTTGAGACATGCTCCAGTCCAGGCCAGTATTTGAAATCATACAGAAGAGAATGCTAAATAGTCGAAAAGTCAATAGATATGGTGTACAAAGTATTAATCAAGGCGGCATCAATATATTTCTCATACTGGGAAGAGAATGGAGCCAACTTACCTGCTCAAACTTAAATGTTGGAGAAAGGAAGTACTTAGACTCATCAAATTCTCCAACAGGTATCTCCACAGGACCTCTAGAATATGATCCATCCTGCATAAAGAAAATTAGTTCCCCACAAGTATGCAATGAAAATTGAAAAAGGTCACAGGGATAACAAAGAAACAGGGTTGACAACATATGGTTTAGTTTGGATGACAAAGAACCAATGCTAAAATCTTGACATCATCATTATCAGTTTAATAAAAACAAAAACCACTAGCATATTGCATTTTGACAAGAAGACTCAAAATTTTGATTCTGCACCCAACCAATAAAATGATGTCATCATGCATTTCCCATGCGGCACAAATAAAATTACTCCACATTCTAACCAACTTAGGTCTTAGAATTCTTTGCTGCCTACATTCCAAATGCCAACCTAAACATACTTAGATTTTGTTTAAAACTTTTCAACCACCTTAATCAAGAAAATTGTAGGATAGCTCCCAGCCCTTTTTACTGCATAAGTACCATGCTCCATGGAACTTACTTTTATTGTCTTGCATAATTTCTTGGTACTCTCACCAATATGCACGAAAGACACATATGACCTGATATGAGCCAACTATCTGGTTTTTTAATTTTTTATCACAACTTACCTTATCATCTAACATAACCATCACTTAGAGCTCCAGAACACATGCACCAACAGTCCAGAAAACAAAAGGAAAAAAAAAGGAAAGAAAAGAATGAAAGAGAAACCAATGTTTACATCTGTCCATATCAAAAATGAGAAACAAACTACAATAACAGATACTAGAGAAATACATTCAAAACCCTAAACTGACAGCTAAACCAAAGCAAAAATTAATTGAAGCATAAAGTCATGTTATCATAGTCACTAATATACACACAATATGTAACCGCCTCTAGACCTTGACATAGTCAACCCAAGTTTGAGGAAGAAAAGCCAGGCATTCATTACTGTGAGGTTTTAAGAGATGGCAAAGAAATTTATACCTCGAAGAAAATTAGACCAGGCTCCACACCCATCAAATCTTTCTCCAAGACCTCACATTTTCCAATGTCAAATGAGTCGAAACTAGGCAAACCATTGTCCTCATCAACTGCATTGGAACTCTCCTCCACTGCAGCAGAAGACCCCTCTCGGTCTTTAGTATCAGTGCTTTGCCTGACATGCTTTTGCATCTCACCAAAAGGATTTAAAGGTACCCAATTAGTTATTCTCTGTATTGGAAAAGAGCCATCCTCAGCTGCCACCCTTTCTACACGGGAGAGAGTGTAGCAGTCATAGAGATTCTCATTCTTGCTCCCTATCCCAATGGGTTCCATCTCGGCAGTGAACGGCGAAAACACTGCTCCAACACCTTTCCATATCCCACTGAGACTACTAGCAAATGTACTCCATGCTGGTTTGATCACAGGTTCCTGTCATAGCAACATCAACAATGTACAATGAACAAATAAATAGAATGCTTTCAAGGCAAACTCTTTTTACACAAATATTGAACTCAGAATAGATTGAAAGATACAAATATACAGTATAGAATTTCAAAACCTAACTTTTCCTTTGCTAACTATCTCTTCAATCAGTACACGTGATCTTATAGTTTCCGTTTTGTTTTCTTTCCAAAAAATCAAGAATTTACGCCAAATTTTCAAATTTTTAACAATGGTTCACCAGATTTCTATCAGCCATACAACAATAATAACAAAAAATTCCATGAGAAAGAGAGACATTAACCTGGGTCTGGAGCACGTTCTCAACCTCCATAAGCATGGAGCCTGAGACCAAAACCCTAGAATCTCTCACCCGCCGGTTGGACCTACCCCTCCGCCGCCGACGCGATGAGTTCTTTGACTCTGCTGCCGCTTCCCTTGCTGAGAGCTCATTGTCGATGCTCCAGACATTCTCCTTCTTCTTGCCCTTGATCAGACTTCCTCTCCCGCTCTTCTTGGGCTCAGATAAGCTGCAAGAAACTCTGGGCGAGATGCAAACCCTAGAAATGGCCGGCGGGAAGCGATGGGTTCCAGCGCGAAGGCCCAGAAAAGGGCGAGAAAGCCCGAGATTCCCGCATACCTCGATGCAGCGCGGCTGTAGCATCTTCCACAAGGGAGAGCGATAGAGATCGAGCTGCGACGCGCCGATGCTCTTCATTGCTCGCGCCCGTAGTGCTAACGCTGGTGATAACGGATCCGCGAATCAAAATCCGATCCGAAACGTCGTAGTTAGATCCGATATCACAGTTTGTAATTTAGGGATGTCAAGAGAGCGGAGATTCACCGGGGGGTGCATTCCCCGGCCCCGGCCCCGAGTTGTTAACCCTATCCCCGACCCCGGCCCCGGTCCCGGGTACAGGGAAAAAATTTTCCCCATCCCCGTCCCCATGGGGATTACCCGGGTTCGAGAATTCCCCGTCCCCGATTTTTATATTGATTAATTGGTTAATTGATTAATTGGAGTTCAAATGATGTTTATATTTATAATTACAACAATTATTAATATATTTATAATAATTTCTTATTTAAATACTTTATAATATAATATATATATATAGAGAGGAAGGTGTTATAGTCAGGCCGGCCGCACTTGCGACTGGCCCGACTTGTGAGACAGCAGCTCGGGCCGGGCCAGGGGCCGCCCAAGGCCCGATTGTGCAGTCACAAGTCGGGCCGACAGCAAGTGCACCCGGCCTGACCATAACACCAATATATATATATATATATATATAACATTTAAATTAAATATTTCGGGGATAGGGACAGGGAGGGGAGGGTATTTCCCATCCCCAGCCCCGTCAGGGCGGGGAATCGGTTCCGTCAAGGCCAAGGCCCAATGACATCCCTAGGTTGTATGTAATAATCATTAAAACCAAATAAAGATGCAATTTTATTTAACCAATTGTGGTGGTTGTGTTGAGAGAGACTTGGCAATTAGTACATTGCGAATATAATATCAATATTAAATATGGAATCGGATATAAAATATTATTCAATTAGCAATATATGTTCCAGATAATACTGAACTAAAATTGTTCCAATTAGCTAAAATTACCCTGTAAATCAGACCGTATAGTTTGAGGTTTCTGAGTATTTTCCTACAGAGTTTGGAGTTTTATAACACACAAAGACATGCAGTTAAATTTTAATTAACATGAAATACTTGGCATATATAGCCAACATAAATAGCAGTTTTGTTCTCCCTGCATTCAAGCACTCAAACCACAGGCTCCATTCTAACATCCTAAAAACCAAAATGAACAGACATATGGAGGCAAGTCATAGAACTAGACTGGGCCGACAGAGAATTCATGGAAGTCTAAGACTCAAATTGAATAAAAAGAAACGTGACGACACTGAATGTGTTTCACTCGTAGATCCAGGGATGGAGGTTGCTCTGCCAGTCTGCAATGCCCTCGGGGAACCACAAGGCAATTTCTTTGCGGGCACTCTCAACAGAATCGCTTCCATGGATCACATTTCTGCACGAGGTAGAGCAAATTTTAACATGTTACGAAACAGCATTGCTTTCAACAAACAATCCCGGCGAAATGCTATCCATGTGATAGATTATTAGCAATTTGACAAACAAGGGAAAGATAAGTGCAACTGTGCAATAGAGAAACCACAAATTATAAAAAATGATAGGGTAAGGGCTGCAGACTTCTTTGGCAGACAACACACTTGATGTGGATGAAAATATTAATTCACTAGCCTTATTTACAATTATTTTTCCAGTTCTCCTAGCCACTCAAGCACTCAAATGATCTTTCATTCCCTCAAAATTATAACACAGACAATCTAAGTAGCACAAGGACAATCTTTTAATTGGACTAATATCTATATTTCAAGGTTGGAAGAAAAATGCAGAGGATTCTATTTTACACAAAAGCTTCCTCACTTTCACTCCACCGACATAACAAAGGCAGGCTAAAGAACAAGAAAGATTCTGCAACAAAACATTCAAACAAATCATACCATTGATCACTCATAGGAAACTACAAAAAGGGGCAGCCAAAACACCTAGAATGGTTGTAGCATGGAAAGAACAAAGAACAGGCAATAGCTAGTAATGAGGAATAGGGTTTGTAAAAATAAATAAATAATTTACAAATCAGATATTACAATTGCCACATTAGACTGAATCTACATAAAGATCTTATTAGCCTGGGAATTCAGAAGACAACCAAATCAGGCTGACACCGACATTTCAACATATAAAGATCCTCCAAAGAATACAGTTCAAATAAACAGTCCTCATGGTGTGACCGTGTTAAGTGTGTTCACATCTATCAATAAGAAATGACAACTAATCTACAAAGAAGAGGAAAAAAACTGCATATACAGAACATATTTTTTGCATGTATTCAATGCTGGAAGTCAAGAGCACACACTCCAAGCTTATAATTGTAGGCATCTAACAGTAAGAGTGCCACAAGGCATAAAACACATCTCAAATTACTAGGCCAAATGGTTTGCCAATGTTAAGGTTGTACGAATCTACAAATAGAATTGACAAGTGAACCATCCAGGAAGAACAAGAAAAATTGCATATACAGAATACACTTTCCACTTGTATTCAGTATTTGTAAGTTATAGGAATACAAACACTGCAAAGACTTGAGAGGCTAAAATCCACACTGCTTCCAGTCACACAAAACTCGAACAATATAACCACAAAATGATCAGAAACCAACAACCTATCATAAGTGTGCAAAATTCATCTACTCATACATCTTCTTTAACAGTTCAAACCTGGAACCAGATACTATTCACTTAATTTGGGTATGCAAACAAACACCTCTTTGATTAAAACAAACAAACAAAGATAATCAGCATCAGTATCAAGCCAGCAAGAACAAGCAGGCAACACAAGTATAAACTCAATAAGAATTAAGGCAATTAGAATCCAACCTTCCAATCTCAATGGAAAAATCACCCCGGATGGTACCAGGTGCCGAATCAGCGGGGTTGGTAGCCCCAATAATCTTGCGGCCAGTCACCACCACATTCTTCCCCTCCCATACCATAGCCACCACTGGCCCCGAAATAATATACTCGACCAACCCAGCAAAGAAGGGCTTGGACGACAGGTCTGCGTAGTGCTTCTCAGCAAACGATCGCTCAACAGTCACAAGCTTCAGCCCTGAAGCAATAGAACCATCAAAACACCCAAAGATTCAATCTTTCTTCTATAAGTCAAATCAAATTGATGAAAAACATCGCACACTTCCGTTTCAAAAAAAAAACCTTTGAGATAGAAACCCTTCTTCTCGAATCGGCTAATGATCTCACCGACCTGATTTGCAAACAAGCTTGTTAGAAATTCAAATAAATGCGGGATCTTTCCGAATAGCATGCACGAATGCCACAAAAGAACATCCATATAATCACAGCATAAAGTGAAAATATCAAGAAAATCCTTTAAAAAAAACTGCAAAAAATGAAAGAAATCGAATACCAGGCCGCGCTGGACGCCGTCCGGCTTGATCATGACGAAGGTCTGCTCCATTTCTGATTGCTCTACCGGATGGGAGCAACCCAAACCAAAACCCTAGGATGACAGAGCGGCGAGAGAGGACTATAATATCTACACTACGGGTATGATAAAAACACACTTCTTAATTTATATTGTACGCCAATGGTATTTAGGAAATTAGGAGCATGCGGGGACGAGAGCGTAGAGGTAGCGGTTTTTCTAAAGATTGGATGCTATCTATCATTGAGTTAGGAAATAATACAGAGACTCAGAATTCGAACACATAGCTTCTTACCCCACCACGTGGCACATTTTAGCCAATAAAAACTCGAAACGATTTTCATTTATTGTTAATCTTATATGAAGCACATGTATTTGATTATATTGTCATTAAATAACATATATGATCTTTTCAGAAACTGAGTGGGGGGCAGAAATGAGGATGTTAAAGTGAATGAATAGTTATATAATAACAGATAAGATTAAAAATGAACACATCTGATAAAAAATACATATTGCACTATAATTGAAGATAAAATTAAAAAAAAGACGTTTAAAGTGGTTTGTACGTGTGTGTCATAGACTACCCAAATGCCTCAATTCGAGGATGTAATTAGTAATAGAAGCTAAGAATAAAGGTAGCCAAAGCCCTCTTAGCCGAGCGGTATGGTTCATGGAAGACCTGGTTTCGAACCCCCGTTGCGGGAGGTGAGGGCACAAGGTGTGGGTCACCTAGTGGGGCAGCCCACGTGGTACAGAGTTTTCTCCGTGTTGGATCATAGTAAACCAAGTAATAAAGACGTGCACCGAGTGAAACCTTAGGGTGGTAAAGACGTGCACCGAGTGAAACCCAGTTCGAACCGAAACCCCTGCGCTCGCCCATTGACTGATCCTTGTGAGGGCGCTTGTCACCTTAGTCAAAAAAAAAAAAAAAGGTAGAGATAAGCCTAGGATTATATAAGGAGAGATAGTATCTAAAGACCTATATACTTATTATGTATTGAGCCGAATCTTATTTTTAATAAAGGAATATGGAGACATATCTAGTATTGGATTAAGGTTTGTTATTGTTGATAACAGATATGAACCTGTAAAACTGAATAGCATGAAATTAATAACAGTAGTAAATGATTTATGACTCTTTTTTGAGAAACTGATTATTCTGCTGTTGATTATTGAAACTGAAAGGGTTTGGATTCTTATTTTCATACTCCTTTGATGTTATATTAATCATTTGAAAGGAATTTGAATGAAAAGAATTGATGAAATGGCAGTTTGTGATTTTTTAGTATGGGTTTTCTAACATAGACATTGATTTCATTGAATGACCACAAAAATATTTCTGTATTTATGAGTAGTAAGCATTCCTTTGCTGAATAATTAACTTCAGAAATGTTTCATATTTGTTGATGATCATCAATCCCCGTTAATTCAATGTCTGTCAAGAAAGAGTTTGGAAGAAATTCAGAGAAGAGTGCATGCAATGTCAACAAGAAATTAAGTTCATATATACATGAACAATTATTGATTAAGAGATTGTACCGGAAAAGAGAATCATATTCACTTGAAGAAATAACACAAGCAGTCACATGAATAGTCATAAAAAAAATCATCGGATCATATATCAAAACCAATACTTGATAATATCCAATGTATTAATTCACTGACATCAAAGTAGTCACAAGTACATAAACTTTGGATTTCAATCCATGCAGGAGTTTCTAATATGAATTATAATATTCATGCTCTGATGAGTTTGTGTCATCACATGGAGAATGGTTGTGCCTGCCCTCATAAGTTGTGATCACCATGCGACAATCTTCTGATAATCGTTCAACTCTCTTCTTAACTCTGCAGTTATTATGTGTGCATCGATAGTAACTTCTGTTCATCATCAAATTAAAAACAGAAGCTGTTAGTCTTATTTTTAAGAAAAAAAAAAGTGTTATACATATGCTTATGTTTCCATGATTTAGCTGAAAATTAACACTTGTTTAATAAGAAAGTTTTTGCCAATGAATCATATATAAATAGCAAGCATTAAACTTAATCTAGATATATATAAAGTACTCTAGTCTTCTTAAATGTGAATATTGAAATTTAAATTTCTAAAGTTCACAGCTTTTTTGCTGCTGCTTAAATTAATTAAGTTCAGAGAACAAGGTTGATCAAGCACTTAGAATTTTCATTTCTTTTGTTTAACAAGAAGATTTCACAAGGATTTTAAAAGCCATAGTATATCAGAATCAAGATATATATAGTATCCAATATTTAATGGTTATATATATATACAATATATTAGAAAAACAAATTAACAGGAAAAGGAGCACAGTGCATGCGCAGGAGCTTGAATCATGAGGAGAAGACCAGTGTACAGTGACGGTCTGCCAAACCTCACATGACTGTGTGAATTAACTCCATTAATAGGGTTTCATAAGATGATGAGAAAACTTCATTAGGGTTTCATAAGAAGTACCTTGGATGGAGACTGTTCTTCACAACCTTCTGCCCATATTTCCTCCACTTGTAGCCATCATCAAGCACATCCACATCACTCCTTGTTTGGAAACAAAACCTTGGTTCTCTCATCTTCCTCCTCACCTTCATCTTTCCCTTATCCGACATTGAAGAACTCTTCCACCTGCACAGCTTGATCCATGGTTATAACTACCAACTTTGTGTTTGTATATATATATATATGAGAGGGAGAGAGAAAAGAGGAGGAGCATATATATATGAGCACATACCATGAATTAACACCTGCATCCCTAGCAGAGAAATTTTGATCATGGCTAACTTTAGGATCAGAGGTCCCTACCTAATGCATTAAATATATGCACAGATCCACATATGAGAGATCGAAGCTAGCAAAGAGAAATCATCATCTCATTATCAAGAAAGTGCAACAACTTTCCATTCTTGCATACCTCTTCATTACCACTCACTGGATTAGGGTTTTCAAAAGAGAAGGCTGAATTCAAGGGGATAAAGGGAGTACTGGTTTGAGATGGAATCATGAAGCTCAAGCCATGGAAGTTCTCTTCCTGCTGTGCAAACTCGATCGGGCTTGAGAGCGGAGGGACTTCGAACACATACCGATGCCGAGCTCCTTCCCGGCTTCCTTCCATCAAAGATCGATGCCTACCTCCTCTTGATCAATTTTCTTCGCTTCCTCCTCTCCACATCTTATGATCTATTGCACTGATAGATCTAATTGATCATGTGTGTTTTAATATTGCTCAGCATTTTATCTTCTGGTAAAAAAATGATAGCTAGTCAATGCTCACTGCTCCTAAATATTCCCTGACTGTCATGTGGTCACTCAGACACAACCATTCACAGTAGAAGTATTGTCTGGTGATCTATGTTTCTACTCCAAATCACTGCTCATCTTAATTTACACATTGTTCCTGTTAATTACTTTCATGTTGACCAATATTTTTTTTTCTTTCTGAAATTAATTAAACAGTTGTAATATTTATGTTGATCACTGTGAATTAAAATCAATAACCAAGATTTTCCACGATAATTAATCATCGGAGCAAGGCTGGAGATTTCTTCTGAAAAGGACTCGAGACACGTAGTTGTTGATCTTCCTCTTCAACCAAAGAGTGAATAACAACTACAGGAAGGGATCGATCGAGTTCACTGCAGCCATTGCTCTCATTGTCAATCGCCAGTGACTTAGCATTATCCGAGCAAGCCATATCGGGAATTTCTTCGACGAAATGAGTGATGTGAGGGGTCCATCTGCTCCTCAACGCACAGCTCCTCTTGCTCCATGAAATCATGAGCTTCTCTAATCCTTCCAAATGGTGCTCCCACCTATATATGCTACCTCCTCTCCACTTGACCGACCTGCAGAGCTCGCTATCATGACTTCCATTCTTGCACCTCCTCTACTTCAATTCACCTATGCTTCCAAACAACATTGTTGTCACCTCTGCCTAATAGACATATATAGCTTGGTTTCAAAAGTTACAGGCATTGAATCATTCAACCATATGTCTTCTATATATCTTCGGCAAGATTCCTCATCAAAGATCACTGTCCGAGAGTGTAAAATCTTCAAGTGGATTGAGATGTCAGTGGAGCTCTCTAGCTAGAACTGTGTATATTTAATTAATCCTTCATGAATTAAAAGAACAATATGAACCTCGTTTTGTTTAAGTTAAACAATGTTCTAATTAATGGAGTAATCGATTGTTAATTAGTAAAAGGTGATCAAAAGTACACAGGGGAACTGAGAAACAAACTATAAAGATAAATATATATATATATATATTTATGTACTGCAGCAGTAGTGTTGCTTTCAAAGTTTGCTGAATTTCATGGAGCCAATCATTCATTGCATTGGCATAGACTGCTTTAAAATACTTCTAAGGCTTCATGATGGATGGAGTACACTGAGGTTGGTGCTTTAGGTATTCATGGTGGCCCCCGCTGCTCCATCTCCTGCCTTCTCAGCGCCATCTTTGATCTTGGTTTGGCTTGCTGGTTGCCATCAGACTTGGTCCAGTTATGCAACGACTTGGATTCAGTTGCATGTAGTAGTGAAGAATGACTTGTAATTTTGACACACTAATTTACTGAATACATGATCCCACCATTCAACTGAAATGAGGAAGCCTTGGCCTGGTGGTGTTGTACTTTCATGAGGCAAACTTAGAGGCATAGTTTTGAGCTGATAAAACAAGCAATTTTGAACCCAAATTTGACCACACCCCCCACGTTGAACTCAAGGAAATGGAAACTCACATCAAACAGAACATTCACGGTGAAATCCTTGTACCATTTCAAAGTTGACGGGGAACCTGGAGCGATCTAAAGAGCAGGTTTTGGAAACAACCTTGTCCCCTTAATATCAAACTTTTCGCATGGCTGGCAAAGAAGGACATAATCCTAACTCTTGACAACTTACACAAGCGAAATTGGAGGGGGAACAAACAAGATGCTATCTATGTAAAAACGGAAGATGAATCCGTAACACACCTACTGGCCTCATGCCCCTTTGTAGTGTAAATTTGGAACTATTGCGAGAACCTGTTCGAACTAAGAACAAACGGTCTAGAGACGCAGGCTCTCTGGGGATCTAGGGTAGCCTCCCCGGGGATGGACAATACCCTTCGAGGAGGTTGGGATCTTATAGTGATGGCAATCACCTGGAGTATTTGGGGAGAAAGGAATAGACTATGCTTCCAAGGCAAACAACGCGTTTGTTTAAGAATTGTTTGTGACATTACTTTCCTCATTTTCTCTTGGTTGGATGCAACTCCTCCTGCCAAGCGGCTCAAATTGGAAGTGGTAGGGAACCTCGTGAAGCAGAGCCTTGAATTCACCTTGGACACGCCAGGACGGGAAGATGTGGAAGGTGATGCGTTCAATGACAACCCACCACCCATCCAGGGCACGTCATGAGCAGGCAAGATGGAATGGAGAAAAGAGGAGGCAACATCTCAAGCAACGGAGAGTGTTAAAAAGTTTTTTTAACACTGTATGAGCAATTTAATGAACTCCCTTTAAGCTTAATAATAAATAAATTGTGATTTATCTATTTTTTTTAAAAAATAAAGGTATAGTTTCACTTGTGGAGTTATTTTTAGGACTAATGTAAAATGGACTAAATATGTGTTATAAACGGGTTGAGTTTGATCGGATTGGGTTGGCTGGAGCTCGACTTGAAATTGATTAGCTCGATCTCAAAATTAGTTCCAATAAATTTAGTTGAGTTCGGCTTGATTTTAATTTCGAAAGTTCAAGAAGTTTAACTCAATATAGCTCAAAATTAAAATCAAAATGATTTAATTTCATGCTCCCTCAATTTAGTTCAAAATTAATATTTCATTTATATTTTTTCTATATTTGTGTATACAATAAAAAATAAAATATTTTTAAATTTTTAAATTAATATAATTTATATTTTATATTTTTTTAAAAAAATTTCTAAAATTAATAATTATATATATATATATATATATATATATATATATATATATATGTATGTATATCATATCAAATAATATAAGGTATGGAATTCAACACGCTTCCTTGACTTGACTTCCACCCACTTACTTTTTATTTTAAAAAGAAACACACCAAATAAATTTAAAACACATTGGTTTTGATCAGACCAGAAACACTTTTTACACCAAATAGTAAAATATATACATTTTTAATCCGATGGTTTGAAGCAACTGTTTTTCAAAAATTATTTTGAATCATGCATTTATTAAAACATCCTTGTGATCATATAATTATAAAAACTTTCAAATTATATAAATACTTTTACATTTATATATCTAAACACAAAATATATGACATTGACTTACTCTGAAAAGTCATTTTTTTCAAAAGTCCAATCAAAATGAAAAAAAAAAACACTTTCTTTATAAGTCAATCTAAACGAGATCTTTTTTTAAAAAAAATAAATAAATCATAATAGAAATAAACAATATTACAACAAGGATTACAACAAGTCTTGTGATTACATTTTCATGTCATTCAAGCATGGACCCATTGCAACCCCATTTTCTTTACCCCTTTTACCCTCACTTCTCGGCTTCATTACCTCCGGATCACTCGTTGTGAAGTGCATACTCAACTTAACCAAGGTTTGGGCTTCCTGAAGTTTTCGCTTCTTTGCCAAGTGTGTTGCATCGAACGAGGTCTATATCAAATGAAACTTTTTAAAGATTTATTTGGCATCTAACCAAGAAATTAAGGAATTTTGATGATAAAAATTTGTGAATAACTTTAATAAAAAATATATATAATTATTAGGTTTTGTGAGGGCTTACAAGCAAAAAAAATTCCAAAGGTATTGGGCCTAAAGTCCAATTCAAGCCCAACCCATTGTTGCAACGTAAACAGGCCATCTTCTGGCCCAGCCCAAACGAACTGATTCCAGTGAAACAGAGAATGAATGGAGACAATTGCAAATGATGGAAATTTCAAAGAGCATTAGACTTGGTAATCCCCACCATTTGATTTTAATCAAATCATAAATCCATTTCATTAAAACTTCAACAAGATATATAAATGTTTTGTTTTAACCTTTTGATAGAAAGAGTGGTTTATCCAAATGTTTTATTAGGCATGCATCATGCATGAACAACAAAAGAACATGACTTTTCGATCATTGGATTATCCTTCAAATGGTCGGTCTTGTTCTTTATTTCTTTTTATATGTTTGGAAAGTTTTATGTGATCTTGATTTTTAGGTAACTTTCAAACAACTCAATTATTTAAGTGTTCATCTTTATTTTAATTAAGGGCCAACTACAAGTAGTTTGAACACCACCACTGCTGAAGTTAATAAAGCACTAATAAATTTAAAGGCATGTAAACAGTTATATATCATACTCCATGAGTTAAAAAAGAAGAAGAGATAATTAGTACTTGTAAAAATTCAATTGATTAGACATTAAAGGAGAACTCTTTAGTTGAGATTAATGTGGCTTTTGGAAGCACTTGAATTAAAGCAACTAATTAAAGAAAGAAACTAAGAGCAATGAGACAGTTTTAGGGAAATAGAATGCAGAGGGGGTTGCAAAGTTGATGCATGATTTCCTCTTGCTTTATTTATGAAAAGAGGAGAGGAATGGACAATGAGATCATGGGAAGGGAGATAGAGAAGATAAAGGTTGTAGATAAAAACAAAAAAAAAAACATAATACTATAATGCTAATAATAAAGGAGAAGGTATGGGTGGTGGAAAAAAACCCAATTAAGTGAGGCAGTTCTCTTTATATCTACCTCCTGTAACATCATAGTTTATATTTTTTTATTATTAATAATGTCGTAAACTAAAACCATTACAACTAAACCTCCATTTACAAGTATTTCGCTACTTGTAAGCATAAAATAATCTATAATGACCGAAAGGAATTGTTGAGTATGTTCAATAATGACAAAGGGGTTATAATGTATAGGCTTCAGTAGAAGTCTCTAGAGTTAGTGTACACATCAAAATAGCCATGTGCGCCTTCGGTTGCCATGGAGGGGATGGAGAACATCGATCCGGAGGGGGAGCCGAAGACCTATGTTTGAAAACTCCTACTAGAATTTAGTGTATATATGTTTGAAAACCTCTAAAAACATAATTGAATATTCTAAAAGAGATTTCGATAGAAATCATTCATTTAATAATAAAAATGTTACTCAAATATATATTCTCGTTTTTTACTTTTTTTACTTTGTACCCCAAATGGGATTTTACTTGTGTCGAAACTATCTAATATTAAATAATTATACATGATTTTATATACTTTATTAAAATAATAATAATAAATAAATACAAGATATTCTTAGTATAATTCAAGGCATTATTTAGGCCTTTTTAACTTTGGTTTGGACTTCAAACATGGCAACCATTGGTCTATTTTGAATGGTCCATCTCTAGAGACTACTACTATTCCATCCCAACCATAGAATTGGTGTCCCATCTATCTTAGAATGAAGCTTGTAGCCATGGATATTCCTCTCCCTAGTATATGCCAAACTCCCACTAGTTCAATCTCTTCTTTAACTATTCCCCATGAGATTTAAGCCAATCTTCATGAACCATTAATGGCATCACAAAGCATGAAGTTCTTTTTTTTTGTTTTTCCTATTTTTTTGATAGTTGAAAATAAAGTATCCTCTTCTTCATCAAAAAGAAAATAAAGTATCCTCTTGATCCAAATCAACTTTCTTTGGAGGGTTTTAATTTGGGAACTCCTTTAGAGTGAGGATTTGTTGAGCCTCATTAACTTCATTTGGTTGAAAATTGATTCCTCATGTCACAAGACCAATAATTTTGCATTTCTTTAACAGAAGAAGATAAGATAGGTCCACATCCCAAGCCTAAACTTAAAATAAATGCAAGAAAACCACAATTGAGTTGGTACATGACTTAATCAACAAGGTTTTATCTTGCCCATGACCCCATCCTTTGAAAATAGAAAAAGAAATGTAGTTTTTTTTTTTAATTTTTATTTTTTTTTTTACAAAGGCAATAAGCGCCCCATAAGGGAAGTCAAGGATGGGGCTCATGCGTGGAAAGCGTCTTCGATCTTGTACGAGTTAAAACTTTTCTGAAGGGGGACTCAATCCGAGTTCTTTTCGGGAGGATAGAACTTCTTAACAAAATAAACCGGTACCAATAGACTTCTTATACCATTGGTAAAATATAGCAATCACAAAATTTCCTCACAATTAATCAGAAAAACTTTATCAACATATACATAGATCTAAATTTTTATCGGTCAAACTAACCGATGATGATGACGGAGAAAATAATAATAACAATAATAATAATAGTTCTCATACATCAATTTATCAGTTAGACTTCTACTTGTATAAAAGAGCATTATGGATGTCTCTGGTTTGAATTAAGAGAGAGATCCAGAGACATTGTGACTAATTGAAACAATTGAATGCATGAATTAAACCTTATTAACTTGATCCATCTGTTTGACACCTAACTAATATCCTTGTCCCCTTAATTTGTCTTCATTAAAAAGTCTAATTCCTCAACAATAGCACAATATTTCTCCCATCTAATTACATTTGGCTACCTATAATCTTAAGAACAACTACTACTCATGTGCATATATAGCTTTTAATTTCATCTACTAAATTATTCTCTTTTACTTCCATTATATGTACATATATATTTTTTCTTTCATTTAATGTGTAAAAAGAATACATAAACATTTGATATAAGGAAACATCTTATCATTTGGAAAAAGGGAAAAAATATTTTAAAAATAAGTTATAAATTAGAAAAAAAATGCATCATTAATGGTTTGGAGTAACACCAATGAGTTCATTTAACACCACCTGTTTCTGATTTGTTAATTGAGTTGTGTCTGACCATCTAGGCAAATATGGGTCCCTTGATCATTCAGGACCCACTCTTTTTGTTCTTTATTATTATTATTATTATTATTTATTTAATTATAGGTTGCATATACAATTAATTTTCCATTTTATAGTGGAAAATTATGATTTTTAGAGGAATATAACTAACTATTATTTTTACAGGGGTGTCTATGTAATTTTCCAGTATGATTTAATTTTTTTCCTGTTTTTTTTTACAATCTAACCCTTCTTAATTTCATTAATTATAAGAAAGTCCAGGGTCAACATGAGATATGAATGTCATGTTCTCTCCCACTGACCCTTTCCTCCCACCACACCAAAAAAGAGAAGTTTGATGCACCAACATGAAAACATGCTCTTCAATTTATTAAAAAAAAAGCATTTTTTCTAATTAAATAACTTATTTTCTCCTATTTTCTTGTGAATATGTTAACTTGTTGATAGATAATATACATAATTAATAAATGGATAAAATACAAAATACAAAATACAAAATAAAAAAATAAATAAAAACAAGAGGATGAGGACATTATCCCACAAGAAAGAAAAGTTGAAACTTTGAAAGCACAATAAGAGCTCTCATTTACTGATCTCCATTGTTTTTTAGAGAGAGAGAGACCAAGAGAGAGAGAGAGAGAGAGACCAAGAGAAGTCACCAAAATATATAGAAAAGAAAGAGATGGGAAGAGCCTTCCCCACCTATTCACCTCATCTCCTTTACCCCTGCCATTAATTTGATTCCACCCATGGTTTTCTTCTTTCCATTCTCTTGTACAGTTTCCCTGTTTGAATCCAATTCAAGCTTGTAAAATTTTTTTTTTTGTTTGTTTCATTCTCCCATTTTTTGGCAAACTTTTTGCTGTCTTTTTTGAGTCTAGAACTGGATAAAGGGAAGACCTTTGTGCTGGTTTCTTGAGTTGTGGTTGCTGGACTTGTTGTGTTTAAAAGGTGGAGCCTTGGTTAAGGGTTCTTAAAGGGATTTGAAGAATCTTGATTGTTATTTGATTTTTCTTTTTTGGGAGTTTATCTTTTTCTTTTTTTTTTCTGTGAATTTTGTTGGGGATTGAGAAAGAAGGGGAGAGACATGGGAAAGCATGGACCTTGCCGTCATTGTGGAGTCACAAGTGAGCTTTTGTTCATGTTTCTTCTTGAATGTTTTTTGTATCTAATTAAAGGTTGTTTCTGTTTTGATGTTTTTTTCATGTTTTCTTTTGATTGGGTCAAATTTATTTTGATTGATGACTTGTTCATGAAAGGATGCTGGTTTGATTTTTAGTTAGTAATAACATCAAGAAGTTGCTCTTATTGTTTGTTAAGCTTCTTTGATTTTATTTTCTCATTTGCTTCTTTCTAAAGATCAGAAAATTAAGGAGAGTTCAATTTATATGTTTGGAATTAAAGGAGTGCTGTTTAGGATGTTTCTTCCAATTTTTGTTGTGGCTGTTAATGAAAACCATCTTATAAGATTTGAGAAGTCATGTTTTGGGAGAAAGTTTACACTTCTGATTTTGACTAATCTTCTCGTGGATAAATTTCCTTCTGGAGGTTCTAAAGAAACCTAAAGTATTCTCAATTCTTGCATTTCTCAAATTCTTGAATGCAAATTCAACCTCTTGTGAAGTGTTTGTTTGTTCACAAGAGTAAGAGCTATTATCAGCACCGGTATAAACATATCTTCGGAAGTTATAGGAACTGACTTGAACTTCTAATTGAACTTGTATGCGCAAAAATATTTCTTTCCTATACTCTGAGTATGTTTTATGTTTGGGTTTTTTGTTTTCAGATTTTTTCCCAATATTGATCGAGTGTTAGCTACTGCCTTCTTATGCTAATGAGCTCATAAGCTGCAGTACTAAGTCAAAGAACATAATGTCTATACTCCATTTAGAACCGGTTATAGTCATTAACCATCCCTTGGGGTGAATTGTGACAATGTTCAGTTCGGTTTGATCATTTTCATACCATTTGGATTGAACACGCGTGACCTCTAACCTTCCTAACCATGGAAACAATCGTTCTTGGCAAAAGTATTACTGGAGATTGCACATTGAATGACTAGTGATTTTTCTGCTATATTGAACTTCATAATTTTGTTTGCAGCACATGAGAAGGTCTAGTGTTGAACTGATTCCCAGTCTAATAGCTAACAATTCCATCGAATCACCTGAACCAAATTGGTTCAATGGATTTTCGGCATGATTATTTTCCCTTTGTATATGTATATGACGACGTCTAGGTGTATATATTGCCAATTTTCCACAATGTTGCATTTCAGTGATCATCTTAATTCTTCTAGTGATATGGTGAATGAAAAGGATAGGATTTACATAATTTCATTTATATGTATTGAATGTACTCTGTTGTCAGTAAACTTTTCTTAATTAAAATGTCGATTGCTGAACTGATGCAAACAGGCACTCCTCTTTGGCGGAATGGACCACCAGAAAAGCCGGTATTATGCAATGCATGTGGTTCAAGATGGAGGACCAAGGGTTCATTGACAAACTATACCCCAATGCATGCTCGTGAGCTTCTTGGTTCAGAAGAAATTAAAGCTCCTAAAGTAAAAAGTGTACAATTCAGACCCAAGGAACAGAAGGTGCAGAGGAAGAGTCAAACCAATGGCTCAGTGGAAATCGGTCGAGAGATGCCATATTGTGACCAGAATTTCAAGAAGATTCTTGAGGAGGATATGAGCAATAGATCTAGTTCTGGATCAGCAATTTCATTTTCAGAACATTTTGGCACCACTGAAGCTAGTGATTTGACAGGTGGCTGATCCCTTGTCTTTGTATTAACTAAAAAACTATAAGCATATGACTTTTAAAGTTAGAATTGCCAGGTTTAGATTCATTGAAATACTATTGTTTTGCATTCCATGGAATGACCTCTCATTTGCATTATCATATCATATTGAACTCTGAAGTCTTAAATACATAATTATTCATTGTTTTTTCTGCAGGTTCAGTGCAATCGAATGTGTGGGATTCACTAGTTCCATCCAAGAGGAGGACATGTGTAGCCCGCCCAAAGCCCTCTCCTGTCGAAAAGCTCACCAAGGATCTTTATTCGATATGGCATGAACAACAGTCATCTTACCTTTCAGGATCCTCCGAAGAAGATTTACTCTATGAGAGTGAAACTCCATTTGGCTCTGATGAGATAGGACATGGAGGTGTTCTCATTAGGCACCCGAATTCAAAAATTATAGAGGAAGAATCAGAGGCAAGCTCAATTTCAACAGATAATAAATCATATATACTGAACGAAGCTTATTCTGGCTTAGCATCTTTCCCCATGCTTAGTGGAAACAAAGTGACAAGGTCTTCAAATGTCAGCACTGTTAGACTTCAAAAATCAACACCACAAATGTTAGAAGACCATGTAAAAAGGTGCTTTCCTACAAAATTATCAAATGGGATAAGCTCATTTCTGAATGCATCTTCTATTGGTCGATACATTTCACGCATTGATGGAAATTTAGCACTTTACCTGACCAATGCCCATGTTTGCTTTGCAGGGACAAACCTTCTGATGAAATTTTGCAAATTGTCCGAAACAGGGATTCACCCTTGACCTCCATTGATCTAAAAGTATGTTTATGTTTATTTATCAGCATGACTTCCCAAATCCACACTATTTCTAGTATGTATAATTATAAAAAATATTTGTATTTAACTACCATTGTTGTAATTACATTGTTTTTTGGCTTCATAGGATGTTCTGAGCTTTGAGGTGTTCATGACACATCTGACACAAGAAGAACAACAGAAGCTAATGAGATATTTACCTTCTGTCGATACTGCCAAACCACCTGAAAGGTATGTTGCGTACTCCTTAGCTTCTTCTATAGTACTAAAAGAACCTAACACTTCATTCTGTGTGATATTTCCTTCCATTCTTAACCATGATTCAATCTTTTTTATGTTGCAGCCTTAAGAGCTTGTTTTGTGGCTCGCAATTTGTGGAAACCTGCTCTTACTATCAACAACTACTAATGGAAGGAGTTTTTGATCTTTCTCTCATGGGTGTTGATGTTGAAGAGTGTAGAATCCTAAAGAGACTTGTTTTACTTGATTTGACGAAAAGCAAATGGGTGGAGCGTCATAAGGAGCTGAAGGTATGAAGTGTTGTTGTATGATTGAATCTTTGGAATGAATTGCTATAATACTCAGGACTAATCAATCTTCTCATCATGCTCTTGTTAGGCAATAATACATAAAATGAGAGAAAAGGAAGCGGGAGTGATTGAAACAACAAAGGGACCACCCTGTGCCGGTGGTCATTCCACTATGACACCCCTCAAGAGACCCTCTGATACCCAAACTAAGAAAATCGATGGTTAGTCGTATTTCATTATATCCTCATTCATCAATGGATTTATTGATGATTATTTAAATGCTGGATTAATTTTGTTTCTTTGTTTGATATGTTGGCCTGAACATTTTGATTGAACATGCAACAACTTCTCGCCTGATCATAAATCTGCTAGTTCGATATTTATGAACCTGTTGAGAAACATATGTATTGTACACATTATGCTCCTATGTTCCTCTCCATCACCAACTAATAATGCAGACACTGATGGATTGAATTACTCTGGATTTCAGAGATGAAAGGTGCCATGAGAAGCCCGAAAAGAGTATGCAAATCCAGCGGCACAAATTTCTCTTCAGAAAAACCGCCTCAAAGGAATCTTGGCAACACTGTCTCCAAAGCTGTACCTTACATGGATGAGTTTGTAGATAATGAAGTGTCTTGCTTCAGTGTTAGGAGCCTTTTCGCATCGCCCCCCGATCGGAGTTCCATGCTCGGCTCTCTCCAATTCACCAATGACAGCTCGATCTCTGACCAGGATTTGTTACTCGACGCACCTAGCAATGCACCGATGATGGAAGCAGAACTCCTATGCCATCCATGGAAACCAAAAACATGACCAAAACTCGCCGGCATGTGATGCGCTACTGATTCCCATCTAGCATCTGCCATTTTTGTTTTTCCTGTAATGGTGTTTCACTTGTCACTCTCTCAATGGAGTTCTTCCTTGAAACTGAACCAATTGAATGTGTTTGATGCTTTTCTTTGAACTCTTGTGGGTTGGTTGTAAGTTGTAACTTGTAACTGGTTCATTTTGATGTATAGGCTGACATGTTGCTTGTACTATATAGCTTTCATTAGTGAATGGATGGTTATTAGATTTGATTTAATTCCTTTTTATTAGATTAGAGTTACCAACGACTATTCGTGTCCACCACCAAACATAACATAGACTTCAGCGTTGTCCTGTTTTTCATTGTCTCAAGACAAGTCAAAATGATAATTAATTCAATTTCCACAAAATTTAGGTGGGCCTTCTTTCGATTTTTAACTATAAAAATTACATAATTAATTCATACAAAATTTTATAAATGAATAAATAAATAAATAAATAAATTGTGAATGAAATAGACCGAGGCTTGAGTCACCTCTGATATGGGCCGACCCAAGTACTCGTCAAGGTCCGCCCAAAGGTTAACACGGTTTCCAAATTCGAATCCTCTATTTTAAGAAGAGATCGATCTCGTTGACGCATATCGTCGAACACCTTGCGTCCATGGCCGAGTACGGGGCCAAGCTCCGCCCCGCGGCCGCGGCGATTGTCTCGCGTGCACGCTCCACCGGCAAGGCGCTCACCAAATTCGCGCGGCCCCGCTCCTTCTCCGTGCCACACGACGCCGACGCCGGCGCCATCCGCACCGTCCGCAACCTCATCCACTTCCGCCTCTACTACACCGTCTTCCTCTATGTAATCCTCCTCTCCAGCCTCGTCCCGCGGCGCCGCGCCGCCATGGTCTGCCTCATGGCCACCAGCAAGGTCGCCGCGTCCTACGCCGGGCTGCTCAAGGCGTTCCCCAACTCGGCGGTGCTGAGGTTCGTGGATCGGCGCCTCGTGGCGGCACTGTTCTTGATAGTGATCGTGGTGCAGCTGGTGCTCACACGGGCGTTGAAGCACTTGCTGATTTCGATGGCCGTCGGAGTCCCGATCGTGTTCGCTCACGCGGTGTTCCGAGCCCGGGATGATCTCGCCGGCGAGGAGGCGGAGACCATCGTTGATAAGAAGGATGCCGATCTCGAATCGCAGCCTCAGTGATTTGGGAATTCGAGGATCTCGAGATGCCTTTGTTTACACGTTAATTATTTGTCTGCCCTAATATATATCTTTTTAGTTACAAACAAAAAAAAAGTCCAGAGTTTTTCATGCAGTATATTATGATGGAATTGTTGGTTTATATATAAAAAAATCCCACATTTTTATATTTATTATTTATATATTTTTGTTTATATTTTTACATTTTTTTGGTAAAGAAACAAATAAGAAAATATTCGGAATGAAAATGGAAAAATTCCAATTGTTTCCTTTTCCCCTATTTCTCTATTTTCCTACTGTTTCATATCATAATACACATTTTTATTATTGAGGTAATTATCTAATAGTTCCTCACATTATTTGCCACTATTTCAACTTTACACACTACACACCCAACCCATTATTTATATTAAGCCCCCACAACTCCCTACCCGAGGACCCATGAGCAAATACTCACTATTTAAGGGATAAATAGTGAATTAACTATTTATTATTTTATTTAAACTTGAAACTTTTTTTGTAATTTGTGAAACATTAATTTTAATAAAAATATTAAATACTATAATTTTTTTTAAAAAAATTGTGATATAGATATATGATTTGATTCTTAGTTTTATAGATATTTCAACTAAAGTCTTCTATTAGCACAGGAGCTTTTCAATTGAAGATGAAAGGAATCACATAATCTTATCGATCATGACATCCAAAGGAAGGCTATTATATTGGTTTTAAAAACTAACTAGGATAGGGTTAGAATTTTCAATATTATTAAAAATCTATCATGGCTCCCGACATGTCTGTTGGAAATTGATGTTACAGGAAGTGCTATGAACAGGTTGAAGTTGTGACTGAGGCGTGAAGGTTGCACTGTCCTTAAGAACAATTTCACCTCCTCTCTTGGTGCAGCAGGATTAAAATGGCGATGTTCTCCCAGGATTCAACAGTCAGGGACCTCTGATTCGTGCACCCGAATTGATTACAACGAGTGCTCCTTGATTTTGCTCCAATAGAGAAGAAGACAGGATGGTAATAGAAGACAGTAAGAAGAAGAAAGAAGAGCAGATAATGTTCAGTGATTTTACAGGTAGGGATGGGGTCCCTTTTATAGACTGAAATCCCAAATGACACAACACTTGAAAGCATCAGTTTAATTTAAGGGATGCATTAGTTTAGAGAGAAACACCGGTTCATAAACAATGAAGAGAAGCATCTGTTGAACGTTTTTTAAAACACAGCATCTGTTGACCGTTGGGCTTTTAAACAGTTGGGAAGTCAATCAGTCAAAACAGCTGGTAAGCGAAACAATCAAGATGTGACTGAATAATAACAATAAAAAACAAAAACATGTCACACACGGGGCCAACAAAGAAATGCAGCACTCGCGCGTAAAAGAGCATGTCCACTAAACAAGGCTAACATGATACTAGTGGGAAACATATATAAAGAGGGTGCATGGTTTGTAAATAGGCAATGTGGTACATGAATGTTTTGAAACACAATAGAAGGCCCAAAGACTATATGGGCTACTAACAATGTCAACCTTGTCCACTTTGCTGAATTTCTCTGGGTGTGTTTAACAAAGACGTCAAGTGGCCCCTTAAAAGAAATCAATGATGGATAATAGGTGTGGAATTCGTTTGACCATTCAACGTAACTGCTATCACACATTACAAGAGAAGGGGTTCGATTTTGAGACCCGTCCATGAAGATAGAAGCCCACTTTTTAACAAAAAAAAATTAGGTACCAATAAATCATCATAGCGGTTGATATTTTTTTGGATGTTGTTGTGATATATAAGAAAAGTCTATTTTCAATATTATTATTAAATATTATTATTAATAATAGTACTATTGTATTGTATGTAAGGCTGTAAATAGCCAAACTTGATAGAACTGCCCCGTCTCGCAGTTCAAAATGAACTCCAATAGATTGTTTGATTGAACTCAATTTGATTAAATTAATTTAATTTTAAGTTTTAATTTAAAATTAAAAATTTATTTATAACTTGGGGTTTTCTTGTACTTCTATACTATAGAAAATATTAATTATATAATATTTATAATAAATAAATTTTATATATTTATAATATTTTAAATAAAATTTAAAATTAATAACCAAAAAACGATGTTTGTTTATAGTTTATACACGTACAATTAGAACTTATGAACATGAATTTTCAAATAAAAAGCTTAAAAAATAGCAGACTTTTGATATATCTCATCACTAGTTTATTCTTTTGTGAATTGAGATATTTATATATCTACAGACCAACCACAAAGCCATATGTATGGTAGGGTTGTTAAATGAGTAATCTGTTAGTAAATAAATTGGGTTCGGTTTGATAATTGCTTGAGCTTGACTCAAAATTTTGAGCTTTTGACACAAGCTCATGTCGAAACTATATATATTAATATATATTTTATAATATATATTAAAATACAAAAATATTGTATATTTTATATAATATGTTACAGTAGAAATTTTATTATTCTTACATTATTTGCTATAATTAAAAATATTTATTATATATAATCATTCATTTTAGCAATTTAATTTAAAAATATTTTAAAAAATAAATTTTATTTATTAAAAATATTATATAATTTATATATTTTTTATTGTGTAGAAATAAATAATTAAACTTTTAATTTTGAACTAAATCAAACTATACTTAAGCATAAAATTAAGTTGGATTTTAATTTTGAATTAAATCGAGTCACTCAGAGATTTCAAAATTAAAAATTTGAATCAAATTTGATCAAAGCCAATTCGAACTACATTTGAGTTCAAATTAACCAATTTTAAGCGGAGTTCTAGATGGTCGCCTGTCTACAGCCCTGCACACAAGGTCTTAACCTGGTAAAGCTGCTGATCTGATCTCTATCCATTTGATGCAACATCAAATTCAAAGGCTTTGGAGGGTACTTGTTCCATGCATGCATGAACACAGACAAGAGCAAAAATGGAACTTGTCTGGCATCCGAAGCAAACCAGGTGTCATACAAAACAATGATTCAATGAAGGGATGCCACAATGAAAGGAAACCAAAAGATGTGCCTCATAGAACACTATATAACACAGAGTGTAGATATATGTTCTCAAATCCTATAGCCACAACTTTAATATCAATGGCTTCCATCCGTGAAATTCTGAATTATCATAAGATGGATCGGAGGCTTTATGAGAGAGTTTTGGGATTGGGTCGTCTTCCTACTTCCGCGCGCAATATTGTGGCTCTTTGGATGTGGCTTGAGTTAATGGGTATCGATGTTATTCGCTACCTCCAAAACATCACTGCTTCAACTCAGCTCCTCAACTTCGTCAACGAAGCCGAGGCCATCCTTAATGTCATCCGCCAACAATCACCGCCTCCATCCGACAATGAGGCTCTACCATTCACTTCTCATTTTGCCACCGAACCCATCAACCTCCGATTCTTTTACTTCCACAGCGATGTGGTGATGAGAGGATTAACGTACTTGCTTGATGGTGTCGGCACAATCATTTTCAATGATCAATTAAATTACATGGCCAACACTTATGAGACCGCAGTGAGTCTTGCGCGACAGCAAGGGATGAGGCCGGTGACAATGCCAGTGGAGCTTGCCATGCAATTCAACTCTCGTGCTGTGCCTTCATCAGAGGATCACCGCTCATTGTTCATTGCGTTTTCAAAGGGATCCACTCTAAGGATGGAAGAGATAACTGAGTACTTCAATGAGTAAGTAGAATTAAATGATTTGAAAATTTTATTGCATGCATGTATGATCGGTAGTTGTTGATATATAGTTTTTGGTTTTGCAGGAGACTAGGACATTGTATTGAAAAAGTGATGGTGGAAGACACAATGGTAGGGGTCATGAGACCCATGTATGGAAGAGTTGTTTTTGAAAGTGAAGCACCAATTGAGATTTTATTAAGTGGAGAGCAAATGGTAATGTTTGTGGTGAAGGGAAACAATGTGTGGGGTAGGAGGTATGTCCCCAGTGCCAGGCGTTCGTAGTAGAATGCCCATGTCCATGTGTGATTGATCATGGGAGTCCCTGGAATTTATTTTTGGTTTTAAGTGTCTGTGATGTTCGTTGTATCTGGGGTTTGAGTTTTATGGTGTCTATGATGTTGGTTGTATCTGAGGTTTGTATGTTTTATTATGTTGGTTGGCAAATGGCAATGCATTGGTGGTGACATTCAACATTATTTATTTCTATAAAAATTCGTTCAGTCAATATCCAAATTATTTTGAATCAACTTAAAAAATATAACAGATAGCCAATGAAGTTTTTTTTAATAAATTTTATTATTTTTTTAGTCCCAACACCATTTTATTTGTCAAAATGGCCCTGATTAGATATTAACTGGATGCTGAAAATGATTAAAAATATAATTAAAAATTATGAGAGGCTTAAATAAAAAACTATTTTTTTAAACAGGATTAAATGAAAAAAACCAACTTCTTTCTAAAGGGCAAATGAAAAAAAATGGCTTTTCAAACACCATTTTTAGAGCTAAACAGCATTTAAGACACTCAATAGAACTAAACGACCATTAAAAAGTCGTTTAACTCTAAGGACCTAATATTTGGAGCTAAACTTTTTAAAGGTCATTTAGCTTCAGAGAACAACACAATACATTTTTTAAAACTAAACGACTTTTTCAAAGACTGACACTCTCTAAGGACCCCTACTCTCTGGAGCTAAATGGTCTTTCAAAGACCGTTTAACTATAAAGTGCTTAAAAAAAAGGAAAGAATTAATTGTAAAATATTATATTTTCATTAATACCTAAAAAATATTTAAATATTATTTTTAGTTCTAGTCAATACCTTGGATTCTGACTAAACAATTCTGGAGTCATTTTGACAAATAAAATAACTCTAAAACTTAAAATAAATAAATAATAAATTTATTTAAAAAATTATATTGACAAATAACCCAAATAACAAACCTCCATGTTTGTTACTTGTTAGTGTGCAATTCTTATCCAAACGGACAGCATAAGTAGTTTTCAATATGTAGATTAATTGGCCTGTTAGCCTGCCCTTTGAAAGAACCAATATCAAATAGAGCAAACAATTTATGATAAAATATTATTATTATTATTATTTTTTTTAAAAAAAACTCATATAATTGGTTCTGCAGGCATGTTAATTGAACTCGACTATTTGAGTATAACATGCCACCTCGAGTTATATTTTACTATAAGATATATAATTAATAATACATTTGATGTTTGACTCAATCCATCAGTAGTCTAAGAACACACGCCAGCCAGTTCATCATAGCCGAGAGATCCTAAACTTCTGCTGAAGCACAGGCCGAATGTAGTCATGGTAACCATCAGGCACAACAGTGTCGTTGAGTGGCTCTTTCCATGCTGCCTCGTACAGGGTAGGATACACATTGCCATCATAGCGGCCAAGAACCGATCCCAGGTAATGGTCGGTGTAGTTGAACGCATCAACAAGTGCTACAGCATTCGGACGGAGCTGCATCGTGCCAAGATCAAAGCTACATTAGTATCTCCCAGCAAATGAAATGGCAGTGTTTCAGTATTAGCAATAGCTAATGTGGTATAATTAAGTGAAACAAGTGAATAGACAGACCTGGGAGTAGAGAGATCTCAGCTGGTCATTTGCTAGAGCACCTTGCTTGGGGTTAATGCACCCAGTTGTAAGGAAATCACCAAGATGTTTGTGAAGCAAAGAGAGGGCATAGATGTAGCAAAGGATTTGGAGTTGTTCTTTAACTCCCTGTCCTTCAATGTCTTGTTGTACCTTGTCAATAAACCTGAAATGGATATTGAACAGATTGTAGTGGATGTTTGGTATGTCAAGTAAGAAAGTTGGTGGATGTCTATGGTTTAAACTTTTAAATGATAGAAGAATGCTAAGGAGAGAATTTTCCAGATCAGCATTGCTGAGTTGGTGGTGTTCAATAACAATCTGTGCAGTTAATTGTTCACCTGGGCTACATGCATTAAGCAATCATGTGGCAACTCACCAATGACAGAATCAATAATAGTGGTAAACTGTCGTAGATGAATATGATAAGGGGAGGAAAACTTACTTGGACACAATAATTAACTGACAGTGAGCTACAGCAGCCTCCACTAAATCCGCAGAGAGTGCAGCAAAGCCTGAAAGCAGAAGTTTCAATTAGTGAAAGCTTAGTGAGTGATATGAAAATTGAAATGTAATATAAGCATGACAGTTCTCTTGCACATGGCAAAGAAAATTGTGGAACATGGAAAATCTTAGGTATGTATTTTCATGTTTTGTGATGGTTTATCTTAAAGAAAACGAAGGTAGCTGCATGCTGCATCACATTTCATTCTAAAATAGACTGTCGAAGGGAACAACTATCTTAATAATATTCATGATAACTAATCTTCTTAGAAATGTCTCTTTACTGTAGCCTTTAGTGAGAACAGTTGAGGATTCCCATATCACTCAAGAAGATAGAGGTGCAATGTGTTGATGCACACTCTAATTTGTCTATCCTAGTACACTGAGTGTGATACAGTGGAAAAGCTATTTAATGGAGAGAAAACTTTAGATATAGGAGTAAATGCAGTTTCAATAAAAAGAAATTTGAAGCACCTTCTTCTGGGCTCTGTGCCATGCTTATATTTTTTGCACAGGCAATAGCCATCCTAATAGCTCGAGCTTCAAAAGCCTCCAATACAACTGAAGGTTTCAACCAGTCTTCAGCTGCAAAATAAAATAGGACAAAAGAAAGTTTAATTCTTCACACAAAATATGAACAAGATGTAATGTATGGAAGGGAAGTGCAACTCTCCAATAACACTCCTAAATGCGAAAAGTGAAACAAATTAGCATTTTGGTACCCTAATACACCTGAATCTTTCTGAGTTTACGTAAAAAGAATATGAGTTATACTGATCTACAGAATAGACGAACCTCTTTGCACATCACAAGTGCACTGCATCAAGTGCTCCACCCTCTGATAATATGCAGTGGTGCCAACGGGTTCTTTTCCAGATCCCAGTTGAGAAACAGTCTTCACAAGAAATCTAGCAACCTACAGATTTAAATATTAGACTTAGATCAGAATATTGATTGAAACAAGAGCAAAAGCAAATTCTAAGAAAAAACCATAGTCTGTAGCTCAAAAAATTGTTCCATGAAATACAAAATACAAATCGCATACGGCTTCGGATTTTCCAGAACAAAAAATAATCATGCAAAGGCCAAGAAATTAAACACTGGTGATGCTTTTGACACATCAATCATTGAAGAGCGACCAGAAACTGAATATATTGGCATGGAATGACATCAAAAGGCACAAGTCTCATCATGCTGACCTTTTGGCTTAGGGGTTATGTTAGCCACAACTTGAAAAGCGATCTAGTTGATTCAATCAAACACCGTACAAAAGACAAATGTATTTGGCTTCTCATGAGTCATAACAGAAGAAAATAGTGTCGCAGTTACTTAGTTCAACATACTGTTTAGTGAACTTATATAAGGGTATTAAATAAAACTTTGAGAAATCTTAAGGGTAACTGAAATCTGATCGGTAATTAAATTAGCTGCAAGAAACACACACTGTCCTCAAGCAATCTCTCCCCCTAGTATGTTCTTTCTCTGCCCTCCTGACTGTCAACCAGTTTGTAAGTTTCAAGATAGAACGATTCCATATATTTCTACATATTTTGCACTTAACCACATAGACAATCTTACTAAGTTTTATAAGTCAATTAGAAATATCCTCTTAAAGGATTTTCAGATTTGTTAGGATCAGACTTTTACAGACAAGTAGCTGATCTTGATTTCTTTTGGACAAGTCAGTTGAGCATAACAAAATAGTTTAAAAGATTAGCAGTTTTTCACAGTAATCAGGAAATGATATGTTTGGCCAAGACTAAATTGAACAAAATGAATCCAATAAATCACTGACCTGCAACATTAAAACAACATTATCTCCTTCGTAAGTGCAACTAGGAACATAAACAGCAAAAAGTTCAGGTAAACCGCTGCTGCACAGATAACCATGGCCACCACATAATTTTCTGCACTCTTCAATTCCATCCTGCAATCAAAAAGGTTGAGCTACAAGTCATAGACAAAACTACATATATAATGATTCTAGATAAACCAATAGGTTGAACATCTGGAGTAAACCTATCATTAGAAACAGGAAACTGACTCAAACAGAGAGCAACATTAAAAGTAAGATTAAGCATCTAAATAACAGCAAAAGCATGGACAGGGGAAAATAAGGTACAAACAAAATTTAGAATGGCATGCACAATAACTCAACGAAATGGTTACTTACAGCTGTCACAGAGGTTGTCAAAGACTTCAGACCAGCAGTGCAGGCATGTGCCTCTGGCAATGTTGAAAAGTCATTGGCTTGCAATCTTTGTGTAACATCCGTGTAGAGCCATTTCAACCACTCCCCCACGAACCTAAAAGCATAGGCTGAAGCCAACAATGGGAAGAGCCTGCTCTGCTGGGTTTTGTAATCAATCACCTAAAGGAGAGGAGTTTACATGAAAACAAAAACAATTAACAAAGAGAAGCACACCAAAACAGTTGTGAGATCATGACTCATTTGCTTGTTTATGATGTAAATTTTACTTTACATGTATAGAATTCTTATAACTAAATGAGTAGCCTGCACCCAGAGAGTTATCTTCGGAAATGATAAATAAGGGCAGGCTGAGAAATGAAATTTTCAGTTATTGAAGATAATTGAAAATAACCAAACTCTAATGAAAAAAACAAATGGATAGTGGCAATAATACCTGCAACTCAGCACCACCATCTTGTGCACCGAATTGCCTGCGGACAGTACTATACCTTACAGCAATACAAACTGCTCTTGATAAAGCATTAGAAGCATCTGCCACAATGGTCTGGCGCACATAAACCATTGTTCCATAAACCAGTTGCCTTGGAACATCAGATTTCAAATACTTTCCATCCTTTGTAACCTGTGAAACCCTGCACATAATTAATCAAATAAGCTTAATCTTCCTGTAACCAGCCATTAAGTCCAACCACAAGATAAAAGTCAGTTAACCAGGGCTGATGTTAGCTAGTAGTCATTACATATCTGTCCCCGAATATGTTGGGGCTGTTAATGAAGTGCTTATAGGAGATAACTGTAAAGTAAAACTGCAGAGATACACTCATTATTGTCATAAACCAAGTGTTATATCTAATCAAGTACATGTAAATGTAGTAATATAGTTTCTGTAAATTTTTGTGCAAAGAAACGTGAGAATAAGCAGGCACACATAGGATGAACAAGCATACCGCATCAACATTTGATCTCTTGGTATGCGGACATGATCAAATCTTAAAACACCGTTATCCATGCTATTGTATGCTCCATTTCCAAACTTTGTTCCAATATCACCAACAGTTATACCAGGGAGAGGTGAATGATCATCCAAGCTTCGTAATTGGACAATGAAACCTGAAAGGTTATTGAATCAGTAACCCATTATCTAGAAAAAAATTATGGTTGTGGCATAACTTTAAACAATATAATATGTATACCATGGACACCATAGTCCCTCCCATCTGTGATTAGACGAGCATAAATAACTGCATGGGTAGAAACCTTCCCTAAGCCACCAGGCCACCACTGGTCACAAGAGGGAAAAAAATATAAGACAGAGCAATCAAATACCTAGCCATACTAGAAAACTAGTCTTCTCCAAAAATCTACAATATACTAGCAGAATAAATTAATGTAAGCAAGATACCAATTTATGTGCGCCTCCGAAAAAAAAGAAAAAAAAAAGGAGACAGGAAAGCATAGCATGCAAATGCAATTTTACAATTTGAAATAACAAGGAGTCAGATAAATTTTCAAGTAATTTCTCATATATTAATATCAAGTTTAGATGTATGATCAATACAACATACTTTGCTTGACGTAAGGGTAGGACTATGGATGACGAACTCATCAGATTTAGGATCAAAAGTTGCAGTTGTTTCAAGCCCTTGGACATTCGAACCATGACCAAGTTCAGTCTGTGCATAGCAGCCAATAATTTGCATTTTATATGCCAAAGGTAACCATTTTTTCTGCTGCTCTTCTGTCCCCTGCCCTTTGATAGCAGGCACAAACATTCCCTGCAAAAGCACTCCAATGGAGTTAATCAACAGGAAACAATTAATTGCCATCTATAAGATTTCTTATATCTATAGAAAAAAAATATGGCGTGCAGAGATTAAATACAAAATACTTGCATATATGTTCAGGAGTTTTTGACATGCTACAATTGGAAAAATATGAATATTTCAGGTTTCATTAATTATCTAAAAAGAGTGGGACAAAATTAGTCTTTATGTAAGCATTAATAATTAATTGGAGATGAGGGATTTGAAAAAAGAAAAAACAGATACATAGAAAAGTGCTCGAACACACACATATCCGAACAAAATCCTTGACAAACAAAGATAACATACCCAATGGAGATCCACATAAGAAGGTTCATCCACATAGAACCTCAACTTTGATGCCTCTTCTTCTGTTGCAAATAAATCAAGCAAAATTAGAAATTGAAAGGCAACATATATTATTAAAAGAAAAATAGGTTGATTGCGGCCTTAATTGGAGCAAACTCATGGCTAAGACACTAAACTTGAGAAATGAAAAGCTTGAAATTCAGAAAATTACTAAAATTTGAATAAAAGTGAAATTCTGATGTTATACAAAGTAATAAATACTACTTTTGAATGGGAAGATGTGAGAAAACTGCATAATAGTGCATCTTTCACATTGACTGGATCAATATATTACCAGTGAGACGAAGTTCATTGATGCGCTTCCAAGCATGTGCTGCTTTTCTGAGGGTGTTGTTAAACAAATCCTTTCTACTGAGTGTTGTCCGGTTATCCTTGCGGAATACCTGTTTGAGAAGGAATGAATTCTGATCACCACAAGCTCAATCAAACACAACTCCAAATTCCCCACTTTGATTTGTGAATCTAAAACCCCCACATTAAAAACCCTAATATATTCCTGTATTCAGACTAGAACACAGTCAAACTCCAAGAAATTAAACATATCATAGTTCTTTGAGTCATCAGAGTAAGCTCTACAAGGAGCTGAAAGCTCCAGATTTTCAATGCCAAATTATATTTAAACTTGCACAAAAAGGGAATTTGAGAGAAAAAGAGAACAGGATCAAGAATAGAAGACAAATAATAAAATCAAGCTAAAACCACGCAAAAAAAGAGAGTAAAATTTCCAAACCAAAAATAAAGATTCAGCTTTACAACCCAAAAAAGGGCAAACACTGGGGATTCGGTCAAAACAAAAACCAAAAACCCCCCACATGAGAAATCACCCAAGAAAATAATAAAGAAAATACATGTTAGAAAAAAAGATAGAAAAAAGAAAAACCCTTACGGGATCGCTAGCGACGAGGCGAGCCATCCGATCGGAGATCTCCAGAGATCGCTTAGAGCCCGCCCACACGACCTTCATGGCCTCGACATCGAACTGCGCGCTCCTCCTCTCATGCGCCAATTGATCGACCCTCTCCATTGCTCCTCAACTTTCTCAGAAAAACAAATCCCCCAAAATATAAGAAAAATTCAACAAATCGAAAAACGAGCAATAAAGAGAGTCAGAGAGAGAGAGAGCGAAAGAGCGAGACACGGCTCCCACTCCGACCTGTCCACGAGATGTGTATTTATAGACCCGCAGGTTTAGAGAAAAGAAAACCACGCTATCACAGTGAGATGACCGAAATACCCTTGAATTTTCGTAATAATGCACGTGTTTTAAGTTCAATGGCCGGTGCTTGTTTGTAAATAAGTGAGAGGATATCCTTCATCGATATGATAACAGTGATCTTATCATGATCACTTTAAATTTTGATGATCATGTCAGAGCTTCTAGAATCACTGGCACAATCATTAGGGTTTCCAAAAACTCAATCCGAATAACCTTGGATCCCTTTGGATAATTTTCCTTAGCAAGTCCCGGGATTGAGTCCCCATCCTCATAAATTGGAGAGCAAGCTCGAGTCGAGTTTATTCTTCTTGGACTCTACGCTTACGGTGAGGGATCTGGGGAGATCAAATGAGTTTACTTCTCCAAGCCCATGGCCACTCTCCTGACTGACCCGGATGAGGGTCTTTATGACCTATGTCAAAAAAAATAAATCAAAATTTTATATTAAATAGAACCGATTACTTGTTTGGTTCGGTTTCGGTTTAAAACCAAACTGATTTATATTTTTTTATTACTTATATTACTTTTTTATTCTATTGCTACTATTATTAAAAAATTAAGAGAAAAACCTTTTTTTTCAATAGGTGTTGTTTTTATGTTTGTCAAACAATAGTATAGTTTTTTAGATTTAAGAAGGAAAAAAAAAAAGAGGTGCTCCAAAGTTTCTACCTTCTCCTATAAGTAACAAATATTTGTGCTTGATGAAAAAATTATACTACTTCAATCAACTAGTTAGAATATATACCTCTTATTGTAGTTAAAAATAATTTGTAACAAATTTAGAATATAACATATTAAAATTAATTAAATATAATTAAAAAATCTAACATAATTCTCTAGATTTAAAGTGCACCATTCTCCTTGACTCAATGAAAAAATTACTACTTTGTATTTCGTTAGGACTTAGTATAGGTTTGATATGGTTCAATTTAGTTTAGTTTGACCTACGACCGCTTGGTCGGATGGTATTGGGTTCCAGCGCCTCACGCCCCACGCGGGTTCGAGTGATGCTTGGGGGTTGTTTCTGTGGCGTTCCTGGGCACTCGGTTTGAGCGCCAGTCTTCAGATGGCATTTGTCTCATCGTTGTTGCGAGGATTCGATCGCAGGCCAACCCGCCCCTTTGGTTCTTTACCAGCTCTGGCCTAGCCAGTTGCTCTTACCGTCCAAAAAAAAAATTTAGTTTAGTTTGATTTGAATTAGGTTACATATTAATAGGTTTATTCGGTTTGGTTTTGATCATGTTTTTTAGAGCTCAAACCAAATCCGAACCGAACCAAACCAAACCAAACCAAATTAAATACATCAAGCTTTTAATTTGATCCGGTTGGATGAACACTCCTACTGGCCATTACATTAGTGCCAAGAGGATTCAATTATATATATAATAAATGCCATATAGATACAATAAATGCCATTATTTATTTATTTATTTATTTATTTATTTATTTATTTATTTATTTATAAGCATGAATGATTGAATCCTGTCTCGATTGAAGCTAGAGGACAGATTTAGTTGCAAAAGGGCGACATCTATCCATGCAACATTAACTTCATTGAAACAAATAAGATGTAACAACCAACAATGTGAGCACACCTCATTGCCTTGATGAACAACTGAGGAAGTTCGCAATATTATTTATTTATTTTTTTTGGCAAAAATATATTTTTGATCCATGTATTATAATATATTGTTTATTTTAGTTCTTATATTATGAAAAAAAAAATATATATTATATTTTCAGAGTATTTTCAGAATATTGACAATTACGGTCCATGGGGCTGATGTGGCAACCACCTGACATACGGGTTGAATACATATATATATTTTAACGTGGCAGCTTGGCATGCTGACGTGGTAAAAAACAAACTTTAAATATATTAATTTGAGTAATGCTGACGTGTTGCCTGACATGGCATGCCACGTCAATAAAAAAATCTAAAAAAATAAGGAAAATGTTGGAGATTTTTTTTTAGGTTTTTATAAACATTTTTCCCTTATTTTTTAGATTTATTTATTTATTTTTGTTGACATGGCAAGCCACGCCAGCAAACCACGTCAGCATGATGATGTGGCATGCCACCTCAGTTGACACATTAGCATCGAATTAATATATTAAAAGTTTGTTTTTTCGCCAGATTAGCATGCACGCCAGGTGCCACATCATAATAAAATATAGGGGAAATTTCACTAAACCGTCCTGTGGTTTGCATCTTTATCAATTCAATGCCTGTGGTTTGACTTTGAACACTTTAGTACCCTGTGGTGTGGTGCGCCCCATGAGCATATTGGTGCCAACTCGTTAAAATTGCTGGCGTGACATTAAAAAAGATATAAAATGACCTTTTTACCCCTTATATAAAAAGGTCATTTTAGTATGCCAATGATATCATGTTTTTATATACGGGGTAAAAAGGTATTTTATATCTTTTTTTTTATGCCACGTTAGCAATTTTAACATGTTGGCACTGATATGCTCATGGGGCATAACACAGTGTCCTAAAATGCTCAAAGTCAAACCATAAGCACTGAATTGATAAAGAGGCAAATCATATGGTATTTTAGTAAAATTTCCCCTAAAATATATATATATGTTACGTATTCGACCCATATGCTAGGTGATTGCTACGTCAGCCTTAGGGACCATAATTGCCAAAACTATGAAAATACAAGGATCGTAATGAAAATTTTCATAATACAAAACAAAAAATGAACAATATACTATAATACAGGGACCAAAAATGCATTTTTACCTTCATTTTTTTTATATATAAATGTGGACAAGTCTGTAGTTCACAAGCGACATGAGCACAAACCAATAGAGGTGACGAGGCTTTTGAAGATGTGATGACAACAGATCAAGGGCAAGTATGAGCCATCAACAATCATCCTAGGAATGCGCACAACATGGGTTGTTGTACTCTTATATGACATTCCTAGATTGCATATCATTGTAATGTAGTTAGGCCAAAATTTAATAATAATGGAATTCAGACTTATACTTTTGTCCCATATTTTTAAACACATAACCAAAGCCCGCCCATATTTAATTTTTTAAATCAAAATTAAAATAAAAAAATATATTAAAAAATAGAGTTTACATTTTAAAATAAAAAATAATTTAATATAAATTAAATCTAAGCGAGTTTTGACAGAAAAATTAAATTATACTAGAATTTTACACCTTTAAATTAAGGCATACAAATAAATTGTTCAACTTTATTATAAATAATTATAAATAATAAATTTATTTATTTTATTTATATATAATTTGGGTCGGGCCGGGCCGGGTCTGGACCTAAACCATCATACCCAAGGTCTGGCCTATGTTTTAAACGAGCCTAATATATTTGTCCAAACCCGCCCATTTTTCGGACGGGCCTTCGGGCTTGGGCAGGAGAGGTCTATTGTAATGGACATTAAATTTATAAATAAATGATGTGGTTTATTCTTAAAACAATAAGGGCAAGTGAATTATTAGTTCCTAGCACTGTTTGCCAAGGACCTCCCCCTCCCACTATTTACTGTACCACCAACACACACCCAAAGACCTCAAGGGAAAAGCAAACAGTATCAAAGACCTATAATTAATTTTTTTAAAAATTAATAAATATGGACAAATACGTTATAGATATGGTTCAAAACTTTCAATCTTTTTTATAAAAATTATTAAAAATTAACAACTTTCAAAAAATATGTATGAGCTTGTAGTTAGGTCAGTCTCAAATCTCTTGCGATTTCAGCAGGTGTTTAACAAAAATGAAGTGAAAACTAAATCAAGAAAATTATTATATTAGATTTCACCAATTGAATTCTTCTGGAAAGACCAAATTGATCAAAATTTAATTAAATTAAATCTATATATTTGAAATATTTAATATTAATTAATAATATAATAATTTTAAATAGATTATTAAAAAAAGAATATATATATAAGGACCTAGCAAAATGTGGCATGAAACTAACATTTCAAACACAATTTTTATTTACAAAAAAAAGTAAAGAACGTAATTAAATATTTAAAAATTTAAAATCAAAAGAATAGTACTTATAACTTGTTGAATTCATTATCACATCTTCAAAATTTCTAAGGTTTTTAATAAATCTTCATATTGATTTTTAATATGAAAATTTTAATATGTGATGTATGATATAATTAGTTATAAAACAAAAACTTCACTTGACCCAAAGGTCTTTTTCTCATCTTCAAAATCATCTATGGAGAAAATCAAGATATGTAATATGTTAAAAAATAAATAAATTCAAGCATTTTTTTTTTTTGGACATAGGCCATAAAGACCCCTTATATAGTCGTCGAGGAACTCAACTCGAGGTTGCTCCAAGCATCTTTTGGTCCTTGGAGCCCCATGTCCCCATGAAAAATCAACAATTCTTTTTTTTTTTAAAATCCTTCTTTAACAAATCTTCAATCAAATGACCTTTGGAGCCTCATGTCCACATGAGAAATCAAACTTTTTCATATGGTTGCCTCAAGCTTAATAATCTAATAGGAACATACACCATGTTTCTTTTTTGTGATAATGATGAGCAAAGTAAAAAATGTGTGGATCATCCACAACATATCCATTAGATAAGCCATCAGAGTTTATTGGAATTTGGTTTCTATGTAATGAATGTTTCACTCCAGGGTACGACTTGACCGCCTGCGGGATACACTGTGTGCAGACCGCCCCTTCTTTACCGCCCGTGACTACCAATCCCACACAGAGCTTAGTTGTGTGTGCATGGGCCACACCCATTGGGTGACCCACACCATGCGCACTCACTTCGTCACAGAGGAGATTCGAACCTAAGTTCTTATCTCGTGTGCGGAGGATCTTTGCCGCTCAGCTGTGACACCTTTGGTGTAATGAATGTTGTTGTCATACTATTATCTTTATGGACGATTAAATAATTAAATATGATTGATCCATTCTCATCCAACATGAAAAAATAAAAAACAAGAAAGGTATTGTAAAATTACGGCTCTTTATATCTCTATTTTGTTTCATGATTGAATATTTTTGTTTTTTAATAAAACTGAATAAAAATCACATTTGTTTTATATGGAAATTTTGATCCTAAATTTCACCATCCCAAACAAGACTCACAATCCATACTTTCCAGCCAATGACTATACTAGCTATTATTCCAATTATAACATCATATTTATCACCGATGAAAATGATTTATCACAAATACTTAAAAGATAATGGATTCGAATTCTCTATCCCATGTGCAATCATCTATAAGAAATCATGTAACTTCAGGCATTAGCTGAAATTCTTAGATTCTTGCAAGTGGAGGAAATAATATGTCTAGTGGTTCATGAATAATTTCCTTCTTTGCTCATACTTAGTTTACTGCTATAATCAAAGTGAAAGTAGTTAATCTTTCTTTAAAAAATCTGTAAAACCCCACCATTTTGAAGTTTCTGAACTTTGCTATAAGGCCCTCATGTAATTTTAGTTTACATGGGGTCTTTTTACAAAAATTCTATTTCTGAGATTTTGAAATTTTAGAATTTTGCTATCTGGTCTTCATATAATTTTAATTTACATGGGGGACCTTTATGCAAAGAGTCTATTTTCCTATTTTAAAAACCGTAATTCCTTTCTTTCTTTTTCCTAATCGAGCTTCGCCGTAGGCAGGATTTGCCGCCGATGGTGACCACATCTACTCGGATTTAGGTTTTAGAGGTAAATTCTGTTTGCTCCTTCCTATATCTAGGTTAGACCTAAGAGTTAAGGGTTAAAAGGGCAGATCTAAGGTTTCTGTTGCTTCTTGCTAGGGATTTATAGTAGATTTGGTTAAGGTTTAATGGATCTATACATTGGTGTTGTTTTCTTTTTTATGTTTGGATTTATTTATTGGATTTTGATTTATGTTTGATTTTAATTAGTTCCCATTTATGGTTTTGAT
Source organism: Dioscorea zingiberensis (assembly GCA_026586065.1). NCBI lineage: Eukaryota > Viridiplantae > Streptophyta > Magnoliopsida > Dioscoreales > Dioscoreaceae > Dioscorea > Dioscorea zingiberensis. The sequence continues at coordinate 1,630,460 of CM048822.1, read as the reverse complement.
TTTTAGATTGTCATGTTCTTTTAATTTATCAGAAGAGATCTCATGTAGAGTTGGATTTTGGGCCGTGCCGGCTACGCCCGACGATTTGGGCGTGCACGGCACGCCCAAATGAACAAGAATCGCCGCGTGCACGCCCAGCTCCTGCGCGTCGCCAAAGCCCCACGGCTCATGCAAGACGCACGGCACGGGCACGAAATATTTCGTGCCCGGGCCGTGCCAGCACGGCCCATTACGGGCCGGCCCGAAATCTGACATGTGGCAGCACCATATTTTGCCACGTGGCAGATTTTAATTTTAATTTTTTTAAAAAAATGGGCAATTCTTATGAAACCTCAAATTACATTACATTATTTGGGACATCATTGTTACAAAACTAAAGTAAAAAACAAAGGAAAAAAAATTTATTACCCCAATTACATTACATGACATAAAAAAATTAAACATGGCATATGAATAAATGATGTGAGTGAGACATGAATTGAATCCAACTTTCTAGTTCTAGTACTATTAGTCAACTATGTATCTCGCTTGCCAATGACCTTCAAGCCTATTAATACTTTATATTAATTTGTTTAATATTTTAATTTTATTTAATTAATGTTTTCTTGATTTGAGCTACGAAGTTATCTTTCGATGATGATGATGATGGTGTGTCCAATTAATTTGTCTCTCTGATGAAAACGTCGGTGAAAGTCTAAAATACAACAGTATTAAAAAGGTTAATGAAAAATACTTTAAAAACAAGATGAAAGAAATAAAATAATAAAATAATAGGACAGAAGAGTAGAAGTTCAAGCACCTGATTCCATTCTTGAGTCTTCAGCCAAACAAAAGGTTATAGCATGATATGTAGATAATAGGTTTTGACTTTTGAGGTTTCAACTGTTTCAAGAAATAAAAGGTTTTGGATGGCCCGCGGTGACGTCTAAAGGCGAGTGGAATTTGAATCCGATTCCGGGTCAGGGTTTGTGTGGAAGTCTAGATTTGTGTGTGGAAGTCTCTATCACTTTTCAGAAAATAGAATAGAAATGGAAATAAAGTGATAGCTTTACAGGAAGAGACAAACTAAGGTAATTAAAAGACAGGTGTGACTGCAAGTCTGCAAGTCTGCAAGTGCAGAGTTCACACTATTCTATTTTTTTTCAAGTCTGCAAGTGCGGGCAGAGCAGCCAGACTCTAGAGCTTGCCAACTGCTCTCTCAATATTTTTTTTAATTTTTTTTTAAATAAGAGCCGTTGGCTCTCAAGTGTCAACTCTCATTTTATTTTTTTTAATAAATTTACATAAAAATCCTTTACAACAACTATAAAACGGCTAGTATTAAGGGTATTATGGTATTTTTGATTAAATTTACCAATTTACCCTTCCAACAACTAATTTTAAAATATCAAAATTCTATATATACACCCCAAGTAATTCATTTTCATCACAACAAATATTCTCATTTTCTCAAGCTCTTCAAGCTCTTCAACTTCAAGCTCTTCATTCATTCAATTGGTTATTGGTGGTAGGTCAAGAAGCCGGTCCGTGTGAAGATTTTCTCAACCGCATTGAAAGAAATTCGGGATCAAAAACTTCGACTTCGAAATCCTTTACATTGCGGTTGAGGTACGCTTTATTTTGCATATATAATCGAAAATGGCCGATTTTTCCGATTTTCCTACTTTCCCCGATGATTCTTCCCCTATTGAAAATATCAATACTCCAACCCCTGATAATGCTACCATCATACCGTCTTCTCAATCCTCAAGAAGTGGTAGAAAACGGTCTTCGGAAGTATGGAATTTTTTTGATATTGTTGAAATTCCAAATAAAGGAATTCGTGCTATTTGTAAGAAATGTAAAAAGGATTTTTCTTGTAGCACAACCGGGGGTACCGGACATTTAAAACGACATTCCGATAAGCATTTGGAAAATAGTCAAAATGCTAGTACCCAAAGCCAAATTAATAGTTTAATTCATGGTTTTGGAAATTTCCATTTTAATAATGATAAGGCTAGAAAAGGTTATATAAGATTTATTATTCAAAGTGAATTACCTTTTTCTTTTAGTGAAGCTAAAGGATATGAAAAAATGATTCGCCAACTTTATCAACCGGCTTATCGTGGTTTTTCAAGGACTTTTTTCAAAAAAAATGCATTTGAAATGTTTTTTGAAGAAAAAACAAAATTAATATCATATTTTGATACAACAAAATCAAGAATTAGTATTACTTCCGATATTTGGACGGCGAGAACCGATGAGTCATATGCATGTGTTACGGCACATTTTATAGATGAAAATTGGATTATGCAAAAGCGTATTATAGGTTTTTCCAATTTAAAAGTTAGGCACACGGGTGTTAATATAGCAAATTTTATTACAAAAGTGCTTAATGACTATGGCATTCTTAATAAAGTTAATTGTATTACATTAGATAATGCATCCGCTAATATTAATGCAATAGATCATATTAAAATTCATATCATGCCAACATTTTGGGTGAAAATTTTTCATGTGAGGTGTTTTTGTCATATTATGAATTTATGTGTGCAAGATGGGTTGCACGTTATTCACAAAGAAATATCAAAAATAAAAGACATTATTATAGAAATTTCATCTAATACTAGTAGGAGGGAAGCATTTAAAGAATTATGTAACCAAAGTAAAATTAAATATAAAAAATTTAAAAAAGATGTAAAACATAGATGGAATTCTACTTATCTTATGTTAGAGTCGGCATTGCCTTATAGAAGTGTTATTGATTTATTTGTTGAAAATCATCTTTTCGGCTATAGTATTTCAAAAGATGATTGGGAAGTTTGTGTAATGATTAAAGATATTTTACATGTTTTTTATGAAGCAACTAATTTTTTCTCCGGTGTTTATTATCCTTCTTCATATTTAGTAATTTATAAACTATATTTGATTAGTGAGATTTTTTGCAAACATAGAACACATCAATTCTATTCCTATTTTTGTTGAGATAAGGATGGAGCTCCAAGGACTCAATTGGAGAAAACAAAAGAAGATTTAAACTTGTACAAAATTAAGATGAAACAATAGCATTCAAGCTCAGAGACTAGTTCCAGCAATGACTAGTAAATCAGAAATGTTGTCAGGCAGAACAAATACTATTTTATAACGAACAGACAACATCTTTTGAGAAAAGATAATGAAGCAATAGCATTCAAGTTCACTAGACCGGAAACTTGATAATAATAAAAGATTTATATATAGTAGTATTAATCTTGGGAAGTAGATAAGCTTGTGATTTATTTCTCATGATCATGTACAAACAAAACATTAGTAAAAGAAGTATTAAATAACATAAAGTTGAAGCTTTGATCAAGTAAAAAAGATTTTCACTCCTTTCTTTTTTTTTTTAGTAGTGTTTGATTAATTAGATTTATTTTATAATTTTTTTAAGATTTTTACAGATTTTTTTAGATTTATTTTATATTTATTTTATATTTTTTAAAATTTAAATAATATTTTATTAAATGGGCGCTGTTGCTTGACGCACTGGGCGGCCGGGGCGATTGGCCGTGCGTTCGACGGCCGGGTTCGCGGCCGGCCCAAAATCCAGCTCTAATCTCATGTTTCTAGGTGGTTTGATTACATGGATATCTCTACATTCTTTAATCTGTCTCATAGAGCGTGAATGCTTTCTTTTATGAAGTAAAGAGTGTTTTTGTTTGAGTTTGAATTATTGATATCCCTGGTTTGAAATCCAATGTCATGAAAGATGTTAAATTAAATATTAATATATTAATCCACCATCAGATATTATGAACTTTGAAATGTGGCTATATAGTACGGAAAGTTTTTGAATTTCATTGATATAATTAAAAATAGACATATATTTGTATTTAATTACTAGCAGATTTATTTGAGGTTTGAAAATTTAAAAGAGAATCACAGGTTTAAATCTCTTAGCATCTCACTTGAATTCAACCTTTATTTTCATTATATCGGTATATTATAATGGTTTTGTATTTAATTTGATTTAAATAATTTAATCTAAATTATAGTATTATATGAGTTGTTGCTATTTTGAACTAATATGTGAGATTATTTATTTTAATTTGTTTTTAATTCTATTTAGTTATTTACTTGTTTAGTTGTTTTAAAATATTTATTTATTTATCTGATTGTTTCTTTTTGTCAACTAATTTTATTATTTTTTGTTGTTTTTTTGTTTGTTTTAATTAATTAATTATTTATTCACTAATTTATGTTTTTTAAATTATTAGTTATTTATTTATTCGGTTTTAGTCTTTTAAATTTTTGTGTTTTTGGGTTAGGCTGTAAAAATTCTGATACTCAGAGAATTTTAGTAGAGTGTTTGGATGTTATAGGATTTACACTCTGCTTCTTTTAAGACCTTTTGAGGAAGCTTGAAATTTTTATGGAAATCAGGAAATTCGTTTTGAGACTTAGTCAAGTAAGTATTCCACCTATAAATTAAACAAAATATTTCATATAAATTTATAAAAATTATTTTTCATTATAATTGAATTTCTTATTGACTTTATTTGATATTTCAAGAAAACTTTAAACCATCTTTTTTTTGTGTACAAAACTGATCCATGCTTGCATATTGAGTTTTGGAGCCATAACCGATTGTTGCTTGAATTCTTTTAGTCTTGACTATCTTGTTTAATATGTTATACTTTTGTAAGATTTGTTGAGATTTTTGTATAGTCTCCAAATGTGTCTATGTTTTGACCCTATCAATGGGGTTTAAACATTGACCGTGTCGACATGTTTTGATTATGAACTAGTTCAGCTTGTGCTGTCGGTAATAATAACAACCTTTTGATTTTGACTCGGGCCACTGATTTGATCGGGACGGCTTATTTTGATCGGGAAGACTTATTTTGACAGAGATGACTTATTTTAACTCGGGCCACCGAGATAAAATAAATGGAATTTTGACCCGCACCATCGGGGTAAATAGTGGTCATAGCATGTTTGGGAGACACAATATTATTTTTAGCATAAAACAAACCTTATGATAATATGTTTTGACTATATCTTTAGGAATTGTAATTCTTGCAAATTTATTGACTTATTTTAGAATTATTTCTTTTACTGTTTTGCCTTATAATATTTCAACTTTACTCATGATATTAAAAATCTGTATGATTCATTTTTTATTTATTTCAGTGGATGTTTATTGAGCTCTCAAGCTCATTAATCTCTAAATATTTTTTTTTCTAGATCATGAGGAGTAGCTAATTGGTGAGTAGACGGTGTATCCAGAGTTTGACCCAAACATTAGTGCTCCTGAACTTTATTTCATATTTTGTATATGTTAGACCATCTTAATTTACTTTTATGACTTTCCCCATATATTATGAAATTTTGGATGTTGGACTTAGGAGTTGAATGACTCGAATATTAGCAATAATGATAACTGTCTGATTTAGGTATATATAATAATTGTAAACAGGTTATGAGGCGTTGCATACGCAGTGGGGTCCATCCCCACATGTATGCGGCCGATTTGCCGATGTCCTGACTGAGCTCGGGGTGTGACAAGATCTCACTTTAAATGTGCAGTCTAATTCAAACTAATTTGAATATGAAAAAGTCTTAACACATCAACTCTTACAAATTAGTTAAATTTCCCCAAGTCACTTGAAGGTAATAATCAATATTTTTTTGATAAATGTAGACCCACCACTAGAAACACGCTTGATTTGAAGGAAATGAGATAATAACTTTTTTTTTTTGTGAATCTTGATTAAGATCAGGACCTCTTCTAGGTTAATTTTTAGGAGGCCTCATGTTTATCCATTTCTATAATCAGACAAATTAATTATCTGTTCTTAATTAAAATTTGTAAAAAACATAAAATCTTACCACCGAAAGGGTCTCTAAAGAATATCTCATAGACTGACAACAACCTCCAACAACTCAAATGAGCTTGAAGATCAAGCCTTCAGACTCTTTATTTTAAGTATACTTTGAGCAAAAGCTCTATTAGAGACATCTTCACCTCAGACTGTAAGAATGTCTTTTCTTCTTTAATGTTAGAGAACTGATTCTCCACCCACCTTCAACTGTTTTATTTATCCAAGACTCGAAATGCTTAATTTTCTGAACTTTTTTTTTTATTTGACTGCAAAACATATTAGATATGGTCATAGAAAAAGCCATAAGCCATGGCAGTTAGAAGAGCTCTTCTTCACAGTTGTCACTCCATGGGTGGTTACAGAGGATCTGAAACTATGCTTCGCTTATCTCGGAACATTTGAGAGTTGTGAGACAAAGTCAAAACCCATCAAAGGATAGCCTAAAACTAGTTGAGTTTCTGAGAACTTGAGAAGTCATCACTCATGGCAGCCGGGTTCGCCATCAAGAGCAGTGAAAGCAACAACTACAATGGGAGGATCACACCTTTTGTGGTTCTCTCTTGCATGGTTGCTTCATCCGGTGGCCTTCTCTTTGGCTATGATGTTGGAATTTCAGGTTTATATATAGTTCTCTCTCTTTATATATATGCGTACATACATCATACATGATGATCTTCGGTTGATCATCACTTGAACTTAAACAGGTGGAGTAACATCGATGTCATCGTTCTTGAAGGAGTTCTTTCCAGAAGTTCATAATAGGATGATAGATAGATCAAAAAGCAGCAATTACTGCAGGTTCAACAACGAGCTATTGACGTTGTTCACATCCTCACTCTACCTCTCTGGACTTGTTGCTTCCTTCGTTGCTTCATCGGTCACAAGAAATTATGGGCGTAGAATCTCAATGCTCACCGGCGGGGCAGTGTTCTTGGTCGGATCCGTTTTCGGTGCCGCAGCAGTTAATGTTGAAATGCTCATGATCGGCCGTGTTTTTCTCGGCGCCGGTGTTGGTTTCACTAATCAGGTATATATATATATGCTGTCTCTTGACTTGTTGAATTGTACTTAGTTATCTTTGATTTATTTTTTCACTGTGAATCACACTGTTGATTTTCAGGCAATCCCTCTGTACCTGTCAGAGCTAGCACCACCAAAGTACAGGGGAGCATTCAACAATGCCTTTGAGACATGCATTGGATTGGGAGCTCTTTTTGCAAACCTGATTAACTATGGAACTCAGAAGATTGAAGGTGGCTGGGGGTGGAGAGTCTCATTGGCTTTGGCCGCAGTTCCATCCTCCTTCCTCTTCATTGGCACAATCTTCCTCCCTGAAACCCCCAACAATATCATCCAACGCACTGGTGACGTCCAGAAGGCTGCAAAACTCTTAAAGAGGATTCGAGGCACTGAAGACATCCAAGCAGAGCTTGATGATCTCATCACCGCCAGCTCCACCGAGAAGAAAACTACTTCCCGGCCTTTTCAGGCCATCTTTCAACGAAAACACCGACCTCAGCTCGTAATGGCTATTGCCATTCCTGTTTTCCAACAGCTCACAGGCATCAGCATGATAGCCTCCTACTCCCCTATCTTGTTCAGGACTGTAGGCTTCAAGGAGAGTGCTTCACTGATGTTAACTGCTGTGGCCAGGATAGTTGCAATCTTTTGCACCATCATAGTCATGGCGTTGGTTGATAGGGTGGGAAGGAGACCATTGTTCTTGGTAGGAGGTGCGCAACTGCTGGTCTCTGAGATGGTTCTTGGTATTGTGCTTGCCACTCAACTTGGAGATCATGGTGGCATGAGTGAAGGCTATGGCCATCTGGCTTTAGTCATGGTTTGCATGTTCAATGCAGGGTTTGGTTGGTCATGGGGGCCATTGGGATGGTTGCTGCCCAGTGAGCTCTTCACTCTGGAGACAAGGTCTGCAGGGCAGAGCATTGTGGTCGCCACAGGTTTCGCTACCATCTTCGTCATGTCGCAATTCTTACTTGCAATGCTTTGCCATCTCAAGTCCGGTGTCTTCTTTTTTTATGCGGTGTGGGTCTTTGTTATGACGGTGTTTGTTTTCATGTTTGTGCCCGAGACGAAGAATGTTCCATTGGAGAAGATTAATCTGGTGTGGGGAGAGCATTGGTTTTGGAAGAAGATGGTTTCTGATGAATCTGACGACGAAATGAACACCAATGGCAAGTAGTAAATAGATTAATCTGTAATAACTATATCATCTGTAACTATTTCCATCATGAATGTTCAGCTCTCATTAATAGCAAGTTGGATACAAATACAAATCAATAACAAATTTCTGAAGAATAGGAGAGACTTGCATCAACAAAGTCTTTGAATTTTGGAACAACAACACAAACAATTTTTTAAAGCTTAATTAGAGCTACCAGGTTGAAGAAGAAGAAGCTGGAGGATGATCCAAGCAGTCGAACATGTCAGTGGGGAAATCATCGAAGAAACCATCAGGCGTCTCCGAACTTCCAGGCTCCCTCTTGATTCCCTGCAGTCCTAAATCCAGCCCGAAGAACGGCAATCCCTGAGGAGCAAACGAGGACTCATCATGGAAACTCATGTCACTAAATCCAGGTATCATTTCTGAACCTTCAGCCAGGAGTGGAATCTCAATGTTATCATCAAAATAGCGAAGACTGCTGCTGCATTGGCCTTCACAAGGAAGAAGAGGACCTGGCTCAAAAGCCGGTGGAGGAAGAACCGCTGAATTTATCTGCTGAAGGTTTTTATCTGATTTAGCAGGCAATGCTGTTGTTTTCAGTATCCTTGCCAGTCTCTTCTGCCTGGTGCTCCAGAAATTCTTCACATCATTATCTGTTCTTCCTGGCAAGTAAGTAGCAATCCTCGCCCACTTGTTTCCAAACCTCGCCTGCAGATCAATCACAATGTGCTCCTCCTCCGGCGAGAACTTGCATCCCCTTCACATTCAATCACAATAATAAGTTCACACTAATAATAAACACGAAATAAGATTGCGAAAAGATTGAAGTAGCTAGTGTTACGTTTTGAGGTCTGGTTTGAGTTTGTTAACCCAACGGAGACGACAAGACTTCCCAGTTCTTGGGAGCAGACCTTTGGAACGGATTGAGCTCCAGTCTCTTGGCCCATTCTTGCGCACATACTCCATCAGGATCTCATCCTCCTCTGCAGTCCATGGCCCTTTCCTCACCACTCCTCCTCCACTCCCACCACCACCACTACTCTCATCCTTAACCCCCTGCATCACTGATAAACCAAAAGAAACAATCAATCAACTCCATGTCATTAAGATCAACTTTGCTTGATGATCAGTTAACAACAATCAGTACTGGTGTCATAAAAAAAGGAAAAATGATCATTTAGGACAGAATTGAAAGAATTCAGTGTGAAAGTCTCACTTTGAAGTAACAAGGAAAGCAAGATGAATGAATGCTTGCATGAATTCAAGAGTTAACCCTCCCTGATAACTGAAGAAGACCCCACTATCTCTATCTATATAACTAACTCACCCATAATTTTCTCCACTCTTTATAACTGCCTCCCCACTCACCCTATAAACCTTTCACTCTTGCACGTGTGGCTTCACACCTTGTTTTACTCTAATTTCTAAATTTTGTTTAAAATGTAGAAACAATTATTTTGGAAAATTTCGGGAGGTCAAATAAATAAACAAAAATAAATAGATCAGATCCGAACCCGATAACTTTGGATCCGAATCCGATATATTCTCCTTCTGGTCATAAAACCCTTCTGATCTCTTGATACTCCCCCGCAAAACCCTAACACCTTGGCTGTTCGCTCTGACGAATTCCCTCCAATTCTTGCGTTTTTCGCCCATTGTGATCCGATATCAATCCATTGCTGGGAAGTTTTAGGGTTTTTTCGTGATTTGGTACGATGCATCAGCTTAAGCAGAAGGGCCGAGAATTAGGGTTGCTAATCAGGACTAGATGGTTGCTTTCCCCTGACAAGAACCCTTCGGGATGCTCGCACTTCGCTGGGTTTTTATCTGCCGCGGTCGGGAGGCAGGAGCCCGTGAGGATGGTATTGACCTCTTAAACCCTACCAACAACGTGCTTTTAATGCTTGGAAATTCTATAATTTGGTTGTTTGTTGAAGTTTTGAATTAATTCGTGAACTTTGTACTATTTATTTTGATACTATTTGTAGTTTTTGTGCCTTCTCGTGTTTGCCTGTGTATCTAATTCGTGAAATATATTATTCAAGCGATCCATGAAATTCTCACAACATGAATGGAACTATGCCATCTGGACATGTGTATGGTACTCTCAAAATAAGGATAAACACCATGGGAAATAGAAGTATTATTGGCATGATAATTTAGTTTATGTTTATGCATTTATTATCTAAACTCTACTTGTAAAGTTCTTGAATTTCAATTCTCCTTCTATTCTTTTATATTGTTGCAGTTATTTGTGAGGTCAAGCACAGCCAGCTGTTCTGGTTCTGGTATTAGCAGGGTGCTAAAGGTGGGAAATTTATGGAAGTTACTGAGCACTCATTAGTCATTACCTTTTGATTAGCATCAAACTGGTCTTTGAATTTTTTTCTTGTTTCGGTTGCAGGGCACATCAAGGTTTGAAGGTCAGTTTTATACATTTCCTTCTGTCATGTATCACACAATTTTAGTCCTCATATAAGTTCTGCTGGTTGCTTTGATGTGTTCCCCTAACTTTTGCTATTTGAATAATTTCTTTCTTGAATATCACCAAGTTTATTTTAATTATGCTGATTGAGATGAGTTTTGGCAGGCTTCTCTATGTTGTCTGGTGAAATCTTTGGATGCCGCCCTTGTTCATTCTTCATATCAATTAAATAGTTTCTATGAAATGTCTAATATGGTTCCTCGTTTTGCAAGAGCGATTTCATCTAATTCTTCACAACATCCAAAAGAAGGAAGGACAGACAAGGTATATGATTCTTTTTCTGATGATGTACAAGCGTTTACTTTTTTCATAATAATCACAAGGATCAGTCTGAAAGTTAACTTACTTCCATTTTTCTATCTTCAAAAAGGTTCTAGTTTCCTGTAATACGTATGCGCTTCTGTGATATCTGAGAAGATATAATTTCCTGAACGCCATGTGGTTTAGCTGCACACTTTCATCCATTTCTTGATATTGGAATTTCATCCAAAGCCTTTTACATTTTGTTGTTCATTTGTTAATGCTCAAATCTTGGCTGGACTTGGTCTCCATCTGTGCTGTGCTTATGCCTTCATGTTATCTTGTAATCTTTAGTCTTAGCTATTCTAATGCTTCATGACTTGTTATTTACATATCAATGTATATTTTTGACCATCTTTCCCGTTTATCAGGATACAGGGAAAGATATATCTAAAGTAGATGATCCATTTGATGATATTACATATAATATTCCAGAGAAGCCAGTGACGTTTGCAGAGGGTGCTTCCTATAGTATTGTTATATTTGCCGGACTAGGAGTTGCAGCACTGGCTGCATATGCTGTTTTTAAAGAGCTGATCTTTCAGCCAAAAGAGTAAGGCCTCTTCAATTATCTACTTTCAAGCTGCAAAGTGATTGAGAAATTAAAATCATTTTAAAAATGATAAGTTTGTAGTTTATGCGACACTATTAAAGTTGTTTCACACCCGGATGAACTGGGAATGCAATTGGAAGTTCTTTGATTGTTTGCAGATTGATTATCTTTGGATATTGTGTAACAATACAGTTGGAAATGCATAGTTTTATAAATAATTTACTTATCTTCATTTCGTGTGCCTTTTGTTGCAGGAGGTTAAATTTTTATGCCTATGTGGGATCACAGGGTTCTGTATTTTAATATGGTTCCTGGTAGCATTTAGATAAGGTTTTTTGATCTAGGATAATTTTATCATGTCCATTTTTGATCTAGGATAATGTTATCATGTATTTACATTGGAACAAAAAATCGTGTTTTGACTGCTGATCACGTATATATAGGGATAATGGAACCACACTGCCGAATTTAAAATGGGCTGTTTTTCCATTTACCCAAGTAAAAGAATGAAAAATCTTGATTTTATTTGCACAGGTTAAAACTTACAAGTTGATAACTGGCTTAATATCTCAGAAACACTAACTGAATTCCGTCGATGTTTAAAGGGCATGTTGAATTTTCTCAGTAGCATTTCAATTACATCTGCTGCATGTACTTAAAACAAAATTGTTATATACTAGGGCATTTCAATTATGGGCGTTGTACCCCATTATTTCGACTGTTTCTTGTTGATTATAGCATTGGTTAAGGAAGGTAGTTTTCTTATTCATCTGCATTATATCACTCTTACAGGTACAAGATTTTTGGAAAGGCTCTTGAAAGGGTTCAGAATGATAATCAGGTTGGTTAGACTATCAATCAACTTAAGCTTGCTTTATTTATTCATTTATTTATTTAGTGTATTTTAACTATAATAGGCATTGCATTTGTATCATATATATTTATATTCATCCAATGCTGTCTTATAGATCTAAAACTCAAGAAAATGCTTTCTTTTGCCATTGATATCAACAGGTCACTGTGAGGATTGGTTCTCCTGTAACTGGCTATGGCCAGGAAAGCAGAAATCGTGCTGCCAGACAGCGTATTCCCAATAGGGTGTGGACAGATGAAGATGGTGTTGAACATGTTGAGGTGATCCCTGATAAAATCTTGTATACAATTTGAACTTGAAGTTGAATTTTCAACATGATTTTGCAGCCTCTCAGGATATATAAGTATTTGCACAATTATTTTGTTAGTTCAGAGAAAAACATTTGGTTTTAATTTTTTCTATAAATTATTATTCTAAACTGAGAATGAATGAATGATCATCAAAGGGAACATTGTTGTTGTTGTTGTTGTCCTAATGAAAGTTGTTGGTCTTTCTTGTGCAACACAGTTTTAGATGCTAGAAATGCTAGTCAGGATTTGAAAACTACTCAGCATAGCTAGAAAACCTACTTTTGGCCTTTTACATTCATGCAAATGGAACTGTCTTCTTTAGATTTGGAAAGAGTCTATGCAAGCAAGAATAAGATATCTGCTATAGAGATTATATATTTCATTTAGAGAGAACAGGAAGCATACTTTTAACATCATGAGAAATTAAAAATTCATTTTACCCTTAATGGGATTACCTTTTTTCTCCTCATGCCCTTATCCTTCAAATCATGCTAGACCATTGAAATTGGTCACTCAAGATACACGTCCTATATAATGGCAATATGTACAGTCGTGGACATTGCTATATTTAATATCTTTCGTTATTGATTCATCTGGTTGGTAAGTAAATTTACTAACAAGCTTCTGATATATATAAGGTAAATTTCCACATTCGTGGTCCACATGGAGCAGGGGTGGTGTACACCGAAATGTTCAAAGATAATGCTGACAAGAAGTGGAAGTTCACATACCTGATTGTTGAGATCAAGTCTCCATCAAAAGCGCAGATAATGCTGGAATCTTATATTCCTGCCTAAGATACAATTGCAAGTGGGCTGATTAGCTGTGCCTCGGTGGTTCAACCTTTCTGGTATGTTAAGAAGCAGTTAAGTGTTTCCTGATCATTAACCAAAAAAGCACCTCAATATTCTTTTTCATCTCCATCTGTTTACAAAGTATGGTGGTATAGTTTCTAATGGCTGATTATTAAAATTGATCCACAGGTCTGCATTGATTTTCATATATCAACTGTTTCATCTTGCTGATAGTATCATCAGTGAAGGCCAAGCTGGATATTTCCTCTTAGGGCATGTTGAGCAAGTTTTGAGTTCCAATAATACTTTTGAAAAGAGAAGATACAAGTTTAAGCTGGATAAAATTCCTTTTTTTATTAACCTTTGTTTTTAATTTGCTATGGGGGGCACTCGGAAGAATTTCTCAACGCACGGAACCCATGGGTTTTACCGTTACGCTATGAAGCCTTTGGTATAGGAAAGATCGTTATGGCTGAGCTCATGGTATCCTGCATAAGTGGAGGATACAGAGGAAAAGAGAGATACTGGTCCATGAACATCTTTGCAGGCTTTTATTTTGTGTTCATCTACTTGGGTTGCCTGTGATTCTTCTTAGAAACCATCTAGCTGAACAATGGCATCAGATTGGTCATTGATCTTGTTCCATTCAAGTTATATATTTTCCTGCAGCTTCTTGTTCTTTTGTATCAAAGAGTCATGATCTTTTTAAGAGTAAAACTTCTGCAATAGTAAATGTTCAGATCACGGAATGCTGGATGTGTCTGGCCTTTTGTGTTTTTAAATCACTCTCCAATGCATTGTGTTGTATACTGTTGAGAAGTGAATTATAAAGTCCCTGTTGGATTTTTTCATCACTTCCTGTTTATATTGAAACAAAGCAGCAAACATAGAAATGTTTATAAATATATAAGAAAATAAATATATATATATCTCCAAATGTTTTCTATATATTTTCTGGTATGTTTTTCAAATATTTTCATCTTTTCTCTTTCTGTGAAAGAAACTAACGGTAAAACAATATTTTTAAAAAATAATATAATTTTATAAAATCTTTAGTTTGATCCAAATGGATTTATCTCAATGATTACATTTCATAACACAATAATATTTTTAGCCCCCCTATAAGATAAAGAGCAGCCAAATCGAGAAACACGATGAGCTCCATGGCTTCCCGGGATCTCATGCTTCTGCTTCTTATGGTCTCGCTCGGATCATCCAAGGTTCGTTTCTTTTTCGATCTCCGTCTTGTGATGATCTTCATCGATTTATTTCCTTCATGGTTTCAAGGTGTTGGCTGCGTACCCCGTGGTGGTAAGCACTTGGCCGTTCGTGCATGCCGTCAGGGCCGCCTGGAGGTCGGCCTATGGCGGGGCGCCGGCCGTTGACGCCGTTGTGGATGGCTGCTCCAAGTGTGAGGTCCTGCGGTGCGATGGCACAGGTTTGGTTTGTTTTGAATCGTAATAATGGTGTTTTTCTTCGTCTGTGAATATAGGTTATAGGTTTCCGCCTTGTGGTTCTCCTTTTGAAGATAAAAGGAAACAATAGCTAGGGTTTTTGTAGCTATGATGATTTAAAAGTTTAAAATTTTGTGCTTTAGTAAATAAGAACAATTGGACAGTCAGTATCAGTAACTTATCGATTCTAAGGAAAATTAGAAGATTCGTGCGCTGGAGTTCAAGTAGTATGACATTCCTTGTTTGCCATTTTCTTCTGCAATTTATGTAAAAAATAAAAATAAGAAATAAGAAATAATAATAATAATAATAATAATAATAATAATAATAATAATAATAATAATAATAATAATAATAATAGTTTAGTTTGAAGGTTTTGAATCGATGATGAATAAGCAGCAGACTTACTAGGTCAATGCTTGCCAAGTAACTCTATGCAAATAGTTTGAATAAATATATATTAGAGGGCAGCCCAGTGCTATAAAACTCCCGTTATGTACAGGGTCTGGAGAAGGGTCGAACCACTTAGGTCTATTGTACCCAGTCTTCCCTTGCATTTTCACAAGAGGTTGTTTCTATGATTTGAACCTGTGACCTCTAAGTCACATGGCAACAACTTTATCATTGCTCCGCCAAGGCTACCCTTCCCCATTGAATAAATATATATTAGAGGTGGAAAATTAAGTTTTAAGTAGTGAATTTAGATGATTGGATATACATGTTTTTTGTTGAATGTTTGGTGGATGGCAATTAATGGCATTCACTCAGATTTAAAGGTCCATAATCACTATGTAATATAGTAAAGTTTCTCTTACATGATCCAGCTGCATTTGTAATGCACCCTCTGAAGAACATCTTTATATCTCATTGTATAAAATCTTTGAAATCTGTTTTCTGATATCTTTTTTATATCATTAGTTTCTTTCCCTGTATTATAACTCTACAATGATTTTAGTTTGTAATTATGGACAGTTGGGCCTGGTGGCAGTCCAGATGAGAATGGAGAAACTACATTAGATGCTCTTGTTATGAATGGGGTAATTATTAACTAATCTTTATGCGTCCAAGTTATTTCTGCAAAGTTAAATTGACAATTGATAGTCTACTTGTTTGTCTAAGGACTTCGTTAGACAACAATGGAGGTAGGGGCTGTAGCTGCCATGAGATTTGTGAAGGATGGTATCAAGGCTGCAAAGTTAGTTATGGAACATACCGAACATACATTGCTTGTTGGGGAGCAGGCCTCAGTGTTTGCCATTTCAATGGGTCTTCCAGGACCTACAAATCTCAGCTCACCTGAATCCATTGGAAAATGGATCAAGTGGAAAGCAAACTCCTGCCAGCCCAATTTCCGGAAGAATGTTATTCCTGCAAATGGATGCGGGCCTTATCATTTAAATAATGTGGTGTCAAACAAAGTCGAGAGCTCATGGATGGCACCATCTCCATGGCTGGAAGATAGTTCTGTGCTTGTGGGAAATTCAAACACAAAATTAATTAGTCAGACAAACCACGATACCATTTCCATGGCTGTAATTGACAAAGTAAGTACTACTAATTGCTTTCTTATGATTTATCTAATTTATATTACTGTATATATTCTTTGGATAGGAGGGAAGGATTGCAGTAGGGACATCCACCAATGGTGCCACCTTTAAAATTCCTGGCAGGTGATGCCCCAATTCCAGATAGAGTTACGATGACATAAGCAGTGAAATATGCTAACTTTCAATGCTTGAATGAATGTTCTAATGTTTAAGGGATGAATGATTATTCTGAATGTTTCCAATTTCATTTAGATATTCCTTGTATTTCCAAATAATAAAGTTGTAATGCATATTAAGGCTTTGTCTTGGGAAAAGATATTGAATAACAATATTTGGCTGAAGCTCATCTCATATATATTCAGCACATATGAGGACTTGAAATTTAACAGCTTCTTATCTGTTTCTTAGTCATAACCTTTTGCAGATCCTTCATAGGTGACCCTGCTGAATTTATTGTTGTATCTCTCTTCGGTACTGACTAGCATAGCATATGGATGTCCTTGTTAGAACTACTTGATAGTACTTACATTTAATCTGAAAACTTTGAGGACAAGTAATGGCCACTGCATAGATCGGATTTATATTTCAGATTGATAGTTATGATTCCAGTTCTTGATTTCAGGGTAGGTGATGGACCTATTGTAGGCTCGTCTGCATATGCTGATGATGAAGTTGGTGCTTGTGGTGCAACTGGTGATGGTGATATCATGATGCGCTTCCTCCCATGGTAATGTATTCATAAGGCTTTAGGATAAAATTCACAATGTTCCAACTGTTGATGTGTAAATTGTGCTATTATAATCATGTTCTTCAGTTTGTTTTCAAGGCATTCATCAGAAACTTCCAAAACAATAGTTACCTATTGTTCATGTAATCATTCATAGTTGATCACACAATATCCATATGAACTGATCCAGCAAGTTGGTAAGTAGTAGTTATTGTGTTATGCCTTATCTCCAACTGCAACGAACTTTGTAATAGTTGCGGTCAGCACTCTTTAGAGATTTTTCCTCTGATTTTATTCTGGAGCAACAGTAATATGTATTCTAGTTTTAAGATGTGCATTGACTATTGTTGAGTGTTGTGGAATTCTTTCTTGCAGTTATCAAGTTGTGGAGAGTATGCGGCGAGGACTTGAGCCTCAGCATGCTGCAATAGACGCAATATCTAGAATTGCATGTAAATATCCGGATTTTGTTGGAGCTGTCTTTGCACTCAGAAAGGATGGCATTCATGCAGGAGCTTGCCATGGGTGGACATTTCAGTACTCAGTAAGAACTCCTAGCATGGAGGATGTTGAGGTCTTCACAGTAGAACCTGTGGACAATAATCCAGGAAAAGTAGTTAGGCAGATAGCTAAAAAACCATCAGAAAAGTAGTCAGGCAGAGCACTGTTGAATTGGTCTTCAGGAGCATACCTGCTCCCCTGGGAAGAGTCAGAAAATTTGACTGTTAACTTATAATAGCCTTAACCAATTCAATGAGCTTGATTTTGATTAAGCAACCACTTGTTTGTCTTAATCTTTGAAGGATCCTTGATGTAAGCATTAAAGAGTTGGACTTTATCAAGATGCCATTGTAGTCTAATTGTTTCTGTTTTCTGCAGTGAATCTGTTCTGCTAAAGCCAATGTCAAGTTTAATGGCAAGATGATCTATTTAATGTAGGTAATCAATCTTTCATGTGTTTGTGAGTTGCAAAAACATCAATATTATATATATATATATATATATATATATATATATATATTTTCATGTGCTATAAATTTTCATCTCTAGATCCACTATCTGAAGTCGAAACCTGATCTATAATGAGATCAACATCTTTATGTTCTCTTTCTTATTTTGATGCTTGACTTCTAATACATCGGAAGCAATTATTGGATTCGTATATTAAAATCTGAAAGGTAAGTATGTTAAGAGGCTGGCTCTTTTTCTTTTGTTGCTGACCTGCAGTTGTAACTACTAACTACTAGTCTACTACAACTTGCTCCTCTTTCAACAACCTTAACAGCTCTAAACAAAATAATTAAGTTCCTATGATTACTTAATTTTTATTCAATTTACGTACTTTTATAGTATTGACAGGTCAGTCCGTTTATAAGGATTTAGGTATCTGCAGATACAATGCATTTAGCCTGCGAGATAGAACATCATCAGTCTTTTTTAAAAGATTTGGCTAAACATGGTGCTCACAAACAGGGAATGTGATTGGTTGGTTCATTTCCACTCCTTTGACATGCATAACTTTTTTATCAATAAAATACAAATTTGAAATTTGGCATCAATTGCTAAGACCGGTGGTTTGGAGTGTTAAATTTTTCTGGGCTAGATCCAACTAGTTTAGCCCCAACAACTATAAGACTTAGTCTAAATCTCCACATTAGTAGTGATATTGTCTGCTTTGGGTCTGAGCCCGCACGATTTTATTTTTGGGCTTAACCCAAAAGACCTCATTATTAATGGAGATATGCTTATTACTTAAGCCACTACACTTTTTCTTCAAGAACCAATGTGGGACTTTGTTTGATTTCTAACATTTTCCCTCAAACAAAGAAAAAACTTACTAGAAGACTACCTAAAATTACTAAGCTTGGGTTGCCTCCCAAGAAGCGCTTGGGTCCAACCCCAACAACTATCGAGCTTAGTTTAAATCTCCACATTAGTAGTGATATTGTCGCTTTTGGAGTCCTTCTACACGGTTTTGTTTCTGCTTTAACCCAAAAGCCGCCCTACCTACTAATGGAGATATACTTTATTTCTGCCTACTACATTTTTCTTCAACAACCGACGTGGGGACTTTATTTGATTTCTAACATTGAGAAATCTGAAAATTAAAAGTTAATTGGTACAGTGAGTTGATGATTGGTATTATTCTCAATCTTTAACTTTTTTCACAAGTTGTATTATTTTTTTACAAAAATGGTGTTTTTTAGCAACATATAGCATAGAATCTCTTCTGAGCAAGAACAAGATGACGTTTTCAATGTTGTCATTCAGAACCTGGCCCACCTCAAAATGGCGTTTTCTTAAATCTAACCCAAAGAAAACGATTGCACGACTAATAAACGGAGTGATATTTTCATAAAAAATAACACCACAGGTGGGACTAAACTCCGCAGTTGTTATCATGTAACCATTACAAGAAAGAAGTTCAAATGATGCTTGTGAAGCAAAGCAATGCATTGCTAACACGCAAAGCAATACCTCAACACATCTGAGATAATTCTTGGCTGTTCATAAGCTTTAAACAATTTCACTGTGGGCATGATAATACGGAAATAACTATTAACAAACACATAGCCCACCAAAAGGAACACCAGATCGGCTGAGTCGTTTAACAGCAAACAAATGTTAATAAAGATGGGTAGGTAATGGAGAAAGTTGGTTGCAGGACAGTAGAAAATTGATGAAGGGCGCACTAAGGTGAATACCAAATGGTAGTTAACCAGGCGATGTGGACTATAAATATAACATACCACCAAGAAGATGTCACCAGCAGGTGACAGGGAAAAGCAAGAGTTCAGGGTGATGATGATATTGGAACTGGGTATCTGGTTCATTCCTCTCACTCTCTTCTTCGCCCCTTGTAGGAATTTTGTGCGTCTAATCGCCAGGCTTCAGGAGATTTTTGGAAGCATAACAAGTCCGGAATTTTATTCTCCAGATTTATCAATGAGGTTGGCAAGGCTTAATTCAATGACTTTGACAATATTCTGAGCATCTGGGTAAGTTGCTAGCTCTTAGTTCATTTCAGCTTCTTGTTATGCATAGCAATTAACAAGCAAGTAAACAGGGGCTTTGCTTGCCTGCGACTTGATTTTGTCCATGCTTCTCCTTTTCAGCCTTCTGTCTGTGAGCAAAATAGTTGAGATTGGAAATAGGGTGGTTGAGTTCTCAGGAATTCTACAGCAATGCTAAACTCATAAGGAGACCAGTGAGGAGATGTGTCACGGAGCAAAATGGTCAATATCCATTGCTGGAAAACCAGACTGGGCTATTTTCAGTCCTCGTAGAAGATTCTTTGCGGTCTCCTTCTCCTGTGAATTGAACATGAATACATAAAATTACAAAGCATGTTGATGAAGCGTACATGCCGAAAACTATAGAAGGGAAGGATAGCAGTTCTCTTTCAAAAGTCTTGTATTCGAAAAAAGAAGGAAAGCAATAAAACAAGAACATAAATCCTCTCTGTTGGCTGTTTAACTTTTCTGTCAATATTTTGAAGATTAATGTAAAAAAACTCACCGGACCAGTGTAATCTAAAAGCCTGGTGCAGTACATTTCTGCTTCCTCAAATCTTTTCTCAGCTTTGCAGTGTTTAGCAAGAAAAAGTAAAGCTTCAATCATATTTGGTCCCTGTCTTTCATCAGCTTCCAATTTCTCCAAGTCTTTCTTGTAATAAAATGCAGCCTGTTCAGAATGCCCAAGGACACTATGTAGCTTTGCCAGCTGGTGCAATGCAATCCCCTCCCTGTCATTACAATTGGCAGCTCTCATGTAACATGTAATTGCCTCCTCAAGCATTTGAAGTGGTACACTTTCATAGCACTGAGCCATGGCAATCCATAGCCGAGCATCATTAGGCTGCAAATAAGAAGATTTCCGGAAGTAGTAAAGTGCATAGAAAGGCATTCCCATCATCTCATATGTCTGCCCCAAGCCATACCAAGCCACGATAATCCTGGGATTTATATCAACAGCTCTCCTGTAAGCATCAATTGCAGCTGGTGTGTTCTTCATCTCAACATACTCGTGCCCCATTAGGGTCCAAGCTGATAAGTATTTTCTGTTAAGCTTCAAAGCCCTCCTAAAATACAGGACTGATTTTTCATGTTGCCCCTTCAAACTATAGTAATTAGCGATTATGCAGCATGATTCAGGCGGTATTTATCAGTTAAAAACACCCTGTGGGCAAGAAAACTCAGAGCAGAGAAACATTCCTTAGCATATAGTAGGTTTGAGTATATGTCCATGGAATCCACACGATATGGATCAGTTCTGAGAAGTTCTTCAAAAACTACTTCAGCTTCATCAAAGTCCCTCAAATTATACAAAGCTGCTGCAATTTGAGCCTGGATGTAATCACTGAAACGGAAAATGCCAAGCAAATACTCATATCTTTTCAAAGCTTCCTCATGCATCTTGAGTTCTTGATATGCACTAGCTAGAAAGAAATCTTTCATCCAGTGGTTCTTAAGATTTAGGTTACTCAGGACGTCAGTTGTGGTGCAAAGAGACTGAAGCTCTGACCAAGCACTCCAATTCCAAGGGTAGCTGTTAACAGATTCGACAAGAACAGTAATAGCAAGGTTTTCACAGCCTTTTTCCTTGAGTACAATGCCATACAAGTATAGACCAAAAGGATCGAGGGAGCCAGTTCTATGGAGCGTAGATAGCTCCCTCTCGAGAGAAGCCAATTCAGCATTCACAGCATCACTCTTGCCTAGAGGTTTCTCCAGTTCAATCATCTCTTCCTCCTTTCGTTTTTCTCCAGCCTATAGCATTAAAAAGTTTAATGAGGTAAATAATCAAAAGATGCATACAAAATAATCAAGGATATGGAGATAGCAGATATCAGATTCAACTCTTTGTGAAGGCCATAAGAATCTTAGGCTATAAATCAAGATAAATTAGAAATAATAGGAGCGTTTTAAATGAGGCTGCATAAATAAGATGTGGCAAAGGACAAATATCAAGCTTCTCACTTAACAAAATACAGGTTTGAATACAGCTCATCTCAAGTGGGCAAGGATGGACACAGAAACTTCATAATCAAGATATCTGTCACTTGAGAAGGAGACCTGCTTCAATATGAATGAAAAACCACAATTTTCTTGAAGATTGCAAAGCCAATTCTAAAACAGACCAATTTACTCTGGATAAAAAATAAAAAACTAAAAAAATAAAAATCTAAAGAGAAATTTATGTCATACTCCAGACACATTCCATTTTAACATGAAACAAGAAAAGAAATGTAATAATTGATGAGATAGGACTGTATTTGAATAATTTCCAATGCTAAAATCTAACTAAAAACCAGAAGAGCTTGAGAATGATTCCATTTTTCCTACGCCTAAACAAATAACCAAGTCATTTAAGTAGATTCCCAAATGTACACTTTGGACAATCAACACCCTCTGAAAGGCTAAGGGAAAACTAAAACTAGTAGCTCACTACACTTGATCAATACCATGAGAAGCGACAGAATCACTCCTTTACTGGCGTGAGCAAAGAGCAGGACTTCCTTCAAACTTCCTAATCGCATGACTTTGATTCACATGAATCAATTCAGTACACCTAGGATTCCCAAAAGATTTCATGCCAAAGATGTAAACTTTGCGAGAATAAGGGGAAATCGAGAAATGCCAACCAGATACAAGGCATAGCACCGGAGAAACACGGACTTCTTCCCCGTCTGCCCACGCAGAGCATGCGCCGCTCGACGGAACTCGCGGCAATCAAACAGAGATTTCGCCAGGAGATACCGATCGCTATCCCCATCTCCAACATCCTCGTCAAGGACCGGGGTGCCGACATAGGAGACACCTGCGAGTGGCGTATGGTCCACTGCGGGGCGGAGGCGGCGGCGAAGGCTGGAAAGGTAGGCAGAGTGGTGGTGAGGGGCGGACGAGGACGACGCAGAGGAGGAGGGGGTGGCACGGGACGAGGAGACGGAAGGCGCAGGGATGGCGGCAGAGGGATCGGGCTCGATGCCGACGAGCAGCTCCGCCGCCCATTTGGAGGCGGTATGGAGGCAGCGGTCGCCGAGGTGACGGACGGCGGCGCGGAGCTCGCTCCGATAGCTGTCCTTTGACGCCATCTCTCACTATCCGGAGTTTGCGCAAATTGGGGGGAAATCAAATCGAGGGTTTTGCTTTTTGAACTTTCACCGCCGCGATTCAGAAGGAATAGGACATCCATCATAAAAATCTAAACCAGGGTCTTTTCTGCAAAAACTCCGCTACTTTTAATATAAACCCATTGATTCTCCATATTCTTCAAAAGACCCTCAAGTACTTTTAAGGAAAAAAAACAAAATTTTGTTAGAACTAGATAATGAAATTAAAGTTAAATTCATGGACTCCACTTCCCTAAAATCATTTATTAGAAAAAAATAAAGAATAACTAGAGGGTTTATTTGAAAAGATATCCTCCTCTCCTCTATACAAAAACCCTAACCCCCATTAACAACCTCCGATAACTGTCGAGCTTCTCCAATGCGCGATGCGCCTCCTTCCGGCGATCCGCCTCCTCTGCACCCTCCCACCCAAGCTCAAGAACCTCAGCTATCGTCACCGTGCGCGGGCGCTCTCCGAAGCCCGACGCGCGCTGACAGAGTACCTCAACTCCACGCGCGCGTTGCCCTTCGCGCTTGCTGAGCACATTGCGTCCAATTCACCGTTCGCCCTCTCCGTCCTCGTCTCCCAGATCCCCTTCCGCGACGACTCTCCCTCGCACTTTCCCCGTACGCTCCGCCGCTTCCTCTCCTACCACCCAGTCAACGAGTTCGACTTCTTCTTCGAAAGCATTGGCCTTTCCCCCACCCCCTCCCCCTCCCGCCGCCTCCTCTTCCTCTCCGACGACGCGCCTCTTATCGCCGCTGTCAATTCTCTCGTCCATTTCGGCTTTCCTTGGACCCGCCTCGGCCTCTTGTACCGCGAAGCCGCCTCTATTTTCAGTGAAAGCCCGGGACTTTTGGTAAAAAGGCTTAGAGCTTTTGAAGATTTGGGGCTACGGAGGATCTGCGTCATCGGCATCTGTCTTGCTTTTCCGTCGGTTTTGATCGCGGATTGCGATCCAGGGGGTGAGATTGATCTTTTGTTTCGAGATTTGAAGAAGGCTTTTGTGGATTTCGGTATGGATGGCTACTGTGGGGACAATGTGGATGTTTTCTTTGAGATTTGTTGTAGGATTCGTGTGTTCTACAATGCTGGTTCAGTAAAGGGGACGATGGGAGAGATTATAGGGAGGAATAGGAAGGCTTTCCTTGATCTGGAGGAAGGTGTTTTGGCTCGAAGATTGGATTTTTTTTCCTAAGTTTAGGCATGCATAAAGAGAAAGTTGGCCTCTTAGTTCTTGAACACCCTGAATTTTTATATTTTGATTTAGAGAATTCAAAGATTTCTCTACCAGAGTATTTGAAACATGTTGGATTGAGTGAGGAGGAATTGCTCAGAGTATCAAAGGATTGTCCTTACGTGATGGGAAGAAATAAGCTGTTGAATTTACCGGGAATAACGCATGCTATGGTCCTCCATGAGTGGTTCCTAGACAAGATTGTGAATGGAAATGATCAGTATATTTCACCTGATTTTTCTTCTACAATTGGTTATGATGTCAGAATAGAGGGAGAGTTCATGGAAGAGTTGGAACTGATAAAATCAGTGAAGATGCACCAATTTTTGCCAACTAAGTTAGATTTCATGTGCAGCATTGGATTTGGTGAGAATAGGATCACAGCTAGAGCCATTGGGCAGTTAAATGGCACAAGGGATCAGTTGCAGGAGAGGTTTGATTGTCTCATAAGAGTCGGGGATTGAATACCCCATGCTATGTAGAATGATAAGTGCGGTTCCCAATTTACTTAATCAGGGTAAGGATAATATACATGAGAAGGTGGAGTACCTCTGCAATGACCTGAGTTATTCTGTGGAATATCTTATGAATTTCCCTGCTGTCCTATGCTTTGATCTGGAGAATAGAATTAGGCCCAGGTATAGGATCTTAAATTGGCTCCAGGAAATTGGTTTGCTAAAGAAATCTTTTTTGCCGTATACTGTCCTTGGCAACTCTGGGAAGAAGTTCATAATTATCCTTTGGAGCATCCATCCAGCTGCTCCTAAACAATGGTTGGAGTGTTTTTCTTCCAGAGGTGACACTGATGGTAAACCGAGAAATATATTTTCATCTAAATCTTAGTTGATTCCAAAGCTCTAATGCATGGAACATTTGCTTTGATGGGAACTGGTGATGGGTTAATGAGAGGGTATGTGCTCTAGCCAATGATCCAGCTGCTTGGCATTCCTGCAAGCCATGATGTGTACTATTGGAAATCCAGATCCATTTCTCATACTGAATATGCAGGATAGTTATGACAAGCATCAGTATGGAGGCTGGTATTATACCATATTTATAACGGTTTCTTTTTTGAGCAACTGGTGAAACCATATTTATAACTGCTAACTGCTTGAGTATATCCTTTATATGCAATTGTATCTTTTTGTCATCCAGAGACAGGCTTAACAGTTAATTGAAGCCATCTCTGTCAAATTACACTCAGGCAACAACCATTCAACCCATTATATTCTGTTCATCAACAACAATGTTAGCCTTGTAAATTTGACAATACTGGATTACTTTGGCTTAAGTTTCTCCAGTATTGGCGTTATGTGCAAGTTTGGTCAGTTCCTCTTCAGTATAGCCTTGACTGATTTCTTGCACACACCATACCATTCTTAAAAGAACTTAGATTTGTTATATCTTTATATGTATTCATAAATTTATCATCAAATATCTTGTGTGGGAAACACTCTTTTCTGTCAATTATGCTGGACTTGTAACTGTCAAGCTATTTTTCTCTGTAAATGCATTTACTACCATTGGAATCTTCCTGGTGATCTTTCCCTTTTTTGATGGTTCTTTTCTAGGTCGCCAAGATGTTTGTGTAGAGTGTTTACAGTTTGAATCTTAATTTTATGGAGCTCAGGGCATATGTGAGGGCAACCAATGAGTTTTGCCTGGGAAGTCTTATTTTGAGTATTGAGCTAGGTTTTCTGATTTTTGCATTAATACCGGTTATTGGTGTGTGTGTATCAACTGGTTGAAGTGCAACTTTTGGATACCTTTCTTGGCATAAATTTGATAACTAATTATTCTTTTGTTTTTCTTGGGCTGTCATTACATTATGTATATTTTACAATTTGGCTTTTTTACTGTGAGCACATACAGGGTCGGATAGTGGATCTTTTTTGCCATAGAGGCAAGAGGGTAATTCTGGGACTGGGGTTTCATTTACTGACCAATGCTCAAATTGATGGTGAAGCTCGACAGTTATCTTAAGGTGCGAAGAACCCCCATTTGACTTCAAGCCTTACTATGATACTTGGTTCTTTTTAGTAGGGTGTACATAGGTTTTAGCCAAGGTCTTTTAAAGATTGTTTTTTGCAAAGTAGACCGTCTTGTGGTAATTGTTGGACTATTAGAATGATGTCACAATGTCACAATATTAGAATGCTGCTACAGTTGAGCTGATGAGTGGAATTTCTTTCTTTTTCTTCTCTGTTTTTTTTTTTTTTCAATGATGAATGATGATTAGAGTTGGGGTTTCCCAATGTTATGCATAAATGATTCGTCTCATCTTTTTTACTTATACTGCATTCCCATCTTCTGTATGGAACAATTCACCAATATCATCTGCTATAAGTTTTTCTTCTATTTGAGTGTTTTGTAAAGCTCTGTTCCAGTATAGTCTCTATACTGGTAGAATGAAGGTATCTGGTTCTTATTTCATATGTTGCAAGTTGTGGTTTTCTGGATATCCGCTCCAATTGAGTACGATGTTGTGATGTTTACACTTGATTTTTTGCTATATGAAATAGATAATTGCAGGTGATATGGATTCCACTCAATGTTCAGTTTTGATTGATTACTTCCATTTGTTCACAGACTACTGTAAAAATGAAGATAATAAAACAGGAAATCTATGGACTTAAACGCTAAGATCTGGCAATTCAGAACATCTAATTACACTCAAACTCAGGTATGTTTCAAATCATTCCCATTCATGTGTCTTCCACTCTGGTAGTTGCTGAATGATGACCTGAAAGCACGAAAACTGCAGCTTAGGTGGACAATAATCTTCTCATTTTGGTTCTGATGCAAAACTGGATTTTAATCTATGAAATTGATAGGATAAGACTCAAGTATGTGCACTTGCCTCCCCTATTGAATCTGGTTTCCCAACAACAGTCTGGCATGCTAATCTCCACGTCTTTGGTTTCTGCAATTATTGAACAATGAAAAGTTATGTTCCATATCTCAAACATTACACTCAATATTCACCAAATTGAAGCAAATTATAGTGAAATGGATATTATATGTCACCCTTTTGAGGACTTCTTTTTCTCTCTCTGTGCGTGGACTTAGTAAATGCTTTCCTTCAACCACCTGCCATTGTTTGTATTTAGATGATGAACATCATCTGCAGATAAGATATGAAACTTATGTACCTCTACCAAGCATGTCCCACAAGTTCCTCCTCCCCCACAGTTAAACAAAGGCTTCTCCTGCAATTTCATTTCATGCAAAACAGTCTCTGTTTTTGTCTCTTTCATAACAACACAAGTCATAACAAAGAGAAAGAAGATAGATGCGTACATAAGGTCCATAGAGATCAATGTGGCCATCTAGCATTATATCCCTCAGCTTCCGCCCCCCGACCGCAGACCGAATCTGAACATCCGGCGAGCCATCTGGGAGCAGTCTTGGCTAATGGAACCAGAACACACAAACAAGTAAGTTCTCAAGGTCAAAGAAAAAAGTTACTAATATGTTCCATATCCACTTACACTGACAAAACCAAAATCAATGGAAGGTGGTTCTTCCTGGTCAATAGTGTCAGTAGATGAAGTTGTTTCCAAAGCATTGTGCTTATGAAAACCTCTAGACAGGTGGAGCTTGCTGCAGAGTTTGTAGGAGGACTTGGTGATGTTGTGCTTGAAGACAGGAAGAGGAGGATGGAGCTGGAGGGCTCCCATGATTCTCATCTTGTATGTCAGTAGAATGAATTCATTGTTCTCTTATCTGAAAGCATTTGAGCTGCTGTTGTTGTCTGTGACTCTGTGGCTCTCCTTTCTCTCATCTCATACAGTGAGTGGATCAATTTGTTAGTTGGCTAAGTCAGTTACTTGCCGAACCTGAAAAAGAACAGGTTTAGAATATTGTTTTTTTTCTTATCTATTAAACTTTTTTTTTGACATAGGGGATAAACTCCTCCACAAAGGAACGTCAAGGGGTGTGACCTTAGATGACAAGCTCCTTGATCTCTCACCCATGCACATACAAATATGGGGACTCAAATCTGAGAGTTTTATGCTTACCAAGTGAATTACTCAAACTGCTACCCTTATTTACGGGAGCGGGGACTCGAACCTAAGAGTATACTCAATCAAGTGAATTATCCAACATACGAGACCTGAGATACCGCTAGACCAATGGTCCTTTGGTTATCTATTAAACATTTAAACTTGAAGGTAGTGTTTGAACAGGGTGTAAGAAATAGATTAAATATTTTATTTTAAACCCATATGTTAGAATGAACATATTTTTGGATAGAAGCTCTATTTAAAAGTTCAAATATATCCTCAAATTTTGAAGTTAGTCATAAAAATTATTTCCATTAATTCTCTTCTCAAAATTATTTACCCTGTTTATTTTTAAATTCTAAAATTTTTATTACTCCCACAAATCTAATAAAAAATTATTTTATTATTATTATTATTATATGCATTTACCTCTGTAAGACTGAGTTTTTGGCTGCCAGGTTTAATCTAGGGCAATTTGCCAAAATGGCCCTGTTTTATTTATTTATTTATTTTTTTGGCCCTAGGTCAAATATATTTGCCAAAATGGCCTGGGCTGTGAATCGGCCAACCAAAGTCTTGAGTCAGGATGCAAATCGGCCTTTCAAAGGCCGATTTCCGAAAGATGATGTTCTAGAGCTAATCGGCCTTTCAAAGGCCGATTAGCTCAATATCTGGCCGATGAAGAGGACTTTTTGAAGCTAATCGGCCTTTCAAGCCGTCGACTCCAAACATAGTGCTCACGAAGCTAATCGGCCTTTGAAATGCCGATTAGCTCAACACAACGATGTAGAGCACTTCTTTGAAGCTAATCGGCCTTTCAAATGCCGATTAGCTCCAAAAGAGGATGTTTTGGAGCTAATCGGCATTTCAAAGGCCGATTAGCTCAACACAACCAGGTAGAGGCTTCTTTGAAGCTAATCGGCCTTTCGAAATGCCGATTAGCTCCATAGAGCTCTTTTCATGTAGTGTATGGAGCAAATCGGCATTTCAAATGCCGATTAAATATCGGCCTTTGAAAGGCCGATTTGCATCTGGTCAAGACTTTGGTTAGCTTTAGCCCAGGGCCATTTTGGCAAATATATTTGACCTAGGGCCAAAAAAATAAATAAATAAATAGAGCAGGGCCATTTTGACAAATTGCCCTTTAATCTATGCATGAATAACGTGGCAATATCAGTTGGTGTGAAACCAACTACTGTCTTAGAAAATTCAATCTACTGACTTGACTGAAAAGTCTGAAACTTCCATAACTTTAAAGACCCTTATAAATCTCATTACAAAGATGACAAAAATATAATCTTTGGTTTAGAAACCTCAATGTTCAATTGCTGCAGATCAATTCCTACAGTGATGAAAGCCTGTGGAGTATTTTTCCTTGTCATAATAGAAGCCTACTTCTTCCACTTATTTGATTCTGTGATTGATCTCAAACAATTTCAGGTACTGCATCTCTTCCCTTTTATTATTAATACAAGCTGAATTATATGGAGGTTGCAAGGAATCCTCCAAACTGATGATACTTGGGAAAATGCAGGTCTGGAAGCTTGCTGCAAACTTCTTCTTCTTGCCTTCTCCCTTCTCTGGCTATTTCGGGTTTCGCCTTTCCATGTTGTAAGTCATCTTCATAACATGACAATGCCATGTTCATTTCTGATCAGTGTAATTACACAAACAAATTTTGTTGATGTTTTTATGTATTCACAGAGCAAGACATGGCATGTGGTTACCATTAATGAAGTTAAGTGCTGTTGATTTCTTATGTATGGTGATTTTTGGAGCTTCATGGTTTCTGGTAATTAATTAATCCATTTCACCAACTATATATACTCAATGAGTTATAATATAATCTATCTACTATTCGATCTCCATTGCTGACAACAATATATGCTTGGCTTTATGACAGACAAGCAATTTTTTCTCAGTTTTCCGACACTGGTTTAAGGTACCCCTCTTTAGTGTTCATGTCCATCTATATGTATCTTCTCAAGTACTGTAGGAGTACCTTCTAATTCAAAAATAACAATATTATTTGGGATGGTTGTTGTAATCATGGACCATGGTACCTTCCTTTTAATATATATGATAATGTTATTATTTTGATTAATTAAATATATAACAATTTCTAGTTTTTGCAATTTTTCAGGGAGTTTGCCTCCCATGGGAAATGCTTCCATGGTTCTTGCTGACCAGAGGAAAAGAAATACTAAACAAGGAGTTCATCGACAAAGCCTTTGAGGAGAACATTCCTAACAGGCCCAATTCAGGGGAACTAAGCAACTAATCAATCTTGTTTATCGGTTGTTTTCTTTAATCATAATGTGTGCTTTTGGAATCCAAATGTTAACATCAACTTTTATCAATAATTGTGGTTTATTTATTTATTTTTTTTAATATATATATATATATATATATATATATATATATATATATATATATATATATATATATAATATAATATAATATAAGACTCAAGGCAATAAACAAAAGTGTGAATAAGAATCGTGGAGAAACCGGAGAAAAACTTGTTTGTTGGTTTTTTGAATTTTTTGTTCTTAATCTTTAAGAAGAAATCTGAAAATTAGTTTTATGATTATTGAATGGAACAAAGCAATCTTTCAATATAAACAACAATAATCAAATTTGTGTTTCATTTTATTGAGCATTTTTTAATATATTAAATAGGTAAATTGTAATAAATTAAAAACAATACATATAATAAATGGGAAAAGTGTATAAAGTAAATACATGTAAAACATAAATGGAGAACAGTTAGTCTCATTATTCTCCTCTCTAAAGATCAACCTCGTCAACCAACTTTTCACAAGTTAACTAGTCCATTGCATTCTCACATAAAAGAAATTGAGGTTCCAATCACGCCAATGACATATTTATAATGGTTTATTCATATTTATCAAAAAAAAAAAAAATCAATCTCATCTACCATTATATTTGAATCAATGAATTATGATTTGAAAAATAAATATTTTTTGTCAAATAAAACCAACTAAAGCAGTAATATGTATGAAACCATGTAAAATAATAATAATTATTATCTCATATTGATTAATTTAATATATAAATATAGTCCTTTCTTTTTATTTATTAGATACCTCATAGATCAAAGCTCATCAGAATTTGACTTTAAAAAATAATTATAATTAAATTTAAAATTTTAACTAATAACTAATTATTATAATTTATAGAATTTTGAAAGAAATAATAATAATAATAATAATAATTAATTTAACAAACATGAAACACCACCTATGACAATGAAATATCATTGCATTTCCATTGACTTGGACCAAGTTTTCCACAACACTACTACATCAATGTGAGATGAGAACGAATAACCAAACGACCAAACTTTCTTCTTGTCCACACTTCTGGTTAAGTTGGAACCATGACAAAATTTAATATATCTTAAAAATGTTCTAACAGACATACTATTCAACATTACAAAACTTTCCACACGTCAGCATCTGCCTTCTTTTTTTCTCCACGGCATTGACTTGACTTTGGGTCAATAATTTAATGTGTGACTCTTATTAAACTCTTCTTCTTGCATACTAACGAAGCACATGCAAATACAATTGTAACATTTGAAGAGATGCTGTTTAAACATTATGTTAATGTGTGACTCTTATTAAACTCTGACATGAATGAATCCTTGGAGAAGAAGCTAATGAAAGAGTGCATTAATCTGTTGATCCTCTTGACCTCTTCTCATGTTGACTTTTAATTGATAAATCATTAAAGGGTAATTTTATATTATATATAAGAGGGAGGACTTGGGTTCATCCTCCTTGTCTTCCCTCTCAAACCAGTCTCAATGTCTTCACCTTCAGAGTATGTACATGTTCTCTCTCTGAATTTCTTATCATTCATTCATTCATTCATTCATTCATTCATTTGGTCTTGTGCTTTCAGATACTACAGATCACTTCCACCAGTGACCAAGGCTTATGGAGTTCTCTGCCTCATGACTACAACAGCCTACTACTTGAACTTATTTTCTTATACTGTCATCTCAATGTCCTATGTTCATGTTCTAAAACAATTTCAGGTACTACTATACTATATATATAAATAAGCCACAACAGCACATATAGAATAATAATTAATCAAACTTAAAGTTTGAATTATACTTTTATTATGTATGGCTTAAAATGCAGGTGTGGAGGCTTGTTACCAACTTCTTCTTCATTGCTCCCTTCTCTACTTATTTTGGGCTTAGATTTTTGATGCTGTAAGTGGTCAAGTTAATTAACTCATATATATACAGTTGTGTCTTAGAATGAATGGGATATTTGCAATGAGATGTTGTTTTACATGTGAATTAACAACAGAGCAAGATATGGTGTGTTATTGGAGAAGGGACCATTCAAACAGAGGACTGCTGATTTCCTATGGATGATGATCTTTGGTGCATTATCCCTCCTTGTAAGTCCTATATATTCGCGATATAATTACATACTAAATACTTAATCAGGAAGGGTAAACTAATTGAATTATATAATGGCAGGTGATCAACATGATCCCAATGTTTCAGTGGTGGTTCTTGGCTCCTTCAATGGTGTTCATGATCCTGTATGTCTGGTCAAGAGAGGTGCCCAATTCACAAATCACATTCTTTTGGGTTGAAGTGACAATTCAGGTATTAATTAGTCGACAAACATGACGATGATACATTGATGATACATATTAAGATTCTGAAATACATTTGAACAAATTAATTATATGTTTGTTTGCAGGGTGTTTTATCTCCCATGGGTTCTGCTTGGGCTGGACTTGATCTTCAACAATCCATTGAAGCCTGATATAATGGGGATTCTAGCTGGCCATTTGTACTACTTCCTTGCAGTCCTCTACCCTCTTTCTGGAAGGGAAGAACATACTCAAGACCCCTCTCTGGGTGTATCCTTAAAACAATACTAATCTTTTTTAATTCTGCTATACATGCATGATGAATTTGTAAATTATTAATTAATTGAAGGAAATTTACAATGTTAATTAATATCCTTAATGAATTTGGGTAGCTTCAAACTTGTTGCATACTGGGGAGAAGGAGCTCAGATGAACAGCCCAGTGCAGCCTAGTCCACATGCAGGAATTGCATTCAGAGGAAGAAGCTATAGACTCAACAGATAGGCCATGTATAAGTATAACATCATGATGGTTCTATCTAAGCTTTGCAAAAGTGAAATAATAATATTAATAATTGAGTTGCTAATAATATCAATGATGGGGACCATGATTCTCCCATGCTACAAACACAAACATGGAAAATTATTGTGCATGTAGCTTGAAATCTGTCGCAAAGTTTTCGACAAGGTTGCGCTACAACAGGTTGTCATACCCAACCCAAAGTTTTTTTTTCTAATTAATACCAGGTTACTTAATTCCTATTTGTGCATCGGAGAGGGGTTGTGTATTTCTAAGGTTACAATTTAATGTTGCTTGAGAGAGATTGCTCTGTAACCCTGGTTTTCTTTTTTAATAAAAAAATATAATTGACCGCACGAAACTCATCATCTATTTTATTCAAAATCACCAAGTTTGGATCGATTTTATGGTGGAAATGATGTATCGTGCTCTAATTTATATAAGACAACTATTTCATGATATAAATATAACTATGTTTTTAATGTAGATTACTTAACATAAATCACCTTTATTATTAAAGTGTGTCTCGGAATTCATGTTTATAATATTCTATAATTAAAACCTAAATCTAGCTCAATAAACTAAAAATTCAAAATCTAGTTAGAGCTATACTAATTTATTAATCAAGTTAGCTAAATTACAGCCCTAGATTGAGAAAAAAAAAATCTATTTCTATCAATTCGAGGACACCATGAATGAAAAACAAAATTTCTTTGTAATTTGAGAAAATAAATTATCTAAATACTCACCATTTTTATATATAAAAGAAGCAAACTAATAAAAACTAAAGATAGTACCATCAGAAGGAAGCAATGATAATAATAAATATCATACTTGGGAAGAAAATAATAATAATAATAATTTATTGTAGATCTATATATATATATATATATATATATAAACCTCTCTCTTCTCCTATCATCTTACTCATAATAAATAAATAAATAAATAAATAAATAAATAATCCATCATTTGAGATAACTACGATAATTCTAATCCTAAACAAGTGAATAATATTAATAATAAGTAATAAACATAAACATAAATTTTGTCGTTAATCCAGTTTGCATGCACATGGATGGCATTGGAAGGCAGGTCATCCCAAGTACCGCAAAATCGTATAAATTGAGCAGCTTGCGCGACAACATCATCGAGACAATGGATTGGAAATCATGGCAGCACGTGCGGAGGACCATCATCATTGTTCATCACCATTGTCCAATGTCCTTAAATTTATACAAATTAAACAAATGTCCCCAATAATTTTTAGTTTTTATTCTGCTTAGAATGCGTGCCACTTTCCTTAATCAAGCCACTAATCATGGACAAGGAATTTAAAGCCTCTCAAATAATTGGCTTGGCACTCTAGTGGCCCAATTTGACCCGATTCCAGCCCGAATTCCCCTTTTTTTAATAATTCATTTACAAAAATAATTAAATAAATAAAATTTAATATTTAAATCTCACATTATTGTCAAATTGGACCATTTGCAATATATAATTTCTTAAAGATAAATAAATAATGTTAATTCTTTTTTTTTGGTATTTAGTATTGAGTATTGATAGAGAGAGTAGTCGGACACAACCAAAATACCCTACGTTTTATCCCGCACGACAACACGTGTGAACCACACGGCCAAAGATTCCGCAAATCCAATGGATTATGGAGGGAGCCTACTTCACATGGGCGCGCGAAGACCCAGCTCAGCCTCGGCCCACGCACCGCACGTGCATCCACACTGTCTTCTTGGATGCCCGCACGTGCGTACAACCTCCCAAAATTCCACCCATCTTCCCGGCCCCCCACGTGAAAACCCTAGCCCCCATGTATCACACCACAACTAACGGTCAAAGATTAATCACACTAATAAAACTAAAAACTTAAATAAAAAAAAAAAATTAAAAATCCAAGTTCACAAGGGAGCTGCCGGGAACCCAACCGCTCCATACGTGCCACGCTGTCCTGCCGGTCTTCCACATCACCCCACACGATCGGAATATACCGGCACGTGCCAGTCACATGGGGGAAAGCCTCGTACGGTGTTCCCCTCTCTCTCTCCATATGATGAGGGGGGGACACGTGGGGACAGCTAGCAAGCACTCGTGGGGGTCATACTTAATCATCACCGTCCCCGACATCATGCCGGGGATGAGATCCATTGCTCCCGTAGGATGGGCCCCACCCTAATCCCCTTCTTAATAATTCATTATGCATGCATTTAATGAATTGGCCCTCCTAGGATTTCATAATCTCTTCGCTGTCCTTTGTCTTGAGTTTTTCGGTTTATAAGGGGGTGAAAAGCGAAAAAAAAAAAAAATAGGAGGAAGAGAGGGTCCAATGATTGCGGGGAGTGGGTGTCGGGGTGGGGGAGGACACGATGACACGCACGACCGAGGGGTGTGGGTTGTTGGGGTCCACTTCTGCTGTCACGTGATGAGGTAAAAGACATGCGGGTCCACGTGGACGTAAGCCCGGTTCATCGCGCCTACCCACGTGAACCTCCACCCCCCTCTGTCCCCTCTTCCTTGTCATCCTCAAAACGCGTTTCCCTTCCGTTTCCCTCTCCTTGAATTCGATGGAGACGTTAAAATACGAGTGACGACAAACAGCCACGAACAAATCATGCAAGTATTATTAACAGTGTACATATGTTTTGCTTTAAATAATAAGTATTAGACAACATTGGTTGTAAATAGATGCAAAATGAGAAATGGTTAGATGGGAGAGTGGTGTGATGATTGGTTTGATTAGGATTATAATGATGATGGGTGAAGGAACAGAATGATACAAGTGTATGTGGATTAAGGGAATAGTGAGTGGTGTTATCATCAAGAGAAGCAGGAACAGCATGTGTAATAATTGCAAAACTAGAAGGCAATGATAGAGCTGGAGAGAGAGATTGGTACCATGTATTGGTGATGACATGATGGAGGTCTTGTCAGTAGTAGTACCAGCCTGCAAACTGGCAGTTGCCAGCATATGGAGTTTATCATGTTCTCTCACTGTCCAAGATCTGTGTGTCTCTCTTCTCTCTATGAGGGCATTATTGCATTTTGTGTACGTCTTGCTGGACACCTGCCACTACTCACCTCCATTCTTTCTATTTCCTTTTTTTTTTATAGATAATGTCCACATTATCATGTCATGAATTATTTAGCTCAAAATCAGTAAAAATATTAAATGAAAGAAAAAAAAAGTACAGTACCATATATAGATAGAGTAAAACACAAAAAAAGGAAAAAAGTAGCTTGGAATGAATTGATGAGGGCATGGGCGGAGCTATTAGTTGGCTAGGGTGGGCTTGAGCCCGGGGTGAATTTTTGTAATTTTTTTAAAGCTGCAGGCAAATTTGACCCATTTATAAATTTTCCACAATTCAAAAATCTATGAACACTAGGGTTTTACACCATGGACCGATGAAACAACTCAAAATTCCTCCCTTTCTTCTCTATGAAGCAATCCTCAGCGAGGGGCTACTTGAGACCCAGGAAGAGGCATGAGGTTCGCCACCCGCGGGCGTGGAGTGCGAGGTTCAAGCCTTCAAAGA
Organism: Dioscorea zingiberensis; assembly: GCA_026586065.1. Lineage (NCBI taxonomy): Eukaryota > Viridiplantae > Streptophyta > Magnoliopsida > Dioscoreales > Dioscoreaceae > Dioscorea > Dioscorea zingiberensis. The sequence goes on along the minus strand of CM048822.1, from coordinate 1,593,340 downwards.
GTCGAGGTTTCATGCAATGCGAGGTTCTTGATTGTTTCTATGCTTTTGAATCGCGTGGAGGTGGTCAAGGATCTGGGTAGAGGCCCGGTTCAAGAATCTCGTGGAGATTAAGGGTGCTTACGTTTCCCGTGAAGTTTTATGGAACTCACATTTCTACTACATGCTTGAAGTTACCCTTGTTCCTTAAAATTTAGTACTCTTGTGTTGAAAATTCAGGATTTCATGCTTTTGGTTGAAATTTTAGCAGCCTTTAAATTAGTACCCTTGTGTGAAATTCATGGAAAGGATGATTAGCCTTTCGTATTGAATCTTCAATTTTGAATTCTTGCTAGTTATCCAATAAGAGAGTTTTTATTGTTGTAATTTTTGGATGAACTGGTAAGAAATAAATATATCTGACCTGGACCTTGGACGAGCAAATTGAAAGATCAGCTTGGTAGGGCTCGCATAAATCTTTGGGTTAGCATCTTGATCAGAGAAAATTAGCTAAAAAGGTGCCCCTTTTTCCCCTTTTCTCTTGGCTTGTAATGTTTTTATAATTTTGTTCCTTTTAAAAGGTATTGTATATACTGAGAGGTGATACGGTTAGAAAATTTGTTATATTTTTAAATGAATGTGCATGAGATGTGTATTAAATTAGTGTTATATTTTTAATTTTAGTTTGGATTTTGATGCTATAAAGATGCCTGGTGTGGTCTTTGTGTTCCCAAATGAGATGAGAAGCTTGTATAATGATTTTGTTAATAGACAAACTAATCCTCAAACTTTAGACAATGAATTTCACAATTAGTTTAGAAGTAGGTAATTAACCTTTGCTAATTAATTTTCAGGGATATGACTAGAATCATCAAACTTGAGAAAAAGTATGCTGAATCTTTGTATGAATGATTAGCTTAGCCCGGGATAAACAAAAATCCTGGCTCCGCCACTGGATGAGGGGATGGTATGTATGAAAGCAAAGTGATAGATAACCAAACCCAAACACTTGGGAAGCATGATTGTAGAGAAAAGCAAAACCACAAAACCATGAAAACAAATCCAGTCAGGGATTGCAGAGGATATGGTGCCCTTCTTGTCCAGCACTTTCAAGAACAATGAATGCTGTTTGTGTTTGGCCAATTAAGCCAGGGCCCGGGGGTGGGGGGGGGGGGTCAAAGGTCAACACTCTAAGCCACTGGTTTTCAGGGACTCACGCTCATCATTCATTCAGTGGCAAACCAACAAGCACCTTGTAAACCGAGCCCCAATTCACAAGTTACATACAACTCTAGGGTTTGTTGGCAGTGCCAGCCATGAACCCGGATATAAATGGGGACACAACCTCATCATTGAAAGCAACAAAGCCAACAAACCCCCTCTTTATAACCCCCTTCCCCTTAAATCCCTTCTCCTTCCAACTGTCCTCCAACCCTAACCCTAACTCCTCTCCAAAGAGAAGAGAATGATGGTGGAAAAGGAAGACCTAGGGCTGAGTCTCAGCCTCACTTCTTCTTCTGTTGCTGCTTCTTCAGACAACCACAACCATGGGAGGTTTCCCTTGCAGCTAAGTCTCATGCCTATGCCTATGCCTATGCCTCTGCCCATACCCATGTCCATGTCTCCCTCTCCTTTTTTCACAGACAGCAAGCCACAACAACACCCCCAGTACCATTGGCCGGATCTCGTCTCTCCTTCCGGTGAGCTCTCATCTCCTTTCATCTACTTTTATATATATATATATAATTTTTTTCAATTAAAAATCTTATTTTTATTTTCATGTATTATTAATAGAGAGGTTGAGAGGCATCGACGTCAACAGAGCACCGGCCGGAGAAAGGGAGAGGGAGAGTGAAGAAGAAGCCGGGGTCTCCTCGCCCAACAACAGCACACTCTCCAGCGTCAGCGGTAAACAGCTGGATCTAGTCCCCCACGGCTCCGGGGCAGACGAGCTCGACACCGAGCGCGCCTGCTCCCGTGGCAGCGATGAAGAAGACGGTGAGGGCTCTCGCAAGAAACTCAGGCTCTCCAAAGACCAGTCCGCCATTCTCGAAGAGAGCTTCCAAAGAACACAAACCTCTCAACCCCGTAAGATAGCCCTCCCTCTTCTTCAATAACATCCCTGATCTACCCATGATGAACAGCATTTACTACATTCGACTTGCACTACTATGTCTCCTGGCATTTTGCAGAAACAAAAGGTGGCTCTGGCGAAGCAGTTGGAACCTGCGGCCGAGGCAGGTGGAGGTCTGGTTCCCAAAACAGGAGGGCGAGGACGAAGCTTAAGCAGACAGAGGTGGACTGTGAGTTCCTCAAGCGTTGCTGCGAGAACTTGACGGAAGAGAACAGGAGGTTGCAGAAGGAGGTGGCTGAGCTCAGGGCTTTGAAGCTTTCTCCCCATTTCTACATGCACATGACTCCCCCCACCACCCTCACTATGTGCCCATCTTGTGAGCGAGTCCAAGTCCCTCACCCCAATCCCATTAACAACAACAACAACAACAACAACAACAACAACAACAGTAACATTAACAGTAACCATTCTCCATCTCCTTGGGCTCCTATCCCTCTCCGGCCATCCTTCTCTCATGCACCTCCTCACCGATCCTAATGGTGAAGAAGTAAATGTTTTTTTTTTTTTTTTTTTAATGTGGATGTTGGGAAGATGAGATTAACTCGTCAGCTTTTCCTTTTGACGAGAGAAGAGAAAGATATAATCAAATCAAATTAATCAAAAGTGTTTGTTGCTTTTACTGTTCTATATATTGTTTTATTTAGATTTGGAAAGGAAGGAGGATGATCTGTAGAGGATTGGACTTCCTACGTGGACAATGGGATGTATGTCTGTAGTCAACAAAGGCTCAAAAAAGAAAAAGTTGGAAACTTTGTTCGATTTAGTCAGACTCTTTTGTGTGTTTGTGGGTCTAATCCTTTGTAAAGTTCCTGTTGATGTTCATCATCGATCTCCTTTTGCTTGGCTAATTCACATTATAAATATATATATATCAAAGAATCCAAGAACAGTGAAGCTGGCTGGGGTGCATGTGTAGTGTGAGATTGGGTTGGTGTAAAATGCACGACGTACTGAGTGTTAGAATATTAAGAGACACACTAATCATTTGGGCTAACTTATGCCATTAGTTGTTAATAGGATTGCACGCAGGGTTTTGTAGGGAGAGAAGGTGTACTAATTCTTAGTTTTAACAATATATATATATATATATATCCCTTGAATCCAGCTTAACATTTTGAATTTATTGGGGTTTTGGGGAAAAAGACTCAAGAAACTCCAAGAAAGAGAAAGAATCAGGGAAGACAAACACTTTATAGGTTTTAGCATTGAAAAACCCCATAATCGAGGGGAAAACCACGGTGGTCTCCTGCTTGGAAAGAAGAATTTCGCTATTGACAAGATTCTTTACAGGAGAGAGAGAGAGAAATCGAATGCATACGAATCGTTGCCTTTACAAGTGTAGGGCCTTGGCTATTTATAGCCGTCCTTGGTCATGACCTCTTTGGTTCTTCTGTTCACCCATTGAGCCTTCTAAAAGGGTTCAGAGCTCCTCGGCAAGCCCTTTTGTTACGGAGCGCTTCGGAAGACAGGTGAGGTCTTGAGTTCTGAAGGGATCGATGTCTCCTTTCTCAAAACGGTGGAGCGCTTGCTCTTCAGACCTGAAGAGAGAATCTTGTGATCTTCCGAGGGGATGATTCTGTGGGTGAGCTGTCGAGCTCACTTTAGCTATCCGAGGGGGTACAAATCCGAGGGGGTGATGGGTTGGCTTGTTGAAAGCCGACTATACGAGTTATGCTGCGGTGACTCCACGTGTTTTCCTCAATTTTCCCCTATCATATATATTTATTCAATAATGTCTTATCTGTTTATATCTTGAATGTTGGATGGTGCCATTTGCTTCACATGGTGATGGTTTGGGTGGTGATTAGTAAATGAAGCTTGCCGACATGGTAAGGTGAGTATATATTGTTTTGGGCTTGTGGACCAAGTCCCATGTTCTCTCTTTCCATTCATTATCTTCAGATGTGATAGCTTGGATTTGGTTTCAATTTGGTTTAAGATACTCTTAACTACTCATCTTCCCATGCTTGAAGAGGCATGTACATGTGAGTATAGAAGAGGTTGTACTGAACCATCTCTATCTTTGGAATACTTTAAATTATGACACATATGTCGGTTGGATAGGTTCAATCCAACCTAAAAATATAACTAAAATGATTCTGAAGAATGTGAGCAACTCAACTAGTATGTTGTTTTTCCTCAACTTGTTTAATGCTTCTGCAATTAAGGAAGACATTAAAAATTTGAGAAAGAGGTCCAAGAAGAATCTAATATATGAGAGACTGAGAGGAAAAAACATAAAAACACTTCCAATTAGTTACCAACAACCTCTTGGTTTTATTGGTAACAAATCCCTATAAGGCTTTGTTGGTTACCGATGCCCACCCCTAACTTTCCTCACAGCTTCGCCTTTGTCAAAAAAAACTAGTTTTAAACTTTTTCATTTTCATCTCAAAAATTTAAAATTTGTTTAATACGGTCCACATCAGCATAAACTGACATTTATCACTTCACATCAGCAAAATAACGACATAAACATAATAATAAAAAGATTATGTGCATTTCATTGGTATTCCACATGACCGCCACGTCAGCAATAGGGACTAAAAATGCCAAAATACGGAATATATAGGGACCCAAAATGTCAAAATATGCAATACATAAGTGAATTATTGAATAAATTCTCAATTTTAGGATTTAAAATCTAACATTGGTCCCGTTTTTAAGGACCAAAAATGACTTTAACCTTTTTTGTTATTATAAATGTTGCAGGTGTTGCGGATGAAGTCCAAGACCAACATAAATGGATGCTCCTAGAAGCAAATCTCTCATAGAAGCAAATATGAGATTTGATTGACATGTGGTTGAAATGTGGCCGAGTTGTGGTTGACATGCTGAGAAGCAATGTTGAGTTGTGCTCGACATGCTAGGAAGCAGTGCCAAGCTGTGGCCGATCGACCTACCTAGGAAGTAGTTTTGAGTTATGGCTGACTTGTTGGGAAGCAAATTTGAGCTATGGCCGAGCTCTTGAGAAGTAGAGGGTCGAGTCGAGGCCAAGGTGCTGAGAAGCAAAGGGTTGAGTTCTTGGGAATCTAAGGGTCGAGCTGAGGGCTAGGTGTTGGGCAGCAGAAGACCAAGTTGAGGTTGAGCCCTTTGGAAGCTGAGGATCGAGCTAAGGCTAGCTCCTAGAAAAAAGAGCTAAGCTATGAACTCCTAAAAAGTAGATAAAAAAGTAGGAAAAACAAAAAGGGAAAATTGAGAAAGAGAAAAGAAAGCAAGAACAATAAAGTAAAATGAATGAGGGGTTTTGGGAGCATTCATCGTGGTACTTTTTCTTACAATGAGGATTCTCACACTGTTTCTATTTTCATCATCAATAAGATAAGTGTTATTTTTCATATTGTTGTAAGAGTTTGATCGTTTGAGTTTCACTGCTTAAGATTTGTATCTTCTTGATTAATTTCCTTTTTGTATTTGTATGATCTCAAATTAGGACATCAACTTGAGATCTAATGCCTTGTGTTTTTTAAATCGATTTTGGAGGGTTTTCTATTTAACTTGTATGGTGTGTTGTCACTTTTG